>OX402002.1:4486267-6886267 GCA_947859395.1 Eupithecia insigniata
AATCTATAAATTATGTCTTATTGTCTGTGTAAGCATCTCTGTTGTAGGTGCATCTCTTGTTTATAAAAACGAAATAAAAGAAAGATTGTTATTTGGCAAATTTATTTATCAAGTTTATTTCATATATCCTGTTAATTTTTTCAGTTTGGTGGGTGCACTGCCCACCCACCAACCTGAAAAAAGTATATCTAGCTATGGATCTGGTATGTGTACTCTTTTATCCGCACTGAGACTCCGGTCCATTGTGCATGGTTTTTTTTGCTAGTGTAACCAGCCTTTGTTCAAAAGCATAGAATCTTTCTGGAATCTTCACAGGCTTCGAGGAGTGACATGAGTTGGTCGAGGATTTCGTGTCGTTGCGCTGTTACTCTTGAGTTCCATGACTACATGAGCAGCTGATTCTTCGTCGCTGAGGCACCCAGAAAGGGCTGTCTGTTGCTCCGACGGTGAAGAGGTGTTTGTTCAGTGGACAGTGCCCTGTGAGTGTCCCCACTAGGACGCGTTCTGGTCAGGTTCAGTAGACGCTTAGTTAGTCTTGGTGATGGGCCAATTGTCGGCGTGTCGGAGTCTTTCCGTTCCATTTCGTCGGCGGCGACGTCGTTACCTATCCGATGTATACTAGAGGAGATCCTCTGAAGTGCCAAATGACGTTAGTGCACGAGCTTGGAGTTGCAGCTGTTCCCTGCGAAGGCCAGCAGTAGCCAGGATGCGCACGCATTGGTTGTCTATAGGTATCCCTTTTTTGCATTGATAGGTAGGTCCATTGATATTGAGGTCCATTGAGTGAATCCGCTCCCGTAGCCGTCTTAGCTGTCTTAGAATCGTCCGTATATTCTCAATTCGTGGGTGCCTGATAAATCTCTTTGATCTTCTCTATGTATAATGCATCTAGCTTATTAATTTTTTCGTAATAGTACAAATACACAATGTAAACAAAAAATCACATACACAGAGACTAAAAAGAAACGAGCCGTAGTAACTATTGCAGGAACACGCTAATCTGTGCCATAACACGCAAGGAGCGAGCGCGTTTATTTGACAGTTGAAATCGTGCTCTAATCGCACCGTGTCGCGGTAAGGAATAGCAAGTATGACATAGGGAATACGATTTTGTCCGATTCCACGCCGCTGTCTTGTCGTATCTGTGTAACGCGTTTGGATTGTCCATACAGAATCATGCCCCAGACCGTGTCCAAACCTGAAGTATCTTGCTATCTCCTAATGAATGGTCTTTAAATAGGTTGCTGCTATGCCGTGTAGTGCGATCTTCAGCCTTACAAACCAGAATAAAACAATCCGTTTAGTCGCTCGTAACAAAATAAAACATTTTTGTGTCGTTCTTGGTTCTGCTACCAACAAACAAACAAACTAAAGGCATTTATTTACCAAAAGAAAACAAAATTAAAATACAGGTTATGTCTCCGCACTAGGTTGAGAGCCTGCATCGCGGCAGGCCTGTTTACAATAGAGTTCTCCAATTTATAGAAAGTAGTAAACAGAGTACCAGTCCACTCAAGACAATATTAAAATACCAGTATTATTCAGTAATACAAAAAATCTAAAACTTTAATACATGAAATAAATGTTTCTTTATTAATAATCTGAGATTTTTTCTGTATTGCGTAGTTATGTAATGTAATTGGTAGGTATAGGTACATATTTTATATAGTGCGTACATTCATAAATAATGTAATGTAGAACCTGCATAACTAACATTTTATTTAACTATCTGTGACCGTTTTTACCCTACTATGTACATAATTGTTATAATTCGTGGACAACGGGGCTGATTATACTTAGAGTCAGATTACATAGGTTTAATTTTGTGTAACACTTGATTAGAATTATTTGTTGTCGTGATTAAATAAAAATAAAAAATACGAGTGGAAAATATCTTCTTTTTCCTGCCCTAATCCGACACTAGGTGGGGGCGGCGGGTGTGGTCTATTTTTCTACGAGTGGAAACGATGTGAATCTATATGAAACAAAAACACACGGCATTCACATTCGCAATGGAACTAAAGCCTGTACTTACTCTGGTGACTACCTACTTCTGTAAACGTGTGTTTGCGCACACTTGTACACTATGTTATGTCCTGCCCAGATGGCTAGTCCCCGTTGAGCCACCCTGGGCGAAATTCGACTATGAAGTCATCATCATTCTGCATTAAACAGAAGTTGAACTTCTCTTTTCCTTCCAGCGCACAGCCCCGGAATGCACGCCGCCATGCCGTCGTTCCCTGCCGTCGCCTCGTCTTTCGACGTCCAGCACGTCGAAGCGATCGCCTGCAGTGGTTGCCGCGGTCAATGATGCTGCTGGTAAGTTTAAGAATATAGTACCCTTATTATAAGATTACGATTGGTGTCTTATAAATCGAAAGCAATTCTGATATATGTATGTAGAGTCAACCAAAAGTTAGACACATTATGTAGATAGTAGAGATTGCTCATTAGTCATGATGATGCTAATGACGATGTAGATAGATCTCGGATATCGTTTTTAAACTGCGGCGGCGTTGGTCGCACCGCTTTCAAACTCGCAACACATTTACTGCCCAGCCTCAGCTGGGCAGTGAATGTGTTGAACTACCTAGGTATTCAATTTCGGTTTTTTATATCCGTGTCACAATCGGTAAGGTTCTGCTTGTTGTTCGTGATTGAAAATTACTTAACTTACAAAGAAAAATATTATTGCATTCTTTGCAGAAAGAGGTGCGTATAAAATATTAGTCTGTTCAGTAAAAAAGATTAACATTTATCTGCCCACATTATTACGTGATAGATTTAAACAAACGAGGGAAAGAAAATGCTCGTAAATAAATAAATAAATAATGTTGGACGATTCACACAGCATTATCTAGCCCCAAGCTAAGCAGAGCTTGTGTTATGGGTACTAGATAACTGATATACATAATACAATATATTACAAAGAAGATACTTTTTGTTATTTTACATAGAAAAAGGACCAGGACACCCTGAAAAAATATTTGTCCTGAGGCGGGAATCGAACCCGCAGGAAAATGGCAGTTGGCTTTGAATTTTTATTATTTATTTATTAAACAACTTATAATGCCGCATTTCGCTCATTCGAAAAGCTTGTAGTTTCCGTACAGTTTCGTATTGCGGAGAACCAACAAATAATGCATGTGATACATGCAATAATAAAGTTTACCTTTGCGAGCCAAGCTTTCAACTTCTACAGACTGATTGAAATTATCTGTAGAACTTCGAAACAAAAACAAGCGGCCAGTACTTATTTAAGTTTGGTATTGCGTCGGTGCATGGGGAGCATAGAGAATTCAGAAAACTTGTGAGAATATTCACAAACTCACAATTTATCACTTGTTTAAGGGGGCTCCGTGAAAAAATGCCTAATTCTGTCCTCAATCCTCTGTTAAAAGATTTCTCTAAAACGAATCTAATACAGGTAATGAAACTTATCATAAAATATGACCAATATTTGATCTAAACGATAAAATATATTATTTTACAATATTTTGTGTCGTTTTATAATAAACAGTAAAAAATTAAATAAAAATACCTCTGGATTTTAACCCTCAAAGGAAACAGAAATTTAAAATATAAAGGTTTTCGTAATTATTATAAGATTCAATACAATAAGTAATATTAAAACCCAACAAAAACACACATTTATGTAAAGCACCTTGCGAATTACTTGGACCAAATTTATATTTTTCCAAAAATCAATTTCAACCTTATTGGTCATTGTTTGTAATGTGTTTCATCAATATTAGATTCGTTGTCAATAAATATTTTAAATAGTGCAGACAGAATTGGGCAATATTTCACCCTTAAGTCATGGTCATGTCTATGCAGATGCCTTCATTACTATTCATGCATTCACCTTTGTCTATTTTTAATCTTTTACTGGCAATGACCGCTATGGACTTATGCAATAGTTATCGCATAATCATTGGCAATCATATTGCTTGAAAGACTTGCTTTGCAGCAAAAATAATGAGGCCATTTCCAAAAAAATAAAAACCTTATTAACCTTGGACCTCAATATCTATTGAGACATCTGTCTGGATCTTTCGCCGAAGAATAAATAATAATAATAAATCAGTCATTTATTAGGGCAAAAGTATATTATATACCTAAATAATATGGTTAAAGGTCATAGATCCTGCACAAGTTGACATGATACTCTACTACTGTCATGTCAATCTGTGCAGGATCTATGCCATTTAATTTCAAAAACGCTATATTTTCAGGTTGGTTGAACTATTTTTGAGTGTCTATTTGGTGACTATTTGTAAGAAAACGCCTTATGTCTTGTCAGTTCAGTACCTATTCCAATTTTCGTGCTATTCACAATTTCCGATTTCAGTGTCTCTCGTATTTCCAATTCCTGTAATTGTATTGTCCCTTCTATTTTGTGGATTTCCGTTCTGTTGATACAAACATTTAATGTAATAGGTGTAACAAGCAGGAAATCAACAAACTTTAGTAAGGCAAGACTAGCAGACATTGTTTTCACTAACGTCAATCACTCTTATTGGAATTTAGATTGCATGTGTGTAATTTATCAAGGTCGATAATTATCAACTGCTGTAACGTATGAATGTCTTAAGAAAAAGTGAAATTAATATCGTACGACAAATTATAATAACTATTTAAGTGCTGGTTCGTTTTTCATTCGCTTCCGTATCACTTGCATGGCTCAGTAGCCATGCAATGCACTTCTGAGGTTTAGCATAGCTGAGCCAGTGCTCAGCTATGCTAAACCTCAGAAGTGCATTGATTTGCCGCCACAATAGAATAGAAATACTTCTTATAAATAGTTATAATTATAGAGCTCTAATTTCTGCCTGCTTTGCATATATTTTGCCTGTAGCTATAGCCCACCCACCTGCCTTCCTGAGATACACTATGCCTGCCTAAGCTCTTTAATATCTCTCTTCATATCCATTCAGACGTTAAGTCATAAAAAGTTACACTAAACAGACAGACTGTAACTTTCGCATGAACTCTTGTACTATTTAGAAATTTCGAAAATAGCTGAAAATTTCCATCGGTGTTCGGTGTAGAAGCCGATACATACATAGTTTGAACCGCCCCAATTTATAGGCCAACCAGAACTTCAAGTACTAGGCTAGCAGAAGGCAAACAGAGTTCTCGGTTGACGTTGTTGGGCCTGAATAATTGAAAGGTTTACTTGTAGCCTGGCGGGACCTAAAATATTGTAAACGTGGTTGCTAGCGCTGGAGCAAGGTCGTATATTTTAGTTCTAAATAACGCCGTATACTGACAATAAAATGTGTCGTTCCGTTCAGCAGTTCCCTCATGGGACGATAATGGCAACATCATTAGATATACACAGTATTGTATACAACACATAATCTTGTAAGATTATATAGTTCATAGAGTGGGTGATAGAGTCATAAATCCTATAAGCGGAGAGGCGGTAGAACAGGTAGAGAAAGGATACAAACAATGAAAGAAATAGACACATGAAAAAAAAACCTTTGCATCGTAAACATCATATCGTGATTGAAATCATGCTACGTTAATATTGCGACGTATAATCTATTCAGTAAATTTTTCGACTCTTTCAAAGTACTAAATTTCAAAAAGTATGGAACCTACAAACATTTCAAAACCTGTTGAAAATGTAACAACTGATACCTTTTATTTGACTCCGCTTGACCATGTAGGTCACTTTTAAAAGTCTGAAATCTCAATTTGGATTGACATTTTAATATTTTTTTAAATCTGTACATGTGCACACAGTTTATTGTTATTTTACATTTCAACTTGATAGCTTCGCTATTTGCTGATATATTCAAGTAGGAAAATAGGACAGACAGAGCGAGACAATAAGGGTTTCTTACCCGAACACGAAACCCTAAACTTAAATCGGTTAAATTCAGACTCACTGCTCAGCTTCTATTTTATCTAACTGAAGTGTATTTATAAATAACTGCCGGTAAGCGGATCTATAATGACAATCTCATATATCTTTCAGTCCTAAAATGGCGCGAAATAAAACGAATGCAGTATCTCGACCATAAATATGGCTTCTTTACAGTGCTTTTATGAGGAACGGTTATATGGGTGCTTTAATATTGTCATCTTGCGCTGATGGTCCGTTTATGTTCCAAATGATGAGATATAACCCGTTGTATCACATTAGCTATTATGTAATCATATTAGTCCTGGCTTAGTGAAAGACCATAGCGCCGATGAGGTCATTTCAAAAGAAGTTAAACATAGCAATTGGTCAGTGAAATCGATATAATCGCGATGACTAAGCATTAAGGATGGGAGTTATTGGATATTTTGGCTACCGGTTATTAGTTGGGTATTTTGTTTCAATACCGCTAGTACCAACTGGTACGTACAATACTCTATACCTGTTCTGATTTCTACCCAATATATTTCTAACCGATTTGGTTAGGAATACCATTTAACCGATTTGGTTAGAAATACCATCTAACCGATTTGGTTAGAAATACCATCTAACCGTTTTGGTTAGAAATACCAAATACTTGTTGCAGCTACATAACTTTACGGGTGAACGGTCCGCTAGTACCTATGCGTAGATGATAGTTAGGTAAGTATAGGTATTGAAGCGTTGGGTAGTTATGGCTCACGGTCGGTTAGGCGCGATGCTCGCTTTGCACAGTTATTCCCTAGCGGTATGCGGATTTTACAATAGCGTTAGATATTTTAGGACCATGCTAACAGGTACCGAGTTAGTTATTGAATACCGGACTCATCTGTACTAAGCATATTTATTTGATTACTACGAGTAACTTTGTCTTATATCAAACAAAAACACAACTCTAAGTTACTTAATATTTTGCTTGACATGTGTTAGAAACACCTCAAAATAAACCACAGCGATTCTCTGAACAAACACGTCAAACCCGCTACGCTATCTCTGAGGACCCACACAACTTGGCGGCGTAAAGAGCAACTGCCTTTGATGTGAACATTGTGAACCCAGCTAGGGTCACCTCAAAGCGTTACCCTTATGTGACATGACAGCCTGTGAACAACCCTTCAAGTCTGCGAGCTGAGGAGTTGCTCAATGGGCCCGAACAACAATTTGTTTCGCAGTTGATTGCGCGTATTTACTTATAACTCGCTTGCGGTTAAAAGCCTTGTTCCTTCGATCTTTTGTTTTGGATGAAGTTGTGGCTTCTGGCTTTCTTGCCTGATTTGTACTACTCTGATTCCGTATTTGAATGTTCTGCTAATGTTCAATACGGTATTAGCTTAGAAACCTGTGAATGAAAACAATCTGCTAAGTAAGCATTATAGGCACCCTCTTGAACCTAACCAAACCATTTTCTAAAGATAGCAATCAAATGGTAGAATAATGTCTTCAACGTGAATAAAATTCAGTTACGTAAATTCATTGAAAAAGCTTTCGTTTTCATGAATTTTCATGGCCAAAGAAGCTTTAGAAAGCAGAAAGCCTTGTACCGGAAACTTTTAACATAAGAAACTCTTAAATTCCCCAAGTTCGTCTAAGTATTATTTCTTTGTTTGCTTTTATCGTTTATGCAGAAAAATCTTCTAAGAAACTGCGGCATACGAAGCATATACCCTTCGCTGTTAGATTATGGAAGGAATGACTGTTATATCATATTTTCACATCATAATCTGGATTGCTCAGTTTCTCTTAAATATGACAACAATTCAATTAAATCCATAAAAGCTTGCAATTAACCACACCAATTAAAAGTTCTACGCGCAGTTTACAAGGACAGCCGCTAAAGGTCACGGCCTTGCCCCATATCTAGGAGTCTCGCGGATGACCTCAGGGGCTTTACCCTGTTCCCGGCTAGAGGTCAAAAGTCAGGGTTCCCTTCCCAGCCTCTGCAGGTGTAATGGAATGGACGTGGAGGCTGGTTATCATCATAACTGTCACTTTAGTTCAAGCAAATAGGCTTTGTTAATGTTCTAGCTGGATGGACCATACAACGTTAGTTACCAGTAGGTATTGTTGTACCTAAAACGCGATAACATTATAGCCTCAAGTACATATTTAATATGATAAGTTGTCAAAAAAGTTTACTAAAAATTGTAGACAAAAATCGACCCACTCCCAATTGAATTCTTTAATAGTACATAGATTATTTTGGATAGTTTACAAAGCGATTCAAAACTGTGTTCTTTTAGATTTTGCTCAGTCCACAAGCTCCTGTAAATTAATAACCCTAGCAAATTAAATTTCAGGGACACTCCCACATCAGGTCAATGTTCAAGGTCTTAGGTCGTTGAATTTGCACGGCTATTGAACGGGACGAGCCGTTACATCACTATTGCGTTATGCAGTGCTATGGATGACACCTTACGATGACCTGACGATGGCTAAGTATGATCGCCATTGAATGATTTGAAGTTGCAGTGATTGTTGAAGAAAGAACCTCATACGGGCTGCGTAAGATAATTTCTATCAGGGTTCCTACGGGTTTAGAGTGTTATAAATTTAAGTCAAGGCATTATCTTTTTAAATAAATAAATACAAAACGAAATACTTTAGTGGATTATTATTTGATCGTTATGAATTGTAATAGATCCTTCATAAAGCACTTCTAATAATTGTATGTACAATAGATGTAGTACATCAATCACCCTAAAGAAAATGTAGTTATATTTTGAGGAATAAATTTTGTACTATTTGTTACGGAGGCGTTTTATGTTCATTGCGAGTGTCTTATACTTAACTTTTTGCTTTTATTCTTCAATTGCAGACAGTACTAAAATCGAGTAATCGTAAAATTCATAATTTATTCTGTGATTTCTTTATTATATACTGAAATAACAGTACAATTACATAATATGTAGGTACAGTGCATGTTTTATAAAAAGCCGTTATCAAAGAAAATATATCACAATTTGTCATTTCAGTCACGTATTCACTGTAACAAAAGCGCCGTTGAAGAATATATGTATTTTTATACAAAAAGAAAATTTTCTTCGCTCATGACAAAGTTACAGATGAAAATTGAATACTTTTTGATAAATCTTTATTAAATTAATTCAGTACACTTTGAACCCCAGTTTTTACTGTATTATCCCTTTACATGCTTACAGCGATTTTCTCCAAAATTTGTAAATTTTGCCAAAGATGCTGACTATTTTTATTAAAGGTATGTTGAACTTTACGCGTGGTTAAGCGGTCGAGCATTTGCCATTTTCGTTCTTGAATATTTTAATAATTGGAATTTCAAAAGTTCGTTGACATGTCTATTTGGTTTTCAAACCGCAGACGTGTATTTTTGTTTCTCTGAGTATTGATTTTCACTTTTTGTCCATTTCTCCATGGGAGGTGGGTATTTTAGTTATCATTGCACGTATTGTGTACGTTAGTTGAACACATGTTTTCGACTCGTGCGCCAGTTAGGTCAGTCAGTACAGTTCGGTTCGTAGGGGCGCCTGCGCATCGCTAACGAAAAACTATTCTGATTCAAGTACAATCATTTGTTTTGTCGTATTATTGACGTGATTAAATGTTTGCTGAAACAAACGGATGTTTAAGTTGTTTTCACGATTAATTAATGTATTATACTCGTTATATCCGATTTACCCGAAAACAACCGACCAGCTAATTAAAAACAAGACAAATTTCTTGTTTTTGCATTACGCGCGCGAGCATGTGCCAAGCGTTGTTGGAAGCATTTACGGCGAGCGATCGATGACACCTCGTGCGTCTACCCCAATCTGTTTTCGTTTTCATACAGAAAACATTGTTTAGCGAATTTTGGATCGTTGCACGTCTTATTAGATTTTAATATCAGTTTTTCGTGGAAAAACTTTAGTCGCATGACAACATCGCGTGTAATGTTAAACATCGTTTTAACTGTAATTTGTTTGAGTCCTTGTGTCGTGGAAAAATGGAAAGATTGTTTGTGCAAGATGGACCCATTGTGATATCATGGATTTTGTTCCTGATTCTGATATGCCGATGCTACTATCAGATTAGTTCTATCAACATTGCCGGTGAGTGCATTTTAGAATTTATAAAGCAACCTTGCCATTTTCGAATCCAATTTTAGAGGTAGCTTTATCGATGGTAGTTTCGATCAGGGTAGCAAATTATAATAAATACTATATCAACGAGCATGTTTAAATTGTTTGTATGCAGAGGTCCAATTTTAGGGTGATGATTTCGTCTGGCCCGAGATTCCTTTTTTTTGTGGATTTACTTTATATTTTAGCTTTAACAAGGAATAAAACTAACGGAAAAGTAATTTTCCGCAAATCTTAAAACATTTTCTAATAAGTACCTATATATGAAAAATTACTTCATTCACTGCTCAGCGCATTTGGAAAAGACATTTTGGGCAAAAAAACAATATTATTCCCAAATGCTCCCAAAATACAATTTAATCGAAGAACATGGGTTCATAGAAAATGGTTTATGATTTGCGGCAAATTACTTTTCCGATAGTTTTGTTCCGTGCAGAACGCAGACAAAATCAAAAACCCAGAAAAAATCAAATCTCGGGTCAACACGAAATGATCAACCTTAAAAGATAGGTTTTAGAAAATGTTTGAATGTAAAAACCTATTTTGATCAAAACACCTACACAACACAGCTGTACTAACACGATGAAACCAACGTAAATTATATAAAAGGCGAGAAACAATTGCTGGTTGATTGTTCACGCACACCAAATGTTAACCTCTTCAAAAAAATCATAAAACTGTCGCCAGTTGAAACAAACATTACGTTTTCAACATTAAAGGATTGTTATTTTATGTTATCGCATGAAAATCTTCCTCTGTATAAAAATCAATTGCTGTTCATTCTCGGTAAATCTTAAAAGCGACGTAAGCGATTTTAATATTTTTGTTTTTATTTTGCTACGATACAGATGTGGTTTAAAAAAATATGGTGATACGAAGATTACGGGGTCATCTAATAAAGAATAATATAGAAAAATCAGAATTTACTAACGGACACGTACATCAAGTTTTCTACCTATCCATACTGTTTGAAATCGACTGCAGAAATCAATTTGGAAACCAACTTCAGAGACGACACGGTATAGGTACTTGACCATGTCTCGACGACTCCTGATTCTGATTCAAGACAGAGGCTAACACTTTCATGACCCACGCACGACGCACTTATTATAGCTGGCGGAGGCTGGGCAGTGAATGCGTTAATGGAGAGATTTTTACCCAACATGGGTCAAGATGAGAAAACCCGATGTTGATGATCAAGATGTCTCACTTTTTTACAATGATAAAGATTTTTGTCTCGTGCAGGACATATCCAAAGAATTGGGGTTTTTAGGCCAAGATAAAAAAGTCTGTTGTTTCGTTACGACAACATAGTAGAAAGTACTGAATCCGATACCTTACATTAAGCCCTGATTAGATTACCCGCCAACGCTTAACGCTTAATTAGGGATCAAATGTAGCATAATCAATACCCTATAGAAGTCATTGACCCCCAAAACACTTCTGGATAGTTCGTTCGTGCAGTTTTCGGGATAGCATCCGGGAATCGATCGACCAGTTCTCATATTTGGGAATTAAGTCTAGACGAGTTTTTTCGGACGGCCTTTGAGGACTGTCAGGTCTTTTTATTTTCTGAATCGGAAGTCGTTTCTCCGAACCTTGGACCCGATTCAGAGTGATGATTTCGAACAGCAACAGACGAATCTCAAAGTAACTTGGTGTAGAGCTTCGTCAAAGTTATCAAAAATATTCTTCGAACTTCGAAGTTGGGGTGGGGCGTCCGCGTATTTACGTCACATATGTATTTGCAAAGTTTAACTGTTTTGAAAAAAACTAAAAGCTGACTTCGAATCCTTTAGTTTTAAACATTTTTTTAAGTATTGCGGGATAAATACTGATTCCCTGGGGATACAATTTTTATGAGACCACCTCGGGATCATTTTCTAAGTACTTAAGGGAATTTGAAGTCGGTTTATCGTTTTTTAAATCACGCCATATTATTTCGAAATCATAAAATATCGCACCGCTCAGACCGCAAACGTTCCTGCGTGTGCAGTGTGTTGAGGCTTTAACCGGATGAAAGCCGGATTTGACTCCGATAAACGTAAACCTCCGGCTGCTGAACTTCAGCCCTGGTTTAGATAATAAATCCGATTCATCCCCACTTTCTAGGAAATATGGATAAGTGGATTTATATCATATAATTTTGTAGGTTAGTGTTACTCAGTTTCAATAAATAGGGAATCTATGAATCTGCATCTTAGACCACAAACACTACTCCCGATCAGATCCTGTACTGAGGAAGGGTTGGGGTTATGGAAAAACATTTTTCTTAGAAGCTAAATAAGATATCAGACAGAGAAATGGAAATAAACTAAGAATTTAATATTATAATACAGCTATGACTTCTCATTAGTCATTCATTACCCACCCACACGACGACGCGCCGTCATATATTCTGCATTCGACAGATATCCATAAATTATTTACATCGATAAAAGCCTTGTTTTCTAGAATATGGCACGTTTATTGAAACTCATTTATGAACACGCATGTGACTGCATTCTGCTATGTGACCTGGTAATGAATATCGCTCATGACTAGCATCTACGAGTTAGCTTTAGGGTACATCAACTTGGCATGAAAAAGAATAAGACCGAGAACAATCATCAGACAGACTCGAGTGCCGAAAACTCCGATTTTTCCATGATAACCGAGTCACTATAATCCGGATTGAAAACCAAACTAAGGTAAAAAAATAATTACTTTAATTTTTTTACTTTCTTTTCGAGATGAATTAAAGTTGTGAACAAGCGATCGAAGGGCGCGTGAGGGATTTTTTCTTTAGGATGTACGGAGTCCTGTACGTAAAATTATTACTTACACTTCGGATCTTTGTGCGAAGCAAAATTGTACATTTCAGTAGCTTTATCTTTTACAAACAGATGACAAAAAGCTTAAGCGGTTCCGACCATTGGCCTCAAGTCACCTTCCGTTTCTTGTATTTACTTATTACGAGCTAGCCAAGTCCTAATGAGATTATACAATTTAAGGTATTATTCACCCCAATTTACCTTCTGCGACAGTACATACACAGATACTGTGCCTTTTCACACGTTCTGGGCGCCAGGTAGCCGGTTCCGGGTACCTAGCGCGAATTGTATTCAAATTATGTCGGTAAGTGTGAAAGCTATCGTACATGCCCATTCACTTCCCCGCCGACTACCCGGTACCGGCTACCTGGAATCCGGGACGTATGAAAAGCCATTTAGGCTCGGACTAAAGTATCCGGGATCTCCTGCGCCCGAAATAAAAAACTGCCCCGGACAAGTCCGGATTCAATCCGTCTCTCTAGTAAACATTATAAATAAATCTTTTGGGTCCACTCCCTAAAAGAAGATACCGAATTTTGTCATGAAATTTGGCACGGACATTCCATTAGACTATCTAAGAGTCCCCTTAAAATGATTTCTGGCGACTCGCAATATTTTTCGAAATATTGAATTTTTTGAGTATACACTACTGCTCTTAGAAAGTCCGTGTCAGAATTCATGGCAAAATTCGGTATCTACTTTTCGGAAGTTTATCCAATTTTTTCCTGAGTTGCTACATGGTTGGTTGTTTCCGGGTGAAATTCGAAGTCAGATGATCTTATCTCGAATCTCTGATCCTATAGGATCTCGAATTTATGTATTCAATGCCGGAAAAATTCAAATGTTTGCTAGAGAGATGGATTGAATGCGAGTTTGGTCGGGGCCGTTTATTTCGGGCCCGGGAGAAACCGGATGCTTATAGTCCGAGCCTTAAATAATATACCTACCTACTAGAATAAACTGACATTCTCACATGACAGGTCTTTAATGAGTTTTTAATATTTTTAATCTATTGATGGCTTTCCTTCAAACTATGCATGACCTGCACACTAATGCCTATCTCATTGAATTTGATCCATTATTCATCAATATTGCATACTTCATCATCATCATCCTGCCTCCCCGATACGACGCCACAAATAGCGGTCCTGAGCCGCCTTCATCCATCGACTCACTGCTATTGCATACTTATTTATTAGAAAATGTATGTACATATGTATTTATAGTCAACGATAAAAGAATCCTTAAGAATTTTTAGAAGCGTGTGTAATCGACGACGCTTGTCCCAGTCTTTGAACGTTGTCAATGCTCAACATTTTGTATCGTTGCCTGTACTTAACTCAATAAATAATGCAAGTAGATATTTTTTTGTTACATCAACCCGTTACTTGTCCTATCATTACGCACGTCATTTGCTCGTCAAATAGCACAGGAGCTGTTAGGCGATCTTTCGATCAAAATTATGCGATCGGTGTGCCCCTTGAATTGTCGCTTGTTTTATCTGTTATGAAAAGTGGTTCAAATTCAATGTGTTTGTGAAAGACAATTTTGTGATCACACTGCAATTTATATAGCCAAATCATTCAGATAGAGAAACAGTTGTTAAGTTGCACAAGGCAAATTTAGTTTGCTCAGCACCCAGCGATTCTACGATATGGCATCATGGCGTGGGGAAAATATCGTGAACTTCTGAACTATAAAGATCGGTTAGTCATCATCACTCAAATAGATTCATCACATGTCCACGTGCTGATCTAATTATTCAAATATGCCTGCGTTAATGACTATTTTGACAGGAAGCAATACCATTTACGAGCTAACTGAAGAAATTATGGGCTTTTCATGTCTTTGTGTAGGTTGGCTGTCGTAAACACAGCCAGGTTAAGTGTTTATAACTTGATTCACAGATACAGTTGCTTAGTTTTGCACACATAACCATAATGTTAGTAAATTTTGTCTTTAAAAAACATGAAATCTCCATTCAATATCAAAAGATAATATCATCAGAGGCATTCTCAAATTATTTTCTATTTGTTTTGAAAGCTCTGTTATTTATGGGAATATAATCGTGCTCTCTATTTCAGTCTTGCTGAAGCCCATTCTGAGTCCAATAAATAAAGTTTTATTATCCATTTAAACTTAAATATGTTCTTTAAAGATCAACATAAGCGTAGTTACGTCTCTGGCTCTGCATATCCTGGAAAACTTAGATTAAAAACCCACTGCTCCTATAACTTGTCACATAAATCACGCAACTGTCTAAACGTTCAGTGATATTTTGCTCAGAAATAAATTCTGTGTTACATTTTTAGCTCGTCATGTTTTAATTATTAAATTCTCTTTGACATTGAAATCTTATTGCGATTTTTTTATCTTCAAACTATTCCTATCTACTTTTTATCGAACATTTTAAATATACCTCCAAAATATAACCTACCTCTTGTGCAAGCTCAAAGTCACCCAGCGAGCTATGGAGAGAGTTATGCTCGGAGTTTCTCTACGCGATAAGAGTCCGGAATATGGAAATCCGAAGAAGAACCAAAGTTACCGGCATAGCTCTCAGAATTAGCAGGCTGAAGTGGCGATAGGCAGGCCATATAGCTTGTAGAACCAATAACCGTTGGGAGTAAAGGTTCTCGAGTGGCGACCACGATGCCATGCGAAACGGATTGTGGGAAGTCCTTCCACTTTATGGATCGACGACATCGTAGCGGTCGCAGGGAGTTATTGGATGGGGGCGGCTCACGACCGCTATACGTGCGAAGTGTGCGCCCACTACTGAACATAGGCCTCCCCCGAACGACGCGTCGTTCATGAAATATGTATACCTCTTAGCTTCCCATCATTAATGGTTCAATAACGTACCTTCTATAATGGTCCAATTA
Source organism: Eupithecia insigniata (assembly GCA_947859395.1). Classification (NCBI taxonomy): domain Eukaryota; kingdom Metazoa; phylum Arthropoda; class Insecta; order Lepidoptera; family Geometridae; genus Eupithecia; species Eupithecia insigniata. The sequence continues at coordinate 4,501,974 of OX402002.1, forward strand.
TTTATTCTCACATGATTTCGCTCGCTCGCTCACCTGACCTACTCCGCCAGACATCTTGCCGCCCTGCCCAGTTCAATGGCTTCAACTCTGTATAATTGCAATATAGGTGCTAATAGAATTGTATTGGCCTGACGCTGTGGACCAATTACCTTTATCTAGACAAATTGCTTCAGCCCCAGGGCATTCTTGGACTACTAAGCTAGTTCCAATTGGCTTGGTATTAATGGATATTATGTGAAAGAACTAATTAAAAAAAAAAACTACTTAAATGCTTTGTTATTTACTTTTAAAATGATATTAATTCCCAAAAAATTAAAATCTTTGAATATTCCATGTTTCGTTGCAATGCGATTGATAGATCTAAAAACTCGTAAGTACAAAACAAAGTTACTAGACAATCGTGTGTGAATTATTGTGAAATTTCCTGTTATATTTTGGTATAGTTATATCGCGCAATGCATGTCGTTAAATAAGAAACATGTGCGAAGGAGGCTTCATTTGTTTCTGGCTGTACTCAGGATTACTCGTTGGAAACTAGGACACATCCCTACTCCATCATAAACTATCGGTAAATTTCTCATTTTTTTTCTTTAAAACCTCCCTTTTTTGACGGCAAAATATGGTCTCATTTAAGACCATATTTTGTCGTCAAAAAAGGGAGGCAGCATCCTCTATCCGGCAGTGCACTAAACTGCCCTACGCTTTACTCAGCTTATTATATCGTAGCTGGTTTAATTATGTTTCATAGAATATTTCCTGCGACAAACGCCTTATGAGAACGTCCGAGCAACCACGCTTGCAAGAAATTTAATATTTCAAGTAAATTTCTGTATTACTTTCTCTCATCTCTGATTTGCATTACTACTATATAGTTTGATAAGGCGACTATTTGTTTAGGATCTCGGGCTTTTAAAATCCAATAAGCTAGTATTCTGTTTAAATGCCAGAAGAAGCGCGGTCTTCTCTTTTGGTTCTGTGTAGTGAAAGTGTGTGCTGTTGATTAAATATTTTATGTGTTTTGAGTTTGGCCCCGATTTTCTATATAAATATGAAAAAAACGTGTTAGGGCTAAATAGCCTATGCCGCTGTCATGTCGTATAACAGCGGTATGACAGCGGCATAGGCTTAAAGGTATTGTTTTCGATGAAAGCTCCCAGGCGCCTTGACTTTTTCCGACACTTCCAACAATTATCGTTATATTTCAACCAATTTACGCAAAACCTTGAGAAATGATATACTAAAACCTTCCTCATGAATCACTCTATCGATTGATAAAAACCTCATGACAATTTGTTCAGTCGTTTTTGAGTTATCGCGAACAGATAGACAGACGCGGCGGAGCACTTTGTTTTATAATAAGAGGTGATAAAGAGATGCCTTGTATTGTTGGATAGTATTAAATGATCGTACTATTCGCTATGTTCTATGATGACGATTCCCGCTTTCTTCATAAAGTGGCCCGAGATGTAGGTGACCCGCTTTGCTGTTCTAGCAAAGCAACCGATGTGTAGAGTAATACAAAATTGCATACTTTGACGTTGCCGTGCTCAGAAACGTGTGTGACTTGGCTTAGCTCAGTTATTCCTGCTGTTGCCAGATAGAGAAATTCCTCTCGAAAATATGATATTTCAACGCTTTGTGGACACAATTGGATTTTTATATTTTGCGGTGTAATCTGCCAAGAATTGTTGAGGTTGCAACATTTTTAAACTGAAATTGGGTAAACCCACCCCTCCCACTTTATTTTTACTTCCCTGATTTTAACAAAAGCTGATTAAGATCATGCTGTGATAACTAAAATCACGATTCCGGGAACTACGTTTTATTGTTCAGTTTCAACAATGCACGTAGCTACTTTACAAACGCCTGGTCAAGAGTTACACGGTTGCTCATATTCCATGAATTAGAAGGAGATACATAGATACTAATGCATTGAATTTCGCGGGAACTACGTTTTATTGTTCAGTTTCAACAATGCACGTAGCTACTTTACAAACGCCTGGTCAAGAGTTACACGGTTGCTCATATTCCATGAATTAGAAGGAGATACATAGATACTAATGCATTGAATTTCGCGGGAACTACGTTTTATTGTTCAGTTTCAACAATGCACGTAGCTACTTTACAAACGCCTGGTCAAGAGTTACATGGTTGCTCATATTCCATGAATTAGAAGGAGATACATAGATACTAATGCATTGAATTTCGCGGGAACTACGTTTTATTGTTCAGTTTCAACAATGCACGTAGCTACTTTACAAACGCCTGGTCAAGAGTTACATGGTTGCTCATATTCCATGAATTAGAAGGAGATATATAGATACTAATGCATTGAATTTCGCGTTTAAAGTCGGAAGATCTTTATAATATTTCCTACACCATACTTTTTCGTTCAGTTTTGTTATGTAACTGGAGTTTTAGCGTGTTTATTAAATTACTTCTCCAGGGTAAGAAAAGAGCTCCCAGCGGTCAGGTCACATTTGCAATATAAGTCTTTCGAAAAAAATGTTTTTACATTTTTGCTGAATCTTCTGTATGAATCGTACTGCTAAGTTGATAGTTTGGCCTTAGGTAAAGCTTGTTATTTTTTTGTGGCTTAGCAAGCTCACTTTGCAGTTGCCTTACCTTGCAGCAGTTTAGCGATGCATTTTGAAAGTGTCTTGAGGATCGTTTAGCAGCTATTGAGACAGCTATTTGTTTGAAGTTTGTAAACTATTGCTTATACTTCGACTGCTTCTGGAGTATCGATTAGTTCTTGTTTAGCGTGAACTTACCTACATTGCTGCTTGCTGTATTTTAAGTGAGGCAGTATCATCAAGTCCAATCTCTTCGCTCTTGTTGGTGATACTAGTTCCACCAGCTGGTACCATAATTTGAGCTTATTTATAACATCTTACGTCATTACATTACATTATCTCTAGTTTTATTATCTTATCTACCACTATTTAACAAAACTCACATAAAATTAGAATTATCGATTTTTATATGTTTATATCTTCATCGCCTCATATACATACATATGTATATAGTTTAATAGTCCACGCCTCTGAAGCATCGTAACACTTAACCACGATGTACTGACACGTATTTACGATGTACGTGCTTCTAGAGAATAGGTACTCGTATGTCGGTTCGTCTCTAACTTATAATGCATTGGTAGGACACCACGTCCACGTGTTGGCAATACCGCTTTTATAGCTTGCGAGTGAGGGTTTATTTTATAGAGTGCATTTTGCAACTAGGTTTATTTTATAGAGAGTATAATAGATAAGTCTTTTGGAAATAAATTGGTCAGATAAAAGCGTGGTCTTTGAAGTGCAATTGAAAATTCTAGATCAAGAATAAATAAGTACGTGGAGATGGAGAACTATCTCCACTCAAGGAGATCTAGAATTTTAATTGTTTTTTTAATTTTACAAACTAAGGTATACTCAAAGTATTCTCATAAAATAAGGTTAGTCTGAAAACATTTTATCCCTAAAATATCGCTCAGAAACCTTAGCAAGTCAAAAATCTTACTAAAGTTATTTATTAAAGTTAAACTTATTAATCGATAAGTCAACGACTGACGTCACAAAGGTCAGTACTGTGTAAAGGTCAAGAATGTTTTATGGCTTGCAAGTCTCTACCATCTATTGCCGAAAATCTATTATTTAGCCACTCACTATCCCGATTATCTCTACCAAATTACTGATTTGTATATTTTGACCAAAAGGACAGTAGTAGCTACTCCTTAATTTGGAGTAGTTGTTCGTATGCTCAGTTAGATTTCTATGATCAGCCACAATCATTTTAAATCATCTGGCACGAGTTGAATCGCCTTGATCATAATTAGATGGACGGTTTGACCGATGACTATAACAGCGACCTTTCTGATCGAATTCCTACGATCATTGCGGTTGATGATGGATTTGACGTCAATCATTACAATCTTAGACTGGTTGTGTAACCAAGTTCATCTCTGTCTATACTCCGATTCAAAACCTGGATATTTTGTATACAAAGGGGTATACAAAAATATAAAACAAATCCCAAGAAATATTTTTGGAAAATAGTTAATGACATTGGTATCATCGAAGCAAAGTCCAGAAACATGAAAAACATCTGGGTTTTGAAAGCTTTCATTCATCATTTAACTAACCTCTCGTTCAAATTCAAATTTAAACATATTTTTTTTTGCTACACACGTGAGATTTATGCTCTCTCTGTTATTGCTATCAGTTTTTGTTACGTTTTCATATTTTCTTTTATAAATGACTTTTTTGTTATAATCTTGGATATATACCGAAGTATGAGTATCTAACTCTGCTAAAGTGTTGTCAGTGCCGGCCGCATCATAAAATAAACCTAGTTATCCGATTCTCTGAATTTAATCGGCGATTCATCTCTCTCTATTTACATCAAAGGTCTCTAAGATCAAAAGTGATGATGGGTACTACACTAGACACTACACTATGATTAAATTGTTTTGAAAGTCATGTCTTTATTATTTACACATTTCACTAAACTGTTTTAGGAGTAGTGCAACTTCCGCGAGGGCGTATTTGGACTGTGACGTCATTCGGCCTTCGCGGCCGGTCATCGACCCCGGCGGGACGCACCTTTAGCGGTGCAAATATAAGAGCGGTTTAATTGATTTTATAATCAGGTACACGATGGGATGGCCAATGTGTTTTATTTTGTAAAGTTCTAATTATCTATCTTATAAAGGGCTAATGAGCTTGTGCGACTCGCTCGTAAAAAGTTTACTGATGTTATTGATCTCAATATCACGTGGAATACATTCTCGCTAGCAAATGGTATGTTCGTCGCCGGAACCGTAACACTATTATGTTGATAGCATTCCCCAAGGAGAACTTCTAACAGCGGAATCCTTAGACCGAAAAATAATCCTGATCCCCTTGTTACATAATAATAATGTTGATACACTATTATTATCAAGAGCTTTTGTTTGTTGAACACTTCAGGCGAACGATAATGCTATTGCATAAATAATCATAAGTAAATCCCTTTGAGATTATACAAGAAACACTCTGAAGATAAAAGGAAGTAAAACTACTGAAATGTTTCCTTTGAGATGGGTCTACAACAATTATTTAGATCGATTTGAAGTCTTGCAACATAAGAATCTACAAAAATCTTGAGGTCTTGTTGTATTTATTGGATTTTGTAACTTTTATATTGTGCATGAATTAATAATTCAACTGAGCGAATGGCGCTTACATGACTTAGTTATCAAGTTCAATCCTACTATCCCGGAATGTAGGTTAAATGCTCATTATAACCTCTATTTGCTATGCAATGCAACACTAAGCACTACTAGATTTACAACAGTTTGCACCTTATCTCTAAAGACATCAAGTTCATTAGATTTCATAAGAGCATTGAGTCAGTCGGTTAAATTTGTCAATTTCGTTCCATTCCTATAATGTTGCATAATCCACTTTACTATTTTAATACGTTTGGGACACAAACGGTGCATAATATATTATTAAATATGTCATTGTAAGAACATAATTCAATTAGCTAAAAGGTACTGTTTATAATGTTTACTGGCGTCAAGTCTTGCAACGGAACAATTTGTACGCGAAACACAAATTCCGCAAAGACAACGCCATAAATTATGGGCTTACACTTGCCACTTCTGCCTGCTTTATAACAGACTATTGCCTATTCTGCACCGGGATATATTTTAGGAATCCTGCTGCATTCTGCTTCTGAAACATTGAGTTTGTTTGGTCTGTGGTTGTAGATACCTTGACGGAACGAGCGCTCAGCGCATCGCAAACAAAATTTAAATATGCATTTTGAAATTCTATTGATTTAAAGTAAGATGCGAGTGTTATGTTCCAACGAATTATATTTGAGATCTTTTTGATTCCTAATTGGGATTTAACCGTTGTTAGTTACGTATAAATTTTAATACTAATTGAATAACTGAGAGCTACAATTATTCTGGAGACTGTTGTTCCAATTAATATTTCTTCCGCTTGGTAACAAAAACTTTTATAAATATCCGAAGCTTTATGACCAAGGGAATTTTTATTCGGGAAAGCTTGTCACAGAACTTCGCGTGTGTCTCGGAAGTCCCAGTTAAATTACGGCATACTTTATTTCGGGACTTTTCGTGGCCTATTTAATTTATTATCAACTTGGTTACCTTCTGTTATTTGAGATGCACTTTGAACATTTGTAAATTGCTGTGTTACGTGTAGATTTTAATATGAATAATAAACTGAGCACTTAGAATCAGCTTATTACTTAAAAGTTTTGGATTACATTTTAGGTTCATCGTTGCTTTAAAGTTTCTCTAATTTGATTACTGTGGCTGTCATGAATTTACACTGGATTCCATTACTATAATAAAATTCAATGATTCTAAAAATTTGGCTATTTTGATGCCAAATTTTCATTATAGTTAAAAAGATTTACTCAGTGGCGGCTTTGATTTATGTAGAACGGATTATTAAAATTTTGTGTTATATAACTTATATGTGTGTGCCGCCATATGCAAGATGATTCTATTATACAATCATACGTCTAACCTCTACTGCCTACAATATTTTTACTATGTTATTAACCCACCTACAGACTAGATCCCAGATAAATACACAATGCAGCCATTTGTCTCACGCCGTACCTCATGTTGCGTGTACAAAGATAAGTTACGATGGCACATTGTCTGGAGATCGTGAAACAATATCGATGATTCCACTTCTTTGATTTATTTACACCCTTTTCCCGATAGATGTTACTTTTCTATTGTTACTGATAAAGAACCATCATTATTTTGATTCCATTGGTGCAGTTTGGCCAATAGCTGTCGTACCGTCGTTTTCTTTTCAATAAATTTGATTTCATAAACTTCAAGGACAGTTAGGAATCCTTCAAAATAAGATGCGGGTCTCACCAATAACGCAGTTTCAAGGAATAATGTCAAGGTATTTTCATTTGTAGCTCAACTTTTGCTGATGCTGTTCATCCCACATGCACCAAGAACAATAGCTCACTTATAATTTAGGTCATGTCCAATGAGAAACTTGTTCTGTTGACAACTTTACTGCATGCCTGTTTCTGTTGCGTACGGTTGTTACATTTCCATTACAACTTTGTGGAGTAAAAAAGTAGTAAATTCTTAAGAAGGCTACGAACCTCTCCCAAATGGAAACGGATCGTCCCATGCGGATTTGTTGTTGTTTCACGTCGAATGAAATGGGGCGCGCTATTAGTAAGAAAGCGTGTCTAACCATCAAATATGAAGCTGTCATGTGGCTGTGTGCGTGTGCTCGGTGTCGGCACCATTTTTTGATATTTTTTGGTACTTTCCGATTAATTTTGAATAAACAATTGATTTCAGAAATATTTTTGATTATTTATAATTTTGAATATATTTAGGATGTTTGCAATGCGACAGATTTCCGAATAAAGGTGTCTGTCATGCATAAAAAATCGCTTGAAAATGACTCGATTTGGTGGTAAAAATTAGTTAATTCATTATCATTATGTCGTGTGTTTTTTGAAAAACTAAACCGCTACAAACATAGCTATTTTTCATCTGATTACGTATGAAAAATGTCAATAAGATGGGGACATAGTTTTTAAATGAAGCGGAAAGTACGTTTGTTAAGTTGGTTGCTAAGGCTATCCGTTCCGTTCTTAAACAATATTTTTATTGCAAGAATGATTCTTCTAATTTCTTTCTATTCTTTAATTGTCATTTTCTTTGTTAATAAAGTATTATTTTGTCATATTATCTGAGTATCTTGACGAAAAAGCAACACTAAAAGTAATTTTCCACATTTTCAGCCTTAAATATGTTGGGTTCTCTGGTTTATTATTACATTCAATTTGATAATAATAATTAATTGGATAATAATATTGAGTAAATTTTGACGAAACTTGAAATGTGTCTTCAGTCGAAATTTCGTCTAAAATTGGACAGGTTTCGGACTTTCGTTGAAAACCAATATCATAATCCTCCAGGATGCATTCGATACAAATTGGTCCTCCAACTTTGGCAAAGTTGCAACTATTTTGTTTACCGAAATTCTGGTTGGTCAGAAGCTATTAGCTACTTCAGACCGCAAAGTTTTGAACAAATATTGTCATGTTGCATGGAGATTGCTCCGTAACTCGATCTAACTTAGGTGAATGAACGGAATATAGAGTTAGTGTTAATGTTTAATAGTTGCATATGAAAAAATATTTTCTCCTATCTTATGCAGTCGAGTTTGATTTTAACCAACAGTGGATTTATCTGAAGTATGATGACGATTGTTTGCATTTTGCTGTAAACTCTACCAAACTTAAGTACCTCTACCTAACGTGGTGATACTTTGTATGAGACAAATGAAAGAAAAATTACTCGGGACATAAGTAACGAGAATGCCCATCGGAGGGTGAATATAGAAAGAAACCCCAGAAAAGCGTTTATTTTGTCCACATTGAAGATAACAATTGGTTCACTGCCGATACTTTATACCTTCGTTATCCACTTATAGAAGGACACTGATAAGCAATTTACCAAAAATAACACTAACCAAGGCCTGAAATGTCATGTCCTGTCATGTCAAAGACAATGCACGATAAAATAGTGTGTTACTATTAGTTAAGTCCAACATTATCCCATAAATTTACTTAACGGCCTCACTTGAAGCCCGGAGCTGTAGCCGACTATTATTGTGACAAATGTTTTGAGCTGTCCTAGATTCACAACGATGTGTGATTCTGAATGCTGTGTTCTTGAAACTGACAGATGCATAAATTTCACAAGTTTTGAACAGAAGTGCGTAAGATGATATGGGTATCAAAGGTTCGAGTAGGTACGTAGATGACGGCTGGTAAAGACGAGTGGAAAATACATATTGTGCCGACCTCTCTTAAGGCTGACCGGTCTTAAAAACGTTAAGGTACTATTTAGAGATAGCATGAAACTTTACGTATGATGAAGTCCGTCTCGTTGCTCGTTTGCCCGTACCAACTGCACGAACGCTCGCTGTGTAATAGGCTTTAGAGTGGTATAAGGACGGGAATGTGATGATGAAGTTTTAAGACGGAACCATATGACGCCATTTTGTGAAAAGCATAGGCATACATAGGATTTCGCGTTCATTGGAGCGGGACAGAGCAGAGCGTCGTAAGCCCAAAAATCATGTTTTTGCTTATTATACATACATATATGTATGTATATTAATGACAACATTTCAAAAATAAGCAGAAGGTTTCCTTGGTATTCAATTATATAATACGGTGATGACAATAAAAAAATATTGTGATTGATAGCTTAGGAGAAGTACGGTAGTAGCTAAGAAAATATGTAGGTACTTTGCTCAATATTTCTGATATTTAAAATAGTTTAATTTTCATTTTTAAAAAGAAGTATCGCGTAGATTATAAAGTTTTTTTTTGATAAAGATTACGGAGAAAAAAGGTTTGAACGTAACCCAATTGACGTCAATTCACATTACCTATCTGGGCCTTAAACCGAGCGTGTGATATATGTATGTATGTACATACTCGTACATTTTCATTGGCGTATGTCAGGCTTTTTATAAACTAATGGCTAGAATTTCACAGGTATATAAATCGAACCTTTTGAGCACAAAATCTCGTTAAAATTTAGTATTCAAAGTAAGTCTAGACCGGATCTTATAAAATCTCTACCGTTTTATTTCCGCCATGTTTAAAGTCAATCTGATCTCGCTCTAACATTACTTGATCCAAGATATCGCCCACTTTACAGAAATAAACGCAAATCTCTATTTGTGGGGTTAAAAATAAAAGAACCGGTTGACCGGTTAGAGACCGAACTAAGTGAATAGCTGGGATATGGTCGACTGCGGACCTTTTCGGTCTATTTTAAGACTATTCAACTACTGAAATCGAAATGCAATCTTTCTAATTGTGTCTTTTGTCAACTTTAACTTCTTTATTTGGCTCTTTCATCGTGAACTTTGAAATAATCATGGTATAAGAAAACAAGGTATGCTCTTCCGAGACACGATGGTCACATGGGTGTCTCCAGCTTACGTTATCATCGCCATCGGTGAATGAGAAGACGAATCTGTTTCCTGAGGTATCTGTTACCAGTAGCGTAAAATCGTAACTCCCCGAACTCCTTGTATTACCTGCATAAATCTGATAAAACTAAGTGGTTTTGTATTTACCAAATTATTTATCATATTGACTCGTGTTTAACTAAGCTGTTTTGACTGATTTAACAAACATAATTGACGATTAATATTTTATTAATGATTTTTCAATTGACCCTTATCACATTTGTTTCCCAACTTATACATTTTGTTGAAATCAATTGGCAACTGGACAGTCACTTGGAGACACTTCCGGAAGAGCAGACCTGGTTTCTTCGATCATGAAAATAATTACTTACTAACTTGTTAAGCTCGAAAACGAATAAAATATTTTTAAAATGTTTTTTGACTTCTTGGTGTCTGCAAAGAAAGCAGTTTATGGAGTTTCCTGATTTCATGTTGTTATTGCTAATATCTTTCTATCTTTACCACCATTAAATGGAAAAGCCTAGATAACACTGATCGCTCCTATATTCTCGTACTCGCACGATACGTTAAAAATAGGCATAAGTTTTTAGACCAAAAAGTAACTTTCATTGCACTTTTATTTTACTTATGCACAAAACATTAGAAAAAGCTTTCCTTACGCACAAAACATTTAAAAAAAATACCTTTTTATACCAAAAAGTAACTTTCGTTGCACTTTTAGTTTACTTACGCACAAAACATTAATGCTCTCTGACTCAATTAACAAATTAGTAACTACTAATTTGTTTACCAAGCCAACTTAACCCTGAATAACTTGAACTTAGCTTTTCGCAGCCAGATCCAACCCCAAGTTAGCGTAATTGGAAGTGCACACGACAGCCCCATTACAAATTTAACAGTCTGGTGACTGAGTAAAACCCTAATTGAACTGAGACGCTTTTCCGACCCAACTTTATTGTCTGCCCTTAAAGTTGAAATCTAAATGCTAAAACGTCGAAATCTTGATGATTTTTTAATGAGGAATAAACTTTCAAGAATCTACGAACTACCTAGAAGCAGTCTAGGCTTTTAATGATTCCAAAAGCTTTGTCATATAATAGTTTTTCATAAAAAAATTCCACTCTATCCGATATGAAACGTGTCACTCTAACTTGTCCAAAAAAATATTACCTATTAAAAATAAATAATGCTGGATATAGCATAAGCTAGCCCCAAGCTAAGCCAAGCTAGTGTTATGGGTACTAGATAACTGATCATCATCATCATCATCATCGACCTTGTTTCTTACTTACACCTTTACAATTTGCCGTCGCTCGGTGCGTTCGCGCATAGGGCATCCACAACAAGAAATGTAAATCGAACCAAACCATGGGCATTTTCTAAATCGTCTCTATAGATAACTAATATACTTAATACAATGCATTACATAGATAGATATTATTATATATCAGTAAATTCTGTGAAATTCATTAATATTATAGGTCAAAATTAAAGCACCCTTGTTCAGATATTGAAAAGCTCTATCACAATTCACAACAATAATAGAAAAAGTATTTTTGTTTTTCCATTGCATTGGTTTGCTCCGCCGCCCCTGGGCTTAGTTTACTCTTAGAACTACTACCAGAATTTAATTCTAGTGAGCTTTTGAGTTTCCGTGGTACATCATACATCATCAGCCCGTATACAGATGTATACGGGCTGATGATGTATGATGCTGCTGAACATAGGCCTCCCCCAAACGACGCCACGAATAGCGGTCCTGAGCCGCCTCCATCCAACGACTCCCTGCGACCGCTACAATTATTCCGTGGTATTACAGATTGAATCTACCAATTTTTATAAAGCCGTTTATTTTAAATTCTTTCTATTCTAAGAATGAGTCGTAATCGTAACATTACACTTTATAATATTTATGGTATGAAATAAAGCAACATCTCTGTAAATCTAAATATTTTAACCTCATTAAAATTCTATTGTTCTGAACGATTATGCAAAAATTGCTTTTCCGTCGGTAATAGCTTTATTTCCTAAGTTATACATGGTTTATATACTTCAATCAATCTGTCTGTGAAATAACCAGAAATATGAAGTCGATTTACATTGACGACCTCAATGGCGCGGTGGGCGAAGATCTGCCTGCGACGCAGGAGGTTGCGAGTCGATTCCCGCCTCGGTACAAATGTTTGTACGATATGCAAATATTTGTGCAGGGTGTTCTGGTCGTGCTATGTATAATAAAAAATATATATTTATGTAATATATTCTATTATGTACATCAGTTATCTAGTACCCATAACAGAGATGATACTGTGTGATTTGTCCAGAATATATTATTTTTTTAATTTTCGGTATATCATTAGGATAAATCATTCAAATAGGCAATAAGCTATTAAAAGTATAAATATTGTGTCACAGTCGTTGAAATAGATTTTCTCTGAAGATTAGCATCTGTCGCTTTCCGAACTCTATTTCAACTTGTTACCGCCTGCTACGATACGATTTTATTGTTATCGAATTCTTTGTGTAAAATTGGAACAATTGCATTGTCAGTTCTGGACCGAATGAGCTGCTAAACCGTATTGTTCAGTCAGTATTTTATCAGTTGTGGAGATATTTTGTCCTTTGTATCACTTGATGCCACATCAATTAACCTGCCACTCTTGGGGCTCTTAGTCCCACCTGATGGCTTCGAACTCGTGCAAGCAAACCCTGCCAGTCTTCGACCGGCCGCCGTCGGGGACGCACGTCGCCCTTTGTCCTCCGACTTAACGAAATCCTTTTAATTCTTTAAATATTTTTAGTACGCGGAAATCGCGTGCTGGATTTGTGGTGTTCCATTTTAGTGCACGGGTTAGTTTGTGTCACGTTTTTATCGAACGTTTAGTGCGTCGATATTTAATGTAAGTTGAATTTGTTTTTACTCGTGGTTGGATCAGCTGTGTAGTACAGACGAGACGTCTCGACTTTGCTGTTATTGTATTCAGTCAGTGGTATAGTTATGGAAATTCCGACTCTTTAGTTAAGGTTTGAGTGTACCGGGACATGAAAGAAGTTCCAATTGAAATGCATTTGGCTCATGAATACATTTGGATTTCTAAGCGTGTTACTGGATATAATTTACCATGCTTGGCGGTATTTATATTGTTCATGAATCAAATAAGGTTTAGCTGGAATTGTTTGAAAAAAAAAAACACGTGTAAATAACACAATCCTGTATACTGTTTATACAAAATCTCTGCGTTTACAAAAAAGCCTTTCCATCTTGAAGTAAAATACCAAAATATTTTTTTTTGCAGGTACAACTAGTTATTGACATCTTATTCAATTTCAGTTCTACTTTTTATGTTATTTTTTAGAAAACCTTTGTTTTTACCGGCTACAGCCGATATACGAGTAAGATAGGTCATCGTATCTTTTATCTTATCGAAAAAAACTAAGATAAATGGTTGCTGTTTTGTGCAGTAAAGATATCGGTGATGGCCAAATTAATGAAACAATTTACTGGTCTTGTGAAAAACAAGCACATCATCATCATCATCAGCCCATACACGCCCACTGCTGGACATAGGCCTCCCCAGGTACGACGCCACAAATGGCGGTCCTGAGCCGCCTCCATCCATCGACTCCCTGCGACTCTGCTGCCTCTCTTCCTTCCATTTACTTCTTAATCAGCTATGTATTAATAAGAAATCAATATAAAAATAACATTAATCATCAGCCCATATACGTCCACTGCTGAACATAGGCCCCCTAAACAACGCCACGAATAGCGGTCTTGAGCCGCCTCCATCCATCGACTCCCTGCGGCCGCTACGATGTCGTCGGTCCATCGGAGTGGGAGGTTTTCCCACACTAAAACATTACGATTATCAAATCACTCCTACCACTAATTAGGTAGGTTACCTTACCTATCTGTAGAATCTCTAGGAATCTTACGCCACGCCACGGAAGACTATGTTTTCGAATTCACTACGCTTCCAACAAACAATATGTAGTTCCCACGTGCTGATTACCGATCGGATGATCCGATAACCTCATTCTAGTTCTTAAGAGTCTCATTACCGACGACAGCTGTGGTGTAGTAGGTGGGTAGTCGGGTAGTAGGTTGTGGGTTCGAATCCTAGGACTAGAATTTCCGTGATTGTTGTTTTGGGTCTAGTTAGACTGCTAAAGTATTTGTCTCTGTTCTGTTCTGTTCCTGTTCCTGTTTTTTGGACACGATTTAAGATATATTAAACTTAAGTCTTTTGTTAAGGTGGTATTCTTCTAAAATATAATCGACGATTAATTAAAAATCTTATCGATGTTTTATATAAGTTTTCTAACATTATACATACGTCAAATTTAACGACGAAGCTTCTGATCGTCTGATTATAATTTAGAGAACACAATCCTAAGGGCCAGACTCCACCAAAGCTGAACTGAAATGAGCGGGGAAGATGTGTGATGAACAACTAATAGAACGTGACATCTCGTCTCCTAGTCCAGTCATTTAAGCTTAAATTAGGTAAGAATCTCGAAATTCGAGATACCCAGCTGTAAGTCTGTAAATACTTGTATATTGACACCCTAAAAGTTGTCTCAAAACCTACATATGGTAGGGTGTAAGCAACTATAAAATTTCAAGGTCAAAGGTCACAAAAATCGGTTTTTTGCGCTTCCTTTGGAAATATCTCAGATCCTATGGGGTTTTTGCTATTTGTATTTATTATCAATATTGTAGAATACAAAATTCTCTACAAATTTTGTTTGATACGATGAACCGTTTTCGAGATAGAGGGCGGAGAGCGCGCGGTCACAGCATCACTTCAGGTCAACCGGTGCCTCCGGTCGAAAACGCGCCATATATAGTTGATGAACTATCGATAAATCAATGATTATAAATATTTGTCAATTTGTATTAACTATTATATTATATTTTATCATTTTTTCCTAACCTATCCACTTTTTGTTCAGTATTAATTTATTTAACAACACTTGCAGAATTGTTAATGAAAATATAGGAATTATATTTGAATTTTAACCTAATTAATATTAATAACTTCGTACATGATGAAAAAAGTAGGTTTTGAGACAACTTTTAGGGTGTCAATATACAAGTATTTACAGACTTACAGCTGGGTATCTCGAATTCCGAGGTGAACTTACTATAATGACTGGACTATCCGCTCACATTCAGTGGAGACCACCGAGCGGAGATCATATTGGTACACGAAGAAACAAAACAGACCGAAACGTAGTTTGGTCTGGTGATGGTTAAAGTATCATTCGTACTTCTGTATTTAAAACGTCATTGTGGCCACTATGTACCTCATACATATTTCTGTCTATTCTCATATGTATTTAGTTTGTTGCTTTGTGCAGATCCTCGTAATCTGGCGGGGTCACACAGCGGAGACAGATCATCTTCTCACTCTAGCTAGCTGCAGGCTAAAGTAGAGATGTGTGCTGGCTAGAGCGGCTGAGTTGCGTGCGGTGAGCGTCGGATGTTTGAGTTGAATGCACTTGCGAGGAACAGCTCCCACATCTCCGTTCATCTCTGTTTGTCTCCGCTTTGTGACGTCGCCAGCTTGCGAGGCACAGCTCACATCTCCGCTTCGATCATTCTTTGTTTCTGGCTAGAGTACTACACATCTCCGCTCCAGTCTAGCCAGTATGCATCTACGCACAGCTTCGGTCGAGACACCCTAGCTGAAAAACGTCTCTTCTCGTCTCCGCTGCAGACATCTTCGCACATCTCCACTTTGGTGGACTCTGGGTCTTACAGCCCGGCTACACGCTCAAACATTTGTGCATGCATGATTGCACAAACCAGTTTGCGCAAGCAAGATGAACCCGGCCACACGCTGCATCTTGCTTACGCAAACTGGTTTGAGCCCGGCCACACGCTCCATCTTGCTTGCGCAAACTATCTTTGTGCATGCCTGTTTGCACAAATGTTTGAGCGTGTAACCGAGCTATATTTTGAATTACTACGCTAATCACATAATGTTCTGTACATAAATAAATAGCTGAATACAACCAAAATACAACATTTTCTTTTCACTCGAGATTACAAAGCCCAAGCCGTATTAATTTAACATTAAAGCAAACTGCGTGTTCACTTACTGCTCACGATGCATAAGTAATTTTGTTAACAACTCAAATGATTAAACTTATGGCATGTGTATACGTGGAATATTATTTGTTAAATTTAATCCTCCAGCTAAACCCTCAAAGGACTATCTGATTCAAACAAAGGTAAATTGTCTCAGATCTTAAAGTTGGATCAAAACAAAGAGGTATTGAACTCGCGTTGTTCATTTGCAAATACCATTTAGTGTTTCTATCTTGATTAAATAAAATAAAAAGTTTATTTATTTAGTCGTAAATTGTACATAGTTAAGTACTTATACTAAACATTTTAATAATAAAGGCATTTTAGTAATAAAGGTTAAAATAATATTAATGTTACATGTCACAATTGCGAGTTCAGCAGGCAATCAACAAAATACCAACCCAAGGAGTCTAGTTATTACCCTGTTGAAAGACTGCATGATAGGCGAAGCAAACTTGCTGCCTACAACCTATATAATGGTGTTATTAGTTAGTACATATTAAAGTATAATTTTGTTTGTTACCTTTGTTAAAATATGTACCTGTAAATGACATTTACAACTTAATTCAAATTTACAACTTAGTTCAATGTTGTCCACGAGAGGCTACTGCCGACAAACTGTTGCACATAGGGATTGCAAAATCCGGATAATTTTCTTAACCGGTTAATTAAGCTTTAATCATTTTTGAATACGGTTAATCCGGATAATTCGGTTAATTCGAATAATTGAAGAATTTAAAATAAAAAACATTCTATTAGTGTAATTTTTAACTAGCTTTTTAGTAAACTAAGTATTTATGTGACAAATAAATTATTTACTTACTTACTTACTTACTTCTGCCTGCGCTTTGCAGGTTTTATGTAATTACAGATCTAGAACTATATTTAAACCAAATTTCGTCTTACTGCTACTCTATCTATCTATCCATTTATAAACTTTCTCATCACACTCATATTATAAAAGTTAATGTTTGGATATTACTTCTTCACGCCAAAACTACAGAACAGATCGGATGGTCATTTTGCATAGGTGATTAGTTATACTACCCTATGATACTTTTTATCCCGGAAAAACTGTGGCGCAGCCGTGAGCTACTTATTTGGAGAGCTAGAGCTAGTCTGTCATATAAGTGTGATGTTGTTACACTTATTTTATGTGTTATATGAATTATATGTGTTCGGAGATGTTAGGCAACCCCCCAACATCTGATCCAACACGATTGTTTCTGATAAGTTTGAAACCTGGAAGAGCATAAGAAGAAGAAAGACAGGGCTTTACCCACGATTCGGTAACAAGCTAGGCTATGTTTTTATGATCAAAAGAAGCAAGTAAGTCAGGTTAGTGTTGAGGGATACTCTGAGCATTATTAATGTGAAGGACATAAAGATTCTTTGGAACGTCAAAGAAGAAAGAAGAGATTTAGTAGGAAAAGAAGAAAGAGAGAAAGAGAAAAAAGACTATAGATTGTATCGTCACCACCAGAACCAGTAACAGAACCAGAAAATTGGTAAAGAATATAAGTAATAAAAATATTGTAAAATACATACAAGAATACTAACACTTTACAAGTACGTACACAACTAACTATCCATCTGCCAGTTGTGTCTATAATACTAACACTTTACAAGTACGTACACAACTAACTATCCATCTGCCAGTTGTGTCTATTAGGATTACAGTGAAACCTTAACAAAAACTCTACAAAGCTTGTGTTTTTATATAAAAAAAGAGAACAGGAAAAAAATCAACGGATGTGATGACCTTAAAAGAAACCTAATAAGACCAGAAAATTATTTTAGAATTACACAAACAAACAATCTCAAGGTTTTAGGTACCTTAAAAATTATGATCAAAGCGTATTTGTCGTTAGCAACGGTGATAGCGAAGGTGCTGGACGGGGTACTTAATAAACACCTCAGTCAACATGTTACCTTGCACGACGCTCAGTTCAGTTTTAGATCTGGGTTGTCCACTGAATCAGTATTACTGAGCACACCGTCCAGTACTACACGAGCACAAGTACACCTGTCTACGCCTGCTACTTAGATTTATCTAAAGCGTTTGATCTTGTGACGTATGACAAGTTGTGGTAGAAGCTGACGGGCGATAAAGGGTTGCCCCCTGAGTTGATGCTGCTCTTTAAGCACTGGTACGGTAACCTACGTAATTGTGTGAGATGGTCAGGGTCACTCTCGAACATGTCCAAGTTGTTTTGTGGGGTGCGGAAGGCGGGCTGACTTCATCCCGGATTTCCAACCTGTACATGAACCGTCTGATCAAGGGGTTTAGCAGTACCGGGATTGGCTGTTCTATTGATGGTGTGTTAGTAAATAACATGAGCTACACCGATGACATGGTACTGCTGAGCCCATCGATCAGTGCTCGCAGGAAGCTGTTGAGCATTTGTGAGCCGTATGCGGAGGTTCATGGGCCTAGGTAAAACGCTAGTAAAAGCGAGCTGGTATTTAAGACCGGTTCAAAATTATATAACCTTTCCACCCATCTCACTGGCAGGTAGTGTAGTAGTAACTCAAAAGAGTGTCCAAGTTCAGCCTCTTGGTCTCCGAGATCCTCATGGATGATGTAGATGTGGAAAGGGAACGCAGAGCATTATCAGTCAGAGCCAATATGCTGGCCCGTAAATTTGCATGATGTAGTACGGCCGTAAAAACGAGTCTGATTAGAGTGTACTGCCAGTCATTTTATACGTGTAGTCTATGGGTCAGTTACATACAGCGATGCTGGAATACCCTGCGTGTCCAGTATAACAATAGGTTCAGGTTGGTGATGGGGCTGCCGCAGATTTTGTAGCGCGTCAGGGATATTTGCGGATGCACGCGTAAACGACATCTACGCAATCATCCGCAACAGAATGTCGTCCCTGATGCGCCAGCTGTGCGACAATAGCTACCTGCAGCTTATCGCAAAGAGGCTGAACACCGACTGCCTCTTCTTCACTGCACTCTTGACCAGTGTCATATACTTATTTTGTATTTTTATTTTTATTTTATGTGTAAATACAAACTTTGTAATTTATTATGTATAAAATTAAAGTTGAAATCATCATATTGTATTGTAGGTATTGTATTTAAGATCACAAGCTAATTGATTTTTCAATCAATTACTATAAATAATTATTCGAATTAACCGGATTTCGATGCTTCTAACCGGTTATTGTTTTTGGACAAATTATCCGGTTAATTCGGATTTCGAATAAACCGGATTGCAATCTCTAGTTGCACTGCACAGTTTGACAGGAAAGATTTACTGCAATGTACGTTTGTTGAAAACAAGTTGAAAAATAAACAAACAAACACTTTAAGATGTTTTTTGTCTAGTATTTGGTTATCTGCAACTACATATGTATTTACTTCGAAGTATCAAAATGTCTAAACGATTATTACAGTGAATTCGTCTAAATAGCAGGCCTCAGTTTGAGAAAATACAATAAATAAATCTAACTAAAGCAAAAAAACGTGTAAAAGCGAGGGCTGTGTCAAAAAGGTAAATAATAGGACTTGTGCTGAGCCCTCTGTGAAATGCCATCAGTTCGATTCCCTATTTCCCCACTAATTGACGTCGGCCGATTTTCTAATTAATTGGCGTTTTAAGTCGTACGAGGACCTTCTTAATCGGTTCTCATAAAATTTTCTAGGCTTTTGAAATCAAATATTATTTTACTCGAATATATCATCATCACACCTAATATTATGAATGCGTAAGTTTGGATGTTGATCTTGATCTTGTTGTCACCTCTACACTCCTCTTCTATTTGACGCAAACTTCCAGTCAGCATATGAGTTTTGAGAGTTTTGTCTAAACATAAAGTACGAGCAGCGTTCAAAACAAACAATTTATTAAAACAGATTTGTAACGGTAAAGACAGGTTAGATAACAATAAAAAATCGGGTGTTTATACGTTGGTATGTGACGAATGTAATGGTATTTATGTAGGTCAAACGGGTCGTAGTTTTCAGGTTAGGTATACAGAACATTTAGCTGCTTATAGAAACAATTATCCAGAAAAATCTATCTTTGCAAAACATTTATTGGAATCTGGTCATTCTTTAAGTCAAAATCATTGTTTTTCTATTTTACATACTTGTGATAAGGTATTTAGGATGTCAGTCTTAGAAAATTTAGAAATTACAAAATATAGTAATAATACACTGTTGAATGAACTTAGTACATGTTTGCCTAGGTCACCGTTATTACGAATCTTTTCAAACAATAGTACTTGAGTTTGATCCGTGACTATATAAAGGGGGGTTTTGCGGGCAATGCTTCACTTGCAGACTCCGTCGCTTGCGCTTGCGCGAGTAGCACGTGCGCTCCGCTAGAGCTCTCGAGCTCTGTCCGGTCGCTGTTTTCCGTTTGCGCGCCATTGTTTCGTTCACGAAACAACCAAAACAGCTCTTTTCAGAGCTACCTCTGTTTCTTTGGGGCTTAAGGTATACAGTTCTTCTCAGAACTGTGTTTCTTAAGACTTAATAGCTAACGTTAGCGTTTCGCTCTTTTCAGAGCGACGCTTTTCTCGAGGTTCTCGCTTTTTTCAAAGCGGTTCCTCTATCTTGTTTCTTGGGCTTTCCAACGTCGAAATCCACGCCTTCAGTGGTCAACCAAGGGATACGTAACCGTGCCAACGAACTTGGTTGGGCGTTGACCCGGAGCGCCTACTTTACTTCCTCAAAGTAAAGTAGAATCCGGCTGGGCCTGGAACCACCGGCCTTGGGGGAGAACCCTCGCCGACCCCAGGTAGCGCTAGGTAGTTTATTCACCCCTTTAGCCCCGTAAGAGTGGCATAAGGGACACACCTTCTAGGCAGGACACGTAGGTACTCACCCCCCCCCTGTCTAACCCGACAGGGAGGGATCACACACATATCCCGGGTGTCCCCCCCGGGATTAGGGACCCCCCCTACCCCCCTGCTCTTCAAGCAGCAAAATGTCCACAATGGACATTTCCAATCTGTCCCTGGACAGCTTGCGTGGGTTACTCCGCGCAATCTTTGTCCAGCACCCCTCCTTGATGGACGATATCATCGTCCAGGCAAGAGCAGCTCGACCTGCGGTCGCGGAGCCCCTCCCGGCCCCCTCCCCTGCCCCTGCCCCTGCCCCGGCCATTGAAGTCGATTCTCCCGAATCGCCCGATGCGCCGTCTCGCCCTTCCTCTCCCGAGGAGGACAACATGGATGCCGACATCCAATCCGGCTCAGATTCAGAGTCGGAACCCCCCGCCCCTTCCTCTCCCGAGTCGTCCTCCGACGACGGTTACCTCGTCGTAGGTAACCGAAAGCGGAGGAAGGCAAATGCCATCCCAAAGTCGGCTGCGGTCACCCCAGCCAAGACTTTAAACCTCGGCTCCGCGACCTCCGCGACCCCTGCGACCCCCGCGGCTCCCGCGACCGCCATTACCCCCGCGACCCCCGCGTCCCAGCCCTCTCCCCGCAAGGAGCGACCCCCCCCCCCAATTTTTCTCCGTGAAAAGGAGAAATGGTCAAATATTGAAAAACTCCTTGCCCTTAAGGGCATTCACTTCTTGAAGGCCCAATCGGTCAAGGAGTCCATCAAACTCCAACTTCAGACGTCGGATGACCACCGACGTCTGACTTCCCTCCTACGCGACGAGAACATAGGTTTTCATACCTATGCTCTCGAGAGCGAAAAATCCCTCCGGGTTGTCGTCCGCGGTGTTCCCGCGGAGTTCAACCCGGACTCAGTCAAATCTGACCTCCTCGCCCAGGGCTTCCCCGTCAGGGAAGTCCACCGCATGTACAGCGGCAGAGGCAAACGCCCCTTTGACCTTGTATTGGTCATTCTAGATCTTTCGCCTGAAGGAAAGGCGATATTCGGTTTAAAAACCGTTTGCCGCCTCTCCGGCCTTTCGGTCGAGGCCCCTTTCCGCTCGGGTCCTCCCGGGCAGTGCCACAGATGCCAGCTTTATGGCCACTCTGCGCGCAACTGCAACGCGCGTCCGCGTTGCGTCAAGTGCCTGGGCGACCACGGCACCGCTGACTGCAAACGCAATCGCGAGGACCCGACGCCGCCTAGTTGCGTGCTCTGCAACGCAGAGGGCCACACCGCGAACTATCGCGGATGTCCCAAAGCGCCAAGGGCTATCAACAAGGCCAAGTCGAGGGCTCCGGAGCGTTTCGCCCCCGCCCCTCAGTACACCAAGACATCCGGTAAGGTGTCTATGGCCCCCCCTCCCCCCCGCCCCCCTACTACCTCAGCATGGGCTAAACCCTTGCCCTACACAAGTGTGGCCCCTCAGGCTAAAGCTTGTTCCCCTCCCCTCCCCCGCTCACAGGAGCAAACCCGCGCCCCTGCCCCCACCCCCCTACCCCGCCCCCTAAAGACTAGCCAAGCAGCACCCGCTGCTGCGAAGGCTAGCTCTACGGGGCCCGCCCCTCCCGTGGACTTCGGCAAAGTCACGGCGCTTCTGCGCAAGCTTAGCCAAGCCCAAACGGCCATTGAAAAATTAATGATCATCTCTGATCATCAGGACGTCATGGCCTCCCTTGACTCCCTCTCTTTCAAGTCTCAATAATGGTTGTACAACCTGAGAGACTTAAACCCCGCTCCATCTCGTTAGCGTTTTTCAACGCTAACGGCCTCAAAACTCAGAGAGAACTCGTCCACCACTTTCTGGTCAATCACCAAATTGACATCCTGTTAGTGCAGGAGACCTTTTTGAAGCAGGGCACTTGCAGTCCTAGGATTGCTAACTACCAAATGGTCCGAAATGACAGAACGAACGCCCCCAAAGGCGGTACTGCCATTTACTTCAAGAGGTCCCTGCACTGCATACCCCTCGATCCCCCTCCCCTACAAGACTTAGAAGTCTCTGTCTGCAGGCTTGCGATGACCGGTCATCAATCGGTCATCATTGCATCCTGCTACCTCAGTCCCAATAGGAAGCTTCTTCAAAGCGACCTAGAATCAGTACTCAGTCTCGGTAGCTCAGTCATTCTGGCTGGCGACTTTAACTCCAAAGATCCGATGTGGAACTGCCGTCTTCGTAACAGAAACGGTCGTATCCTTACTCAATGTCTAGGATCCCTCGATCTAGACTTGATAGTCCCCATGTGCCCCACGCGGTACTCTCCCATCCCCGGTCAAGCAAACGAGTACTTGGACCTGGCACTGCTACGGAACGTATCCCTACGGATGCAATCCATATCGGTGATGCAGGAACTTGACTCGGATCACAGACCCGTTATAATGCGGCTAGGCCCTCCTCCCAATGACAGTCCTCCCACCAAGACCGTGGTGCAATGGTATAAACTTGAGAGCGCTCTCAAGAATATCCATTCACCCGCCTTGGATAAAATCCCCGATGATATTCGCTCCCTAGACGACATCGCGATTGCGGTCGACTCTCTGACTAGCCACGTCCAATCCGCTATCAGCGAATCATCGAAACAGGTGCCAGTGGCGAACGATCGCCGCTGGGACCTGCCAGATGATATCAGACGGCTGATCACTGAGAAGAACGCAGCGACTCGTCGCTTTAGTTCTTATCCCACCTATCTAAACCGCTTTAGAATGAACTCACTTCGCCGCAAGGTTAAGAGAGCCATTCAAGAGCATCGAAATTCCTCTTGGGACGAACTGCTTTCAAAGATCAAACCAGGTCACCAGGCCTACTGGGACTTGGCGCGTTCTATGAAGGCAGATGGAGTCACCATTATGCCCCCGCTTATACGTCCGAATCATCAAACGCCGGCGTTTGAAGATAAGGATAAAGCCGATACTCTGGCCGAAAGTCTGGAAGCCCAGTGCTCCCCCAGTCTTGAGCCTGTCGACCCTGCTCACCTCGATACGGTGAACAGAGAAGTCGAACGCTTAGCGTCCCTACCCCCCTCTGCCACCCTTGACCACGTCAGGGCGGCAGAGGTCGCTGTGATCATTAAAGATCTCCGACCGAAAAAGTCCCCTGGCTCGGACGGCATCAGCAATAGAGTTCTCAAACGATTCCCTGTTGCCCTCATTTACCTCCTCGTAAGCATCTTCAATGCAGCCATTTCCACCTGTTCGTTCCCCGATGTCTGGAAGGAAGCCAATGTCATTGGCATCCACAAACCGGGCAAAAAGGCAAACGAACCCTCCTCCTACCGTCCTATCAGCCTCCTCAGTTCCCTGGGGAAGATTTACGAGCGTCTCCTTATGAGTCGCCTCTGGTCCCACGTAAACGAGCACAAGCTCTTACCCGATGAACAGTTCGGCTTTCGAGCTCATCACTCTTGTCCCCAACAGGTGCTCCGCATAACGGAGCACATTCTGTCCATGTGGCATCACACTTGGCCAGCCAGTACGGGAGCTGTCTTCCTCGACGTAGCGAAAGCCTTCGACAAAGTCTGGCACAATGGCTTGATTTACAAGCTCTCCACTCTTGGTGTGCCAGACAGACTCGTACTCATCTTACGAGACTACTTGTCGAATCGTAGCTTTCGCTACCGCGTGGAGGGCACTCTCTCCGACCCCCGACCCGTCCGAGCCGGAGTCCCCCAGGGATCCGTACTTGCCCCGCTCCTCTTTACGCTGTATACCAGCGACATACCCCGTCACCCGCAAGTCGAACTTGCCCTCTTCGCGGACGACACGGCTCTGTACACATCCAATTTGAATGCAAATCGGGTGAGTTCAAAGCTGCAAGCCGCACTAGACACTTTAGGTGTCTGGTTTAGACAGTGGCGCATAGAAGTGAATCCGACGAAGAGTGCAGCAGTGTACTTTTCGCGGAATTACTCTAAGCCCAAAACCCTCTCCCTCTTTGGCAAACCCATTCCCTGGGTTAAGTCAGCCAAATACTTAGGGGTGATACTAGATCGCCGCCTTAGTTTCAACACCCATATTCGCACTGTAGCCAACCGTGCCAAATTCATACTTAGCCGGTTGAACAGTCTCCTTAGAGCGAAGAGTAAAATGTCCCTTAGAAATAAGGTGACACTTTACAAATCGGTCATACGTCCTGTCATGACGTACTCCTCTGTGGTATTTGGCCACTCGGCCAATGTTCGCCACCTCCAGGTTGTCCAAAACCGATTTCTGCGCAAAGTCACGGGCTGTCCGTTCTACATGCGCAATAAAGATCTCCATCGCGATCTTAATCTCGAGTCCGTTGCCCACTTCATAAAGGCTGCCTCACAGCGTCATTATGAAAAGGCCTCGGAACATTTCAATCCCCTTATATCCACCATGCCCGATTATCCCATTGACGACCCTCCCACGAGTTCTCTCCTCCGTAGACCGAGACACGTTCTCGGTGACCCCGTTGACCCAATCACCGCCGCTAACCCGGAGGTGACGGCAACCAATTCGCTTCCGCACACTACACAACCGACCAAAAACCGACCCCGCCGGATGCGGGGTCGAAGAATTCCCCGCTTCCGCCCTTAGGTGCATTCGTGCACCTAGGCGAAACCTCCATTACCCTCTTGTGTAGCATCTGGCGACAGCCCAAGCCGAGGCTCGCACCTAAGTGGTGGCCCTTGTGCGTGTCGCCCCAACCTAATTTTACCGGCGAGGCGCCCTCTGCGCCCGCCAAAAGCCCGGTAACGCTGTCATGGCCATCTGCGGTCAACAGCATTATAATCCATTCGAAAAAAAAAAAAAAAATGCTTCACTTGGCGCGCGGAGCTCGGAGAGGCAACATCACTGGCGGGACTCTGTCGGTGTTGCTGTGCTGACCTTTCTCAATGTCCATGTCGAGTATTGTGGTGTCCCGAAGATGTCTCGTGGAGAGACGAAACTAGTAGACAACTTACTTTGATGAATACTATCAGAGAAGGTTATACGCGGAATTGTTACCAAATATTTCTTCATTCTAATATCAGTGTAATGTTTGCTGGTTTTGTTTATAGTGATTATGTAGTGAACTTGGGTTTGAATTACAGTTTTTTGTTGCCGAAATAAAATCCATCAGAACTCTCAAACTAAGCAGTTTGCTCTGTTCCCAAAAAAACGCCTAGGTCACAGGTATCAAATCACGTCTTAATTATATCCATGAAGGACGCACGTAGGCTAGCAAAAAACTGCAATTGCTGCAACTGTTGTTTGGTTAATAAACTACTAGGAGAAGCCAAAGTTAGTTTTTTGTCTTCACCGTGCATATAACGAGCTTAATTTCGGCGAAGGGGCGCCGGACTCGGTATAAAAGTCACTGCAAGATGATATTTTTTATTACTCTTTACCCACTATGTTATCTAGAACTGTCTGGCAATTGTGTTTTATTTTGTCCGATAACTTTGGAATCGTGGTTCGCCTACCCATTACCAACGAACCTGCCTATTTTTATGTGTCTCTATAGGTTCTAGACTTTCTTTTTTACGAAGATTCACTGCTCATAAAACAATTATAATACATAAATAATTCTGGTCAATTCACACAGCCAGCATCAGGGCTAGACCCAGCTAAGCAGTGTGATTTAGGTTTATTTTGTACGCAAAAAAAGGGGCAAATTTCTGAAAAATTTTGACAAGCTTCCCAGATTAAGACGAGTGTTTGATACTTCATTCATTAAAACCGCTTTAGCCGTTTTGTTGCTCTGTGAGTGCGAAAAAAAGAGTACAGGATACGCACGAAGAACTTAGACCTACCTACATATATGTTTTTGCGGGTAAATACCTATTTAGATACTTTCAACAGAATAAAACATTCGCAGTTCATCATCAGTCTACTTTAGTCTGCTGGACATAAGCCTCTCACCAAATAAACGCTTGAGTTATATTGTCTTCCACTGAGGAAATTCTTCTCTAATATCCTTTCTTGTGATATCTCCGAAGCCATAACGAATTTAAGTGCGGGCCCTGCCGAAATTTAATTAGTATGGGTCTAGTTTTAACCCTTGCCAATTAATCAGACGCTACCGGAATTTCTGGCTCAGTTATTTATTACTGTTTCTTGCCGTGGTTTCGCTCGTTTTTTAGTGTTTTGGCGTGAAGAGGTAATAATTACCAATACATCTATACATATTGTCATTTTTATAATATTAGTGTAAAGTGAGATTCTGGTGCTATGTGACCAGTTCTGTGCACTAGAAATCTAAAGACATTTTCCTCGTGGCTGATAGTTAATAAATAAATTGATTTTATCAAATACCTAATCAGGTCATTCTAGTTCATTAAATTGCAGCAAACTGTGTCATTCGTTACCTTATACTTTATTTTTGCAATGTGGCCTTTGTATCTTCCTTTCTTATTATTTTGTGATTCATTCTCTCTGATCAGAACAATAGAAAAAGAAACCCTAGAAGCAAAATTTTGGGTAAGAAATTAAAATATACTAGCGGGAGGATCCTTTTTCAGGGAACTTTTACGACTGGGATGACTAGACAACAGCTGATGCCGCTTTGCATATATTTTTGTAGAAAATGTCTCTACCCGTGCTGAATTACAAAAGTGCTTAATTTGGAAAGTAACATTTGACGAAAAAGATTTTATATTCTGTCTTCAAATGCCTTGATATCAGAGATCTGATGTGTTTTGTTCGTACTAATACAAATATTGTGTTAAATAAAATTAAGTCAATACTTACCAGATGTTTATATCCTTATTTATTTGTTCTGGGTATTTTCTATGTACATATAATAATAAAATACTATCTATGTAATTTATTTATTATGTAATATATTGTATTATGTCATCTAGTACCCATAAGCCAAGCTCTGCTTACCTTGGGGCTTGATGATGTTGTGTCGATTGTAAAACATTATTTATTTATTATTTATAACAACTCAGTAATTTTTTTTTTCTCGTGATTTCATGATAAACGACTTAAGCCGATGTGAAAACCTGACATAGGCGCCATTATCACTACGCTCGCAGGCCTATTATTGAAATGAGTGAAATTAACATCATTTATTTGTCATAAATCACAAAAAGACAGAAATTGCAAATTAAAATTAAACTACTATTCTTAGTCTAAAGAATAAATCAAAGAGGAAAACGGAACGAAATTTCAATCAGTAGCTTTAATTACACATTAATAAGAAACACATTATTGTGGCAGATAAATTATTGGAGATCGCAGTTTTGTGGTGGGTCTATTCTGCAGACCGCCCCACCCGATGGATATCCCGATATAGCTGGACTAAAGGGAAGTACATAACTTGACAGAGATAACCTATTGAATAAGAGATAGTCTCGACGATCAGTCTATAGCTGACGTAGTAACTAAAAGCAGTATGGAAGCCGATACGTTTGCGTAGCAATAAGATTGAGATAATTTGAAGTAACGAACACACTAGCAAGGCGAAATGGAAAGACAAATTAGCAAAGATAACCTCAATAGGTTATCTTTGCTAATAAGAGATGGTCTCGGCGATCACGATCTATGGCTGACGTAGTAACTAAAAGAAGTTAGGAAGCCGTTGTCTGCGTAACAATAATTGTTGTGATAATTTTAGCGTACGCATCCGTGTGCCAATTGCATCGGAAATGTCGGTACTTGGTACGCTGGTAAGGCAAGTTTTTGTTTTATGATTGTGCACATGTTTACCATACTGTCTAGCTTTACTATGTTAGCAATTACCCTCTTCTTCATTCATTTTTTTTTGTAATTCTTACCATTATAACTATTTTTCCAAAGGATCCGTTCAGTCGTTTATTTGTGAAGAGAAAACAACAGGCAGATAGAGTTACTTTCGTATTTATATTATGGTCATGCTCATGCGCAGCATTTACACTTGTGCCAGAGTCGTTGTCACTACCTTCTTCATGCGGTTTAAATCGAAGTAACAGAGTGACGCATACTCAATCTGTAGAGTCATCTTCGTGATGATGTTTTAGCATAGTCATAGTGATGTTTTGTCACGTGCCTTACCATTATCAATATCTCGAGAACAAGGTTTTTCGTAAATGCATCATCGCAAACATTTCGTATTAGATTGATTCATGCGAAGAATACTTGTACATACAAACTTTTACAGAAATAAAAAAGTTGTTAGGTAGGTACTTAGATTTTTAAGTATTGAGTCGTGTATTTTATATTTATTGGAGTAAGAAATACTGAACTTTTTGATCTATCAAGCTCAAATGCTGCCTCTTTTATACGTATGCAAATCACCTATATCTATCAATTTACCGATTACTTATCTACAACATATTTTTTCACTATTTATTATAATCTACTATTTGTTTTATTTACACCTTATTGTTATGTCTTTTTAACCCACCGGAATTTTATTCTGAGTAAATGGAAATGTAGAAATTAGAAATTAGATACGAGTTGCTCGAGGTCCGAATTAGTATAGCGCTAAGACCATCACACGGTTGCCCATAGCGATAAAGCCGCCCTTTAGAGTTCCTCTACTCTTAGACCCGTATTATGAAAGCTTGCTCCGTTATTTGAGTAACGCTTTTCTCAAGCACAAGCGTCACTCAAGCATACATATGTATATCTATGACTGACCATGTTTTTATAATACGGGCCTTAGTATAAATTTTTGTATGGTTTTCTGTCTGTGTGAGGTACAATAATTTTTATATATCTTAGTTTTTTTTATACAATCTTTTATATCATCTAGGACCATAGTGCTTGGGAGGATAATCCAACGAACTCAAACTCGACGTGGTTAAGTCCTTTCATTTAGGAGTTCCTATGGCCACCTTCAGTTTCCATCATCAGACCAGCTTGATTGTACCATGACATTCCATTGTCACCGACCTTACATAAGTATGCATTTCAGCTCAATCGGTTGAGAATAACTTGGTCTTAAATTTAGTTGCAAGATTTCACCCGTACAAACATTGCAAGTTAAATAAAAAGCTTCTAATATAGTGTTATCTATCTATCTGAGGGATTATTATATTATATTAGGAGTTGTATGGAGGAGGCCTATGTCCAGCAGTGGACGTGTATGGGCTGATATGATGATCTATCTGATGCAAATGGCAAGCATGGAAGTAGAGTAAAAGCAAAAAGGTTTAGTTTATCGTCACAATAAAAAAACAGATGGAGAACCGAGAGCAGTAGGTACTAATCTCCTGATGATAATAACGATGATGAAGAATTATATAATAATAGAATGTAGCTCACAGAAGCACTGTCACCAGAGCGTGTGATTATCTCATTTACAAAGTCTTGTGTTATTTTTAATTTTATAATTTCACGGTCTTGCACACCTTCCTAATCAGCTTTATTTTACTTACTTAATATTTCACCTACTTTTATAATTTTATCTTGCCTCTAATTTTTCGATTACGTAGTATACATATATATCCTAATATCTATAGCTTTCAGGGAGTTTTCCCTTTATATAATTTTCAGTTATTCGACCAGTGTTTCCGGATAACCAATGCAAACAAATAAACTTACAAACTGTTCTCTTTATATATTATTATTCCTAAAACACATTTTGTAAGTGTTTTTTCTTTGCGGTTGGTTGGTGGTTTAGCTGGACATCTATTATGTAAAAGTAACACAAAGCGTGTTCCCCAACATGAGTTTTGTACCGTAACACTTTCATGACCCAAGTACATGGTCCAACTGCAGCGCCACGTTCGGCGCAGAGCGGGGCGGCAGCGGGCTGGGCAGTGAATGAGCTAACCGAATTGAACAACAGCTCATAGATTCGAAAAAATTGTTTACAAATTGTTTAATCTAGCTAGATTAATATTCGTTAGTTTGAGATTTGGAAATAGATTATGGAAGCGTGGCACTCGGGCGCATCATGTTGCGTTACATTTAAAGCTGGATAGGTTTACGACGCGTAATGTAACGTGTTACTCAGCGAGTTTTCGTATAGTCCGTATAGGAAAAGAGGCGCTTCTGCGAGCAACGAAACAGATCGTAACGTTTCATGTTCGCTGGGAATGGCACATTACGCCACATAACACCGGTCTGTACCAGTCTTTAAAAAACTTTGTTATTTGACTCTTAGAAACTTTTAACTCCATTCCACCCTTATGATGTCTCGGGAAGTTACTTCTTATTTACCGCTCTTTCAATATTTTCTATACAAAACAACGAAATGTTTTTTTTTTTGTCCTTTGGAAGATGAGATAGAAGTTATATTACGTTTAAGGTCGGATCGCTTTGTGTTTGCGCGAGATTACATTTTTTGTGGTTATATAATTTTCTGCGTTCTACAAGGATTTAAACTAACGGAAAAGTAATTTGCTGCAAATCGTAAACTATTTTCTATGAATCCATGATGAAACCAACTTCGATTCAGTTGTATTTTGGGAGGATTTGGGATAAAATATATAAAGATTTTAAGCTAAAAATTTACATTTTTCAAAATACCAATGAATCGAATTTACCTAAAACCACACAAAACACCCTTAACATGTTGAGGTCTAGGTGAGTGATATTTTTGAATTTATTGAATCATATTCACAATCTGTATCGTTGTTCTCTAATGAATATAATAAATCTACATACATATATGGCTCTAATAATATCACACAAGACCTTAAAATATACGTTCAAATGTTTGTTACCTTTGGATCAGAAATAAAGTAATTCTTAATACCTGTAGTACCTAAGTCATTGATCAAATCCGAGTAACCGTGCTTTATTTTTATGCGAAATAACTCTGTCTCTATGTTCATTTTAACTTGCCTGCCATTTTAGCAGTTTTTCTTTGAAAATAACAACAAAATAAAATCATTACGTACAGAGACAAAAATATGAACTGGACGGCATGTCTAATACAAGTACCACCTATACAGAGACAAAAATATGTATGAACTGGACGGCATGTCTAATACAAGTACCACCTATACAGAGACAAAAATATGTATGAACTGGACGGCATGTCTAATACAAGCACCACCTATACAGAGACAAAAATATGAACTGGACGGCATGTCTAATACAAGTACCACCTATACAGAGACAAAAATATGAACTGGACGGCATGTCTAATACAAGTACCACCTATACAGAGACAAAAATATGAACTGGACGGCATGTCTAATACAAGTACCACCTATACAGAGACAAAAATATGAACTGGGCGGCATGTCTAATACAAGTACCACCTATACAGAGACAAAAATATGAACTGGGCGGCATGTCTAATACAAGTACCACCTATACAGAGACAAAAATATGAACTGGGCGGCATGTCTAATACAAGTATTTCCAAATACTTAAAAGGTGTATTCTATTATAACTAAGACTGTGTATCTTTATTACTGTATAACACATTTTATTATTATTTTATTTATTTATTTATTATTATTATATCTATACTAATAATATAAAGAGGAAAGATTTGTATGTAAGTATGTTTGTAACGAATTGGCTCAAAAAGTACAGGACCGAATTTTAAAAATTCTTTCACCATTTGAATGCTACATTATCAGTATTATCACTGATTAATATAGGCTATTTTAATTGCAAGAAAATATAAGGTTGCCTACTATCCACCCGTGCGAAGCCGGGACGGGCCGCTAGTTCATAATATTTTATGAATATAGGTACTTACGCCAAAAGTTTTACGAAGATTTTATATAGTTCTTCAAATTCATATTGAATTCACTTACCTACAATTTACTCAGCATCTTACTTACGAGTAGGTAAGTAATTACCAATTGTTGATCCTTTATAGAAATTTAGTTTCCTTTAATAACTTTAAAAGTTTTCTATAGGCCATGTTGTACCCAGAAACCTTATCAGGCGGCCTTCGTACAAAAGGGTATATAATATAAATGGACGGTACAAAAGCTCGACAACTTCGTATTATTACCTGTTGAAAGGCTTTCTTTTGTTCCGGTACGACAACTTGCCTGGCTCTACCTAGATATAATTTACTAACCCCTACCCTACTCCTTGATTAGTACGTAATCAAGGAGTAGGGTGGGGGTACTTAAGCTGTCTAACTGGAAATGGGTTATTTCTAACAACTCTTTCCTGTTCTCTTAGGAGTGCGATTCGCCTAAACTAAAGGGTGCCAACCGTTACCTCATTGACTCTTGTTAACCTGCATGTTACTAGGTGATGGTTAAAATGAATGTTCTCCGTCTCCTTATGGAGATAAAACACTGTGAAAAACGGATAGATAGATAAAACATAAAAATATTAATTTACAACAATGATAGTTTTGCCCCTTGATAAATGTCCCTTGGGGGGGGGGGACTGGAATTCATTTTAAAATGCCGGAATGAATTCCCTCAACGTTTTTTCTTGCTACAGTTATTAACATAAAAATAATTAAAATATGTAACCGTAAAATTAGGTACTTAGTAGGTAGATTAGATAGGTAGGGTTAATATATTATAGGTATGCCCATTTTAAGATAGGTACATTATATTGTGGGCTATAAAACTGACAAAAAATATTGCTGGCAAAAATAAGGCTTATAGGCTATAATTTTACCTATGAACCCCACACTAGACCGTTCCTATGTCGTGACGTGATTTCCAAGCTGATGATGCTGACATACCAAACACAAAATACAATATAGGAGGAAATGCTGAGCATCAAGGAAGTATAAAGGGCGGCCTTACCGTTATGAGCGATATCGAACAGAATACAGTGAATTATATTAATAGGTACCACCGGTTCGCACTTGTCCTGTTAATTTTTTAGTTTTTTTTTTGACTATCCATAAGAAGCCCAGTCCAAGTTTTCATTTTGTACCTTACTTAATTGGTAATGAACAGACTTCATTTTGCTTTGAAAACTCCTACTGGTTTTCTTCATTCATCGTAGCTTTCTATGGTTTCAAGAAGCTATTATTTATATTCGCTGTGTCATTATTATTCGTAGAAATATTATGTGGTTTTCGTTTCTCTTAGCGGTTACCGCCGTTGCTGAGACAATCTCGCAAGAAAATTATATATTCTCGTATTCTCCTTTTGCTTGACTTTGATTCATTGTGTCTAATGTGGCTTTTGTTTGGTTTCAGGTAAGAACTTGAAATTGGATGAAGTTCGTAAGCTTACAACCATAATAATTTATTTTTTATCATTATAGAACAAAGGGAATGGAAAGTGGAAAGGGAGGTCTTTGTGCTGCAGCATACTAGACACTTAATTTATTTGCGAACACCAAACATATAAAATGACATAGGAATTAAAAAATAAAACACTTAATAATAAATTACACAAATAAGATCATACATACATCATATACATCGAGTACTGCAAGGTCTTAGCCCTAGACTGGTCGCGCGGATACATAATATAATCCAGGGCCCGTACTCGTAAAAACGAAAACGAAGTTTCTGATTATTTTTCGTGCAAGCGCTAATCTTAAGCAAGCGACATAAGAGGTGGTTTTGCACGAAAACGAAAATGAAACTTCGATTTTCCTTTTCCGAGTAGACAGA
Source organism: Eupithecia insigniata (assembly GCA_947859395.1). NCBI lineage: Eukaryota > Metazoa > Arthropoda > Insecta > Lepidoptera > Geometridae > Eupithecia > Eupithecia insigniata. The sequence goes on from OX402002.1 coordinate 4,536,373, forward strand.
TGACTCGCTAAAACTAAAATTTCTCAAAAATTGTAATAGTATTTTTTTTTGCGGCTCCGCTCCATTTACTTTCAATTACATCTACAAAACGCTCTCAGAACTTGTTTAGGCATGAGTCTCTCACGGTTAAGTCACAAAAGTTGCAAGTGTGGTTTACATACACATGTAATCCGCGCAACCACTCTAGGGTTAATAATAATAACTAACACGTTTTCGTTTGTTCGATAATCTTTTCTACCAGGTAGCGTACTTACCTTTTCAATGTAAACAATTGTTAATAGTTTTGCTGATGCTAATTCTGCAAATTTTGAAGCTCAGCTGGTTAGATATGATAGTAAGCAAAATACTACGAAGCCCATTACACTTTAACTACGTTGTTCCTAACTACGTTGACGCTTGCAAAAATGTGTTTAAACTTAATGAACTTAATATTCTTTCTACTAGATTTCTTTGAAAAAAAGCTAATTATTTGAGCTTATGATGAATTTCTTGATGCATGATGAGTTCCCTTGATCGTGAGGAATTATAAACCAGTGGGTAGTGAGTGACTATAGAAACCCACATAAGGACCAAAAAAATCTTATGAATCAAAATAAACAGAGTTTGTGTGGTGTAAAGTGTCACGCAATGAACTTAATATTCCCTCTACTAGATTTCTTTGAAAACGAGCGAATTATTTGAGCTAATGATGAATTTCTTAGTAGGGCCCCTTGATCCTGAAAACCAGTAGGTAGTGAGTGAGCGAGCATAGAAACCCACTCAAGGACCAAAAAAGTCTTAAAAACCAAAATAAGCGGAGTTTGTGTGGTGTGAATGCCCAAACCAGGAATAAATTTTAGTAAAGAAGTACTTACTAAATGACTTACTTCCTCTCACGGATTCTCTCATTTGGAAATAATGTAGCTGATAATGAAGTGCCTCAGTGATTTATCTTACATTTTCAAAATGGTCCCAGTAGGTACTTCTGAAGCTTCCCCTTACAAACAAATTTACTTCGTTACAATGTTAGCTTAAAAGTAGGTTTGACTACCATTGGAATTAAACTCCCCACTTCGCCAATCCATAGAGGATGTTTACTTAGTGCTACGTACATCTGTCAAAATCGGTACGCAATTCTGGAACAAAACTGTAGGCCAAGCACATTGGTTTTCTGGCGTAAAATGGAAAAAAAAGTCATATCGTCATTGAATACGTAACATATTTGAAATTATTTCCTTCAACTTCTATAACATACGCTTTGTATGGCGATGCGATGTCATTTATTTATACATTATGCAGTTTGTTAACTATAAAACCGTTCACCTTCAAATGGGCATTTTTAACTTTTTGTGTAAATGTAATCAGTTCAAAATATTTTCGTTTAATAACCATTCCTTTATTCCAAATAGTTACAAAAATATAAAAACTTCGTAGGTAGTTAAATGACAGAATTTTTGCCTTGTCCTTAACTTGAATGCTACTATACATCGCTAATACGTGGGTTAAATAAAATACTTAAAATACTTTGACGATTTCTCGAAAACTAGTTTTCAGGGTTAACGGCCTTCTAGTTATCATGCGGCAGTATTCCACTCTCGACAACAACCCCTGTGATTGGCCAACTGTAGACGGGATTAAAAGGCCGAGGTACAATTTAAACCTTGATTAACCGAAAAAAACATCAATCTTCCTGGAACCACAGCAGAAGCCATAGTTACAGGAGCTTATGTACTAGATGAGCGTTGTTAATAAACGGGCTTAAGTTTTAATTAAATCTCGGGTAAATTAATAACCTAGATCTTTCTAGTCTACGTATATTCGAGCTCAGTGCTGGTTGCCGGATATTGACCGGTATGTGACGGGGAGTAATGTAACGTGTTTGTCAGCGAGCGATCGTGCGGTCAGTACGCCTTGTCATTAGAAGGGCTTAAGTTTTAATTAAAACTCGGGTAAATTAATAACCTAGATCTTTCTAGTCTACCTATATTAGAGCTCAGTGCTGGTTTCTTATTGTTAAGCCGGGTATGGACCAGTGTGACGGGGCGTAATATACCTAACGTTTTTCTCAGTGTAACGTGTTTCACAGCGAGCGTTCATGCAGTCAGTACGGGGAAAGAAGGCGCTCGCAACGAGGAACGAGACGGATTTTTGACATTTCATGCTCGCTGCGAAGGGCGCAATGTTACGCCCCGTAACACCGCTCAGTAACCGGATTTAGGTTTCCCTCATGCGAGCGTTATCCCTTCTTGCTCTTGTTTAGTCCTTGGATTAGATTGATATCTAAAAAAATCTCTATCCTACTAATATTATAATAAAAGCAACTCTGTCTATCTGTCTGTCTGTTACCTTTTCACGCCTAAACGGCTGAAAGGATCGTAATGAAATTTGGCAGGGAGGTAGGTGGTATCCCGGGGACGGACATAGCGTACATGAAATGCGCGTGCGTAGCCGCGGGCAGCAGCTACTATCTACATATATAAAACAAAGTCGTGTCAGTTACACCACTTATAACTCGTGAATTTCAATTACATTAAAATCGGTCCAGCCGGGAGCGATTTTAATGTAAATTTGATGTTGGATTTGTATCCGTCCTGAATAGGATATAGATTATAAAAAATAGGGTACCGCGCAAAAAATAAAATTCAACGGGGGCGAAGCCGCAGGTACAGCTAGTAATAGATAAATAATATTTATTGCATAGTTAAATACAACATAAACAATGCACAATAAAACAACTTAAAAACTAAGTGACAATTGGCGGTCGCTCAAGAGCTTCCCATACGATCTCCACCAAACAGTCTTTATTGTATGGATTGTATTCATTTTATGTTACAGAACGTTTTCTATTTGATATGTTATTTACAAAGGCTATTGAAAAATTCAAAAAGTAGTAAAATTATGCTTTGTGGAATGTTATATGAACCATAATGATTTCACTGCTCCGATATTTTACCTCTATCATCGTTGCGTATGCGATATCTTAAAGAATAACATTTATAATAAATGCGAAAATGTGTTTGTGTGTTTGTCCTTCCTTCGCGCAACCAATCGACTTAATTTTTGGCATAGAGTTACTTGAAAGGAAAGGTAATATAGGTAAGTAAAATAGGCTTTTTGTTCTCGTAAAACATCAAATTCCCATGGGAGATTTACGGGAAAAAAGACCTTTTTATCCCCCTAAAAAACTGAATTTAGAATTTAAGGCGGATGAAACCGCGTGTAACAGCTAATACTATAATAAAGACGTGTACTTAAACTGCTGAATTTAATTTTCCAAGTCATTATCATGTTGGGTCATGTTTTTTGATTGTTTGACCTTTACGCCTTCACGAAGGAAGGGTTTTTATTTAGTTTTAGTGTTAACGTGGCTTTAGTTTACCTACTGTAGTTGTGAGTCTCAAAGCTTTTATAAAAACCTAATTACTTAGATGTTAAAAGGAATGTAGGCCTTTGACATACGTTCGATATACCTAGGTAATAATCACCGGGTAGGGTTTTGTAGTTTACCTAACTGTTCTCTAACAATGGCTCTACATTTCTGCGTTGGATAAGCAAAATATTATCGTTACCCGTCCGTTTGTTACTCGCTCATCTGTTAGCATTCTTTCGTTCACCTAGGCATCGTAGAAACTATCCCAAAACATAACATTGACCATGACCAATCATAGCAATTTAACATATTCTATGCAAAACGAATACCATTTGGTCTAATCATCATCATAGTAGTCTCATCATATATAATCCTCGACCGTGTTCCCATTTATTTGGGGTCGGCCTTCCTTGTCCTCTTTCTCCATTGCGCACGGTTTTGTGCGGTTTCTTTGTCGAGCTGAGTTTCTTTTAGGTCTTTTTCGACCGTCGTCAACCAAGTGAAGGGTGGTCTTCTTACATAATAGACTACGATGATCATAGTAGTCTATCATCATCGTAGTCTATTATGTAAGTAGGTTAAAATTATCTTTTGTCCCCTAATCATCCACATACCCACTTTTATAACATTGTCTCTCTCTCCCACTAAGGTTTGCTGTAACAGAACTCTTTAGGGTTAAGCTCGCCTTTTCCATGAATTTTCTTGTTAAGTGTTTTATATGTATACTAGCAGCTGCCCGCGCCTTCGCTCGCCTTTATCGGGATAAAAAATAGCCTGCCGCATGTTATTCCAGGTCCCAAACTATACTCATACCAAATTTCAGCCTAAGCGATTCAGTAGTTACCTACTCTTGTGACTTACTCTTTCACGCAAAAGTGAAAGAGTAACAAATATCTTTATCCATCCTTCCAAACTTTAACATTTATAATATTAGTAGGATTTTACCGTGCAATAAAGAATCAGAGCCATCGTTGACTGGGGATGAACCTCCTCTTTCATGCCGCTCTATTCCATGCACCGAATCGGTTGTGTATGATCCTTATCTATAGTGCCTTAATTCAACTAATTCGCTTCACCCTGGCAATGATATCGTCTCAGAACTACACATTATGGCATTTTACCATTGTTAGAAAAACAGCAGATAGAGGGTCGCGTGTCATGTGTCAAGGTTGACCCCTCTATCAATCTCTTCGCGCAAATAGCATCGCACGCACTATCTAGAGTTTTTTTTTCATCTATGGACGTTACAACGATTGGTTAGGAGAATTCGGCCCCAGTCTGGCTGTAGAACTTTGAACCTTATTACTTATCCTACTGAGTTATAATTAGGCCCAGCACCTATCCTTACAGCTTAGACCCTTTTCACAAAACTGTTCAAATGTAATAAAACATATAGTATGTGAAGTCTAATAACTTGATCACGCTATACTAAGGCATGTGTTCTTCTAAAAGATGATCGTAGAATCTACATTTAATGGACTTTTTAGACGTTTTTTCATGCGTCGAAGTAAACCGACGAAGCTGCAAATTGTTCGCTTAACATTTGGCGAGAGCCAGCCTAAGTGGTCTCTAGTCATTATCTGAAAACAGCTCATTAATTTTTTCCCACTACGCAAAAAGGAAGGTTATAAAAAAATACAAAATTAATTTATCGACCATTAAAAATGCTTATAAAGTTTACTGGTGGTCCCCGCACTAGTTTCAGAACCGCGATACAGGTTCTTCAGAGGCTGAATTACAAAAGGGTTATTTTTTTTACCTTCTACCAGAATGAACTCTCAGCTGTTCGCGTATAGAAGTTCATTTAATAACTCACATGGATTATTTATTCCATATTCATGCCAGCTGGGAAATAGCTAGCAATTTTTACTGGAAGTGGTGTCGTTGGGAACTGTCCATAACGAGGTTTATTAGTGTAATTCCTACTGTATGTTTATAGCCTATTTCGATGTTATACGGGTGCTGTATTATGGGGTTTTGTTGTTCATTGTGTTGAGACTTCACTTCGTTTTGGGTTTTTCTAAAGTCGACCTAATGGTGCTTATTCCTAAGGTTCACGTTGTTAATTTAAAGCGAAGCCAGTTTTGTGACAGATTCTTATAATGTTAACCTTTGTGAGTATGTACGTAGCTAGGTTTACTCACTCGTGTCTTGTTTATTTATTCTTCAGCTGCTGAATTAATAGGTCATTAGGCCAATACCTACCCGTATTTATGTAAAGCTTCTGCCGCGGCTTCGCACGTGCTTTTCCGGGATAAAAAGTAGCAAATGTCTTTCCCCGGGATACGATCCATCTCCATGCCGAATTTCGCTAAAATCCGCTAAAATCAATTCAGCCGTTTAGTCTGGAATAAAGTAAAAAGAGAAAGAAATCCTAAGTTGCTTTCTTCAAAATAAAATTACGAGTAGGTATGAGTGCGAAAACCCCAATAGCGCGGCATGTCGCGCTTGATATTCCGCGTGTTGTCTCGCGCCGACTTCAAAAAAGGAGGAGGTTCTCAATTCATCAGTATGTTTATTTTTTGTATGTATGTATGTATGTTACGCGATATTTCCGCCAGTTATAGACCGATGTCGATTTTTTTTTCACAATTGCACAGAAAATGACCCCGAAGTGGTTGCATAAAAAAAATACACCCAAAAAAAATTAAAACCGTATAGAGTAAGGAATTTGAAGTTGATTAAAAGTTATTGATTCTGATTATTAGGTTTTTAAATATAATAAAATTTTTACATTGACAGTTAATAAACAGTTTCTAACGGCAACGGACGTAAACAAGCGGTAGGTTCAGGAATTTGAAGTGTGCTCATTTTTTAAAACACGACAATTTATCTATGAAACTGAACCGCACCGAGTCTTGTCGCGTATCAAAAACACGTGCAAGAATCGCGGATTTACAACGCGCGACGTGTCGCGTATATGGGTTTTGACTCTTATTAGTAGATATGGAAGTATAGATATTAGAACTACATACCTACTTTACTGACAGTAATGACTAATGAATAAGTAGAATTATCCTTAAAAAAATCGTTTATTTAGACTAGATCAACATTTTGATACGAACCAGATAAAATAAACAATTTACGAAACGAACAGAACAAACAAAAAGTCGAGCTCGTTCAATTAATGTTTTTCAATAATGTTTATTAAACTTTCACAGTCGAATCTGCGAACCTTTGGTTGCAATAATATTTGAATCGCTTGAATTTTCCAGATCAATTGCTGGCTGGTATTTGAGTATTTTGATTGAATTTCTTCACGCTTTGTGGTTAAACTTATACAAATGTTATAACATTTATAACGCTGTGTTGTGAAGTTTGAATGATTTCTAATTAATGTAGGTAATGATGAGTAATCACTGGGGCCAAATGAATTTTACTAACCTATATCGCTTTAATACTATGATAATGGTATCGTTGCAGAATTGTCCATAGATGAAAGAAACTCTAGATAGTCTAGTCTGTGCAGTGCTATTTGCACGGAGAGATTGACGGAATCGTTTTAACGTTGACACTTTTAATAAGCGTCCCTCCATAGTTTCTTTAAACGAAATACCAAAATGTGTCATTCTGAGACAGTACCATTATTATGGAGAAGCGATTAATTTAATGGAACGAGGCGTTTTCAATGCGAACTTTAAAAAAAAGTGGTTGCCATAGACTACGGTAGATGGCGCTGTATGAAACTCAGTGTCAAAAATCTGCCAAAAAAAATGTGTAAAATGGCACCCGTTTCGTTATTTATTTTATGACAATTGACATTTACTGAAAGATGCATTGAAAAGCCCTCTTATCGTTGATCTTTCAAATTCATGAAGGATGGTTTACGAGTGTGGTGTTGGCACAGGGTGTTCGTTTGTTGGCATTTACGTAGATGACTTGTAAGGAAACGATAGATGCAGTCGCAGTATTGACTTACATCCCGGTTTCACTGGACTTAGTTTGCCCGTTATTCCTGAGTGCTAGTTTTATGTCACAATCAGTTTTATCCTATCCACGTGAACGAAGACACGGGCTGAACGTGACATCCAAAACAAGGGGGATTTTGACATAATCACCACGTTTGACAGGTGGATACGGGATAAAAATGCACAGAAAGAAGCTGATGCATTTCTGGTAGGTTCCCTTAGTAAACTCTCGAGACATTCACAGGCTGAGTCGAAGAGGTCGATCTTACGTCGTGACCATCACGGTTAGGAATTCTTACATATTTATTTTATAATATCCCGCTTAGGGCCTTCTATTCATATTTTATAAAAGAAGTGATAATATAAATCAATAAAACCATCAATAAGATGATCAAAGCCCCAAATTTATCTTATTTTATATTCGTTTCACTCTTTATTGGTTGACAATAAAATCCTTTCACACAAGTTAAAATGAGACACGCCAATCAGATCGTTGTTGATGTGCTTATTTTGACTACGATTCAATATAAATTTCCTTACCGCTTTGCCCTTCAATTTGAAATTCTTGGAAATAACGTCGCGTCCTTCTCGACAAGTAAATACATATCAAATAATGTATTATTTTCGCTTTTCACCGCTTTGAATAATAATTATATGTCAAGAGAAAAGGAAAACAGGCAAAAGCTTGACAATGGATCTTTGGTTATTGGTTTTATATTAAATCTACTAGAAATATAGCACCAAGCTTCGTATTTATTTCGCACCTATTAATTGTGGTAGAAATCGTCGTATCAGCCATAAAAATTAAAAAGTAAGAACGTCAATAAATCTATATCTCTAATTAACACCTTCACTGCTAGTGTAATGCACGCACATGCTACTTGAATATGCGTTACACTTCACACTACTGTACCATGATGAACCACACTAAAATGAATATACACTTTCCTTTTTTTATTTATTTACCAACTTAAATAATATTACATAATAAATATAATAATAACACAAAGTAAACCACAGAGATACTTTGTAAAGGAGTGTTATTAACTTATTAGCAAGTTAATCAGGTCTTAAATTATTAAGTTACAGGGTGCCTGGAAGAGATCGCTGTTTAGCGATAGGGCCGCCGATTGTGCCACACTAGATATAGTTAGTATAAAGTTCTTTCTTGTTTTACTGCACGGATCGGGTTGAAATTTTGCATAGGTTTAGTTCTAGATCCAGGCTAATATGCATTATAAAATAAAAATTACAGGCTTTTTATCCTGAAAGAACGCGTGCGATACCGCGGGTACAAGCAAGTATTTAATATTTCCCGTACCTGAGTTAATGCAAGACGTTATAGCAATTCGATTTTATTATCCGTTTTATAGGTGCCGTCGTTTTACTGTTTATATCGATTTACGTGTTCCTGTCCACATTCCGTAAAAGCTGATGGGGTAAGTAGGGTTGAGCTTAACTCATCCTCAAGTAAACGTAACTTCTGCTTTTACAGCCCCCAATTTTGTTTGAAGTAGAAATCAACTGTTTCATTGATAATTTATTTTATTTTAATATAGATCATTGATTCTTTATTCTTTATTGCACAATAAAATATACGTCTAAAAATATTTAAAAAGAAAATTCATGGCAAAGGCAAGTTTAACCCTAAAAAGAGTTCTAGTCAAGCAAACCTTATTGGGAGAGAGTGAAAAAGTTATGAAAGTTTATATTTTTATTTTGTATTTCGATTTTCTTACATATATCCAATTCTATTCAAATTTTACAATAGGTACTTACCAAGTGAGTTCCGATAGTCTGCAGTGTTGCAAACAATCTACAGGAAGCTCAACTGGTCCAACCAGTATTTTTTGTCATACCTATTTCCGTGCAGCAAACGAAACTAACTATCCATGGTGCTTATTAACATCGCATTATAAACCCATACTTTATGTCGAGGTTTTCGGCGAGAGCCACCTCCTTCAACACAAAGAGCACAAACTTAAAAGTCAATTTTTAACCGACTTCAAAAAAAGGAGGTTATCAATTCGTCTGTATGTTTTTTGTTTGTTTGTATGTTATACGCGATATCTCCGCCAATTATGGACCGAGTTTGAAAATTCTTCCACTATTGTATAGAAAATGATCCGATCCCGAAGGGATATAAAATTTTTATCCCCAGGAGATAGGAGTATTTATCCCGCAAAACTTGAAATAAGTGTAAAAGTAAGGGAATTTGAAGTCGGTTTATCGTTTTTAAAAAACACGCCATATATGTGTCATCGTATCGTATCGAGATCGCCGTATCTCACCGCTTGGGTATTTTTCTATAGGGGTATATTAGAGCAACAGTACCTATACGATAACTTAACCTAACGAAATTTGAGGAAAAAAATCGATCGTTCTCGGTCGATTTTTTTACAACTGTGCAAATTTTCCCCTTAATTTTGATGTGCGTCACTCAGAATAGTTTCGTAAAATTTCGTGAATTTGTACGCCGCGGTGCAAAAGATTTTGATGGAATAAGTAAAAAAAAAAAAACAAATCCGCATGTTTTATCTTTGATTTACTTAGTATATAATGTTACATGTTTTTGATGTAAGCACTTAATATATATATTTTTCCATTTACAAACCAAAATTTTCCCACCGATCATCCTGTACGTACCGACCGATATGTCCCACTTCTGACTGTGAAAATGATAGCAACCCTTTTTTTCAAGTATTTACTTTTTTCACTTAATTTTATTCATTTCATGTATCCACAGCACTGTCATGCCCGCTTTTTCAACCATACCAAAATGATTTAAAGAAATACAGCTATCTACTTAAATTCAATTATTTAAATATTTATTTTGCAATCCTAATATTACAGTGTGAGAGGTCTTCAATATTTCACTTAGGGGCTATAAATAATTATATCAAATTAATATAATAATGCGATAATATTATCAAAAGTGATAGATGTTACCATAAAACTTGATATACACCTACAGGTATTTGGAAATGTGCCAGGTACAGAAATTGTTTGCAAACATTCGGCGTTCATTATTGTGTTTGTATGTATCATTACAACAATACTCCTAGGTTGGGTTCATAAACAATAATACTCTGTCTATTTATACCCCAGAACAGAAAATACGAATATGTACTCACAGATAAGTTGAATGGGCGGCTTTTAAGATAAAGATCGTTTATTTGCTTGAACACAATGTTGGTTACACAGATGTTAATAATATTTAGTTATGTTCTACTAAGATTAGCATGCAAATGTTACATTAATTTCAAATTTATACTAGCTTTCTAACTTCCTATATTGCAGTTATAGACAAGGGCAATTTTTTTTTTCAATCATCCCTTTGGGGCAAATTTCAGTTGAATTGGACACATACAATGATGCTATCTAAAAAAGAACCGAATTTTTGTTTGGCTGCAAAGGCTATGTATTTGCAAACAACAATCCCAATAGCTATGTGCCTACATACTTACGGTTATATAATTAATGCACCTCAAAAACTAAAAATACAGATAAAGTTGTATAAAAAGCGACCTTTATGGCTAAGAACGATCCCTTCCAGGTAATCTTTGGTTAGACACAAACTGCTTATCTTAAAATAATCGTATAATTTGGCTACAAAACAGCGATCCCGATATGCACAGAAACCTATTTATTCCACCCTAAGAATCGAAAATCGAATACAGATAAGGGTGTAACACCATTGTGGGAGTGCTTTTACTTATGTTACGAACTATCTCTTACAAGCTCTCTTCGGTGGGACACAGACAAAATGACGCCATGTTAAAAATAACTGCTTTATTTGACAGTTTTATAGATAGAATAGAATATAAATACTCTTTATTGCACACCAAGATAGAATAACAAAACAGGAAAACACAAACACAGAAATAGTTGCACAATGGGCGGCCTTATCGCTAATAGCGATTTCTTCCAGGCGATCTTTGGATGAACACGTAATTATTGTATAGGTACAGACGGTGGCGTATTTACCTAAGACTAATGTACCTATACTATACAGAAAATACATAAATACAATAATTACTGATATATAAATGTAAATAAATATCTACTAAGTTTAAAGAGTTTACATATACATCAACATATCAGCCCATACACGTCCACTGCTGGACATAGGCCTCCCCCATACGACGCCACAAATAGCGATCCTGAGCCGCCTCCATCCATCGACTCCCTATATTTTATATACATACTCGTATATAAAATATTAACTATTTGAAATCGAAGTAAGAAAGTGTTGCTTTTTGTCTTGTCTTATTGGGTATAGCTAAATTTGTGGCGTCGTATGGGGGAGGCCTATGTCCAGCAGTGGACGTGTATGGGCTGATATGATGATGATGATGATGATGATGATTGGGTATAGATCCCAATATTCATAGATACACCTACTGCGTAGAGCTACAGATTAGGTAATGTGTTTGATTTGATTGGTGGAAACGCAAGCGCGGCGGTTGACCACGCTTGGACATGGCTCTTCGTGGGAGTTACTTTAGACTTGAGATTTGGAAGGAGAATTTCTGGGACTTTTGCTTGAGGCGTCTTCGAAGTAACTCCAGAATGAAGAAACTTGTCATGAACCACCACGTGGCTAACCTATGCCACAGATTAGGTAATGCTACTTCGTAAGTAGTGCCCTAGCCACAACCACCGATAGGGTAGTTGAATACTTAGGTACCACTCGGCAATATCCTTATTCCTTACTAACATTATAAACGCGAAAGTTTTTATGTAAGTACCAGCTGCTGCCCGCGCCTTCGCCCGCGTTTTATAGAGGTACAAAATTAGCCTACTTATATGTTATTCCAGGTTCCAAAATATACCCATACCAAATTTCATCCTAATCGGTTCAGTAGTTTTTGCGTGAAAGAGTAATAAATATCCATCCATACATCCATCTTTACAAATTTTGACACATAATATTAGTAGGATGGATGTTTGTTATTCGTTGACGCAAAAAGTATTGAATGGATTTTAATGAAACTGTCCAATAATATAGCTTACACATCATAATAACACTGCCCTTCTTATGATAAACAGCGTAAGTGCATCGCAGCATATTTCGAGAAAATCGCACCTAAAGTTTCTATTCTTATTTTTGGTGTCACGACTACACTAATTATCTTATTTTCAAAATTGTTACTTTTAATTGTAGGATGAAGTGTGTATTTTATAATAATTACTACTTATTTCTGTTTTCTGTTTTATTTCTGAGTTATTATAACTGAAAAACTATTAATGATTAGTAAAAAGTAATTTCACGCTCTCATTTAAATATCATAATGTTTTTTCAAAAATTAAACCGCTGCTAACATTACTATTTTTCATCCGATTACGTATGGAAAATTTCAATAAGATCGTGGACATCCAAATGAGGCGGAAAGTATTTTTGTATAGGGAATAGGGCTATCCGTTCCGTTCTGAAACCCAAATCTTCAAGTAGTACCCTCTATTAGTACGAGCTCCCATTCTCCATACTTATTCAGAAGGTTTATTGGAAGGTTCGTGGATTCATTGCGGAATCGAAATAAAAATGAATTTACATACCCCACAAACACATAAAGAACACACTTGATGCGGTTATTCCGGTTGTTCCTATTGGTACTAGAACTTCTAGATATTTTTTGTAAACAAAGGTGCCCCAAGAGTCCTATATGTGATAAGAAAATAAAGCACTTTAGAGTTTTTTTGAATTATTATACTACAAAACTGAATAAATATTTGTAAAAAATAACCACGACACAAATTATATCGGAAAAACTTGTTTTTTTTTGGATTTGACACTTTCATTAATATGTTCGATTCTTTCATTCAATACATACATATGAAGATACTTCATTGTTATTTCGTCCGTTTTGGAAGTATTTACACTTTTTTTGCTTTGCATCTGCAATGATTCGTTGTTGAAGTTTGTGCTTTAGGTCTTGGTAGTTACTTTGCTGTTCGTTTTCTGTTAGTGTTATCAGTTTTTGTCAAGTTATCTTACATAAATGTCTTTGTTTACAAAAAAATATCTATAATACTAGAACCAAGTAGCTCCTTGTTTCTAGCGGGTTAGGTTAGCATAGGGGACAAATATGTACTGTATAAAAGCTTATCATCGCTAAGGTATTAGTGTTGCTAAAATAAAACAGGATATCACTTTAGATAGGCTTATAATCATATATGAATCTTTAACAATTTTTCTCAATATAAACAATACTTCCCAAACATCGCCATTTTTCTACATAATCGAGTTGCCCGCTATCAAACAGGGTTGCCTGATTTTTATGCAAGCTATCAGTATGTAAAGTAAACATTGCAAAATAGGCAATTGCCCATTTACCGGTAAGGTCACGAGAAGTCAAGGCCAGTTATGGCGACAATTGTATTGAATTGTTGGCGCGTGAATATCGACTTTATGCAGACTTTCCGACACACAAAAACACTGTTCATTATGTGTCTGGGTTTTGTATCAGTTTGTGGCATCGGGTGCTGATTGGAGGCCTCTTGAACACCCACTGCTTCATTGTTATCATGTTTAATTTGAGCTTCGGCTGATTGGTCATGTTCTAGTTATTAGAAAAGGCCGTCTAAGGTCCAATTTCACCGTTAGCTAAGTTCAGCTTGAACGGGATCAACGTGTGCTATGCACTGAACTCGGTTCAAAGCGCTAAACTAAGTTCATATTATGTGGCTCGAGTTCAATTACAACGGTGATAAATTGGACCTTAAATGTAAGCTTTTTAAAATTCATATTAATAACACCTTGCAAATGACTCGCCGTCCTAGCCAATGTATCAATGAACCCTTTGTATACTGAAAATATTAGACTTTTCTATTTGATTGATTTTATAGCAGAGCTTCATAAAATTATCTATCGAGAGAAAGTTCATTTCAGTTCAGCACAAAGCCTCTGTCTGGGCGCTGACATTGTTTCCTTTGGGGTCGCAGTGGAATTTTCGATAGGTTAGAGAAGAATGGGTGAGTCTTGGACTAAACTGCATGGGAAGATAAATCTAATAAACCCAAACTCGACGATTAGTCGTTTCGTTTAGGAGTTCCTATGGCCACCATCATCAGACTAGCTCGATGGTACCATTACTATGACATTGCATGTCACCGAACTTACATAAGTATGCCAAATTTCAGCTCAATCGTTTTAGGATAACTGGTATGAAATTCAGCTGCAAGATTGTCCCACAAAAAACTAATAGGGCAAGTAAAATAAAACATTGTAAAAATTTGGTGGCATCGTCATCGAATGCAGAAAATATTTAAAATTCATTCCCATCATCATTCAATATTTTCGCAATGTATGCGATGCCATTTTTATCTATTCTACCCAAGACAACAATCGCTGTGCTTGGCCTACAGTATTTTATTCTAGTGACGACATTTCGTTCCATTGGGACTCTGAAATAATCTATAAATCTGTGACTTACTGAATATCGGTTAAGACTCAATAACAACTTTTAGATTATGGCTCTGCAAGCCATCTGGGACTGGATCGATATTGCTAAAGGTGTGAAAAATTTCCCTTGGCTGGTAACTACTATTTATTCTGTGCCCTCGCATGACCGACCATTGGATTTCTACGAACCCACTTCAGCTGAGTTTTCTGATGTTTTTCGTCACTGAAACAACAAACCCTGTTGTAATTAAAAGAAATTGCCGGTTCCAGTTGCGCTGTTCAAATGAAACCTGCGCGATTCGGCGAGCGGGTCGTAAATGAAAGTTTAATCACTTTTGTGTTCAGTAATGTTACTGACTCACATCCGCTCGTGGCTTGGCCTGCGTGTCGTAAAGTACCCATGTTTAAGTACGTTAAATGACTAGTACAGGACCCGAATTCCTCTTGCGACCCACATACCTTTTCAATCCCTTGAATATCCTTCGAACAAACTTAAGCATTTCATGGGCCTGCCTGCCTTTTTGCTAAAAAAAACATGTTGTTACTCGAAATTCAAAGAAATTTTGCATTTTGATCTACCTGCTTCTATTATTTTGTACTGGGGTCTATGATGGGCACAATCCTAACTAATATTATAAATGCGAAAGTGTATTTGATTGTTTGTTTGTTCTTCCTTCACACCCTAACTAAACAACCAATCGACTTGATTTTTGGCATAGAGTTATCTAAGCTACTTTTTGTCCTGGTTAAACATCAAATTCCCATGAGAGATTTAAGGGGGAAAAGATCTTGTGATCCCCCTAGAAATGTGAAATTCGAATTTAACGCGGGTGAAACCTCGGGGAACAGCTAGTACTAAATAAAAGGGGTTATATCTGAATATTTTGTATCAAGTAGGGTACATATTCGAAATTTTGACCTCATTGCCATGAAAGCGTATATTTTGTTTCTTAGTTTTTCATAAATCGTTAGTTTGCCTTCGAAAGCTTTCGTAAGGAACGAAAGCTTTCTTAAGCTCTATCATTTCTGCTAAGTTCATGCATGTCGTATCTTAATAATTCAGTCTTATTTTTTATAAATTAGAGTTTATTTTAGCATTCCCCGGCTGCATGTCCGTCCATATGGCAATATTTATCTCTATTCGCTTTTAAATAAAGTGCAAGTTCACTGTATGCCATTAACGAGTAATAAGCTAATAGCAAAATGGCGAGTTGCATTTCGTACTAAGGGCGTGTTCCCACTGTGTCGTCGTAAACGTAAATTATCGTTGTAAGACTATCGTCTCTAGCTGTTCCTATTATAACGACTGTGTATCGTCATTGTATCGTTGCAAATTTTGATCGTTGAACTACTGTCGTATCTAGTTGTCTTATATATATTGGATCGTGACGACATTTTACGGTTCACGGCAGTCGCACTTACATCGTGACGTTTTTTACAACTGCCTCGCTAGCTGTTCCCATTATAACGACAATCTATCGTCACAACAAAAACAAGTCGTGGACGACAGTAAATCGTGCCGTCCTATAGATATGTGAACACCTCCATTTAAGTAAATATACAAGCCACTGCACGACTTCCTGTCGTCACGACACAGTGGGAACGCGCCCTAAATGGATGCTCGTAGGAACACCTGGTAATTTCTCAGAATTTTACCATGACTGGAAAGTTCTGAAAGCTCGTATGCTTGGTCTGGTTACTAAAAGGCTTTTGTTCCTAACAACTACAGACATTTGTAGGTTTTCATGAAAACTGGAAATCTAAATGGAACACAGTTACGTATTGTGTATATTATGTATACCTATGATCTGCTAATATTCTTCGGATGACCTGTTTTCAAGGTAATAAATAATAAATAATGCTGCACAATCCATCAACAAGCACGTAAAAAAATTATATGTTTTCACAAAAATGTCCATCCATAACATAAGGCAGATAGAGGCCTATGTAATGATCTGGTAAATATTTTATTCAATCTAAGTGTATTCAGGTGTTGCACAATTCACACTATCATCTAGCTAGCCCGCAAAATAATAATGTTTCCACAAAAATTTATTACTGTAATTAATTGTTAGATATAATATAACATAACTCAAACGCTGACTTGGCGGCTAGATAATACATAAATACAGTGTGATATGAACGACATTATTTATTCAATTTATACCAAAGTACCTAAGTAAATCCGATCAAGACAAATCAGATCTCTTTATTGAAATAACATGCATCGTTAAAACATTCGAAGAATCCTTTTCTTTGCAAACTGTGCAGTGTTGGTATCTACCGGCTTTTTCCGGTACAATTCAATTAAGTTTACTACAATTAAGTTTTAATGCTCTTACTGTACTTCTAACATTTTCAATTAACTAGCAAGTAGACTAGCCGTATTATTAATTCGGCGAATTCGACAAAGACTATCATCATCACCTTAGTAAAGGGTCTCAGATCTCAGAAATAAATACGTATAGTAGATGTGCGGTGGACACCTGGCGAAATTACATTATAACTAGTTGCTGCCCGCGCCTTTGCCCGCGTTTTATCGGTATTAAAAATAGCCTATAATGTTATTTAAGGTCCCAAACTATACCCATACTAAATTTCACCCTAATCAGTTCAGTAGTTTTTGCGTGTAAGAGTCCATCCTTACAAACTTTGTAATATTAGTAGGAAGTAAGATTTCGCCGGTTGTCCGCCACACGTATCCCGCAGTAGGCTAGGGGTGATGACAGTGTCATTATTACACCCTATCCCCTATAGCCGAGCCCTATTGTTATAACAATAAATATCACGACTAGGTAAATGCGTATACTCAGAAAAAGACGTAACAGATAGACTGAAGACAGTTTCAACTCTTTGTCTGTATCGAGAACATTTTTATGTCGTATCCGCATGTTTTTAATACCTTCCACAAAATTTTACGGAGGGTCATGTTTACGAAGATTTTTGGTAATTTTCCTGTATTTCTGGCAATCCTATTAGAAGGTTACATTTGGGTGACAAGGCCATTATCCCTTCATGCTGGATTACGTAATCCGGAAGAACCTGATAAATTCTCTTTATTCCTTCATCATCATCATCAGCCCATACACGTCCACTGCTGGACATAGGCCTCCCCCGTACGACGCCACAAAAGCGGTCCTGAGCCGCCTCCATCCATCGACTCCCTGCGACCGCTACGATGTCGTCGGTCCATCGAGTGGATGGTCTCCCATGTAGGGGGGGATTTGCCATAATCACCACGCTTGGCAGGCGGATTGGTGATCGCAGTGTTGGTGTTTAAAAATACTCAGACGGAAGCTGCTGCCCTTCCTCTGGTAGGTTCCCTTAGTCGGCTTTTACGACATCCACGGGTTGAGTTGTCGATATTCGTACGCCGCGGCCCCACGGCGAAGTTTTTCTTTATTCCTTAGGTTTACCATTTTCTTACCACAATAGAATTTAAATTACTGACCGAATTTTTATACTATTTTCATGGAATTCTTCTTTTTATTCTTTTATTTTATCATGGACTTGTTAAGTGCCGATAAACTGAAATTGATGTAGTGGAATATTCTAGACGTAGAACGTTTTGCCGTTGTTCGCTCGGTAGTGTAAAAATAAATAAATAACTAAGTAAAATTTATTTTAAGAAACTCGTACATACATAGAAAAAACATGAGTGCAATTAATTAATAAATATAGCTAAGTGTAACAATTTTGCCTGAACTAGGTAATCCTGTGTTTCAGGCGATAAGAGTGCTAATCTTATATATAAAATTTCCATGTCACAATGTTAGTTACCATACTCCTCCGAAAGGGCTTTACCGATTTTTACCAAATTTTATATGCGTATTCAGTAGGTCTGAGAATCGGCTACTATCTATTTTCCATACCCCTAAGTGATAAGGGTTGAAGGCAAAACAACGTTTGGCGGGTCACCTAGTTATTAAATAAAAAAAAAACCTCTTAATATTACGATAAAGGCATATTTTAGTAAAACAATGTTGTTTTTTTTACAAACGTTTCATGTTATTAAGGAACTTAACTTATATTGAGTATAACTAAAATAATCACTATTCTAACTTAATGTATAAATATATAATTTACTTGACAATATCTAATAGCTTCGCTGTTTTATCGTAGGATAGAGCAGGTAATAACTAGAAAGTATATTTTTTAAGTTAAATCGTTGCTGAAAGCGATGCATTTGTATTTTACATAGTTCATTTATTTTTAACGATTTTGTTTACAGGTCATAAAGCATAATAATTGTTTTATGGGACCACCTCAGGGCTAAGCCTCGTCAATCTCAATACAATTACGAAAAAAATTACAAAATCAAGTACATAATGACAGAACGTATACATATACATAAAAATAATACATTCAGACGAATAAATAAATAATGCTGGACAATTCACACAGCATCATCTAGCCCCAAGCTAAGCAGAGCTTGTGTTATGGGTACTAGATACCTGATATACTTAATATACATATATAATATAGGACCTCTTCCTTTTTTGAACTCTTTTAAAAATGAGCACGTTACTCCAGTTATACGTAATTATCAAGGAGCCCTATGGATCTTTAAAGACCCTTTTTACGGTGACCCTTAGCGAGTTCTGATGACCGATAAGAAGTGGCGCCGTTTATGATTACGGTGTTTTTTCTTTCTTGTAATTGATTTTCTACTAGCTTTTGAGCTACAGTACTTAGTAACAACACAGGCCACATCTGATCTGGATTGACCACTTTCCGTTTAACCGACTTCGATAAAAGGAGTTTTTATGTTCGGCTGTCTGTATGTTTTTATGTACCTACGAGTATGTTCGTCGAATTTTTATTTTATAGACCGGTATTGATAATTCTTTCGCTATTGTACCGAAAATTATCGCGACGTGGTCCGATAAAAAATTATTCCCGAGGGATTAGTATGTATCCCGCGATATTTCAAAACAGTGAGTACAGTAGTACCAGAGTACGGTAGTACCTACCTAAAGTATCGGGATTCGGTGAAGTCGGTTTTTAGTTTTTTCTGGTATCGTCCGAGCAAATCGCAGAAATTCTAAATGATGAATGGAAGCTTTCAAAGCCAAAATGGCATATAAAGCTTTCATTCATCATTTAATTCGTCTCTCGCCCGTTTTCGAAGACGAATTCTGTGATCGCCCGGTTTCGAACACGAATTCGTTGTTGATCTAGTATTAATCATAATTTTGCTAGCTTGTTTTAATTTAAAACATCGGTTTACTTTAATAATGAACCGCAGTCCAACAGTTTTATAAAATAGAAATAATAATCTAAATGCTTCATGAACTTAAACAAAATGAACGAATTTCCTAGAACAAAAACAACCGCGCATGCCGCATTCATAATTCATAAGTTTTATACTTACCAAGTTATACCTAGCAGTGCTTCAGGGAATACTAAACAAACTAATGGTTGCAATTGCAAGTAGTAATATTTCTATCTAGTACTAATAACGTATTATACAGGTTGTGATGTACGTAACATGTTTATAACATGTTTAGTACACCCTGTTCAATATTAGTACTAAGCAGAAAGGGGATCATTCTGGTCCCCGACAACACGGCGTCAACATTTGTTCTAGGAGTTATTGAATTTGGAATATTTACTATTAAAAAAAAAACACTTTTCTTCTTTTTCATGTGTTTCACGCACTATTGCACTATTAGTAGTAAAGTCTGTAAGTTTATTAATGAAGCGCAAGTTCCGAAACAGCCTACTCGAACGAGTGTAAATAATCACTTCCATTTCAATTCGCTACGTTTATCCTTGGTACTAGGGGTAGAAATTAGTTGAAAATTAAAGAGTTGTTGACGTTCCCACAATTAAACTTTTAATGAAGATATTTTATCAAAGAACACAAGAGCAACCATTTTACTAACGCTTGAAAACTTTTCTTTGAGCAACCATAAAATAAGAAACTTTTGTACGATCGACTTTGAAGCTGTAATTTTTTGCTTGAACGATTTTAATTGATTGAATTTTTTTCAAAGTATCAGTTAGTCAGTCAGAAAGTATCTTTATAGATATTGTAGGTATTCAACAGATCCATAAAATTTGAGTAACTATTAGCTTGCATTATACCTGTAAAATGCGAGTCTGACTCGCGCACTAAGGGTTCTGTACCACATCATTATACATAGTTTTTATAATTTTTCGTTATAAGCCCTAGAGGGCAATTCTGGCAATTTATCTACTCGATAAATATGAAAAGAACTGTCAAATATCGATCATATTCTCAAAATCTGCAAATCGATATTTATCGCGGGTTTTTCTTTGATGAGTTGCTAGGTATGTCGCACGAGAATGCAGTTTTTGGCGGTACTCGATATTTGCCACATGATAATTTTATCTCGTGATGCCTGATATTTTATCGTGTGATATTCATCACAGATGAATTTCGGCAAATAGGTTTAGAACTAAATTTTTCAAAGTGCGAGCTTTTTATTTCGGACTCTTGTGTAGACAAAAACAATATCATAATAAAATTCAATAGTTTGGCTCCCAACATTACAGTTGTAGATAAATGTTCACTTCGCCTCCTTGGTTCACCAATTTTTGATGAGTCTTTTCAGTCATTTGTAGATGACAAAATTCAAAATTTCAACAAAACCTCGAACAGACTTCTCAAAATTAATAGCCATATGGCTTTTACAATTATTCGGTTTTGCTTGTTTGTACCTAAATTTACGTATTCTTTGAGATGTTGTCAACTGTGGAAACACAGCGAGCTCTTGGAAGGCTTAGACAACATAATAAAGAATACTTTATCATCGGTTTTGAATATCTGTTTCGATGACAAGGCATGGTCGCAGGCCTCCCTGCCTGTCAAATTGGGAGGCTTAGGTATCCGCAAAATTTCAAGTGTAGCCCTGCCAGCGTTCTTGTCTTCCGTCTACAGCACTAGTTCTTTAGTGGAAAAATTTTTAAATCCGTCTTTGGTCTCACCTGGAAATTCATTCAAAATTTCGTTCTTAGACGAGGCTCGAATGGCTTGGCATAGTGCTTGCCCTGATGCTGCTCCCCCAAAATCTCTTTTGTCCCAACGGCAATGGGACGGGCCTCTGTGTGAGTTGACACGGAATTGTTTGTTACAAACGTGCTCCAGCTCTGCAGATCGTGCCCGTCTCCTGGCCGTTTCTAAATGGGAGTCAGGACATTGGTTGCAAGCACTTCCTTCATATAATACTGGCACTCTATTGGATCCCGTAACTTTCCGTATAGCAACATGTCTTCGGTTGGGTGCAAGGTGTTGCGCGCCTCATCAATGCCAGTGCGGTACTGTTGTCGAACAGCTTGGTCATCACGGATTATCGTGTACTAGGGCTGCCGGTCGGATATCTCGCCATGCCAGCCTTAACGACATCATCCGGCGGGCCTTTGTCACCGCTAACGTACCAGCTATTCTCGAACCGAATGGTCTGTTGCGTGACGATGGTAAGAGGCCCGACGGCATGACTTTAGTCCCTTGGGAGCTGGGGAGGCCTATTGTGTGGGATGCTACATGTGTCGATACAATTGCGCCTTCCCATCTTTCAAGGACATCCGTGAGGGCTGGTTCGGCGGCAGATTTGGCCGAGGATCTCAAGAGGCGCAAATATGCAGGTCTCGACAGAGCCTACGCATTTGCTCCCCTTGGAGTCGAGACCCTAGGTCCGTGGGGTACCGAGGCTCTCCGGGTTTTCAAAAAATTATCTGAGCGCCTGGTCGAAGCGACGCGTGACCCGAGAGCTGGTGAGTATCTGGCGCAGCGCATTAGCATTGCCATACAGCGGGGCAATGCAGCCAGCGTCTTGGGGACGCTTCCGACTGGTATTGATATGGACCAGTTGAGCTATCTGTAGATTGTTTGCAACAGTCTGCAGTTAGCTCAATTGTTTCAATTGTAAATACTAGTTTAATTTCTTTATATTATTTGATTGTTATTTTCTTTGTCAATAAAGATTATTTTCATCACACAATAAAATATCAGGTGATAGGCAAAATAGGCCCCTAGTTTCGTGTTAAAGTTTAGACTCGCTACATGTGATGTTTACAAAGATGCGGCCTCTACCTTTATGACAGACAGACAGACATCAGTGTAAGCAAAGTAAATAGCCCCTAGTTCCCTTTGGAGCCTTTCAGGTACGGAACTCTTAAACACTACTCAGGTACATTCCCTCATCTAATGGGTTATCGCGAAAACCAACCATCATGACGTCACTTAACAAGAATGTAGGACGATATTCGCGTGACCCAGCACATGAAATCTTCAGAACGGTTGACACGTTTATTAGCCTAGCTAAGGGTTGCTGTTGTAGCCTTTAAGTTTATGTAGGTTTACTGCGAATGAGTTATACAACATGCCTACTTGTGTTTATAAGAAGTTACGAGGCTTTTTATTCTCATTCAGTACTTCGGCCAGACTCGAAATACAATTTTTGTCATGGAAGGTTCCCATATCTAATGGAGATATCCAGAATTATTTATCATTTAGTTTTTACATGAATAACAGTTATTTACTAAATATAATAATTTACACTTTGAAGTAAATAATAATAATAAAACTCCAACTCCACGCCAAAAAGATTTTACGGCGGTAATTCTTTAAAAGTTTTAATAGATTCTGCTACAATCACTTTTAGATAATCAAACTGGTCCTATTTTAAGTCACCGAATTTCATTTATAAGTATGTATGTATGTAGATAGATGTGCCAGGAGCAACATAAAGTCTTGCCTGACTCCTGACCTTATGAAAAACTACGTTAGCTTTATCAAGCATGAAGTAAAGATAACACGCAACATGCAATTTAATGATTAGCTGATCTACTTGCTGTAGTAGTGTGTAGAGTGTTCTACCGTTATTTATTTTTCGTAATGCAATTTATTTAGATCTTCTGGTGCCTTTTACTGCTTGCATTACTATTACGCATAAGAAGAACAGCCCAAAGACGCTATCTATCCTTATCTCTCCTCTCATATCTTATCTCCTATCTTAAAGAACGCAGCACAAAACAGAACCGTTTTCCGCCACAGTTTGACCGCGAGATGGCTTTATGCCGGGCAGTTACTGGGCATATTGAGTAAATGCCCATCATCATCATCAGCCCATACACGTCCACTGCTGGATATAGGCCTCCCCCGTACGATGCCACAAATAGCGGTCCTGAGCCGCCTCCATCCATCGACTCCCTGCGACCGCTACGATGTCGTCGGTCCATCGAGTGGATATATCGTATTGAGTAAATGCCCAATATTTGTCCTTTTATGCCTTATAAATGGGCATTTATCGGGCATAAATTGGGCATTTATTCAATACGCCGTGTAAATGTCCAGCTTAAATCCATATCTAACTACACCTGTTGACAACCTTCAATCTTTTAGAATCAGACATGTTGTTCTGGATATTACAACCTTATTTATAACATATGTTAAGAATAATAAATACCTAACTATATATTGGCTTAAAGCAGATGTCAATAGAAGAAAACAAACGACTCTTTGCTATTGCGTAAAGATAGATGAGGTTTATAAATAAGAGGGTACAAGTTTTGCCGCTTTAGCAAAATAAACGTCAAGCCTATCTTAAAATCACAGCACAAGACAGTATCGTTATCAGAGTTATGATTATGAGTGTTATCACATTAATTGAAACATGTTGATACCCCGAACTCATCATGCATCAAGCGTTTAATGCAAAAATTATCAAATACAAGGTATCCTCACTAATGGACTGAGATAAGCTGGAAATAATGGCGAGAGTTATCTGACCACGACTGACTCACGGGATTCACGGAATAGGTATTTCAGCTAGCCTATTATTGAAGCTCGACTTTTATTTAGTAGACTTTTTGTCGCAGGGTTAGGTAGAGCAGATTCATATTGATTTTGGCCTTGGTATATCTCTAATGGTTTTGAATTATTAGATAACTTAAAACCTAGGCTAGGTTGGATTGTCAGGTTTAACTAAATTAAATAGTATCTAAACTACTAAAATCTACCCATCGGCGGCGTCTCATCATCATGAGTTTATGTCTATTAGATTATTTTGTAGTTTCATGAAATAAAAGTAATTGTTTTTGATATACAGCCCGATTTTACCCACTAATGGTTGCTCAAAGTTTATCGTATTTAGGCGTTCCCTTCCACTGACGCTGAGCAGAGCAGGGACCGGATTCACTCAACCTTGTCGTCGGTGATGGAGTTTTAATTTCTCCCAGGTCTTGTTAAGGCTAAATCTTAAAAAACGTAAGTAACCTAAAGGTACGAGTATGTAAACTGTACACCTGTTAGGATGGAAATTCGTTTCCGAGGAGAATTATGCTAACCTACTTTGTAACGACCTCGTTTTAACATACAAATGGAGATTGATATTCGTGCTTTATGATTAAGGTCATGCGGTCATGCCAAAACTTATACAATTACAATCATGATAAGGATTAAAAAAAAAAGATAATCATAAGTAACGAAATTGGCTAGAGCAATTAACTATTCTGTCAACCGTCACACAGTTTCGTTTAGGTCTACTCTAAACCCAACAGTAGGTAGATAGGAAATGGTTACGATGTTATATGAAATTTAGGATCACCTAAACAAAATATAAGCTCGGCTTTCTTTAAAGCTAGATGATATTGTGTGAAAATATCCAGCATTATTTTATTTTAATGTCCTTAAAACAATTTCCTTGAAACAAGTCTGACGAACAGGTCTATGCGCACTTCAACCACAGCGACCGCAACCCTCAGGTTTCGCACGTGATCAGATCATCGTGTCTTTAAATAGAAGA
Organism: Eupithecia insigniata; assembly: GCA_947859395.1. Classification (NCBI taxonomy): domain Eukaryota; kingdom Metazoa; phylum Arthropoda; class Insecta; order Lepidoptera; family Geometridae; genus Eupithecia; species Eupithecia insigniata. The sequence goes on from OX402002.1 coordinate 4,561,807, forward strand.
TCCAGAAAATGTTCATGGAACTGAAAAGATACAATAAAGAATAAATACAATAAAGATTTGAAATGGACTCGCGTGGTAATGTTGTGAGAATCTGATAATATGCCTATGCTCTGACCGGGCTCCATGTGGGGTGTTTGTAAACACTGTGTCCATACTTAACCTAAGATCAGCTTCCATTTTATTACACGTTGCACTACTTGTCTATTTCAGCTCTCTCCTACAAGGCATATTGATGACAACTACTTTTATTTTAAAACTCGAGATGTCAAACCAGAATTTTGGACTTTGATGCAGTAAGTTGTTTGCAAACCTTTAACATCGAGAATGGCTCGAGTATAGTACTCCCACTGTTGTACATGGGCGCGGTCTTATCGCCTTTTATTGATTGAATTTTTTGTAAAAGCAGAGAAGGCTTTGTAATTATTAATAAATTACATTATAGAGTTTAGTTTCCATCGCGGTAATCCCGCGCGCAGGGATTGTACTTGAAGAACACACTTGCTTCACTATAATTTTTGCCCTATCTACATATTTTGATATCCATATGAGGGTAACGGTGTTGATTACACTTATAGAACATAACATAGAATAAGTAACAGTTTAATTAGGCTAAGAGTGTAATTGTTTGTTACCCCGAATAAATAAAATAAAAATAATAAAACAAAATAAAAACCCTATAGATACATACGTACTGTTGTTTGACAAACAGGTATTAGCAAGAACCAAATAATTAACTGGCAAATGTTTTTGTTAGATCTATAAAAACACTTGCGGAATTACCGCTATCCACACTCGGTTACGCGTGTTTCTCACGATAACTTAGTGATTATCAAAATACGTGAGTGTTTTACAAACTAGATCATTGTTTTATGAGCATTCGTCACAGTTGAAGATCTCTAGCATGCTAATGCGTCACCTAATTACAGTAACAATGGCAAGTGCTGCCATATCGCGCTAAATGCCACACGAGCCTGCGCCAGCGCAGTCACTGAACTTCCATAGAACAATGCCCACGTGAGGGTCAACAGTTCCTACTTCCGTTCTCGAACTGTAATTTTGCAACTTTTTATATGCTATGCTAAACATGCTGTTATTATTTATTTCAGTGTTGTAATTTTTGTGTCTCCTTGTTACAGGAACTGTCGCAAAGACGAAAATTCGCCGGTCCTTCGAAACTTCACATCTCAAGACTGAAAGCACACTGCCGTCTTCCAAAACATCACCCAATCATCTAAAACCTACTATTAGCTCATCTTTAGGCATCAAAACAACCCATCTAAAAACTTCTCCGTCTACTTCAGCCCCTCAAAAATCCTACGAAAGGCGAAAAATAAACGACGCTGGGTCGAAACCTAGTTGCATCCCCCTCTCCAGAAAATCTACTGACAGAAGCATTCAGACGTCCACCTCCCCCGTCAAGCCGGATTTGACGAAAAACTGCCCATCGAAACCAGAATATAAATCAAAGCTGGAATCGCCAAGAACCAAACCAGTTCGAAAAAGTCCCGAGAAAGCGAAGAGTGACACTGAAAGTTATCGTATCGACAGAAAAAAACGCGCTCAAAAGGATAGTGAAAGTCTTAGCGAAAAATATCATTATTCAAAGAAAAGACTGACTAGTTTAGAAAATAATTCTCCAAGAGACACGAACGGTAATGGTAACGTTTCACCTAGAGGTCTTTTGAATGGTGGTTCTAAAACTGAGAGCAAGTCAGAAGCGAAAACAAATCTTACTTCTGCTGTAGAAGACAAAACTACAATGAAAATGTCGACACTTCACGAAGTTAGGCCGCATACAAAAAGGCTCTCTCAGGAAATGGATAGTTTAGCTGCATTGACGAAACAAACGTTAGATAGGGTTAACAAATTGTCGAGTAACTTAACTAGTAATAAGTTAAATATAAAAACGCCTGAGCCACGATATGAATCAATATTTGCAACGAAACCCGAACAAAGAAATAATAATCATGCTATCAATTACGGCCTCATCAATGACAGGACTTTACAACCCAGAGGGGTTACAGAAAGACTGAGGGACATTGACACAGCTGCGCAGAGACTGATTGACTTTGAAAAACAGAGTGCAATGTTTTCTGATCTCAATAACGATGCATCTAGTCAAAATCGCCGTCTAGAAAATTTGTCATCGTCATGCAGTCACACGCCTGTGTCAATTCTAAAGAGGAAATCTATTCATGAGGATAACAATAACGCTAGTATGTCAAATCAAGCCATTGCCTCTCCACCAGTAACATTCTCACCGAGTGTTATTGAGCCTCGCAACTGCCGGTCTGATAGCAGGCAACGCGCAGGCATTTTAAAGAAACGCCGCAGCTTAGATGAATCGCAAGTCGCCAGGAGAAGGTCTTGCAGTCCAGAAGTATCATTTGCTGATGATGGTTCTCCGGATACTAGCAAACCTATCCTAAAGAATAGAAGATCATCATTAGAAGACATCATCAGAAATAGATCACCAGATGGACAAATTCAGGGTATATTGAAAAGAAAAATGAGCAGAGAGGAGGATCTACAAGCAGAAGAATTGTCTAACGGTTCACCAGAACCACATGGCATACTCAAACGTAAATCAAATTCGAGTTCCAGCAGTAGTACAACATCATCACATGTGTCTATTGCTCAAGCAGTTCTGCTAGCAGCCGCAGGTGGCGCTGAATTAGTAGATGAAGATAAGGACGCCGTCAGGCCAATTTTAAAGAAAAAAAGCTTCTCGGAAGAGCGGCCGAGTCCTGATATAACACATTTTGAAACCCCTCGACCAATCCTAAAGAAAAAATCGACCGAACACGACGATTACGACTACGAACTACCCAAAAAGCCGATCTTGAAGTCATCGAGAAACCGTTTGTCTGGCGACGAAGGACACGCTTCTAGTTTCGATTTGAGCGAAGACGACAGAAGCTCCAGGAGACCTTCACTCCTCAGGTCCCGAACATCAGACCACTCGGGATCGGAGTGCGAAGCAACAGTGAGACCTATTTTAAAGCAGAGAGGTTCGAGCCTGACCAGGGAACGTAGCCAATCGCCGCGCCCACGGCTCTCGTTTTGTGCGGACAGCAACGATGCAAACATTAGCGTGACGAATTTCGGTGCAGACGGAAGTGACCTGTTGGCGGCTGGACCACGACGGTTGAACTTGGCGCCTGAGTCCGCGCCCGACTCGGAACCCAGCTACCCCAGTGCAGTCATTCGCCGCAGAAACCTTAGGCCCAAATCAAACCCGCGGTCAAAATCGCTTGCTGGTGATGTTAACGACGAACTATTATCCATACTTAACCGCCGAAGATTAAAAGTTGAACAAAACTGCAAAAGCGGACGTTACACCTTTGCGGAAGGACAAGGAGAACCGGAAAACGATCAAAAATCCTTCCCATCTATAGCTGCTCGTATCAAGTCTATGGAACAAGCGCTGTCCAGGCGAGACCAGCCATCTACATCGAGATCGAAAAATCGGGATAAGGAACGCTACAAAACACAACCAATCACTGTCGAGGAAATGAGGTCGATAACTTCCAGGTAAGAACAAATTTTAAATTAAAAAAAAACCTTTTCCAAAGCTTGTTTCACTCGTGAATTTATATTCATAGCATCTGGCCGCGGTGATTCTATTTCCTATGCGAGACTGCACAAATACATTATTCATTTGATACGTCACTGTGAATAAGTTTGATGTTTTAAGCGCAGTGCTTTCATTGATTCGCTCTGACGGGATCGGATTCTGGCTTGCCGATAACTGATTTATATTTCCTTTGCTTTCTTTAAAAGTGCCTTTCATTGTGCAAAGGTGATTGTGCTCTGTACCGGCCTCTGGCGGTAGTTAGTTGCCGAAAGTTGGCTGCTCGCCATTATTTTGATGGGCAAGCGTGAGGCGTGGGTGGACCGACGCTAAATATTTTGTTCTGACTACGTTTTCCTGCCTATGTGCATTGTTGAAGAAAAGTCACCTCTGTTATACTTCTTGGTACTTTCTCATGACGCTTGGGATTCCTTAGCCATTGATATTCTCTTGCAAAAGAATATTATCATAAAACATTGAAAAGTATTATCATATATGTAGTAGGTATACCCACCATATGTATGTGTTTCAAAACAGTTAAATATTGCTCATGCAATATTAGCAATGCATCCAAGGCTATTTCATCAATGAAACTGGTTCCTTCATAATTAGCTTTAGCGTAAAGCAAACAGTGTTAATTCTTGTTTTCGTCTATCTGACATCATCTGACTTCCTTCAGTTTATAGTTTGATCATCAAACAACAAGAACTATTTTCAACTTCACAAGAATTAATTACCCGGGAAAATTGCAATATCGCTTTCATTAATTTTTTTTCTGCTCGAAAAGAGGATATCGCCAGCATTTAAAGTGATGGATTATTTCGTGGATTGGCCCATTTTCGGAATGTAAGTACCTAATCCGTCACTTTGCCTAGGACATCTAGGTCATTGTTGTACGTTTGCTTTAAAGGTGATTTGGGTCATTCGTGCAAATGTGACGCAGTAATTTAATATGCATTAGAAAAATTGTGTTACTAAATCGCCTGTATGGCTATTAGGTTTTGTTTTACGAGACTTGCTAGTGCCCTTGACAAGGTCTAGTACAGATTTTTACACAAAGGATCTTACTTCGTAAAAACGGTTTGTTCCAAAATAATGGAACCGGCAGGGTTAGTAATCTGTGTGTATGTAGTCGTAAATTGTCGTAAATCTACAATTTCAATCTTCCATCGATCATCTAATCTCTACTTTCGTGAAAGGTAAAGTCGTATTGAGGATTTCCTATCTACGATATCCGCATTGCTTCTTCTCTATATTGATTGCATAGCATAGTTGTTATATATATCTTGGGCTGTGTCATAATATTTATAAGAACATAATGTCCGTTTTCCTGGAAGTACCTAATGTTATAACTGCATCTCGAAGTACTCTTGTTTCTTGTTCAAGTTAGTCGTGGCACTATCTCAAGACTGATGCAATTTTAATATTATCAGGAACCCTTTTATTTCGCTTATCTCTGATAGATTAAAGTTTTCGCTTGTTCTGTAATGTGATCCATTAAGAGTGCGAAAGAGAACTGCAAAAACATGATTAAAACCGGTAACATATTACACGGCAAAACCGCGGAAGCATTCTCATTTGTAAACAGTATTGTAGCACTTATTTCTGGGGTATTATACAATTTGTGGAATCCCTAAAATTCCTGAGGTCGTTTATTTTATGTGCAATACCCACGAACTACATTAAACAAAGGTTCTGTCTGGGCTCCAACAAATTGTGTTTGTTACTTGGAAATGTATATATATCTAAGGCGTTATAAAATAACTTATGTTTTAAAAATTGGGTTTGTAAACATTAACGATACTTTTAATGGATAGGATAACCAAAACCCTTTTGAAAAATCTAAAACGTCGATTTTCGTCTAAAGCATTTTTTATCTAAAGGTTCTATTAATCAAGATCAACTCAAATTATGGGCTGTTTCATCTTTCAGCTTGGCTACAAATAATATTCTAAAAATAAAACACATGACTAATGATTCCATCACAGCCCTTGTACCCAATTATGTAAACACCGTCACCGCTGTCATCCCATTTACGTTTTTCTCTGTTGCGTTAATCTATCGTAATTAACATCAATTCTGCATTCGCTCGAGTACATTCGCTGTCCTGATGACGGAAATAAGCGGTCCAGCCGCTTAGTGGGTCAAGCACTATTTCTGGATCTGTTGTGCTCCAAAGCACGCATGGTGGCTTTATGAGCGCGATCTGTTGCGTCGATCTCCGCTGCCCTTAATGGCATCGATGCTAATGCATCTGTTCTGTAATCGAGACTGATCAACTTCTCTTCAATTGCTTCTTAAAGTAATAGTATTTCTTGATCGTTTAGGTTATTTCCTTCATTCGTTTTCCTGATATGTTTACACTTAATAAGGGGATCTACGACTCAACAACTAAATCTTCTAAAATCTCCCAGGAATTATAGCCGGTTTAACCCCATCGATAAATTGTTTTACGATCGCAGTATCTAATCGATAGCTCCGCAATCGAGAGCAGACATTTATATTTAGATTATACTGCCGATGTTGTCAATCTATCCTAAAACGATAGATCGGCGTCGCAAATCGAATCATTCGCACCATAACTCATAGAAGTTTATGTACGTCTACCGAAACATCTACCGTCTCTGTCTTATGTACGGCGGCGGGCTACATTAATGCGTTTCTTTTCTCATTTCGCAGTTTGGAGCTGGGCCAACCGAGTTTCCAAGCGTTCGGGCAAGCGGGCTGTAGTTTTCCGAGCAGAGCCGTCGAGTCCGGTGTTGCTCCGGTCGCCAGGATAGCCTTTCCTTTAGCTGGAGAACCTGAGAGGGATCCTTTTGCGAAAACACTCGATTCGCCCCCGTACGGTGCGAGCTTCATCGCGCTGAAGTCTCCCACGAGCGTCAGCTGTTTGTCTGACGGCGCAGGCGCCAAGGACGACAGCTACGGTGAGGCCACCTTTCTCGACTTTGAAAACACCGCCGCAAGGAAGCAGTCCACACTAGACGAGATCGAACTGGAAGTAAACAAGGTCCGAAACGCGCTGGATGAAGATAGCCGAGCGCTGGAAGAGGACGATCGTCAACAAGCCGAAGCCGACAACTGGAGTTTGAACGTCTCCTGCGACAGCGGCGTCTACAACAGAGCGTCGTCAAGGGATTCAGGACCCCATTCCGGTCAGTACAGAATTCAAATTCACTAATCACTCTGGTTTATTAACCTCGTAAACTTATTTTTATCGAAACGGATGCGTATGAACTGAGCTTTTTAGTAAGACTTTATTTAGACCGGTCATAACTGAAGATTTGTGAAAGCAATCAGAAATCAGTTCGCTTCTCGTTGTTTGTTTACTCAATGCTTGGTAAATTTAGATTTACCCAATGGAATCCGTTCGTATTAGGTCGCTTTAGAAAATAAACAGTTCACAACCTTGTAGAATGTCTCAGAGTATTTATTTGGGTCAATGTGATGAGCGTTCCTACCGATTTTTTCTCAATACAATAGGATCAGTCGTGACAGTGTAGTAATCAAGGAAGTACTGAAGTGCGAACTAGTGCCAAATTGCCTTTGTCGAGCTGAGCTGTCCATGTTTTGTCTGCCAGTGCAAATATAATGATGAGATGATTATTCCAGTGTTCAAGGTTTATTTATATCTGAAGACGGAGTTTATCTTTATTATTTCGCTGAAAATCCTGACATTCAGATTTCAAGCTCTGCATCATATCTTGCAGCAAATTTAATTTGTTTATGAACAAACATGGAAGGAAGGGCCTTGAGCCAGAAGTGGCTATCCAATTAGATGAGATTCCTTCTGTTTTCTTTAAATCTACTGAGGGGTTGATGGTCCACCTGATGATATACCTCGCAAAAACACTAAGAATTGTATATCAAACACTTTCTCACAACCCTCTCTCAATTCCAGGTGAAGAACTAGGCCTGATCGAAAGCCAGGAGATCCAGGACAACCACGCTTCGAATAGCAGCAACGACTGGTCATCACCGATCATTGAACGGAACCTCATCACCATGGACCGAGCAAGGAAGTCCACGGAATGTGACAGGAGTCCTGAGGGGTCTGATGATGAGGAGAATCGCAGCGCGTTTGCGTTGGGACTGGTGAAGAGTAGCAGTGTTGTGGCGAGAGCTAGTATGTGGCAGCAGCTGCAACAGCAGGCAAAAGGTAGTTATTTCTGATGACTAAGGAACCTACTAGATTAAGAGTAACAGCTTCGCTCTGTATAATTTTAACACCTCAACTGCGATCACCAATAAGCCTGCCAGGCATGGAAAGGTAGGTTCAGCAGTGCACATACCTTTGAGGACATTCTGGCTACTACCCGCGCCTTCGCCAGCGTTTTCTAATATAGCTTTTATGTTATTCCAGGTCCCAAACTATACCCATACCAAATTTCAGCCCAATCAGTTCAGTATTGTGACGTGAATGAGGAACAAACATTCATACATCCATCCATCCATTCTGATGTGTGTTGATGACACACTTTAAAGTAGAAAGATAACATACATAAGTATGTATACTTAAGCCAGTTGAGGTCTTACAAGAAATTTTCAATCATTATATTATATTATAAAACAACGTCCTCCGCCGCGTCTGTCTGTTCGTGATAAACTCAAAAACTACTGAACGTTTTATCATGCAGTTTTAACTATATATAAAGTGTTTCATGCAGGACGGTTTAGGTATATGATTTGTCAAGGTTTTGTGCTAATTGGCTGAAATATAACGTTAAATATTACATATTTATTGATTTATAATTGTTAAAGTCTCGGAAAAAGTCAAGCCACCTGGGAGCTTTCCTCGAAAATGATGCCTAATCCCTTTGAGATATAACAAACCAATGCATGGCGGGATATTCCTCTTTTATAGATCTACAAAAAATCCACGATGGCATATATCTATCTGGACAGAGGCCTCCCCCATCCGACGCCACAAATAGCGGTCCTGACTCGCCTGCATCAGGGGAGGCCTATGTCCAGCAGCGGACGTGTATGGGCTGATATGATGATGATATATCCATCTAATCTTTTTCTATCTTTATTCTAAACATAGTCCACGCGACCGTTGCCGCGGGCGGGTCAGCTTTTTATAGAATAAAATAAATAAGGTTTATTCAAGAAAGGTCTTAACATTAACTGGTAGTAAAGTATTTTAAGACCTAGTCAGCGAGTGTTAAAACTAAGACTAGATATCTTAGTTTCATCTATTTACAATCGAAACAGTTGAGCTAAATTAAAAATGTTGCAAACTATTTAGAAGTAGCTTAACAGATCCATATAAATACTAATTGAAAGCGTCCCCAAGACGCCGCCGGCTGCATGGCAAGTGTTTTAACCAATATAATTTAAATTTCAGGACAACCAAAGCCTCTTCTTCGCCACAGCCGATCTAAAGGAGACGGGCCAGCCATCACCGACCGATTCAAAACCCAACCGATAACGTTCACGCCCGAACCGAAACCAGAGGAAGCATCAGACTCTGTTCCTCTCGATCAATCTAAGAGCATCGCTAACGTGCTAGACAGGGATGAAGATGGTGAGTCTTGTAAAAGCTTTTGAATTTGGATTTGGTAAAAGAGCCAATGCATACGACGACTTGAACTCAAGTTAAATTTGCTTACCAACAAGTTATAAAGTTACCCTCGTTATTAGTTAAACATTTTAAACCTGGCGCAATCCCCTTTTGTTTTTCGTATTTATAAGGCCTATTTTCATTACGAATTATTGTTTTGTTTCGCTCGATCGGTATTCTAATTGAACGAAACCGAATTTTCGTACGAAATTGAGCTGCTTTGGAAAGATGAAAATTTTATTAAAAAAGTCTTAAAATGCTTCAGAAACCTATCCTACGTAAGTGAGAATAGCTACACGTTGAGTTTTGCGGCCGTACTTCGCAACTACGGCTGAAAAAAACTGTAGGTAGTACTCTGTATCGACAGATTTGTGACGGAAACGTGGTTAATTGTATGAAAAAACAAAATTACACGCGCCAGCTTTTAAAAATTTAACTTACTACAGCCAAATGATACTGCTGTTAACAACACATAAGAATAACTAAAATTGACATGCAAAGCATCGAGTTTCAGTTAGAATTATTTATAGAAAGATCTCAAATCGTCAAGGAATGTAAATTGCGTAGGTATAAAAGTACACGGCAACAAAGTGAATTTCGGATTACGAGTATAAGCTGTTTGTTTACAAACGTTTAATTCCGACTGTGGCTGGAGAATAGTAATGTATTAAATCTGCGGGGCTTTTTTAAGTGATGGTGTATTTAAAGTCGTCGTTTGCATGGCTCTCATAGCTCTGCTAGGACATTGGACTTTTTGGCCACAATATAATGTCACAAATAAGCTGACCAATAAGTCCCTTGTCATTGCACTAGCTAAGCTAGATTATGAAAAAGGGAAAAGGAATCTTCTAGATTTAAGGCCATAAAAAGTTAACTTTTTCCTGTTAAATACGTGCCTATTTACATATGTTGCTGTAACTCTTAGTCCCTGAAGTTTTTGTAAATTTTTCCTTAAGAGTTTATGAATTTATGGATCATGTTACAAAGTAACAAAAATTTTTGCGTACATTTCATTAACTACTGAGATTGAGAAACAACTTTGACGTGTAAAACGTAGTTTGAGGAATTCATTATGAAAGTAAGCAGTGTGTGCGGCCGCGACGCGAACCGCACTCACCCTTATGGAAAGGTTAAGGAATGAAACGTTGGTGTTCTTCCAACACAAACTACCTCTAGGTTCGTAGTTAACCTGCTTACATTCATAATGAACTTCGACATGAGTAAAAGTATAGTAGTTTAATTATTTCTCATCATGAGATACTTTTTCTTGATACTTTTTTGTTTTTTAGCTAAAAAAAAATACATTATGATCAAAAGGCATGTAAATTGCATACTTATAGACAAAAGCTTTCTCTTATATGATCGTCGGCTTCTCTTTTTTGCATGTCCTCGTGTATGTCCCGGTTTGCACCGCAATTGTATTATACGCACAAACGGTGGCAGCTAAGTTAGACGAGGACGACCCAGCAAAGATGTCACTAGGCGAGAAAATGAAAATGTTCAACTCGAAGCTTACCCACAAACCCCCCATGGCCGGGTTACCAAAGAACAGAGAGGAAAGGGTACCGAGAACCTCGCGGTTGCGTACTATGCCCGTATTAGCCAGCCAAGTTCAAGAGGCCATGGAGCAGAACGAGAGGCTAACAAAGTCGTTAACACATGAAGATATGCCGCCGAATCCTGACTTCCAGCTGAAAATGGAACTCTTTCGTTCAGCGAGCGCTAAGAATACGTCTCTCGAGTATCTGATGCGGCAGAACTCAAAGTTTAGGAGCTTAGGTCTGATTTCTATTTTACGTTTGGTTTTGTTTGCCGTTTTCGCTTGGGTTTAGCTTTTGTTATACTAATTGTGGTGAGTTTACACGGTACTATTTAGCCCTATACTATTAGTATTGATTTCTGTCCTAAAATTGCACAAAACTCTTGACTTAAAAACTGCGTAGTAATAGAGAATGACGTTATATCTCATGGTCAACGCTGTCGCCGATCTGAGCGTGACAGCGACAGCGTGAGAGATGATATCATTATCAATCCCATTTCTTACGTACGCATACTAGTATCGTGTGAACAATCCCCTATGTAGTGTAGGCATGCTTGTATAGTGCACGAGTGTTTATAATAAATGACGATTGGTTCTACCCAACCGTGGACCTTATTGCATATAGATTCTAGATATAGAATCCAAGAAGAATAGTCATTTTAACTTTTTTATAGTCCCACTTGAAGGTTTTTTATAGGACTCCAATTGCTTGGACTATAAACGCGTATTAACATTATTATAAAGGTCTATTTCAGAGTGGTCTATGCTTGTTCCTTCCTAACCTTTAGAAATCAAATTGGCCAGCATAAATCAATCTTGTACAAACGTCGGCACGTTCGAGTAACTTTGTAATGTTTATTTTGAGCTCCAATAATCTAGTTATAGTTAGTCATTCGTTTGGGCGGAGTTATTCACGGTTTTTACTGGCCTTTTCTATTGCTCAGTGGTATGACAATACTCGGTTTTGAATTCTAGATATATTTTGTAAACAAAGGTATTTCAAAATCAAGGCTATGGTGCAAAATATTTAATGACACTGGTATCATCGAATCCAATCGGAAAAAAAAAGAAATATTTTTTGATTTTGTAAGCTTTGTTATGAAACTTAAATATTAAAGTTGTATAAATATGTGATGTAATGTTGAAAACTTATAGTTTTTTACTTTTTTTGATTATACATCTTGTTTGATGATTGAATTTTGTTTTATAATTCAGCGTTACCATACTGACGGACAATGCAGCCAGCATCTTGGGGACGCTTCCGACTGGTATAGAGATATATAATGGATCATTTGAGCTACCTCTAAATTGTTTCCAATAGCTAAACTGTTTCAATTGTAAATATGTACTAGATCTTATTAGTTACTATTCCCTAATCGTATATTCTTTGTTAATAATGTGGTGTATTTTAATAGTTTTGATAAGTACTAAGCGCATGCAAATTTGGTTTCGAGTGTTGCAATAACAAAGAAAAGTGGTGAACCTTTTTTGTCTGTACTGTTTAAACTATGCCGCTCAAATTTGAACTTTAACACCTAGTCTTAAGCCATAAACTAGCTCACTAATAAATACCTATTTATTTCGTATTGTGCTAGCGTCTTGGGGACGCTTCCGACTGGTATTGATGTGGATCATTTGAGCTACCTGTAGATTGTTCGCAACAGTCTGCAGTTAGCTCTATTGTTTCTATTGTAAATACTATATAGTTATAATTTGTTTGTAATTTTCCTTGTAAATAAAAACAGGTTCTCCCAAATACCTGTATCTATTTACAAAAACCTTACTAGTCTTCATTAACCTTAAGACGTAGACGATAAAGCTCATAACAATACAAAATCTTTTGTAGCTGTATTTTCGTTTACCAAGAAGCTAGACTTTGGGATTGCATTAAGGAATAAACTGCTTATTTTAGCTGCTTTTAAAGCTAACAATTTATAAAATTATTTAAGGCACTATTTAATTTATTCTTCCCCCCTCTCCGTTGGTACGCTCCGAAACATTGTCTGATGAAGGGATATGGATTTATAGCCTGCATTGCCGAACCATACTGGTTTTTTATTATTCGTATTCCTGTGTAAAACCTCCACAAGGATCGTCAATTGTTATATGACAAAAAGGCTAGTCTCAAGACTGCTTTATTGATAAAACCCTGCTTTCTCAATCCATTTCAACGGAAAATCTACACTATCTACCTGACACAAAGTGCATTATGCCATCATACATTCCATTTCTAACAGTACAATTCTTGCAGACCTCGACGACGATTCGCCGACGGACCGAGCTCAAAGGATGATCACGCCCGAAGTTAGAGGAATTCTAAAGTCTGGGTCTACGGTTGTGCCGAAACCCAAGACACTCGCCAAGGGGGAAAGCTCTGAGGTTAGTAAGGTATAAGAATTTAGTAGAAAATTACTATAAAAAAGTATGTGTGAATAATCATCATCATCATTTAGCCTGAGTCGTCTCACTACAGGTCAAAAGTCTCTTACGATTTAGCTAGACTTATTGTGGGCTTATCCTGTCAAACGAAGCTGATTCTTCCCGCATACTTCCTCTGGATCTGCAATAAATATTTGGTATCCGTCTATAGGTTGTCTATTTTATCCCAGAGATTATTAGGCTTGTGGCAAACGGCAGTTATATTACATTTAAGTCCAATAGCTTTCTGAGTGACGCTATATAATTATGTAAATATTTTCAACTTGTAATAACAGTTTTTTGTACTGTTGCTTTGTAAATATTTTTGTCCACTCGAAAAGAGCTATCCCAAGACGTATGAATCATCTTGATTGGACATAGTACCAAAACGGTCATCCTTTTTTTACATTCTCAAGTCTCAACCTTATCAAATTTCAAAACTCATTCAAACATGCACTCTATTTCCAGGGACTTAAAGACGAAGGCATCGACAGTTCATCAGACGACGAAACCTCCGCCTCAACAGTCTCATCATCAGAGAAAAGCTGTTCATCATCAGACAGCTCCGACGAACCAGATCCAAAGCCGCGCCGCTTCCGCAAAAACAACAAACTCAAAGCCTCCAGAACCGAATCAGATATACCGAGACAGGACCCATTCCCTCGCAAGATTCAACTACCCGCAGCCAACGAATTTAAAGAACGATTGAATCAAGCCAAGAATCCTGAAGTTAAGATCCCAATGCTAGCGAAACTCGGTCGCAAACCGTCCGTTGAAGCAACGATCGAAGATGATTCTAGATTCAGGCGGATTATACCGCCCATCGAAGCTAAGATCGAAGACGATTCTAGATTCAGGCGGATTATACAGCCCATCGAAGCTAAGATCGAAGACGATTCTAGATTTAGACGGATTATAAAAGAGCCTGTGCAGCTAGGAAAGTTGCGAAGGCCGGTAGATAAAGGGTTGAGTATGGAGGAATCCCCGCCGCCTACGATGAAGATTTCGCAGCTGAATCAGGCTGCGAAGGCGAAGTTCTTTGGAGTGGTAGAGCCGGAGAAGAAGGAACGGACTGTGGATGAGCTTGCGGCTAGTGTGAGGAAGTTTATTGCACCGGTTAGTATAGTTTTTTATAATTTTTATTGTGGTTGCGCGCATATTCAACTATATGATCGTTATTCATCTGCGTAGAATCAAACGTATTTGTGACATCAACTTCCTATCCGCCTTCCCTTACTAGCACATAGAATACCGCTGAAGAGTAAGCGGGACGCACAACACCCGCATAATGCCATCCAAGATGGCTACCAACAGTTGCAATCTAGCCTCGGCCGAACCACGTCGGCCTTGTTCGAAACTTGTCTTCCCGCAGCTCCTGGGGGAACTCCCAAGTGTTTCCCTAGCTGACAGTGCCGCGCGCGCGCCGCGAGTGTTAACGATATTGGATCTGGTGCTCCCGCAATCAAGGTATGTGCTTCCATCCCTGGGACAACTGATCTCTTGTCTTTCCTAACCAATATCAGTTGGGCCATATCCTACCACGTTGACGCTCACAACCCCGCAGATTTACTATTCGGCGTGCCCATTTTCTGGTCCTTCGAGCCGGATATACCTACTTGCTTTGTGTATCTCGCTAAATAGTTGAATCTGCGCCGCAAACCATTTTCGTCGTTCGTTCGCACGGCACACGCCACACGGCATAGACCGCCATTTTGTTGTTATCTTTGCATTCAAGTTTCGAAGACAATAATTCCTATAATTATTCGTCAACTTTGCAACGCATCGCGCAAATTATAAGCTCAAATAGGAATCACATCGAACCTATTTAGTTATAATATTTAGTCAACCCCGCAAACCCAAACCTAAACTTTGTATTTTTCCGCATTCGTTCACATTCGTTCACGATAGGTACGCCCTAGGTAACCTATCGTACGCATTACCACTTAGAATTACAACCGCTTATTTCGTTAGTAATCTTTCGCATTACCCATTAAGTTAGGTACGCCGTAGTAAGTAACCTATTTACTGTGCTTACGCATCATTCTGTTTTGTAGACCCGCTTATCTTTCACTTGCAATTTGTTTATACCTAATAAAGCCTATTCGTAAGTCGACAAACAAACTCAATTAGCAGAGACGAAACTGGTACGTAGGTATTACGCAGTTAGCTCTAAGCTAATCATCGCATCGTATATTTATCAATTTCATTTAGTTGAAAACCGTCCATTGCATTAAGTAGCAAGTATAATCACTATCCAGAATACCTATCCCGCTCGCATTTATTAGACACAACCCGCTCGCTGAATAGATACCTATACTTTATTCCCAAACTCGTTTATTGTTTGGTATTCTAACCATACGCATTAGCTGCGCTGGCAAATTACCTACACTGCACACTGTTGTTTACGCATTCCAGATTTATTTGCTATCTCCGCATTCAAACATATTTCGTGTCCGTTACATACCATACAAGTAGGTACATACCTTACAAGTAGGTACCTAGCTTTAGTTGTTCAACTCATTCAACATGGCACCTACCGTGGATTCTATCACAGAATCGCAGCTAAACGTACTCCTCGCTAAGAGAGACCGAATATTTGCCCGTATGCAAGCCATATGCGATCGCGCAAGGAAACTGGATTCTGGTTCTCCCACCGACAAGGAGTCGTTTCTTTGTGATTACGAATGTGTTGACATGTTACACTGCGACTTCGAAAAGGTAGTAGATAAAATATGCGAATTAGAACTGAAACTCGATCCCGAGACCGCAATCAACTTTCAGGTACTATCATCGTTCGAGGACCTGTTAGGTTGTGTACGCCGCGCTGCTAGAAAGCTGCAGGCTGTCGACAGGGATGTCAAACCCTCTACTGCAGCTGCAACACCACATAGGTCAACTCGACTACCGCCCATAGAAATCCCTAGCTTTGATGGTGATTTAAAAGATTGGCCTCTATTCTATACTAGCTTTCGACATTCGGTACATAACAACGCTTCTCTGACCGATTCAGAGAAATTATACTACCTTCTAGGTAAACTGACCGGCCGCGCCCGGTCAGCATGCGTGGGCATAAATTTGGTGGCTGATAACTACTCACTCATTTTCGATTGGCTCAAAGACAAGTATGAAGACAAGCGCCTCATGGCCGTATCATATTTAGACCAAATATTTGAGTTGAAATCAATTTCATCGAGTTCCGCTTCTAATCTGGAATTATTCCTTGACAAATTTTCGACATCGGTCGCTGCATTGAAGAACTTAGGAATAGATAATCTCGCCGACTTCGTGTTTTTATACATCGCACTTAAGAAATTAGACGTAGAAACTGCACGCTCATTCGAGTTTGAGCAACTTGGTACCCAGATACCATCGTTCGATAGTTTGACAATGTTCTTGCGAAATCATGTCAAAATATTGCAACGAACTTCGCCCGCACAATCAAAACAAGAAACTTCTAAGCGTAAACCCCATGGTCCATCTACGCAAACATACGTCAATACGACAGCCAGTGCTGACTCAGGCTCTTCGTTGTGCTCACTGTGCGATAACCAGCATGACATTATTTACAAATGTCAGGCATTTCATAAGTTAGACGAGCACGAACGTTTCGCATTTGTAAAGACCAAGCGTTTGTGCTTGAATTGTCTCAGCAATAGACATCGCATGGCAAATTGTGCTTCCAAGTCAAGATGCAAGAAGTGCAACTCTAAGCATCATACATTGTTGTGTTTTGGTAATAAACCGCAGAATAGTATACCTCCGCTAACGACGGCGCCCGCGCCGCCGCCGCCGCCGCTCTCGTCGCAGCCGCCCGCCTCGAATGAGACGTGCGCGCTCCCCGCTCGCTCCTGGCATAGTGATAACGTGGCTCTGTGCGCGTTATCAGCTGATAGTAGCTTTGTCCATCGCACCGTCGTGCTACCTACTGCTCGCATTATCGTGGTTGATTCGCATGGTAATGAAGTTGTCGTACGCGCTTTGTTAGATAGCGCTTCGCAAAGTAATTTTATTACTTCCGATTGTTGTACCCGCTTGGGATTGAACCTGAAACATAAACCTTCTTTCGTGAAGGGAATAGGAGGTTCTAGTAAGTCAATTCAGGGTTCAGTAAATGTTAGGTTTTTCTCCCGCTTGGATCGTCGCGTATCATTACGATATGGAATCGCTGGTAGTTGACAAAATAACAGAACATTTGCCCGCGGTTTCGGTCAGAATTTCTGACTTGTACAATTTTGATAATCTGCCTTTGGCGGACGATACCTACTCTGTCCCTGGTTCGATTCAAATGCTCATAGGCGCTTCGATTTTCCCGCATCTACTACTAAACCGCAAGGTTCAAGGAAGCCCTTCGCTTCATTCCCCGCTAGCCTTGGAGACTGTCCTTGGCTATGTTGTCATTGGTAACGCTCCTGCTCAAGTAGGTAGCTACCAATCGCTTTCGTACTGCTGTACCTCACCCACCTTGGACTCTGCCGTTCGCAAGTTCTGGGAGTTGGAGGAGGTGGACGTCCCGCCGGTACTTAGTCCAGATGATCGTTTGTGTGAGGAGATTTATACTCGTACAACCTCTCGCGATGATGACGGTCGCTATGTAGTATCGCTCCCTTTCAAAGGTGATAAAGTTTCGCTCGGTGATTCACGGCAAGCTGCTGAACGTCGCTTTCTTTGCTTGGAGAAGAAGATGCAGACCTCGCCTACTTTGAAGGAAGCCTACGATGGTGTGATTCGTGAATATTTAGAAAGGGGCTATCTTTCTCCCGCGCCCATTGACACCGATACTTCGCAAACTCAATCATACATCATCCCACACCACGGAGTCATTAAAGAAGACAAGGTTACATCTAAACTACGCGTCGTGTTAGATGGCAGTTGTAAAACCAGTTCACAAGTCTCTCTTAATGATCTTCTATATAGTGGACAGAACCTTCAAGGGAATCTTTTCGACATTATAGTAAACTTTCGCTTGTTTTCGATCGCACTTTCATCAGATATTCGACAAATGTTTCTCGCTATTGGAGTTAGAGAATCTGACCGCCGCTTTCAGCGCATTCTGTATAGATTTTCCCCGCATGAACCTATCCAGGTTTTCGAATTTAACCGCGTTGTTTTCGGGCTTCGCTCCAGTCCGTTTCACGCGCTCCGCACAATAAAACAACTCGCTATAGACGAAGGTGACTCACACCCCACCGCTAAAGACATGATCGACACCGGCTTATACATGGACGACTTTGTCTATTCCGTTGAATCTGAGGAAGAGGGAGTTTCCACAGCGGCGGCAATGATAAGCCTCATGAAGTCCGGCCAATTCGAACTTGTCAAGTGGACGAGTAACTCTAAGGTAGTACTCGACTCCATCCCACTGTCACATCAGCTCTCATCTATCAAAGAGTTTGATGAAGCAGATCAACATAAGGTTCTTGGCCTATGTTGGTCACCCGCTAATGATCATTTCTGTCTAGCAATAACCCCGCCTATGCGTACTTGTACTAAACGCAATATTTTGTCTTGTGTCGCTAAAATATGGGACGTAATGGGATTCGTCGCACCCGTCGTCTTATACGCTAAATTGTTGATCAAACAGCTATGGTTGTGTGATTGTGGTTGGGATGACACTCCGCCGAACGACATTGCTCAACTATGGTTCCGCTTTAGGGAAGAACTTCCTTTACTCGCTGAAATAAGGATTCCACGCCACGTAGGAATCGTCTCAACCAGTGTAGTTACCCTCTTAGGATTCGCAGACGCGAGTGAAAAGGCATATGGAGGCGTCGTACACATTGAAAACGCCGAGGGTTGCACCTTAAGCTTAATAAGCGCTAAGTCAAAGGTTTCGCCTCAGAAGGTCGTCTCGCTAGCTCGCCTCGAGCTTTGCGCCATTCTCGTCCTAGCACGCCTCATAAAGGTTATCGTTTCGTCATGTCAAACCCGCATCGCTATAAGAAATATTTTCGCATTCTCCGACTCAACTGTCGCACTCTGTTGGGTACATTCTTCTCCGCATCGTTGGTAGACCTTTGTTGCCAACCGAATAACTAAAATTCAAAATGAATTATCGCCGCAAAATTTGTATCATGTGCCCGGCACTGAAAACCCCGCTAATTGTTCGTCTCGTAGCCTTATGCCTTCGCAGATCGTTGAACACCCGTTGCGGTTCCATAGCCCTCCTTGGGCTCACTTAGATGTTTCGCAATTGCTCGTTGTGGCATTTAACCCCTCGACTGTTTCGGAGGTTCCTGAAGAAAGGAAACACACGCTGTTGGTCGCTGAACCGCCTCAAGAACCGCTACTGATGTTGTTATCAAATCGCTTTTCGTCATGGTCCAAGCTACTTCGTTGTGTAATTTACATAAATAGATTCACCCCGCGTGGGCGCATATCCGCATCAGATCTTGAATTCTCGGAGTCACTCATACTTCGTGAACTTCAACGATTCCATTTCGCTGTCGACGCCTACGGAACCCATAACCGTAGGAACCGCCGTGATCATTTTAACCGAAAATTCTCCCCCTCTTCACTGGCCTCTCAGTGTCGTGGACGAAGTTTTCCGGGTTCAAACGGCGTCACACGGATAGTTCGTGTTCGGACGGCCACTGGGTCATATCTGCGTCCAGTTGTTCGTCTCTGCCCGCTACCTAATCAATAACTTCTACCAGTAGATAATATCGCGCCTTAGCATCCTTCGTTTCAACCCGCATCTCTATAGTAGTAACCACATCATTCGTTTTAACCCGCATCTCTATAGTAGTAACCGCATCTTTAGTGGCACCCGCACCTTTAATAGGAATCGCATCCTTAATAGCAATCGCATCTTTAGTAGCACCCGCATAATTCGTTAGTAGCAACCGCGTCCCCAGTGACAACTAGATCTTTAGTAGCACCGGCACCTTTAATAGGAATCGCATCCTTAATAGCAATCGCATCTTTAGTAGCACCCGCATAATTCGTTAGTAGCAACCGCGTCCCCAGTGACAACTAGATCTTTAGTAGCACCCGCACAATTCGTTTGTAGCAACCGCGTCCTTAGTGACAACCACATTGTTAGTAGCAACCGCGTCTCTAGTAGTAACTGCATCTTTAGTAGTGACCGCATCTTCAGTTGTCACCGCGTCCTTATTAATAACCGCATATGTAGTAGCAACTGCATCTTTAGTGTCATCCGCATCTTTAGTAACAACCGCGTATGTGGTAGCAACTGCATCTTTAGTGTCATCCGCATCTTTAGTATCAACCGCATCTTTAGTTTCAACCGCATCTTTAATTACAACCGCGTGCGTCTTGGCTTTTAGCGGTATACCCGCATCGTATTCTTTATTTCGTTGTTTAGAAGGGGTCCCTTCTAGCCCGGGGGAATGGTTGCGCGCATATTCAACTATATGATCGTTATTCATCTGCGTAGAATCAAACGTATTTGTGACATCAACTTCCTATCCGCCTTCCCTTACTAGCACATAGAATACCGCTGAAGAGTAAGCGGGACGCACAACACCCGCATAATGCCATCCAAGATGGCTACCAACAGTTGCAATCTAGCCTCGGCCGAACCACGTCGGCCTTGTTCGAAACTTGTCTTCCCGCAGCTCCTGGGGGAACTCCCAAGTGTTTCCCTAGCTGACAGTGCCGCGCGCGCGCCGCGAGTGTTAACGATATTGGATCTGGTGCTCCCGCAATCAAGGTATGTGCTTCCATCCCTGGGACAACTGATCTCTTGTCTTTCCTAACCAATATCAGTTGGGCCATATCCTACCACGTTGACGCTCACAACCCCGCAGATTTACTATTCGGCGTGCCCATATTGTTTTTCCTAAATAAATAAATAAATAATACTGGAAAAATTCACACAGCATTATCTAGCCCCAAGCTTGTGTGTAGGTAATAGATAACTGATAAGTACTTAATACACTAGTTAGAAAATACCGTTGATTGCCCAGCATAATTTATTTTATGTATTTATTACTGTACGTTATACGTACAATACGTATAAACTACAGCGGCTAGACAGTAAAATTATACTAGGCCAAAAGAGTTCAAATCGCTATCTATTGACTCTGATGCAGGCCGACTGAACACTTACGTTTTTAGGCAAGGGCGATTTTGTGCGTTTCATAGTTACAGATTAAGGTACAATTTATTGTAAAAATAACATCTGATTTAACAAACTCTGGAGAGGGCACTGAGAAAATTAATGAATTTTGTTTATTTGTATGTCAGGCTCTGCCTCTGCAGCCAAATCAAAAGAAAACGGTAATATATACATTTTTTCGCCGGGTTAATATCCATATTCGTATTGCCACAGATGACCAAATCGATGTCGAGTCACGTGATGGAGGTGCAAGGATCCGGCAGCGATGGTGAAAGCAGCGGCGGGAGAGAAGTGCGACATATCAACAGCAGAGTTAGACACAGGTTAGTAGATTAAAATAATGCACTCCGTATAAAAGATAATGCAATTCTTGTAACCCATGTACGGGCCAACCCGCACATTATACTCCTATATATAGATATTTCATACCTACACACGTAAGCCAGCTTAGGTAATAACTATGTATTAAGAATGAAACGGATAGCCTTATTCCCCATACAAACGTACTTTCCGCTTCATTTGGAAACTATGGTTCCGATCTTAATGATATTTTTCATACGTAATCGCTGTGTGCGCAACAGCGCGCTGTGGCGGGAGCTTAAGAAAGTGTTACCAATAAACAATGATCAGCCTTTTTATGTACTCGTATATAATAAATGGATGGAGGCGGCTCAGGACCGCTATTCGTTCGTGGCGTCGTTTGGGGGAGGCCTATGTTCAGCAGTGGTCGTACACGCGCTGATGATGATATCAATAAATTCAGTCTGCAAACAACCTCCGTGTCGTTCAGGAATTTTAACTCCCATCTTACTTTATCATAATCAAATCGATCAATCAAAATCAAAGTACAGGGTAGAATAGGCCTGTACAACACACAGCTTCAAAAATTAAACATTAGAGAAAAATTATGTTTCGTCTCAACTTATGAAAAAGTAAATTTTACAGTAACAAATAGTTTACAAATAATATCAGACGGAAAAAAGGTTATTGGGCCAGTTTAATGTTGCAATGACAAGTGCCGCTGCAGCGCTGGTTTTCACCGGTACCACTGGTACCAAGGTGCTAAGTGCATTATCAATCGCAACTTTGATCGCATAAGGAATTACAGAATAAAGATTCCTTATTCATTAAACATTAAATGATCTGCCTCATCCAGTTGCGAGAATGACAGACAGACAACTCGTCGCGGGGCGTCAGTAGATGCGAGTAGCGCAGGACCAGTGGACAGCCATAACTTTTAAATAAAGCGGCCTGTACACATTGGCCCAATGCGCTGGGGCAGGATGTTGGGCCAACTGATCGGATTGCGTTCACACATTGGCGGACTGGTCATTCCGCATTGGCGCTTCAACAAAGATCCTTTTATGTGTGCTCGAAAAACCGACGCTAGACGGATAGGCGGCCAATGTTGGCCAAGTAGGTCTCTACACGTTGGGCCAATGCTTTGGCCCAGCGCAATGGCCCAATGTATACAGAAGCCATAATATAAATAATGATGTATGAGTCACACAGCATTATCTAGCCCCAAGCTAAGCAGAGCTTGTGTTATGGGTACTAGATAATTAGATATCTTTACTTTGCAGTGGTTGAATTCTAGCTGGGTACGATGATGAGGATTAAGGTTATATGTAGGTATCTAAATATATTCTGACATGGGGCCGGTACGTGTACGATACGTCTGTACCATCTCTAGGGCGGAAAAAAGTTCGTTCCTTTGGATCTTTACTTTGCAGTGGTTGAATTCTAGCTGGGTACGATGATGAGGATTAAGGTTATATGTAGGTATCTAAATATATTCTGACATGGGGCCGGTACGTGTACGACACGTCTGTACCATCTCTAGGGCGGAAAAAAGTTCGTTCCTTTGGGGCTAGTATAGTTCAGATCTTGTGGTCTCGTTTATCCAGCATTATTTTTATATTATTATCAAATGTTTGTACGATCTTCAATATTTGTTTGTTAGGTGTTCTAGGTATTATTTAAGTATAATAAATAAATATCTATCTATTTATTATTACATTATGTATATCAGTCATCTAGTATCCATAACACAAGCTCTGCTTAGCTTAGGGCTAGATGATACTGTGTGGATTGTTCATAATTATTTATTATTTTTATATCACCATCGCAACGCTACGATGAAACAGGTTATGCTTCTTTCAGATGAACCTATCATTATGTCAATACAGCATCGTTCAATTAATTCCTCTTAAAACGTTATTTTAAAATGATTCACAGTCAGCCACACTGGCGGCCAATTATTTGTGAGCAAGAGATATGTTCAGTAAGAGATTCTACCGTTCAGTGGATTCGTTAATTAGGGGCAAAAAAAAAAACATAGCGGCTAACTTTGAATGCAGTGACCTAGATATTTTCGTTGCATTGCACTCAAGGGTCTTACCGCATTTATCAACACAGAAATGGCGTATCAGAAAACCTTAATTTCTACGACCGTAATTGTGCAAGTATAATTGACGTCACTTGCATCCCTTATTTCGTTTATGTAAAAAGCTTGACCTCCGGAGGTCTATGAAGTTGAAGAACGACGGATCGCAAATGACGGACGACCGATTCGTTCTTTCGATGGTCCTCATGAAAATGATTTTACATTTATTTCTTAGAAATCCGAAACCAAAGATATCAGTGACATGGCTGAAGGAACTTGGTGGTTGTTTGTATCGCGCGATCCGTCGCTTAAAGTCGTATTAAAATCGTCGTATTTCTTCTGAAAGATAGTTGTCGCGTTGTTCCAAAGGGATGAACTGATTTAAATATAATTTTATTTTTGTATAAAAGTTCTGTGCAGCCATTCTCATGTAAAGTAAAATCGTCGCTAGGGGTTTTTAGTTTTTGGAATATTAGTTATTTCTTAGCGTTTTGGTGATTTTCAAGCTGATCTCGTGTCGATAATTATGGTGAGACCCAAATTGGCTGCCAGTAACAACAAATTACGTCAAAACCAAAAGTGAAAATATAACGAAGTACAGAAAATGTCAGTAAGTTATTTAATGCACGGTTACACCGGATTTCTCGACGGTAATTGGGGACTTTCCTGTTACCGCTGATTACCTAGTTACCGATTTTACTTTTCTTATAAATGTTATGTTTAGACGGTAGAATTACGTTCAAATTTTGGTAGGTATCTAGATTACTTGCTTTGTAAAATAGTAAGGTATATACTCAATAAAATCACGAATAACGGTAAATCACTCATGTTCTCACACCATACGTTTCGAAATATTTTTAAACGTTAAGTTTTGTTAATACAATATCCTAAAAATATAACCATTACACATTTGTTACGAGATGAAAATAACTAAGGTACTCTCAAAACATAACCGTTTTTTTTTTCGAAAATTTTTGAATGGAATCTTGAAACGTTAGTACGGCAGTACGGCGACAAGAAGTCGCTTAACACATTAACTGTCCAGCCGCTTTTGGTTTTGTTAGACAAGAAGTCGCTTAACGCATTCACTGTCCAGCTGAGGCGGTGCACCGCCGCCAGCGCGCCCCCACGGCCGCGCTGTTACACGCGTGAGTACGTCGAGGGCCATGAAAGTGTTAACAAAACCAAAAATCATTTAATTATTTCAAAATCCAACATTAGAAAGGAAACCGCTCAATCTTTCCTACAAAAAGCGTTAATTATCCAAAAATAAAGAAACGATAACATAAAGTCTATAATTTAACGTTCACGGTGCTAACCACAAACTGATTTTAACACGTGGTAAAAGTTTACCATGAGCGTAACATGCTGTTATGGCGTTTTTATTATGATCAAATCTATTTCGTGTAATGGCTTCAGGGAGTTCTACACCATCAAAACTACACCGACTGATATTTATCTAAATCTAAATTTAATATTGTTAACGGCGCTGCGTGCAGCAGAAAAGTAGGTGGTCGTAAGAGTGGGTATCTAGATTAAATAGAAGAACATGAATTTATTGACGCACAAATGCATA
The DNA here is from genome assembly GCA_947859395.1 of Eupithecia insigniata. Classification (NCBI taxonomy): domain Eukaryota; kingdom Metazoa; phylum Arthropoda; class Insecta; order Lepidoptera; family Geometridae; genus Eupithecia; species Eupithecia insigniata. The sequence goes on from OX402002.1 coordinate 4,586,947, forward strand.
GGTTAAATACATGAGAATTAATTTTAACTCTACCTTAAAATAACGAGTGCCTGCCCAATGAACCAATAGACCCAACCGCAGCTTTCATTCATTCATCAACCTCAGCTTAATGTTGCTTTAATAAATAAATAATGCTGGACAAGTCACACAATATTATCTAGCCCCAAGTTAAGCAGAGCTTGTGTTATGGGTACTAGATAACTGATATACATCATACAATATATTGCATATATAGATATTTTTTATTATAAATAGAAAACGACCAGAACACCCTGAACAAATATCTGCAGATCGTACAAATATTTGTCCCGAGGCGGGAATCGAACCCGCATCCTTCTGCGTCGCAAGCGGACCTTCGCCCACTGCGCCACATCGGTAGTCGCTTTAGATACGACTTGGGCCCGATAAAGAGAATGACTATTAACCCACAAGAGTTGGGGTTGATGACTTATAACTAGTGGTAGGTGAAACTATCTTGTAAAAGATATATAAATATCGAAAGCTTCTGTAAGTAGGTACATTTTCTAGAAAATGAGACTGACTTGATGAAAATTGTTAAATTATGACAAAGAAAAACTGGAATACGTACGTATGCCTCAAATAGCCCCCTAGTTCCTAAAACAACTAAAAAACCGCAGTATTTTGTAATGGAGTGTCATTAGTGTGAAAGACGGCCCTTTCCAGCAACCGGTAATAAGCTCGATAAATCTTGCTTCATACGAATTCGATCGTGCAATAAAGCCTTAACGTAAAAACATAACACTTCATCTCACTACCGTACTTTTTACGAGCAGCAACCACGAAACACTTATGACCAAAAATGGTCATTGTCTAACACACATTCTCTTACACCTGCAATATCAACCTTGTTTCTACATAATAAAGTTGAATATTGGAGTAGAGGCAAGTGGCACATTTTGCTTGCGAAATGGTAGTAAGTCAGGTAACCATGTATGGTGAACGCAATACTTGTAAATTAGTTTGATAGATTGCACATGTCATGCTTCCCTGAAGGAGATATGGTTCAATGGTTGTATGTATATCGATTTGTTTTCTATAGTTAAAAAGGGTACACCCCTAGACCCATAAGAGTTTTTCTATCCCTCTCATCATCATCATCCTGACGCTACAGCCGCGGGTGGGCCTTGGTCTGGTCGAGTAAATTTCTCCATTCGATCCTTTTCTTGGCCTTTTCCTGCCATCCGGTCACTCCAATTGTCTTTTGTTGGATTCGATCGAGCCATATGAGTTTCGGTCCTCCAGGGGGTCTTGGGCCATCGGGTTTGCCACGCAGAACACGCTTTGGTGCTCTGTCGTCTGGCATTCGTTCTACGAGACCATCTTCAATGAAGACGGCCTTTTTCTATCCCTCTGCCACTCCGAAACACAAAAATATTATGTTTAAAATTTCCTACCAAAAGATCCCACCAAAAACAATTAAAAAAAATTTTTCGGTGTCTGTAATGTAGCATACGTCAATGATTTCGATTAAAAGTGAAAACTTTTCAAGACCGCTTTTCAAAGAAAGTTTTGAATTCTCCAATTATTATTTTTCTCTTAATTAACACACCATTGACATATTAATAGAATCGTCGAATCGACATACCTAATAAACTAGGTAGGTAGATAGAGCGAAAAAAAATCCAAGAAAGGAAACATTAAAATAAATACTGAGTGACCAATTGGCTGTCTTATTGTAGGTAGGTACAGACCGCAGCTTATAAGATGGAATATTACAAAAAATATAATTAAATCGGTGTAATTCAGTGAATCAGTGAATACAGTCAGGGGATTAAATTAGTGTAGTGTCCAACGATGTAACCCTAAATAAGAAGCCAAGCCAAAATATCTACAATGAATTCGAATGTATTATTTGTAAGACATAATAAGTTCTTTCGAAGTTACTTGATTTTAAATAAGAAATTATTATTATTCAAATTGAATATTACAATTAATTTAATCAGTGACAGTGATAGGTAATAAATAACGCAAGCGCTGCATTGTGTGAGCACCCATCGAGACGTTCTTGACCTAGATGCTGTAATACGATAGCGTAGATTGGATTCACTTGCGTTACACTTTATTATGAACGGGGTTTTTTAACCCACATTGTTAATAGGATTTAGATTTTGAAGGTTGCTGGTTTGACCGTTGCCGGGCGCAGCGAAATGTGATCAGCATATTTATGGTCGAAGTAGAAATGTCTTTTAAAAATCTGTTCACTCTGATCCGCTAATTTTTGGTCGGAGTCTGAATGTCTTTTAAAAAAGTATGTGTATAATTGGTTCTTCCGGGGAAGTATTACTACGGTAAGTACTTAGATGCCCATATCAGCAGCAAGCATTGCTGGATTTCGATTTTAATGACCCTTGTATGCAACCTCAAAATCTTTAACCTTGCTCCTTGACCCGAGACATTGGTACCAAAACCGGACTCTATAAATAAACCTTAAACAACTGAACAGTGATAATCACGCAACAACAGGTGCCATTTTGTAATCTATACGATTCAAAGTTGTATAATAATTTTAAAGTTACGTAAATTATTTAATTTAATTGCCTTTGAGTGAAATGTAAGTGTTGCGTGTTTGAGTAACTTGATTGATTACTTATTTGATATAATAGTTTCCTGTGTTATACAGTGTGTCCCTGGATAAAGTGCAACCCCGAAAGGGGGTGAAAATAGATCAAAAATTATCGACAAAAAAAAATCGTATATACATTATTGATGAATTAATTTTTTTATTACTCACTAATGACTCCATTTAATAGAAAAATGATTTCTTCCAAAGTAGTGGGTCTATTTTGTTAAAATAAAAACCATAATCATGTCAGATATGTGACGATGACGATAAAATAACAAATAACTCACAAACGAGTGGCTATCGTGACGTAAATTTTTGTATTAAAATTACATTTTTTATGCTGTTTTTTCCAATAATCTCCAAAAATCTTAAAATTAATACTAGATTTTTATGACTTTTTATTATTGTCTGACATGATTATGGTTTTTATTTTAACAAAATAGACCCACTACTTTGGAAGAAATCATTTTTTTATTAATTAGAGTCATTAGTGAGTAATAAAAAAATTAATTCATCAATAATGTATATATATTTTTTTTTTTTATCGATAATTTTTGATCTAGTTTCACCCCCTTTCGGGGTTGCACTTTATGCAGGGACACACTGTGTATTCAAAACTCAAAAGTGCTTTATTTCCTTTAAACCTTACAGGATGCTTGGACACGTCACAAAATTAAAATTACATGAGTAAAACTGGGAAATAAAGTGATCACACTGATCACTTAGTTTATTGTTCAATTCTATCTTTTTAAGGTAAAGAAGCACAAGAAGAAACCTTTTCCTAGTTAGGTTGTTCCATTTTCCTTCCATTATATTTTTTTTTAATTCCTTTTGGGTTTTCGTACTATAATAGTTTCGAGTTCTTAGAATTTGCTTTTGTTGTGCTCAGTACATCCCATGGTTGCATGGAAGAAACCACTCGTAATGATGAGGTAATACTTTGTGCTCCCTAATTCTCGGTTTTTCCTCCGTGTACAGTTTCTCTTTTTATTTTTTGGTGTCCAATAAAGAGTTCTATAGAGTATCTATACAGTTTCTTACAAATACCAAGGCTTTCGATTTCTGTTAGAAATCGTTTACAATGGGGTTTCTGATGAGTCAAATAGGCTTCATGAGTACTGTCACTTTCCATGGCTCATTTGCAGATTATATCACTATAAATCATTTGAATTTCTCTTTGAACGTACGCATCACGTATAATTAACAATGCATCAGTGAAGAAACGTAGATAGCCCAGTACAAACGTACTATAATGTCATGTGTGGCTTTCTCGTACGATAAAGGGGAATAAAAGAACTCTGAACAGTATGGAGCTGCTATCCTATCCTACTTCCTACTAATATTATAAAAATGAAAGTTTTAAAAGGATGGATGTGTGAATATTTGTTACTCTTTCATGCAAAAACTTCTGAACCGATTAGGCTGAAATTTGGTATGGGTATAGTTTGGGACCTTGAATAACATAAAGGCAATTTTTTATCCCGATAAAACGCGGTCGAAGGCGCGGGCACCAGCTAGTCCTTGATATAAATATATTTTCTTTCTTTTCTTTCTTTCTTTCTATATAGTCAAAGTGTGTATAGAGAACATAATATGACATGACAATAGCTAACAACCGAACCAATTACTTCATTAATCACGTTTACCAGTCTGGTCATTGCCATTCGTCTCGGAATGGGGTCAATTTAACTGGAAGTTCAGGTGTATAACCGCAAGTCACTGATTCATCGCTTGACACGAGCCGGTAGAAAATTATACGGATCGCTAGCGTTGAGGAAAGTATTCTTAAATAATAATAAACTAACGACCCGCCCCGGCTTCGCCCGGATGCAATGCTGATACTAAATTATACATATAAACCTTGCTCTTGAATCACTCTATCTATTTTAAAAAACCGCATCAAAATCCGGTGCGTAGTTTTAAAGATTAAGCATACATAGGGAGGGACAGAAAGCGGGAAGCTATTTTGTTTTATACTATGTGGTGATAATGCTGGGCAATTCACATAGCATCTTCTAGCCCCAAGATAGCAGAGCTTGTGTCATGGGTACTTGATAACTGGTACATACTTTAATACATTACAATGACATAAATATATAATTAATTATACATGGAACAAACCCAGACACCCGGAACAAATATCTACAAATCGTTACATTTGTCCCGTCCCGAGGCGGGAATAGAACCCGCAACCTCTTGCTTAGCAGTTGGGTCTTCGCTCGGTGCGCCACAGAGATCGGCTTATATTGAAAGCTACCATAATATTTCAAAGCAACTTCGTTAGGTATAGAAAGAAAAAAACATTCATTGGTCTTTTTACACACCAAGGTATGATCTTCCGAGACATAATGGTCACGTGAGTGACACTAGCTCACGTCATCATCACCATCGGCGAATGAGAAGACAAATCTGTTTTCTGGTGTTACCAGTAGCGTAAAATCGTAACTGCCCAAGCTCCTTGTATTACCTGTGAGAATCTGATAAAACTATGTGATTTTGTAATTACCAATTATTTATCACATTGATTTAACATTGGTAAACAATGAAACCGAAACATAATAATTAAACAAAACTCGCGCAAGCGTGTGTATAATTCGATTTACTTCATATGTCATAATCTAAGCTCAATTTGACAGTTTCGTTTGTACTAGTTAACTAATCTAGTTCTCTATGTATGGAGCAACTGTATTGTTCGCTTTAAAACTTGGTATTGTCGTTGAGACAGCACACGTTTATCAATAAAATCTCGGAAAGCCATATTTTGTTTTAATTGGGGAGGACTATCTTACAGTTAGTTACATGTATTTCGCGTAACGCGGAATTAAGGTATCCTTATGATCTTTTTTCCTTGTAGGGTTTTTGTCGGACTAACAATAGCTTTGCTTTTAGTAATTTGCGGTTAGTAATTTTTAAGGCCGTTATTTTTTATAGTTAAATGTGCCTTTTTCAGCAAACTAAAAATAGATCTTTCAACGTATTGTTGGCGAATTATTCTGAGTAGTACGTGTATAGTCTACGTGTCACACATTTAACCTACCTAATTTATAATATAATGGTTCGGTCGAGCAAAACTGCTGGCTACCGACATTGCAAGACTGGTCATTGCTACGATCAGAATCATTTATTCATATAGATATCAGGTACAATTTATGTTCTTATTATAAATAGTAGGTTTCACTGTATCTTACCCTAGGGGCGTATGAATAGGTATAGGTATATCTAAATTTAATTATGTTATACTAAAATAAAATGAGCTTTGATGTACTTATATCACAATAAATTGTTTCAATAAAATGTCCCTAATCTATCTAACATCCACAATTTCAAATTCGATTTTGTAGAGATTTTGTATTTATAACAATGTCAAAAATTATTTCAATCTCTTGTCAAACCCTTAATAATTCTTATCACAATAGTCCATAAACTCTTTAGTGTTATAAAAGCAGTTGTCTAAAAGCCATTTTGTCAGTTTTTTCTTAAATAGAAGAAATGGAAGATCTTTAAATGAGTTGGGTAATTTATTATACACTCGAATGGCATTGATGCAAGATTTTTTTTTGTAAATGTCACGCTCATATTTACAAACCTTAATCTATTGAAAGCATACACGAACCTATCTAATTTGTCACAGACGTGTGATACATGTTTCTTCCAGTCACAATTTTCATCTAAAGTTATTCCTAGAAACTTAGTTGAATCTACTTGGTTTATAACTGTGTCATTGTACTTAATATTTATGTCAACTTTTTTCCTTCGATAATTAATTGTATAGCTGTTGTTTTATTCAGATTGATTTGAAGATTATTGTGCCCTCTTTGAGACCGTCTTTCCGAAACTCTCTAAATTAGGGTATACGCGCAGGAGAGTTAACCATAGAAAGTTTCGCCATCGATAGAAGGCATTATCATCATCTGTTGGGGGATATTATGTTATATTAACACTTTCGTGTCCTATGTTGTATTTGCTCGACTCTAGCTCCTTTCAGCAACGGAGTGTCCCTTCGAATTACCCCATCCGTCAAGACTGGGCGCTGAATGAGCTAAGACTAGCGCAGAACTGTAGGAAGTGGCACAAGAGATTTGAGGCCTTCTACTCTGTCGTCGGTGAAGTAGCTTACTTGCGGTATAGGTACACAGCCTAAACATACATATTGCACAGCTAAATCCTTGGTCATCGACGGCACGATAAAAGCTGTGCCCTGTGATCCCGCATGCCCCGGGTGATAACTATGGGATAAACCTCTTATAAGAGCCCATTAGCCACTTTAAGACACCAGTCTGGCAATAGACTTATATAGCCTGGTGATGTTATGATGTGATGTGAGATGAAGAAAAGTTGAATGATGATGATGACCACCGATTACCATTATTAACTATGTATTTTACCAGCGGAGGCTCCCGTCCCATTGCACACTGCACGTATGATACAACACAATAGCCTGGCCCAGAAACCCGGCTTTTGTCATGCTGGCAATTACACTGATGTTTTGTGCTGCACGCTAATTGTTCACTTTTGTGTCGTTTTCGTTCTACTTACGTGATTTGTAACTCTGTTATTGAAAAGATAGGTAAAGGAAAAGTTTGGTAATGTAGATAAACTCTGCAACTCACAAATCTTTTCGTAGGAAGATGATGTAACGAAAAATCATATAAACAAGTAATTGAAATCTAATAAAGGACTCGGTCCCATTTTGATATTTTTCGCAAAATGATGAGACAAGGGCCTTCAAACTGTGGCTAAGAACACTCCCGGAATATAGACGAGTGATTTGATACCTTATCAAAATCGTATATGCAGGTTTAATTGCTTTTAGGTAATAAAGAGTCACACACAGCCAACCTGCCTAGATACGCGCGAAAAACATAATATACCGCTCGGGTAAATGAATAATCCTTATCCTGGGATAGCTAAACGACAAGGAGAGTAAAGGAAATAAGTGTTAAAACAACTATAGATCTTTAATCATTTCAATTTTGATGCAAGTCATGTGACGATTTAGATGTAAGGCAAAAACATGTGTTATATACTCGTATAACATCATTTCATTCGTTTTTAACATGTCTCAGCCCCGCTATGGTGAAAAATAGCATTAGTAAGTCTTCAGTATTACTGGTGTTCAACCAGACACAGCAAATATACATAGGAGCTTATTTTCATACGATCACGTAGCTCGTAATTTCTGTACATCATCATAAAGGTTCTCTTAAGGGTAGTCAAAGAGTTGATTGACCCGTCTATTTCTGAAACCCTTAAACGGTTCCAATCCAACTCGATAAAGGCGATTGACCGCAGGATGTATCACTTAGCTTACACAGAATAGTGATAGTCTCGAGATTTTATGTCGCCTCACAACTTATATATACTTATATTAGATATCTTTTTACAAGGTTTTATTCTACTTGCCCTGTTAGTTTGGGACAAATCTTGCTGCAGCTGAATTTTAGACCAGTTATCCTCAACCGATTGAACTGAAATTTGGCATACTTATGTAACTTGTGCAATGGGTATTGTGTACTTATGTATTCGATGACAATACAATGCTATGGTACTATCGAGCTGGACTGATGGTGGATACTGAAGATTGCCATAGGAACTCCTAAACGAAACGACTTAACATGTCGAGTTTGCGTTCGTTGGATATGTCGTACCAAGAACTTTGGTCCTATATTATAGAAAAGCTTGTTAATAAAAACTTTTTTTAAATAGTCTAGTCCGGTCAATTAAATCTACGACAAGCGTAGGTCAAAAATTAATTGTCTTCTTGAACTTCACGTGTTCTGTTCTTGGGGAAATCCGCTTACTCATCTCTATAATGATCTTTCTTCTGGGATTGGCTGACGAACCTCAGAAAATGGTAAGGTATGGATTTAACTAAGGTCCTTACGCGCCTGAAACATATCATCAATTCAGTTTTATTACGAGTTCGGGAAAACCTGCGTATTAGTCATCTCAATTGGATTTGTTTAGTAAATACATTTTAGTATAGGTTGGCCCGAAACATGTGTACTAAGCCGAAAGTGCGTGATTGTGAGATGTGGCACCCTGTATAAAATCATCAATTAATTTCTAATAAAATGTACTACATCAACAGAACCATATAACATAGCTAGTTTATTGCATTATTGGCTAGACATGTGACCACATGTGGTAGATTAACGAGCGCAAGTTTCTTCCGTTATGACCATAATCACTTGTAGGAAGTGATATCAAACGCCGACAAAAGGTATAGATTAGCTATGATGGTGTAGTAGGAAGGTGTGATAACAAAAACTTAAGTAATTTTCTTGTTTTTCATTAGTGAAATGATTGATGTGTCCAGGATACTTCGGGATCATACAATATTTTCCAGATATTATCAAGTTCAATAATTTAACTGTTAAAGCGTAGGTACAGATTTATACGATGATAAAATGTAAAATATATAAAATATTATATTTTTTTATTATATAGTGTAAAATAAGGACGTACATCAGAACGATGGACAAAGAAACTGTTACTTTGTTTAACCTATTGAAGCCTTTACTCTCAATACCTTTCACATATACAATTCAATACATCAACATATTCAAGACTAAAGGAAATAAACATCTATCATTTACGCGTTACAAAGTTACAATAAACAGATGTGATGCTCTGATATACACAAACAAATTATTTAAATAACACTCAACAGTGTTTTAGGTTTAGCTGGTTACCTTTATCGTGGAAAAGTCAATATAGCAGCAAAGTTTCCCTGTGCCGGGGTTACAAATGCACCTTTCAGTTATCCCGCTATTAAATTCAGACCGAAAGCTATGAATATAAAATAAATAGTACCAAAGATAAACTATTTAAAATAACATCATTATATTTACCTGAAACCAGAGTCAGACAGCACTTTGTATATTTTATACGCTACCGATCACCGCAATCGCTTAATCCCAACTCTAAAAATTCTAAAGGTTATTTTTAAAATAGCAAGCTGTTGTAAGAATGTATTTTTTCACAAAAAGAAGGTGTCTTGGATATCACAAATATTTATTTCTTACAAAACTTTCACAAGATACATAATACACTTAAACTAAGAGAAAAATGGACTCTAAAAGCACACAAACATACATATGTAGGTACCTAATATGAAATTGACCATCAGAATCCTTTGTGTACGAAAAACAAGCACAGACGAGGTCGTGACTTGGTCTTTTTACAATTAGAGAATTAAAGGTTCTGGAGTTTATCGAACTAATTAGTTCTCCAGACCCCTTGTGAAGTCTGAAGGGTAAATACAAAACCTGGCAAAGGTCCACATTGTACCAGACAACTTTATCGATCTAATGGGAATGGAAATTCGACCCGCAAAATCGAACCCCTAAACAGAAATGTCTAGACGAGGTCTAGACTGACTTTATTACTCAACATATCTGGCATCTAGCTTAAACGTCAAAGGGAGTTCAAAACCAGCAGTTTTTTCAATTCAGTTCATGAATAGCAAAACCGCATTATGTATAATGTGAGTAATCGGGTTTTACCCATTTTTGTGCTACTTTAAGCTCTTAAGGTTCTGAAGGATCTACATTTTGTAAATATCGTGAGATGCTGCGCCTGTTAGACTTGAAAAAAATCAAGTTTGTCTCGTCATCTTCTAAGTGTTTAGTTTTAATTTATTTTTGATGCTAGCTGATCCAAATAAGTTCCAACATTAAGTATTATGGGTGGTTGGTGTTTATAGATACATATGTATATTATGGAATGAGTTTTGCTATTGAAAACTTTGCTGGTTTCATTCTAGCTTCTTCTAATAGCGGCAAGAAGTTCTCAGTTATTAATTAAGCTGTTTAGGGATAGGAATACTGCGTAAATTAAGATCACGTTCGCCGGGAAATTTCCCAAATAAATTTCCCCAGACTACGTATTTGCATTTTGATGTATCTGTCTGCGAATAATACATTCCTGACCAGACACCTTCTCATTTGTAGCACGATGACGTTCCCAGATGATAGTTTCTCGTTCCTCACAGTCCCAGTTGCGATTTAACAAGATACAAAAGTATCGAACAGGTTTACGATATGACTCAACGAAAATTACATAATTTTCCGTAATCTTTATTATCTGCTTCGTAAGTGACAGTATCGTAATTAGAAAATTTTACAACTTTCTGTTTCGACAGAGCTGTGCGAAGCGTAAACGAAACGCTCAGTGGATTCACATAGCGCAATCGTTTTGGATGTAGGTTAATGTATCAGATAGAATAGATTTGCCGGCTTTGAGCATATATCTGCAATTGCTCATAAATTTATAATTTACTATGATGTAACTGTTTTGGTTTCAGGTACGTTACTTATCGCATGCAGTTTGCACAGCGTGTGAAATCCGCGGTGAGTTCATGAATTCACGATCCTTTTGTTACACATATTTTGTGTTCGTGAGAATCGACATATACTCCAATGCACAGAATTATATTAACCCACATTGTGTTTCTTACAAACTCGGGATTTTGAATTCCGTTTTACCGGATAGATAAAAACTTGATCGTGACGTTGTCGCTCCGTGTTTTTACCCACAAATTTTTCCCACGATTATAGGTCCCTTGTCTATAAGTCACGACCTTTTTACGGCAACCAAATCACTGCCATGGCCTTTTTTGTGTAGATCGTTTCTTTTTATTGGCTCTTTTTTTTAAGCACTAGTCTTTTAAAGATTATATATTTAGGGTAACTCTATCAACTTGTTTTTTTATATCTTGTCAATAATTAACTTTGTGGATTCTGCTAAATCTACGTACATATTTGAATAACATTTAGCAATATCAGACTGTTCATTCTAGTACTGTTTATTCATTTTCCTATATTCAACGACCACGTGTTCGAGCAAAAGTCACTTTGAATAGAGTCACGGCAGATGCTCTTCTTACAATGGATTGCATAATAAGTCGTACGTACGTCTTGGGCGTATGCTCCGCGAAACGCTTTACGCTGCGATTTTCAAGTCCACCTTTTACCAGGTAAAAGGTGGACTCGAAAATCGCAGCGTAAAGTGCTAGTATCTCTATACGTATTTGGTTCATCGCTTAATGTCGTCTATACCCTTGAAATCATTCAACGCATTTCGAAGTCTGATAACACCTATTGTGCTATTATCTTTTCTGAAAGTCTGCCTATTGATGTTTCTTTCTATAGATTAGACTGTGAGTGCGAGAATTGTGTATTGTACTGTACCTCTATAATACCAGCATTGATAGCCTTTGTTTTTGTTATTCATTCATCAGTCCAAGAGTCTTCTGTTTTAAGTCTTAACATACTTAAGGATGTAGTAAAGAAGCCGATTTTGGGCCGGTGTCTATTCTAAATGTTTTGACACGCTTGAACCGAACATCCGTTTGCCCTTAATGATTTTGGTCATTACGAGAACTCAACACTTAATATAGGTAGGTTATATAATTAATCATTTACTTAGCGAACTTATGCAAAAGGTTTTAATTTGCCTGCGAAGCTCTTGCTTCACAGAAATCCATGGGATTTGGGTATTGTCACTATTGTTACCGAAACCGGCCATTCTTGTCACAATAATGGCTTACGTCCGTTACGTTGACCCTAGTCATTTTGTCATGCTGCGATGCGAAATAATTCTTAGCGGCTGACTTACTTCCAACTTTCAGAATGGAGTAGGTAGATATTGCTCGACATAACTGTTTTTTAAAATAATGTTACATGCAGAGATCTGAAAGTAATATAAGAGTTGCAAACATAACACTCAAAAGTCATTATTATCCCAAAAACCCCGAACAGAAATTGAATGAGGCGCTAACACGCAAATTTACAAACAGTAGTTCTTTATCATGCGCGTGAAATAGAACAATTATTATACCGTTGAATACCATCGAGCGCAAGATTCAAGCGTGTTGTTTGTTTACTTATCGCAGTAGTAAACTCATGTGTAGGTAACGGGCCGAGATCGCGCCGACCAGACAAGACTTCACCAGTCGCGCGAGAACCGCCTTGCTGCCCGGTCGCGCCGTACTCGCTACCACCGCACAACAGCTGATTTACCTCACGTATAAACAAACATTATCACAGAAAACATTGATACAATTCAATATAGATGACGATGATTTGGTAGAAGAGGCAGGCCTAGCTGATACGGCACCGCGCCCGATCGATATCCCAAAACATCCGCGGTCCTGCGACCTACGCGTACAGCCCAGCAATACCCTGCATAGACAGCTGCTTTTGACTGTAAACTCTAGTTCTTGCAGTGCAGTGTGTGATGAAATTCTTTATCTAACATTATTTAAGTGATTTTGTGTGTTTCCAACGAGTTTTTGCGTGAGTAACTCAATATTTACCTACCGGTTTTCGTTGTTTACAATCTGGTATTCACAAACGGCTTTGCTGGGATCGATCATTTTTATCAAGTTCGCATGATGACGCTTAAAAGCACTCTTCTATTTACTTGTTCATAGTTATCAAAGTGATAACATTTAATTAGATAGAATATGTGCTATCTTTTACTCGATTTCTTTTATAAATTCGATTGATTCCAACATTTTCTTTAGATTTAGGCCAAATGCAGGTCAAATGCATTAGTAGTAAGTACATACATTATTTCTATTAATTCATTGCCAAACTCTATGTTCTCAAATCGATCAATGAACTTTTATAGGTAAGATTTAAATAATTTTAATCAATAAATCTCTTTCAATTACTTTCTTGGCTTAGCCTAACCCCATCATATTTAAAAATAGATTTCTCAAATGTCGTACGTACTTAGATGATCCGACATAGATATCCCGACGATATTGTAGAGGGTTTTGCGCAAATCAATTCAGCCAATTTCTATTGTGTAGCGAGAGGGCAGACCCGCCGGGTCTCTACTAGTCTCAGCCCTGACACTGGCGCAGGGTTGTTTCCTTATGAACTTGAGGGGTGCGTTACCCTCTCCCTTGTTTCCAACGCAGGTCTGCGCGGTCATCCAACCTGCGCGTTACATCAAAATCACTCTTGATCATTTTAACAATCTGCGAGTTCACGCGCTAGATTCTTATCGTAGTAAACGTATTAAAATGATTGGTAGTTTGAAACTTAACGATACTTTTTCTTTACGACTTGTGCAATTAATATTGTATCGTCGTACGTATTATAAAATATGAGGAACACAATTTGTTACATCAATCGTTTCCTAATGATGCCTAAGGCGGAGATTTTGTGAATGAATTGACATGTATTGAGCAACTTTAGCATCCCATACACGATCTGACGGTGCAAAAACTTTCACTCTCAGCGCGTTTTACGTTTGTATGTGGACATTTATTAACTCTGTTCACGATTACGATCCATTCCGCATAACTAAGATAAATCAGCTGCTCTGATTCTCTTTCTTGATAAACCGCTTATATTATAATCATATACGTCATACGTGTGACAAACTACTTTGATTGAGATCTAGTACTTTCACTTCACCCAGGAACGGTTGTTCGATCCAGAGTTTTTTAACTAATTACTTGTTTTTATATCTATAATGTTCAAGATACTTCGAAAATTTCAAAGAACTTTCTTATTTTCTCAAATAAATTGACTAACACAGCATGTAAGCAAGCACGCGTGAGTGTCATACTACATAGTCCTCAGATTATTTAGATCTATTAAGTTTCACTTTATTTTGTATTCCGGGAAGTTCTCGTAAGAAAGTATTTCCGTAGATACAGTATCTTTACTTAAAGCATACATTGCCGGAGTACTTAACGCGAGTTCTCCACCTGTTTCATCATTTAAAACTTATGTTTATTTACCACTGCTATCTATTTGGTGATCGTCTGCTTAGTTAACATTACAGGTATTTCAAATATTCTGTGCTCGTGCTTCTTTGGGCGTGACGCCTCTTTTTTACTCCTTAGGGCTATGCAATAATGAGTTGTATATTAAGGGCACACGGTCTATTATCTATCGAGTTCTCTTTAAGTAGGACACTAATAGGTCGATAAGTTTATGTGGGTTTAGTTGATTCCAAAAGGTTTAAAATACTGCTGTGAGTGTGACCTTTCGTTTAATCATTGACGTTTTTTGTTTGGTGTTCAATAATATTTCTACAAGTTCCTATATCCTTAAACGATATCCTAGTGGGAATACAATTTAATTGCATGAACGTGCGGTTCACTTGTTTTATCAATTTGTGACTTATTAGTAGCAAGGTTATACGCGGATACAATACCTTCAGGTATTTGTTTTTTACTCTAGCTAAATGATATTGTAGGTGGTGTAGCAACTGATGTAATAATCCACGTAGCAAGGTTGGTCACGTCTTCGGAGCTATGGATTGTTATTATGCGGTGATTGTATTTATTAACCTTCGTGCATTGACGTTTCGTTCGCTGACATTTTATGCTTAGCACCATCTATTCGTAAAATAATTTTCTTGAACTCAATATATTACATTGATAATGATAACTCATACATCGACAACCCTTTTTATTGGGTACTATTCCGTAAAACCTTTGCAAAAACCAATAATAAGACCCATAAACCTTTTGTTTGAACTCATATACTTATAATATCAGTCTTCGATCGCAAATACCACTGTCTTGACCTGTCAACGATTGACCTTTAGACATTCCCCACTGACCTTCTAACAGCTATTTTACTTACCTTCCATATAGTCTGTTCATTCTATAGCCCTATTCATCACATCAATGCTTAGTACTTACTATATTTGCTGTAAGTAGTAAACTCCAAGAACGAAGGCATGTTTATTTATACTTATGATAGGGGTGGATTGATTTAGTTCAACCATTCCTTTGTGTTTGAGTAGTAAATTACAGAAGGTTAATATAGCTCCAATAATAGCCTCAAATTTTCTAGTGTCTCTCAAAAATGCAAGATGTTTGTTCTTCAAACTTCTCAAGTTTTATTCGACGTTTATTCTGGTTTATTTTTAGAAATCATTATGTGTTGCGGCTTTTCACTCGTCTCCCATATACAACATTATGTTAACTCTCTGGATCCTTGTTAAAATTATATTTTCATAGTTGGCTTTTCAAATATTGTCTCCTAAACTCTATAAGCCAGTTGTTAAGTTTTCCAGCATTTTATAGATTATGGTTGGTTACCTAAATGTTCTTAAAGTAGGATAATTAATGCCGGAACTGTCACAGCAATTAACTCTAGACCGCTTCCTGTTCACTAAGCTTGCTTTATTTTTGGTTATGTTGATTGATAGGCGCAGTTCATTCTGAGTGTTAACTATTTTCGGTAATGTAATGACTCTGAATGGCATATGGTTTTGGCTTTGTGGTGAAATGTTAGTAGTTTCATTTTTAAATTCATCGTCAACATCTGTATTCTGAGGTGTCGTCTCGGGTCTTATTTGAAACTATAATAAAAACTATTTATTGCAAGAAACTATTTTTAACGTCCATTTTACAAAGTTTAATAATTATATTGATCGTGTAGATAGATCCCTTTTTGTCAAGAAAGAAAGAAAGAAATTAAATCAATTTACTAGCTCACATCAAAACCATTATTAGAGAAACCTGAAAACATAAAACAACACTGAACAAGAAAAGAATCAGAAACATCTTGCTCAAAGACTATCTTCGCCGCTTCTGCCGGTAATGGACATAATGATTCAATCAAGACATTTTGAAGATCGCTGAATCAGATCGCGATTTACCATAATTGGCATTAGTTGGTGTGCCATTATCCAAACGTCACGCGAAATATCGAGAGAAATGTCATTATCGATAGCCGCCACGCCTGCCGCGTGCGCGAATGTTTTCTCGATTATGGTTATCCGATGACTGTGTGAAATAACCAGTTTTATATTCTCATTTGCATATTATCATATCATTATTATCTTTCTTTATTTTTATTTGTTGGTTATTTATTTGACATGACCTTGAAAACCTTTACAATTTCCCACAGTTCATAACTATTCAATGCGTTCGAACTTTGAACTGTATAACATAAAAAATTATATTCGCTTGATCAACTCCAATTCAACAGATGAAAAACGTTAAAATTGTGTTCTATCAAAAATTATATATTATATTCACAATATTAGAATGAAGAAATATTTAGTAACAATTCCGCGTATAACCTTCTCTGATAGTATTCATCAAAGTAAGTTGTCTACTAGTTTCGTCTCTCCACGAGACATCTTCAGGACACCACAATACTCGACCTTGACATTGAGATTGGTAAGCACAGCAACACCGACAGAGTCCCGCCAGTGATGTTGCCTCTCCGAGCTCCGCGCGCCAAGTGAAGCAATGCCCGCAAAACCCCCCTTTATATAGTCACGGATCAAACAGTGCGCACACAAAGTTCATAGTGTGTGTGTGGCAGTACTATTGTTTGAAAAGATTCGTAATAACGGTGACCGAGGCAAACCTGTACTAAGTTCATTCAACAGTGTATTATTACTATATTTTGTAATTTCTAAATTTTCTAAGACTGACATCCTAAATCCCTTATCACAAGTATGTAAAATAGAAAAACAATGATTTTGACTTAAAGAATGACCAGATTCCAATAAATGTTTTGCAAAGTTAGATTTTTCTGGATAATTGTTTCTATAAGCAGCTAAATGTTCTTTATACCTAACCTGAAAACTACGACCCGTTTGACCTACATAAATACCATTACATTCGTCACATACCAACTTATAAACACCCGATTTTTTATTGTTATCTAACCTATCTTTACCGTTACAAATCTGTTTTAATAAATTGTTTGTTTTGAACGCTGCGTGTACTTTATGTTTAGACAAAACTCTTGAAACTCCGTCACTCAATGGACCTAAATAAGTTAAACTGCCCACAAATTTGTCTATCCTTTCTGGAGCTACGGGATACAATAAGGAACGGATAATGTTTTGTTGTTTACTTCTTATTAAACCATCAACCATCTTTCTACTATATCCATTACTTTCAGCCGTGTGGTAAATAATAGATAGCTCTCTGTTAAAGTTCTCCTGAGATAAGGGGACTGACATCATTCTATGGACAAAACTACGGTAAGCTGATAGCTTATGTTGGAATGGATGACAAGATGAATTTGGTATTGTAATATCTGTGTAAGTAGGTTTTCTGTAAATTTGAAAATCATGCCTATTGTTTAACCTAGTTATTGTCAAATCTAAAAAGTTCAGCGAACCACCAATTTCTAATTCAAGTTTAAATTTTATTTTTGGATGAATTGCATTAAGTTTGTTAACGAACAGTTCTATTTGACGCAAACTTCCAGTCCAGCATATGATAATGTCATCTACATAACGATAATAATATAAAATGTTTGATTCCCCTATAATGTTTTTATTCTCAAAACTGTCCATGAAAATGTCTGCCATAAGTGGACTTAGTGGTGAACCCATAGCTAACCCTTCTTTCTGTTTGTAATATTGATTGCCAAATTGGAAGTAATTTTGTTGCATACAAGTTCTAGTCAAAGATATTAACTCCTCCTTTTCTGCCGGAAGTACTCGTTGTCGCTCAAGATGTCCTTCCAATATTATCAAACTCTCCTCATAAGGTACGTTTGTAAATAAACTTTCTACATCCAGCGATAATAACTTTCATCACAATGCAAAGTTATTATCGCTGGATGTAGAAAGTTTATTTACAAACGTACCTTATGAGGAGAGTTTGATAATATTGGAAGGACATCTTGAGCGACAACGAGTACTTCCGGCAGAAAAGGAGGAGTTAATATCTTTGACTAGAACTTGTATGCAACAAAATTACTTCCAATTTGGCAATCAATATTACAAACAGAAAGAAGGGTTAGCTATGGGTTCACCACTAAGTCCACTTATGGCAGACATTTTCATGGACAGTTTTGAGAATAAAAACATTATAGGGGAATCAAACATTTTATATTATTATCGTTATGTAGATGACATTATCATATGCTGGACTGGAAGTTTGCGTCAAATAGAACTGTTCGTTAACAAACTTAATGCAATTCATCCAAAAATAAAATTTAAACTTGAATTAGAAATTGGTGGTTCGCTGAACTTTTTAGATTTGACAATAACTAGGTTAAACAATAGGCATGATTTTCAAATTTACAGAAAACCTACTTACACAGATATTACAATACCAAATTCATCTTGTCATCCATTCCAACATAAGCTATCAGCTTACCGTAGTTTTGTCCATAGAATGATGTCAGTCCCCTTATCTCAGGAGAACTTTAACAGAGAGCTATCTATTATTTACCACACGGCTGAAAGTAATGGATATAGTAGAAAGATGGTTGATGGTTTAATAAGAAGTAAACAACAAAACATTATCCGTTCCTTATTGTATCCCGTAGCTCCAGAAAGGATAGACAAATTTGTGGGCAGTTTAACTTATTTAGGTCCATTGAGTGACGGAGTTTCAAGAGTTTTGTCTAAACATAAAGTACACGCAGCGTTCAAAACAAACAATTTATTAAAACAGATTTGTAACGGTAAAGATAGGTTAGATAACAATAAAAAATCGGGTGTTTATAAGTTGGTATGTGACGAATGTAATGGTATTTATGTAGGTCAAACGGGTCGTAGTTTTCAGGTTAGGTATAAAGAACATTTAGCTGCTTATAGAAACAATTATCCAGAAAAATCTAACTTTGCAAAACATTTATTGGAATCTGGTCATTCTTTAAGTCAAAATCATTGTTTTTCTATTTTACATACTTGTGATAAGGGATTTAGGATGTCAGTCTTAGAAAATTTAGAAATTACAAAATATAGTAATAATACACTGTTGAATGAACTTAGTACAGGTTTGCCTCGGTCACCGTTATTACGAATCTTTTCAAACAATAGTACTGCCACACACACACTATGAACTTTGTGTGCGCACTGTTTGATCCGTGACTATATAAAGGGGGGTTTTGCGGGCATTGCTTCACTTGGCGCGCGGAGCTCGGAGAGGCAACATCACTGGCGGGACTCTGTCGGTGTTGCTGTGCTTACCAATCTCAATGTCAAGGTCGAGTATTGTGGTGTCCTGAAGATGTCTCGTGGAGAGACGAAACTAGTAGACAACTTACTTTGATGAATACTATCAGAGAAGGTTATACGCGGAATTGTTACTAAATATTTCTTCATTCTAATATTGTGCAATGGATTTCCGCAAAGTAACGCCTGAATCTATTATTTATATTATATTCAGTTGAATTACGTATTCTTGTTTGAACAATAAACAACTTACGTGCTATATCTTTTTGATTTCGTATCACTTGCGCACACATAGCGTCATATTGATAAGTTTAAAGCAATATATCACGGAAATTATTATTATTACCTAGTTTTCCTTTACGGACAGAATAAAGTAGCACACTTGCTACTGTGCTACTTTGTTACTAATGAATTTCGCATCCATATTGTTCGCATCTATAAATTATTATGCCATGAGAAAAGTAACTTTATTATTATTACCTAAGATAGCCAAGGCCAACTGCTACGTCGCAGTATGACTCAGATGGCTCTCTATTTCAATGTTACTTATCTGAACAATGAGACCTTTATTTTATAGCTCAGCTAAGATAGCTTCTTTATTATTTTCATGAATTTTGTTAGTTCCTTCTTTGATATTACTTTGTTCAATGTCATGTCTTTTTATTCTTTAGCTCTAATATTCAACATAAAATACGAAAAGAAGTTTTTTGAATTACTTTTTTATCTGGGTGCACATTATAATCATGGTACAGGTATTGAAGCAAATTTTCATTTTACTTTTATATTATTACCAAATTAAAACTTCTTTTAATAAGTACGAATACAAACTATTTAAATTGACTAAGTCTTAGGATGAAACCAGCGCCAAGCAATGTAACTACTATTTGAGCTCTGATCTTCAAGATAAAAAACGAAAGGAAGTATGTTTAGGGACTGAAAAAATATATTTATTTTTAAATCTGGGGGCGCACATTATAGTAATCAAAAGGTATTGAAATAAATTTTCCTTTTACTTTTATTTTATTTCCAACTTAAAACTTCTTCTTGTAAGTACCAACTGTTTAAATTGACTAAGTCTTGAAATTAAACCAGCGCCAAGCAATACAACTGCTATTTGACTTCATCAAAATGCAATCTTAAATAGCAAAACGTGACTCGAGAGCAAACATCCTGCGCTTTACTCAAATATTATCATGATTCCGTGAATTACATTTTAGGAGATGTGTTTATATTTTTAAATATTTTATAAATAAGTACTCTTTCAATATAAAACAGTCAAGTTGTTCTTGCGAATTCGAAAACTGGATAAAAGATAAGACTGAATTTATATTTGTTGTATTGTGAATACCACGAAAAATAATCTAGAAATTCTTACTAAAACAATAAGCATTGATGATGATGACCTTCAAAAACGTACATCAGTATATATTCCAAAATACATATTTTTGTTGGCGAATGCAAGATAAAAACTAAATTGGCTGTTTTATTGTTGTTTTATTCAAGTTACTTTTTGCTCGACGTACTGAGAATATAATTATCTTCCTAGAATACCTAGGTAGGTATGTTTATGGCAGGAACAGGAGTCTGCTTTATTATTTTCCTACATTCCACCGGTTATACTTTTTAATAGTGTAACAACGTTTAATACCTATCATACTTTTAATCTATTTTTAATTATAAGTTTTAACTACGTCCAGGAAGGCCTAGGAGACGCTGCTGTCGAGATGATAAAGTCTCATTTCGCGTCGATTAGTGAGTGGGTCTTGCTTGTCAAACGAGCGGGATTCTTGGAAAGGTTGAAACAAAACTTCAAAGAAAAGAGGAAGACTTTGGCCCGAGTGGATTACTATAAGTTGGCATAAAGAAGTTCTTGAGACCTCACTATACATTAATCCTAGAGTGTTCATTTATACCCTTGAAACCAATCGTAATCGTGTTTTGCACTAAAACCATAATTATATTTCACAGCTTCATTCGGCGCGATTTCTTCTTTCACATGTTGTAGCTGAGTCCTGGACATTGGCTTCGAACACATATTTAAAGACACGGATTGGTAGGTAAAAAACTCGTACACCGTATACTGTGACAACATTGGGGTACTTTCCACCTATTTCTCACTCAGCGGTATCATTCTAGTTTAAAGCAATCCCTGTCAGCCTGCATCGTTAATGTTCCATAATCTAACGAGAATTGCTATTTTTAGTAAGGGTTTGGGAATTTTTGTCAGGGTTATTATTATTATCGCGTCGAATGAAGCTGTTCATATAAATATGATCGAACGTCACGTACAGGGTAAGTTCCTTTGATCATTAATAAACCTCTAGTCCGATCGTTACAGCTGATGTAAACAAAACAATCTAATCTTATCTTCTTGCGCACTGCAATCTGAACAAATTATATTTTACTGATATGCCCACCAAGATACCCATTCAAATTAAAGATTGCGATACTTTTTTGTAATGTTGCATTCCAGGACTTCATTAAATATTTAAACTACGCTAATATTAGTAGAACTACCTATCTAATTTAGTGCAGATAATATCTATCATCTTAAATTCAAAACTTAGCCTCTGCACACTCTCAATCCATAAGGCAGTACGCAGATAATCAGAATAAATTTTATTAAAAAAAATTGTATGTCAATAATTTCTGCTTGTATGAATCATGCACATAGCCAGGTCGGTCGGCGAGGTCATCGCGAATAAAAGACTTAGTGCTTTTGTAGGTACGTTTGTTTCCATATATCATTGTGAAAGTCGCTTTCACTCCACAATGTAGTGCTGTTATGATGGGGTCATAGGGTTTGATGTGTGCCACCATATTCCTTGGTTTCATAGCCTTCCTCATTATATATATTCTTCTCTTGGAATTATTGCTTGCCAGTTTTTTTTATATTTAAATTGATCTGAAACCACATTAATTCTATTCCACAAAATTTACCATAGCATACCTATATTTAATCCAGTCCCGAAGCGATTGAAATATTAAAGAGAGGCTACTGCCCAGCAGTGCGAATATAACCCAAAAAAGAATTTTGGCGCATTATTTAATTTCTTAGAAGTTTCACCGTTTATTAGGTATATTTTTCATTAATATAGTGAGCTATATTAATGAAAAATATACCTTAAGTAAGTAAAAACTGATATACCAGACATTCACGTTAAAGCAAACGCCTTAAACTATTATCCAATAAAATATGACACTCGCTGTTAAATCATAAAAGCCACACAATAGCAGTAATCCGCCTTCAATTACTAAGCAATTGATTCTATTTCTTTTTTGCTGATTGTTGCTTTGTTATTACCTCGTTTCACTGCCTTAAATTATGTTTTTCTTCCTCTATTTAGCCGTCTTGTAAATTTTTAGCAGCCTTCTACTTTGTCTCTTAATCTTCCTTGTTACTTTTATATCCGTCTACACTTACTGAATTTATTTGGTCTATCAATTGGGTCTATCTAAGAACATGTTTTACTGTATATGTCATTTGTTCTAAATGAAGGCTTTAATTTTGTTCATTTGGGATTTCCCAAATTCACGAAGCATGCGAATTTTTGTGCAATTTGCAGCTGTATATTTTTGCGTGACTCAGTAAATTATCAAGTTTTACGTCATGTTTGATATCCTTTCTATCATTAACCTCAATATATTCACCTTGACTATAAAGAAATCATTGCTAATACAATAAGGTGCTAGGAACACATTAGCACGTTGACCTGTCTACGCAAATTGGTCACGTTTATAATTACGGCTTATGTAACAGGTACGTAGTCAAGAAAGTAGTCGATAGGTATGAGTATCGTAGAATTTATTGTTCTTGAGTCTCTATTTCCTCATAGATCGATTTTGCTCTCAGGTGATACGGATAATTTTTTCATCCGGTACAATGAAATGCCCCTAGCATGGAACTGAGTCAATCAGCATCCGTTTTTTAACGAATATGATTAATTTCTAGCCGCTATTCGCGCTTCACCAGAAATGTTTTTTTTTATCAATCTGATGTGCCCTTCAAGGGTAACTCTGGTTATATTACAGTAAAAAAAAACAGTGGTTAATACAGCGATTGTAGATAAATTAATGCAAGCATCAGTAATGACTAGACAAATTCCCCTCCAACCTTAATCACTGAAAACAATTTGCAAAAACCCATTATCATATCCTGTCATCCTATGAAATTGCGCGCCGCTGGCTGAAGCAATCTATCATATCAACAATAGGCCGCTGTTGTGAAGACCATACGCGCTTGTTGTATAACTGTTTATTATAAGTATATCCAGGTTTTATATTACAGGGTAGGGCAAAATTTTACTTTCTTGGTCGCAGCTACGTCTTACTTTGTAGTTAAAAGATTTTGTTTTCCGAAAACTATAGCTTTATTTTCATTAAAACTACTACAGCATTTTCAGAATTTTGAAAAAATCCACAGTTAGCCTAGAAAACTTCATGTCAAAAATAAGAAGTTGGTACCAATCGATTCGATGCATGTATTTCACAACTAGAACTAGATATAACCCATAGGACCTCAAATCTTAAGATTTCGCAAAAAAGGATTGCAATAACATAACATAACATAACATTACACTTTATTGCACACCAAAAAAATATAGATATGTACAGAAAAATATAAATAACATAGTTGCACAATGGGCGGCCTTATCGCTAAGAGCGATCTCTTCCAGACAACCTTGGGATGGACACGAAGCAGTTGTATACGTATAGACGGTGGCGAACTTCTTAAATATACAATACATACATACAATACATAAAATAAAATACATATATATAATATAATACATACCAACTTTATATAAAAATATGTGCATTAAAAACTAACAATTTATAACTGAAGAAAGATAGTGTTCATAGACCATATTCTTAAATACAGGGAGCGACTTTGCGTGTCTAATAGAAACAGGTAGAGCATTCCACAGCTTTACGGCGCGCACGGAGAAGGAAGAGCTATGGGCATGGCAGGAGCGGGTTGTCAGATGAAGGGTGTCGGTAGAACGAAGAGAACGGGAATGGGTTTGGTGAGTGTACTCAAATCGTTCCTTAAGATAACGCGGAGTATTAGGAATGAAAAGGATGGAGTATAAGAGAGAGAGAAAGTGTGCGTCCCGGCGAAGGCGGATTGGCAACCATTTAAGCTTATTGCGGTACTCGGTAATGTGATCATACTTGCGCAGACCGAAGATGAAGCGTATGCAGAAATTTTGAAGTCGCTCAAGCTTGTCAAGTTGCATTCGGGTTAGATCGGGATAGCTGGCGTCAGCGTAGTCGAGGATAGGGAGCAGGAGTGACTGGGCGAGCGTAATTTTGGTAGAAGTCGGCAGGAAGTTACGTAGCCTCTTAAGGGAGGCAGCCGATGCAAAGATCTTACGGCTTACCTCTGCCAATTGTGTTTCCCACGAGAATTGCCTGTCCATAAAAATGCCCAGGTTTTTAACGTTCTTACTAATATGGATTGCAGTGTTGCCAAATAGAACTTGCGGAAGGTTAGGCCAGTCTATCCTTGCTATCATTCTCGAGCTTCCAATAACAATGACCTGGGTTTTTGAGGGGTTAACCTTCAACCCGTGGGAAGTACTCCATTCGAGAATGGTTTTCAGGTCGGAGTTGGTCTTATCGATAGCTTCACTTAACTGTTCTACAGGAGCCTGAGCATAAATTTGCAAGTCATCTGCGTAAAGGTGGTAGGAAGAAGATAGTTGTTTGGAGATAGAGTTAATAAAGATAGAAAAAAGAAGAGGAGATAAAACGCCGCCCTGAGGTACACCGGCACTCAGTTGACACCATGAGGAGGATTTTTCGTCAATAGTAACGCGTTGCCGGCGACCGAAAAGGTAACTACGAAACCAGTGAACTACTGATGGAGATAAGTTAAGGGAGCGCAGGATACCTAACAAAACATCGAAATCGACGTTATTGAAGGCACTACTAAAGTCTAGGAGGGATAGGATAGTGACAAGGCGACTCTCAATACCATCTCGTAAGTCATCGCTAATCTTGACGAGAGCAGTGGTAGTACTGTGGCCTGGACGGAAACCGGACTGGAAAGGGTTAAGAAGGTTGTTGGTATTAAGGAAAAGGTTAAGTTGGTGGTGAACAAGACGTTCCAGGACCTTGGAAAGGAATGGAAGAATGGATATTGGCCGGAAATCGGAAAAGGAAGAGGGTTTCGATTTTTTAGGAAGTGGTGTTACTTGCGCCTCTTTCCACGCGCTAGGAAACACTCCACTGTTTACGGAAAAGTTAAGCAAATATGAGATCACAGGGACAATATCATCGAGGACAGGAATAATCATTTTCTTACTGATAGAATCAGTACCTACAGCATTGGAAGAGATGGAGGAAATGCACTTCTTAACCTCACCGTCAGTAAATTCACGAAATATGAAAGAAGGAAAATCAGGAGTTTTAATAAGAGAAAGTGCGTTAAGAGTTTGGGCTTTAATAGTTCCCTCAAACTTAAAAGAAGCAGAGAAATGTTGATTCAGGGAATCTATATCCAAGTCATTGGAAGAATCATTATGTCGGGATTTACCAACTCCTAATGATTTAAGAAACTTCCACACCTTAGCAGGTTCGTTATTCTCTACAGATTTATGGATGTGTCGGCGTTGTGCATCCCTACACACCTTATTGCAGTGATTACGTGTCATTATATAAAAATCCTTGTTTTCATCAGTAGACGAGCGCTTATACCTAGCCTTGGCTGTGACCTTTTTGTGAAGTTCGGCTCTGATTTCATTAGTTAGCCACGGTGCAGGATGATGTTTCATTTTAACAGCCCTCACCGGGGCATGCACATCGTACAAACCCGTTAAAATACCATTAAATTGTGCAATTTTACTGTCCATATCAGCTGCATCTATGACCTTAGTCCAGTCTACCTCTCGCGCATCTTTGCGCAAGGATTCGACTATCATCCCACCAAAATTACGCTGCAGGAGGATTTTAGGCTTGGCTTTAGGAGGACGAATTTTGTAGGAGAGGTAGATCAGGTCATGATAGGAAAAAGCGTCAGCAGAGCACTGACCATGCTTAGCAACATGGGATAGGGAGGAGACGAATATGAGATCCAAAAGCGAAGGATTGCAGTTGGGAAGGTTATGAGTGGGATTTAAAGGAAGAATGGATAGGTTGTTGGCCAGAGCTAGACGTTCTAGCGTAGATGAACGAAAATTTTGCTTCAACAAACATGTATTAAAATCACCCATGATAATAGTGTGATCATGCATGGGAGTGAGGTCTTCAAGGAGCTTCTCAAAGGAAGGGAAAAAGTTGATGCGGAGAGATGGAGAGTAATAGACGCCGAGAAGAATTTTACGATGAGAAAGAAGAATCTGAATGAAAAGATGTTCACCAGCACTGGACGGAGGTGGTTGTGCAGACATATCAATAATAGTGTAGGGAATATGTGAACGAATGTATATGGCCACACCCCCACCTACTGAGCCAGTACGGTCGTTGCGGATAAGATCGAAGCCAGGAAGGGAATAAAGGGTTGAAGGTAAGCAAGCTTTTAGCCAAGATTCGGAAACAAGGATCGCGTGGATATTAGCAAGGTTAAATGACGCCAGCATATCAGTAAAATGGGCCGGGATGCTTTGCGCATTAATATGCACCACATTAAAGTTTTTAGGGACATCTGAAAAAGTGGAATCCAAGACATCAGAAAGAGTTGGAATGCTCATAAAACTGTCGTCATCACTTAGGCCAGATTCGACAGAAGACGAACAAGACAAAAAGTCGTCATTATCACTATTAATCATACTTTAAGAATATGGGTATATATATGTACCAACTATCTAATAGATATAAAATAAATAATATACTATAACTACTTATCAACTTATAGGTATTACGCGTTTGTACGCTACCTGTTTTGTGTCCACCTGCCAGTTAATAAATGAAAGAAATTTACAAACTACGTAGTATCAACCAAGATCCTAGTATTCATAATAATATTAATTAATTAATAATGAGATAACAAAACTAAAGATATTGCGAAATATATCCGACCGCATCACACTCGTTGCATATGGCAACACAAATATTTTAAATGTAAACTCATTGTAAACAATGCGTAGAAAGAATCAAACATTCTGTATTCGGACTTCAGTCCATGGACGAACGAAATCACCCTTAGTTTTGTGTCAAAATGTCATCGTTAGTGTCAACTGTCATGCCGGTCATACACAATTCAATAATAATAACCAAAGCTAAAAGAAGAAGAAGAATAATAACAAATAAAAACAGATTTTTAGATTTAGGGTAATAATAAATACAGTTTGGCAAGTAAAAATAGCAGAGAATGTTTATCTACCTACCTACATTGTGTTGCACAGGAAAATTACTGATTAAAACCGGTCGGATCACTGCAAGAATCACACTAATAAGTACTTAAGACGCGGGGAAATTACTTTTTGGAAGTAGCTGCTCGACGGCTTCTCGAAGGGCCTGCAGTTCCTTTAGCTGGCCCCGGTGCAGGCACTGACCTTATAAGCACGGGGATCGACGACAGTTCCGCTATGCTGGATACCCGATGACGCGATCCATCGGCGCCAACCACGAACACGAAGCCCTGTCTCGTCCAGCATTTGGTTATACCAAAGCGTTTACGCGCCTCCATAAAAGTATCGTGACGAGCCTTAGTAAGAAACTCTGATAGAGTTATCCCAGAGTCCTTCAGCGCGGTTTTGGACGCCCACAACTTGTCGCGTAGAGACACTTCTCGTAACTTGCAGAGTATGGGACGAGGTCTGTCGGTTGTGGAGCGCCCCATACGGTGGCAGCGGCTTATTTCGGACTTTTCAACATTTGAAACTTTAAGATTGTCGATGAAAGTTCTTACCGCTACATCCTCGACGACCTCTTGGCTGACTTCAGGCACTCCATGAATCAGGAGTATTTTCCGTCTACCACGCATCTCGAGCCTATCAATCTCACCAGCAAGCATCATCACTTGATTCTGGAGTGCATTCAGAGACTTTGCGATGAACGACTTGAAGAGAGAAAATTCATTTGCAAGATCTGCCACATCACTAACAGGCGACTTGGACTTTTGCAGCTTCTCTTCAAACTCAGCCATGGTATCCGCGAATATGGTGCTCAGCTGTGACATTGAGCTCTGGATAGCTTGTGGGTCCATGTTGACAATTTTAGGTTAGTGCTGTGAGGTGATTTGTTTTTTATGTGAAACTTGAAGAATTGTTTGTTTGATTTGTGGGAAAACACTGGATGGCAGGTTGGGTACACAAGTAGTTAATCTAGTACATAAATGTGCTAGATATTCAGCCTGTAGCTATTTTTAATAAAATTTTGAAATATTTGGTCTAAACAATTAGTGTTTACGTTTTCACGCCTACCGCCCAAAAAAAAAAAATAAATTTCAATAAAGCGCCAGAGGCCACCGTGACCACCACAGTAGCTGCCCTCAATGGGGTCACATTTTGCCCTGATCTGTAGTTATACCTAGGTCGGTATAATCATGGACGAAATAAACTAGTGGTCTCTCATCTATGTTATAATTAAGGTATCTAATGTCCGTTAAGTGAACTGTTGTGCTAGCGTGTTGATTCTAAGTATAGAGTTGCAGACATTATTTCTAATGCGTCATTGTCACCGTCTATGAGCATGTCAGTTCATACTTTCATAGGTAGTGTAGACTAGTTGCGTAGCTTGGTCTCCAGTGGACTACTTGCCATCTATACCGCTATGGCTGTGGTATCTATTTGCTGGCTACTGCTTAGTGTAACCATCTTATAACTAAATAAAGCATAGAGACATGTGCATCCCAATCATTCATATTATTTACTTCGTTTAGTGGTAGATAAGGATTCTGGAAGTTATCTTACTAATTAATACGATTTGTATAACAATTATTTGATCAGATGGAGATAAATAAAGAAGCAGAAATCAGAGAAGCTACGTGGTTTTTTTTTTCTTTATAGGGTATATATAGATTAGGTATATATATATATATATATATATATATATAAATAATCATCATCTTCTTATATCACCATGTTCATATGGACACCCACTACTTGGTATAGACCTCTTCTTTTTCACATCAGCTCAGTCGGTTAAGTACGAGACTCATCAGCATAAATCAACCACTTACCGAGTGATACTCAAAATACACAATATAGCCCATAATATTATCGTCATTGGTCATCAAGGAGTCGTTGGATAGAGACGGCTCAGGACCGCTATTCGTGGCGTCGTATGGGGGAGGCCTATGTACAGCAGTGGACGTGTATGGACTGATGATGATGATGATGGTCATCAATTTCCAAAACAAGATCGCGTCACCTAAACTAAATCTCAAAGCTCTAGCAGGCTTATAACTGCTTTCTTAAATTCACAATTCTTTTCATAATGTCTCTTTGTAATTTTCTTTTTCTGTTGTAAATCTATTTTGTATGTATTGTCAACTTGTGTAAAGTTACAATACAACCAAAAGCTATACAACAAATTGTTGACGGAAACACCCACGGCTCGTACCGCACAGGTTGTCGCTCTTACATAACACAAACAAAAACAAGAGCCTTGAAGTGCTACTTGATGTAAATATCGTGTAGCGAGTGGATGGTGGGCGTCCCCAAGCTAACGGTTTTAAGGGAACTGTACTTTTATTTAGTTGTGAGCCGTGGTCATCGAGAGGAAGGTAGACCTTATCTACTGTTTAAAGGTCGGGAGTCCAGTTTCATGCATCTGTAACATTTAAAATAACAATCAATATCAACTTTATTGATATTGGGTTTATAAATAGATATTTAGTTTTTCTTTCTCAAAAATATGTAAGTATGTATATTTCACGTAAATACACCGGTAAAAGGAAGCAACCAGAGGAAAACCATGGACAGGTCGACTGTGGGTCGACTCTATCTAGAATTTTACCCTCTGCTTACTTTTGGTCAGATCTAAATGATGCCGTGTTGTAGACATTTCTTCCAGTTTTATTTATTGAAATATTATCTAGCAGAAAACCCCTACACAAAATTTAATAACACGACTAAACTATCGGCGGCGATGCGTTCGCTTGATGTGACTACACTATGATGAAAATAACAAGTCAAAAACTTAGTTACCTCGTTATGAACAATTAGCGATACCTAAAACAAGTCATGTAATAAAACCACCTGTCGGCTCGGCTTAAAGATTGATGAACATATTTACTACAAGTACATATACACCTAGGTATTAGTGGGTAGTGTGCATTGCCTATTTATTTGTAACTTTACTTGCGTCCGATGATGTACGTAATCGGCTTCAGACCTTTGCGATTGCGTTGGATAAGTAATTGCATCCTGAGGAAATACGCAAATATAATAACGTGAAAAAGAACTACTTTTTATTTCAAAAAGTTACGCACAAAGTAATAAAGAATAAACATTTTAGAAAAACATTTTTCAAAACAACTTTTATATCTTCTACGACTATCAAAGTGCTTGTGCTTGGGAAGGCCGGAAGGAGGAAGGTCCAACGAACCCAAACTTGACGTGTGGTTAAGTCGTTTCGTTTAGGAGTTCCTACCTCGGCCACCTTCGGTCTCCATCATCAGACCAGCATGGTGGTACCATGACATTGAATTGTCATCGAACTTACATTAGTATGCCCAGCTGAATCGGTTGAGAATAACTGGTCTAAAATTCAGTTGCAAGATTTATCCCACACAAAATATTGTGGCAAGTAGAATAAAAGCTTGTAAAAATAGGAATTTCATACTAATTATATTTATGTTGCTCCAACAACGTAGACAAGAAAGCCTACGGGCTGGGTCCATAAAATAACTATAGGTCTTATGTACTATATTATTGCAATGAAACATTTGATTTAGATTTCCTTGCAACTTCAGAGATCTTATGACAAAAGTAGTTTCAAACGTGCCAAATAACAACCCTTGGGTAAATCACATAACCCAAATAATCAAGGTAATGTTTTATCTATTCAATATTCTAAAGTCTCTCTAGTGTAGGCATCTCTAGTATACCCACGGCTCATCATAATGTACATTGCAACATAAAATGCCTCTCAGGACTCGTTTGCATAACCTCAAGACCTATTCAAAGTTTATCGCCCATTCTATTGAGTCATCGACTTATTTAGCACATATTCGCCCTCATAGTAGCTTAAAGGTACTCCTTATCTACCTTGAGTAATGATCGCTAATCTACCTTGAAATTGACATGATAAAACTGGAATTAAAAGTACATAATGTGATATGGTGTGTGTGTGTGCGTGGCCGTGGGGCCGCGGCGTACGAATATCGACCCCTCCAACTCAACCCGTGGATGTCGTAAGAGCCGACTAAGGGAACCTACCAGAGGAAGGGCAGCAGCTTCCTTCTGAGTATTTTTAAACAACAAAACTGCGATCACCAATAAGCCTGCCAAGCGTGGTGATTATGGCAAATCACCCCTACATGGGAGACCATCCACTCGATGGACCGACGACATCGTAGCGGTCGCAGGGAGTCGATGGATGGAGGCGGCTCAGGACCGCTATTTGTGGCGTCGTACTAGGGAGGCCTTTGTTCAGCAGTGGACGAGTATAGGCTGATGATGATGATGATGATGATGATGAATGTGATATATGTCATATAGGTATAAACTCATATTTTGCTTTTCTCTTGAAAGAAGTGCATGTGTATTGTATAAGCTAGGCAGACTTATGTAGAGGAAAGATCATGAAATTATAAGAGTTATTTATGGAGTAGGCCGTGGCCGGGCGTGCCCGGTGACTAGAACCAAGCTAGATGAGATAAAAGTTTAATTTTGCCTGATGCGAGCAACTTTCCGACCCCCCCGGGCCATATAAAACAAAACAAAAAACCATGTTGCCTGGTAGAGATTGATGTCACATCGAGACCAGAATCGAGACCAGAATCGAGACCTTTCCTTCCAGTCGGTAGTTTGTTGAGATATTGGTCTCTGCCAAAAACTTCATAACACCTGCAGGCCGCTTTCAAACCGGGAGGGATTTTAATAGGTCCTTAGCTCATAGACTTGCAAATACTCGAAAGGCAGTAAAGGCACCTGTTTTGTCGCAATCTGTCGCGTGGGAGACCACCTCAATTGCGAAACGAATCCCTTTGAATAGACTGGTTTGTCGATTTATTTCCAATTAGCTTTAGAAACCGGTTGGTATCTCGTAATTGTACAGAACTACCGCATATTCTCTCTCATCAACTCTCCTTTTAAATGAATGGTTTGTCACTCCAACCCCTATATAAAATACCAACAAAATATCAGCGTACCTGCTCCAAAACAAAGTCTTGTGTCAATTTATCACCTCGTTTAGAAATTCTTATATTCTTGCGAAAAATAAACTTAGCTACGACGACGCGATGGCTAGATTAGAATATATTAAAAGAAAATATGATTTCCTCGAGATCAAGCCCCAAAGTAAGCAAATCTTGCGTTATGGGAACCAGATAAGGACATTAAGGTATAAACGCGTATTTGCAGATCAAACAAACATTTGTTCCACGGCAGGCATCGTTCCTTCTGCGTCTTAGGCGGACCTTTTTGGCTACGGTGCCACAATAGGTCGGGAGAATAAGAATGAAGAATAGAGAAGAATAGAAAGATGAATCACTATTGTTTTGTTTGTAAACAAATTCTATACTGATGACCTTAATTTGCGTTCTTATCGAGTGATCATCACCTTTAGTTTACTGAATGAATTAAGAATTCCTACACCTAAGCTGTATTGAAGATGGTTCTGAATATTTTTTTCACGGGGGTTTCAGTTTCAAACGTTTTAAACCCGAACATAATTTATTAACACTTCAACAACGCATAATGTCACATGTGTAGCAAAAAAATTTTATATTTGAATTCGAATACGAACGAGAGATCAATTCAATGATGAATGAAAGCTTTCAAAACCAAGAATTGTTTCGAGCTTCTGTGCTTTGCTTCGATGATATCAATATCTTTGAATATTTTCCAATAATATTCCTTGGGTTTTATAACCCCGTTGTATACAAAAAATATCCAGGTTTGAAAATTCCTGTGTTCTGTATGTTCCTATGGTACAATAAACTGAAACTATTGAATCAAATTAAAAAATACTTTGTTTTATAAAGAACTAGGACTATAAAGAACTAACTTCTATTCTATTCCACGATTATACAAATATTCGCATCCTAATGAAATTTGGCAAGGATATTATAACCTGGATATATTTTTTAATGAAGCATCACAGAAGCTACTTTTTATCCCTGAAAAAATCAAGTAACCGCGAGCTTCAGCGAGTAAAAAATAAAAGATTTTCAGATTAACGACCATCACGGTACTCCCCTGATTACACACCGCATTAGTCATGTTCTGAGTAAGGCTTTCAAATCATAATTCATTCCTTATCGCAGCCTACTTGATGTTATCAATCCGCAACGAGAGGAGCTATTAGTGTTTCTGCAAGTCTCTATGGTTTAGCATATTGTTGTACTTCTGATAAAAAAGTCAAAATGTATTTTAAAACAAATACGATTTAAGGGTTTAAGTGTCTGTCAAGCTATGAAATTGTACTGTTGCTTTACAAGAAGTGAATCAATTAATGATCAATGAAAAAAAAAAATTACTTCTCCAAGGCTCCGTCCTCCTTTCCTTACTTTCTTCAAAAATGTTAAGCCGAAGAGACATGCTTGCGGTGCTCAATTCTTCAGAGCACAGCCGGCAATTTTTTATAATTAATAGAGCCTCCATCCATCAATCCATCCACAATCTCACCTGATGGTAATTGACGATATGTTTGACGATGTCTCACGAATAGGCAGAAGTGTGTGACTGAGCGAACATTTTCTTATTAATATTTGCAAGATTCCAGACACATGTCTGTTCGTTAAAGCTATAAAATAAAATTAACTAAACGCCCTACGATAAATTGAATCTAATTACGGGTTCCGTAGATACCCCGTTTAGAATCAAAGCGAAGTCATTAACTTACCGGTAAATATCAAATTAAGCCTGCCAATTTATTTCACACAGTTTTAAACATTGCCTTCAGTCGTAAAGATTTTATGCACGATGCACCTAGACCGTAAACGTTCAAGGACTTGTTTGCAACAGTCTATTTTGCGCTTGCATCATGTGCCTAAGCCTTAAATGGTAAATGGATTCTAAGTATAATTTATTGAAGCTAAAGCGATGTGGAATTGCTTATTTCCTGTTGTAAACTTGTAAGATTGGACGATCAGTTTTATTCTGTACTTCTTTTTAGCTGAAGGTCTACACACTCTTACTTAGTCCTATCAAACGATGCATTGAGAGAATTAATTTATTTCATTTTATTAATCTTCATCCCGCTGCGCATAAAATAATTGCATCCTGTTTTTAATGATATTTGTCGTAAAAAAATATTAATATTTTTAATGTATAGAATTGCAAACATTATAAAGTAGTAATGTTAGCAATTTACTTAACCATTATAAAATAGCATAACCATTATTGCCGTAGATGACTTATGATATATTTCAGCGCTCTACCTTAAGGCTATTACTATAATTTTATTTATTCTACCTTAAATCTTATCTAGTATATCTAGTCTACCATAGTTATTATGCTTTTAGTGGATTGTCGTGTCAGCCCATATCGTTAAATGGGACTCCAAAATATCTTTGTCGTTTTCTTTTGTTGAATGTTTGAAATTGCCATAAAACAGTGACGTCATAGAGTGCATTGCACGTCACCTCACCTAGGCCTTTTAAGACATGTATTGTAAGGATTCCTTTCGAAGACGGAAGCAAGTTGCATCATAGATCAGGTTTCTAACGCTGTAACTGAGATTTAATACGTCATACTTTCCTCTTTCCTCTAGTAAGTGCGTACTTGGTCACTCACACTTACACACTGAAAAAACAGAAGCATTTCTTCTAAGAACGCGCGCCCACGTCAAGCTTCTGTGCTTTGCTTCGATGATAGAAATATCGTGAACTATTTTCCACCTATATTCCTTGGGTTTTGTAACCCCTTTGTCTACCAAAATATCCAGGTTTTTGAATCGGATTATAGTAGAATAGACAAGTCACGACGACGTGACATTATCGTTGGTTTTGAGTTGTGAAAGAAACAAATAAAAAAATACGAGAAAGTATAATATTAATTGGTGAACTACTATTTCGTTTGCATTTCTATAGAGTCAACAGGCCTCATCATCGACTGCTACCCTGGAAATTCCGGACTCCTCTTTCTATCATGAGCTATATCACTCGCTAGACCATACTCTAACACAAGCTCTGCGACCGTCGACCGAGGCGACGACGACCGTCTCGTCAACCGATGCTGTGTGAATAAATCCAGTTATTTATTTTGTTTAAAATACCTACTATCTGCCCTATCAACTACGGCATGCTAATTCACTTTGCGGTCGCGCAGCACGCTTGACTGGGCAGCATGGGAAAATGGGCGGAAAACCGGCGGAATTGACCGATCCCTGCCGATGCAGCTTTCGGTAATAGGGAGTTTCGGGAGCCGTAATGCAGTTATGATGACATTTGCATTTTGCTCTGCGATTTACGTGCGCTCGTGTTGG
Source organism: Eupithecia insigniata (assembly GCA_947859395.1). Lineage (NCBI taxonomy): Eukaryota > Metazoa > Arthropoda > Insecta > Lepidoptera > Geometridae > Eupithecia > Eupithecia insigniata. The sequence continues at coordinate 4,622,990 of OX402002.1, forward strand.
GTGTAGTGGGAAAAATTGATAACGATTCTAAGTATATTAAGTTTTAGGAACTTGTAGTGTAAAAAATACCAAGCAAATAAACACAAATATCAAGCAAAAGTACACAGGTTTACGTGCGTCGAAATAAGATCTGGTAATAGAAACAAACTGGTTTTCGGTTCCTCATATTATTCAGTTGGTAAACGCCCACTTTTAGCAAATTCTCATTTAAATATAGGTATAATCGTATAATGTTATATATTTTTGCCTGGTGTTCAACATATGGGAGATATGTATTAAGTTATCATAAAATATCTTACCTTATGGTAGCCCAAGTCGATGGCAAGCTACATATATGTATGTACATATTTGTATGAATTTTCCTCCAAACATATTGTTTTATTGCGCGAAAGCGTAACATATAAACTCACTTTCGCATTTCTGATAGTCTGAAAACAATCATTTTAATACGCATTGATTTAAGCATAAAAATAAAAAATGTAGTAGCTCAAAATCGGAATCTATAACTTTATTTCTTAGGCTTACAAAATAAGCACTTACACAACTCACATTTTTACAATAGTAAATATAATACATCTTAGTTTAAAGATGTATGAAAAGTTACCAATCTAGAACCACGGATAAAGTGCTATTTGAAGAAAATTACCTATTTTATGATACGAGTTTTATAATCATTATGGGCGATTGATGCCGTGTTCAAGTTTTTGATACAAAGTACTACATTGCAAATCAAATCATCTAATTTCCAAAGCCATGGCATAAACATCGAGTAACTTAGTTATTGTGACAATACAAGCTGGTTTTAAAATTACACGTATTAAACGGAATAGAAACGATAAGGTTTAAGTACTTTATTTTGACGACCCTAGTGGAACTGCGGGCGAACGTCCCCGACCCAGGTTGCGGGTTCAATTCCCGCCAGGACAAATATTTGTATACCTACTCTGCCAGCAAATGTCATCGGCATTATGCCCACCATTTGTATACTATTTAAAATGTTGTGCAATAAAGAGTCAAATAATAATACTCAGCCAGCAGGTAGGTGTATTTGTACCGAGTCTGGGTGTTTATGAATTATGTATATCGATCATCTGGTACCCAAAACATAAGCTTTGTTGGGTTTTGTTTCCTGTGTGTGTGAAAAACTCTTATTTGGTCACGGTAGGTGCCAATTTATTCGTGTTATGTAGGCAGGGTCAGGAAATAAAATACATAAATTGAAATGTATGCTACATTTTAAGAAACAAAATATTACTGTAAAAGTGTTCAAATTAAATTTGGTATGAATACCAAATTTAATTACATATTTGTAAGAGACAAAAAATTACCGATCAATATCAGATTCAAAAACCTGGTAATTTTTTGTATACCTACAAAGGGGTTACAAAACCCAAGGAATATTGGTGGAAAATATTAACGACATTTGGTATCATGGAAGCAAAGTACAGAAGCTCGAAATTATTTTTGGTTTTGAAAGCTTTCATTCATCTAATAGATCTCTCGTTCGTTTTTGAATTCTAAACAATTTTTGCTACACATATGAGATTATGCGTTGTTGTTTTTATCACATGTTACCTTGTTGTTTTCTGTTATTGTTATCAGTTTTTGTTAAGTTTTCAATCATAAATGTCTTTGTTGACATAAAATATCTTGGATTCTAAATCGGAGTATAGTAGGTACGTCATTTAGTTACTTCTACTTATTCACACCATTAAATTATGTTGCACCTAAAATGTACATAGATATGTACCATACCTATGTACTTTATTGTGCTGTATTCCAATAAGTCTATCGCGATCAATACCCAGAGCTATGTCAGAACTATTTCATAAAGGATAAGGAATAACTGGAAGTACCTCATATCGAATTACAACTACATTACAAGTCAAGCGGATATTTGCATGAAACTTCCGTTTAATAAAACGCGATAATTATAATTAGCAACCCTCGCACTGCAATTGCGTTATACGGGTTTCGCGATACTGAAGCCGCTTTACCGTAGTTAGACAAATGATCTGTAGCGTTCGCTGGTTGACTAAATCTTTACAAAAAAGACGACTTATTACAAAAATACAAATACAAAATAATTTATTCAGAATCAGGTACTAATCAATACATAAGTTGCAAATGAACGATTAGGCAGCAAAAATTAAAAACTGTGGAGCAGCCTCATGGTAATTGGTCAGTATTTTAATAGGAAAGTAAGATTAGTTTAACAAGTAACAACCACTAACTGGGGAGACAGCTGAGAACCGAGATGCTTGGATGAGTTTGTATACAAGAACAATATGCACTTTCGTCTGTGCTAAGCCTCAGGAGCAAGTAATGACCCACTTTGTAATGCAACGTGATGCCAATCACATGCGCCTCCAGAACAAATTTTTTTTTTTAAGAAGATGAGCATTATTTACCCTCTTCTTAACCAACTTCGAAAATAAGAGGTTCTATGTTCGGCTGTATGTATGTTTATTTTTAAGTATGTTAGTCGATTTCTCCGTCAATAATGGACAAACTTTAAAATTTCAATATTGTATAGAGAATGATCCAGAGGTCTCATAAAAAAAATATTCCCTAGGGATTCGTATTTGTACCGCAAAACAGTGTAAAATTAAGGGTATTTAAATTTTAAAAATTATTTCGCTATTGTGGCGATTAATCCCGAGGTGATCCCATAAAAAAATATGCCCGAAGGATTCGTATTTTTACCGCAAAACTTGTACAGTGTAAAATTAAGGAATTTGAGGTCTGTTTTTAGTTACGATCAAATTATTGGCAAAATAACGACAACACTGTTCCACAAACATTTTCAGAAGACATTCCCTGAAGACAGTCTCTGATTGGGCTGATCGGGTTAATTTCAATGCCTCGAAAACGCAAGCTTGCCTCTTCTCTGCAAAAAAGAGTCCATTTATCCAGGTTACCGTTTTCCGGAATATACCGGTATCTATAAAGGATCAACTGGAACTGCTCGGTGTCACTCTTACACCAACTCTCAACTTCGGAACCTTCATCGAGTCAAAGGCTAAAACAGCAGCCATGAAGCTAGGAATCCTTAACAAGGTTAAGCGATACTTCACACCGGGGCAGCTTCTATCCCTTTATAAAGCACAGGTCCGGTCTGGTTTGGAGTATTGCTGCCATGTTTGGGATGCCAAATACCAGCTTGCAGCCTTAGACTCGATAGAACGAAGAGCCTTCAGACTTCATAGACGAGCGGTACCTTGCAGAGACTAAGATCCAAAGTCTCGATCACCGCCGAAAGGTTGCTTGTCTCTCGATCTTTTATAGGATACATTTCGGAGAATGCTCCCAGGAACTTCATGACCTGATTCCACCATCTTCCTTGCACTCCAGGACAAGCAGACGGACGGCACAATACCATCCTTATCAGGTGGATATACCATCCACTCGTACAAAGCGGTTTTCGTCCACCTTCATCATTCGCACCGCTAAGGAATGGAACTCGCTGCCTGCTTCAGTTTTTCTGGAGAAGTAAAATCTGGGTCTCTTCAAGACAAGAGTGAACATGTGTCTTCTAGACCTTCGTGATACAACATCGGCCACATCATCACTTTCCATCAGGTGAGATTGTGGTCAAACGAAGTCAAACGAACTACATACTATAAAAAAAAATCGCCCCGTTGCGAATACGCTAATGTATATCCAACTTGTCTAGTGTCCACACGATGATCGATTGCACTTTGCACTCGAATGCGCAAGGTGCATCTACACTCTTGAGAATGCACTCCCAGTGTTGGGTTTCCAGAAACTAGGAAGCGATAATCGCCTTTCGAAAGCGAGCTGACATGAGTAGGCTGACTCGCACGTATTAGATGATGCGCTCAATTCAGCTGATCCCTTGTCGAGAGGTCAGCACTTTCCTGACTTGTTAAACACAGGTCGGGTAAGAGCTAGAGCTTTTCTAAATATACTTAATACTAGCACAAGTCATCTAAAAGGTGTAGAGATGGACAACAAAGTGATCCCATAAGGGTTCTTTTTTTTCTTTTGAGGTACGGAATCCTAAAGATACTATAATAATTACACAAGTCATCTGAGGGTCTAAGGAAGAGACGGACAACAAAGTGATACTACAAGGGTTCCTTTTTTCCTCTTGAGAACGTACGGAACCTTAAAACTACTTACTGCCAGCTTTCAATACGAAAAATGAGAGCATGCTCTAAGACGAAGTTTTACCTACAGTGGGGTTTTTGTAAGCTGTCTCAATTTTCTCGAGGACTGACACTGCTCGAGAAATGAAAAATTGATACTTTTATTATAATTTCATACGGAAAACTGCATTGAAAATCGCAACAGCAATCTTGCATACGTAAGGATTACGTCGAAGCGTTCAACAATGCTCTTTACTAGCAACACAAAGCAAGTCCCCTTTGGTTTTCTGTCGATAGGTTATTTTCCGAACGACATTAGGTATATTGATATGTTTCAACTGAATAAATATAAACAAACCAAATTCACGATTCGTTGATTCGTGAGATCTGCAGCCATAGAGTCTCATGGATTGTAAGGAGAACAATATTATTGGGATGAGAATTGTACCGCATTGTTACATGAACAGGCACAGCACAATGAGATACTATATCTCTGCATTAGCATAGTTTAAGCAGTGTTCTCAAGTGTAAGCAAACACAATAGGCGCATCAAATTACCATTGTTTTCTTGCGATGGAGTACGATGATATAACATGATGCACCAATAAGTAGATACCGGATCTTTTTGCCAAATGTGTGTTTACTCAGAACAGAGATCAGACTGCAATAATCCTAATTAGTGTTATAAATGCGAAAGCATAACATTACCTAATCTGTGGCGAAAGTGTATTTGTTTGTTTGTCCCTCCTTCACACGCCCTAAGTAAGCAACCAGTCGACTTAATTTTTGGCATAGACTTAGTTGAAGGGATGGTAAGTAATATGCCACTCCCCATATACCCGGGGCACAAGTGGGATCCAAGGCCTGCAACTACCTAAATATCAAAAGAAAATGATAAGGACAATAGGTGAACGCTTGTTTGACGTTTATTACGTAGTCGGGTTTTAGTTTATAACTTTATTTTTTATATACGAAAATTAGAATTCAACGCGAGTGAAATCGCGGGAACAGCTAGTTTTTATATATTTCACAATATGTAAAAATTATGTTTGTGTTGTTCGTTCGTGTCAGCGTTCATGTCGATGTAAAGTAGGTACATTGATTAAAGTCAGGGCCCAGCTTTTTAAGTGTTTGTTCAAAACATGTTTCCTTCAATATTATTCAATTCGTAACTTTTCTTAAAAAAATTACAGAAATGGTATTGAAATATTTCCTTTGGAATAAAGTGTTTATTTAATTTGTATTTTTGTTTCAGGTACGTTCCGATGGTATCTATAAATGGAAAGTGTGAGACGTTATCTATTCAGGATTTGAGGTGAGCATATTATTTTGATTTAATTTTGGAACGATTACAGGCCCCTTACAATTCTAGCCGCTCTATAGTCTTCTAGAAAATGGTAGTACCTAATATCATCATATCAGCCCATACACGTCCAATACTGGACATAGGCCTTCCGCATACGACGCCACAAATAGCAGTCCTGAGCCGCCTCCATCCATCGACTCACTGCGACCGCTACAATGTACTAATATACAATACTAAAAAAATTCAAGCTAAAGTTTCTATCAAAAGGTACAACAATGCTATCCTTGCAAATAAATCGACAATTATTTCGATAGCATAAAAAGTTTCTATATTTCTCTCTATAATCGAATCACAATCGAAACGCACAAAAAGATAAAAAACGACCACTTCAAATATTGGATTTACGTTTTTGTACAAAGCCAATTGAGTTTGTTTCATGGAAATCAAACGAGCAAATAAAACGTTTTGGCGTAAGTGTACCAACAATATTGAACGTGGTTATTCAGTTTCTCTACTTAGCATTACGGCATATCGGCACTACAAATTGAAAAGAAACCAGCAATGCTGTGAAAACGTGAAAATACGTCCCTCTTTTACGTTTGAATAAAACATTTTGCAATGTGCGACGACGTAGTAGGAAATCGACGTAATCAGAATCATTCGCAGTCGTTTACGCTTTCAGCGCGATTCTGTCTCGTGTACAATTTATTGGGTATGAGTAACAAAAATTTATTCAAAAAAAAAACATATATTTGTAGTTACATATGTATCTTTGGCCTTCGCTGAAAAGCAGCGCTGGGTACAACACAGAGTTCATCGAGCACGATGCTGAGTGAAGGCCATTATTTGCCACAAGTTCGGCTTAGCACAAAAAATAATCAGGTAAACGTACCTAGGATTTAATTAGTCTTACTTTTTGTGTACCTAGTAGAGTTAGGTAAATAAAAAAAGTCTAAAAATTTTCTTTTCTTAGTTGTGCATCAAACAAACAGGCACAATACGAGCTCTTCTTTGAGGCTTATCATGCTGTATGAAATCGTCCATCATTTATCTCGCATAAAACTACCAACACCTTTAATATGTATATATACTGACGTCGGAAAAGCGGTGTTAACCTAAACCAAAACCGGAAGTTGCGAGATAGTGCGGCGCGGCTCGCCGGATGCACACCACCGCAGCGACCAATGCACGCATTAATTTGGTACCTGGCTGTGTTTGGCTGTGAATCACTGCGTTGTCATTCATTACTGTATTAAAAACTAGTACCTGGTTGACCGAGCTTTGCTCGGTATTTTGTTTTTTGGTATATTATGTTTTATAGAAATTATATTTAACACGTGAGTATAAAAGACAAAAATAATATAAATAAACAATTGATTTCCTTGGTCTAACCTCAAACCAAACACTCTTTGGCTTAGTGTTGCTTAACAACGCTACCTGCTCGAGTAGCTTAGTATTGTTGTCTTTATAGAAGTTAGATGCTCCCAATTAAAAAAAATTGTATCGTTGTTCACCAATAGATGTCAGGACGAGTCATATTTTTCAGTTATGTCACGGCTGGTATCAACCAAGGAATTTTTATACTAACGTAACTGGAAGGCTCACTGATACAAAACCCGCGGTCTGAAAGAGACTGAATACTAAGGGGTGTGTCTCTTTCTATAAGGACGACCACAATTTATGAATGAAACAGAACAAGACAGGGAATAATCATGATTATTTTTTATGGCTTATATTTATTCTTTTTAAGTACCTATCCTTTTAAACAAGATTTTTTTTTAAATAGCATACCTATGTACCTTTATTATTATAAAGTAAGATATTGGAAATTTGTTTAGTTAAAAACGGGGAAACGTCCCCATATTGGAACCATCAAGTGTGACGTAAACAGGCTGTTTCTTTATTTATTTTATTTTATTTTAACAATGTTTGGGAAATTAACAGCTAACTTATTGACTAGGTTCGTGACTAAATACAGAAGACTAATTAAAAATTTCCACAAAAAGCGACTGAAAATAATACTAAACTACAAAGTTACAGGACGACTACTGACGGTTCAATTATTACTACTTATCTAAAAATTAAATTACAGATAGGTGAGAAATTTCTACCAAGTTTGGGTTATTAAATGACATAAGAAGGAATATAATCAAGTTGTACCAAAAAATCTATCACTCATTATTCTTTTTAGTTTAGTGGGAGTATTAAAGAAAATATCCATATCAATCTCTTTGGAAAGAACGTTAAAACATCTGCATGACCTTATCAAAAATGTGTTCTGCCCGTAGTTGGTTTTACATGTAGGAAGATGAAAAGTTTTAGGGTATCTATGAGTTCTAAAGTTGGTATTTAGGCCGATCTGTTGCAGCAGCTCTGCGCAATCTACTTTGCTATTAACTATGCGAGATAGATAACTTAGATCCGCTATGGCTCGTCGTTCCTGGAGAGGCAAGAAATGGAATTTGCGACATCTCGTATAATAATCGGGCAAGGGTTTTGTATGAGAAAAGAGCTCTGAGATATGAAACTTTTTTTGAAATGACAGAAAATGTTCGGCTGGGCAACCGGCTGAAGTCACACTCCACTTTCATGCTTTTTGAAATTGCGTTTCTTTAGCGACTAAAAATACTGAAGTGGCAATTCAAACAACACACAGCAAAACCAATTTTTTATAAACAATCAATCATATTACTATTTATTCAGTTAATTACAATCATAGTAGGTATAGAAACAAAATAGAACTAATATTTACAGTTTAAACAATTGAGCTACCTACCTGCAGACTGTTGGAAACAATCTAGAGTTATCTAGCATAACTGATTCATATGGCAATGATGATGCATTCATGCAATCAATCATACATGACTAAGCAATATAGCCTTGTGCAATTTGTGGCCTAATGTTGCACGAGGTCCTATATTTTTTACCCGACTACCGAAGGACGAAGGTTATGAGTTTGACACTCTATGTATGTAACCGATTTTTATATTCCCACTTAGCGGTGAAACTACTGGTCCAATTTCAACAAATGAGGTGTTGTATGATTCGTCTTAATAGCCCGTTGGTTATAGGCTATGTCAAGTCAAAATTTCTTTATTTCCGTAAATACAATAAATGTACACTTAGAAAAGGTCAAATTCTTAAAATTAAACACTGATATGGAAATAAAGTGATATTTTGATTTCGGTCGCTTCGGTATGTAGACTAAAGTAAAGAAGCGACTAAGAAACCTTTAGCCTGTAGGTGTTATTTTTAGAGTTATTTTTCGAGTTGGAGCAAAATCCGTCCCAAGCTTTTTTATCTTCTAGATAGTCTGAAATTTTGTAATAAGCCTTTTTACAAAGGATATGTTTGACAATTTGTTTGAATTTATTTATAGAAAGATTTTGCAACTCGCTAGGGGTTTTGTTGTAGAAGCGTATACATTGCCCTCTAAAAGATACATTAATCTTGTGTAACTTAGTTTTGGGCACAGCGAGTTTATTCTTATTTCTAGTATTTACATTATGTATGTCGCAATTTTTAGGGAACCGATCGATACTTCTATGAGTGTACAAAAAGTTTTCATAAATATATTGACATGGTACTGTCATTATATTTATTTCTTTGAATTTATCACGTAGGGATTCTCTAGGACCCATGTTATAGATTGCACAAACAGTCCTCTTCTGCAGCACAAATACGGTGTTAATATCTGCAGCGTTCCCCCACAGCAATATACCATATGACATAATGCTATGGAAGTAGCTGAAATAGACAAGTCTGGATGTATCAACGTCTGTAAGATGAGGATTTTTTTGACTGCATACGCTGCAGAACTTAGTCTCTTCGATAGCTTATCTATGTGTGGGCCCCATTGAAGTTTACTATCTAAGGTTATTCCTAAGAATACGGTAGTGTCTACAATTTTTAACGTTTCTTCTTTTACGTTTACATCAGCCTTAACTTGTTTTACATGCAAAAGATTATTAACACCAAACTAGTGAACTACTTTTGATATTGCATTGTTTACCTCGTCAAAATTTGTGTTTAGTCTAATCATCTTAAAAATTAAAGAAGCAAACAATACAATCTCGTGATTATTTTTAACGAGATGAGGCAGGTCCTTAATATAAACCAAAAATAGGAAAGGACCGAGGATTGATCCCTGCGGTACACCCATTGTAACTACAAATCAGGGTTTTTGCTGATGCGGGTTTTTGACACATCAGCGGAAGCTGATGCTGATGCTGATTTTTGGTCTTGACATCAACGGATGCTGATGCTGATTTTGGCTAAGTGCGTGTCGGACTCCCAAACCGAGTATTCTGCACTAATTGAATATAGATGATTGTACCAATTGAAATCGAGTCTTGAAAAACTATGCATTTTTACCCGACTACCAACGGAGGAAGGTTATGAGTTTGGCACCCTATGTATGTGTGTAGCCGATTTCTATGCCACCTAGCGCTGAAACTACTGGTCCGATTTCAACAAATGAGGTATCAATTGATTCGTCTCAATACCCCGATGGTTATAAAATATAAGACGTCAGACGATATTGAGGGTCTAACGAGTTAGCGGGGTCTAAGTAAGGAGTGAAAATTCTAATGTTAGTAAATATGCTCGTGTGGGGCATAATTGCAAACATTCTCAAGCAATCAGCAAAAGAGTTTGAAAACATATATAGTTAAAAACTAATAATAAGCGTTTACCTATTGTCCTTATTATTATTTTTTATACTTAGGTAGTTGGAGGCCCACCACCACCCATATACCTAGGGTACAAGTAGGAATAAAGGCCTCCGACTACCTAAGTATCAAAAGAAAATGATAAATAAGGACAATAGGTAAACGCAGTAACGTAAAATACAGTAGAATAATGAGAAAATTCAAAGTTTTGGTGTATTCACGTGTGAAAAGTGATACCTTGGGCTTTGTTTTTTATTTTGGACACAAAGTGAACGCACACGAAGGCATTGCTGTAGTCTTTTAGTCAATAAATCACACAAAAGTACGTCGTAGCAAGCACGCGCAACACAAACGTTGATGCGATCGTGACTGAGGTGGGTGAACCTAGTGTAACCTAGTTTTAGCCTTCCACTTTCAAAGAGTTAGTGCCCAATCTTCCCTTTTTAGTTTCATCAGTGTATCATGCTAGTGAATGTGTGAAAGGAACAGCGACTGAAAAGTGAGTCTCTCTCGAGACCGTATTTCCTTAAATCTAAATTGAATTAAAAAATAACCTTTTCTAGTTGTGATAAGGTTCAAAATCCTTTTTGCATTAAATGTAGAGTGAACTTTCCAGTTACGTTAGTATAAAAATTCCTTGGTATCAACGAACAAAACTAATGGACTTTATGTCTATGGGTTCATCTATCTTAGCCTCGGATCTTAGCTGACAACCTCCTTCCTCCCCCATTGTAACGCCATAACCGAGTGTGTGCAGTAAATTAAAAAACTGTCATACACCATGATCCATGAAGACTTTGTAGCGTTGAAATCTTGTCTATGGGAGTGCCCTATCGGTAAAGTTGATTATCGAAAACACGAATAAAACAACATTTTCCGAGATTCAGATTATATATATATATATATACAATATGTACATATATACAAGAATTGCTCGTTTAAAGGTATAATATTTGTAAACATATAATATTGTAACTGTTGGTATTCATGGCTGTATATAAATAAATTATTTAGAATTAAACACATAAATAAAAATTTGGAAAGCTATCGGTTGAGGCCAAAAAGCCTAATTTTCTGAGACGCGACTCTCGTAAAATAACTTCATATAAAATTTTTATTTGTGGCACACAACGACTCAAAATTAACTGTCATTACTTTTAAAATTCACAACTAAAAAAAATTACGCTCATTTGGCTGTAGCCTCAGTATTTGTTTCGTTCGAAGAGTTTGTCAAGCCACCCATCCATATTCCATCTTTTCAGCCCGTGATTACTTCTCATTATAGACCTCCTCTCGATAGCACTTTTATTTCCGGTCCTGTGTCACCCTCATCCACTCTACTCCGGCGATGAAATCTGCCCATCAGGCGGGCTTTTTAATCCGCATCGCAGATGCATAATTTCCGATAGCCAGCAGTAACGCCGCTAGTACCTAGCGGCTACAAAATGACAATGACCCCTATTTTGAAATGTTTTTACGAATCATCAATCATCATCATCAGCCCGTACGTCCACTACTGAACATAGACCCCTCCCAAACGACGCCACGAATAGCGGTCCTGAGCCGCCTCCATCCGCTTTTACGAATAGTAGACAATAATTTCAGGTAATTTCAGGACACTTCAGACTTACTTTTAAAAAAGCTTTTGGTAGTTGTGTATTATAATGGCATAGTGCTGCCTGCTAAACTTCTAAGAGATTAATAAAAGTAAGAAAAAAATCTAAACTTACGATTGATATTTTGCCTGTAGAAATTGTGCATAAATCTAGACCGCAATTTCCAATTCACGATAGAGGTACAAGTCTAGCAGTTCGCAAAAGTATACTTCCCTCGATTTCCGGTTCGTCGAAGCGCGAATCAACTTATCTACCTGACTGGCGATTTAATATTGTGGATATACATAGGTGCTGGTGGCTGGCGGATGTCATTACACCTTTAATTATGAGATGGGAGTGCAATATCGTCATTTCTAGTACGTAAAAATGAGGGATATTATAATGAAAATCTCGATAGCTTTGGTGATGAGTTCCTATCATGTTATTTTTACGAGTATTTTATCGTTGCAGAAAGATTTCTTAAATTTCTAAAAGACTAGGTTAGTCTAAATCTAATAGTATGATGTCGTATGATAAGGTATTTTTCGGTTAAATATACGCACTTTGAAGGGGAATCTGTAACTAAGGCATTAATTAATATTTGCCTGGGATACCTACTACAGATAAACCCCAAAAGCGGATATTACAATACTTCCCGTACTACATGATACTGCAATCTTTTTAAACCGACTCAGAAGTGAATAATCCCAAAACGCATCTTCATCTTCCATGCAAATACAGCAATTACTCAAGAACACGCTTTACTGATCTGTTTTTGAATGGCGCAGCCTTTTTAAGCGTCTTCTAAAAGGATGCGTGCTTCAGACGCCAGGATGCTGTTTTAATCTCGGGTCCTCCCATTCAAGATGAATGTCTAATGAAAAGCCTTCAGGGTGAAAACCGTTCACGTGCTTTATTAAGGCGGGAAGCAGGGCCGGCCCGGCGCTGGTTTTCTTGTTTTTTATTTAATTTGACTATTGCATTTTTTTATAGTAAGTGGTGATGAAAATATCTGGCATCCATATGTAAATACCAAAAGAAAATATTTTTAGGATATAAAAATTACGAAGACAATCGCAAAACTTCACGCCCTCTATGGTATATCTTTAGAGCAGTTTTCTTTTGACAATGTTTTTTATTGGGGTTGTTGAGTAAATCATTTGACCAGCATCACACTTAAGAAAGTGAAGATGTGGCCTGAGATGGAGCACATTTTCCCAAAATGGTCAAAAACCATGAACTAAAACACCGTTCTGAACCGAAAAAATATGCAGCACATGCCATTTGATGTAGATTGGAACTCTCGAATACCCCATTTCATTTAATCCTCTAGGAATGTAATTTTCTGTTTTCTGTAAAAGCAACGCTTTCTTTCATGACAGCCCGTAAAATCCTGCGTATGTTTGCATATATTGAGGTGATATACTTGAGAACGTTTGGGAGACGAAAGTTTGTGCATGTCGGGATTCAAATGAGAATGTTCCAGTCCTTGAATACCTACCTACATACGAGTACATACTCGTCCTATTTAAAACTTTATGCCTTGTCCAGCTAGTGAATATGTTCATCATCAAAAAAAAAAACAGTTTTTTTTATATATTTTTTTGGTCGGTTTCTAATATACTCGAAATACCCACTCTCTAACAAAGCGAGACCAGATAGAGATGTGTATAACAACCAACAGAATTTCGAATACAAGTCTTAATAGTTAGGTGATGCTATGTTTATCCTCTATTGGTACAGTCCAATAATAATGAGTCCCAAGTAAAAAAATTACATATTATACATACTACTCTAAACACATATGTATGTTTTTCCGATAAAGTATCAATAATCCCCACGAGTTAACGCTTTGAACAGCTACTGGCTCAAAATGATAGCTGTCTAGTTCAGACTGTACATGGCAAGATAATTTTCCAGTTGCGATTACTTTCTTTTAATTGCGTGGTGTACTGATACACCGTACCCGTGAAAACAAATAATTACGGTTGATGGGTGATTATCGCTTGTCCAGTTGGTTGTTAATTACAACCATGGCTAATTCAAATCTAGCGAAATGTTGGAGCTCATCACAGTTTTTACAGTGCAGCTAGTTTAATCTGATTTCTCAATTATATCTTGATAAATTCAATTGGCATTAAAATCAGTTAGTCACATTTGCGCCATTGTTTGTTTATGCCTTTTTCTGGATTATGTGTAAGTATAAGCTAGCTAGGTTCAATGTACTATCTTCCTCTCCCCTCGATCTAAATGATTCTAGTTCCCATTCTGGAACCCATACGTTTACTAGTTCTCGAAAATATTCTGCAATGACACAGCCAATACTCCGCCCACCAAGTTAGTATTCTGTGACTGAATGAAATACATATATCATAGATTCTCTTTCTTTTTAAAAAATAATAGTGATGGCAATCTGTCGACTCAATAAATATCGGGGCTATGAAATATTGCAATCTTTCGTTCAGTCCAAGAAAATTAACGCGTGGACGGTGTTTTGTTGTTTATTCGCGTATTGAGTTGGCTTTATACCTCACGCAATGCTACCGGTTAAAATTGCCGGAACAAAAAACAGACCCCCATACAGGAAGCTCTCACGTCCACATGTCTAATTACCAGAGTTTCTAAGCTGAGAATGTAATCTCGCAGTGCCTGTGTCATTCTCATAGCAACTGGTTTGTGCGCGCGTTCGAAAGTGCAAGGCGCAAAACACGTTCGAAATTATCACTTTAAGCTCGTGTAGCTTGTTAGCATTTGATTTGTAGCCCGTAACCACATACATACGTGTTGTCTTGGAACCTGCCTAAGTGGAATATCTTTGTATGAAATCCGGTTTACTCCTAGGATTATTATTGTGTTTTGCAATTTAGGTTTATGTACACAAATATTATGAAGAGGTAAACTTTGTAACAGATAGTTGCACTATGACTATGATGTGTGCCAGAGTGCTCTCTGCTATGTTTTAATAACCAATTTTCACTATGGAAACTGCGGGCAGAAAATAGCTTCCACACAAAAACAAAACTATTATTTTTCAAAAATATGTAACCATAAACGACATTTTCAAAATTAGCGGGCACCCAAATACTACGTGCAAACGAATGTTATTGCAACAGCGAACCGAGATTCCCTCTAGCAAAAAATCATTTTTCTTTCATTTATCATTCCCTAGTGCTTGTAAGATTTTTGTGAGCTCAGTCTAGACTTGAGGAAAGGGGGGAGGGGTTTCGCTGAACCCTCTGTTTGCATTTGCAACGTAATATTATTTCGCCAAATAATTCGTTCCTTCCGTGTTTTTGGTTTTGTATTTTCTATCATTGTGGATTGTTTTATTTGGTGTTGTTTGCAATCGTCTCGGTTTTGTTTGTTTTGAGATTTTGTGGTTCTGTTAATTTGTCTCCTTTGACACGTAATTCAAGTAAAATGTTATACAGTTCTGTATAAAAGTTACGCCGAAAAAACTTGATACTCTTTGGAATTAAAACTTTTTTTATAATAAAACTTCAAAATTTCCTTTGAGAGCCATCCATCTTGCTACGAAAGAAAGTTTTTTTGGTAACTTTTTCAAAAGTTTAAAAAGGCCTTTCCATACGAAAAGAGACACTTCCAAACACAATGAGAAGAGTTTTCGTAATGTTCGTGTTCGAATAACATAAGTTTTAAATCTTTCGAAAGCGTTCTAAGTTTTATATCACTTTTAAAAGGAAGAAGTCTTTCAAACAGGGCATTCTAAAGCATTTACGGGGTCGGCAGCGCGCGTGTAACGTCTCTGATGTTGCAGGTGCCCATAGGCTGCGGTAACCGCTTCGCTTGACTGCTACCTTTGTGGTATAAAAAATGGCCCCAAATTCTCTGATCATTGGCATCACTGACATCAGTGTAATGTTTCCACATTCGTCAAATTACTTTATGGACAGTTAAACCAAAGTTTTCTCGTTCGGAAAGACCGATACGTATACGAACCACAGCCAATATCCCAACAGACCTGTACTATAAATAACGGCTATTATATAGTTTTGAAAGGATAGGGTGGGATTATTTATGGTCAAGACGTACTTTTCTGTCACCCTTGCATACATTTTGATAGTTTTCTATATTCAGGAGCTTTTCTACCACCTATATGTACCAAATGTCGTCAAGGGGGATAGTATGTCCACTACAAACTATTTAAAACCCCAGATAATAGATCTCGGTCCATCAATGGAATGTAAAGATAAAAAAGATAATAGTAAAATTGTCTGCGGTGTCTGCTGCACTTAACTCTTGATCCGTAAATAAGTTTCTCCCTTTGCCTCTTCAAGTCTGAGCAAATACATATATCCTATCATACGTACTTGGTAGAATTTATGCTATAAAATTAACCAGCCCATCTAAATTTTTGACACCATAACTTCAACACAACCCGCGTCAAAACGTCACCATCAAAGCGTGTTGATGCTCTCGCTACGAGAAAAGCTGAAGGAAAGGAAGGGAAGGGAACAGGCATGAAAGCCTCCCGTCGTCGACTGCCCATTGTTATCTACGACTCAATAGAGCTTGTATGTTTGTAAATTGTATATTATATGCGACACATGTCAGACGTGTTTGATACGGGCACGGTTTATGAGATGGGTTCAAATTGTGAGATGGGAATAGGAAAATCGGCACGTTATGATATGAGGACGTTTTGTATGGACAATTTTAGTTCGTAGAGGACAATTAGACGACGACGATTACCTTTTGGAATTTCATTGGAAAATTATTATTTTCTAAGCATTGTATTTTTAACCGACTTCAAGAGGAGGTTCTCAATTCGTCTGTATGTATGTTACGCGAAATCCGCGATCCGCCAATTATGGACCTATTTTGAAAATTCTTTCACTATTGTATTGAACATGATCCCAAGGGGGTTCGCAGGGGATTTATATTATCCCGCAAAACTTAAAATAAGTGTAAAAGTACGGGAAATTGAAGTCGATTAACGAAAAAACGATATTTTTTAAAACACGCCATATTATTTGTTACACTTTTCAATATTTCCTATTTCTACATTCAGTTTGTATGATTAGGCAATATTTATTGCTCAGTCTGTGAAGTTCTGCCTAACAGAGATAGGCTTGAATGGAGTACTTTTTAAAGAATTTAATAATATCCCAAAAATTTACGACTCCGGCGGGACTTGAACCCGCGACCTTCCTCTGAATACGAGGATGCGCTAACTATTTGGGATATTATTAAATTCTTTAAGATTACCCAAAGTGCGGGCATAAGCACTATAATAACAAAAATCTTTGGAGTACTTTTTTTTTAATCTTCACATACAGCCTTGGCCAAAAGTATAAAGCACCCTAAAAATTAATGGCTTTTTCGTGTTTAAGGTGGAAAAAAAAACTAATTTGTTTTCCAAATTACTATATTAACATAAAATTATATAAATCACTAATATTTAGTTGGCCCACCCTTCGCATTGATCACAGCAGCAATTCTTTGGGGCATGCTGTTAACAAGATTTTTACATTCGGCTGCACTCTTGAATATGGCGTCCCACTCTTGAAATAAAGCATTTTTTAGCGTTGTTTTGGATGTAATGCTATGCTGTTTGACTTTGCGCTTCATAATACCCCAAAGATGCTCGATAGGGTTCAGATCTGGGGACTGCGCCGGCCAATCTAACAAGACAATACTGTTGTTTCGAAACCAGCGCATGGAGGTCGCTGATTTATGACAAGGAGCATTGTCTTGTTGGAATTTGACGCCATCCAAGTTCGTGTCGCCGAAAATGCGCGTAAGCGAAGGTAATAGAGCGGTTTCGAGTACATTTATGTACTTTTCACTGTTCATACGGCCTTCGCAAACGAACATTTTGCCGACACCATCAGCTGCCATGCAGCCCCAGATCATAATGCTACCTCCCCCGTGTTTAACAGTGGAAACCACGCAATCTGGATCATATTCCTCGCCGACGCGCCGCCTCACGAAGGTTACACCCGCAGTTCCGAATACCTGTAACAATTGAAAAAAGTAGAGCTTAAATGTGTGCTCATTATTTTTATGAAAGCCAACTAAAATAATAGTAATCAGTGTTATCGTTTTTATGAAATAGTATAAAAGCTTACCTCAAAGTTTGATTCATTGGACCACACAACATTTGACCAATCCTCCTCCGTGAAGTGTTGGTATCGTAGAGCCCATTCTAAGCGATTTTTTTTGTTATTTTCCGAGAGCCACGGCTTCTTTCTTGCTTTACACCCCTTTAAACCCGCATCTCCAAGCCTTCTTCTTGCCGTTCGAGCACTAATAGGGTATCCACTTTCTTCGGATAGGGCGGCAGCGAGCTCAGAAGAAGTTTTTTTGCGATCCTTCAGAGACTCGCGGATGAGTTTTCTGTCCTGGCGCTCAGTAGTCACGCGTTTTCTGCCACTCCGTCTTTTATTTGCGTGGGAACCAGTCTCCGCAAACCGTTTAATAGCAGATTGCACTGCGTACCGCGAACATTTCACGAGTTTGGCAATCTCTACTTGGGTCTTTCCTTGTTCATGTAACAACTGAATTTTAATACGTTTTGCGTAGCACAGTTCACTTGTTTTTGGCATTTTCGAAAAAAAGGAATGTTAATTTCACTATTAAATCACACACGGAAGCTTCCTTACGCTACGAATAACAAATGAAGACTGATTTGTATTTTTGAATTTTTTGTGTAAAATACCCATAATTTGAGTTTAGCTCACCAGATGTTTTATGGCCCATAGAAAAATGTTATCTATTGTTTTAATAATCGTTTGAGGGCACCGGCTTGCCCTTTGTTCAAAACATTGCTATTTTTTTAAATGTGTTTTGAGATATGTATGTTTTAGAGGGGTGCTTTATACTTTTGGCCAAGGCTGTATATCATCGGCACCGTGACCACAGTGATATCTTATGTAGCGTCAATCAAATGCAGTATCTAAAATATCCTTTTCTGTTAACCTGGTTAATTTAGTAAGAATTCATTTGAAAAGTAACGAACTACCAGCCTATTTCCATTCACTGCCATCCATCAAGTCCCTTTGTTACCATATGAAAGGGAGTAGGTAGCGTCACCCCCAGCTAATAACTTAGAAAGCCCGGCGTAGGTTTTTTTGCTTTGTATAGGTTTATGGAAGAGTGAAATTAGAGACGCTCTGTAATAAACCTACTAATAGAGGCAATTTTTCTAAGTTTCTTTTTATATAATCAACAGACCTATTCATAAAAAGGTTGTGTGAGGAAATAACCTTGTTTAAATTTGAATTATTAAATACAGACGCAGACACCTTATGTTATGCAGCTTAAACATTGATTGATTGATACTTAGTTTAATAAAGACTAATATTGTATATAAACCAAAGATGTAAATCGTTAGATAGGCCCTTACCGTAGTGAGACCGCGCCGTTTTGTGTGCCACGCGAAATGAGATCGCTCACTCATTTGGAATCAGTGTACATCTAAACACGGTGCTAGATGGACCTGTTTAACTTTGGCATTTTTTGTTGAAAAGTGTCTCAAAATGCCATCGCGTGCATTTCGCAAATGCAACAATAAATTCTTAAAATACTCCCTATAACCCTCCTATAAATCCAAAGGCGGAACATTTCACTCTTAGGATTGCGATATAATTTAATAACTATTATTTTTCTTTCCGCTGCTGTAGCATTGCGACCGGACTATAAACAAAGTAAAACTACCAGCTAATCTGTGGTACACAGACGTAGACCTGCGAGCCGAACTTAAATTTGCTGGCGGCGGCGGCGCGCCGACCTCCGCGGTCAGCATAGCGGCGCCGCCGCGCCGGCGTGGTTTGATTTTTTGTCTCTTATGTAGGTATTTAAAATTAACTAGTAGTTAGCCCCTAACCGTAACGTCGTGACTGTTTTAGTTTTAATAGTCAGTCTCGAGTTTTTTTTTATAGCTTTGTTCATTAAAGATGGTTTGATCAGAGTGATCATGTCACCCTCATAGTTGACAATAAATTTACTGATCCGGAGCTACTGCAGCTGCCGCGCCGTCTCTGCCCCATGTGTAGTCGATCAGTCAGCGCGCCGACCAGCGACCAGACTGTATAGATAATCTGTTTTATCAAAACACTTTAAGAAACATAGCAGTGGTGCGCTGAAGATTTCTACTTCTTCTAGCAACCGCAATCACAGAAAACCTTGAAAGAGACTACATTCTTAAGTACTGGAGGGATAAATGATATGTTTATTGGAGAGTTTTGAACAGATTCTCCGGTCTGGTTGCTGGTCGTCGCACCGACGCGACTGATAGAAACGGCGGCGGCGGCGGCGTGAGAAAACAGCGGCGCGGCGCCGGCGCGGCGCGCACGTCTACACACTTACACGTCTACAGACTGCACACTTTTTTCACTTTTCGATTTCAGGGCATTATAGGACCTTTATTTCTTCACAAAAATGTGTGCAATATGATTGCACAATAAATGGGATTAATAATAATTCGGTTTATTGACAAAAACACTATTTTTAACTTTTCATTTGGTAGTGTGCGTGCGTCGATTGAGACATTTTCGATTTCAGGGCTTAGATGACATTTATTTTTTCACGAAAGTGTGTGCAATGTGATTGCACACAATATGGTTATAATAACAGTTAGGTCCGTGGTTAGGTTTACTGGCAAAAACATTATTTTTAACTAGTACTCATTAGTGTGCGTGCGTCGGCATTTTGTTAACGCACACATTCAAAGACAATGCCACAGTTTTTGGTGTCAATATATCTAACGATTTACATCTTTGATATAAACATCAAAAAGGTTGAAGGCTATTTTCTTTGTCATAACACTTCACCATGCTCTAACTAAGCCATAACGCGATTCCACTACTGCCTTTAATTGAATATCGTATACAATATTTGGCGACTATTCTTCTTTTCTTAAACTAACCCTTAAAATACGTAAAAAATATAATAATATAAAAAAAGAAATCGATACTAATTGAACCTGTTAAATTTTAGGGATTTTCTAAGACAGTTTCGTAAGTGTGAGGATTTACGCACTATAATAACAAAAAACTTTAAAATAACATTGAATCTAAAAGCCAATTATCTTATCAAAATCACCTGATTTTTTCATACACCAAGTTTATCATTTGCAACGCAGTTTTAGATTTGTCATCGAATCATTATCAGAAATAACCGATAGCAATAATGCATTTCTGCAATTAAATATCAATAGATAACCTGCTATCGAAATGGTCAGTGAATTATCAGTTTACTCGTATTTTCTATCAAAAATGTCCAGTCTTAAGTTTACTGTGGTTGTTTCTGTACATTAACTTTGTGGAGAAAAAAGTGTTATTATCACGAAAACGTCATAGCAACGTATTTTACCCATAAGTGTTCATGCCAAACTTTAGAAACCTAGAGCTCCTTCAAAAATTGTTATTGTAGAAATAGGCTTCCTTTATTACATACGGAAGTTTTGTTTAAAATTCTAAAAGTACATCTTACTCATCTTACTCCTTCGGCACTAAGAGCGCGTCCCTCAGATTGTCTGTGTCTCCAATAACATACGGGCAGCATGATACAGCCAGGATCGACTACTTCAAGCTGGCGACTGTATAGAGAACTAGGTACATTCTTCTATTTACAGATATACACGCAAAATCTCGAGCAGTTGCATAGTTCCCTATGCAGTTGCAGCTTGAAGCAGCCGATCCTGACTGCTTCACGCTGCTGGTGTATGTAGGCCCTTAGAGAAGACTCGTAATAATTGTATCCTCTGCAACTTCATTGCCTCCGCACGTTTCGACTTGTCATTCCTGCGGATCCAGCCACTGAAACCAAGTAAAAACATAGGCGCTGGGCAAACCTATGTTTTCATCTTCACGACCCAGGCATGGTTATGTCTACCTCCGCTCGTACCTCTCGCGGATCCGTTTCCACAACCTATTAGTTCTACTTCTATCTTTATTTACCTATCTAAGGCGCAGGCCAGACAGATACGGCGCGAGCGTGGGCACCTCTTCTATCTGACATGCACCACGTCCCTCCTAAATTTTGTATGAAAGAACATTCGAAAAGCCTCAAGACAGCACGCCACGGTTGCGACGCGGACGCGGGGTTCTTTCATACAAAATGTAGGCGAGGGACGTGGTGCAAAACAGATAGAAGAGGCGCGCTGCTGGCACGTCTGCGCCTTTTCGGTCTGGAACATTTATGGTGCAGGATAAATGTTGCATTTGAAATTGAATACGACAGACATTAATTGGCTTAAAGAGCATGTCAAGCGATTCGTCTCGATTCGTCTCGATTCGGTTTGTAGTTAAGAGCGACATAGCATAACGGTTGCATAATACCAGAGCTTCAATTGTTATTAACAACTTATCATCTGCATTGGACACGCTGCATTGAGATGGTATATGTATGTTAACTGGATGAGTTATCTATGTACAGTGCAACACAATTTCGGACGAGCGACGCTAGTTACTAGCGTCATCATTAAAAGAACAGAAATACAATTTACCGATAAAACCAATTACGACGTAAAATTTTCGTAAAATACTAAAAAAAATTAAGTCACAAAGGAAAAAAAATGAAATAAAATAATTATATCGCAGCTATTGGTTCTGCGAGTTATATGGCTTACTACTGCCACAAAAAAAAGTTATCCTCTATTTCTATAAAAATTATAGTGCTTAAATTCATTAAGTGGGTTAGCTACGAACCTTGTTTCTGTTGGAAGAACACTAACGTTCACCGTTAACGTTCGGTTTCTAGTTTACCCGCTTTAATTTATAATGAACTTATCCACTGCTAATTGTTGCGTTACGATTATTTAACTCCATGCGGCATAGAAATGTGTAATACTGTAAATACTGCAATGTGCTCTACACTTATATTATACAAGCACGCCCTAATTCAACAAACTGTGGTTTGAAATTAATAGACTCGATCATGTGGTATGTGATAGCACCTACAAATAAGTAGTTATTTGGTTCAACAAGCCGTGGGGTCGCGGCGTACGAATATCGACCCCTCCAACTCAACCCGTGGATGTCGTAAAAGCTGACTAAGGGAACCTACCAGAGGAAGGGCAGCAGCTTCCTCCTGAGTATTTTTAAACACCAACACTGCGATCACCAATCCGCCTGCCAAGCGTGGAGGAGACCATCCACTCGATGGACCGACGACATCGTAGCGGTCGCAGGGAGTCGATGGATGGAGGCGGCGCAGGACCGCTATTTGTGGCGTCGTACGGGGGAGGCCTATGTCCAGCAGTGGACGTGTATGGGCTGATGATGATGATGGTTCAACTTACATTGACACTTTTATTGAATTAACTGTCATATTTTTCAACGGAATGTTTTTTCGGGATAATGTAGCAGAGCTGTGTTGTATTTACTTTATAACCCTGAAAAACATACATAAACAACGCAATGTTTCTCGGGAAACGAAGGATAACAAAATGGCCGCCTTCTCGCAAAAATTTATCACTTAACGTCTGGTGCTCAATTTGAAAAATACAGAACTTTTGATCTAAATCATGGCATCTGAAAAACTCCCAATCTAGCTGTTATTTCCGTCATTCTTTAGCCACCGCATACCACGGATTCTTCGTGAAAACCATTCTACCAGGGCCTTCGTGAAAACGCGTCTCGATGGCGCCTTACTTCAGCTATAGGCCCGGGGTGTTCAGCATTTTATCGCACTAAATTTGCATAATCCAATGCCATTTTTATGACAAAACTGTAATCTCTACGAACGAAAATCATTCTCGGATTCTATTTGGATGATGATATCGACGAACGATAACTATCCATTGCTCTATTTGTTCGAAGTAAATGGAAGGCACAGCCTTCTGTACCTCTCCTGGATTTTCAAATACTACACCACTTTCATCATAGTTAAATTATCTAAATACCGATAAAACCTTAGCAATTTTCAAGTGCCAAAGGTTCACCCTCCCCTTTTTACCTAGAACACGTCTTGTTTGTATAGACACCCTTTATAATTTACAACCATAATGGCCGCTCAGCCGTGTGCGTCCGCTTAATCCTACAGTGGACGAATCTGAGCGGACGGTGGAAAATTTATGTGATATTTTGTGCTGGATATTAGAGGCCATTATTTTCAACCAGGTTCTGCTCTTAATAGCTAAAGTGAATCGATAACTGCCAGTGAACCACAACTATGATTTGATTTTCACTTTATGCTTGCTTATTTAGTTATTTGGCAGCCATTATTTGCTCACAACTGTATAGTTATGCTTTGCTTACAGTTTGATTTAACACTTGATATTTAAAAAAAAGTTTGTTTATTCAGGCATCCAATAATTAAACGAAAAGTATTTAGTAAATCCCGAACTGTAAAGTAAGCATAGTTAGTGTCATGGCAACCAATTGACTAATCATCATCATCATCATATCAGCCTGTCGACGTCCACGACATAGGCGACTAAGGATCTCCACAATGACCGATATTGACTAATACATCAATCTTATTGTAAATTTTGAAAAAGTTCAGGTAATATAAACTATTTGTATCTACGTCTAGGATATCCGTATAACGGTCTATCGAGACGGGCGACGTCCTGTTCTACAGGGTTGTTTATACGCACACAAGCAACCCTTGGGCTGTAGGGGTGAGCTGTCGTCAGCTATTTCAGAGCTACATTGCCTTGGAGAATGGCTAGATTACTTTTATTGTGAAGAACAAGTGAAGACAGATGGAAAATAATGTTATGGTAAATTAATATATCGTCGTTGTATTGCGAGAAGTCTCTAAGTTACAAACTAGCTCTTTGCACTGGCATAATGCCAGTTAACTAGTAGTGGAGTGGTTGAACATTCTTCATAAGATACTCAACACTTATGTCACGGATATAATTCTTCTGAATAACTTAACCTACGCCTTAAAACTCAAAATTAGAGACAGTTTTTTTTACTTGCATTAAATCGTACGAAACCAAAAGAAACTACGTGAAAGCTTGTGAGCTTTCGAAGTTTTTCCCATCTTAGATATTAGCTCTACCGTATCTAGAGTTTTTTAGTGGTCTAAGATTGTATTTGAAGATCTTCATTGGCATTGGCTGGCTTTGCCAATGCCTCACAAAGACCAAAGTATGTAGAAAACTGACCTTGCTGTACAGAACTGTTACAACCAACACCGTCGAAATTGATAGCTCACCTGCCTGGTCTACCTGCATTATTTACTGAATCAATTCGAAATTCCCCGTACCGTTTTTGTTCAATTTCACGAAAGTCTGTGCTGGGTTTTTGAAAATGTTTATTTGTTCTTTGTTTCGGAAAATGCCAGTTCGTTGTTCAAGTGCTTGCAATAGTTATAATTTATCCAAATTTCAGATAAAAAGATCAAAAAGCCTTTAAAGGCAGGTTTTAGTACCGCACCTAAAATCTACATAATATAATCGTTGATCACACTAATATTATAAATGCGAAAGTTTGAATGTATGGATGGATGTTTTTTACCTCTTGACGCCAAAAGTACTGTAACGGCTTTTTTTCTTAATTATTTAAAGGACTGAGTCATGGGGTTGACTTCCGTATTTTAACTAAATAAATAACTACTTAAAACTAAATTAAATCTAAAACTAACATAAATAATTCTATTGCCGCATATAAGAAAACTATATTCTATAGTGTAGTGCATTAATGAGGAAAGGAGCTGGCATCCCCTACTATTGTTTGAACACAATGCAGTCTGAGTGTACAGCCGACGGCAAAGTTTCGTATTTAATATCCGGTTTCGGGACGGTGCAGAGGTGTTGGTTGCAGAGTTGTGTGGCTCACTGTATTTATTGACTGTTCATGTTTAGTACTACTTTGAGAGATGTATTAGATATATTTTGAAAAGATTTTAACAACCTCCCTAGATAATTGTGCTAGTATTCTTTATTTCCTGAAGAAGATAAAAGTTTACGGGAATGTATTATTATATTATCTAGCTTTTAGTACCTACGTGCTGCTTTAGCCCAAGCCTGGGTTAAAAGCCCATTATAAGAAAGATCTAAAACCGCTTATTCAGATTAGCATGCAGCAAACAATGTAGCTTTAGTCCACTTAGCAAAAACCACCGTGCTCTGGCAGTTCATTTTGCATAGCAAGACTCGTAGCTACTATGTAAACTCGAAAAAGATTAGGACTAGTTCTTATAGCACACTGAACTGGAAGAAGCTAGAAACCTAGACATTAATTTGAAAATAATGAGTACTGGACAGATTCACACAGCGCAATCTGTAGAGCATTATTTATCATTTAATATGTTTATTTATTAGAAAACAATGATAAAATCAATATTTTAAATAAAATTGTACCATCTCGTTGTAGTTGCTTGGTGGGTGATGATGATATTCATATTTTATTTATTCTTGTATCTCTCCTTAAAATCTACATATTTCTATTTCTTGAACACTAGCAAAATAGTGGCAAAGCAGATACAAATTGCTAAAAACAAAGAAGCCGAGACAAAATTGAATGTAAATCATGTCCATTTTACTATCTCTGAAACCTTTCGGCAATAATTAGACATAACATCGCGAACCAACAGTAGCGTCTTGCCGCCCTGACGCCTAATGCAGAACCCGCCCGCCCAGTCTCCGATCGTTCACCGCATTGGGCGGGCGTACTTCCTTAACGGTAGCCAGTATAAATTGTACCCGGAAGTAAATCGCGTGTCGCGTTTATAAAGTCCGGTAAATATGTTTTTGATTGAGGGTATTCCGCCATATGAAATACTAGCTTCTGCCCGCGCCTTCGCCTGCGTTTTATCGGGATAAAAAAGCCTATATGTTATTCCAGGTCCCAAACTATACCCATACCAAATTTCAGCCTGATCGGTTCAGTAGTTTTTGCGTGAAAGAGTAACAAATATCCATACATCCATCCATACAAACTTTGACATTTATAATATTAGTAGGATATGTTTGTTATTTTAAATACATTTAAATGGTTTTAAATGAACTATTTTATCGCATGTTAATAATTTTAATTGGAGTTTTTGTATTCTATGTATGGTATGGTACTGGGTATAGTTTGGGACCTGGAATAACATATAGGCTTGGTATGGTACTGAGATATAGGGAAACGGTTTTTGAGATTTGTAACGTGTTAATTTTCATTATTAATCGACTTCGAAAAAATGAGGAGTTTCTATGTTCGACTGTATGTAAGTATGTTTTTTATGTATGTATGTCCATCGATTTGGATGATTTCCTTGCATTTGTATAGAGGATGACTCCAGGGTGGTCCCATAAAAAAATATTCCCGAGGGATACTAAACCCTCTAACTTAATAAAAAATAAAACTAAGGGATTCGAGGTCGGTTTTTCGTTTCTTCCAAAACAAAATTATTTAAAGAGCTTTCACTGTCTCGCTTCAGGGCATAGGTTTTCCCACTCCCGTTTATTCTTCTGGTAAGGCACGGAAAATTATAAAAGAAATGATATCTAATTAAATTATATTAAAAACGAAATTATTCAAGGAACGTTACCGTTATTATAATTAATTTATACATTAGTAATGTTTATCGTGGTTTGTTTCTGCGAATCAGAACTGGGTTTGCTCAGTTAAACACTCCCGGCTAATGGTCCCCATTTAACTTCGTGTTGCTGTTGTTCTAATTTGTAGTACAAACTTTAAAAAGCTTTTTGGTGTTATCCCATAATACTCGACTTTTAAGCATAAGTAAAGTCCATTTTTTTTATTAACATATATACCTATCTAATTCATAGTTGATTATACCCCCACGTATTGTTATCACCACTATTTCTTGTAAATCATTGTTTACAACTTTGTTATCAGTAGCAACCTTTAATGACAGTAGGAAGCGAATCTTTATCATTCACTTGTGCATTTTGCTATGAGTAATGACTGCCCTAGATAAAGCTTATTGTAAGCAAAATATCACGTTTTGTATCGTTATAATGTACCTAAAAGTCAATAATATAACACTCTATTTACCTTCCTTATTCGCTGACCATGATTATTAACACAACAGATTAGCAAAATCCTACTAATATTATAAATGTCAAAGTTTGTAAGTGTGGATGTATGAATGTTTGTTCCTCTTTCACACAAAAACTACTGAACTGATTGGGTTGAAATTTTGTATGGGTATAGTTTGGGACCTGGAATAGGCATATAGGCAATTACCTATTATCCCGATAGCATAAAGTCAATTTTTTTATCCCGATAAACGCGGGCGAAGGCGCAGGCAGTAGCTAGTCTCTCATAAACAAATATTGCTAAAAAGGCTGTCTGAATCATTTTCTACTGCACCATTTATACCAAACCTACTCTACCTTTTCTTCGTACTACCCTTCGCAGGCTTTTGTCTTCGTTGCCCTATTTATTGCCTGAATCATTTGCTAGAGGAATGCAAACCTTTGCCGCCCGGTCTACAATACCCGTTTGATCCATATTGTTTCCATTGTAACACAAAGGTCGCTTATCTTCGTTCATAACAGAACGAACTCGTCTCCATGTCAGGATGTCAGTATTCTGTCAAACTCGACAGGAGACTGACGCTAACAAATCATAATAATAATAATTTACAATAATTTTACATTTTAGAGAACTTTAGTTTAGAAATAAGATTTAGTATTTGCATTAGTTTATTTTATAGTAGTTAGTTATAGTGCTAGCAAAATGCTGTTGAGTACGCCGTTTGAGGACAGGCTGTACAGCTTTGAATCCTTGAAGCAGAAGTTTGAGCGCCCTAAATCCAGGTAATTTGTGTTTTTCGTGAACAAGCTAACGTTTCTCTTACTGTAGTTAGATCTGGCTGCTGCTTAGAGCTGGATAAATTACAATAATGGGTTAAATTTTTTCATCATCAATCACAATAAACCGCGATTATCATTTGAATGAGCTGCTATAGCGTGTGTCGCGATCAGTAGAAGGATACGGGAAGTCTGTTTGGATTTTAAATCTGTGGGCTTGGAAGCTGAAGGCTACCTTTCCCTAGCGACCCATTCGTCTAATGTGTTACCTTTTTTATTTTTGTAATGCGTTGTGTATTTTATGTGTTGTTTTTTTATTTGCAGGCTCGGTGGCGGCATCCAGCGCAGTGCTACACATTCTGATATGCCACACCGCGGAAGCACCATTGCTGAAAGGTAAATAACGTGCCACACGAAAAAAAAACGGTCGCATATGAAAAAAATGTATGGAAATTAGGTCTCGGAATTTCTTCATTATAAGAACCCCCTTATACATAAAATAGGATCATCATCAGCCCATACACGTCCACTGCTGGACACAGGCCTCCCCCGTACGACGCCACAATTAGCGATCCTGAGCCGCCTCCATCCATCGACTTCCTGCGACCGCTACGATGTCGTCGGTCCATCGAGTGGATGGTCTCCCATGTAGGGGGGGATTTGCCATAATCACCACGCTTGGCAGGCAGATAGGTCATCGCAGTGTTGGTGTTTAAAAATACTCAGAAGGAAGCTGCTGCCCTTCCTCTGGTAGGTTCCCTTAGTCGGCTTTTACGACATCCACGGGTTGAGTTGGAGGGATCGATATTCGTACGCCGCGGCCCCACGGCATAAAATAGCATATAAGTAGATAATTTTATATCTATTCCATAATAATATGCAAGTTCCCCAGTCAAAGACCAGCGAAGATTTTAGAATCCAAGATACTTTGTTTTTCAAATTAGATATTTGGAATATCAGTTATTTTTAGGCACCCTTTGAGGCCTTTCTGTGAAAGCAATAGATTCAGATTCAATAACTTTCTTTCTTTATGCTTACAAAATAAGGATGTAGACAAGGCACCTATGTCAACTCAAGAATAAAAGCTGTTTTTAAACTACAGTTAGTAACAACAGTTGTTGTGACACGAATAAAACTAGGAAAAATACAGGGAAAACTCACACATAGACAGTCCCTCCTTGATAAAGTGCGTTTCTGTTTACTTGTGTAGTACTCGTATGTAGTAGTAATTTGTGTGTATTTCCTCTCATTCTGCACAAGTGTAGCGTTAAATTAGCAATTTAATGTGGATCGTTGGATCTCAATCTAAGAGTACCTATGCGGCGTGCCTACCAGCTTTTCATGCGTTATTAATTATTAACGAACTGGGGGCCTACTCGGAAAAGGAAAAACGAAGTTTCTTTTTCGTTTTCGTGCAAAACCAACTCTTATGTCGCTTGCATAAGATTAGCGTTTGCACGAAAAATAATCAGAAACTTCGATTTCGTTTTTACGAGTATGGGCCCTGGTTGGCTTACGAAACTATTTAAAATCAGATGTGTTTGTGTGTGTATTAAGTTTGTATAAAAATAGAGGAGTTACAGTTTGGGCCTAATATAAGAGTCAAAAGCCTATCAGCCTATATTTGTCCACTGCTGAACATAGGTATCTTCTTGTACTTATCTGTATTCGTTTCTGTACCTGTGTCTAAATAAATGTTTTTTTTTTCTATTGTCTCCAAATTGATATTTATTCCTGGCGATGCCACAAATTAGTTGGTATCATGAGGGGGCTTTGCCAATTTAAAGAGAAACAGATGATTGAATAATTGTGTAGAATATTATGCCCGATATTTATCAAAGCTGATGACGACCGATGTGGCGCGGCGATTCCGCCTTTAAAGCAGGAGGTTGCGGGTTCGATTCTCGCCGCGGGATAAATGTTTGTACGATCTGCAGATATTAGTTCCGGGTATTTTCAAAAGAAATATATTCCTATGTATTTATAGCAGTTATCCGTTTTATCTATTTATTAACGCAGATGAGTCAATCAATGGTGTCAACGTATTCAACTTTCACTTGGTTGATTTAAACCAGAGCTTTGGGTTTAATTATTTTTGGTTTTAAACCGGACATTATGAGATCAATGACCATCCTTATCTTCCTAATTGTTTAAACTAAACCTAAGTAATTGTGCAACTAATTACTAAGATAACTTGCCCAGTCCAGCTACTGGCAGGAAACAGAGTCAATAAATAATTTGACTGATTGGGAGCGCGTATTGTCAATCGCTTATTGTGTTATAGGAAATGATAAAGGTTGAAGTTTATGTTTGTGGAGGGTTTGTTTGCTGTCGATACTAAGTTAACTGGCTCAATTTTAATATGATCTTCACTTCAATTAATTTAATTTGAACGAAGCGAAGATTAAATTAATTAATTTGAATGAAGATGATAATCAAGAAATTTAATAAAAAAATAGTATTATGTTCGTAATATGTAATAACAATTGAAACAATTGAGCCAACTGCAGACCAGACAGTCTCAGGTAACTTAACTGGTCCATAGCAGATGTTTTGTTAAGCTATTTGTCGTATAATATATTATTTACCAATAAAATCTTGAATCTTGAATCAAACATACTTGAACGTATAGGTTTTGAGACAAAACAGATGCCAAATAAATCTTATAAGAGATACCCTCGGATACCAAACATTTCTATTTTAAACTTTTAGGATTAAGATCGGTAAACGAAGAAGGAAACTTTCTGGAAGCAAAAATAAAGAAAGCAAAAGTACACCTTAAAACGATGTTTTTAGATAGGTTCAGCGGGCCGATCACAATAATCGAAATGGCCTGTGATTTGCCATTTGTAAGCCATAATACGGTATTCGCACTTCCCATCCATCAAATTGCAATTAGCTACACTAGATAAACACTTACAGCCAGTCCCCCCAAAACTAAAACTGTAAATGAACTGTTTCAATGATTTTTGTACATTTCACATTACAAAACATAGGACCTAAGTTATTTCCAATCCTGCCATACATATGAGCTTTTTGATTTATATGTATTTACAACAGGGTCCCGTTCAGTGCGGATTTAAATTCGCTAATGCTCAAAAATGCAGTATATCCTGTTCCTTTTGTTTTACCAACTATTTAGTAAAACTCTTCTCATTATTTCCAGGTTGGCAGCACTGCAGGCGGCTGGTGCAAACGACTGGCGCGCCAGGGTGTGCAGACTGAGCCCCGAGAAGGAAGATTCTAAGGCTATCGAACGGGCGAAGAATAGGATCAATGTGAGTTTTTACTAATATCAATAAACCATAGATACGCCTTCATAGTAGCGGTCGAAGGGAGCCTCCGGGTCTAAATATTCTCGACAGAGAATCCGCTTTAACTGGTCAGAAACTGTCGGAATTTTACTTTGAACGGGTGTCGCTGTCGCATCGCATAATTCTAAGAAGTTATTCTCTCTCTTTTCGTAGAAAGAAAGCTTTTTCTGAGACAACCGTGAAGCGTTACGAGTAACGTAAAAGATGGTTTCAATATAACTGGATAATTACATAACTTCGACAAGAAATGCTTTAATAAACATAATAACGGACACCTAAAATAATTATATATAATACCTACCAAAAACTACGCAATGTACCTAGTTGAATTTCTCCATGCTTTAAAATAAATGACTCTTGACATTCATTTTCCTATCATGTTGGTAAAATCATTTGCATTAGATAAGTAGGTCTATTTAACGTTTCTTAATATAAACTGTTCACTTTTTTATTATAAGTTTCTCAAATAAAGGATTCTGCGCTACGCTACCAAGCTCCAATGTAAATGTCAAGAGCACTATATAAACCTCATCTGCCGACCCTGCATTCGCCCAAGGCTAGACAGCTACGTCATAATAACTGTGGCTAGGCTGCATTATAAAGGTTGAAGCACACAGGCCGCTCCGCTCCCATAAAGCACCACACGCGGCTACCTCAAATGGTGCTATTTGCACGCTGTCCACTCGAAGTCAGCTATGTAGCAGCAAGCTCGAAGTCCACACCCGTTCGACAAAGAGCCATGTGATCGTGCAAAACGAGTGACTAGATTTCAGCAGACGCAGGCTGGATGCTATTTTATGCTGTCACTATAAAATATATCAAAAGATTACGAGCTTAAGCCGATGTTTGAATGCTCGTTTTTGTTCTGTGCAGTAGCGGTGCCCAATGCATGTGCTTTGTCCTTACCATACCTCGCTGCATTGCATTTATAAAAATGAATACTTGAATAGCTTCACCGAAGGGCTGTGAATGCAATACATTAAATATTTAGTAAATACTAAATATTTAATGTATTGCATACTGCACAGAACACCCGCTACCGCTTGGCAATCCGCGGACTATAAGCTATAGCTTATAGCCCGTACAGTAATAAGCCTATACCTAATTTTATTCCGAATAAGGAATCGATGCGATATTTCAGTACGTTATAACTAAACTGAACCAATGGCGTAATTTTAGCGTAGTCTTTATGTTGTTGTTTATGGATACTAGAAAACATTGAGGCACATCTTCACCATCATCTTCATCTTCCATCTTAGGCTTCATCTTCCAGGAAACATTAAGGTACATTTTCACCTTCATCTTCCATCTTAGACTACTTGAGAAAGTGAAGATGTAGCATCTTCACGTTTTGCCTTCAACCCTTATCACTTAGGGCTATGGAAAATAGATAGTAGCCGATTCTCAGACCTACTGAATACGCATATAAAATTTGGTAAAAATCTGTAAAGCCGTTTCGGAGGAGTACGGTAACTAACATTGTGACATGGAAATTTTATATATAAGATTATCTTTAAGATAGCCGCACTGCAGAGCGAAACCCACTAGCACAGGTATTATATTACTTAAAAGAGTGTCCCATACCACTGAAATGTATTAGATTAATAAGTAAAAGACATAACCATTTTGATTTTGGATTTTTTTTAATAAGTAATCAGTTTTTATAGTGCTTACCCAAACTTACAATTAATTCAACTTTCGGTTTTTTAGGATACTATACAAGTTTTTGTACCTACCAGTACCTAATTGTAGAGCTTTTTGTAAAAGGCCATTTTCAAGTAAAGGTTGATCTCGTACGATTTTCTGTTGGACGTAATCTGACATTGTTATATGTATTTTATTACTATAAGTATCATTAATCTCCTCAGGTATCATTAAAAACTTTCATCGTATTTTGACTCTGTTTCTACTGAATTCTTTTAGAATGTCAGACCATTCCTACTAATCATATCAACTAACAAAATTCATAAAGGAATCACATATTTCATTAAAAAAACATAGAATACTCCTTTACAAACCTCTATTAGTGTTACTATTGTAAGTTTTTTCAGTAACATTATTAAAAAAAAATAACACTATGGAGTACACATACATCACCACAATCATTTTTGTTTGTATTAAATAGTCAATGTGTAAATTTTGTGACAGGAAACCAATGATGGAGAGCCTCCATTCAAAATGCGGCCCTTCCACGCCCTACGAACGCCTTTCGCCCCTCCGGTAAAACTGTGAATGCATGCCTGTAAACTTAATGTTGTTTTGTTTGTCGCAACTTATACTAAGCATTACTAAAGTTGCTTACGGCAACACTGCTATATCTTGTGAAATGACTAACAAATTACACATTCGCCAATTTTCTCCCATCAGTTAGCCAGCTTGTCATTTGTTTTTTTTTCCATGGGCCAGCTTAGGAAAGCAAAATTGAATACGCGCGGACACGAAACTAAAAAGTCATCTGTTTGGTGGCAATAAGCTTTGCGTACACTGCTTTGTGAGGCTTGCCAAGTTTGTCAGTTCCATGAACATTAGAATCTCCTCCTTTTTTAAATTCGGTTGAAGAGGAGGCGAAAAATAACATAACATGCGCAGTTTGCACCGTCTTTTGATGATATAAATAAATAGTAAAGATTGAAATAACATAATTCATTACAAAACTATGCCAAAACACGAAATCAAAGCATCGATCTGACAGCCCTTAATGGCCCAAGGTTACAAGACTCGTGCTAGCCGGTGATATCTCTGTCACGCAGAGCCATAACTATTTTATGCTAATGAATATCCCTTGGTATCGATACTATGAAACCATGGTTGTGTCTTAACAAAAAAAATTATGCAACTGTAAAGCTTTGAAAAACGTTGAAATGTAAGCTTTTCCATCGTCATTTCGTTAAATTAAAACTAAGATTAAATTGGTGATCCTAAATAAAACTACTGGAACCTATCGATTCTTTTACAAAAACGTAACTCTCAGCGGCACAAAATGTAGCTGTCATCTTCTAAACACTTACATGTCCCAAGAAGCACACATCCCCCCGCAGCCCCTCGTGACGTAGCGGCGGCGACCGCGGCGCGCCCCTGCGCGGTCTCGTTGCCGAGTTTGGGTAGTGAATGCGTTAACGAGTTAACAATTAAGAGTTGATACTATCTGAAATCAGTTATTTTCAACGATCATATCTTCCACAATTCTGAAGCATTTACTTTGAGATTTTAATATGTTATAGTTCAGGATTGATGCTAGACCACTAGTGTTTCGAAAACACGATTACATGAAATTTTCTCGGAAAAAAAATCCAAAGTTCACTCTAAACTGTACTTTAAACCGTCGCTATTCAATAGATACGTTAAAATAAGCCTTGATACTTTGTACAGTAAACAATCAGAGTATAAAGCAGACGGTGTGTTTTAGATTTTCAAAATTACTATTATTTTTACCGTAAAAAAACAAAAACATTATTTTTGCGGTTATGACGTTCTACTCTGTCCCGCTCATATGAACGCGAAATCCCAAGCCTATCCTTTTCACACAATGGTGAGGTATTGTAGGCCCTTAAAGATAAAAAGGATAGAGACATTTTCATGCATTCAAATTAGTAGATATAGTAACAACGGAATCGAAACATATGTCGCAAGCGTCCTCAATTAAAAGATGATTTTACCTACTGCCGTAATAATCGCTGCCGAGTATCCCTCGAAGTAAGCCCGCAAATGTCGTAAGATACTAAGGAAACCTACAAGAGAAAAAGTCAGCTTTCTTCTGTGTAATCTTAAAAAATCCACTTTGATCACCATTCCGCATGCCAACCCTGGTTATGATGGCATAACCCCCGTTGTTAAGGGAAGACACATTCAGCAGTGGAAGTTATACGTACGCATTACCTACGTCCACTAAGTAGTAACACCAACACAGTAGAGGGGCCGATCAAAAAAAAAATATTTAAACTACCTGCAGTCGATACTTTGAAAATGATTGTCCTGTATTTCTTAAGATGTAGGCTTAACCACGCAGAAAATAATCATAGCAAAATTTTTGGGGAATAATTGCGGAAAAGCTTTTCACATTCAGCATGGCACATCTACATTAGGGTAATTTATTATTTAATTATAATAACATCCCTCAGGGCGTGACTTGGCGTGATGGAATGGTATTCAAGGTTTTCGCAAATTCGTGTTTTGCCTTGATTAAGGCAAACGCATTTGAGAAATATATTCGTTTGCTACTACTATTATTAGCTTACTTTTATTAATAGCTTTCAGCTCTTGTATTCTAGCTTAGATGATTTATTTGGGGCTTATTGAATTGAACTCACAAACTTTAATTACATGTTCATATTAATTTGTTAGTTGTTTCATGTGTAAGTACATCGATTTCTTATAATAATAATAAATAATGTTGGACAATCCACACAGCATTATCTAGCCCCAAGCTAAGCAGAGCTTGTGTTATGGATACTAGATAACTGATATACATAATACAGTACATACACAGATATACATATATATTTTTATTATGCTTAGAAAATACCCGGAACAAAATGCAAATAGCACATAGTACAAACATTTTTCCCAGGGCGGAAATCGATACGGCAATCTCCTGCGTCGCAGGCGGACCTTCGCCCGCTGCGCCACATCGGTCGTGTTATTATTTAAAGTGAGATCACGACATGAACCCCGTTTCGTCTTAATAGTGCTGATATTTATGTTAAGAAGTTCCTTATAATGATGATGTCCGCCTTGCCGAATTTCGGCCACGGTGGCCAGTCTCGACTCAGGCTAGTCATGTACGCAGGACATACTCTAGTGCACAAGTGTGTGAGTGCCTGATATAGAAATAATAAAGGGTCTCGGCCAAAACTGCAACCACGCAACCACAATCGTCATTTGCTGATACAGCGCGCTTCAGCGTTTTAAATTGATCTCGTTGGCCGTTGCGGCTTGGTAGGGCCACTGGCCGCGTACGCCCAGGTGCGCGTGCTCCATTGCGACTTCATACTAATGTACATAGTATGTATCACGCTGGCCAGCGGCGCACTAACGGCCACGTGCTCCGACCTGGCCGCTAGTGCACGCCTGGCCATAGTCGCTACACATTCGACATTCATCCTTGTACACATAGATAATTTTTTTATCGTTAGACACTGCAAAGCTTCCGCCAACACACTCCTGCTACATACAGTTCCATAATATGATAACGAATCTCGGTCATCGACCCCTTCAGTGTCACGCACAGCACGTGACATGAAGTGAATTACCTTCCACGACTGCGAAAATATATGGTGTCGCGTGATTTTTGCATATGCCCTCTAAAAATAAACCGGAAAAGAGGAATTTCTATTTGAATGTGTGAATCAAAAAGGTTATATGAACAGTCTGCTATGTCGCTTAGCTTATAAATACCCCAATGTTTGACAAATTTATTAATTCGGTAATTCAGGGACAATTTAAAGTTTTCATTTCAACATCAAAGCGGAATCGCAATTTCACGATATTTTTTTTATAAATAATATTTTTTTGTATGTCATTTTTGTAAATAATTTGAGCGTCCTCTTGATTGTTGTTGCAAACAATCAAGAGGACGCTCAAATCATTTACAAAAATGACATACAAAAAAATACTGCAGTTAGTTCAACTGTTTTAATTGTAAATACTAGTTCAAATTTGTTTATGTTGTATAATTTTTAAACTGCTTCGTATATTTTTCTTTATATTATCCAAGTAATTGCAAATAACTTGCGATGTCGCTACAAATCTACCCAAATATTTGCGATTATTAAGGGAGGAGGAGAGTGTGACTAAATACAAATTTTCCGTGATTCGTCCTTTTTTTCCTTTTCATCAGATTTATTGGCACTGTGATTGAATAAATTAATTTATGTCCAAAAGATTAATGTAATGGCATCCAATAAAGCTTTTTAAAAGCCTCGTCAAACAATCACATCGCTTTACTGTGATGGTACCTAATCTCTTTATGTTATTAAATTTATATTGTAAATGATTGAATTATGAAAATGTAATAGGTAAATGTCTGGCCTAAAGATAACTTGGTTTAGTTAGATTTTCATTCATAGTTTGTATGTGTGATTATCCTGCTTTTCCTGAAGTTTTTTTTTACTGACAACCTTTCATATGCGTCGTCTACGAGATGGGATAAAAAACTAAAAAACGGGACAATATTAGAATTTAAGGTATTTAGTAGTTACTTAAAAGTATTTAGTAACAATTCCGCGTATAACCTTCGGAGGAGCTCGGAGAGGCAACATCACTGGCGGGACTCTGTCGGTGTTGCTTTGCTGACCAATCTCAATGTCAAGGTCGAGTATTGTGGTGTCCTGAAGATGTCTCGTGGAGAGACGAAACTAGTAGACAATTCACTTTGATGAATACTATCAGAGAAGGTTATACGCGGAATTGTTGTTAAATATGTTTTCATTCTAATATTGTGCAATGGATTTCCGCAAAGTAACGCCTGAATCTATCATTTATTTAAAAAACGGGACCTTTAAACCCCCACTCCTAGGGCTCACCTCACAAGGGTGGGGACTTTTAATAGGTATGTTTGTATCTTAACTAGTCCAAACTAAGTTCCGAAGTAAAACTTTTTGATTTCGACTTTATCACGCCACCACCTCTTGAGCACTGACTGGACTACTAGGTGCACTCAAAGCATGTTCGAGTTTTTAAAAACGGTCAATAGTCACTATTAAATGGTGACTATTGACGACAAAAATAATTGTCGTTTGTTTTGGTGGTCATAATAATAATGGGCTTAGAAGACAAAGTCTTTAACTATCCAACCAAATTTTATACTAAATGTAGTATGGATTGTATAACTAACAAAAACGGTATTCTATTCTCAGCCTAAATGTCAACTAAAGCTAAACATCTAAAGTTCATTCTATATTCGTCTCCCTATGTTGTTCTTTATCGTGTTACTGAAATAACGAGTTGACCTTTCCATGCTTTTGTTCTATCTTTATCAGGATTCCCTTGGATTTGTGACTTAAAAGGCGGTTTATTATGCCAGTTTCTGTCACAGCTTTTACCTATAGTAAACTAGCAACCAGCTCCGGCTTTTCACGGGTAGTAGAGCATATATCTAAAAGGATTACGTAGCGTTTTCGATGAAAGCTCTCAGGCGGCTTGGCTTTTTCCAAGACTTCCAACAATTATCGTTATATTTTTATATTTCAACTAATTTACAAATTTTGATAAATTATATACCTAAACCTTCCTCATGAATCACTCTATCGATTGGGAAAAACCGCATGAAAATCCGTTCCATAGTAATTTTACTT
This sequence comes from Eupithecia insigniata, assembly GCA_947859395.1. Lineage (NCBI taxonomy): Eukaryota > Metazoa > Arthropoda > Insecta > Lepidoptera > Geometridae > Eupithecia > Eupithecia insigniata. Next base: position 4,661,966 of record OX402002.1, read on the forward strand.
TATTGCGAACAGATAGACAGACAGACAGACAATGCGGAGGACTTTGTTTTATAATATGGAATAATGACGATACATCTTCATCGCCCATGACCGTTTGAAACTATAACCATTAAGGTGTTTTTTTTTAATCCCTCTGAAAGGTTTTGTTTCATATAACTAGCTGCTGCCCGCGCCTTCGCCCGCGTTTTATCGGGATAAAAGATTTGGGTTGGTTATTCCAGGTCCCAAACTATACCCATATCATATTTCAGCCTAATCAGTTCAGTAGTGTTTGCGTGAAAGAGTAACAAATATCCATACATCCAGCCTTACAAACTTTAACATTTATAATAGTAGTAGAATTTAGACAGAGAAAGGAAAACGGAGTTCAGTGACTACCAAGTGCAACTTCGCTATTCTGCATAGAAATAATAAAAGAAAAATATTTTATGGGCATTAAAAAAGCTTATGATAGGTATCATAAACTGTACATTGGATATATAAAAAGTCCTTTGATTAACGTAATTATAGGAAAGAAAAGGTAGTTTGAGGCATACCATACACCCGCATTAAGAGTTGATACTATCTGAAATCAGTTATTTTCAACGATCAAATGGTGAGGTATTGTAGGCCCTTAAGACCTATGTACATTCCTTCAAATAAAACGAACATGATCAACTAGATCTACCTGCTGTGCGCCCATTTAGGTCGCACCGCAGAGGCTGGGCGTAAAAAATTCTAGACATTAGAATGAAAATATTTGGTAACAATTCTGAGTATAACCCTCTCTGATAATATTCATCAAAGTCAAAAAGTCAATACTCGTACTACCTTGACATTGAGATTGCCAAGCAACACCGACAGAGTGCAGTCAGCGACTCCGAGATTCTCGCGCCGCCGGCCAGTCCAGCCAGTGATGTTGCCTCTCCGAGGTCCTCCAACTCCAAGATTAAATAGTTAGATAGAAAAAACTTTTATTGCGCACTTAGAACTAGGACACAAATTACAGATGAGACAATAACAACATAAGTGACAATTAGCAGTCTTATCGCTATCTGCCAGACAACTGGATATGGATAGGATCATTGGATATATGTAGATGAGGTAAGATCTGTGTTAGTTCTAATTCTAACATGAATCCACAGTGAGTACGTATTTTACATAAGCCAACAACAAAACAAATCATCGAAAACAAAAACTTTTTTCCGCTAATGTTCACATCAAAAAACAATTTTCCCGATGTGAATTCTAAATACCAAATATCCCAAAGCCCATTACCAAAAATACGTATTACGAAATAATTCCCTCCACATTTTGCGACGCGAGAAATTGAATTTACCTAACCCTGTAATAAAAACATTTCATAGTATACTGTGTTCTAGAATTCAAGATATTTTATGTAAACAAATATATATTTAATATATAATTTGTTAACAAATATATATTTTTAAATGAAAACTTTACAAAATCCGAATTACTACAATAACAGAAAACAACTATGTAATCACTCAAATAAATACACAATCTGTAACAACGCAACGCACACGCTTGAAAATCTTTTCAAGTTCGAATGCGGAAGAAAAATGGATAAAAATATGGATGATACCTTCAAAACAAAAAATTGTTATGAGCATCTGCGATTTGCTTCGATGATACCAATTTCGTAAATATTTACCATCAGTTTTGCTTTGTTTTTTAACCCCTTTATTTACAAAAAGTATCTAGTGTTGGAACCGAGTAAACGTTTTTATTAGATCTAGTCAGCGCCATCTATGTCTGCTGGCGGAAATTAAACGAACGCGCCGCCTCTAGCGGCGAGAAAACGAAGTTTGAATATAGCACGGGAACATGGTAAACTTTATTTCTAGAATATTTTTATGATAGACAATTTATATATCATCTAGTTGTTGGGCGATTTAGAGATAATTTGATAGGATGTTGGCATCAAAATCCAATTTCGATACCTCATCTCCGCCACATCTTTGTACCGAGCTCCAAGCCTCATGCAGTCATGCATAATGATTGTACTGAAAAAGATTCGGGATGGCATTGGTTTAATAAAGTTTATTTTGTTATTGCTATTTTAGGCGTCGTATGGGGGATGCCCTCTGTCCAGCAGTGAACGTGTAGGTATGTGTATGGTCTGATACGATGATGATGATTTTATTATTATTACCTATTAACCAGCGCTGCAACGCCGCAAAGGGCAAATGCACCCCTTACCTTATTTATTTTACTGGGTGAGATTGCGGTCAAACAAAGGTATAAGGAATGTGGGTTTCCTGATTGATTTAAACACTTTGCTTCTTTTCATTGTTTTATTACTTATCTTCTATAACTTCTTTCAATTTTCCTTACCTATATAAATTCTCTACTACGCAAAAACAATTTTCCTTATCACAAGATGGCGTCCCTTCGAAAATCCGCCAACAATTTTTTTTTTTTTAAAAGGTTTGCATGGGCTTGTTACTAGGCCGATTGGATACAGGGAATAAAAAAAAAATATGATTTGAGAGTGTTTCTCATATCTGTTTACCATTTTGATCTTTTGAATGTGTCATGTGATCATTAGACCGGCATTAGATTAACTCTAATTAATCAAACCCATACACATTTCCAGCGATTTCCTTCACGCCGTCATTACCCACCGCATTCTAGGTCGTCTTTGCATTATTCTAAAAGGTAGTGCACACGTCCTCATTGCCCTATAAGGCACTGTCGTAACCCTTGCCTTTTTAGAATTTAGAGGCAAGCACTGCCATAATGTTCTAGTTCTGGCTCTTATTTATTGCTCTTGATATAAGTGTTTGCATACTAATTGTATGCAACAGTATCATAATATTTATTTATTAAGACGAAGTGAGCTCGGTTTTGCTATCCAAGGACGAGCGAACACCGCGCGCAAATTCACCGTTTTTTATTTTTAAATTTGGTTTGATCTCAAATTATACTATTTCGCAATAAAATAAAACCACAATCCTCTAAAGTATTTATTAGGGAGACGTAGAAGAAATTTCATTGAAAAATTTGTTAAGTAATCACCAAATGAAACTGGTTTTTCCGTATCTCTGTAAAAATTAAGATTTAGAGGCAACTTCGCGATTTTTTTGTCTCAAGTCAAGTTTATTCAATTCTGTTTCGGCTCCCATATGTACTAACTAGAATCATAAACTTTAGATGCTCATTAAAAAAATTATAAAAAATTCAATGATTTCTTGCCTTAGAATAGATTTTTCGTACAGTCAAAACGTGGGTTTTGGGACTCACTTCACCGTAACTAGCTCTTGCTTGAAGCTAAGCACGAGTTTTCGAGATATGTTCTATAACTACATCTGTCCAAAAATTCAGCACAAATTAGATTAAAAAAAAGAACTATATACTAGTACTATATAGTATTATATACTAGCTGCTGCCCGCGCCTTCGCCCGCGTTTTATGGGTATAGCCTATATGTTATTCCAGGTCCAAAACTATACCCATACCAAATTTCAGCCTAATCGGTTTAGTAGTTTTTGCGTGAAAGACTACCAAATATCCATACATCCAGACATCTATCCTTACAAACTTTGACATTTATAATATAAGTAGGATGGCCGGTTTACGTTACCAGCCATGTATTTGCCTGATATTGAAAAAATCACTTGGAAAGGTTAAAATAATGGACAATGATAAATTATTGTAAACGCTTGAATGCACAAAACGAATGAATCGCGGCCGCAAGCCCTTGTATACTTCGTTGTACACAGTGTCGGGTAAACCTGTTTGCAGTCGTGATACTTTGTAAATACTAAGGTACAATGCCGGGGGCAATTCTGCGTATCACGTGATACCTTATCGAGTGATACTCATTATCACGGGATAAAAATATCATGTGATAAAAATCGAGTACCGCCAAAAACTGCATTCTTGTGCGAATTATCGAGCAACTAATCAAAGAAAAATATTGAATTGCAGATTTTGATAATATTTTTGTGTATCACTCAATATTTTGACTTACTGACTTATTGAATATTAAACGAATAGATATATTGCCAGAATTGCCCTCCAGTGGTTCTACTGTGTAATAATCAAATTCTATCTTTAATTCTGTTTATCCCTCTGACTCAACTGTTTGGCACAAACAAGTACATCCATAGTAAAGCCAGAGATCTCCTGTGAATATTGATATCTTGTATTGTATCTATCTCGATTTCTGTGGCAATTATAATTTAACTTACTTAATTTAATTAATTATTTAATTGATTTTCATTTAAATTAAACAACCTACGTACCTACGTAAGCAGCGTGTGTTGCGTTAGGTATTTACCTTATTACAATGTGACGTGTTATTCTTGAAATTTACGAGTAATTTGTTACTAGCTGCTGCCCGCGGCTTCGCACTCGCTTTTTATGTACCCTATGTCCGTCTCTGGGATACCATCTACCTCCCTGCCAAATTTCAGTAAGATCCGTTCAGCCGTTTAGGCGTGACAACGTAACAGACAGAGTTACTTTATTTATAATATTAAGGATAATATAGGATTTATTGGATTATATTATATTTATCATTATATTATGCACAATTATAAAAACGGCATTTCCCATGACACTATTGTGTACTAAAATAATAAATTTTGACTTCTAATTAGGGTCACAATATTTTTGAAATTTATTGTTTTAATTCATGAACTTGTTTACTTTACACAAAGTTTTTGCAGTCTATATTGAGTGACAACTTTATACAAATAATGCTTTTGTATAAAAGTTGTAACCCTGTTAAAGTTGCACTTGAAAAGTCTTAAACTCTTTTTACTTTACTTTTATTTTGAACCGTGCCATCGCACCGAGCATCTTCATTGCCCTTTGTTTGCTTCAAACTTTTTGCGCAATTCAGTTTTCTTACCTTACCTTTTTGAAATGTTAATATCTTTTCGATATCGAAAGCTATCATAGTTTTGATAATTGTTGAAAAGGATATTAAATCACTATATCACTACATAGTATAAAACAAAGTCGTTTCCCGCTGTCTGTCTGTCTGTCCCTACTATATGCTTAGATCGTTAAAACTACACAACAGATTATGATGCGGTTTTTTTAATACAAAGAATGATTCAAGAGGAAAGTTTATATGTATAATTTGCACCCGTGCGAAGCCGGGGCGGGTCGCTAGTGGTATATATAGCAATCAGCACGTTTATTTCTTTAGGCAAAGTAAGCTCCTAGTCATGTCAAATTTTTAACTAAATTTTTTAAAATAAAATGAAAATTTTAAACCTTATTATTATCAAATAAGAAATAAAGTGTCAACTATTCGTTTTAGTCCACTAGTGGAACAAGTAAAAAATAAACTACTAGCACTCAACACAATCTCTCTCGACATCACTCTCCTTGTAATAAGCTCTGATTTGAATAAACGACTATACGTGATATGACCTTCTAAATATCTTAATGGTGATTAATGAAACCGATCTCTGATAATTAACCAAGGCCTGGCTCGTTATAACAGTATCGTTTCGCCAAGGCTTCACTGAACTGCCCTTTATTCTCCTAAATTGATAAAATCGTGACTGACTGATATATTACTGGAATTACTACGATGCCCTGTGGCCTTACGATAGCTTAGCTTCCCTTGAACTTCTTTCCATTTTAGTGTCTTGTCTGTTAAGTGTACTTTACGCTATCTCTATAATATTTATGACTTGTATCCCTTCCAATGGGTGGTTTCCTAAAGCGTTCTAAGTGAAACCTCCACTACGAATTTTATTAGATTTTTCTTTCATGAATACCTTTGTCTCTGAATGGTTTTATGTACGCAAGGATAACAATGCGTAATTATTAAAAATTCACGGGTATTTATCGCGTTTATGAGAATATTAGGAGCTGCTGCGGTATGCTCAGAAAATAGACATTCTAGTATCAAGAAATATACTTGAACATCCACTCGATGGACCGACGACATCGTAGCGGTCGCAGGGAGTCGATGGATGGAGGCGGCTCAGGACCGCTATTTGTGGCGTCGTACGGGGGAGGCCTATGTCCAGCTGTGGACGTGTATGGGCTGATGATGATGATGATTTATCGCGTTTATTTAGCTATACACCCGTGAATATTTAATAATAATGTGTTCAGATTGCGTAAGTTTAAAAAACTTTAACAATGCGTAAATTATACATACACTCTAAAAATTTCAGGTATTCGATGATTGTTTTTATTTTCTCTCTCGATAAAATCGTTGTCAACAGATATATTTCTTGATACAAGAATGTCTATTTTCTGAGCATACCGCAGCAGCTCCTAATATTCTCATAATGAGTCATAACATAACTTCATAACAGAATTGCAATTTCATTTAGAAATATTCACATTCTTGACATTACAAACTTGGTAATTGTCTGAAGGTGGGTAAAATTAGAATAAACGATCAAAGAGCTGATCTAGAACAACAATGTTCTTTTAATCCTTTACTTCAGGTGAAGGCTTCGATTTTTAGAAACGTTGTTAAGCCCATCACAGACGTAGCTATAATATACAGTAATACTAGCTGCTGCCCGCGCCTTCGCCCGCGTTTTATCGGGATAAAAAAAGCCTATATGTTATTCCAGGTCCCAAACTATACCTATACCAAATTTCAGCATAATCGGTTTAGTAGTTTTTGCGTGAAAGAGTAACAAATATCCATACATCCATCCATACAAACTTTGACATTTATAATATTAGTAGGATGAACCTACATACCAGAGGAAGGGCAGCAGCTTCCTTCTGACTATTTTTCAACACCAACCCTGCGAACAACCAATCCGCCTGCCAAGCGTGGTGATTATGGCAAATCCCCCCTACATGGGAGACCATCCGCTCGATGGACCGACGACATCGTAGCGGTCGCAGGGAGTCGATGGATGGAGGCGGCTCAGGAACGCTGTTTGTGGCATCGTATGGGGGAGGCCTATGTCCAGCAGTAGACGTGTATGGGTTGATATGATGAGGATGAATAGCAAGGCATAGCGTGATATATTTTCTATACAAATTTTTGAGTGACCGCACACGCAGCTATAATGTATGTATATTTGTATGACGTCACCAAGCTATACGTAATTGCTTGTGTTGCTTGCTTTATAGCACCGTGTATTACTATAAATTATAGCTACGTCTGTGATGAGCTTCATTGTTTTATTTTGCCATTTTAATTTTATTGGTTAAAAAATCCCCAGAGTCTATAATGTGGAAAAAAAACTATTCTTAGGTCCAATAAAATTATGCTAATGAATTAATGACTCCTGGGTGAACACAAATATTTGTTTCTATATATAAATAAATCTTAAACGATTTGCATCACCAATAGATGAATAATAGATCGAACATTATTTCGCCCACCGTTTCGCTTTTATTTTCGCCAATATTTTCAATGAACAGCATCTATCTCGCTCTCTCTTTCTTTCTCTCTCTCTAGTAGAAATAACATCATCATACATACAATTTGACGATCTTTGTGGCGCACCGGGAGAAAGTCCGTCTGCGACTCAGAAGGTTGCGGGTTTGTTTCCCTCCTCGAGAAAAATTTGAGGAAGAGACAGTTTGTACGATCTGGAGATTTTTGTTTCGGGTGCTCTGGGTGTTTTATATGTATAATAAAAAAAAATCTAATGTAATGTTACTAGTAAGTACAATATAACCTATCTAGTACCCATAACACATTGTGATATATCATAAAAAATGTCCAGCATTTTTTATTTATTTAATAAATATATATATTTACTATTAGTGTCAATAATTAGTCATAATCGTAGCTAATATTAGTAGTAAATGACTTCTGAAAATGGCTTCAGTACAATAAATGAAGGGAGTTGTGTCTCGTCGTTAACTATGAGAGCATGTCTCCATCTCCACAGCGACGGAAGACTCGCCTCGAGATACTTTGGTCATAGTGGTGGTCCTAATTAGTGGGCGGTAGACTTTTTTAACTCGTCCATCATACAGTGCCAAAACGGTCAGATTTCTGAAAGTGCCCCACTTATACATTTGGCGTTAGGATTGATACTATTTATAATTTTGGCCACAGTAGAGTTAGTTATAAACTGTGGCTGGAACGCACACAGCACAATGTGACCTTTATGGTTTCTATATATGTTCATCGGTTTTAATTATACATCGGGTCATGGCAGATTTAATTGATAATAATTATTACAAAATATTGCTAATATCATTATATGAGTTTTATTATAATTCTGTGTGAATAGTCAAGCATTATTCATTTAATAATATAGGGATGGAAAACAACTGATGTTATATGTAGAGCATGGAATTATAAACAAAGGTAATGTTTCAATCTTCGAGTAAATCAGAAATAAGATATTCTCACCACATCCTGATACGATAATAGCGTTCCGTGAATTTCAAATATTTATCAAAATCCGGCCTTTGTTTTCATAATTTTTACATTCACCGCCCAAACAAAATGAATTTTCGCACGATCTTTTCCGTTATACACTTGCCTAGGGTCAGTGAGATAGCTTCAACAATTGCCAATTAAGTTACTCATTTAAAACTAAGCAGTCACTTTTCGAAAGGTCCTACCGTGACCCTAGTGGAAAGAAAAGTTGAGTTTCACATCCAACACAGTTCTTCACAAAAAAACGTTTGCATAGTCAGTTCTAGGTATTCATTCAGTGCATAGTATGCATTTGCGAATGACCTACCTGGGCAACGAGACGCGCGGGCACCGTCAGTTGTTTTGGCAGACTCGAACTGCGCGCGCGCCTCGCGATCGCAATTTTCGAAATTCAGCTTTCACTAAAAACATCGCGGATCGCGGTACACCGCTAATTGTTTCTTCTATAATTGATGCTGTAAACTTTCGTGTGATCTCTTTAATTGCTTGTTGTGATTTTTATCTTCATTTAGGTTTATAGCTGTGAAAAAATTTCGGTACCATCATCTTTTGGTTCCATTTTATTACAAGTGTATGCGTGTTAATAGTCGAATACTCTATTGACTATAATGATAATTTTACATATCAAATTGTTCTCGAGGTGAACTATTGTTTCCACTCAATTCGTTGCTATTCATTTATCACTTGTTATCGTTTATCTTTGCTATCTACGGCTTTGACCTTGTAATCTGTTAAACTATGCGTCAATTTTATCGGTGCTATAACCGTTATTTTAATGCGTGGTTGCAATTTTGATAGAAGTAATTGTAACTTTCGCCCAACACGTGTGGTTTCTATTTTCGTTTGTTTTAATTTGTACTCATTGTCTTCGCATGTACTCTGGTACCTACAATATTTTGGTCCTTGATATGTACCTACTCATTTATATTCAACACAAGTAATATAGTATCAATGATGTTCTGTGTTCTGGTGTCATTTGTATATCACGTATTGTATTTGGAATGGATCTGACCCATATTGTCCTTTTCCACACTCTATTGATGTTTATTGCTCCTTGATTGTAGATGATGGGTCTTTGAGATATATATCCAGTCTTCCTTACGTAGCCAAATTTGTCTAATCTAATACGAACACCTAAGTTAATATCTTTGAAATACAGTGAGGATAAATTGGTTTTTAGTTTTTGTTCCGTGCCGTGTTTGGTGAGGACAAGTTGCTTATTTGGCGTTCCGTCTGTCGTCAGAAGTTATTGCGTATTAGTCTCGACGGTGGTATGCTTCTTTGAAAATGCGAGGATAACAACTTTATGGTTTTCCTTCTGTATTTTACTAAAATAACAATTCCAATACGTAATGGTTACGGCTAAGTATACGATGTTGTACTTGTTCATACAAAGTTCGTAATTGGTTTTATTTCCCATTATAGGCTCACTCGATTTACTCGCTCGTTTTGGCACCTGTTCAACCGAATCGAAAACTCGATTGGTACTCTTGAAATCGATTACTCTTAGGTCAAGGCTTAGTTCAAACTTTTCGAGCTCGCTCCTTTATCAGCGTTTTTCACAAGTTGGATGATGCGTCATTGTTGCTGCCTCTGGTCGATGTTTACACACATTCTAGGGACCTGCGGGTGAGTCACTCTGTGTCCGCTACCAGATGATTATGACGATCTGATGCTTTAGTTGGCCAGTGTCTGTTGTAGCGCGCAGTTTTCTGCATTTTGTTTATTATTGTTTTAAATTTTTACATTTGTAAATTTTATATCAATTTAATAGTTTTATTATACACTGCGTATCAGTGATTATAGTGCAATAATTATTGATCAATTATTACCGCAAATGGAAGGTGATACCTTGGATTTATAAGTTTATCAATAATATGTGATTGGATTGCAATTGACAATGTTTTACGAGTCGATTGTTGGAATTTGTGTGCTGGTGTATTTACTATGGAAGTTTCTGTTCCCGAGCAAACAGGAGAAAATTCAACCGATAGAGTTAACAGGATCATATGATGTCAAAGAGAAGCAAGTAGACAATACAGTAGAGAATACTTTGAATGTCGTTGAAAAAACACAAGATGACGTTAATGTCCCTGTGAAGGAAGCTGCTAGTACGGTAAAGAAAGAAATCAACGTCAGACAAAAAGCAGTAGACGTTGTGGGAGATATAAAAACTCCAATTGACCCGCTCGTCGTTTACCAAAACCATAAAAACACAGAACGCTCTTTGTTCGAAAATGGAGGTAAAAGAGAGAGTCCGCCAAAAGAAAGGTTTGCAGAGTTTATTGAGAAAACGCTTTGCGACAATAAAATACAGTCGCTAATTCAAAATCTATCTCTAGACAACGACTTATTTAAATTCGAAAAACCAGGCAACGAGAGTAATAAAGAAAATGAACCTGAATTAAAACCGTCTATAGGAAACAGCACTATAAGTGAAAAAGCTGTGAAGCTACAAAATTCAATTGACGAAATTGCTGATAAGATAAAACTGTTGAATGAAACGAAATTAATTGATGATGCGAGGAATGGGAGTCTTAACGAGTCTAGAATTATACAAACTATTGAAAGCACTGAAATTCCCGAACAGCCCGTTGAGATCAAAACAAATGATACTCTTCTTTTAAAACGCTTGCAAAGACAATCTGGATTACCAACAGGACTTAATTTTGGTTCTCTTATCGGGGAGTTGAAAAACAAAACCCAAAATGCCAGTAATGGTAATTTAAAACCAGTTTTCAAGAAGTTTGACACTAATTACGATGCTGTGGATGATGCTAAGGTACTCACGCAAACAATAATAGTAATAACGTCCCTTCCATTATTTAGAAGTAAAAAAAATCCGCGGTCTGTTCACTTTGTATAGGCTGACATAAGTCTTGCTAAAGATTTCAGATTTTTATGATGATTTTTTTGATGCTGTGGATGATGCTAAGTTACTCACGCAAACAATAATAGTAATAACGTCCCTTCCATTATTTAGAAATAAAAAAATCCGCCGTCTGTTCACTTTGTATAGGCCGACATAAGTCTTGCTAAAGATTTCAGATTTTTATGATTTCAATAACTCAAAATATAAAATATATCTTGATCCGACCCATATTCTGCTAAAGATAATATACATCAAACAGATTAATTAATATCCTGTAATGAAACTTCGTCTATATCCGTTCCTCGTAAAAATATTTCTGTCCACTGTTTTACATGAATCATCTCTATAATAATTTTATATTTGTTATAATGGTCGATTTATGTTTCTCAATATACAAAAACATATGTAGTTTGTCAATCGGTAAAATATACGCCACTAAAATATTCCATATTTGTCTACCATAACATTGATACAACACAGCAAAAGATTGTGTTCGAATTATTCTATAAAATTACACTTATGCAACTCGCATGACAAAGAATCAACGATGCGTACATTATGTAGATCACATATCGCTACATATCATATTTATGTATTTAACGATGATATATACATATAATTAACCTGATAGAAAAAAATGCACTTCGAACTGTATGAAAAGTATAAGTTATGATGATAAGACTAAGTATTGGGATTGTAGATGACAGAGGGACACCATGCTGTCCCGCTTTATATCCTATCCGATCAAATTTTATCTAAGCGACAGCTCAATCCCATTCTTTATCTAAACAACTTCTACCAACCAATGCCAATGAAAACACTATTGTCAATTATTTATCCATTATTAGTAAAAGAAAAGATATAACGTAACGAGGCTGTTTCAATGAAATTCTTTTAAAATTGTAGGCCTTAGACAAATCTCGCGGAAGACATAAAGCTTTACGACCATCAAAGAAATAAGCCTAGGGAATTACCATTCATGAAAGATCGACAGAAGCATAATTTATGTTTTCATAATGCTTCCTTTCTCTTACTTTCTTTCAAGCAAGCTTGCGATTCTATTGACATAATATATTGAGTTGCGTAATGAAACATAAAACTTACTCGTAACAATAGCTTCAATCTGTATACGGAAATGTCTCAGTTTGCAATTTCAATCATATTACATATATATATTCTAATTAGCGCATTGAAATCATCAGATAAGATTTCAATTAGAAATATATAACTAGAAGATTGTCTACGCAGTTTACATAGTCTTGTAATGAATCTTTCCGGTTGTAAGCTCTCATTGAACATTCCATTAGATCGCTAAGTCTTTTCATTCTGTTTATAGTCATCGGCTTATAATTTATGACCTCCAGAACCTTCCGTATTCGTGCACTTACCACTGCATATTCGTAATGCTTATTTTATTTCGTCTCATCGACGCTTACAGTTCCCTATCTGTAAGCTTCGTAAGTCCTCAACAAATAGTTATTGTCTAGTTTGATTTCTTTGCAAAACTCTCCGTAAACTTCATAACTCGTCTACATAAGATTTATTTTCCTATCTATTGTTTCAGGAATCTCTAAACACCGTAGCGGATGAGAAGAAGAAGACACAGATCGAGGACGAGCTCGGTGCAAACATCCTCGCGGACAGGAGGAACAAACTCGAGACCGCGGCGCAGGTTAGTTCCCAAAATAGCCTTAAATCTGGAAATTTTGCCAAACTTCTGAGTAAAGAATCCAGATGTGACGTGAAGTGACTAAAGCTTGGAATTTTTCAACGATCTTTATAGTTGTGATTTCATACTTTATTTCTTGGTAGAGTTGATTGTTAGCTTGCCAAGGTAATTATGGCAGAAGTCTGGATTTTTAACAGGCATGTAAAACATACGGAGACTTGATTCAGTTTTTATATTTCGAGATTACAGTGATACCGCGTATGTTGTACGTATCAACTGAACTATAGCGATCACGCAAACGCGCAATAAAAACAAAGGAGAAAAACTTAAAAAAAAAATGTATTTTAAAACTTGCCAGATATAGGTACAAACTATGTAATTTATAATGGTACGAAAGCATTAAAACACCTGGAAGTAAAAAGCACAGGACAGAGCTGACAAGTATTAAAGGAGATCTAGAGACCCAGCGATTTGCGGAAAATCCGCCGAAAACACAATTCGCCGAAAATACAATTTCCCGAGAAATTGTCATAAAGATTTTCAAGTATAGCGGGAAATACCCAGTTTTGTCCTACATCTGAAAAATTGTGTTTTCGGCGAATTTTGTTTTCGACAAATTGTTCTCGGCGAATTTTCCGCAGACGAGACCCACCTGATGATGATTATAAAATATTGTAAATAGATTCCAACAAAGCAATTTCAATTCTCGCAAGCCTACAGAGTAAACCTTTTAGCATTAGGCACTTTTATGTTATTTACGGTCATTCTCGTAAATCGCCTTGATGCACCAATGAAATGTCAGAGTTCAGTACTCGAAACAATTCGTTGCGCAAACGCACTTCGTTAAATGGCCGCCGCAGAATACGTAGCAGTAGGTTAGTTAGTTCAAGACCACAGGAAATTAGAATTGGACGATGTGGAAAATGTTTTAAAATTAGCATTTGTTACATAAATATTAGTAAAAAACAGGATCCTACGTTGTTTAATGATCTTCTAAGCAAAATTTGAACAATTTGTTCTCCTTATGTCAACAGGGATTCATGCTAACTATACAAAAAATCTAGTCCGTAAATTATTTTAGATTCTAGCTTGAAACGAAATCATTATCAAATCTTTCTAAGACACACAGGTAACCAAAATATTTATTCTTTGGGACCTGACATCATCCCTTCCATCATCGTCAAGGATGCTAAGAAGATCTTGTGTGGTCCTCTTTGCCACATATTCAATCTGGGTCTTAAGTCAGGGGTGTATCCCCGATAATGGAAGCTCTCAAAAGTGATCCCCATACCCAAGAGCTCCAATAAATCTGTTGTAGAAGAATACCGTCCAATCGCGGTCTTATCTTCTCTAGCTAAAGTCTATGAGAGCATACTCCACAGATACATCTATGCACAGGTCAATAAGTACTTGTGCCAAGAACAGCACGGCTTTAGAAGCAAAAAGTCTGTAAACACAAACTTGTTGACCCTGGTGGACTACATCTCTGTCTGTATGGATCGACGCAGTCAAGTTGATGTGCTGTATTTCGACTTTAGGAAGGCGTTCGATAGGGTCAACAATGACATTCTGCTGACGAAACTCGCTTCCATAGGCTTTGCCCCGGGCCTTCTCCGGTTTATTGCAGACTATCTCCGCGATCGCCAGCAGTTTGTAAGGTTAGGCTTGTATGAGTCACGGCCCTATCACACGCGCTCAGGGGTTAGTCAGGGGTCAATACTTGGCCCCCTATTGTTTCTGTTGATGATTAATGACCTCCCCTCATGTGTATCTTATGCGCAGAGCCTGCTCTATGCGGATGACTTAAAGCTCTTTAGTGAGATTAAGTCAGATGCAGATTGCTGGGCGCTGCAGCGTGATGTTAATGCGATCCATGAGTGGAGTATCATCAACAAAATGGAGTTCAATGCCAGTAAATGCTATGTGATGACTTTCGGGCGAGTGCGACAACCAATCCTTTTCAATTATGACATCAACGGTGTGGTGATTACAAGGTCAGATGCCATGAAGGACCTGGGTGTCGCATTCAACCGAAAGTTAACTTTCCACGCTCACATAACTGCGCTCGCAAAAGAGTCTTTCAGACGTCTGGGGTTTGTGCTCAGGAATGCCCGCGACTTCCGTAATGACCATGTGATATGCCTGATCTTTGGCGCGCTCGTCCGTAGTAAGCTTGAAGCCAGCGCTTGTGTTTGGAACCCGCATGAGGCCAAGTATGCCTTAATGCTTGAAAAAGTGCAAAAGGCATTTTTGCGGTTCCTGTATAAGCGCAGATATGGCTATTATCCCTTCTTGTACCCTACTAAGTTCCTGATGGGCTGTCTGGGGTACAACTCACTGGAGACGCGGCGCGCCTTCGATCAGCTTTCCATAGCGTGCAAGCTCTTCCGAGGTAAAATAGACTCCCCCGAACTAAGTGATGTGTTGTGTCGCCTCTACGTTCCTGATAACTACTGTAGGGGCCGAAAGCACAGGTTGTTTGACGTACCGGCGTCGTCCACGGCGGCACGCTCCGCATCACCCATCCCACGCATCCTCACCGCACTCAACTCTCTCCTGAACGATAGCCCTGAAACCGACCTGTTTGCAGATAGTCTGAGTGAGATTCTGTCGGTGTGTTTAAGGTTCTGTGAACGTGATGTATGAATGGGTGTACCTAGTTTTGACTATATTATAATGTTATCTAATAATGTACTATGTTTTGACTAAGTAACTTTTTATTTTATTTGGACATGTGTAATTTATTTTCTTCTATTTGTTTTATTCAGTATTGTCACCTATTAATTCAACTATAATTTATTTGATTAAGTTTAATGTGTATAGTAATTTTCATTTAATGTTAATATTTAAGTAACTAATGTAATTGTTTAGTTAAAATCGTATTAGTTGCTCAATAAATAACTGGTATTGATATGGACCAGTTGAGCTATCTGTAGATTGTTTGCAACAGTCTGCAGTTAGCTCAATTGTTTCAATTGTAAATACTAGTTTAATTTCTTTATATTATTTGATAAATAAATAAATAAATAAATAAATTTATAAACTAGCGACCCGCCCCGGCTTCGCACGGGTGGAATACTGATACTAAATTATAGATATACCTTCCTCTTGAATCACTATCTATTTAAAAAAACGCATCAAAATCCGTTGCGTAGTTTTAAAGATCTAAGCATACATAGGGACATACAGACAGCGGGAAGCGACTTTGTTTTATACTATGTATGTAGTGAAGAAAAGCAACATTGCATTTATTTGACCGCCAATCAAAAGTCAACCATTAAGTCGCAGGCTAACGAAATAATTGTAAAGTAAGTACCTACAGTAAAATTTAACAACAATTATCCTCTACGAACTTGTCTTGACCTCTCAAAAATCACACAGCTTATATATTTACTCAGCAATAAAAGTCCCATTGGAAAGATCAAGGGTGTGTAATGCCAATTTATTGCCAAGGTGCTGGAGGAAGCCGAAAGTTGAACAATAATTATATTTATGGGTTTCTTTCCGGGTTTCACAACATATACATAATATACCTTAAAAGGGCTTATGTTTACGTATCATAACTACTAGACTGATTAGCGAGAATTTAAATGAACGTTCTTTTATACATGACGATAAATAATTGTATTATGTTTATCGTGTTATTATTATAAACATTATCTATCGTCCAAGTTATTGACCTCTCCAGCTTCCGTTATTATGTATTTCATTGTTATAAATATTACGAGTATAATTCATGGACGTACAATGTTAACACATTCACTGCCCAGCCTCAGCTGCGCCGCCGCCTGACAGCGCTGGAGATGGACATGTGCGTCGTGGGCCATGAAAGTGTTAAGTTGGAAAATCTTCTCAGCTACTGTCGATATGTAGTTTACAACATTATTCCTGCGTAATATATGTATAAAAAGCAAATGTTTATCTAGACAAGCCTATAACTGTTTATAGGAACAGATTAGTAATGGTTACATACATTTCACACTTATATATATTATACAAGGCAGAAATTAAAAAGATAAAGACAGCTTTATTGTTGAACTAGCTGCTGCCTGCGCCTTCGACCGCGTTTTATCGGGATAAATAATAGCCTATATGTTATTCCAGGTCCCAACCTAGTATGTATACCTATATAAAATTTCAGCCTAATCGATTCATTAGTTTTTGCGTGAAAGAGGAACAAATATCCATACATCCATCTATACAAACTTGACATTTATAATATTCGTAGGATATTAAACTGACAGCAATAAATATCGGACTTATAAGATAATAAATTTTTTATTGAGACTATTTTCTGCTCGCAGCTTCGCACGAGTTGTTTTCATGGAACCGTTTAAAAGTTATTTCATGAGAATTTATTATATTTATGGGTTAAAAATTTGCCTATGTTTGATACCAAGCTTAGAACTACATCTATGCAAAATATCACCTCGATCCCTAAGTAGTTGTGGCGTGAAGAGTAACAAACTTCCAAACAGCCACCCAAACTTTCGCATTTATAATATTAGTGTGACGTTTCACGGAAATACAGTCAGAAGGACGTGCAAACATTTGACACCTTTTTGCTTAAGTCTGAGTAACTCATACTTTGTGGTGATTCAGTGACCGCAGCTAATAAAACCACAGAAACCTTGCCTTGCAAACAGGCACTTACCAGTGCAATGTTTACCTTTCGAGGTGCAAATATTGTTCTCCATCGCTGTAAATGTGTTAAACTTTTGCTAGTTGTAGTGTGAAATTGTGACCTAAATAAACGTTTAATTCATCTTTTCAAAGGGTGCCAAAATAGACTTGAATTTCATCTTAACAAATATAACGTTCGCAACTTCGAAGTCATCTATGATTCTTATGTTATACTAGTTTCTTGCTAGATGGACTAGATAAAAAGCATAAATACAAGGTAGGTTAACTGTTAAACTCTACAAAAATGCACAATTAGTTTTTCCAGTAGAGTACTATCTATAGTCTTCAAATCCCGAGTGAATAAGTTCCTACTGGGAAAGCGTGCTCCATCTTAGGCCACATCTTCACTTTCCCGAGTGAGATGGTGGTCAATAACGTTAACATTATCAATAAAAATTAAATAATCAATCCACATAATTTATTTAATTTATTTATTCATTTTGCTAACATTTATACAGTTTAGGTCTTTATATCCGCTTATGTCAATAGTAGGTACATGTTCTCTGAAGGGCTAAGCCTGAAGTAGTAACAAACTTCTGAAATTTTAAAACAAGTCTGTTTCTTTCTAGGGATGGCGAAAACGCGTTCCCCAAACGGACGCATCGAACTTCACAGTCGCGGGGCGATTAGAACGCGACAAAGTGATAACCACACCGCCTCTAACACCGCCTACGCCTCCGCCCGTCACGGTCTCCTCTCCCGTCATCGCTTCGCCAGGCATACCAGTACCGAACAAGTTCAGGTACTCGTAACTCATCACAAACTGTAGTCTCAAGAAAATTTACAGGATCTACCCGCCGTCTTTGGCCTCGGTGTTAGGCTGCCTATCCATTAACGCGCAGTGAGACAGCAGAGCGGAGATTTATGTTATATCAACAAATAGAATTGCATTAAATTTTTGCTCTGTTTCAGTGGACCAATTAATGGAGTAGCTTAAAATCTTTGCTCCGCTGCTTCGCTCTGCGGCAATAGACAGGCAGCCTTAAACATTCATAATATCCCTTAGTCTTAAACATATACAGAGCTGAATATCCAGTGTTCCCCAGTTAAATACGAATGATAGAATTCAGCTTAGTGCGTGATCGTTCATTTACGTAGGAGCTCACTTTTGACCGTCTTTCACGGTTTCTTATAAGAAGGTTTGCAAAAACGCTCTTAACAATATCTTTCTTTTCAGATCTCGCAAACAGACATCACCTACAAACGGCTTCGCGTCGGGCCCGCTTCGGTCGGCGTCGTGCGCGGTCGTGAGCCAAGCGGCAGAAGTCAAGCCAAAGGAAGTCCCGCGAATCGACCGGGAGTCATTCAAACGCAGTCATTCAGTCAGCGAGAGCATCAGTCGGGCGGATGAGAGTAAGTGTTTTGTGCGGCTTCAGGATCGAAGTCAAGCCGAAGAAAGTCCTGAGGATATTGATCCTCAGGACTCAATAGGGACTCCTTCAAACGCTGCCATTCAGTCAGAGAGAAAATCAGTCGGGCGGATGAGGGTATTTTGCGTTAGCGACTTTATAGAGGCGCTTTGTTCACCATCGGGTCCTATTCGGTCGGGTTCGTGCGTGGTCGTCAGCTAAGCGGCCGAGGTCAAGCTGAAGGAAATCCCAAGGATAGATCGGGAGTCCTTCCACCGCAGTCATTCTGTCAGCGATTGCATCAGTCGGGCGGATGAGAGTCACTTTGAATCATTTACATTCACTTGTGCAGTATATGTTTTTAATGCGTATTCAACAATATAATCACGGGTACCTAAATATTCATCATGCAATAGAAAGAAAAGATGAAACATGTTATTCATGAAAATGAAATGAAATTAAATGCGAACAGCAAACGCACCGGCCGGCATACCCTCCAACCTTCCAACACCCTTTATTTCCTGGGCAAAGCAAAACACTTTTACACTGAAAATTTCTAGTATAATAATTATTTCCACTTTCTGCAGAAGACGACTCCCCCGGCGCAGAAAAGACTGGTAGCGCAGTCCGAGTGCCGCGAGCTGATGATGAGACATTCCAGGCGTTCTTCGCTCCCCTACAGCCGGTGAAGAGCGAAGAGCTGGACGTAGACCTGGATTTGGATGCTATTGACAGCGCACAGAGACATCTGTACGTATATCTTGACTGCATTATGGGGTATTTCTTGGCCGAGTGACTCGCTTAGAGCCCGTACCTTAGTGCATCGTTTTACGCATACCGTACAGTAACATGTACCGTGACATTCCACATTTCAAGTCGTTAAAGAGCCCACGGGAGTACAGTGGGTACTCCCGCGAGTTTATAAAAATGTCTTATGGCCCAAATTAGTGTAAATTCTAAAAGAGGTTCAGTCAATTCCTTATATCTGCATAATAAAAACATCAAAGACTCACACAGTTGGGGTATAGCTATGTGATGTGAAAATGACGTCATCTGTCGTGAGACAGAATTTGAGTTGAGCTGGACAGCATGAAAGATGACGTCATTCTCAATCCCATTCTTAAAGTAAGCCGATTTACCTACCAAACTATATCTACGGCAAAGTATAGTTATATGATAAGAATACACCCCCTACATGGGAGACCATCCACTCGATGGACCGACGACATCGTAGCGGTCGCAGGGAGTCGATGGATGGAGGCGGCTCAGGACCGCTATTTATGGCGTCGTACGGGGGAGGCCTATGTCCAGCAGTGGACGTGTATGGGCTGATGATGATGATAAGAATATGAGTAACAATAAATAATTTTTATCCCCAGACTGACCAATGAATGGGCGCGTCGAGCGAAACGCGAGCGAAAACACGCCGCGTCTCGAAACCCTTTGAAAGCGCTAGCCGCGAGAACTGACATCAGAGAGGAGTACATCGCACAACATACTACTGGGTTGAAAGAACAACTTATTAAGGAGAAAGGTAAGAAATATAATTAAGAAATAAATAAAATACTGACCAATGAATTTGCGAAAACACGCGTTTCGTAATTTCTTTAAGGCTAAGAATAGCAGAAATAATTTAAACAACAACAACACCAGCCTAACCTAGTCCATGTTTGGACCAAAGCCGCCTCTGATTTGAAACACTTATTATAATACCTGTAGAGTAGCAAACCACTTGCCTTTTAATTAGGGGGTCACGCGCGTAACGCATAACAAATGAACTTTTCATCAGATTTGATACACAAAGGGGTATCCTAAAATCCAAAGACAATATAAATAAATATTTTTATTCAAAACAACTTAGGACTAAACGGATTACAACGTCAATTATCTTATGTTCTAAAGGTCTGAAATAATACATTTGCCTGAACTAGGTTAAATAAACCTGTATCTCAGGCAGAAAGTGCTTAAAACGAAAAATAATAATCACATCTATCAGTAGTCATAATAAAATATGAAAAAATATTTCGATTGTTTTCACATCTTTCAAATTCATTTTATAAATGCGGATAGAAAGACGCACAAAAAACCATTCTATCAAAGTCCACCAAACCAACCAATACCATAGAATTCCCTGTAACGGAAAGATATACATTAATAAATTATATTAAATGTATTATTATTATTTCACAGCAACCGTGAACTGCGGCCTAGCGGTAGAAGCACTAGCAGCATTAGCAACCAAAGAAGACTTCTCGAACGTTGCGCTTCGCAGTGCGGCCGCCGCCCCGCCCACCGTCAACGGTACCAAGCCCATCATGCTGCTTCAGGTCAAGGGCAGGAGGCGGGTGCAGGTACTTATATATAAATTTTATTTTAAAAAAGGCTTACATACTACATACAGTACTTAAATAATTCAAGTTAAGGAGTAGATAGTATTATTCTTACATAGTAGGTATTTCAGTATTTATATTTATTGCATTATACATATGTATACTCGTAGTATATACGATACTTTCATATATGTATATGAAAAACCTTTAGAGATCTAATAGATTGACTCCTTGCTCTTACTAAGTTTTCACTTGTATATAGATGCAAGGGATAAGCCATCACGGGAAAATAAACGGATCCAGTAAACCGGAGCTGTGTCCATGAGCCCTTAATCTTCATTCTTACAGGGATACTAAAATGGAAAAAGTAGCTTCATTTGCTAGTTATTTAACATATTTCAATGAAATTTCGTCTTCGTGTTCCCTTATAAATACATTAAACGATTATGGTTCTATTTTATTGCGCAAGAGTATAATTTTTACAGTAAAAAACTAATTTACAAATAAAAACCAGTGAATTTGCGTCCTTGTCTCACAAAACCCTCCCTTTATTATACAGGATCAATCTTCCACTCCGTATACAATCTATTTCGTGGATGCCCACGTGTATCTACTATAATATGTCCTGCGCACATGGCACACAAATCTCCATTAACCCCAGAGTAGTCGTGCTGATTACATTACATACAATGTAATCGACACTTGCAAAAACTAAAATTACTCAAAAACTATAATTGCAATTTTTGCGGATCTGTGTAATTTCAATTAGATATCTACAAAACGCTCTCAGATTTTGTTTAGGCATGGGTCTCTGACGGTTAAGTCACAAGAAGTCTGCAAAGTCTGCGGTTGCAAGTGTGGATTACATGTGTAATCCCCAAGACCACTCTAGGGTTAAGACTGGTCGCCGTGGCTGAAATTCGGCAAGGAAGACATCAAACTAACTTAAGCTTCCTTCCAGACACGACTGGTACAGCCGGTGGCTTCGAGCGTGAACCGAGGCGACTGTTTTGTACTAGTCACATCGGATCAGGTGTTTCTATACATCGGACACTACGCTAACGTTATTGAAAGGTAACTAAATGCCTCTAATTACCGTAAAACGGGGTGAATAGAGACTCCAGGGTGAATAGAAATGGACGAAATACTGGATGAAAAACATCCTTTTGTAGAGGTCAGATCCACTGACACTGGAGGTGAACAGTCACGTACAAAGGATACTTCCACTGCTACAAGCCAGGGGGCCAATTCTACGTATCACGTGATACTTTATCGAGTCACACTTATTATCACGGCATAAAAATATCATGTCATAAATATCGAGTACCGCCAAAAACTGCATTCTTGTGCAAGTCATCAACAATCGAGCAACTCATCAAAGAAAAACCCTCGATAAATATCGAATTGCAGATTATGAGAATACGCTTGTTTATCACTCGATATTTTGACAGTCTAGCCATATTTATCGAGTAGATATATTGCCAGAATTGCTCTCCAGGTGTCTTCGTCCAAAATTTCGTCCATTTCTATTCACACTGGATTCACCCCGTTTTACCCGTTACTTAAATGTCAAGCGAATTGAATCGTTCACGTCATATAGTATGCCAAGTGCACTGTAAAAGTTCTAAAATTTGGTGTAACCCCCTTATTTATAGTAATATGTTGGCTTAAAACAGTTATAAAGTTGTGTTTTCTCTCACTATGACTCACAGCAATAGCAAAAAAAAAAAATTTAAGACTTTGCGTACAGATAGAAAAAGTTATTCATATAAAATTTGATTTCAATTTGATGCTTACTGGTATGAACCGGTTAGCACAGGGATAATGGGTTTTAAAATACGTGTTTTATGCGGTCAAGTAATAATGATTATTAACTTTTTTTATTGTTTCCAGAAACCGTAGCACTGATATTGCCCTCCACATCCACAACACCAAAGATCTCGGCTGCAAGGGCTCCACGTCTGTCACCAAAATAGACGAGCAAACCAAATCCTTTACCAACAAACAGTGGAACCAATTCTGGACCTTACTAGGCGTCACGGAAAGCCCAGAATCCTATAAACCCGTCGAAACTGGTCACGCGGATGAAGACGAAATCTTCGAATCGTGTATGGTACAAACTAACATGTGCTATGAAGTCATGGATGACGAATTAGTTCCTATAAAAGAGTATTGGGGACAGCAGCCGAGAATTGCGATGCTGAACCAAGCTAAGTCGATCGTTTTCGACTTTGGATCAGAAATGTATATATGGTACGGGAAGAATGTTCCGCTGGAAAGCAGAAGACGGGCGGCACAATTAGCTAAAGAGCTTTTTGATGAAGGTTATAACTATGAGGAATGTCATATCAACCCACTTAATGCCGCCACCTACCAAGGCGCCAGAGACGAAACCGACTCACCCACTAAAGTATCAAAAACCCGCCCCGAATGGGCCATCCTATCCAAAATTACACAGCACATGGAAACTATACTCTTCAAAGAGAAGTTCCTAGATTGGCCCGATTACTCCCGAGTCATAAGAGTGAAGCCGCAGGAAAATAAATCTAACTCCATTGAGATAACGCCTTGTGATGCCGAAGAAATGTGGTCGAACGAATACCAGGACCCAGATCTCATGCTAGAAGGGTCGCACGTCGGCAGAGGCACATATTACTACGACAAAGAAAATATGAGAAACTACGATATAAGGTCCAAATCCGTCTGCAAATGGGTTATCCAAGAATACGATTACCAGAAGGTCGATAATGATGTTCAAATGTCTGAATTCTTTTCCGGCGATAGCTATATCATACGTTGGGAATACCAAATTACGGCTACAGGGAGGGAACTCAACGGAAAACCTTCGAAACACAATGTGACTGGTCGCGATAGATGTGCGTATTTCTGCTGGCAAGGCAAAGATGCGTCATCAAACGAAAAGGGGGCAGCTGCCTTACTCACAGTCGAATTAGACCGCGAAAAGGGCCCTCAAGTTCGCGTAGCGCAAGGCAACGAACCACCAGCCTTCCTGAACCTATTCCAAGGCAACCTAGTCGTCCACCAAGGGAAGAAAGACACGGATAAAAGTCGATACAAACTCTTCGTCACTCGAGGGAATCTCTCCAACGAAGCTTACTTACTCCAAGTTCCCTGTTCAGTTAGGCAGTTGCGATCACGTGGGTCTCTTTTACTCGCTGATACACAGAAAGGCTGCCTTTACATCTGGCACGGTGCAAGAAGCCTTAAACATACTAAGAACATAGCAATCGAACTGGCCAATAAACTGATCGCTCGTAAACCAAACTATCTATTCGAAGCCAACGATATAAAGATCACAGAGATCAAAGAAGGCGAGGAACCAAAAGGGGTGCTAGAAGCTTTAGGCGTCGCGAATAAACAGCATTATAACTCTGTGCTAGATGGGGGGAAGGATTGTGGGGGGGATGTGACCCCCCGTTTGTTCCATTTCTCTGATTTAGGGGGTCAGTTTGAGGCGAATGAGGTGCTATCGCCGCTTCGGCATCAGAGTTTGGTGACGCCTTTCCCGTTTGAGCAGAAGGAGCTTTATACGGATTCTCAGCCAGGTTGGTACTATTTCTAGTTTTCAATACAATACATATTTCCTTTATTCAACTTATTACCCAAGCTATGACTCATCTGAGTAGCAACCATGACCTAGACCACCGCGCTTAGCACGCGAAAGTATTTCTGTCTGCCTATCTGACAGATGTCAATGTCACGACAAAACGTGATAAATTGTTTCTTAGGGAAGGAAATAGGCTACTTTTACCCTAAATAAAAATGTGCAAACCCGCAGGCAGCAGCTAATTAGATGCAAAATTTATTCCGCCTGCCTGTAATACTATATAGCTTAGCAGCAGAAATATACTGGTTAGTACATATATTACAAGAGAACCCTATTACTATTATCTACTCTCATGAAAACTTAGGGTCGCCACACACGGGCCACCGGCCACAGCCACAAAACGCCGCCACCGGCATATCTCCTATAGTTTTCATACATTTTATATGGCCTCGCCTCGCCGCACACGGTTGTCGGTCGCCGGTGGCCACCACACGAAACAGCGAGTAATGTATGAAAACTACAGGAAATATGCCGGTAGCGGCGTTTTGTGTTTGTGGCCGGAGGTCCATGTGCGGCGACCATTATGTCTGTACCATCAAATAGGCTGGCAGCAGAAATAGACTTAGTTCTTTCCTGGATGAACTTTTCACTCAAACTATTTCTTATGAAATTGTGTTGTTGCTTACAGCTCTATTCCTACTGGACGATGGAGTGATGGTGTGGCTATGGCAAGGCTGGTGGCCGCGCGGAGAGGACGGTGAATTGGAACCGGCGGAGCGAAATGCAGGTATGAAGCAACAAAAATAATTACTTCCTACGGCCTGACAAGTAAATCGAATTGACACAGCTGATCTACCTATGAGAATGCGATTTCTTCTCAAGCAAAATAAGGCTAGAAGCTTTCTGAAAAATTTACACCGTTATCAGTGAACCTTAATAAATTCCAGTGTTATAAATCGTATATTCGTGGCGTCGTTTGAGGGAGGCCTATGTATGTTCAGCAGTGGACGACGCTGATGATGATGATGATGATGATGAAATCGTGTATTTGCCTTTTTCAACGCGAGGAGGCGAATTCTTTTGTCTGATTTTCGAAACCTAAGACATAATTTTATTTTTCCAGGTGTAGGAGCCTTCGCAGGTCGCTGGCAAGCAATGCGCGCGGCCGCGCTTCGCACCGCCGAAGCTTACTGGCGATGCTCACGCGCAACTCAACCCTCGGTCTGCGTGGTCGCAGCGGGGCTTGAACCACGCGCGTTCACTGATCTCTTCGACCATTGGACGGATCATGATGCGGCCGCCGAGGCTAACATCGCGGTAGGTTACTTGTCTATGGTTATTCTTGCGGAAGCCGGGTACTTGTGAGCTATAAATGTAAATACATAGTAGAAAATTTAAATGGAAGTGCGGAAATAAGTTACAGATTTCTAATGAGTATTCAGCTTTATTTGGTTAGTGGTGGATTTACTATAAAAAGCACATGACAAGTTCAATGCGTATTTATAGAATTGAATTGAGATAGACATCATCTCTCATGCTATCCTGCTCAGTTCGAATCCGATTTGAAGGACAGCAAGAGAAATGGCGTCATCATCATCATCATCATCAGCCCATACACGTCCGCTGCTGGAGATAGGCGTCCCCCGTACGACGCCACAAATAGCGGTCCTGAGTCGCCTCCATCCATCGAGTCCCTGCGACCGTTACGATGTCGTCGGTTCATCGAGTGGATGGTCTCCCATGTAGGGGGGATTTGCCATGGCGTCATTCTCAATCCCATTATTGAATTACGCAGGTTATATACCTGACATTGAACGCGTGGAATATTATGAAATATCTTTTGTACAAAATTCAGTCCTCCCAACGCTTCTTTTCAGATTTTGTGAATAAGTATATCTACAATAATTTACTCTCAGCCCTTTGCTAAATGACATCCATCTGTCATAAAAATGTCTGTAGATCTATCTAGAAATATGTCTGTACATCTTGGATATGTCTGTAAAGAAGAATTATCACTTGATATCGTTTCTCTGATCTATCCCATAAGTAGCCGGGATTTGTTATCGGTGACTTACGTAAGAAGTTAAATAAGATCTGTAACTTTTATGTCGTAGTCTGAAGAAAGTCAGAAGAAATGAATTAGTATTATAATTATGTGATATCTATCTGCTATATACATATTGTCGCGGCGTATCCAAACAGTGCGGTGTTTATTTAGTATAGATACAATATGGCGACCATTCCAAATCAACAACACAAATGGCCTCGTCACAATTACAATAAATGTAACATTTTCTTCAATACAATTTTCAAAAGTCTCGGAATCTTTATTTTGGCACCGCCCATCAAGTAGCCGAACCACTTAAGTAATTCTATTAAGTCATTATTAGTATCGGATCGTAGATCTAGATGATGCTAGACGATTAGTCGATAAAAACTCTAAAATTCTTCAATCTAAAATCTCTGGTGTCTGGTAATCCTAACGCTTTGCACTGTAAAAACCCCCGCACTATTACAGCACGGCTTCAAAGCTGGTGAGGTGCTGTCTGGAGCGTGTGAACTATCTCGGCTCAGCTGCCAAGACGCTGTCCTCCCGCTAGCGGCCTTACAGCGGCGTCCGCTGCCCGACCACGTGGATCCGCATCATTTGGAGCGGCACTTGTCCGCTCCTGACTTCCAGGTACAGATAGCTTCATCGTTTTACAGTTACTTTGTGTCTTCTCTAATTGTCCGCTAACGGCCTTGCAGAGGCGTCCAAAGTTGGAGCGGACTTTTGAACACCCAAACTTTTGCAGATTTGGTTGATAGAGAAATGACAAAATTCTAGATTTGACTTATCACCGCTTGCATAAGGATTGCTAAATGTATTTAGCCGTTAATCATATTTGTCTATGAAGTATATTATGTGATTTGCGCACACACTTGTGCACTGTAATATGACCTGGCTAACCTCCGTTAAGACTGGCCGCCGTGTGGTCGATATTCGGCTAGAAGGACATCAATGTTGTTTGACATAAAAGTCAAACTTAGACTTTTAACAATCCTTGTGCAATTGGGGCTAAATGTATTGTAAAATATGTAAATTGTGGTAAAAGGGAAAGACAGATGCTCCAGTAGTCCAAGCACAGCGATTGTTTTCTAGTCTAGGGTACAATAGAGAAAAATTACTTCACATCGTCATCGAATGCGTAAATATTTTAAATTCATTTACTCAACTTCAATAATTCACGCAATGTATGACGATGCGATGCTATGTTTGTCTATTCTACCCTGGAAAACAATCCCTTTGCTTGGCCTACTGGACTGTACATAGAGAAAACCATACCATTAAAATACATGTATCTAATATTTTTCGTTCATCTTTCAGGAGGCTTTCGGTATGGCCAAAGAAGAATTCTCAGCTCTGCCCGCGTGGAAGCAAACCAACATGAAGAAAGATGTCGGCCTATTCTGAACCACTCTGCTCATGGAATAAGGCATATTTTCCATCGAAGGCTCTGAAAAACCTTTGTGAAACGCACGGTCCTGGATACAATGGTTGCTCTCCAAATCTCGAGGTAGCCAGTATATCATGACTTAATACGACGATTTGTCTCACATAGAATAGTTTTATACAAAAGCATCCATTTCGTACTTTTTTACTGAATAAAGGATTTGATACGAAGTAAAGTTAAGTGCACGCTTTAAATTTTTCTATAGTTGTCTTAAATTTTACAAAAGTTAACTGTATTTAATGGAATTAAATATTTTGATAACCTAATAATGGTTATTTGTCATTTTACTACATACCAGTTGCTTTGTCCTCTGTTTGAATTGTTTGCGTTCATAAAACTGCACACCGGCTCAAGGTTTGTTCCTGTTTCGCGGCACATGTACATTATTTTTTTCCCTTTTTGAACACTTATTGTGAAAGCTCAATTGAATGGTTTTTGAAAACTTTTGTACGACTTTTCTTTTGTTTAATTATGAAAACCTCTATATTATTTCCATACTAGTATGTAGTAATCGATTACTAAAATCGAAGTCGGATTTGTGAAAGGAATTGTTGGTGGTAAAAATGTCTGTCGTCGCACCGTAGCTGAGTTTTTGTAAATACTATTTATTTCACGCCCAATAATTTTAAATCTTATGTAGAGTAGCTTTTAGATTCATATTGTTTTAACAGATACTGTGCGACTTGGGACATTCGTGATATTTTTCGATATAACCGTCGTTATATAAAACTGCATAGCTACGCGACCAATTTAAAAAGACTTAGATCTTTAATACGCTATTTAGGGGTGACGATTTGATTTGGTCTTGTTACAACAAACAGTTTTATACAATGACGAGGTAACGTTTATAGTGGAAAATATATCTGGTCAAAGAATATTGTAATGGTCATTTGTTATGCTAGATTTACTTATACTCGCTTTAATGTAGGCTTTTTCTGTAAGCGATGGAACTTTATTCCAAACCTATAGAGTTCATATTGCATTAAGATAATGTGACTTTATAGAATGGATGTATAGCCAGCCTCGTTTCATCGCCACAGATTACTTAACACATCACATATCTACTCATTGCTATCTTTATTATACTGAGCGTTGGGTGGACCATAATATTTTAATGTAAGAGATTGCTTTAGCTTCTTTGTGAATGTAAACTGACTCTTATAGGACTTTTTATTGCCAAATTATAAATTAAACTGACATAAAATAACCTACTTTTCATGTACTAAGGTGCTCTCGTATCGTGACTTTTCACGCGAATTTGTACTCTGATTCGAACATGTTAAAATTCGATATTGTACAATTTAGATGTTTATTTTTTATACCTAGCTTAATGCTTGGCGTTTTCAGTGACGTCATCGATGTATTGCCAGTATTTTAAGATTTTAACTGCCAATGAGTAGAATAATTTCTAACAAGTCACACGTTTAAAATACATGCAAAAATAACTTGTATAATTTGTGTCCGATTGCATTTACGGCTGATCCTACCAAAGGCCTATCTACAGCGACATAAATGTACTTCTCAAATTCAATGTCTAATGATTTTGCTTTGGTTGTGTTACTATAACTATAATTATTATTGTATTTGAGATTTATTTTGTATGATAATGATGTAATAAATTGCTAAAATTTTATATCGTCTTTGTTTTTACCACAGACATGGTAGAGCTGCGCCTACAGTTTTTTACATATTTTCCCTTGTCGATTCATATATACCAGATTGATGTAAATAGAATGTTAGACTTATCTAACAACTAGCTGTTCTCCGCGGTTACACCCGTGTTAGTGCAGCTTCCTAACTGAAACATTTTTTAAATCGGTTCAGTAGTTTCGGTTTTTACACCTTGGGTTACATTATTGAAGTTTTATTGGGGTCCCCAAATTTGTTTGTAAATATAATAATATAGCCCATGTCACCCGGGGATAGCGTAGCTTCCCAACAGTGAAATAATTTTTCAAATCGGTGCAATAGTTTCAGAGCCTATTCAATGCAAACATACAAACAAATCTTTCCTCTTTATAATATTAGTATAGATTCCAAATACTTGGGTAGATTATTAGCTGCTATTGTTATAGAAAACTGCAAAGATTAAAGGAAAAAGAAAACGGAAAAAAGGAATAGCAATAAGTAGGTAGGTCTTGGTTATTTTAAATCATTTGGCCAAGATTCATCGAACAACATCGAAATCATTAGTCTTTTTTATTTGCTTAGGGTGGCTTTGATGTCACAGCGGCCATGGTAGGCCTATTGTGATCGCCACTTCGAGTGTTCGCCCTTGGAAGCTGCGGCTAGCATAGGTAGTTCACCACTTACCCTTGCAGCTGCGAGGAACTGTAGGATTTTCTTCGGGGTGGTGTCTCGTTTACAACCATTAGATTATTTATAGTACCTAAGTCATTTTTTTTTATTTGTTCTGGATCCAATAGTCAATCTCTAAGGTTTTATAGTGCTTATGCCCGCACTTTGGGTAATCTTAAAGAATTTAATGATATCCCAAAAAAAGATTTTCGACAGGTCGGGTACTTGCCTCCGTGGCGCAGTTGGTTAGCGCATCCTCGTATTCAGAGGAGGGTCGCGGGTTCAAGTCCCACCGGAGTCGTAAATTTTTGGGATATCATTAAATTCTCCAATAGTCAAGTCTGATAGTTTTAAAATGCATTTATTCACACTCATAAAAGTTCATATTTACAAAATTGCACATAGTGATCACATAGCTTAGGACAATAAATAGCTACATCTAAAATTATACCTAACCTAAAATTCAATTATGCATTTCCTGAGAATTTGCGTTTGAATTTACGCGAACAGACTGAAGAGTTTTTGGTAGAACTTCTGCCTGACTTCTTCGATTTCTTCTAACTGTTCTTCCAATTCTAGTATTTCCTCCTGTCTTGTTTCTTCTGATATCTCGACTTCTTCAATTTCTTCAAACTCATCTTGTCTGATATGTCTCCTTGATCTTTTTTTTGTTTCTAGTTCCTCAACCACTGATTCTTCGTCATTGCCTTGTATGTTTTTTTGTTCATGGTCATGATCGTGGTCATCATGGTTATGATCGTGGTCGCCATGATTATGATTGTGGTCGTCGTGATTATGATCGTGGTCATCATGGCCATGATCGTGGTCATCATGGTCATGATTGTGGTCATCATGGCCATGATCGTGGTCATCATGGCCATGATTGTGGTCACCATGGCCATGATCGTGGTCATCATGACCATGATCATGGTCATCATGGCCATGATCGTGGGCATCGTGATTATGATCGTGGTCATCATGGCCATGAACATGGTCGTCGTGATCATGACCGTGGTCATGGTCGTCATGATCGTGGTCGTGGTTATGTTCTTCGACATCTTCCTCTGCTCGCATAAGTGTACTGGGTTCTTCTAATAAATTTTCTTCATGGTCGTGTTCATGGTCATGGTCATCATGATTGTGGTCATGGTCGTCATGATCATGGTCATGGTCGTCATGATCATGGGCATGATCGTCATGATCCCCATGGTCATGATCGTGTTCTTCAGCATCTTCCTCTTGTCTCTTAAGTCTCTTGAGCTCTTCCTGCGGCTCATCTTCAACATATTGTTGCGTTTCTTTTACTTCCTCATCTGCCTCTTCATTTTCTTGCCTCTTCTGTTCCTCGGCTTCCTCCACAATTTCTTCTTGCGTCTTGGCTTCAATATCCTCTTCAGCCTCGATTTCTTCCTGAGTTTTGATGACCTTAGCGAATCTCTTTAGAGTTTCCTCGAGCCATTCATCTCCTGAGCCTTCTTCTTCTTCAATAGATTCGGGTAGAGGCTGAATGTCCTGTTCTGCTTCGGACTCTGGTTCCGGTTCTGATTCTGGCTCTAGTTCTGCCTCTGGTTCCGGTTCTGATTCAGGCTCTGGTTCCGGTTCAGGCTCTGGTGAAGGGTTGACGTTGCATCCAGCCGGTGGGGCACGGAAGTCACAAACCTGAATAGTAATAAATAAATAATGTTGGACAATTCACACAGCATTATCTAGCCCCAAGCTAAGCAGAGCTTGTGTTGTGGGTACTAGATGACTGATATACATAATACAATATATTACATAGTTTTTTTTTATTATACATAGAAAAACGACCAGAACACCCTGAACAAATATTAGAAATGTGAGTATGTTTTGGAACAGCCAATGTGGATACTTGTTACAAGTTTACTGATGCAAGTAATGAACGAATTGTATTTGTTTCTTTGTTATATTTATTTATTTCAAAATTTCGTTTTATCTGACGCAAAAGGTTGCGGGTTTGATTCCCACCGCCTGGACAAATTATTGTACCTGTCAATGCTTACTTTCGAGCTAAATAATGCGATATGAAAATGTCAACAAGCAACAATTCTAAATCACCAACGAAATTTTTATTAATCATAATAATATGGCGCCTGTATTCACCAACATCGGAAGAAACAGCCTTAAATCTTTTAACCAACGAAAACACGAACAAAATGCGAATCGTTTCATCTATGGTATAAGTATGCTCTTCTAGACACGACGGTCACGTGGGTGACGCCCTACGTCATCATCGCCATCGACGAATGAGAAGACGAATCTGTTACCTGGTGTTACCAGTAGCGTGAAAACGTAATCCCGAACTCCCTGCATAAATCTGATAAAACTATATATGTGATTTTGTATGTATACAATTTTAATCGTCAATGATGTTTGTTAGATCAGTCAAAACAGCGTTAGTTTAATACAAGTCAATGTGATAAATAAATTGGTAAATACAAAACCACAGATGTAGTTTTATCCAAAGATGTAAATCGTTAGATATGCCCTGACACCAAAAACTGTGGCATTGTCTTTGAAGTATGTAGACGTGCGCGCCGCGCCGGCACGCGCCGCTTTTTTCTCACGCCGCCGCCGCCGCCGTCTCTATCAGTCGCGTCGGTGCGACGACCAGCAACCAGACCGGAGAATCTGTTCAAAACTCTCCAATAAACATATCATTTATCCCTCCAGTACTTATGAATGTAGTCTCCTTCAAGGTTTTCTGTGATTGCGGTTGCTAGAAGAAGTAGAAATCTTCAGCGCACCACTGCTATGTTTCTTAGAGAGTTTTGATAAAACAGATTATCTATACAGTCTGGTCGCTGGTCAGCGCGCTGACTGATCGACTACACATGGGGCAGCGGTGGCGCGGCAGTGGATAGTCTCGAAAAAACGCTCGCTCTTTTCGCTGTTATTACTAGAGATGAGTCCGGTATTCAATAACTAACTCAGTACCTGTTAGCATGGTCCTAATATATCTAACGCTATTGTAAAATCTATAATAACTGTGCAAAGCGAGCATCGCGCCTAACCGACCGTAACTGACCAACGCTTCAATACCTATACTTACCTAACCTATCATCCACGCATAGATACTAGCGGACCGTTCACCCGTAAAGTTATGTAGCTGCAACAAGTATTTGGCATTTCTAACCAAATCGGTTAGAAATATATTGGGTTGAAATCAGGACAGGTATAGAGTATTGTAACGTCATTGGGCACCAGTTGGTACTAGCGGAATTGAAACAAAATACCCAACTAATAATCGGTAGCCAAAATATCCAATAACTTCTATCCTTAGTTATTACTGTGTACCTTAAACTAAATACCGACCTATCAAATGAAAGCTCTTGTAGCCTAGATCGAGCAGTAATTTTTTCTTTGTTTTGGAATATGAATTCGTACTTCGCTTTCTACAACAAACTTAGCGAATCTCTTTGACCGTTCATCCAGGAGAAAGTAAAAAACAATAAAAAAACCATTTTTAAATGGTTTATTGATTTTTATTAGTTTTGCGCCTTACGTCTTGCAATGGCAATTTCAAACCGTCATAATATGTAGCTCCGGAACAGTAAATTTATTGTAAACTATGAGGGGTACATGATCACTCTGATCAAACCCTCTTTAATGAATAAAGATATAAAAAAAACTCGAAACAGACGATTCAAACTAAAACAGTTACGACGTTACGGTTAGGGGCTAACTACTATTTAATTTTAAATACCTACATAAGAGACAAAAATCAAACCACGCCGGCCCGGCGGCGCCGCCACGCTGACCGTGGAGGTCGGCGCGCCGCCGCCGGCAAATTTAAGGTCGGGTCGCACGTCTAAGTCTGTGTACCACAGATTAGCTGGTAGTTTTACTTTGTTTATAGTCCGGTCGCAACGCTACAGCAGCGGAAGGAAAAATAATAGTTATTTAATTATATCGCAAGCCTAAGAGTGAAAGGATACGCCTTTGGATTTATTTGTATTTTAACAATTTATTTGTTGCATTTGCGAAATGCACGCGATGGCATTTTGAGACACTTTTCAACAAAAAATGGCAAAATTAAACAGGTCCAGCTAGCACCGTGTTTAGATGTACACTGATTCCAAATGAGTGAGCGAACTCATTTCGCGTGGCATACAAAACGGCGGCGCGGTCTCACAACGGTAAGGGCCTATCTAACGATTTACATCTTTGGTTTTATCAGATTTATGCAGGTAATACAAGGAGTTCGGGGAGTTACGATTTTACGCTACTGGTGACACCAGGAAACAGATTCGTCCTCTCATCCGCCGATGGCGATAATGACGTAAGCTGGATACACCCACGTGACCATCGTGTCTCGGAAGAGCATACTGTGTTTTCTTATACCATGGTTAGGGGCACACATTGGTACTCAGCAGTGAAACGTCCGTTTTGCTGATGACTCTGATGAGGAAGCAATTACCTGTTCCTGCTCATTGAACCAGCCAGCTACAGGACAGGTCATGAGATAAGCGCGGCCCGCATAGCACTGGAAGTAGTCTCGGCAGTCCAAAACACTCTGGATCCTGAGGAAGTTCTGCTGGCCAGCACACAGAGTCTCCGGGTCCTGTCTCATGGTTATTGAGAAGGCGGAGGTGCTCGCCAGAAGGCATGGTATGAGCCATATGACTGCTGGAAAAGAGAAAAAATTATTATTTACTAACTAGTATCTGCCCGCGATTTCGCATGACTTTCGCATTAATTCTAACAAAACGTTTAGAAGTTAATTTTACATCCTACGGGAACGATTTTATTTATGCAAAATTTCAACAGTGGCATTGGCTTGAAGAAGAAGCAACGATCCATACTTAGAACAAACGAGATACATTACCTACCAATAGATCGATTCATACCGTCGCATTTTTAATATCATTGTGCATAGAGTAAAAACTCGCTGCTTAATTCTATGTAATTGTGATTAAATGTGGGGCAAAGTAGTTAACCAAAGAAATAAAGTAGTTTCTTGTAGTTAAACAAAGAAATAAACAGAACACTGTCACAAAAAAAAGGCGTCGTCTTGAGAAATTTTTCTTTTTTGTTCATTATTTAAATAGAATAAAACCGGCCAAGTGGGGCCATACGGAGGGTTCCGTACCATCGTACTATTTCGCAAAAGAAACCCTAAAACATTTTTATCAAATAATGGAAAATATTGGTTACCCTAAAAATGATCGCAGTGCATAGAAGCACATTATCAATTGAAAAAGCCCAGGGGTTCCTACTATCATCCATAATGGCATTCTAAAAACTTATTATTTTGTTAAGGAAGTAATATGTGTTGAAACTTATTTATATTGAATAAATAAGTTTCAACACATATTACTTCCTTAGAGGCGATACCTAAAAAAATTTTACAGAAACATTAAACGTCTCTCCTAAAAAAGTTTTACAAGCGTTGCCCTTAAAAAGTTTCCATATCTTATCCGTGATTTTTATTCTCGCAACAAAATTACAACTTACAACACAACGCTATTTAACTTAGGAAGAAAAAGGAATAAAGTTAAATAATGACAGATGTGATTTCACGTTGCCTTCACATGAAGATCTACGTCCTATCTACAGACGTTCAGATAGCCATGATGATGGATAACGATACCCATAAAAAAGAGTCTAATGTTGAACGTTGCACGTTTCGGGTTGGCTTGACTTAATTTTTTTTTCGTGGTTTTTATTTATTCTGCTTTCTACAAGGAATAAAACTAGCGGAAAAGAAATTTTCCGCAAATCGTAATCCATTTTCTATTAACTTATGAAAAAACTAACTTCGGTTCATTGGTATTTATTTATGGAGCATTTAAGAAAAGTAAGAGGTTTTGGGCTAAAAATCAATACTTATTTTCCAAAATGCTCTTCAAAAATAATCGAAGCGAAATTGATTTTAGTATAGGTAATTTCATTCCCCTTTATTCATAAAAGTCTACTAACCTAAAGCATTGCTAATTCTCACTCTGTCTTCTTCTATTGACATAAGTCAGAGTGAGAAATAACACTGCTTAGCAGCTGTTTTAAGTTAGCAGACCATTATAAATAAGGGGGATTAAAAATAAATAGTTCATGATTTTCTGCTAGTTTTACTTTTTATGGTAGATCCATCGAGATAATAATTACTACGTAATAGAGGCGTCACCACTACCTAATCTGTGGCTCCGTTTAAGTGAGGATAGCCGTCCTCACTTCACTCAGTTGCTTACTAGTTCTTGAGCGCCTAACTCCTGTTTGTTTTACAGCGAAAAAACGTGAAAACTCATTAAATATGCCCTCGTATGTGTTACGATATTTCACTAATAATTCTAGTAATACGTCGAAGTGCAAAAGACTAACTTTCCATCGGAAAGTAACGAGATAATAATTTTCAAACATAATTCAAGTAAAATATTTAGCGGACGCCAGGTTGCGTCATTCGTCATAGACTAAAAGTTAAGATGTGACAATGTGTGTGTAGGTACCAAGTGTAGGAATCTGTAGACATGGGTCGATATGAGTATTAGCTGACGTTTCTTTATATAGCAGAAAATAATAATCTTTCAATCAAATTTACAAAAGAACTGTGGTAATTTAGTGAAAAAGGTAAAACAATAAGGATGAAAAATAATTATTGAAATTGGTTAGAGATAAAGGGTCGTTCATTAATGACGTGAGGCTCGAAAGGGGAGATGGGGTTCGACAAAAATCACGAAATATCACAAGGAGGGAGAGGGGAGTGGTGTAGTATTCTATGTCTAATAAATCCAGAAAAATCGTCAATAGGGATGCGTTATAATAAATATTCGAATCTGATATTTTTCTCCACGGCACATCTATTATCACGCGGGCAAAGCCGCGGAGTGTGGCTAGTGGCTATTAAAGCCTTATTTCACTAAAACTACACCATTTATTAAGAATCTGTACAATCAAAGAACAATGGCAAGTTTCCCTTATGGTCTGTCCCAAAATTTTGTGACTTGACAAGAAATATACCATTCGATTCATCTCAAAATTTTGAGGAATCCTGCATTTTTAGGTATTTTTTTCTTTTTTGTTCCAGAATAAATTAAATATTTATTTGAAAATTGGTAGAATAATTTCATTACCTTCGTTCATCTCTTCATTGCAAATGGCGGTGGGGTGACAAAAAAGGTTTCGACATTAGAGATTGGTTCAAGAATTAGCATCCAACCTCTTTTCTTTACAGTAAGCCCGATAGCACAGATTAGGTAATATTCCGATAGTGTTATTAAGTACCTACAAGACAAGGCCCGCGCGGTTATAGAATAGGTTAGAGATTATTGAGATTCTTAGTCTAATCTTAGACCACTAGCATCGAGCACATACCCAATTGGTTATGTGCCCGATGAGCACTAGCAAGCAATCCACCCTTTATTCGCACTGGTAGAAGATCAGTTTAAAAATACTAACCTTCGTAATTCCGTACCAAAAATCGACATATTTAGGCTTATTTCTAAAAATCTTGATAAAATTATCGTTACACCTTCCAAACAAAAAAACTGTATGATAATCGGCTCAGTAAAATACCTAATGATTTTATCGCGTTCATACACTCATACAGAAGTTGAAAGCAACATGCGCATTAAGTGACCAAAACGTGAGATTTCCCTGGGTGGTAGGTATGTAGGTACATAAAAAAGTATGTGTAGGTAGGAACTAGAACGTAGGTCAAGCCGAGGTGATCGCGGCGCCGCCGCGCGTAAGAGTACTCTTACTCAGCCCGTGGATGTCGTAAAAGTCGACTAAGGGAACCTTGGTAGGTTCCCTTCTAACGCTGCAGCGCTGGTGCGTTATGGCCACCTACCCATCATCATCAGCCTATTAGTCCACAGCTGGATATAGTCCTCTCCTACTGAGCACCTTATCACTCTGTCTTCAGCTTGCTGCATCCAGCATCTCTCTGCACACAGCAGTCTGCACTACGTTTGCCGAGTCCCGGTCTCCACTCAAGAACACGTTTACCCCGGGGTGGATTTCGGTTCTTAACACGTGAACTGTCCGTGCATTACCTACATGTAATGCATTATCGAAATTCAATTGAACCGCGTTTCCTAGGCTGGACGTGTGACCTAAGGCTTTGATTTTCTAGGGACGTATGAACAATGAATTGGCGAAAATAAAACTCAAATGTTCCGTCGAATCTTATTATTTATTATTCTAACCTACCCATGGTACAAATTTATTTGTATTATTGGTATCGTATAGGTAGCCGTATCTACCTGAAGACTTCTCTGTTATCTCAATAAAAGTTGGTACCTACAGTGATCGCCAATTAATTCGTTGAACTGATAAAGATTCCGATCCAAAGCACCGAACAGCTTCTGTTGACTTACAGAAAGGGTTGCTTAGCGGTTTCTGTTAGCATGTGTGTACATAAACGGGGGTTTTGGAGTCTTCGTCTATTTCATTTCATTTTATTAATGTCCACCGTAGGTATTGCATAGACACTTGATATCGATTTTCTAAATTAAAATAGGAATGGACGAAGACTCCAAAAAAGTTGAATAAAAAGTTGAAATGGTCTATTCGACGCTTTTTGGTGATAGCTGTATTTATTTTGTTTTCGTTACATACTACTTTTAATTTTGACTGTGGAATGTTAAAACCAATAGAGCTGAGCAGTAAGTTTAGGTAATTTTTATCTTGGTGCCAAAAAGCAAATTGTACATTTCTAGGTAGGTACAGTATCATATCAATCCTTGGGGTTTCGTTTCCTTAAATTCTTATCATAGTTCTTTTCCATTATCAAGAGTAAGTATTATTATTCGGTTTCTTCTCTATCCTCTGGTAGGAAGCTAAATAGATACATACCTGAAAAATAAACACATCATTTAATGTAATGGAATATGCAGTTTTGTATCATTTATTTATTTAGAAATACACAAAAAGAACACGTAAGGTATCACCATTACTAAAATGATCTCTTATCCGGAGTACGTTGATTAGCTGTACTAGCATAATTTATCACCTATATATAGAGTAGGCACATACCGAAAATTAGGTAATAAAACAATAAAAACAAAATAAATTCTCGTACAATAACTTACCTACAATGACGAAGAGTAGGTATGTAGTTATTTAGCACACGAAAGAAAATATTCTTTGAAACCAGTTTCTTTATCATGCCTACAATTTTTTGCGAAATTACTCACAAACAACACACTTACACTTGGGTTAGTATTCGGTTCTATTTTTTATTAATACTATTTGTATAAAGAATCTATTTTAAAATCTCTTATTTGAATAGATATTTTAGGGAAATTGTTTTGGATATGTTTGCAACACTTTTCTAATCTTGTTATGTTTACATCTAGGTCTACAATCTGGTTCAGTACTGTAACTCTATTTATTGCATTAATTTGATTGTAAACTGCTTTGTAAACTTGTTATAATAAAATAAAAATAAAATAAAATAGATAATTTATTAATCTATGTATTTTTGTCATGAAGTCAAAAGTACTTCAAATGCAGTTACTATTCTCAACCACCTTTATTTTTAGTTTACGATATGTACTAAGACTCTTCTCTTTTCTTATTTTATTCAAGCAATAATAAAAACCTCAAAAATTATTTCTTTTTTACATAAAACCACAACTCCCAATATTCGCTTAGCCTTGGGATAACGAATCTTGTTAACAGAAATCTGATAGAATTTATCAGTATTCTGATTTCAAAACTAATCTTTAAGAATAGCTTAACTTCGCTATTAACTATTTCTGTATTCTGTGGCTACAAACATACTCAACAGGCAACAAACGATAAGCAAACATCGATAAGCCATTCAATCAATCCTGATATTCTAAACCTTATTCCTCTCGTGTTACGGTTGGCAAAAATCACTAGAAAGTGTAGCATCTGGCGTAGCGGGTCGTAGCAAATCCTCGTAGACGCTCTACAAGGCTCTACGACAGATTTAGCAACACAGATTTTTTTTGTTAGGTAGTAATAAGCTTTGTATTAGTCTTTATATACAAATAGTATGTATCCTACTAATAATATAAATGTCAAAATTTGTGAGAATGGATGGATGAATGTATAGATGTTTGTTCCTCTTACACGCAAAAACTACTGAACTGATTGGGCTGAAATTTGGTATGGGTATAGTTTGGACCTGAAATAACATATAGGCTATTTTTATCCCGATAAAACGCGGGCGAAGTCGCGGGCAGCAGTTACTTCACTATATTGCTACTAGTATTACCTTCAATCTAATTAAGTCATAGTACTTATTATTGAAAGCTCTGAACAAAAAAAAAGTATTATTTATTGAACAGTTAATTATTTTGTTATTTCTCACTATTTGAAACCATCAAGGTTGAATTATTAGCGTATTTTTTTAAGATTTTATAAGAAAAATAAAACAAAATGTTAAACTTGGCTTTAAAAACAGTAGAGAGTTACTTCTTTCGTTGCTTTATCATTTTATTTGTGGTAATTGATTAAATAACACTTTACTTTTTAAGTTCCCAATTTTAAAATGCCACCGTTTTTTAACAAAAAACAAGACTCACAATTCATCTTGCCCGCACCGCGTGAAGAACCGATTGCGATCTACTAGAAAAGTAACACAATATCTCTAGAGACTTCTTTTTTATCGAGAAGTATCAACGATTACGATAACGCGAGAGCAACGAGATAGTAACGAGATAGGCAGATATTGTCGATCAATGGTTATCTTAAGCCGCGGTCTTGGTTTACGATACAGGAGTCACTGGTCTAAGTCGTGCTAGTTGTTATTATGTAAGAATCCGAGACGTGTCAATATGAAGAACCTTTTTTTTATAGTCAATAGATCTTCGTTTGACCATAATCTCAAATGACATAATTATAGAATACAATATTTCATAAATTCGTTATTTGTCAGGTCGATAAATATCGAAGACCTCGGTAGCCCCGAAATGTTTCGAGTTTAATTCAATAGGTTTGCGTCACTATTCTTAAAAAGAAGCAGAGTTTATTAATTATTTCATGCAGTCAAAGAAAATAAATGCATCGACGGAGCATCAACAATATCCCGCCACCGATAAGGAACCTGCAAAGTTTACATGGATTTAGAATTAAACTAAAGAAATTTCTGTTTGACCATCAGAAGGAACAGGAAGGTCTAAGACATGACACAAGTGTTTTGTAAGATTTAATAGTGGTCGTATTACATTACATAATATAAAACTATA
Source organism: Eupithecia insigniata (assembly GCA_947859395.1). Taxonomy (NCBI): domain Eukaryota; kingdom Metazoa; phylum Arthropoda; class Insecta; order Lepidoptera; family Geometridae; genus Eupithecia; species Eupithecia insigniata. Next base: position 4,703,746 of record OX402002.1, read on the forward strand.
TATATATATATACATATATATATATAGTTATATATATATAGTTATATATATATAGTTATATATATATATATATATATACTAAATGGTGTAGAAATATGTAAAAAGCGCCTTTTTGTATTTTTTCTTTTGTAATTATTGTTTATGTTAAGTATAATTTTTTGTTAATTTACTTACCTTTGTTAAACAGTAGCTGACACTTTATTTCAATGCGAGCATACCTCACTTTTATTTTACCTAAATTTATATTGATTGAGTTTTCTTCATGTGAATGTGTTTCTTGTTTGTAGGTTAGTCGTCGCGTAGTTAGTCCGTAACGCCAGCAAGTGGCTCTGACGGAAGACCAGCGTTGGTTGCTAGTTTGCTAGTCAACCAACACATGCTGAGGCAGAGCCATTTTGTTACTTGACTTACACTTCAAATATTATGTGTCATCTTAGTTAAGTTTATTATGTATTCGGTGTAAGTCTTATAACAAATAAAAATATATTCTATTCTATTCTATTCTATTCATCATCCCTTCCCATATTGTATCTAGGAGATTGCTCCAACTCGAAAAATCACACCTAACTAACAAAAAGCTTCTTCGTTGCTTCTTTACTTTAGTCTACATACCGATGCGACATAAATCAAATATGAGTGTTTAATTTTAGGAATTTGACCGTTTCTAAGTGTACATTTACTGTATTTACGGAAATAAAGTATTTTCGATTCTGTTTTTGATTTCTTTAGTTCAAATAAGGTGGAGTGATCGATAATTACCAAATTTTGGTAGCGGCTTTATTATCGACCTCTCCATCTCGGCACTTGGAAGTACTAAGACTCGAAGGAACCTAGCAGAGGAAGAGGATTAGCTTACTTTTATGTTTACACTTCCACTGCGGTCAATCTGCCAGCCAAGTGGCGCTCGTTTGGGAGGCAAATTCAGCAGTACCTAGATATTGTGTGTGCTGATGAAGAAGATTTCATTATTTTTAATAACTGTTGAAAGTGTCGGAAAAAGTCAAGCCGCATGGGAGTTTGAATCGCAAAAGCTGCTTAATCCCTTTCAGATATGCTTTATTACCCATGCGAAGCGCGGGCAGGTTGTTAGTGATTAAATAATAATAATTCAACTGGCGCATATTATTATATCTAACTTCTGTTTTATTAGAATATTTAGAACTAGCGCAATGGAATTGCTTGAAAGAACTTCAAGCAATTCCATTAGTTAAGTTCATTCACAGTTATTATTGTTACTTAGATAACGTTATAACGTTATTCAGTAGCTGCTAAAACTTTGTGAGTGCACGTAAATTATAGTTGAGAGCGGAGATAGCTATTATCACATGAAAACACATTAGACAATAACATAATACTACCTAACTTTTGCTATGAGTGACTAGGTAGATAGATAGGAACCTCTTATGAACCTGCCTAATGACATGTAACGAGGAACGTTTCAGTTATTGGTACCTCGCACCAAAGAACTTGTAAACGTATGGCTTCCTAAGTAGGTACCTACTATGTTCATCTAAGATCAAGCAAGCGACATGTCCATGTATCGGTACTTGAAGTTTATGACACTCCCAAAGAATTTGTAGGTAAACCTCCGGCCGTACACGTAAGTACTTATTAAATCCATGGACACTCCTTACTGACACTGGTAGAGTCGAAAGAAGTTGAAGTTGAATTTTAGAACAAACAAAAATCTAGTTTAAAATCAAGAGAACATTAGCGTATGCCCGCGACTTTGCACGCGTAGTGTAAATTATATGGTAATCCAGGGTTACGACTACAATCTCATCATAATCAGGCCGTATACGTCCACTGCTGAACATAGGCCTCCCCTAAACGACACCACGAATAGCGGTCCTGAGCCGCCTCCATCCATCGACTCCCTGCGACCGCTACGATATCGTCGGTCCATCGAGTGGATGGTCTCCCATGTAGGGGACGTTTTGCTATAATCACCACGCTTGGCAGGCGGATTGGTGATCGCAGTGAAATCGGTGAATTACGGACCGAGTTCTTTTAGGAACCAACATAAAAAAGTTCTTGTTGAAAATGAAAAGTGTTTCTTAAAAACTCACTTATATAAAATTATTTCGTGAGACAAAAAATCGTGCGATTTTGCAGAGTAGCCTTAGTCTTAAAGCTTACAAACGCCACGCGCGAGGCACGTCGTGTTCAGTTTTTTATCTCATCGTTTCCTAAAAGACTGCTCTCTTAACGATTTTTGCAGTGAAATAAGAGGCCTTGTCATGTGAGACTACTATCATGTATATAAGTAGTGATATTTACCTGCACGAATCCTAACCGAACATAAACCACTGAACATAAGTGATCAAAATTATCTCGACGTCATACGTTTCAATTGCAGGATACCAAATTATGATTATATAACATTCCTCCAACGCTATACTGATAAGCTTCTGCCCGTGATTACACAAGAACGATATAGTGCAAAGCAAAAAAACAAAAAATTCTACCTAGGGAAACTGCGGGCTAATCTGAAATAAATTAATAATGTTGAACAATCCACACAGTATCATCTAGCCCAAGCTAAGCTGAGCTTGTGTTATGGCTACTAGATGATATATATAATATATTACCTATATTACAAAGATAGATTTTTATACTAAACATAGAAAATACCTAGAACACCCAGGACAAATATTAGCAGTTCGTACAAACATTTGTCTCAAGGCGGGAATCGAACCTGCAACCCCTTGCGTCACAGGCAGACCTTCGGACGCAGCGCCACATCGGTCGTCCGAAATAAAATTAGTCCAAGATACTTCTTTTAACATCAGCTATCCGCCAGAGAAAATCCCTTTAAAATAGGTCCAGCCGTTTTGGAGATTAAACAGACAGAAAAAAAAATTGGTTCCTGTTATAGGTTCGTAACGTAATTATACACTTTCATATTCATAAAAAAAATAACCTTTTATTTTGACATTGCAAACAGACACTTCTATTTTATCAATTTGTATGTAAGTATCGGTTTTATTCATTGATATATGTACTATACCTACTGTGTTTGTTTTGGCCAGAATCTCGTTATCTGAAATCCTTCAAGTAGGTTCATCTTTACGTATAGTAACGAACTCATAGCACGCAATAAGCACGCATAAACGTAACCTAATCCCCACCATCTCAAGATAATACTGAAGGCATTATACCAAAAAAGTAAGGTTAATAAAAAACTAAAACCCGACTACGTAATAAAAGTCTTAAGCAATCATTCACCTACCGTCTCTATCATTTTCTTTTGATACTTAGATAGGCGGAGGCCTTGATCCCACTTGTACCCTAGGTATATGGGGGTCCGACTTCCTAAGTATCAAAAGAAAATGATAGAGACAGTAGGTGAACGCTTAGACTTTTATTACGTAGTCGGGTTTTAGTTTTATCCGACTACCGAAGGAAGAGGTTTATGAGTATGGCACCCCATGTATGTATGTAGGCGATTGCTATGTTCCCACGTAGCGCTGAAACGACTTCTCCGATTTCAGCAAATTAGGTTTCGTATGAAACCTTCGTCTTTACATCCCGATGGTTGAAATCGGACTGTAGTTTCAGCGCTACGTGGGAACCATGTGGGAACATAGAAATCGATTACATAAATACATATATGTACATAGGGTGCCAAACTCAAACCTCTCGTGCATCGGTAGTCGAATAAAAGAAGTAAGGGGGCAAGGTCGGCTGGATGTTGCTGAAGCTAGATGTTGTTTCTGAGATCTACAGAAATATCTGTAACTAGCAACCCGACCCGGCTTCGCACGGGTAGTAGAGCATTATATCTCAAATTTCGGTGAAAGCTCGCAGGCGGCTTGAGTTTTTCCAACACTTCCAACAATTATCGTTATATATCAACCAATTTACACAAAACCTACAAATGATATACTTAAACCTCCCTCATGAATCACTCTATGGATTGATGAAAATCTCATGCAAATCCGTTCTGTATTTTTTGAGTTTATCGCGAACAGACAGACAGACGAGGCGGAAGACTTTATTTTATAAGTAGTAATAAAAATAGATGGGAAATAAATACTTTCAAAGTCTCCAATCAGTTGCAATTAGCAATGAAACTTAAGAAAGTAGAGGTAAGGTAAATCTACAATTTCAAAATGCAACGAATGCAATTTTAAATTGTTTGCTATTGTTTGTTTGTGTTTCAAGAAAGCAAATTTTGTTGATTTTGGTAAAAAATCTAAAGGTTGGTAATTTCGATTGACACCTATTCAAAATTATGAGTGCTAAAATTATTGAAAGACAAATAAAGAATCTATATTTTCTAAAAAAATATTTATAATGTGTGTGTTAGCTACTATCTAAGTAGGTAATGTTATTTCTTTCATTTTAGTACATAGATATTTTGATATTTGTTACTTTTTACTATTTTGTTACGTTTTACTATTCTCGTACGTAGATATTTTGATACTATATTCCAGTTAGTAACTTAAAAAAATAAAAAATATGCTGAACAATTCACACAGCATTATCTAGCCCAAGTTAAGCAGCTGAGCTTGTGTTATGATGGGTACTAGATAATTGATATACTTATAGACTACATAGATAGATATTTTTTTATTATACATAGAAAACATCCAGAAAGTCCCTGAACAAATATTTGTAGATCGTACAAACATTTGTTCATAGGCGGGAATCGAACCCCGAGCGTTCCTTGGACACCTTCGACCGATATTTTATATTTTGATGTTTGATTGATATTTACGTAAATTTTTTATTTCTTTCTGTATGCAAAAACAGTTTCTATCAAAGTCCGTGATTTGAGTGTGATTAATGCACAAAAAACTCTTTTATTGACGGTTGCGATAGGAATCGATGCACGTCATGGACACGAGATTAGGCATCTCGATAAAGTTGATGGCTATAACAGTTTTTGATAAGAATATTTTCCATAATAAAATACATATAATGACTTACGGATCCGAGACGTGGTTGCTCACTATAGGCCTTGTGCATAAGCTCAAAGTCATCCAGCGAGCTATGGAGAGAGCTATGCTCGGAGTTTCTCTACGCGATAGGGTCCGGAATACGGAAATTCCTAGAAGAACTAAAGTTACCGACATAGCTCTCAGAATTAGCAGGCTGAAGTGGCGATGAGCAGGCCATATAGCTCGTAGAACCGATAACTGTTGGGGAGTAAAGGTTCTCGAGTGACGACCGCGATGCAATGCGAAACAGAGTGTGGTACTCTCTCGATGGACCGACGACATCTTAGCGGTCGCAGGGAGTCGTTGCATGGAGGCGGCTTAGCACCGCTATTCGTGGTGTCGTTTAGGGGAGGCCTATGTTCAGCAGTGGACGGGTACGGGCTGACGAGGCTGATGATGATGACATATAATGAAAATAGGTAATAAATAATGATACAGGGGGTGTCCATTAATTACAGGCTTCAAGGGGAAGGAGTCGATCCAAATTTCACCTAATCTCACGTGGGGAAACGGTCTCGGCACATATCACGTAAATTTCCACGCCTTTTAACAATTCTATTTAAGACAAGCTGCTGCCCTCGCCTTCGCTCGCGTTTTATCGGGATAAAAAATGGCCTATATAATATTCTAGGTTCCAAACTATACCCAAATTTCAGCCCAATCAATTCTTTATAAACCTACCTAATGTACCCTTCGCCCGCGATGTATGTAATCTTCGCCCACAGCGCCACATCAGTCGAATATTCTCCCTAGTCTTTTTTTTACTGTCTTGACATAATCATAGCCTTCTAGATAACGCTGGCTTATCTGTGAATATCTATTATCAGTATAGCTTGTGATAATGTCACCGCATTTGATATTTTGCGACTTTTATGTGTATCGATTAGCCATCCGGTCTTCGGGATTTCTTTTATTGAGTTCTGTGCTCGTATTTTAAGTGCCTATTTATGTTCATTATAGATTTTTTTGACGACCTATGTGGCGCGGTGGGCTAAGGTCCGATTACGACGCAGCAGGTTGCGGATTCCCGCCTTGGGACAAATGTTTGTACGATCTGCAAATATTTGTAACGGGTGTTCTGGGTATTTCCTATGTAAGATAAAAAAAACTATCTTTGTAATTAATTAATTTATCAAGTAATATATTGTAATGTATGTATATCAGTCATCTAGTACCTACAACAAAAGCTCTGCTTTTTTTTGTTTTTAGAATTGTATATTTATTTATTTTATAGGATATACATGTGTTTGTAAATGTTGCACCATTAAACCACACTAGGTTTGTGTTGGTGCTCACACTCGACCTGTACATACTTTTTAATATAATTAAATAGTACAATGCATTCGGATCGCTTCATATAATCTAACAGACAAAAGACAGAAACCCGATATTCCACAATCCAATATTACCTACGCTACTAACATATTTTACACCACCTTGTAGGTAGGTACTTGCCAGAATCAACGCTTAGCATGGGGCTAGATGAGGCTATGTCGATTTTCAAACATTATATTTAGTTCGTTAAGTTAATCGTTAATTTGACCCATTTCTACATTGTCTATTTATTCCCAATTGCACAGAATTCCCATTTTCATACGACATTTGGTTTACTAATGAAGATATTTATCACTAGTAATTAACCCGACTGAAATTACACTTCTTTTGGATAGTCAAAAGAAGTGTCATTTCAGTCGGGTCATATAGGGGAGCATAACTCATTTATTTTATAGAAAATTATGAGTTATGCTGACGCTGGAAGCTCTACAAAAATTACATTCATTCTACTTATATTATAAATTTGAAAGTAACTCTTGTCTGTCTGTTACCTTTTCACGCCTAAACGGCTGAACGGATCTTAATGAAATTTGGCAGGGAGGTACATGGTATCCCGGGGACGGACATAGGGTACATGAAAAACGCGTGCGAAGCCGCGGGCAGCAGTTAGTATTTTATAATATGAATGTAAATTTTGTTATAACATCTCTCTAGTGAAATATTTTTTGTTTTTTTATGAGTATGTTTGTGAGTAGTTACCTAAGAAAGAAAGCAGCAGCGAGAAGAATGGCGCCTAATAATTGTGAAGATTTCAGATTTCACATTTTTATAACTATATTTCTTTAGGCTTACAAAATAAGCACTGAGACAATTCAAATTTTATACTTTAAAAAGTTTTATATACTTATGTATGTATAGTAATTATTATTAAAGAAAAATTAAGGTGTTATTGACTTTCTCTTCACTTAAGTTTTTTGTCCACTACTGGAAGAAGTGAAAAAGAAACCACTAGTACGTTAAGGCAAACAGATGAATATCGATGTCATAACAATAGTATAAGTAATAGAATTTAAGCAACAAATGTAAATTTATCTGAATAAAGGCTTATATAAATAAATAAAAAATATTTAGATAAGCTAAATAAACATGAATTAGACATTTAAGTGATATATACATACATCTAGTAGCCTTAACGACATCATCCGGCGGGCCTTTGTCACCGCTAGCGTACCAGCTATTCTCGAACCGAATGGTCTGTTGCGTGACGATGGTAAGAGGCCCGACGGCATGACTTTAGTCCCTTGGGAGCTGGGGAGGCCTATTGTGTGGGACGCTACATTTGTCGACACACTTGCGCCTTCCCATCTTTCAAGGACATCCGTGAGGGCTGGTTCGGCGGCAGATTTGGCCGAGGATCTCAAGAGGCGCAAATATGCAGGTCTCGACAGAGCCTACGCATTTGCTCCCCTTGGAGTCCGAGACCCTAGGTCCGTGGGGTACCGAGGCTCTCCGTTTTCAAAAAATTATCTGAACGCCTTGTCGAAGCGACGCGTGACCCGAGAGCTGGTGAGTATCTGGCGCAGCGCATTAGCATTGCCATACAGCGAGGCAATGCAACCAGCGTCTTGGGGACGCTTCCGACTGGTATTGATATGGACCAGTTGAGCTATCTGTAGATTGTTTGCAACAGTCTGCAGTTAGCTCAATTGTTTCAATTGTAAATACTAGTTTAATGTGTTTATATTATTTGATTGTAAAAAAGAAACATAGCACATTGTTTCTTTTTTGATAATAATTACTGTATTTATAACTGTTTATAGCATAAAATTTTACTTGTGTAAGTTCTTATTTTTTAAGCCTAAAGAAAACAAATTATTGATTCTGATTATCTTGATCAATAAACTCTGATAAAACTTATCCAATCCTTTTTTCCCATAATAAGGGCTTAACAGCTTTGTTGTTAAGATTATTCTGATAATCTTCTTTACGAAGTAAAGCCAACCCTCGTCACAAGTGTCGAAGTGCCCTGAACTCGTTACTTTAAGCCCGTAAATACACGACCAATACGCACGATGCTCCTAATGAGATTGCACTGGCTTGCAATTACACTGCTCACTTTAAAGTATTGATGCCTCGGGTAGCAATTCCGTTGGAAAGTACAGTAGGTAACGTGGGTACGTATGTACCTTTAAGTTAAGTAAGTAAAAAAAGTCTGGTAAGGTACAAGGTGCAAAGCAGTTAAAAAGGCTACGAACCTCTCCCAAACGGAAACGGATTTTCCCACGCGGATTTGTTGTTGTTTCACGTAGAATGAAATGGGGCACGCTATGAGTGAGAAAGCGCGTCTAACCATCAAATACGAAGCTGTCATGTGGATGTGTGCGAGTGCTTGGTGTTGGCACCATGTTTTGATATTTTTTCGTACTTTCCGATTAATTTTGAGTAAACAATTGATTTTTATCAAAAATATTTTTGATTATTTATAATCTTGAATATATTTAGGATGTTTGCAGCGCGATTTCGAATAAAGATGTCTATTAGCATAAAAAATCGGTTAAAGATGACTCGATTTGGTGGTCAAAATTAGTTTCGCTCTCATTTAAATATCATTATTCAAAAACTAAACCGCTGCAAACATAGCTATTTTTCATCCGATTACGTATGGAAAATATCAATAAGATCGGGGACATAGTTTCCAAATGAAGCGGAAAGTACGTTTGTATGGGAAATAAGTCTATCGGTTCCGTTCTTGAGTAGAAGACAATGCAGATTTCGAAAGATCTATACAAAGTATACATTAATTGATATTTTGTGGATAATACGAACCTTTAACTTTTCGTTTTAGGATGTTAACGCGGTCGTACCGCGGTGTACCTACGTTTAAAGAAACTCGATAATACGGACTTATTCAATTGTTTTGAAAAAATATTACTGTCATAAAAGAGTATCAATTATACAGGGCGTTTGACACATGGATCGACATGATTTTTGGAGCATCCCACAACAGCCCAGCGCATGACCATGAGGTCATGCGCTACATTACCCGGTAAGATACAATATGTCTTAAGTGTCACGTAAGTAGAGATTTATGAATCAACCGAGACATCTTGCCTATAAGAACATTCACACGTGCCACAAGCATACCACGACGACAACTAGTGAGCGGGTGCTAATTCGTATGAAACTTAATAAGACACATTTTTTTTTCACATGTAACCACTGCTTGGCCGTGGAGCCCCGGCTTACGAATATTGACCCCTCCAACTCAACCCGTGGATGTCGTAAGAGCCGACTAAGGGAACCTACCAGAGGAAGGGCAGCAGCTTCTTTCTGAGTATTTTTCAACACCAACACTGCGATCACTAATCCGCCTGCCAAGCGTGGTGATTATGGCAAATCCCCTCCTACATGGACCGACGACATTGTAGCGGTCGCAGGGAGTCGATGGATGGAGGCGGCTCATGACCGCTATTTGTGGCGTCGTATGGGGGAGGCCTATGTCCAGCTGTGGACGTGTATGGGCTGATATGATGATGATGATGAACCACTGCTTCACCACTTTTTGTCGCTGTGGTGTGGTGTGGTTGTAGTACATGTGAATTATCCCTTAAATCGTCATGTCTTTTTATAGGGTGTTGTACCAGATGCCATAAAATAATAATTTGGAGTATATTCTGCAAAGTATTTTTATTTTACATAACTGACTACATTAAATGAGCCCCCACGAGCCTACAAAAAATCTAGTTGGTCCTTGTTCTAAACACCCTGTATTATCTCAATTTAACAACAAAGAGACAAAGGAGATGAAAACTCGTGATAAATTTAACAAATGAATTTAAATAATTAGTCAGTTACACACATGACTTTAATTAACGAGAAGTCTGAAGAGATTGTAATTAGTTAATTAGTCAAAAATTGTTAATTTGTATGTTGACTTTATAACAATGTCACGTGCAGTGCAAATTAGTTTAACAAGAGCTTGTAATTTCTGTCTTGTTAAAATATACGAAAATTTTGTTTATTCGTTGCAGTGAACTATTTTTCTATTTGTGGGCTGATATTATTATTATTTATAGATAAAGTTAGTTATACCTATACTGTTAGTATATTTTTTTTATAATTCTGGACAATTCACACAGCATTATCTAGCCCCAAGCTAAGCAGAGCTTGTGTTATGGGTACTAGATAACTGATATACATAATACAATATATAATATATATAGATTATATACATTAAAACAGTATATACAATAGTGTCGTATGTATATTATTACAAATTTTTTTGAATCCTAAGACGATGATAGCTATGTATAACAATATATATGTCATAGATCTATTTGTACATAGATTTATAACGTTACTTCGATATAATATAGGTTTTACAATTCTCTACCATTATTACCTTTATGAGAAAAGGCTTGTGCTTAATCTAAATGAATAAAATAAAATAAATAAATAGATAACAGCTAGACAATCCACACAGCATCATCTAGGACCAAGCTAAGTAGACCTTGTGTTATGAGAACTGGATGACTGATATACATAATATTTTTACCATACATAGAAAATACCCAGAACACCCGGGACATATGACATGTTTTTACAGATCGTACAAACTTTTGTCCTAAGGCGGTAGTCGAACCCGCAACCTCGTGCATCGCAGGCAATCCTTCGCCCGCCACCTCGCATCGGTCCTCAAAATCTATAAGAAATATAGTAATACCACTCTATACTGATGTATTGAACTAACATCCGATTTATTACCAAACTGGATGTTGTGAAAACCAATCATAACAAATTTTTACGGATTTCAAACTTTTTGAAGCCCTTTTCTGGCTCTGCTATTTAGGTTTTTTTTAAAGTTGCAAAACTGCTCAAACTTACCAAACTTATTTTGTTTCTTTTAAGTTTCACCAAGTTTATAAGATCGCGTAACGTTTATATCAACATAAACTCTTTTTCAGCTTTATAAAATAAATAGAATAAAATTCTATCCTACTCCTACTAATATTATAAATGTCAAAGTTTGTAGGATGAATGTATGGATATTTGTTCCTTTGTAAGGATATTTTGGACGTTCGTTCCTTTCACGCAACAACTACTGAACCGATTGGGCTGAAATTTGATATGGGTATAGTTTGGGACCTGGAATAATATTCTACTAATATTATAAATGTCAAAGTTTGTATGGATGGATGTATGGATCGTCGTTTGGCCACAATCTCACCTCACGACATTTAAAGTTATCCTAGTCCTACTAATATTATAAATTTCAAAGTTTGTGAGAATGGATGTGTAGATGTTTTACATTTGGTATGCGACCTAGAATAACTTATAGGCTTTTATCCCAATAAAACGCGGGCGAAGGCGCGGGCAGCAGCTTAACAAATACATATTTACACTTATTGTTAGGTTAATTGCACAAAAATCTGAGCCCTCACTAGAAGGAAAGTGCACGGAATGTGCCAGCTTTGCCTCATTGAATGGCAATGCTTATTCGTTGACCCAAATCTACACTAATATAAAAACGAATGTAATTCCATCACATCGAATCGGCCGAACGAAATTTCATATTGAGTTACGATATCCTTGCGATGGACATAGGCAATACTTTTCATTCAGGAAAGCCAAGCTGCACGCGAACGAGTAAATTGTTACTATTATTATTTCATTATGAATGGAATGTTATCATTTAGTTTTAAATTTATATCGGGTAGAAATTGCTGTTATATAATGACATATTGTTTAATATATCTACCTTGACATCTACTTTTAGTTAATTTTATTTTAATACCATACTTATCACAGAGGTATTGTAGTAAGATATTATTTGTATTTATTTTGTCGTTGAACGCGCGATTTCGCCGTTGCTAGGCAACGATTCTAGTTATTTCTGAATTAAATGGTAATGTAACCGGTGTGACTAATTAGAATATATTTTTCTTTACCAGTTCATTAAATAAATAAGCTTATATATTATAAGTATAATTTTTATCGCCGTTATTTGTGGCGTCGTATCGGGGAGACCTATGTCCAGCATTGGACGTGTATTGATGTAATGATCATTTTTATCATGGCCCAATACGAGTTCGAATTTGATAACTGTAGTTATTGGCTTTCAAGAAGATTAACTTTTTGATAATCTATTTTGCTATATCTATACAGAACTATGTGTAGGTGTCCTTTCAAACAAACAAACGAAACATGATTGATTGTTTTTATTTTGGGCACCTCGGGCTTTTTATGAATATGAAGTCGCCTAAAAATAGCAATTTGTTAATGTCCTTTGTTCTCGTGATCTTGAAATATTCAGGAAAATATTAACTTTAGTAGGTAAAAAAAATAAATAACGCATTGGACATGAACTACATCGCAACTGAAACAATTGAGCTAACAGCAGGCTGTTAAAAATCTACAGGTAGCTCAACTGATCCATATCGATACCAGACGGAAGGGTCCCCAAGAAGTGACTTGGGGCAGGCAACTACAGGCAATGGCCTGTATTGTCCCGCTGTATGGCAATGCTTATGCGCCACATCCACCAGCTCTCGGGTCACGTGTCGTTTCGACAAGATACTCAAATAATTTATGAGGCAAGTGATTCAGTCATCAACTATACTGAACCACCGAGATATCATACTTTCGACGATATGTCTGCCGTACTAACTAGAAAGCCGTTAACCCCAAAAAGTAGTTTTCGAGAAATCGGCAAAAATCGTTTGAACACATCGGTTGAGATTTATTTGTTTCAATTATTTTATATCCTACTAGCTGCTGTCTGCGCCTTCGCCCGCGTTTTATCGGGGTAAAAAATAGCCTATATGTTATTCCAGGTCCTATTCCCAAACTATACCCATACCAAATTTCAGCTTAATCGGTTCAGTAGTTTTTGTTATTTTTTCAAAAAAAACTTTGACATTTATAATATAAGTAGGATGAAAAACTCTTAATCCACTGAGCAGTTATATTGCTAATTAGTGGGTAAAAATATTTTTTTATTGGTTGGTTCGATTAGTTGTTTTCAAGTCAAGGAAAAGTCAAAAATTCTGTCACTTACCTGTCAACGAAATGTTATATCTCTGGAACTATTTGGAATGGTTGTAAGACGAGAATATAGAGAAGATAGAGAATTTTGTACTGTATCCGTTTCGAAAAAGTTAAAAGGCGCCATTTGAGGGTTCTAGTTAGAAGACGGCAGATGTATTCAAGTTACCAAAGTGTATGCTGGACTAACCTCAGCAATTATAGCGTACCTCTAGGTAGGTACAATGCTACGCCTCCATCTCTGCTTCCTACGATATAGGATATTGTAGTCCGGTGTATACCGGATGTAATTGGATTTACGAACGAACACTACTAAATGAGCATGAACTGGTGATAGACATAAAATACAATTTATCGAATCAGTATGATTCGAGTCTGTGTAACTATTCCTTCTAATCAATAACCAGTTGAGCTATCTGTAGATTGTTTGCAACAGTCTGCAGTTAGCTCAATTGCTTCAATTCTAAATACTAGTTTAATTAAACTAATTAAGCTAACGCAATTGCGTGTGCTCCAATTCTAAATACTAGTTTAATTTGTTTCTATTATTTGATTGTTATTTTCTTTATCAATAATAAATACTTTAAAAAAATAGAGCAGAAAAATTCAGAATGTCATTTTAACAAGTTTTCGACGAAATGTTTCTACGTTAAAAATTTATAAATTATTTATTATTCCATATGATAAATGATTCTAAATGTTATGTGATATTTCCGCTAACGATATATCAAGGTAAAGATCGAGGGTGTTAATAATATTCTTCTTAGGTCCTGATTGAGTAACATGTTACTTAAGTTTCGTTTTAATCACATCCACAGTATTAAAATGTTAAATCATAACACGTTTTGTGTTATGATTTAACATTGGTGAGATTTTAGTAAAACGAAGCTCCAGTGATGTTAAATAATCAAGTTTTAAAGCATGTTTTGGTACATAAGGCTCATAAGAACTATCCGGCACCCGACCGGCAACGCCTCGCCTCGTGCGGAAGCCGCGTCATCGACGTTCACTACACGGCGCATGGTCAACCAATGAACCTCGCGTGGTCCACGGATGGACGCCGCTTAGACAACCAGTGAACCTCGTTTTCGGGAACGTTGGCAATGCGCTGTCAACGCAAGGCAAGTATGCTATCAGCGAGTTATTACTGAGTGGTCCACGCGCCGCCGTCCGTGCGTGAACGACGGGTGGTCCACTCGCTGTCCGCGCATGGTAATAAGTATTACGAGCGAGGCAATCCGGAAATGGTTTAGTGAGTGCATATCCATAGAATTGCATATAAAGAATACTAATCGCACGAAGCGAGGCGGTGCGCGTCGAGTGCCGGGTAGCTCTAATGGCATAGCCCATTCCGGACTCACGGGCTGATTCTCTGTCGATTGTTGTCGTAATTGAAATTGATGTCACTTCACACTTCTTAATTCTTACAATAAAAGTTAGGAAACAAAATAAAAGCTTTAGCAAACTTGCTTGAGTCACAAAATGGTCACTGTCCAAACTATATACTTAGTCAAACGACAGGTAATCACGATTTGCTATCGTGACAGCAATAGCTCCCCCCAGTATTGAGTAAAAGACGCAAAGGAGTCTTGTTTCCAATATTATATTGAATCCGCAAGATAGTTCAGAACTATCTGTCACTGTATTTCAGGAGCTAATGATTAAAATAGACTTTCTATTTTATCGGTCAGTAAGTCCATGCTTCTTTCCAACATACATAGGTTCTGTGCACATGTTACCTTGCCCTCTTTAAACCGATCTGGGCACATGTAGAATGTAAACCTGGGGATTGCAGATTAGATATGAGAAACTGTAGTTCTGGACTCTAGCTGCAAATGTAAATAGTTTATCAATGCTCGCCTACAATATTACACGATTGCGGTAGATCAGGATGAAAGGTGTATAATATTTATTATTTATTTATTTATTTTATATTAGGTATGCTTTTTTGTATTTATGTTAGCCTCGTTTTTTTTATTTAAGATTTTCTGTTACTTTTGTATGTAGACTTTTAATAGAACTTATATGTAGGTATTGAATTCTGTATTTTTTCTGTTTTGTATGTAGGTACACTTACGTTTCTATCCACACTCGTTTTGATAAATTATCTTTATACCCATAGGTTAGCTGTATGAAAACTCTTTTAGGGTAAAGCTCGCCTTTGTGTCATGTACGTATGTACATGTTCGAGATGTACCTATACAATCGGCAGCAATCTGTACTTGGGATGAATTTTGGCAATTCAATAAAAACGTTTAATTATTTCTGTTTTGAAAATAATTTTCCAATCATATATAAATAGATAATTGTTGTAAAAATAAATAGTAACACAGGATCACAGGATGAGGTCTTTATCAGATAATGCGATTATAGTATGTAGACTTTAGCTCGACCCTTAGAATACCCGTAAATAATAATATTGCAGATGGCGGTTTTGATACAAAAATCAAAGAATGCTGTGTTTGGTCCAGTTGCCGGTTCCGCGCAAACCGCGCAAATTAGGGGTAGGAATGCAGTCTATTGTTGGACTGTATGAATATCTTTACTTCCACCACAAATACAATTGAAAATCACTAAAACATAGGAAAACTTCAAACGACGCCATCAGACCACGCAACCCATAGATTAGGTCAGAGGCTCGGCCGCCTGTGATTGGTTGCCTTAGCCAGAATCCTGGGTTTAATTTTAAACTACCCAAGGTATAATAATACAAACTACCAAAAATTACCGCATTTGAAATGATGCTGTTTTTTTTGACATCGATTTTGAACGCCATTTTGCCGCAATTGATATACATATATTGAGAAAATATTGTAAAGCAGTGAGTTTTTACTCTATGATTGTAACGTTAGTTTAAATTTCCTAAACGGCCATAATCAATAAGTCATTTTTGTCAAATTTGACAGAGCCTTCGATTCTATACGACTTATTTATTTATTTATTTCTGAATGGTGATTTGTTTGTATAATGTGCTGAATTTACCTTGCTATGTCTTCGTAGGAAGTCAATGTTAGCTTTGATACAAAAGGACATCACTCTTGGAAAATTAGTAGAGCACATCGGTCTCAGAATAGAACCAACAGCTTGTTTAGCTTATGTACGGTACGAGCTACTTAAGTAGATAAGTAATGGAGTCCATTGTGCACAAACAATGTGCACATTTCTTTGTTCTTTTACCCCATACACCATACCTGTGCGTAGGTTTATGGCTTAGAAGCATTAATTAATCGAAAATAGGTACAAAGAAAATTTATAAGCTTCTTCAAGAATAAGCTCGACAACTGGTTACGAGACAATAAAAACAAACTAAAAAAGTGATGCAATGACAATATTTAACACTATGTCATATACATAGACATATCAGCCATATGCTGCACGTCTAATTATCTAATATATAAATAAATAAATAATTCCTGATATTTTTGTGGTGGTGTCAATCCTTTTTCTCATTTTTGAAATGTGAATTGTCTATGATCTTATTTTGTAAGCTTAAGGAAATAAACTTTATTGATTTGATGACGAAAAGCCATGGCAGAAGTCGAACATTTTGCCATAAAAAATACCGATGTGTAAAATAAGTGTTGAATTAGAGGTACCTATCTATACTTATTTAATTCAGACTCTCTGTAGGCTGCTGTGGGGGCTGCTTGCTTTTCCTGGAAATTCTGCTTAACTTAACTAAATAAATAAAAAAAATCAGCAGTTGCTGTGAACTTGAAATGTAAGAGGACTTTTCTTGGATATAAAAAGCGAAGAGATAGTTCCTCTTCGCTTTTGTTGTTGCCATATACAAGAGGTTATAAATCGCACATTACAGGTTCATAGAATTCTTAGTCTTAATATGTACATAGGTACTGTAAAATAAAAAATAAGACTCTGTTGTTCGAGTTAATTACAACCATTATCTCTCAAAATGAACGACGACGAGTGAATAGGTGTCTTCTAGACCTTCCTGATACACCGTCGGCCTCATCGTCACTTTCCATCAGATGAGATTGTGATCAAACTCTGAAGGAAAGTCTTTACTTGACTTCTTGGTCTTGACTTTGCGTCTGGTTGACACAATTCTGCCAATGTCCTTAAGGCGAGGTGAGCCCAGCACTTGCAAGACGCAAGCAAGAAGCAAGACGGTGCGCAGACAACCGAGCACGATTTTGTAGTTATTTAGGTGCTTTGAAAAATATTTGTATGACATATAAAAATATTTTCTAGTGATGTAGTGCGTAATAACGTTTGCAATATTTTGGTATACAGTTTGTGTCATTTTATTCATTTTTCTATTCACAGTGATCATTTAAAGTTTCATTTAGAGGTAACATTGACATTTTTTTGATCGGGTGAAATGTCACCAATCGTGTTTTTGTCTAGTGGTGCATTAGAAAATATTCTCAACTATAATATGTTTGAATTTCAAAACTATAGGCCTTCTAGTTATTGAGGTACCGGCAGTTAAAAATCCCTAAATCCGGGTAACCCAGCCTGCTAAATGTCAAAATAGATAGACTATAAAAAACTAGTAAAAAAGCCTAGTGAAATGATACATATTTCGAATTTTATGACACTCTGACGCAGACGTAGCGAAAAGCAAGCGGGGTCATAAAAGAAGAAGTTGAAGTTGAAAGATACACAACAAAATCCTCTAGTTCATAAATAAACATTCTCTGCCCACAAAACCGAATACGCTTGATCCAAAACAGCGGCTTATTAATTACAAGAAATGCGCGTTCACACAGCATTATTTATGTGATCCTTGGCCTTTTTAATAATTTCGTGTCACCCGCCTACCTTTGAGGCAAGTTGAAAGTTAAGTATCGTTTATAACCCCTGACTTGCCAAAATTAAGATGCTATTGTTACAATGCAACTAATAATTAAAATTCTTTAAAAAATCTTATAGGTTCCATAAACCTTATGATCGGTTTATTTTTGAAGTTTATGACACTCGTTGGGCTCCTTGGGTATGTTGTGACACGCAGAGGCGTACCTAACGAAAAGGAAGCTGCATGGCGCCATTAAAAAAGAAGTTAAAGTTGAGTGGTACAAAGTAAATTACCTACTTACGTATGACATGAGGCTGTAAGTTCTTTGGATTACTGCATCCCGTGATACTATTGTATTGCTGTATTACTATGAAAAATAGGTGTTCTCAGTACCCGGTAGGGGCGCTGCATGTCGACCATTGGATGGAAATAAACGAAAACTAATTTATAGTTTTAGTAAGCTATTCAAAACTTATTCTAAAGCCTCAGGAGGCTCAGATGAGAGCGTAAACAAATCCAATGCGATAGTGACTTTTTATATTACACAGGAAGTTGTCTATTTGACCCAGAAATTGTTAAAGCATTTTACTTTTCCAACAGTATCAAAAATGGGACCAGTCTGACTGTCATCCGTCCGTCTGTCAGAGTGCATCTCATGAACCGTAAAAGCATTTGAAATTTTCACAGAATATGCATTTCTCTTGCCAACAACACAACTTATAAAAATAAAATATACTTGATTTTTTTGGCTGTTTTGTTCTAATTTTGTCGAAACTGTCTCTTGAACCGTAATAGGTAGACTGTTGAAATTTTAACATGGTGTGTATAATTTGCCGCTGTAACTACAAACAAGAAAAATAAGTATGAATACTATTTTAATAATCAAGGGGTCCAACGTCGATACCAGGGTCAGGCGCATTCAGTACTTGAACCGCGTGAGGTTGGCTGTTAGCTTTTCATATAAAAAACCGTATATATTACGAGTACCTAGTGTTATTTTTGCGCAATGGTTTTTACGGTGGTGGAATGGAACCCTCCGTGTGCGAGTAGACTCGAACTTTGCTGGTTTCTTGATGTTTTCATGTTATTTCTATTTCATAATCGATATGTTCGCCATCCGTATCTGATGTTGATTATTGTTTAGCTTCTGTGTCCCGCGGTGTTCCCATATTTCGAGTATAAATAGAAATAGAATTCCCGAGGGATTACCCGGGGGATCACGTAAAACTTATAAAAATTACAGCAAATGTATTATGAATATGTAGGTAGTCAGTTATAGTTTTTGTAAAAAAACACCTAATTATTTTTATCGTATTATGGAAGTCTTTTGATTATTTTGGATTTTGTATTTAACAACGAGAAAATTATCCCATAAAAATGATATACGCATTTTAATAAGGGCTCATAAATCATTTAATTTTCACTTTTCGCTCAAGTTCTCACGTTTTGTTCAATCTTCTGTTTAAATATTTAATTAAATGCCTACCTACTTGTTTTGTTCAGAGTAGGTCCAAAGTCCGAACAAAAACTTCTTATTGCGATTTTTATAATGTTAACAAGTTTTTTGGAGGAAGTATTTCAGAATTCTAAGTTCAAAAGATATGAAACATTTTTATTTTCTTCTCTCTTTGTGTTCTAAATATAAAAACTCCTTACATCGATACACACCATAAAGTCTGTTAGGTACTGTTACAACCTCGTTATACCGTAAGCAAATTATATGAAATCTCTTTGGTTATTTACGAAGTACCTAATTCAGGACAATGAGTTTTTATTGTTTCGCGTTTTATAATAATGTACCATGCTCTCAGAACTTCTACTAGGTGTCGTCGTGAAAAAAGCTTTTAAATTTTTTCATCAAATTGAAAAAGATTTCTCAACTTACCGAACTATTCAGTGAGAGAAATCAAGCAAGCTGTGAAATACTCGTATTGCAAACAACTGCTTCTTTGAAACCAGAGAAACCCGTAAAGCGATGCTTTTATTACTTTTAACAGCGTATTACTTGGCGTAGAGTGTAGGTACAGTCGGCACCAAATACTAAGAGTGGGTAGACTAACTACGTCATGGGCATAACTTTTGTTCACGTGCTTATAATGTAATACACAAGAGACACCTACGAGTAAGTACTAAAATTAAGCCTAAAGTTGATGTCTTTATGAAACAAAAGTTTTTCAATATTTATTTAGAAAATAATTTTCATATCCCTATGTTTAGTTTCAATATTATCTTTATAAGATAAGTAAAGTACTAAGGTATATTTGAAATACCAGCGGATATCTTTGTCAAGATTATGATTCATTGCACTTGGCATTGATTCATTTATAGAGAATGCAATTCGTAAACAAATGATTGTAAATTTCACAATTTATTTGGCGTTAGGCTCCATTCACACCGGAATGGCAGCGGCCGGCAGCGATGACGCGACGACCGATGCGGCGAGAACTTTCAGTGTCAAACAACAATATCTTTATTTATATGAAATTCTCATTGTTTGTAACCAAACGGTGGTTGTTTGTAACCGATTTTTGAGATTTTTTTGTGTATACGTTATACTCCTAAGTGGGGGAATTTTTTGGACAAAAATATAACTCTAAATTTTCACCGTTCTAACACCAACCCCCATTTTTTAACGATATTTGTTAGTAGGTACTGTAATAATCTTCAACCCTCAGAGATCGATGGCAAACAGCTTTTACCGGATCAGCTAGTACAAATATAAGACACATTTTTATATATCGATTTTGTTTAACGCTTTAGTTTAACGAGTTCAACGTATTTCACCGACGTAGTTGATCTGGTTCAAGCGCTAAACCGAGGTCGAGAGCTGTCATGTCACACAAACAATAGGAAACTGAGATTTTCACGGACTATGAGACAGAATGTAGTGAGCTTATATAAAAACTAATAACTACTGTACGTATGTTCATAGACTTGAGCAAAAACAAAGATTTTAAATTGATCAAGCTGAACTTAATTTTGTTAAAGTGAGTTGTGTTGATCTTAGTTTTGGCAGCATACGGTGAAATCTAAGACCGGTATCGCTTAAGCGTGTCTACAGGCAGGGAGCCGCCGCCGGCTTTCCGGCTTGTTATTGAACGACAAAAAGCTCGAAAAGGTCGGGCACGCGGTTTGCCATCCGTGGCCACGGCAGCGTGTAATCCTGCTGAAACGTCGGGAATAGTAGGTGTATAAACATGATAAGCCGTGGGGCCGCGGCGTACGAATATCGACCCCTCCAACTCAACCCGTGGATGTCGTAAGAGCCGACTAAGGGAACCTACCAGAGGAAGGGCAGCAGCTTCCTCCTGAGTATTTTTAAAAACCAACACTGCGATCACCAATCCGCCTGCCAAGCGTGGTGATTATGGCAAATCCCCCCCTACATGGGAGACCATCCACTCGATGGGCCGATGACATCGTAGCGGTCGCAGGGAGTCGATGGATGGAGGCGGCTCAGGACCGCTATTTGTGGCGTCGTACGGGGGAGGCCTATGTCCAGCAATGGACGTGTATGGGCTGATGATGATGAAACATGATACGATTATACATGTTAAAAAGTTAGCACCGCGTAAGGCTAACAAACTTTGTCCACTTATATTTTTTAAACTTTCATCTTTATGACAATAGTTTGAACTGGAAGTACCACCAAAATAAACTATGCTGGTAAATAAACGCGTTTTACTAGACAACTTATATACTTACTTGCCTTAAACATGACATATAATATATATTTTTTATTATACATAGAAAATAGCCAGAACACCCGCAACAAATATATGTAAATCGTACAAATACTTGTCCCAAGGCGGGTATCGAACCCGGAACCTCCTGCGTCGCAAGAAGGTATAGTACAGTAACATCAAGCTCAGAGTAAACAGACCCAAGAGAACGCCCCAATTGCTCTGGTAAACTAATTATTCACTATCAACGACCGATGTGGCGCGGCGGGCGAAGGTCCGCTTGCGAAGCAGGGCAGGAGGTTGCGGGTTCGAATCCTGCCTCAAGACAAATGTTTGTACGATCTGATAATATGTATTTGTCTGGGGTGTTCTGGGTATTTTCTATTTATAATAACAAATATTTAAATATGTAATATATCGTATCAAGCATACCAGCCATTTAGTACCCACAACTAGGGAATACAATTTTGAATTGCGATTTTGGAATCCCGGTATATTGGGTTCCCGAAAAACCGGGATCCCACATACATTTTGCGGGACAAATCTCGGTCGAAAATCTTACGGGATCCTGCTGGATTGGCGGGATTACAGAGAAGCGTGGATATAACACTCTTATGACCAGTATTCCAGCCAGCGTGGAAGCTTGTCTCATTTTATTTCAGACAATTTTACAACGTTTACACGTTTACAAATTTATAAAAGTATTAGTTAACAATTATATCAAAAAGTTTGATTTAAAATTAAAACCATGAAACGAGGTCTGTTAGGTTTATTAAGATTGATTTGAGAAACCTACGACCACTCTGCGGGATCCCGCAAATATCTGGATCCCGCGGGACTAAGTAGGTTCACTCCCGCAAATACCGGGATTTAAATTATCTTGCGGGATTGCATTCCCTACCCACAACACAAGCTCTGCTTAGCTTTGGACAAGATGATGTTGTGTGGATTGTCCAGCATTATTTATTATTTATGTGGTGGACATACCAGCAATGAATAGCACGTGAGAGTCTAATTTTAAGTTAAAGTTATTTTATATTACGTATGCATGTATGTATTTCTGATGAATAAATTACTTTACTTTAATGCAGTTCTATTTTAGGCTATTTCACCGAAGTTCTGGTGGCTAGCTGATGGCTTTATGATTTGAGGTTCTGTCTATGATAACGGCAAAAGCAAGCACCATCATCATTCGCAGCCGGTTATTACTGGGTTCAAGGTAACCAGCAGTATTTTTTTCGAAATGCTTGCCGACTAATGCTGAGCATTAAATATTGCAATACGCTGCATGCGCAACGCTGCATCGCAACGCTCTGCCTCAAAGAAATTGAAGTTTGTGTTAAGGGTACCAAATGACTGTTATCGACTTAACACAGTCACTGCCCAATCTTGGCGGTGCGCATGTAAAATTTGACTTGTCTAAGTGCTTATTTTGTAAGCCTAAAGAAATAAAATTATTGATTCTGATTATGTACCTTATGAGCAATGAAAGTGTTATTATATCGCATTTATTGCGCAGCCCTGGCACGAAAAATACGGTTCTTTATATAGAGATGGGCATTTGCCTCATTGACGATGATAATGTTAACAGGTGGGTACAAATTAAATTGATTTCCAACATACACAGAAAAAGGGAGACCAAAAAATGCAATTCATTTTAAAAATTTGCTCTTGGCAGTCATCGAAACTGCATCTCAAAACATGACAGGCAAATTTTAGCACTGCACTACAGAGGTCGTCAAGTTACTAAGTCAAGTTACAATTTACAAGTTACAAGTTACAATAACGTTTTATTTTAGTTTACATATACACCATGAATTTGCAATCAAATACCAAACCAATAAATATAGAGCACCGAATCAAATTATCTGAGCCGTTTTAATCATAAATAGCAATATCGTTGGATTTTCATTGCCATGCAATGCAATGCAACTACTATGCAATGACTGCAACGTAACATAAACTTCACGTGACCTATACCAACAGCGCTTTAGCCAGCTCATGGGTTTTTATACCCATCGCATCGCACAGTTATTTCCAAAATGTTTTCTAATGTCGCGAGTTGAAAAAGGTTTTATGCAGGCTTCACCTACTTGTTAATCATTATTAAATCTATATTGCCTTTTAAAAATAGAACTTCGATTCAATGAGAGCTTTTCAATGCGACCTTTAAAAAAAGTGGTTGCCATAGAAACCACTCCCACTCAACTATCGACTTTACCTCCTGAACTAAATCAGCATTTTGTCCGCTACATAAGACCTAATATTTTCTAACAAGTGTTTTTTTTGTAACCTCACTTGTCATAACCCTGTATAATGTTGCATATTTACGAGAGCAATTCCTGTAGTTAAATTCAGTTCGAAAAAATTCTGAATTTGTATTTATCATATTTATTACTTTAACCCTGTATAATATGGCGTGTTTTAAAAAACGATAAACCGACTTCAAATTCCCTTACATTTACACCTGTTTTAAGGTTTGCGGGGAAAGTACTTATCCCCTGAGGACATACATTTTATGGGAGCCTTTCGGGATTATTATACCATCATACAACAGTGAAAGAATTTTCAAAATCGGCGGAGATATCGCGTAACATATATACAAAAAAAATGAAACTTCAAAAGGATAAGGTCACCTTTTCCTTTTGAAGTCGGTTACAAATAGGACAAATTTAAATCTCATACAAAAAACAATATAAATATTGTTTATTGCACCCCAGATAAAACAGAAACACAGGTAAAAGACAAATACAGAGTTATGTTCAATGGTTTCGCTACCTATGAGCGATCTCTGCCAGGCAACCTTTGGATGGACAGTGTTAGAACTAGAGTAGTGAACTAAATACAAAAAGGAAATAAAGTCTGCCAGGATGGCTCATAATTTCGTGTCCACTAATGGAACAAGTGAAAATGAATAGACAATGGTGTGTCCATCTAGCATCATTTATTGAGTTAACTTGTAGATTGCAAAAGATTGGCTCTCCGCACCCGACACTTCCATTTTAAAACGCTCAGAAATCCGCTTTCGCTCTTTCTCTCCACCAAGAACGCGCCCTAAATCACAGAAGTCGTTGCTATTGTCGTTAAATTCAACTTTTATCATGAGCGTTCTTATGTCCATTGTTGGAAGTTTTATTAAAACTCTCAAAAAAATTGCGTGTTATCGCTTACGTGCTTATTGTTGGAGTGAGATTAATCTAGGTAAATGCTGCTTTATTTAACTTTTTTCGTTTTGGTTTTATATTGACATCCAGACGAGCGTAAGGTGAATTATTTTAGACACTCTTAAAGAAAAAGTATCATCATCAGCCGCAGATGAACGTCCACTGTTGAGCTTTCCTCTCAAAGGCGACCAATGTGACGTGAGCGAAGGTCCGCCTGCGACGCAGCAGGTTGTGGGTTCGATTCGAAGACTTCGAGACAAATGTTTGTACGATCGATAAAGCTAATAATTTGATTGTTTTCAAAAAACAAACAACAACTAAAAGCCAACTTCAAATAGAAAGAGATTTCCTTTAGACCTTACAAGACTCTTGGACACGTCACAAAATTCAAATTACATAAGTAAAACTAGGAAATAAAGTGATCACTGATTTTTTGTTCACTTCATATATCGATACCAAGCCACGATCGCCATGGCTAAAATGTAAATAGAAAAGAAAAAGTGAGTTTCTACCAGTACAGAACAGAGGAGATTCATAAAGAAACAATTGCCCAGTGGTGGGGTGACAAGAGCTAGTTGATGTCGAAAAATGAAAGAAAAAGATTTGTTTTTACCCATTATGACATGCCCCCCATATAAGTTATTTATTAACTAGCAAGCAGTCCCAAAAATTATCAAAGCTTTTTTGTTTTCGAGGCCACGGATATGTCCAAGTTTAAATAAAGGACACGTCACATGAGAAATAAACTTCAATTTGGTTGGAAACCTTTAAAAATATAAGAAGTGGCATTCCATGTCCCGCGGAGAGTTTCATTTATCTAGGTACTGGACTAATGTTAAAGTTTGTCGTTGCTATACTATTGTACCTACATTTTAAGGGCGGATTTGTGAAGATGACGTTGTCAAGACACATAAAAAATACCTACCGAACTGTCATTTATAAAATTTTTGTTCTGTGTATTTTAGTTTTCTTCTCATTTGTCTTAATTTTAATCATTATGACATTGTAAACCAGACATTGCTCACTTAACGGTAGAAATACATTAAATCACCTAATAAATATACTTTATTTACTTTGAATTTTCTACTGGATGACCCAAGGGACTTGTTAATTTCCCTATAGAATAAACACACACAGATAATTATGCTAATAAAGTCACACGAGTGATTTCTCCTATTGCTCATTCCCCCCTCTTAAAATGGTCAAAAAAATATTGAAAAACGTGCGAAAGTAAAAGCGAAAGTGCGAAGCTCTAAGTAAGTTAGTTAAACTTTCAAAAATGTATAATATATCAGTTGGTTGGTTTTGATCCAACTTACTTGATCCCACTGAAAAACTGATTCAATCAAGATATACCAACATAAAGAAACAAACCGACAACACGGCCATTAATCAGCAAATTAACGATCCGTGAACGAACTCCTGAAGTCACGTGAAATGTAAGCGAATGTAATAAAATCGTTTTTACCTTTCATTTTAATTGCTTACCTGATTATGTATGCAAAATTTCATTGAAATCGAGGATGTAGTTTCCAAATGAATCGGAAAGTACTTGTCGGCGGCGGGGTGGCGGGCGAAGGTCCGCCTGCGACGCAGGAGGTTGCGGTTTCAATTCCGTCTTGGGAAAAATGTTTGTACGATCTATAAATAATATTTGTCACGGGTGTGCTGGGTATAATAAAATATAACTATCAATCTATGTACCGTATTAAGTATATCAGTCATCTAGTACTCATAACACAAGCTGTGCTTAGCTAGGAGCTAGATGTTGCTGTGTGATATTTCCAGCATTATTTATTTATTTAAAGTAACGTGATGTGGCGTAGCATCTCCTGGTACGTGTAGCACTTCGTAGCAACTTGAGTAGCACCTTGTAACACCTCGTAGCACCTTGTAGTCCCACGTAGAATGGCGTAGTACCTTATAACCCTAGCTTGCTCTTGGCAAGTCTAGCACTTCGTAGCAACTTGTGTAGCACCTTGTAGTCCCACGTAGCATCACGTCGTACCTTGTAGTCCCAGCTTGAATGGTGGGTCAAAATCACGACTTTAAGTAATAGGTGAATGGTGGCTTTTTGAGATGGGAGGGGATGGCTCAATTTGAAACCATGAGAGTTGGAGAAAAGTTGTGAAATGAATCATAGGCTAAATTTATGAGGAAACAAAACTGCATGGTTATTTTTTTATTTAAATAAATAAATAAATAATACTGGACCATTCACACAACATTATCTAGCCCCAAGCTAAGCAGAGCTTGTGTTATGGGTACTAGATAACTGATATACATAATACAATATATTACATATATTTATATATTACATTTTTTTATTATACATATAAAACAATTTGGTCATCTAAACTCATCCCATTTCTCCTGTACCTCTTTATTCCCTGGTTTCTGTTATTACCAACTATATTTTATATAATATTATCCTATCCTACTAATATTACAAATGTCAGAGTTTGTAAGGATGGATGTATGGATATTTGTTCCTCTTTCACACAAAAACTACTGAACTGATTAGGCTGAAATTTGGTATGGGTATAGTTAAGGACCTGGAATAACATACAGGCTATTTTTATCCCGATAAAACGCGGGCGATGGCGCGGGCAGCAGCTAGTTATATATAATTTTAAAGTGACTCTGTCTATATGTCCGTCTGTTACCTTATCACGCCTAAACGGCTGAACGGATCTTAATAAAATTTGGCAGAGAGGTGGATGGTATCCCGAGGACGGACATAGGGTACATGAAAAGTGCGTGCAAAGCCGCGGGCATCAGATAGTATTATTATTTTTTAAACCAGTATTTACATTACAACCGATACTAAAATCAAAGCATGACACTCGACTGTTTTGTACAGTGTTTGAAGTTTGAGTTCTCTTAAGCAAAAGGCAGACAATGAACCGAGTAACAGGAATTTAGGAACAGAAAATCTGTATGAGTTTAACTGTTCAGGGAAAAAAAAGACAACACTTTCAGGTGGTCATATTCGATCATAGAAAACGTGAAAAGTATAAAAAAGATAATCCTTAAAACATACGAAATACGGACCTAGACCTAGTTTTTCGCGTAACTTTTGTATTTATCTAGTTTTCTTTCTTGAAGCAAGCAGAATAAATCAAAAACTACAAACAAAAAAATGCACGCCAACCCATAATGATTAGCCTTACTTACTTGCCATAGAATTATCTACTGTTTCCAAGGAACATTTTCGTATCCTTATTATTTTATGATGTCTTAATATTCACCTGTTTACGACTTCATAAGCAAAATAATGTCTCTTGATATGTAATCTAGCCGATAATTAATATTTTTATGATAAAATAAACCTTTGTTTAGTATTTCGTGCATCTTGGGTCAGAATAGGAGTCTTACTTAACTAATAGATCCATTTCAAACTGAAACAAAAGCGGTCGTACTTTGACTTTTACAAGGCTCCTTCCCGTTCCGATGCGTGGATTATTGCGTGGCTTATACACCAACGGTTTTCACTAGGTCTTCTATGGGTCCTCGGTCTACGTGCCTAAGGCAAGTATGTCCCGCCTTTCACATGTTTAATGTACAGTTTTGACCGAAGCTTTAAGCGTCGAATCTGCTAATGTTAATTAGCAGCGTTTAATCGGCGTTCATGTTTTTCTACATTTAACGAGTTAACCATTTTCTTTTTACCACAAAACAAGTTGATTCTATCAACTGGTTAATTCATTCAACAACAATAACAGTTGAACGTCATAAAATAAACGTCGTTTATTTTATTATTATATATACACATATTTATATTATACATATATTTATAGCTTTTATTCTAGCTGCTGCCCGCGCCTTCGCCCGCGTTTTATGAGGATAAAAAATAATCCAGGTCCCAAACTATATACCCATACCAAATTTCAGCCTAATCGATTCAGTAGTTTTTGCGTGAAAGAGTAACAAATATCCATACATCCATCCACACAAACTTTGAAATTTATAATATTAGTAGGATTTGTTTATCTTTTACAATGATTCGAGCAGACAAATGAGTGAGGCTTCCTAGAATTAACAAAGCTAAAAAACTAATTCTTCAGCTCCTCTTAGCTTTTTAAAGTAGATAATCTGCATTAAGCTATGAAGGGTCACGGGCAAAAAACTCTTGATACAATTAACACGAAAGATTAGATCTTTATTTACGCGACAAAAGGACAGGAAATTAGAAACAGGCTTGTTTACATGCTCCTAAATAAAATCGTTTATCATGAAATGAGAAATCGCAATACTATAGAAGGGGTTTGAGGTATTTCTCGCTGTTTACCATCTGTCTAGAATCTAGACAGACGGACTAGATAAGTTTTTTGAACTGTTTTGACTAGATTTAAATTAGTCTATATAGACTCTAGATAGACTAATTTAAATCTGGTGAAGGATATATCGCGGTTGGTTTTTAGAATAAACCCGTTTCTAGTAGTAATTCGTAGTTTTTTGGTTAGGCTAATTGCAAAACGACACAATTCAATTAATTTTGCCTATGATTGTTGAAGGACCAACGCTCCACAATTTCGCTACACATTCCTTCCATGCCATGTCGTCGATTGAAATGAAATAGGGTTTCCCAACAAATCAGCATCCCATTTTAACCCGTCTAGCCATTCTACAAACGGGCTGATTCTACGATCCAGCGGCGATAGTAATACCAGAACATGAGTTATTTGCTCTTATGAGAAAAACTATACGGTAAGAGAGAGCTAGTAAAATTATTTATTTATAAATTTATAGAAATACACTGGGCACGATACCCCAAACGGGACTTTTCAAGGCTTAAATCCAAGTAGTTTTGGACTTTAGGTTCTACCTGTGGCTTCACAAGTGTTTAATGGAATAAGAAATAGCCTACGTTTAGCAGGTCTTGCACTATATGTAGAAATCTCATTTATCTGTAGAAAACTATTGAATAATTTATTGGACTTTTTCATAACGACAATCTCATATAAAGTATCAAACTCCACGACATAAAAAAAGCAATCGACTAATCTCTTATTTTGTTATAAGGTACAAACATTTGTGTCCCAAGGCGGAAAACGAACCCGCAACCTCCTGCGTCGCATAAACGGACCATCGCCCGCCGCGCCACATTGGTCGCTTAGATTGGGGCTAGATGTGTGGATTTCATAGCAATATTATTTTTTTAGATTTATATGCTTAGGAATGTTATATGCCTTTTAGCTTGGGCGAATATTTTAATTTTAATCAGACAAGACATTTTTAATTTCATTTCTAAATCATTATTATTATGTAAGTAGGTAGGTATAGCCGTGGGGCCGCGGCGTACGAATAACGACCCCTCCAACTCAACCCGTGGATGTCGTAAAAGCCGACTAAGGGAACCTACTAGAGGAAGGGCAGCAGCTTCCTTCTGAGTATTTTTAAACACCAACACTGCGATCACCAATCCGCCTGCCAAGCGTGGTGATTATGGCAAATCCCCCCTACATGGGAGACCATCCACTCGATGGACCGACGACATCGTAGCGGTCGCAGGGAGTTGATGGATGGAGGCGGCTCAGGACCGCTATTTATGCCGTCGTACGGGGGAGGCCTATGTCCAGCAGTGGACGTGTATGGGCTGATGATGATGATGAGGTAGGTATATTAATATTCACACACCAATCCAAATAGCATTGATACTACTGATATATTGACACCATTGTGTGACATGTTTTCTATGTATGATTATATTCTTCCTGAGAAACCTAAAGACATTTCATTTATTGTTATTTCCAAAACTTTACCAATACATTCCTATGTCCCTTGTAACCTAAGCCCTTCTTTACCCTCTTACCTTATAACCTGTGATGTCACCAATATGTCTGAAAGTTTGTTAATTGTACATATCTAGTACTCAATTCAGTCTTTGTAACAGTAGCAACAGCGAACATGATATGAAATTCCAATGTGACGTCCATGTCAAGTCGGGGACACGATATTGTGGAAGTTTCTCCTGCATTCTACAGCTGTGACATTTCAAGTTCATCCTTCTTCCTATTATACAGGGTTATAAGTCATTCACTGACAACGCGTGAATGCAGGTTTTGTCCATTATAACGAACCTTCGACAAGTTAAGCTGGGGGCCCACTCGGAAAAGGAAAATCGAAGTTTCTTTTTCGTGTTCGTGCAAAACCAACTCTTATGTCGATTGCATTTTTTTTTGACAATTTGCACGAAAAAGAATCAGAAACTTCGATTTCGTTTTTACGAGTACGGGCCCTGGTTAGACTGTTTGTAACAAACACGTTTATGAAGACGCCACGTCTTAATTCTTAAAATTTTATATTTATTTTTTATGGACAACAGACCTTCGTTTGACCACAATCTCATCTCATGGAAAGTGACGATGTGGCCGACGGTGTATCGCGAAGGTCTAGAAGATACATATTCACTCTTGTCTTGAAGAGACCCAGATTGTAATTGGCAGGCAAAAACAGAAGCAGGCAGCGAGTTCCATTTCTTAGCGGTCCGAGTGATGAAGGTGGAGGAAAACCGCTTATTACGAGTGGATGGTATATCCACCAGATAAGGATGGTATTGTGCCGTCCATCTGCATGACCTGGAGTGGAAGGGAGATGGTGGGATCAGGACATGAAGTTCCTGGGAGCATTCACCGAAATGTATCCTATCACCTCTCGTACAAAATAATATCTGAAACCACGACCGAATCCGCTCCCATTTAAATCCATATCTTCATTGGTATATTTTACATCTAAGACAGAGGATTTTAGTAGCATCAGTCTGGCTGGGAGGCGGTCGATCACACAAACACCCCGGATAATCCAGGAAAGAGCTGTTTATAAGTTTAAATGCAAGTAAAACATCTCATAATGAACGATTATTGTATTGAGTCGGGGTACATACTTACAACATAAAGTTCTGGGGGCCTATTATGAACTCAAATTCCAGGTAATATAGGTACGACGTAAACTGAACCGCCTGGAACTTGGATGGTTAATAAAAAGTTCCTTATTGAGCCCCCTGGACTTGGGAATAGGGTACATAAAAGCATTTTTTTTCTTTTAACATTCGAAAAAGTAGTATGGCGCAAATCGTGAACTATTTTATATACACCCGTCATAAAACCAACTTAGATTTAATTGTATTTTGAGAGTATTTGGGAAAATGTAGATTTTTAGCCCAATATCTCTTATATTTTCCCAAATGCTCCAAAACTACCAATGAGCCGAAGTTAGT
Source organism: Eupithecia insigniata (assembly GCA_947859395.1). Lineage (NCBI taxonomy): Eukaryota > Metazoa > Arthropoda > Insecta > Lepidoptera > Geometridae > Eupithecia > Eupithecia insigniata. The sequence goes on from OX402002.1 coordinate 4,735,836, forward strand.
TTTTTGATACGTTAATCGAAAATGGTTTACGATTTGCGATTGCTAACCCGCGACGATCAACCTTACGGCGATTAACGCCTTTTTGTTGTTGTGTAGGCAGAACTTTCTATAGTATATAAAATTGTGTGCTATAAAGCATAATTAATCATTCAGAATCTTTGATAAAAACTACCTATTCGTTATATGTTTATGGAATTTGGTTGATCTAAACTACCTAACGGCTTATTAGAATTGCAGTTCAGACTGGTGAAAAATTCAGTTTAGGGTAAAAATAAAATAACAGGTCAATACCCGATAATATTTATTTATTTCGTAACTGACAACAAACTATTTGGGTATTCAACATTCATTTCGAATTACCATCTAATTAATTTTAATAACATGTATGTATGTAGAGAATAAAAGGATAAATTGCCTAACATTAACCTTTCAAAAGCAACACTTTGGATCAAAGCGACCAAAAATAATAAGCAACAGAATGTAAATGAATTATTGAATGAACACTTTATTGTACTTCAATTAACATTCATAAAATCTTATATATTGAAATAAAAAATAAATAAACAGTACAAAAGGCGAAGAATATGATAGATGACATTCGTATGAAAATGGTGTTAAAGCTGTGTTCACATTGATCTTGAATCACAGTTAAAATTTCAGTGATACTTGTACAATATGACGTATCCCTACAGTAGAGAGATAAAAAGGAACATTCAAGATAGATATCACTCTGTCCTTCAAGACGCTCTGATCCAAAGAGTTAATAATCGTAAGTAGAAAATTGACATCCTTAATCTTCCCAGCCAAAAATATTGAGTATTAAAGTCACCTTTTCTCTTACTAGTTCTTAAAATAACTACAATTAACATTGTCATATCCATAGACATTGTATAAAAAAAACGTGTTGTTTCATAATCTCACAAATTAAATGAGTTACCATATTATTGTTTACAAGACAACTTAAATCATGACATGACACAAGTATTAAATAAGAGAATAATAAGTTATATAAAAAATGTGAAAACTTCATAGATGTATAAATGTATTAAAGCCGCGTTTACACGATCGGAGTCTGCTCAGCCAGGCTTGGAACGAGTGGACTCGTAGGAGGCTTCATACTAGGTTACTAGCTGTTAATATTAACATAGTTCAATCGGATCATAACAGCGAAAAATGTATGAGACGCTTAGTTATTGTTAATAGACGCCATTTTATTTTCCTACTCGTATACGAGCCAACCCGGTATAGTATAACGCGGTCCGATAGATAGGAGCCGGCGCTCGCATTCTAGCCCGGCCACACGCTCAAAGTTTTGTGCATGCATGATTGAAACTCAGTTTGCGCAAGCAAGATGGAGCGCGTGGCCGGGCTCAAACCTGTTTGCGCAAGCAAGATGGAGCGTGTAGCCGGGCTATCTTGCTTGCGCTTGTGCAATCATGCATGCACAAAAGTTTGAGCGTAAGGCCGGGCTATTAGGGGTTGTGACAATACGTTGAATCCGAGTAGGTATCCGATTTCACTCGGTCCGAGCAGGCTCTGATTGTGTCAACGCAGCTTATATGGCTTAAAACTTTATGATAAAACTATCTTTCTATTGTAGTAATGTGGTGTTTAAAAGTAGAGAAATACTGTAAAAAATAAATATATTGCTATTTTAGCATTAAAATAAACGCTAACAATTATTCAAGTCTTTTACCTCTTACATTAATGTTCAATGCACGATACAATAAATAATATCGAAACAAAACAATAATCATCTACATATTGTTGTACAAACGTATTTTTTTAAAGGGTTGTAGGTATCCCTTACCCTAATAGGAATTCAAAACCAGAGAAAAACATATATATATATTACAAATACAAATAAATATTACAATACAAAGGATACTTTAATGGAAATTGTCAAAGGTTTTCCCCGAAATTTCCGTTCTAAGATAATTTCTCCACGAATCGTTCTAAATAAGCTAAGATACTAGGTTTAAGTTAGAACGACAAATTGTAATCTACATAGTATAGTATAGAGTAATGCTATGGACAGACAAATCTTAAGACATAAAATATAAATATTTACAATGATTTTCATATAACTTTTTATATAAACAATATTTCATATCCATGCTATAATTTTATTAATATAAGGATGGATAACATAAATATACCTAATTTTTTTTTTGTATTTTTTCTTTGCTATTAGTTTTTTATCACAGTAATGTTTCGAAATCTTATCAAAACTGAATTTATGAATAATTACATCCCTATAATCAGTATAGATATCGTTAACATAACCGATTTCAAGGAATAATAGTAGTTACCTATTCACTATGAATGAAGTTTATGCCACGTTCCTTAGTAGTTCGTCCAGCGAAAGCAGGCCATCCTAGAAAAAAACCACACCATAAATGTTTGCAAAAGAGAGTTAGGTATTCCTATTTGAAAATGTTCATGCGATGGAATATAAATTTTGTGATATCGCGAATTATGATAAAAAGCTGGAAATTTTAATATGGTTTTTCACACGTTTACCCAAACTCCAATGAAAATGATAGACAAATCGACTTATGGGACAGTGAAAAGTTTTAAACTTTTTTTTAATAATATCTGCCGATATCTTCAGACTCACTGCATCGCAAAGGTCTCTATTTCACTTTCTCACTAAATATAGAGATTTTGTGGATCAATGAAAATGACCAATGTGCAAAAACATCTTTGCGATTTGCATTAAATAAAAAGATACCTTGTTAACATCGATGAACTTGCGGACCACAGATCGGGTGAACTCGGGATTGTTCATCATCTCCATCACTAGCAGATCTAGCGGCATGCTGCGAAAAAAAACCAAGTGCTACTTAATCTACCTGTATATTAATATAATTTTTTTAGAGTCTGTTTACCACTCCATTTCAAAAGAGTCATAAACTTTATAAGAGATTAAGAAATCCGTAAATTTAATTATATTTTTCATGAAAAAAAAATATTTTACTACTATTTTCTAACTTTCATGTGGCTACACTGCAAAACCGGTCAAAACGCGACAGTGTGCTGACAGCGACGGAATGTCATTTGTTTTTTAATTCAAGGCGTTAACTTCATGTCTAATTTAGAATTAGACGACAATTTCACCTTTGTGAAACTCATCAGTGCGGTCAGTTTTCACCAGTGTTTTATTATGCGTATTTTTTATATATTCGATGCACTTTGTACATCCACGGTTGAATGCTTCCCCAAAAAGGGGGTTTTGTACCAATCACCACGCTTGGCAGGCGGATTGGGGATTGCAGTAGAGTATTTAGAAATAGCTCGTAGGCCCGACGGCCGCTGGGGCCGAAAGGCTCTAGAGTGGCGACCACCTACCGGAAGGCGCAGTGTGGGTAGGCCCCCCATGCGATGGACCGACGACCTAGTAAAGGTCGCTGGAAATCGCTGGATGCGGGCAGCGCAAAATCGGTCATTGCGGAGATCCTTAGGGGAGGTCTTTGTCCAGCAGTGGACGTCGATCAGCCGATATGATGATGATGACTTAGAAAATACACAGAAGGAAGTTGCTGACCCTGTTCTGGTAGGTTCCATTGGTCGCCTCTTACCGTTTGTAGTCGATATAACGTTAGTTTAACAAAACCTTAGTTCCAAAAAGATTTGCTGTTGAATACCAACTATGAAGGCATGTTTAAGACCATTGAAGGAAAATTCGTTAGAATTATACTACGAATTTTATCATGGGAGACCATCCACTCGATGAACCGACGACATCGTAGCGGTCGCAGGGAGTCGATGGATGGAGGCGGCTAAGGACCGCTATTTGTGGTGTCATACGGGGGAGGCCTATGTCCAGCTGTGGACATGTATGGGCTGATGATGATGATGATACTACGATTTTTATTTTCCCGTCATACTCGTAAAAGATTAAGATTTGAAATGCTTTTGTATCCCCTATCTAATTCAAATGAAAGCAAATAGTGTTTGTTGCTCACACGGCGGCTTGAAAAGTTTTTTGTAAGACCCTGTTACCTGACCTTTTTAATAGCATACTCAGAAAAATAATTCAAAAGGAAATAATTTCTAGGGTAAGGAGTTATTCATTCGTATAATCGGAAGCTGAATTTCTTAAAGTTGTAAGTAAGCATAATTCTATTTGAACTTCTGAATTTCGTAGGCAGTACGACCAAGTTGCTTACTTCTTAGACAACTAATCTTCTATCTTTACAAGTTAAACAAAAATTATTTGCAAGAGAAAATCAAATAAGAAAGTCATACAACAGACAGGAGCCTAGCTACCGCCGCCGCCGCGCGTTAGCCGTCAATGATACGGCGCGGCGCCCCCGGGCTACCGAGGCTTCCGAGGCTTCGAACGTGTATAATCAAAAATTTGTATAAAGTTATCCACAGTCTCATTTGAACTCGTAGGTCCTCTTCCCCGAAAAAAGTCATATCTTTTATCTTACATGATCAATAAGAGTTTGGCCATATAGATATGGCCCTGTAAGTGTAATGCTGGTAATTTGTAATATTTAACTTTTTATAGATTTATAGCTTTTGAGAGTAAATTCTGAATAAACCATTTCATAAAAACGTCTATTTGAATAGATTTATACAAATATATTTATAGACAAATATAAAAACTCCAATAACATAATTTCAAAAAATTCATTATAACATTAATTTTATATGTGAATTGCTCTGAAACCTGACGCTTTAAGGACATAATGATAGTGCACATTTTTTATTTGTATAAGTGGGCTGTATCCAATTATATTACTTTTAGTTGTGCGCCGTAATTTTAATAATATGGCGTGTTTTAAAAAACGATAAACCGACTTCAAATTCCCTTACTTTTACACTTTTGCGGGATAAATACTAAACCCCTGGAGACAAAAATTTTATGGAACCCCTTCGGGATCATTTTCTATACAATAGTGAAATAATTTTCAAAATCGGTCCATAACTGGCGGAGATTTCGCGTAAAATACATAAAAAATAACATATAGACGAATTGAGAACATCCTGCTTTTGAAGTCGGTTAAAAAATAAAATTTTGGGATAAAAAGTCTATAATGTGGCGTGAATAGGTGACAAACATCCATTGAAACTGTCGCGTTTCTCAAAGCTACATAAATGTATTAATTTACCCTGCCTGATTGATACCAATCGACTCGATTATATTAAATTATGGTTGAGGAAATACCCAAATCTAATTACCTAGATATTAATTAATTTTACATCAAACGTAGCTAAAATAGTTACCGTATCATATGTTATGATTTATTTCACTAGTGTACGTGTAGACTAAATCCATTTAAAGTTTGATCAAATTATAATGAGATAAGTTGATTAGCTATTTTCAGGGCTCCAAACTTTCTAGAATTGGGGTGTCCTGTTTTATAAAAGTTTAAGAATAAACATGGGTTGTTATTACATACCTATTTTAAATTTTGATCAAGTTGAGGCCTGCATAACCAGTTAAAGTAAATATTATTTGATGTTTGATATCGACTACAAATTACAAAATTCCAGTTTTTATCATCCTTTAAACCAAAATTACGAAATTCTAGTTTTTATCATGCTTTATTATTATGTTCTTTTTTATTTCTGACTGAGCTTGTAGATTTATAAACGATAAATAAAAGTCATGTCTCTTGTTTTAGCGGCGCGGCGGCACAGACGTTACACATCTACGTGTAAGTCACCGTGCGCCGATGCAGCCCGGTGGCTTAGGTTCAATTTCCCAGTTGAAATTGAACGCGATCATTATAAGTTTAGAGCCTTAAACGAGTTCATCGCCATAAAGTTGATCTAGTTTAAGCTGCACTTAGTCTTACGCCCGAGTTTCGGCGTTTAGCGTACCTATAACCGAGTTCAAAAGCTGTCATGTCACACAAATTTGAACTAGATTAAGCTGAACTTAGTTCAGTTGAACTTAGTTATCTAGTGAGAGTGTCTTTCATCCATTGATGACTCTGTGACGATACCATTGTGAAGCGATGGTTAGCAAAATTCAGTCTCTGGTTTATGCCGCCGCTATACTATTTAGTTATTCTGTGCAACTTGGCGGGTTATGTGTGTAGTTCCTTACCTTTCAACATTCTTCTCATCAGCATCAAGTTCCTTCTCGGGCGTCGAGGCGAGGGTCTCCAGAAAATCATCCATGTCTACCACTGAAACACGTTACCAAGTTAAAAAGCTGACATTACCGGAAAATAGGAACTGAATTGAACTTAAGCCCACGGTAATACGAATTTCTCAAGTACACACACATATATTTTTTTTTTGTTTTCGATTTAATAGGTTCTATATGCAACTAGCTAGTAGTAAGGAGGTTTTGCGACCATTGTAAGCCATTTGTTATCAACCCATGCTAAAACAAAGTTAGAATCATAAGTCATTTTAGAGTCTACCGTCATTATATTTCATCATCATCGTCATCTGACTTCACTTACTGCTGGGTGGCTGCTGACCTCCAAACTTTTGAGCACACGGTCCTGCGTTAATCTCATCCAGGTTCGCCCCGGTATGTGATATCGGGCACCCATCTCGCCTATGGACGTCCGGCGCCATTCTCCATCTATCATTTTGCTTCCATCTAAGGTGTCCTGCCCAGCTCTATTTTAGCTCCGTGATGCGATTCCCAACGTCTTTCACTTTTGTTCGACTTCGAATCTGGATATTGGGAACACGGTCTATAAGCTTGATGCCGAGCGTCTCGCTCCATGTGCAATTCTCATCTATTTTATAATAAATCTCTTACCAAAATGACACTCCAAAATGACAATTGATTAAAAGTTTGCTTTGGCATTCATAGGAAATGGCTTACATCTAATTCAAAACTACATATTTGCTAGTCAAATCGTTTAATTTTGTACAACATAGAAATTACAAACAACCGGAATTTTTGGAGCGCCGCTGGGCTAATGTCATTATCCGCCTGATTAACCTCAAATGATATTGAGCTCATCAAAATGATTACATCCAAGTTACAGCATCAATTTAACATAACAAAAGCACAAAATGCACCTTTAATCTAAACACAATCACATTAAAGCTATTAAGCTTATTGTAGCTTTTTCACGAATAACAAACCTTTGTTCTTATTTCATAGTTTAATCTATCAGTCTTATTGATAAAGCTAATGGCAATGAGTATCTATCACTAATTTTGGATACCCATTATCATTAAAACATTTCAGACATTATAGAAGCATGGTTTCTTGTTCAGACAATACCTTACATTGAAAGCTGTTCACTTTTCTTGCAGCATCCATACCTTATTTACACGAATAGGAGACGATAAAAACGAGAATCAATGATAAGTTTTTCGTTAGTCTCATATACATACATATTTGTATTCAGAAATTCATGCACTTATCACGCAGGCTTATAAGCGACTTGTATGTAACGTTTATTTTTATGAGATTGGTTAAAGTGTAAAAGCAGCAGTCTTCTTTCTGGCCCTGGTTGGGGGCGCGGAGGTAGGCCTCGAGGTTAAAGTGTTAGTGATTTTGTATTCTTAATACCTAGCAAATGTTCCAGGTTTAGGTGTTTTCTTTAGATGTTTTTTTTTTAAACACTTTCAATGTGTGTTCAAAAGTATTCGAGTAGCTTAGGTTCTATTATAGTCAAATTTCTCCTTGCCTCTTGGCCTTTTGTACTACTAGATGCCGCTTTGTGAAGATGCAGCCTTATTTTTTCGAAATAAAACTATATTTTCATGATATTTTTTCTTGTAGTGCCCCAAAATAAACTATCTACCATTTTTCTACACAATATGTCAGTACAAGATAAAGGCTCCATAAAAGTAATTGTCGTGGCAAACGAAGTGGTACCTTTCCCTTAGATAATTCAATTAGTAGTTGCAGTGATGTGTGAGGCCCACCGACCTGCGTTTATTACCTTTGTTGCTCGCAGCCATTGTCGCTGTCTTGTTGCTTACTAGTATTGTCGTTGCCCATTCATAACGGGTAAATGACCCAGTATCTTGCTGTACACAATATTCGGGACATGAGGTTTTATTTTTGTGATAAATAGTTGGTAATATTGAAGCTAATAAGCTTTTTGTAGGTCTGAGTAACATGGACGAAAGATAGGTATATGACTCCCTTGTTCCTTTATCCTTTTACCCTATGGTTATTTTTAGGTATATTTTTCATAGTCCATTCATAGGAAATAAGATTTACTTTTGAATTGCATTAAAATGGTCCTCAAGAGACGGGTTTATTCGTTTGGGGATCAACGATGTAAGCGTTTTAAGTTTAAAACATTTTTCAATAAATGTTATTTATTACTATTGATTATATTTGGAGATTTATAAATTCTTAAAGTGAATATGTATGTTAGATACTGTAACGGCTAACTGTAAGAGACTTTTTGATATTAGAAAATAATAGTTTCAAATCCAACCCTAAGATTCTTTGTCAGGGATCAAAACCTGTGTATCTTACAAGTATCTACTGACAAAATTCCTGATATTAACAATTTATTGTTTCCATTTATTGGTTGTTAACCCGAAAACATTTCAACATTTATTGATTGCTGTAAAACTGATATAAAACTACTCAATGCAAATTGGATCGTTTGGGTAAAATAACGTTTCGATTGTATAATGTAATTTTTATGTTCGCATGTTTTCGTATTGCATGTTCAACTTCCAGCCCAACATGTCATATCTCCCGAGGGTTTTATCTATACAGTTTGTAATTAAAAAACTGTATATTAAAACTTTGCGAGTTACATTACGTTCTACACCTTTTTTTACTAGTTAAAAATAACACTTCTTTCGCAGTCGGTTAGAAATATAACCAAATATAGATTTTTTAAATTGCTGTATTTTTTTGTGATTTTAAGTTTCGCTTTCAATACATGATCCTATCAGCCCATACACGACATAGACCTGCCCCATACGACGAGGCCACAAATAGCGGTCCTGAGCCGCCTCCATTCATCGACTCCCTGCGACCGCTACGATGTCGTCGGTTCATCGAGTTGATGGTCTTCCAACATTCCGTTTCGCGTTGCATCGTGGCCGCCACTCGAGAATCTTTCCCCAGCGGTTATCAGTTCTGCGAGCTATATGACCTGCCCACTGCCACTTCAGCCACTAATTCTGAGAGTATGTACCAACATACTCAAATTCAAAAAATTCACCAACCAAAGTCACCGGACTTTGGTTCGTGAATTTGTTTTTATAAAAACACTAGCGGTAGCTTCGACTAGCGTTTGGTGTCTTTAGCACGTAGTCGGCACAAAAGCGAGTGGTTGTTTTTGCCACCCTATCTGGTAGTTTGCTGCGACTATACAAAAGTATTAAAAACCTAGACAGTTTCGTTGTAAGCTGATAGCGGTAATACAATATTGTTCCAATTTTCGAATAGTTCGGAACACAAAACAAAAGAACATTGTATAAATGGCAAACTCCTTTTGCCGAATGATACCTCCGTCGTCAGCACGCTCCTCAGACCTATAATCCCCATTGACACGGCGGGGCTTTTGCGAATGATCCCGTTTGCCCCAGCCCCGCGCGATCAGTACATTCCCATTTGGAGTGAATGTTTCCCTGGTGACTCTAATTTCCATTTCTGCGGATGCCAAATATTATTTAAGCGGTTGGTTATTTCAAAGCTCACATGACAAATGTTGATCTTAGTTTTACTTGGATATCTATTTCGGCTCAATGGTTTTTAAGCTCAACTTTAACTACAGGCTTTTAATCGTAAAGTTAAGGAGGGCTTCTGAAAGAAGATTCTTTAACTATAACCATTGTGTATTTTGACAGATATGTCTGTCACTAAGGTGCACCTTAGTGCTTTTGGTCGATTTCTATAGATTTCTATGCCTCATATATTTTCGATTTACATAGATATAACGACCATGTAAAAAATATTAAAATCCTTCTTCTATGGCAAAAGCCATAGAAGATCGATAAATCTATTGGGCATATAAAAATATGCCCAGTCCACTCAATAATCAAAAAGCCTTTTAATAAATTTACGCGATACAAAGCTCTATAATACCCTTATAATGAAATGTAAAGCTTATCAATCAAGCGTACGATACGCCATTGAAGCCCATAAAGCTTCTGAGGTAAGTGTCGTATTCCTTTACCTTCGTCAGAGTAGTCGTTACCACTGCGCTTGCCATAGTCATTGGCTACCATCAAGCTGTTCCTGGGTTTGAACACTCTGCGAGCAGACCCGTCGAATGTGTCTGTTGTTTTAAATAAGCATGTAACTGACCAGCTCACTTATAAAAATCTTACAACTTTAAGCAATGACTAAAAGGGGTAGTATCACTTCGGACCACAAATAGTTAAATAGCGCGAGCTCGAATGAAAATGCTGAATAAGTACACTAATATTTCTAGTGTATTTTCGGCCCACTCGTCGTAGGGTGTGGTGTTTTCTGCCCGACGCGTCAGAATCATTTCGTTTTCATACGATTGACGACCGATGTGGCGCGGCGGGCGAAGGTCCGCCTGCGACGCGGAAGGATGCGGGTTCAATTCTCGCCTTTGGACAAATCTTTGCATGATCTAAAAATATTTGTCTCAATAAGTGTTCTTAAAAATATGCATCTATTCAATATATTCTATTAAGTATATCATTCATCTAGTGCCCATGACACAAGCTCTGCTTAGCTTGGTGCTAGATTATGATGTGTGGATTGTCAAGCATTATTTATTTATTGTATTTATTTACATTATGTACTATTGTTTACATTTAGTTAGAAACACATTAATATTGTATGCTGTATCGCTGTAATGGTGTATGGTGCTTCTCACCATCCTAATTGTATGAAACCGATATGCTTCTGACGTGTCACGACTCACGACACACTACACGTAGTGTAGTTCTAGCTTAATTAATAATAATTACTGTTTCTTTTATTCTGAATAGGTACTTGTACCTTCAACAAAAGAGAAATACTCTTAATAATGATTAAAGTTAGGAGAAGTTTATAAGTAAAAGGGAGGTCTGTCTGCATGTATGTGTGTGAAATATGATGTGTGTGTGACTCTCTAAAATAAACTGGTATTAAATTTTTTTCTGGTATAATATTAGCAGAAACCATGTAGAAAATAGCAATTTTTTTACATTCAACAATCACTTAAAATTATAAAGGTATTTCATTAGAGCGCTATTTTTCTAGTATTCTATTTTTCTTCTAGAAAAAAACAATCCACATTTTATTCCTATTTTTGCTCTACAGTATTTTATACCTACTACAAAAATAGCGCTTCAGTCAGTCAAGTCAAGAGCCTCTCAAGTACAGTCAGCTGCGAAAACATGTATACAGTGCCAGGTTTTCATTTTGACTAAAATAATAAATGTACCTAGGTATAGTAATTGTGATAATTTATATACCGCATTCTGACCAGTACGATGACTATTTTATACGAAAATACATATGCACTTGATCTTTTATTTTCAAAGTTCCGAGTAAATAAAAGTGAAAACTTAAACTCCAATTCCAAAACCTGGATATTTTTTGTATACAAAACCCAAAGAATATTGGTGGAAAATATTTAAAGAAATTGGTATCATCGAAGCACAGAAGCCCGAAACAATATTTGGTTTTGAAAGCTTTCATTTATCATTTAATGGATCTCTAATTCGTTTTCGCATTCTTTAAACATTTTTGCTACACATGTGAGATTCTACATAATATTTGTTGTTATATTTATTGCTGAATTTTATGTTTTGGTATTAAAAAAAAACAACAAGGTCAGTAACCTTGTTGTTTTTTGTTATAGTTATCAGTTTTTGTTAAGTTTTCATTCATAAATGACATAAAATATCTTGGAATCTATATCGGAGTATAGGAGTGTATATATATCTGAGCAGCTGACTGCTCAACAAAATGCTTCACACTATAGACACGACTTAACCTAAGAGACGACACGTTGGTAACGTGTTAAATTTAATTCACTAAAACAAAACGTACATACACGTAGTCACGTATGCCTCCCCACCCCCAGTCGGGGTGGGTATGTAATATTTCGATATATTCAAAATAAACTATCCTATCTGCGTTTCTATGTATAAATATTCTCTAAAAGGTTTGAATGTTCAAATCGAAGAGGGAATTCTATGACATTTCCTTTGAAGTATAAGTGTTGTCTTTAACATGCTGAATGCATTTTGAATCCAATTTTTTTTTATATCCTATATTTTTTTTACTTGCAACTTTTAAGGCAGGTTTAACATAACATGCATCACTAATCACCAAAGATCACACCAACGCAGAGACAGTTTAATGCGCGTGGACAATGTTTTTAGGGGTCATTCCATTTTTCCTCTTGAAACTCCAGTAGCAGAAAGGGAGAAAACTGAAACTAAAAAATGAAATCCAACACTTTCAGGAAAGTGACTGGGACACGAGGCAGTAAGATTTTTTCTCTGCAGGGGACTTCTCTCACCTTAAATGCTTTCAAATACTTCAATTTCAGCGCATTGAATCCCCTCTACGGTACACCTTAAATCTAGTTTCACACCATTCACGATAACAGGATTCCGTGACAGGAAGCAGCCTTTCCGTACTCGAAGGCTTCAACGGATAATAAGCTCACATCATGTACAAACAAAGTCTTTTTCTCTATACCTTCGTTATCCTCATCGGTTGATCTTTTACCAAAATCTCTGGCAACACTAATAGTTGGACTTGTAAATGTTGGCGCATTCCTTTCACGATCTTCAGATGTTGGCACTATGTCACCTTAGGAATAAGTTTAAGTTTTGGATTTATCGTTGAAAAATCTGAATTCATCATGTGCTACACTCAATTTGTCATCTTTGAAGAGATGTTTCTTTTTGTCAAAAAATAATTACCTACACATTGTTTATATTTCTGAGATTTTTAGCTTTCATGGTCTGTATATATAACTGTATACATATATAACTGCAAAATTATTCTTTGATAATAATTTAGGTAGAGTTGTATATATACATACAGGTGCACATATAAAACTTTACTAAATTATCATCCTTATAAGAATGGATATAAAATACAATGTATATTCAAAATATCGACATAGTAACGTAAGCAAATTTTTAGCAATACCCTATTACACCCAGAAATTTTCATATAAAAGGGAATAAAAAAGGAATGAAACGGTAAAAAGAACATATTCATAGCAAATTATACGCGCTATTAACTCCAAAGTGGTTCACCTGTGTTGGTAAGCACCTACGATATTTTGCCGAAGTTTCCTCAGTAGGTATCTACTTAACTTACCCACTTAAGGATAAGTTGACGTAACAGAACCATATAAGAAAATGGTTTTCATGATATCTCAGAACCTTATCACACTGGTGATTTGCGAGCATTTTAAAAGCGAGGCCAGTATGATAAAGCTTTTATACAGGCATCTACAGTATTGGCACGCCAAATTTGTACGCCTAATGGCAGATCACAGTGCTCTTTAAATAAAGTTATTGATTCTGATTCTTCATTTTATTTGTGAACAGAACATCCCTATAATGCTGTATTAATAATGAATAAATGAACTTGAACTATTATTATGAAATGAGTAATATCCAACTAAAAGTATTAAACAATATTTATATTTATAGTGCTGTACATTATTTCTGTGCTCAGACTACGTCTTTTTCAAATAAGTCAAAGTTATATAAACAAACCTATTTCTAACAATAAAACTTATTTTGTCAAATACCTACCTAAAGAATAGGGTTCAATTTTTAATAATAATTTATTCTTAGAATTAAAACTCCAGTGCAATATCATTGCTTCCTCATTAAATTAACCTCATTGCAATGAAGTACAATATCAGTACATCCCTATATTTTAGTGTCCACTGGATCTGTCATTTCCCATTTACGTCCAGCCGTCCAATTGTCTATTCCAGTAGAATCGAATTCATTAGCAATGGCTCCGGGCTATTAGCTGAATTAACAGCAGTCTGCCCGATTACTACGAGCTTGGGTTGGACTCTATTGATGAGATGAGTAGTGCGGACACTGCCAAATAAACTGTGTCCCTCAGTCGGAGCTAACTAAGTAGGGCATTACTCAAAGTGTTAGAGTCCAACTCAAGTCCAAGCTTTTTAAGGGTTTTACGGACACCAGGCCAGATCATCAGGACAAATAGAACCTGCTCGGATATAGGATATTTTTATATACAAGTATACACTTTAAATATAACTTTTAAGTATAACCATAACATGTTGGAAAGAAGGTAGAGTCCTATCTCGACAAAGGGTACTTAACATGCTGTTAGAGTTAATATTAACTATAAATTATAATCATATTCTTTGTAATTGTAAATATTAATGTTAATTATGTCCTATTTAATTAAATTCTTATTAAAGAAAAACTGAGCATTAATCTAAATGTTATTTGTATTAATCTGGAGTGAAACTTTTTATCATGAATTTGACTTGTGAAAAGTAGTTTTGATCGAAGAAATTGAATGAAAAAGTATTATCACGGACAGTAATGCTGATCCAAGCTGCAAATAGTGCTTGTCCCTGAATACTCTGAATATCGACATAGCTCGGATCTTCCGGTACACTGTTACCACGCCACGCCGCCGCCGCCGGTCCAAATCCACGGCGATAGATCATTTGTACCCTGACTAATATTTTAATACAAAGTTATTGTGCATAATAAGCCTTTACGGAAAAACTACGCATCGGAAATTCTAACAATAAAGTTTGAAGGTACGAAAAGTTCCAAGTTTTTGATTTTATTAGTTTTTGACCGAAGATGAACGAATATGAATAATGATAATACAATATTATCAAGGTATAAAAACTTTTAGATAAAGATTTTCAATGAAGTTGTCTGAAATAAAAGTCAGTAGTTATTCAAAAGATTAGACTATTATTCAAAAATGGGCGCATTGTATAGACGGCGGAATTGTGTGAAATGTTAAATTTTTATACTTTCTATAATACAGGGTGACACGTAACATGTGTACTAAGTCGCTAGGGTGTGATTCTGGACCCCCAGGGGATCAACTAATAATAACGGTTTACCAACCACATAACATATCAATCACTTATAGATAACTTATTTGTTAGGTTCTGTTCTGATATACATGTTGATAATAGGTAAACACGACATTCAAACTTGTGAAAAACGATTTATAGAAATAAGTTTTTCTTTATTAAGTTTTTTCTGCCTTATGTATTGATTTTTGGCATCGTATGGGGGAGGCCTTTATCCAGCTGTGAACGTGTATGGGCTGATATGATGCTGTATTCCTTTACATGCACTCTTGCATTATTGATTTTTGCTTGATTTTCAGCAAAACCAGTATTTATTCATGAAGTTTTAATAATATAACAGATAATATTATGCAAAAACTGATGTAGATCGTTTGAAATTTTATAAAAATTATAATGATTCGAATATGAAGAAACTTTAACTATTTTAATTGTTTCTTACAAAAAAGAACGAAATTAAAAAAAAATCTTAGGGTAAAAGTTGATCTCGTAATCCGGAATCACCCTTTCGACTTATTATTAGTAGGCATGTTTGTTGCACCCTGTATCTGCCGCTTGTGAGTGCAGTAGGTTAGAAAGTAGAATAGATAACAATAGACACCAATGTATCTATTGAACATTCCCCAAGCTATGATGCCGTACATACAGTGCGCCCATTCCATTTGATATTGACCAGTGAAAAGGTAGGCCCTCAGATATGAGTAATAAACATTTAGTTAAGTATTTATAGCCCACAATTTAGAGTGTCTCTTAGTGTCTGCAAATCAAAAATCGGGTCAACTCCGCTGCAAATATTAAGAACTTCCTCTTCCACTAGAAAGCTTATATTCCAAGAAGTGTTTTGAGTTTCTATCTTAATTTTCAATCGTAATCGTTTTTTTTGTTAGTTTCAGAGTAACTCTTACAACTGTTCGATCAACAAATGTTCGATGTGGAAAATCTTGAAACAACCTACGTTTCTTTGAGTAGGTATAGATGGGTAGCTAAAACAGGTCTCAATCTCGGTTTCCATCCACACTTAATCCAATTCTTAATCCCACGTTGAGTAATTCAGGAAAATGCAAGATGGTTTGAGAAAAAGAGATTTCTACGAAAACAGCTATTGAATCAATGTCATTTGTAAAGTATTGATAAAAGACTGAAGGCAAGATTCTGATGGAAATGGTAAATAATAGATATCTATATTGATCAAAAACAAACCTTCAAAAGTAGGTATAAAAAGTCATGAAGTTTTAATGGCTCCTTCCCACCGCATCTAAAAAAGATGCCCAATAGCATCCAACATAATTTATTCAATGAAAAAATGTATTTCCACTTGCATCCACGAAATTTTGTACATTCAACATAAGCAAGGCTTCTGGGTTTTACTTATTTGTATCATGATGACGATGTTCAAACTTCAAGTTGCGAATCTAAAATAATGCTTGGCTCTACCACAATAATGAATGTCAATAAACGTAAGTGCTATGAATTTTAATCATACATTCTAGATTTAATCATCTTTTATGATTACTAGATTTAATCATCTTTTATGATTACTAGATTTAATCATCTTTTATGATTACGGTCAATAATAAGAAAAGTTTATCATATTGTGCTAAATTTTGCCGGCCTGGCACTATTTGTTTTAGAAAAACCACAGCTTTCCGAGAACAACATTTTAATTATTGTAATTGGCATCATTTTGCGAGACTACTTTAATGCTGTCCGAAATAGACTTAATGACAGCAATCCTGACAAACAATTAGGATTTTGAATGAGCCGGCTTTTTCAACCAAAAAGTCCAACCAATTAATTAAGCCAGGATCCACTGACCAGGATCTAACCATTGCCTTTAAATACAAGGATTCCTATTTATAGGTTTAGGGCTCACTATTGTCATAGAAATCTCTTAGCAACAGCTTATTCTTAGCTATTCTGAACACTCAGTAATTGTACTTTGAGGCTAAGATTGTTCAGAAACATTCTAAGAACCATAATATATGGTTCAACATCATGTCTTTTAGAAAACATTGGTTACTTACGCTCAGCCCTGGTGTGCGGCCGGTCGCGCTTCCCGAAGCCCCGAGCTGTCATCATCTCGACATTCTTAAAGCCTCGGGTGGGCCGCTGCTGCTTCCTCGCGAGCCTACCGTCTGGAGCACCCTCGGAGAGGCAGAGGCAAGCCGCCAGCACCAGGAATAGTTGCATTGAGATGTTCATGACTGTGGACAAAAGACACAGTTGTTAAAATGGTTTAGGTGGGTGCAGCAGTTTCGGCAGGGTACTTAAAAACAGTTGACCAATTTCAATTTGATCATGGGCAGAAGTTGGTGATCTTAAATTTTAATTCTCGAGCCAGAGTCGATTTAATTCAGTATCTAAAATTCCACCCAATACTGGGATCGTTTTGATAATACTCTCGAAAGTATAGCCACAGATTATTACTTCGTACAGTACAGCATTTTAAATCTAAATTCTACAAAATCTAGTTATCTTCTAACTAAAACGAATTATTATTGGAACAGTTTTCAAAAGTCAGCATGCTGATTGTCCTTTACAACTGGTAAACTGGAAATTGGTATACACACTGTATAAAAAAAGGTATTAAAAATTTATTTTTATCAGACCTTGCACCTAAAACACATACGAAATAAAAGACTTACAAAGTGACCAACTTCACCTCTTTACGATACGTTCTAGGAAACAAAGGAAACCATTTTAGTTTTGCCATTAGATGCGCAGCACAGATCGGTAAACTTATGTTACTTTTACACGTATGTTGGAAAGAACTGATAACGCCTCTTGGTCAAGGAAGTACTATTAAAATTTAAGATACCTGAGAATCAGCGTCACATTAGGCGAAGCTTGCTGAAGTTAAGAATCGCTCCGTTTGATCTTACAGTTTTTCATTGATATTTAATTAATATTAATTATTATCAATAACTATTTATGATATGTATTAAACTCGTAGGTACGGGAGAAGTTGCTTCCGTGATGGGACACCACGATCCTCAGTATTTGGAAAACGACGCATAGACGGATTTATAATATATTAAATATTATAAATACCTACTATATTATAAATCCGTCTATGCGTCGTTTTCCAAATACTGAGGATCGTGGTGTCCCACTATAATATATTATATTAAAGTATAATTATATTAAATATTATAAATACCTACTATAATTATAGATAATTTATAGGAAGGTGTGTATTTTTCCCTATGATCTGGGTAAAACCAAATTATTCCCTTTTTTCTTATTTCTTGATAAATTTGGCTTTTTTAAACCAACATTATTGGAAACTATGGCCCCGTGCTAATGCACATTTGCTTTTACTAACCAGATTACTTATCCTGGGAAATATCAAAGGAACAAATAAAAGAGTGCAACCTAATGGCAGTACTCCCACTTTTTACCGCCACTAATTCTCAAACAACCCGGTTCTAAAATATGAGGTGAATGAAGGAATGAATGAAGGTGCAAAAACTCTATGGTTTTAAGATAAACCTTTTGAAACCATACAGCGAGATTTTACTCTATCAGAATCAGAATCAATAACTTTATTTATTTAGGGTTACAAAATAAGCACTTAGACAGGTCGAATTTTATACTATATTTTTTTTCTAAATATAGTTATTATTATAAAAAAATAAACAAGGTGTTATTGATTTTCTCTTTACTTATTTTTTTTTTGAAGAATTAGTGATGCCATGTTTGAAACTATTGTATTGGTTAGTATCTGGCGCAGCGCGTTAGCATTGCCATACAGCGGGGCAATGCATCCAGCGTCTTGGGGACGCTTCCGACTAGTATTGATATGGACCAGATGAGCTATCTGTTGATTGTTTGCAACAGTCTGCAGTTAGCTCAATTGTTTCAATTGCACATACTTAGTTTAATTTGTTTATATTATTTTATTGTTATTTTCTTTGTATTGTATTTATTTTCAAATAATAAAATCCATAGCATAAAATTTAAATAAAAATGTGATGAAATGAAATGAAAATGAAATGAAAAATATTTATTTTCTTGAAATTTCAATTCAGGTACAGGTTTCCTGCGGTCTCCACACTAGGCAAAGCCTGTATCGCAGAGACCAGAAGTTTGATTTACAATATCTAAATTTCAGACTACTTACTAACTATGAGCGTAATAATGAAATAAAAATAGAGTTTACTTGGGAATTACCAAGCATAGTGTACCTTAGAATAAGAAGAACATAGAATTAGAGTGTCTTTCAAAGTAAATTATACAAATTTATAAGACTAGTGTCTAAGGATGGTCGTCTTTTTAACAATAATGAGAACAAAATAGATTTAATTAGGGAATTACCAAGCATAACACAACTTAGAATAAGAAGAACAGTGATTAAAATTAAAATTAAATTACACATTGTATAGGTAATAGATTAGATATCTATTATGGTTAGACCCGTTGGTAAATAAAAGACAATAGAATCATGGACCTCTGGGAATAAGCCATTCTGACCTAGTTCCTCAGATTAGATAATGTTACTTCGTAAGTAATACTAATATCTGACCAGTCATTTATAACGGGATATTTATCATGATTTGAGTTTTCAGTCGGTGTTGTTCCGTGATCATGCCATGGCGCATGAAACTATGCCGAAATATTTGAGAACTCAAAACTCAAATCATGATTCGAAAGTGTGTTGTCTGTTTGCCCTTCCTTCACGCCCTAACTAAGCAACCGACTTAATTTTTGGCATAGAGTTAGTTGAAAGGATGGAGAGTAGACATAAGATACTTTTTGCTCTGGTAAAACATCAAATTCTCATGGGAGATTTACGTGCAAAAATACCATTTTATCTCCCTAGAAATGTTAAATTCGAATTTAACGCGGGAGAAACCGCGGGTAACAGCTAGTATCTAATAATCGTGTCTAATATTATAAATGACTTTAGAGTAGGTTTTATGCTTTAAAAAAAACTTCGGGCTATTTACACATAGAAGAGCATGCGCCTAAAAATACAAGACGAACTCTTTATGTTTTTGTTTTTACCTTTTGAGGGATACGAAATTTCATGTAAAAACAACGGTGTTGAATCCTATTTTGGGATGTGTTTTGTTATGTATCCCATTCCATCTAATCCAGTATTATTTGTTCAGGTTGTTCTAGTCGTTTTCTATGTAGAATAAACTATTTATGTAATATATTCTATTATGTACATATATCAGTTTTTACCTACTTTAAGAAGGGTTATATTTTTGTAAAAATGACTAGTTAACTTTCTATGTATAGTAAAATATAATAATTTTGTATGTAAAGCTTTTACCAAGTAAACACTATTTTTACAAGCTTTTATTCTACTTGCCCTGTTAGTGTGTGTGGGATAAATCTTGCAACCCAATTTCAGATAATATAATTAGTTAGCCTCAATGGATTTAATTAAAAGGCATACATAAGTAAGCTCGGTAACAATGCAATGTCATGGTACCTACTATCGAGCCGGTCTGATGATGGAGACCGAAGGTCCTAAACGAAACGACTTAACCACGTCGCATTTGGGTTTGTTGGATTTGTCTTTCCAGGCACTTTGGTCTTTGATATAAAAGATTGTTTTAAAAAAGGTTTTAACATAAAAAAAATATTATCTACGATTACCCGCGTTATGATTTTCGTGTGTTTCGTGTGGTTATCCTTTTTATTACATTGTAGCATCTAAACGGCTGAAGCGATTTTGATAAATGAGTTTTTTAGTCATTTTTCTGAACACATAAACCTACGAGCAGTTCTCTAGACCTTAGCTGCCGCATTAAAAACGCAAAGAACCGGGTACCAATTTAGGGATTTATTTAGGGATTTTTTCCAATTAATTATATGGTGTATAAAAGAACACGGTAAAAACGAATGCATCATCGCAGTTAAACGTGGTGTCACTATATAGCGAGAGACACCTTTCACGTCCACATAAAGCCTTAACACCCTGTTTACCACGAACCCACGGATAACGTTTACGTTAAATAATGTAACTAGGTAACTGGCGCGTTTAGATTTTACTTGGAAAATGTCATACCTACTTTATAGCTCATTAGCGTAAAACTGTGTGGGGTGGCACGCACATGCGGAAATGCTTTCAAGAGACATTCAGATTATATTGTGCTAGCTTCTGCCCATGACTTCGAACGCGTTGTTACTTTGGAAACGTATAAGGGTTATTTTTGTATGTATATATTATATATTTAAGAAGGTTGTGTTTTTATTTAACTACTTTTTATATAATTATGTACGTAAAATATTTGGTTTTTATTACGTCATCAATTACGCCACTATCAACTTCAATACGTATCGATCCTATCCATCTAAAGTTGTCTGGAAGACATCGCTGTTAGTGATAAGGCCGCCGATTGTGCTAAATTAGATATACTATGTAGTTAGTATTAATTTCTTGTTTTTTTTTCGGGTATATTAAAAACTGGTATTCCGACTGGTATTGATATGGACCAGTTGAGCTATCTGTAGATTGTTTGCAACGATCTGCAGTTAGCTCAATTGTTTCAATTGTAAATACTAGTTTAATTTCTTTATATTATTTGATTGTTATTTTCTTTGTCAATAAAATATTTCTTGTTAATTGTTTTATGTATTTATGGTGGCGCTATAGAGCAGTAATTATATCTATTTAATTAATTCGCCACGGTCTATACGTGCACAACTGTTTCGTTGCCATACCAAGGTTGTCTGGAAGAGATTGCTCGTAGCAATGAGGCCGCCCGTTGTGCAACTCTGTTATCTCTATTTTCCTGTATATTAATATTTCCTTGATGTGCAATAAAGTGTAACGTATTGTATTTCTATCCCAAGCGAACTGATTTACGGGTTAAAAAGTAGCTTGTGTTTTATTCCAGGTCTAGAGCTACGCCTATGCAAAATTTCAGCGTACTCGATTCTGAGCTTTGGCGTGAAGAAGTAACAAAACCCAAACTTTCGCTTTTATATTAGTGTGTGTGCTTGTCATCACTGCTAACATGTTTTTTTTACATTTACAAATGTATAAAAGCAAAGGCGCCACTGTCCACTGCTTTTATACTACACACTGTTGGATTACATTTCATAATTTACATTCATGGTATGTAGGTATGTAGTATATGTCAATTGCTAAGCTCTGCACTGCAGGTAATCACTAAATGGGGCAATCGGTTTGTACCAGTATATATTAATTAATTATTAATTCCCTCATTCAGAGATCGTCCAGAAGCTCTATCGGTCGTCAATACACTAAATAACTACTTACATTTAAGATTTTCTGAATTTTACTTATTAAGTATAACAATCAAATTCCCGAGTCAGCCCTAACACAAAGGATTTTGATACCTTAACGTAAAGCCATGTTTACAATGTCGTCAAAATCCTCGGAGCTCAGTCTGGCCTTGTGTAATGTAATATTATCTACTGCCTTTGCGCGCAGCTTTTGCGAACTTAGAACACAATTACAAAGTGTTGGGAGAGCCCTAATTTTATACGCAAGTAGTATCTTGCTCTTGTAAGAGCTCGTTCCCACTTCTCGGATGTCGGGCGCCGTATTTTTATCGGGTGTCGCCGCCTCTGTTCTTGTCGGTTGTCGGACTCGATCAATTGTTTACCCTACGCGAAGCTACTGTTCACAATGGATGGTAACGAAGATATTGTGGTCATGTATTAATTCAGCAGAAAATAAAGAAAAAACCATGGAAAGAAAATCGTTTGCACTCAATCCAGAGGGAAAAAAATATTTTGGAGATACATATTTCAAAACTTATTAATTGTGATTGAGTGTCGATAATTACATTCAACAATCTTGGCACGAATAACAGTGAGCTTCTTTTACCTATTACATTACATTAGAGACAGCATTTGTAGCGAAGAAAGAAGAGCGGGTAGAGGGTTGTCGACCCCGATATCCGACCAATGTGACCAGCTCTATACTTACTCATAGGCGAGCAAGATCCGACACGATTTTTTTCCGAGCGTAGAGGGCTGACAAAACTCCCGACATTTCTTGTCAGCGCCGACACAAAATCAGTTTCCAAAAGTGTGAACAGCTTGATATAAAATGTTCTGCAACTTAATCATCCGGACCCGACAGATGACGAGTGGGAACGAGCTGTAACAAACTGAGTTATCGCACGCGCTTTAACATGCCTATCGAACGTGTGGTAAGTAGCGGCACGTAAGTCTAGCGCTGAGCGATACGCGGAGGGGATAACTGCGCGTGGGTAATGCCCGCCCAGGTACCTTATTTTTTACTTCTGCGCAATAACGGTCAGCGCTAAAGTTACGTGCCGCTATGTATATCTGAACCACCACGGGTTCGTGACATTTAATTCTACAGAGGTAGCTTTTGGGCATGTGTGTGTAATGCTAAATCCAAACTGGAATAAGCCAAACGAAACTATTAGAAATAGAGGAGAGTCATTACTCATGGCCTCGATTTATGAGAAAAGAAAAAAAAACATAGTTAAAAAAGGCATTAGTTTATTTAATTAATCTTATACTTTGCAGTAAAAAAACATTCTCTATTATTTAATTACTAAAACACCCTATGTATATTTTTGCACCAAATAATTATATTGCTAATAAGGACCAATCTTTGCAAAGCTTAAACAATCTAACCACTTGTCGATGTTGCCAGATAATGCTTTATTGTAAACCACCAACCAGAGTCGCGTGAAAACACATACATTCATATAAATTATTTTATCTCGATGATATTTAGGTGAAGGTAAATTCAATTCTGCGATAACCAATCCGCCTGCCAAGCGTGTGGTGATTATGGCAAAGTCCCCCCAATATGATGGTAACAATTAGATTCGTGGCGTCGTCGCGTCGTTTGGGGGAGGCCTATGTTCAGTAGTGGACGTACATATACGGGCTGATGATGATGATGATATTTCGGTATATCGCTTTGACACAATCACCCATGGGGAGTTCCTAATGTTCAATACTCAATCTATATATATAAATGAACCCCTATTCCTCTTGGCCCAGCAGTATAACTTGAGAACGGCTATACCGATTTCATTCGACTTTTTTTAATTCATCATATCAGCCGATCGACGTCTGCTGGACATAGGCCTCCCCTAAGGATCTCCACAATGACCGATTTTGCGCTGCCCGCATCCAGCGATTTCCCGCGACCTTCACTAGGTCGCCGGTCCATCGCGTGGGGGGTCTACCTACACCGCGTTTTCCGGTACGTGGTTTTTTAATTATTTCTAATAAATCGTAGAAGGTTCCTCTGACATAAAAAAAAATAAGAAATTTGCGCGGAAAGTTTGAAAATTTAAGAATACTTTACGACTACCTTTATTATAAACTTTTTCAATGTAACCTCAGCCCCGGCGTTATATATCTTTGCTAAGCATGATTGAAATAACTGTCAGTTGTTTGACTTGAATAACAGGACAACGTCTGTCGGGTCAGCGAGTACTCAATATATGTATTTATTGTTGATGCCAATGTGCCAATGTGATGACACATTGGCTTAATAGGTAGGTAATTTAGTAAAGTAAATATAAATATGTGAGAGGAAGGGCAGCAGCTTCCTTCTGAGTATTTTCAAACACCAACACTGCGATCACCAATCCGCCTGCCAAGCGTGGTGATTATGGCAAATCCCCCCCTACATGGGAGACCATCCACTCGATGGACCGACGACATCGTAGCGGTCGCAGGGAGTCGATGGATGGAGGCGGCCCAGGACCGCTATTTGTGGCGTCGTACGGGGGAAGCCTATGTCCAGCAGTGGACGTGTATGGGCTGATGATGATGATAATGATGATGATGAACCCTGTTGGACGTAAACAACAAGTGGAAGGCAGGCCGAGGTTGTTTATACTAAAAACAAAATATATGGAGGTAATGAGGTATGTAGTATCTACTTGTCTAATCTAAATTAATAAAAAAAAAACAGTTACAAGAAGTCATTATTAAACTCAAATCAAACACCTGCGTACCGGTCATAATTTTACAAAAGCGTAGGTTTATATGTATAAGGGTGGGTGAAAAAGTTTTAATATACATATACATAAATATACATACACATGATGTGATTTTATTTCATACTAGAATAACTTTACAATATATCCACACATTTGCATCACGGGTAATGTCGTGGTCTATGTTCGGCCGTAAGTTTTTTTGGCTATCAATTAATTAAAAAGTCAGGAAATTAAAGATGCTTTGGTCAGCCAAAATAAGTAAATTGGTCAGCAAGTATTATGACATAACCCCCTGAAGGTCCGAAACTAAGACACTTGAATGATAGAGTGGCCCAAAAAACAATTCTCTCTCAGTTTTACATAACTACAATTTGTATCGTGTTCGAGTAACCTGAGGTACACCCTCAACTTTAAAATCATTTTGTTCTTATTTTACGGTCCATAGGTATTATTTAGAAATCGCTTCTAAGCGATAAGGCCGCCCATTGTACTTGTTAATGTTAATGTCTTTATTTATCTTTGTGGAGTACAATAAAGAATATTGTAAATCCCTTAAATTCTAACATACATAAAAAATTAAGTATCTAAATTGGACACGCTAAATTGCGAACAAATAATTAGATTTTATTATATTTTTTTAGTTCAGGATCGATATCCGTGTCGTTGTTTGAGGGAGGCTATGTTCAGCAGTGGACGTGTACGGGCTGATTATGATGATGATGAAATAGATTTTATGTTTCGTCCCATGCAGCGTTTCTTCTGCTTAACGAAAATATAATTCTACCGGTCAAATAATTATAATTAATTCTGTTGACCAAAATATTAAGTTTGCAGTTCAAACAGATATTTACTTACTGATCAAAAATAAGTTATTTGCCAACCCAGAATTGTTGATGGTTTATAATTATTTTAGCAGATTTTTTGAGCTAACCAAATATAAAATAAAAACAAAGAAATCTATTTCCCAAAGAAAATAATAAATTTTCCTTAAATTCCATTGTCCCTTCTTCGTCAATTTCGCTCTGTTGTTCTTTAATCAGTTTGATTATGCGATGGACATTGAAAAGGACTTTGGAGACTTCTTATTGGAAATTCAATTGTCTTCAAAGATAGGAAGTAAGTAAACCAGCCCAGTGCGAGTCGACTCGCACTTGGAGAATTCTGTATCATTACAAAACTATTTTG
Source organism: Eupithecia insigniata (assembly GCA_947859395.1). NCBI lineage: Eukaryota > Metazoa > Arthropoda > Insecta > Lepidoptera > Geometridae > Eupithecia > Eupithecia insigniata. The sequence continues at coordinate 4,761,895 of OX402002.1, forward strand.
TAAAACAAACCCTAAAAACTGATCATTTTGATGGATCGAAAAATGCAAAAAGCCAAATGACGCGGTCACCCATCCAAGTACTGACCTCGCCCGACGTTGCTTATTACAATACACTACAAAACTCTTTATTAGACACCACAAAGACAAATAAAACACATATTTATTAAAATAAACAAGTATGTACAATGAGCTTAACTTCCGTGATCAGTAATGGTACTCAACTGGGTATGGATGTCGGCCCCCTAAATTATTAAATTTATTATATTTTTATTATTTGTTGCTATAGTGACAAGCGAAATACATACTGTGGAAATTTTAACTGTCTTCCTTTTACGGTTCATGAAATACAGCCCGGGGACGGGGACGGACGGACAGATAGACAGCGGAGGCACTTTACCTAAACCATAGGATCGGTACCCTTTGGTTACAGAACCCTAAAAACGGATGTTTGTTTAAGAAACCTTTCAACCGCTCCATGGCGAGATTGGCTAAAAGGTTAACAATTAGGGTGCACTTCCTGTGGACAATGGACGCAGATTTTTGATAGCTAAAGAGAAGATTAAGAAAAAATAAATTTATCTTTTTTCTTTTTCTGAATCGTCATCACCACACATCCAAATAAAGGTATAGGTGTTTGTACGATCTGCAAATATTTGTTTCGGGTGTTCTGGGTATTTTCTTTGTATAGTAAACAATATCTATCTATGTAATATATTGTATATATTATGCATATCAGTCATCTAGCACAAGCTCTGCTTAGCTTGGGGCTAGATGATGTTGTGTGCACTGTCCAACATTATTTATTTATCGAATACAAAAAAGTGATTCCCCAACTAAGGCAGCGATTTGCCATAATAACTGGAGACTGGAGGAATCACTTATTTTTGGGAGAGGTTTGCCATAATCGTGCCTGGCAGGCGTATTGGATAATATAGTTCAATATGCAGATAAGAAGGCCTTCCTCTGGTTGGTTCCTTTAGTCGGCTCTTACGAACGTTCTCATTTCTCTAAATATGAGTCGTCAAATCCTAAAGGTTACTGACTAGCGTTACGGGGGGTAATGTAACGAGTCTTACAGCGATCGTTCGTGCATTCAGTACGGCGAATGAAGGCGCTCGCAACGAGCATCGAGATGAATTTTAGATTTGGATGGCGTAAAGTTTCATGCTGCGTATTGTACTTTTCGTCCCGTAACACCGGTCAGTACAGTACCCGGCTTAATAGGTAGGTCAAGTCAGTACAGTTCGGTGCCAATTCTAGCATCAATGGTACTGCCTTATGTTAAAAGTGGTCCGGTGGTACTTTTTTACATACTAGTCAAACACCTTCAACGAAGGTCATAATCATCATGAAATCCTCAGCAACACTCCAATACAAAGTTTGGCTAAAACTGGCTAAAACCACTTTTAGCTACAATTTAACAAAGAAATTTGTAGTTCCATGAGATGTGATTGGAAAATTCCTGTCAGCGATTACCGCGTTATTAATAAAACGGATTGCACCTATTATTTATGTGCGTCCGAAGGCGTGCGATCGTGAAATATAGAATGCAATGAATTCTCCTCGCCTACAGACTGTACCTGCGACGCGATTTCTTTAATTCAAAATTCAGTGTTTTCTCGTCTGTGAAGCCTTGGTGAAATTTATAATTTGCTCTCTACATGTGGGAGCTTTTTTGGTTTCACATGTTTCATACAAGCAAATGCATAAAACATGCCCATAATTTTGTATTGGAGTGTTGCTGACATTTTCAGTTCTGTCTTTTTTTTTCAATCTTGAGAAAGTGAAGATGTGGCCTAAGATAGAGGACATATAAAAACCATATAAAATTCTGCGTATCACGTGATATTATCGAGTGATAATCATTATCATGGGATAAAAAAATCATGTGATAAATATCGAGTACCGACAAAAACTGCATTCTCGTGCGACATATCGAGCAACTCGTCAAAGAAAAACCCTCGATAAATATAGAATTGCAGATTTAGATAAATATATATATATCTCGATAAATAGAGAATACGCTTGTTCGATATTTTGACAATTCTTGCCATATGTATCGAGTAGATATATTGCCAGAATTACCCTCCAGGGCTGGGTGCACACATCATTGTGTGCACCCAGCCCTAAATCACAATCGCATTTACACACAAAATCTAAATCACAATCGCATTTACTTAGATCAATTTATTGTGTTCGTAAGGTAAATAATAAGTAAATAAATCCTGTGTTTCATTTCGTTATCGATTACATAATAATTTTTTTGACTGACATAGCTCTTAGAATTAATAGGCTGAAGTGGCAGTGGGCAGGTCATATAGCTCGTAAAACTGATAACCGCTGGCGAGTATAGGTTCTCCAGTGGCGGCTACGATGCAACGCAAAACGGAGTGTTCGGAGACCATCCACTCGATGGACCGACCACATCGTAGCGGTCGCAGGGAGTCGATGGACAGAGGCGTCTCATGACCGCTATTTGTGGCGTCGTATAGGGGAGTCCTATGTCCGGCAGTGGACGTGTATGGGCTGATATGATGGAGGAAGGCTTATGTCTGGCAGTGGAGGTGTATGGGCTAATATGATGGGGGAAGCATAAGTTCAGTAGTGGACCTGTATAGGCTAATATGATGAAGATGATGATGAATTATTTTCTTATTAATTTACTGTTATTTTTATGCTCCGTTCAGCCGTTTGAGTTTACACTCAAACTAACTTTTTTACAGAAGTTACACACAAAAGGAACTATTTTCGATTTCATTATGAACGTAAGCGGGTTAACTATGAATCAAGTTTGTGTTGAAACTTGCGATAATTAGATTTTATAACATTAGTATGGATATGTTGTTAAATTCCACTTGTGCATGTGCAATTCGATATTCTTCTAACGTTCAGGAATAGACGTTGAAGCCTTATTTGCTAATCTTGGCCAGATCCGGCTAGAATCGCATTAGGGATCGACAACTATTTGTACTGTATGTTAAAGCTTAAGGCGGTTGTATGCCTTAAACTAGCGCCGGTGCCTTTTCTTTCTTATTATTTACGTTAATCAAAGGAATATTAAAATGTCTTATCTATAGTTTATGATACTTATCATAAGCTTTTTTTTAATGCCTATAGTTTTATTTTATTTCCTTTACGCAGAATAGCAAAATTGCTCTTGGTGGCCATCGAACTCTGTTTTTGCTGCTCTGTCTGAATTATACGAAACTAAATTATTTCAGTGGGATTAAAAAAGCTTAGGATAGGTATCATAAACATTGTATATTTGAAAATCCTCTGATTAACATAATTTTAGGTAAAAATGGGTGGTGGCATACAACCCCACCGCGTAAAACAGCGTCAGATGATCGTTGGGGTCCGCCTGCGAAGCATGAGGTTGCGGGCTCGATTCTCGCCTTGGGACAAATGCTTGTACGATCTGCAAATATTTGTTCCAGTTGTTCTGGGAATAATCACACTACTGGCCCCTATAAAATGTCCATAAAAATCTACAAGAAGCTAAAAGTAATGAAAAACATTCAATCTGATTCCTTATTCACAAAAAAATCCTACTTTTAATATTATACATTTTAAAGTAACTCTGTCTATCTGTCTGTCTGTTACATTTTCACGCCTAAACGGCTGAACGGATCTTAATGAAATTTGGCAGGGAGGTAGATGGTATCCCGGGGATGGACATAGGGTACATGAAAAGCGGGTGCGAAGCTGCGGGCAGCAGCTAGTAATTCATAATTGACAAATGTAATTATGAAGTATCTTAATGAATTTGTTAATGAAATAATATGGCGTGTTTTAAAAAACGATAAACCGACTTCAAATTCCCTTACTTTTGCACTTATTTTAAGTTTTATGGGATAAATACGAATCCCCTGGGGATAAATCATCATTTTCTATTCAATAGTGAAAGAATTTTCAAAATCAGTCCGTAAATGGAGATATCGCGTAATATACATACAAAAAAAAACTAGAGACGAATTGACAACCTCCTTCTTTTGAAGTCGGTTAAAAATAGACAAACTAAACTGGCATAATTTATATAAACGAAATTAATTTGAATAAACCACATAGCTCTACTTCTCTACGATGTCTGTGGAATAAACTAAGAGTCAGTTACAAAGACAAACCATGTGGGCAGGTAATAGTGTGAGGGAAAACACAAGTGCCCTTGTCCCTCACTCTCATAGCTAAGGTAACTTCTATAATAATCAAGGCATAATTATGTCGATATAATTAGAACAAACTTCCAACTTATTCAGAAAACTCTCAAACATATGTATATTTTACGAATAAAGCGAATTACTGTGTGAACAGCTTCTACATAAGCTAACAATTTCGCCTTCCTGTTTTATTTCACCCTATTTACATATATTATACCGCCGTTTACTTCTCTCTGATAAACGACTATGGGTTATATCTACGAAATACATAATAAGGCCAAGTGCGAGTAACCAATCCAGGCTCTATATAAAAACATGAACCATGTATATGTATATAAAACATTGACGACCGATGTGGCGCGGTGGGCGAAGGTCCGTCTGCGACGCAGGAGGTTGCGGGTTCGATTGCCGCCTTTGGACAAATATTTGTAAGATCTTCAAATATTTGTTCAGGGTGTTCTGATCGTTTTTCTATATATAATAAAAAAATAACTATCTATGTAATATATTGTATTATGTAGAGGTATATCAGTTATCTAGTACCATATATAGTTTATTTCGTCCAAGCTAGTACCCATAACACAAGCTCTGCTTAGCTTGGGGCTAGATAATGCTGTGTCAATTGTCCAGCATTATTATATTATACAGGGTGTCCGCCGGCAGATTTTCAGCTTTAAAAATTCATATAAATTAAACAAATGTTGCTATGGTAAAAATGTTTATTTATCAAATACGAAGATTGTACGGACGTTATTTTTTAAAAATAACACCCTCTTAATGGCGACCGTTCGTTGCAAGCACTCTTCAAGTCTGTACCGCATATCGGTAAAAACCTGCTGGTACAGCTATAGCGATATTTCTTGAACTCCTTGCCGAATATTTTTTTGAAGAGCTTCTATAATTTTTGAGGAGTTGTTGTACACTCTAGCCTTTAGAAATCCCCACAAGAAGAAGTCACATGGAGTTAGATCAGATTATCTGGGGGGCCAGGGTATGTCCCCAAACCTACTGATCATTTTTCCTGGGAAAATGCTCATAACTTTGCTCATAGACTCTCTAGCCGTATGCACAGTGGCGCCATCTTGTTGAAAATAGGTTTTACTATTATTCCCATCAAAATTTTGCAGGGCTGGTACAAAAAAATTGTCTATCATTGCACAATATCTCTTAGATGTCACAGTTTCGTCAGCGTCAAAGAAAAAAAGGCCCAATTATTCCTCTTGCTGAAATCGCGCACCACACCGTAGTTTTTGGGCTGTGTAATGACTTTTGGTGGAGTTTTTTTGGGTTTGAGTCTGACCAGTATCTCATATTTTGTTTGTTTACGTATCCTTCCAGATGAAAATAGGATTCGTCACTAAAAAAAATATTTCCCAATCGCGCAGGGGTCCGGTCGGTCGATAATCGTTTTTGCATAAACTTGTCTCGCTAAGTAATCTCCCTCTTTCAATTGTTGCGCAATTTGCAATTTGTATGGGTGGAAGTTAAGTTGACGCTTCCATATTTTATGGATTGTGGTTTTTTTAGGCCAGTAGAAACTGCTACCTTCCTAACGGACTTCCGTGGATTTTTGAGAATTTCTTCTCTAGCGTAGTTGACATTTTCAGGTGTCGCAACAGTAGTTGATGAGCCCGGTGGATGAATATTTAATGTCGTGCCTGTTTTCCTAAACTTTTGTACCCACGATGAAATTAGTTGGGTGGACGGCCCGACACTTACACGACGAATTTTGAAGTGTGAAAAAAATTGCTGCCTTGCACTAAGTAGAGAATCACCACTCTTAAAGTATGCTTCCAAAGCGAACGCGCGATGCGGTCCGTGCCACTGAACTGACTCATCGTTACTAACACGTCCGCAATGCTCACGCACCGATCGGTACCCCCCGCACCTCCCTCATGCGTTTCGTTCATGCATATAACGAATTTGTACCGAAAAATTTTCTGGCGGACACACGTTATAATAAATTGGTGCATGAGTTAGGTAGATCAGCCTGCCGACGGCAGCGGTGCCGGCGCGGGCGGCCTGACAGGTATTATTAACATTTCTTTCCAAATGTCAAGTTTGTGAGTATGGATGTTTATTCCTCTTTCACGCTAAAAAAATACTGATCTGATAGGGCTGAAATTTGGTATGGGTATAGTTGGGACCTGGAATAACATATAGTCTATTTTTTATCCCGATAAACGCGGGCGAAGGCGCAGGCAGCAGCTAGTAGGTAGCTACTATTAATCTATAATAGTGCACCAGAAGAAAGGAAGAGGAATATCATCGATAGCTGCTGTCACTGAATTCCGTAGCTATCCGACACGGTTATCTTGACAGTCAACATGAAAAGCTGGCTATCCATTGTTCCAAGGTTCTACGGTGATACCAGCCAATTCAATAAACGACTTAGCTTACATTTTCTATATGGTAAATCACATTATTATTGTTCGATCTTTGCTCAAGAAATATAGGGTAGTTTAATCTAGTGAGGCTATCCGCCTATTTCTTCCTACCCGCTGTTGGGAGATCGGTGAACGAACGAGACGCCACCTGCCGCGAACAAACGACGAAGAAAAGGAAGCCTTCGCTCGGCCTGTTCGATCTCAACCGCCGTACAAGATGGACATAATTACGTGAAAACTGAATATCTTTTATATTTTGTATTGCCGTGCAATTGACGACTTAAAACACACATCTGGATAAACACACATATCACAACACGTTCTGTAGGTGTAACGAGACCTATATTTATTCACACTTTAAGTTACTATCTTATTTGTAACTAGCTAACCCACTCGCGATTTCATTCGCATGGACTTAAGTGTAAAAAAGCTTCTCGAGATCAGCTGAAATCCTTTTGAAATACCCAATTTTATCCTTTATTAGGCGTTTTTGCGTTTAAATTCCTGAAGCACGTAATTTTTTTTTTGTATATTCATAATTTTCAGCTTAATAGCGTTAAACATACATTAAAAAGTTACAGTCGTTTATATTCGGACCCAAACTACGAATCTCAAACTTTGATAACCTGTTTTACCCCATTTTGTGGAATATTTTGAAAAATTCTGAAACACGTGTTCAATAATTTTATAATTTGATATTTTTAGTATTCTCAAATCAGGCCACTAGTTAGAGTAGCCAAGAGTTGGAACTACCCTAATTACCTACGGGGAGTCAACAGCATTATTTTAACTTTTGTTCTAAAATTAAACTAACTGTGTGGTCACCCTAGCCTTACTTAGTGCCCAGAAAGTTGATTTATTTGAAAACGACACATTTTTTGACAATAATTCTTGAAGTATTAAAAATTTCTAGTATAGTATTTAAAATTTTTACTACAGCGTGGTATATTCTGAATAATTATGTATCGTCCGGATTCTCTCTAAAATGACTTTTATAAAGTGTAAAAATTACAACTTTAACTTTGTATAACTTTTTACTGGCTTGATTAATAAATTAGGTACTTTATTTATAATCGAACCAGAACTTTTACTAAAGCTGCACATATTCATACACTCAAAATTGCTAATAGTTCCTAAGATAATAAGAGGGTACCTATGTGCATGTCTGAGGGACCACCTTCTGTAATTGATTTTGTTGGTTCCAGTGAACGGAAAGAGCAGATTTTTTGCAATTTACTCTAACAAATTATTAACAAATTGCTGTAGTTTATGGAATCTATGAGCGTTGATCAGTTAATGAGATATGAAAATCTCCAAGCCACGTCTGAGGGACCACCTATAAGCGGTTATAACTATTGACAGGATATTTTAACAAATTAGAGACTGTACTAACAAATGTTTCAGATCTTTAACTAATTATTAGTGTATTCAGAATTATGAAATTCCAATGTGAACCCTCAGTCGTAACGGTTACGTTACGACTGAGGGTCCACATGTCCGTTAGGACACATTACCTACTGACTAAACTATGATTAGTACTCTCGAAAGTGGGTGTGTCTAGTGCTCTGTTCTGGAAGCTGCGATCCTGGTATGGTGTGGAGAATCAAGTCAGTGCCAAGCGAGCAAAGATCTAGTAACGTCCTTAGATATTTACGTTAGGTACCTACAGCATTATACATGTGTACATATTCCACTCCAAAATCTTCGGTACTTCGATTAATTTTTTTTCTTCTTTCAGCCCCCTATTGTACAGATTACCACAATTATGTTGCAGGTAGCAGCAGGGTCCGGAATACAGAAATCCGTAGAAGAACCAAAGTTACCGACATAGCTCTCAGAATCAGCAGGCTGAAGTGGTGATGGGCAGGCCATACAGCTTGTAGAACCGATAACCGTTGGGGAGTAAAGGTTCTCGAGTGGTGACCGCGATGCAATGCGAAACGGAGTGTGGGAAGACCTCCCACTCGATGGACCGACGACATCATAGAGGTCGCAGGGAGTCGTTGGATGGAGGCGGCTCAGGACCGCTATTCGTGGGTTCGTTTCGGGGTAGTGGACGTAGACGGGCTGATGATTTTGAGGAAGCATTTAAGAAGCTTTATCTATTTATAAAATAAATAAAAATATATAATAAAAATTAAACATCCCAAGAAGCTAAATTTTGATTAAAATTGACTTTATCCGTGGCAAAATCAAAGGAAGAAATATGTGTAGTAATATGCAAAATTAAACAGATTACAGAATGGAACACTGTACGATGTAGAAAGTAAATTATTTTATGGAGTATTTATGTACATCACTAAATTGTGTCTTAATTTTTAATTAATCTTTTTTAGGTTTAGTTATAGTCAACGTATGTTTTTTTTTTTTTTTAAATCATTTATTTTGTTCTTGAGGGTTTTGCCGAACATGACATGTCACCCCCGTATTTCTAAATTACAATACTTAGTGCTTATTCTACTAAAAACCATTATATGTAACAAATATTAATAAACTTAACGAAAACAGCCTGAGATTTTCCTGGAGATCTATCCTGCCTAAAAATTAAATTATACACCAACAACGAACCTATATTTACATTACATTTCTAACATTATACATACAAGCAAATGTATTCATTAACCAAGTGAAAACATAGATGTCTATAACCTAACTACACTATTCAATGTGTAGGTACTCACCCACCCATCTGAATAGGGTACGTGCCTACTTTTGCGCACTACAAACTGCATAATTACCTACCTACCTAATTGGTCTCCTCTATGGAGGAGATGTATATTTTAAGCAATTTTTTGGCTTTGTCGGAAGTCGGTTCAGCCAAAAAACTGTTACACATACCTACATTACAATTAAATAACATTCCGCGCTGGGCTGCGCCCCGGACACACTCCACCAACACGTGATATACGTCTTCGACTTGATTACAATCCGAGCAGTTCGGCGAGTCCGTCAGTTTCATTAGATATTTAAATTTATTTGATGGTATATGACCTGAGCGCAGTCTTAACAGATAAACGATATGTTTCCTCATAAAAGGTAATTCTTCAAACCATGGGCAACGAGGAAGTTCGCACTGAATGGTGTTATACCAAATACCTTTGATTTTCGATCTCTCGTTAAAATGCTCCTTCCATTGTTCTCTACATATCTCTTTTACTGTATATAAAACTTCAACGTATGTTAAACTAATAAAATGTAAATCCTTTATTGGCTGTAGGTTAAGTTTATCTCTAAGAGCTGTGGATTTTGTGAATAAATAAAAAATAAATAAATGTCCTCTTCCAAATATTCTTGTAGGCCAAAATATTTAAAGAGGGTACTTAATATTTAGCAGTTAAGCGGTTTTGAGGTACAAAAGTACCTTTTCATCAAATTTAATTTATTAGGTTCTAATTGATGATTCTTTTGCAAACTCAATCGGATGGAAGTTTCGCGGTACGCATTTTCATTTCAAAGAAAAGTCTAAGTCAAAGGCTTTTTATTAAAGTGAATTGTGTTTTGCTGCTTTTAAATTGATAGGTTAGGTAAGCATTGGACCTTAATGGGCCAACCTAAACATCCGAACGGCTATAATAGTCGATACGTGACTTATTTTTAGAGGGCTTTTTATACCAATGGGTTCACAAAAAGAATACAGATTCTTAGGGAGTGCTCATCTCATTCAACCTACACCTGGGCAAGCACGGGCATTGCTCTCTAGGGTACAATAGAAAAAAATTACGTCACTTTGTCATCGAATGCGTAATTTATTTGAAACTAGCTGCTGCCCGCGCCTTCGCCCGCGTTTTTACAGATTATAAAATAGCTTATAATGTTATTCCAGGTCCTAAACTATATCAATACCAAATTTCAGCCCAATCGGTTCAGTAGTTTTTACGTGAAAGAGTAACAAATATCCATACATCCATCCATAAAAATTTTGAAATTTATGATATTAGTAGGATTCATTCCTTCAACTTCAATAATGTACGCAATGTATGACGGTGCGATATCATTATTGTCTATTCAACCCTAGAGAACAATCCCCGTGCTTGGCCGGCTGAAAGAAACTCAATACCTATTATCGCGATGCAGAGGATGGTGACGTCACTATGCTTGTTTGCGTGACTGCCTGTTATAATTATTATAAAGTAATTAATAAATTATAAATACGTATTATCAAGAGAACGCTAGAGTCGTTATAAAAATTATAAATAAGTATTATCAAGAGAACCCCAGAGTCTATCTAGATAAATCTTACCTACTTAAAGGGCATATTCCCTACTCGTCATCACCGATTTTACTCAAATTTATAGAACGCAGGGCTTGGTTAGGAATGAAAGTACCTGAAGTGGGAACTCCAGGTGGCCAAGCGTTTAGAACTTCATAAAATATTCCAATTATAACAATCACGGATCAAAGAAGGTTAAGTTGCTCTTTCAAAGTTTTCAGTTAGGAAGGAGGTTGTTGAGAGTTTCCATATTTATTGGTACACTGCGGAAAAAAAGTTGCTAAAGTATCTACCTACTTATTGATTTAGATATTTATTTGTATTGTGTAACCATCGGCGTAAGATCTACCTTACCAGTTTGAAACAATTTTGCCTTGCGTTGGTTTTGGGTTACAGATCACACATTCTTTTCTTTCTTGTCTAGTTTGACCAATAGAGAGTCCGGGCAGTCAACATCTGCTCAACATATTTTTTGTAATGGTTCTTTTTAATGACTTTTTTCCACTGCAAAGTTATCTGGTCAACCAGGCAGTCAGCTGTGTGCAGTTGCAGTTACGGTAGTCGAGATCGAGTACATTTTAACGGGGTGAATAGATATTCCAGGGTGAATAGACATGGATGAAATACTGGAGGAAAACATCCTTTTGCGAAGGTCAGATTCACTGACACAGGAGGTGAACAGTCACGGACTAAGGATACCTCCACTGCTACGAACCAGGTAACGTCATGCTTCGTCCATCTCTATTCACTCCGTTTTATACGGTACCGTAATTTGAAAATTTCCAGCTTAGTGTAAATATAAAAACAAACTATTTTATAAGGCGGGGAAGCCATATACATATACCAATTATTATAATTATGTTTCTCATTTCCATGATCACGGGCCATATTGTGACCCGGTCTTTTGGGAGGCATGCGTGGGGCCGAAGCTACAGCACAGAGGCCCTTATGAGAATTAATGTAAAGGCGAGAGCTACACATAGCGGGTATCACCCTTGGTTGCATAATATGTTACACCCGAAGATGTTATCCGCCAGGTGTAGAGACTATTGCAAAGGAAAATGAAAAAATAAAAAACCATGTTATTGTGGTGAATGGATGGACTGGATAATTATTATTATTATTAAATTTAACAGCTTATGTGTTAGTCCGACAGACAGCGCAAAATCAACGTAGGTTCTTATATTCTGTTTTTTTTTAAAGATGACATCTGTATTCTTATATTTAACTTCCGAGGCTGGGAAACCCGTTCCAAAAACAAGGATAGAATATTTCTATATTTTTATTTTATGGACCTAAACTCCGAAATTCAGTAAACATTGAAGAAGTTGTTTGAAGAGAAAATTATCTTACTTTGTACAGAATATTTTACTACCTGATTTCGAAGTCTAAACATATAGATCTAAACCACCTAGTTTCCAATAAATTTAATAAAGCACTCTGCCGCTCTCGAAATTGTTAGAAAATATAGGGCGTCCCATAACTAGTATTTGATTCACCTGGTATTGTTTACTTGGATTTATGACTGCAATAACTTTAATTATTAAAACCTTAGAAACAAACTAGTGATCGAGAGGAAAATAGTATTTTTGGTGAGTAAATATGAGTACAAACCTTTTTTATGTGATTGGTTACCAAAAGTTATAAATAATTATGGACAATTCACACAGCATCATCTAGCCCCAAGCTAAGCAGAGCTTGTGAATGGATATTAGATAACTTATATCTATATATATATAAATTAACCCTTATTTATCTTGGTCACGCTATAACTTGAGAACGGCTTTACTGATTTCATTCAGCTTTTTTTTTTAATGTTTTCTAATACTTGCTAGAAGGTTCTTACATAAAAAAATTAAGGAATATGCGCAGAAACTTAGAAATTTAAGAAAAATTGTTGGTTTGTTTATAATCTTTTTAATGCAAACTTAGCCCCAGAGTTTGTTCGAAATAAATTTGAAGTTTGAATGACAGGACGTCTGTCGGGTCGGCTAGTACCTAATATAATACATAGATCGATTTTTTATTATACATATCAACACCCAAAACAACCGGAACAAATGTCTGCGAACCGTATAATCTTTTGTCCCGGGGCGGGAATCAAACCCGTAACCTCCTGCGTCGTAGGCGGACATTCGCCCAACATGCCATATACATAGGTTGTCACGAATCTTATATATTATTTTGTTTATTTTATACTCCGTACACGGTCTCAATCTGTAATATGTCGTGGGTTAACTTGTACTCGTACCTCGTAAGATGAAATCTATTTGTAGCAGGCACTTTGCAATAACAACAGACTCAAAAACCTTTGATGGATGAACCACAAATATACTAGTAACTAGGCCTTCATTGTTTTATTTCAACATGTTTCCAAAATGAGACGTGCGTCTTTTCAGATGGTACTGGCTTTTGTTTTTTTAAATCACGGTCACTATTAGCAAGAATAGATAAATACTACAAACCCAGGAAAATTCGGTAGCCGTTTACAGCGGTAACAGATTTTCGGGCATAGATTACAGTCTCCCAAAACTAGCGTCTGGTCCTGTACAAAGACATAAAAATAGTTTGGTTGGTCAATCAACTTGGAACTATTTGTGTATAAAAAAATAAACAAAAAAATACTTTTTATGAGAACTACCTACTAAATCTACCTCTATCAAGCTGTGTGGTTACAACATGAGCGAAATCATAGGAATAACATAATAAGTGCAATGAATTTTCTACCTAAGAAAACATACTGTTTCATGCCTACAAATAGAAGCTGACGTCGCAAATGCTATAAAATAACATAGACTCCTACGGCGCCCCAATCCTGTATCTGACATGACGGGGTAAACGTATTGACAGCTCTGACACTAAATTCGGCGTATGTGTCACGGAAACACTGTTAGATGGGAAATAAGGTAAATCAATAGGTAACGATATACTGGGACGACGACGTTTGGATCCAATAATGTTGGGCGATGATCTGACGATTATCTACGTAGCTATATCTTCGATAGTTTTATCCGATTACTTGCTGGTCAATAGGCATGATGCCTGATTTTGAGAAACTACTCCGAGATGTTTGTAGACATCGACTGAATACAAAATACACTTCTGCCAAAAAATGTAGCTTTTAAAAATGCAATTTCAATTTCGCTCTAAAAAGGTAAAATACTGGTGGCGAGGTCTATTATGTCACCGATGCACGAACATACAACGATACAGAATGACCATAATATTGTCAAGAGAAGAAAGTCAGACCCTTACCATAGTTTTTCTATGCCTTTACCATGGTATAAGAAAACAGGTATGCTCTTCCGAGACACGATGGCACCGTGGGTGACTTCAGTTTACGTCATCATCGCCATCGGCGAATGAGAAAACAAATTTGTTTCCTAGTGCTACCAGTACCGTAAAATCGTAAACTCCCCGAGCTCCTGTATGAATCTGATAAAACTATGTGGTTTTGTATTTACCAATTATTTATCACATTGACTCGTGTTTAACTAACCCTGTTTTCACTAATTTAACAAACATAATTGACGATTGTCATTATTTTATTGATTTTTCTATTGACCCTTCACACGTTTTTTGCCCAACTTTTACATTTTGTTGAAATAAAGTGGCAACTGGATATTGACGTCACCTGGAGACGCTCGCGGAAGAGCAGACCTATTTTTTTGGATCATGGCCTTTACATTACATAATTGTGACGACATGACGTCACAACTCAGTGTTCTCTGATTGGTGTTCAAGTCATGGTGGATTGCTGTATTTTGTAGTTTTATTTTATCAAAATACTAATTAATCTGGATCAAAAATTCAATTATAATTCGTGTTTTGTAATCTACTGCACAGGTATAATTCGGTAGATACATAATTCTGGTGAGTTTTAGTTACAGTCATCATCCCTCTTTTATAAAATTTTCGCCGCTTATTGTATTACCTATACAGGTGGCTTCGAGAGTTAGAGAAAAGTCGTGACCTCGATTTATGAGAAAATTCAAACTACAAATTCTGATTTATATTTATTCGTTTACTTTTTCAAAAAATCGAACACATTAAATCTCTAAATAAAAGTTCACCCTTTCTTTTTGCACTAGCAACCGAATCCGTCGGTTGCTGATAAGGACCGGATGGCTTCACAACTTCCACGACTTTTCTCTAACTGTCATGGTTTCGGATTTGGCCATCCACTCTAATTTCATAAAGCAATCCTGTATAAAACATAAACGAAAAGAGGAGCAAGTGCGTCCAACAGTGGGTAGAAAAGGACTAATTATGGTAGCGGCACTGTAATTTCCAAGCCCACCTAGAAAATATAATTATAGAAATTCTGTTGATGCTTATTCAATACTTCCTCCCTTTACCATTAAAGGGGTTTCTTTAACTTGCGTTGTATTTACCATCTACTGAAGAACCATAATTTCAAACTTAACCCGTTTCCCTCCGTTGTTGGCACTTTGAAGTTGACAATTACCCATTGTTTTACACGAAAATAGACTTTCGCAGAAATAAACTTGAAGGACATTTATTTTCACATTTAATTTTAAACTTGGTCTAGATAGTTTTAAAACTAGGAATCTCACCAAAAGCACTAAGATCTGGCTGGTTCAGACCCTGGTTTTCCCCATATTTTTGTATGCTGCTGAGACGTGGACACTGCGAGAAATTGAGAAAAAGAATATATACGCTCTGGAGATGACAATGCTGGAGAAGAATGCTTGAGGTATCATGGACGGAGTTTCGCACGAATGTATCTATACTCCAAGAACTCGGTATCAAAAAGCGTCTATCCGTCTTGGTCCAGACTCGCATCCTCAAATACTTCGGACACGTCTCAAGTCGGGACGGTGACTCTATTGACCGTCTTGTCGTGTAGCGCAGAGTTGAGGGCACTAGATCGTGCGGAAGATCTCCCATGCGATGGACCGCCCAGATTAAATCCGCAGTGGGCGATCCCTTACATGAGTGCAGTAGGCACACAAAAAATAGAGAGAGATGGCGAGGCATCGTGAGGCGAATTACAAGAGCCACCCAACCAGAGTGAATATGATGGCCACGACCGCTCTGACAAGAGTGTAACGAAGAAGAAGAAGAGATAGTTTTAGAAGATTTTTAATCATTAATGCTCGATATTGTGTCTGATAGCACCTTTAAAAAAAGAGACTTAATACATTAGACTGTACATATTTTTGGGTACCACTTTTACCCCAAAAGTTGATTCCGTGTGCAAAATTATATATTACCAAACAGTATTAGCTATTCTATTAATAAATAAAATCACTTGTGTGACAGAGTCAAAGATCTTACTAAATTATCTGCGGATTTCTAAAATAAGGGGCAGATTATAGAGCATTAATGTGTTTATCAGATTAGTTTGATATGTAGCTTAAGTAGATATTCCTCAAAGGAAATTTAATTAACATTAATTATATTTCCTTTGACTCACGCCAGATTATGGGTTTACCTTATTACCATTAATGAGCATAAGTTTTACTAATAGCCTACGGGTAGTCCCTTAGACACCTGTCATAAATAACATAGGGGTCAAAAAGGGTTGACACAGGTTTCCTTTAATAGTTGTTTATGGAGTCTACTTTCTAAAATTTTGGAAAAAAATATGAAATTCTGTTACGAAAATAGATTGAAACTTATTTCATGGCATCGGCTGCATTTATTAAATAAAGCTTGTAAATAAAATGAATAAATAATATAAATAATGCTGGAAAACCCACTCAGCATCATCCAGCCGTTAGCTAAGCAGAGCCTGTGCTATGGGTACTAAATAACTGATAAACTTAATATAATACACTATATAACAAAAAACATAAATAAATATTTATAAATATTTTTTTATTATATTAAACATACCTAACATCCATAACACCAGGAACAAATATCTGCAGATCATTCAAACATTTATCCCGAGGCGTGAATTCGACCCTCAACCTGCTGCGTTGCAGGCGAACATTCGCTCGCCGCGCCGCAGAGGTCATCATTGTCATTGTTATCGTTATTGTAAAATAGTTTGTATTTAAATAGGGATTATCCTAGTTATAAAATGCTTCTGTTTTATTCCAGTAACGTAAAAACGATAAACGCACTAAATTATGTATATTTAAATGCAGCTATTACCATAAAACAATATTTTAAATGTAGTCTCAATATGAATGCCTTACCTTACCTTTTGTTTTAGTTTCACAAGCTTCCGCCCGCGGCTTCGCACGCGCTCTACCGGAGCAAAAAGTAGTCTATATGTTTACTCATAATCATAAATCATTTATATGCAGAAATGTAGGTATGTACAATAAATAAGGTCTTAAAATTAAAAATAACACATCAATACATTCTGCCTCGTCAAGGAGTGCAATAATTCATAGGGCGTTATATAACAGATAACGAGTACAATTTTAAGTAATTCCAATATGAGTATTAAAATTATATAATGTGTTAATATGTCAGTATTTAAATTTTAAATATTCCTTAACGTCTTAAAAACGTTAATCCATGAGCCATAATTTTATTCTACAGTTAAATATATTTAATAATTTATAATTAAATATATTTCAGATACACAATTAAATATACCCAAAATTTTAGTTTTAGCGCTAGATAAAGCTGTGTGAATTGTCCAGCATTATTCATTTATTTATTTTATAAAGCTAATTATAGGAACGTTTCTTTATCATTTAAACATTTTCATATAACTTTACTGGAATAAAACAGAAGGTAGAGTAATCCCTATTTAAATACAATCCCCCTTAATCATAATGGTCTGATAACTTAAAACAGCTGCTAAGGAGTGTTATTACTTACTCTGACTTATGTCAATAGAAAAAGAGTGAGAATTAGCAATGCTTTAAGAAGGCTACGAACCTCTCCCAAACGGAAACGGATTCTGCGATGCGGATTTGTTGTTGGTTCACGTAGAATGAAATGGGGCGCGCTATGAGTGAGAAAGCGCGTCTAACCATCTAATACGTATATAGCTGTCATGTGGCTGTGTGCGTGTGCTTGGTGTTGGCACCATTTTCTGATCTTTTTTCGTACTTTCAGATTAATTTTGAGTAAACGATTGATTTCAAAAATATTTTCGATTATTTATAATGTTAAATATATTTAGGATGTTTGCAGCGCGACAGATTTTCGAATAAAGATGTCTATCATGCATAAAAAATCGTTTGAAGATGACTCGATTTGGTGGTCAAAATTAGTTTCGCTCTCATTTAAATATCATTATGTTTTTTCAAAAACTAAACCGCTGCAAAATAGCCGTTTTTCATCCAATTACGTATGGAAAATTTCAATAAGATCGGGGACATAGTTTCCAAATGAAGTGGAAAGTACGTTTGTATGGGGAATAAGGCTATCCGTTTCATTCTTAAGTCAGCAGACTATTATGCATAAGGGGGGTATATATACTTCACAATAACTTCATGTGGTTTTGTCAAACAAAATTAAAGTTCGCGTACAAAAAACCCTTTACTATTTTATTTAGCTAGGAAATAGGAATACTCCCTCGGGAAATCCATTATAAATTTTTGGGCGCGTCCAAAATGTGTAAACTCAATCTACTTTAGCTATTAATTAAAGTTTATTCTGAAGGGAACGAAGCGGGCACACACCTAGTAAAGTGTAAGCTTTATGAATTAGGTACATACTAGCAGCTTTTATCGGGATCAATAATAAGCTATATGTTATTCCAGGTCCCAAACTATACCTATACTAAATTTCAGCCTAATCGGTTCGGTAGTTTTTGCGTGAAAGAGTAACTAATATCCATACATCCATCCATACAAACTTTGACATTTATAATATTAAGTAGGATGTGACGGTGAAAACAGCTTGTGGTGGGAATATTTTGCAATAAGCTTTAATATCTGTATCACATGTAACTGGTAGTAATCAAGCAACATGAATATATTATTTCAATAGTGTAATAGTAACTTAAGGTGGTTCCCTGATCCTAACTAGCGCCGCCACGTATTTTATCGTATTATTACGCTAAACAAATGAATTTTCAGAAATCCCTTGGCCCGTTTGTAATATCTATTATAAGCTTTTTTTAATGCTCTTATTTTGTATAGCTTAGGAAGAGATGCGAAGTTGCGCTTTTTGTGCAAACTCGGTTTTCACATCTCTTAATTAACTATACATATAAAATAAAACGATTACAGAGGCAATTTAAAAAATCTTATGATAGTTAGCAAGAACGGGCCAAGGGATTTTTGAAAATTCCTTCGTTTATCGTAATAATACGATAAAATAGGTGGCGGCGCTGTTTGGGTCAGGGAAGCCCCTTAAGTGTGGGAATTTTCTTATTGTATCCAACCACTACTTAGATAAATGGTCCTAAGCCAAATTGTAAAATAAAAAACGAAATATCTTATAGCGAGTATAAAATGAGAAAACCAAATCCTTTTGCTATCAAGTTAAGCTAGATGGAAGTCCAGAGAAACAAAGAATAATGCACAATGGAAACGAAATTCCCGAGGTACCGAACAGAGGTATAAAGAGTCAGTATCGCTAGCTATCCACCAAGATTGTTTTACTTACAGAGTATTTTCTTAGAACTAATATGAAGTACAAATGATCGTAATTTTTTGTAAGCTGCCAGATATTAATAATAATAATATTTTTTGTTATTTTCATTTTCCTTTGCAATAGTCTCTACACCTGGCGGATATCATCTTGGGGTGTGCATCCAAGGATGATACCTGCTATGTGTAGCTCTCGCCTTTACATTAATTCTCATAAGGGCCTCTGTGTGCTGTTGGCTTCGGCTCCACGCATGCCTACCAAAGGACCGGGTCACTATATGGCCCGTGATCATGGAAATGAGAAACAGAATAATAATAAATATTATTGGATAATTCACACAGCATCATCTAGCCCCAAGCTGAGAAGAGCTTATATTATGGGTACTAGATAACTGATTCTCTTAATGCATAAAATTTAGTGACTGTTTAATTGTTTAGCAAACTGAATTGATGCATTTTTATTACATTTCCTCTAGCTTATTACGTAATTGCCTGGTATCCAGTATCTAAATGACGTCATACTAGAGCATCCATTTCATTTCTAAGATAAATTCTTATTCTATGCTAGGGTCATCCCCTATGACTGAAACGATGAGCGATACACGACCGTTGAAATTTTCCAGTCCCTTGGAAAATTCAAACGTTATTTTATTACGCTAATAGTCAATTTTATGAACCACGGGGTTTGGGTCTTGCAATAAATATTGCCACGGTAAAAATATAAAAAGATTGACTTCTGGCCAAGGTTTCGCATGCGTTTTTTCAAGTTAAAAAGAAGCCTCTCTCTACATAATATATGTTATTCCAGACCTAGACCCTAGACCTACACTCAACGGAGACTAGCCTTCATAATATTACTAGAATAACTAATAGTTATTTCAAAAACTTAGCTTTTGGAAAGAACATTCAAAATACCAACTCTTAAATTCTTTATTGTACACACAACTAACATCTACATAAAAATAACAACTATTGGACATGTACAAAGGCGAGCACCAAGTTTGAGGATTTTGGTCATGAATCCACTGAATCGACTCCTACGCAACTCCTACACACTTCGTATAAGCAGCATGGCTGCTTTTTCCAACATCCAACATTTTTTCACGTCTATTGTCATTTATTATCATCATTTTCATCTATTTGCTACAAAACTCCTAAGAATTCCTTGAAGATGCATCTTTCGAGTGTCCCATTACGTGTCTAAGAGAAAGAAAGTCTATGGAAAATCTTCTTTGCGCTGAGCGGATGTACCCACTAGAAAACCAGCAGTGCAAGAGGAATAACGACGGATTTTGAGGTGATCCCTGCCGTATCGAAGACAACCACTCTGTCAGGAGTCACTAAAAACATTTAGTAGGAACTGTAGAATGTGGTCACTCTAGTGACAAAAAAGTCTAATAGTACCTTCAAAAACATGTAAAAGAAATTCCTGTAAAAATCCCCCGTTCTTGGCAAAAAGGAATAACTTAGTGAAAACTCGTAGAACAAAGATACAGGTTGTTGACAAAACATGTTTTTGTGCGTCCATTTTCTTTCTCTTATTCGCAACAAAAGAAAAACTGGCAAACTACGAAGAATGGTTAATGAAAAATGGCCGAGAGGCAACAAATTACTGCATTGGAAACTGAAACGAATTCCAAAGAAAGATCTTCTTGTAGGGCCTGAAAAATGCGACAGCGTTTTACTGCATTATTCTATGTATTCTAGTGTTTTAATTAAGATTTATCGATATTTGTTTCCCTTTATTTATTACGGCTATCTATGAGTTCCCGTGGCGCAATTAGGTCCAAATAGATTTTATTACCCTAACGAAATAGCAAAATATTTTGAATATTATGACTTATTTATATTTGCCTCGGTCATTATCTCTATCACTCATAATATAATCTCATTAGGTTAGCCTTTATGAAGCTTAGAAGCAACAGGCACCATAACACAAGTTTTGGCATAAAAAGTACCTAAGTTCCGCGTAAAGGCTCTCAAAAACTGGGATCAGGCGCTGTTTTAGGCGTATTAATGCAGGAGTATGTGTTTTTGCGTACGGTAAAGTAGACTTAGCTATAAACAGGCAAAGAAGCTTTCAATTTAGACTTCCTATATGATTTGGCTTTCTTTTTATAATCCTTCATAGCACAGCACCGAGGAGGCTAGAAAAAGAGAAAAGAGGTATATTTTCAGTCAATACTGAGAATGTACACAATTGTGGGGAAGTGGGTATTACCCAATGGTAATCCCAGGCTGATGTGATGATGAAATGATTTACAATACAAATACAGGATCATTTATCAATTAATTCGAAACAATTTTGCTGAAAATTTATTTCAAATTTAGTTTTAAATGTGTCTAAAATGTGTTTAGTTTAAAATTTGGCTATCAGCTTATTTTGTAAGCTTTTGATTTTGTTGACCTATTTGGCTTATCGATCAGAAACATGTTAATAATATAAATAATGTTGGTCAATCCATACAGCATCATCTAGCCCCAAGCTAAGCAGTGTTTATGTTTTGGGTGCTAGGTGCTCGAATACTGATATACTCGTATGTACATTATACACAATACATGTAATTGATATTTTTATGATACATAGAAAAAAATAGAATACTCGTATCAAACATTGGCAGATCGTACAAACATTTGTCCCAAGGCGGGAATCGAACCCTCCACCTCCTGCGTCTTAGACGGACCTTCGCCCGCCGCGCCATATCGGTCGACACGTAAGTTTGTTATAGAGAGTTAAATACACATTAGCTCTGAGGAAATAACTTAATCACATTATTTAAAAGCACATTATTTAAACTGTGATTAAGGGTTCATCTGCATTTTAACGCTGGCGCTGTTTCGTGAATAATTGCTATTGCTTTGACTAAATTACCTTTGTGGATTAATTGTGTTAACTAAACCGACTAAATCTATTGTGAATATAACATAACGATAATCTGATAGTTTGGATAAGATCTGATTTCAGAAGGGTTTAGCCCTTTGCTTTCCAGAATTCAATATCCCAAAAATACTCAACTATTATAGTTTGTGTACACTGGGCGCTCATCACTGTACGTACACTTTTGAAGATCTCAAAGAAAAAATAATGAGCTTATCTAGACGAAAAAACTGACTATACAGACGATTTCGAGACCAAATCTCCTAATAAAGCTTCACGAATTTTAAAATTTACGGCCGTTTCCTTTTACAAACCTTATTCGGAATGATAAGAAAAATAATATATCCCAATCAGAACAAAAATAATATATCCAGAAGATATCAAACTGCTGACCAAGGAACATTATTTCATTTTTATTGTATTCTTTTTTGATGTTTTTTTATGTTCAGCGGACCCTAGTTCTGAGTTAGTGAGTGAGTTAGTGAGGGAAAACCTTTCTTATTCATCACTACATAGTATAAAACAAAGTCGCTTCCCGCTGTCTGTCTGTCTGGCCCTATGTATGCTTAGATCTTTAAAACTACGCAACGGAGTTTGATGTGGTTTTTAGAAAATAGACTGATTCAAGAGGAAGGTTTACAGAATACAGATCATTTATTGTCATACATCATACAAATAACAAAATTACAAAATAATTGTTACCTTAATGAAATGATGAGGATATGACCCGTCCAAATTATATGTACAATTTAGTATCAGCATTGCACCCGAGCGAAGCCGTGGCGGCTAGTTCTTAATAAATCTTAGTACCTGCAAATTCTCACTAACTGCATATTTACAACTTAATCTTAAACTTATCCTATAAGTGTGGAAATAAAACTTCATGAAAAGTTCAGTGTAAACCCACTCTTTCATATAAATCTTTTTGGTATTAACTGATTAAGATGCCATTGAAATTCAAAGTCAAGGTCAAGTCAAAGTCAAAGTTTCTTTATTTCCGTAAATACAATAAATGTACACTTAGAACAGGTCAAATTCTTAAAATTAAACACTGATTTGGAAAAAAGTGATATTTTGATTTCGGTCGCTTCGGTATGTAGACTAAAGTAAAGAAGGGACGAAGAAACCTTTAGCCTGTTAGGTGTTATTTTTAGAGTTATTTTTCGAGTTGGAGCAAAATCCGTCCCAAGCTTTTTTATCTTCTAGAAAGAAGATTAAAGGAAGGCATTTCTTAAAAGGTTTTTTTGACAAATCCAGGGATATTTTAAATACATTTTAGGTAAATATTTTCAGAAACAGTGGTTTATAAAACGATTTTCCTGGATTAGCGACTGGCAATCCCAAGTTTCAGTTTGCAACCTTGCAGCTAAAATGAATTCAGGCATTACAAAGGTAACTTTGTGATGGGTAAAGTCTGAACCTACTGATTTTCAAATCATTTTACTGATATGGAGTTTAATAATCCCCGAATAATATAAATACCTACTATTAAGTAGAATGTGAGCGAAGCTAGGGCAGAATTTTGTTTATCATATAGTAGGCGCTATAAAAAATCAAAGAATCGGTTCTTTGAATTTTTCCATAGCTACCTACTATGATGAACTAGAAAAGTCTCTAAGTACGTTAATAATTTATTAAATTCATTATTACAACTACATTATATGCACGTTGCAAGACCTTTCCGTCTCCGAGCTACGTCAAAGATTTACAATAGCCTCGATAAGAAACAAGAACTTTGCAATTCTTTTGTGAAAAGCTTGCGTAGGTAATATTTACCCCAAGGCTTGGCTTTTGTAGGCCGAAAAAAGACAGCACGGCAACAATCTTCTTATTATAAAGTTCAATAGCTTGTTTCGCCACCTCCAGCGTTCCACGATTAATAAACAACTTTGGTAATTGTCAATTTCACCTCAAATTTCTGTAGAAACTTCCCAAATCAGTTATCAGTTAATCACAAGCCCACTTGCCCTTAAAACAGAGGTCTATTGAAATCCATTCATTTTGTAGCCACGGCGTTCATTAATAACATTTTCAAGTAAACGCTATATCACCTTTATTAATTGAAAATTCGGTTGAGTGAAGCTGCGTTGGAGGAATATAAATTAAACTATAACCAAATTTCATCTGAGACTCCTACCAGAAATGTCGCTTTTATAGTTTTAGTTAAGATTTCAGCTGAAGCGGCGTTTGGCAAATAAAACTTGAACAGGACATTAAATATTCGCGGTGTGTTCTTATTTGGCACAGTTGCATTTACGTAACCACGTCATGATAACGGAATAAAAGAGGACTGAAGATTATAGATATGCATGCCATACATATGTATGTACATATGAGGTCAGAAATTATTTTTCATTTGGGGAGGCCCATTGTGTGGCACACTTCCGGCTTCCCATCTTCCTAGGATATTCGTAAGGGCAGGTGCGGCAGCAGATCTGACGGAGGATCTCAAGAGTATAATAATCCAGAAACTTATCCCGCAAGCACTTCTACGAGCAGTGCATTTACTGCTATTTCCGCACATATTGTAAATTATTTTTTTGAAAAAACCGTAGCGTGATTTGTATTTTCGAATTTTTGATATTTTTTGTATCTAAATGAAGCTACGGCGTAGCACCTGCTACGAAGATGAGGCACTACGAAAATGCTACAAGGTTTGCATTCCATTGGATTACGAGGGGTAATAGAGAAAGCACCTATGTGCACTTGTGCACTATAATATATCCTATGCACCTGGCTAGTCTTCGTTGAGACTGACCGCCGCCGAGGTCGAATTTCGGCAAAGAGGGCATCATCATCAAGGTATACAAAAACTGCTACGTTTGCATACCTTAATGATGCTCGATTTTGATTTTGCTCCCCATTTGGAGTCAAGACCCTAGGTCCGTTGGATACGGATTCTCTCCTGGTTTTACTGGTTTTTATAAATTTAACAGAGCGTGTCTGATCGAAGTGGTGCGTGACCCGAGAACTGGTGAGTATCGAGCACAGCGCATAAGCATTGCCAGACAGCGGGACCATGCAGCCAGCATCTTGGGGACGCTTTCAACTGGTAATGATATGGATCAGTTCAGCTACCTCTATATTGTTTGCAAAAGTCTGCAGTTAACTCAACTGTTTCAGTCATAAATACTAGTTCTAATTTGTTTCTATCATCATCATCATCATCAGCCCATACTCGTCCACTGCTGGACATAGGCCTCCCCCGTACGACCCCACAAATAGCGGTCCTGAGCCGCCTCCATCCATCATTTTGTTTCTATAATTGATTGTAATTTTCTTTTTCAATAAAATATTCATTACTTAAAATTTAATCCGTAGGGTCCAACCAGAACAGACCTCTTCTATCCAAAGCTGAAACTCAAATACATTGACCAATGTTTCACATTTGCGGGTAGTTACAGATGGACCTAATTCGTTTTGGGTTATTTGCTCCAATTTGTAAATGATAATTGATAATGCTGACTCGATAAACCACACAGTTGCAAACTCATTTGTACGACAATGGAGCATATATCTTGCTTTATTACGGCAATTCTCTTCACCTTTTGTGCTACCTGGTTTTTATTTAGTAAATATTTAAATTTCTATGTCTTTGTTTTAATTTTGTGGCTACAACTTTTTAGAACATAATATCAATTCGACTAAGTCGTCGAAGTAACCAAGTTTCAGCCTATTCATCATCGTGTCGGAAATCGAAAGCGTGGGTAATGATGAAATGACATTACAGAACAAATGATCCTAGGAGCTATGTGCTAGTCGCTTTAGTTGCAAAATCTCAATAACTTTGGCATTCATCGTAACTCTTCGTAGGAATTAAATGTGCTTCAAGTTTGAACGTAACAGATTTTGTAGGAACTCGTGTCTGAACTTTATTTGTGTGAACGCGTAAAATTTTCTATACTCCGATTCAGAAATCTGGATATTTTGTATACAAAGGTTCTACAATATCCCTGAATTATTTATTGTTGGAAAATATTTAACGACTTTGATATCATCGAAGCAAAGCACAGAAACTCACAACAATTTTTTATTTTGAAAGCTTCATTCATCATATAATAGATATCTCGTTCATTTTGGATGTAAAGTGCTGGACCTGGAATAACATATGGACTACTTTTAATACGAAAAACACTTGCGAAGCCGCAAGCGGAATCTAGTCATTGATATTGCACTGTCTCTTTTAGTTATATTTTGTATTTTTTCCGATAAGTATTTAAAATCGTGTTGAATACGTTATTTTCAACACAATTTTAAACATAGAAATGGTTTCTTAAAAACTAATATAAGGTAGGATTTTTAAAAACTAGAATTAGGTTTTAAAAATCCTTTGTAATTTAGATATAGAGTTTATTTTACATTTTAAGACTCTCTTAATGCGTTAGGATTTGTTCAGAATGTTACATATCTCAGATTAGATACGATTATGAAGATAAGTTTCTACGTGCGAATAATATACCTACATAATACACATAAACTTGCCTTCGATGAATACGCTGTCGGGATGCGTTTTTGGAAGTGAATTCTGAGGCTACCTGAATGATCTGAGAGATCATTCAGGTAGCCTCAGAGAGAGATCGTATGGTTAAGGACTTGAACTACAAAGCTTGAGCATTAAGCAAACAAAGCAATTAGATGACAAAACTGATTACTATTATAATAATTGCACCTGAAATCTAGTGTTCGGTGATAAAACAGGAGGCATAGCCTCGAGGCCTCCCCACGTGTCCTCTACCAGAGCCGGAAAAACAAGTTCTTGTTTGTTGCGCCGTCTACTAAAAGCAACTTGTTTACTAAAGTGTCTTCTTACAGTTTAAATTAAAACTTTAGCAACGAGTGAAGCTCTTTGAAGACATCGTGGAAACTATACCTTTGATTTTTGATATCGTTATATCATCGGGAAATAATAATTTCAAGTCGCTGAGTGTAGTTTTGATCAATTTCTATTTTTAACTAACCTTAACGGAAATAAACATATTAAATATATGTAAATATGTATATAAACTTTGCTCGACAATCCACACAACAACATCTAGCCAAAAAGTAAGCAGAGCTTGTGTTGTGGGTATACTAGATGCTTTTGGTACATAATAGATAGTTATAATACTAGTTTAAATTGTTTATCGTAATAGATAGATAAAATGATTTTTTAAGAATATGTTCATAGAAAACACCCTGTAAACCCGGAACAAATATATGTAGGTCGTACAAAATATTTGTCCGGAGGCGAGAATCGAACCCGCAACCTCCTGCGTCGCAGGCGGACCTTCGCCCACTGCGCCACTGCGGTTGCCATATTGAGTATAGTTCATGCGCACAAAATATGCGCTGTATGCTATGCTACCACTGTAAAACATAAAAGAATTACGATATTAGGGCCATATATTCGAATACTTATTTTGTGCACTGTGGTAACAATGTTGCTCATGTCAGACGCACCTCAACGATTTGGTTTTTGTTGTGGTAGGTAAAACTTACCGCAGTCGCAGTTTTTTTTATTCGAGTTAATTTTAGCAGAATTTTGATGACGTCTTACTTTTCTGCGGATCTTTTTATTATTAAGTCGTTTTGTTGTGAATGATGCTCACCAAGCCGAATTTTGGCCAAGGCGGCCAGATTTTGCCTCTATCTATTGTTGACAAAAATATCCTAAAAGGACTGATTTTACTGACATTTTATTCATCATCATCATATCAGCCGATCGACGTTCACTGCTGGACATAGGTCTCCTCTAAGGATCTCCACAATGACCGATTTTGCGCTGCCCGCATTTTATTGCTTGTCTCCAATCCCAGGATCGATCCCAGGATCCTGAGGTTACTGGAAGTCAATTCTTAAATCCCAGGATTATAAATAAGGCCTGGGATCCTCTACTCGTATGCTTCGTTTTTAGTACCTTCCTAATTCATTGAGAAACAAAAAGTAATTTTCCTGGATTCTGAGTTAACAAGGTGCACGTCCAAACGGAGTTTTGTTGATTTTAATGAGCCTTTACTGCCGAAGACCGGAACGTGACCTACGAATGTGTAAAGCATAAAGCTCCCAGAGTTATTGCTTGGCTAAAAATGTATGACGATTGTAAGACATTTAATCCACATGTCTTCCTCATTCATGTTGCTTAAATGTGCCATTGCATAGCGTAAAAGATTCTGCTAGAAAATCTCTAAAAACTTTTTTAATGTTATTGTGGATATTGATGTGCATTCTGTTTGCAAAAAAACATGAACAAACTGGTCTTAAAATGCTGCTTTTTATTTTTTACTAACCGAAAACTATTTCTTGAATAGGTACTACTTAAAAACTACCGAGCTCTAAGTGGTTAAACTTCTGAACTGGGAAATGTGACTAACCCTACTTTCTATTATCATTTATTATGGATTTGCTCAATCATTTGAACGTGCCCTCCTCTAAAGTAAACTAAGTATAATAAAAAGCACACTATGAAAAATATACCAGTAGCTATCTGAAACTAATAGCTGGAAGGTTGGACATGGACTGCGCTTTTATGAAGCACTGGACACACACATACCTACATACACATCCAACATTTACAGACGCATGGCACTCCATGCGTCTGTAAATGTTGGATGTGTCCCCTGTCCCCTCCGCTTACATGTATGTTATTAAACTAATTAGTATTTTAACTATGGCTGTAATGTGTACACATTATTATGAAACTGAAATAAACGTATTGTAATTGTAAAAGAAAATACCCAGAACAAACATTTGCCTCAAGGCCGGTATCCAAACCGCAACCTCCTGCGTCGCAGGTGGACCTTCGCCCATCGCGCCAAATCGGTCAACAAAATGGCATTCTTTAACTGTCTGTAGATATAGCTAGGTACGTACGTATACTTTATCCCATCGCAGCTGTGCCCGCGGCTTCGCCCGCATAGAATTTTAGTAGTTGCGCGGAATTCTATGTTTTTCTACTATTCAGGACTGAGACAAATCCAACAAATCAAAGATCATTAAAATCGGCAGACCGACGCGACAATACCATCCTTATCTGGTGGATACCATCCACTCGTACTTAGCGGTTATCCTCCACCTTCATCATTCGGACCGGTAAGGATTGTAACTCGTTGCCTGCTTCTGTTTTTCCTGCCAATTACCTTCAAGACAAGAGTGAATAGGTGTCTTCTAGACCTTCGTGATACACCGTCGGCCACATCGTCACTTTCCATCAGGTGAGATTGTGGTCAAACGAAAGTCTATTATCCATAAATATAAAATCGGTCCAGCCGTTCTCGAGTTATAAGTGTTCGACCAAACCCGACTTTGCTTATTAAGATTAACACGAGTTCTCGTTGCTGCAGAAAGTGACATTCAATCATAATTAACTTATTCAAAGATACAAAGTACCTTTGTTGTTGTATGTTCTGAAATTAGGTCCGTTTTAAGTAGAAAGCGTTGCAGAAGCAGAACAATGCAAATTGTCACTTCAAAGGAAAAGTTTCATCTTCACTCGAGTCAAAAAGGACATTTTCAAAAGTGAATAGGTACCTGTATGTTTCCTTAGCTACCTGAGTGGCTAATACATATGTATATATGTGTGTGCCCGGAAAAGTTTTGTTTATCGTTTTTTTTTTGCCGAATTGTCAAAATTGTACTGCTAGAATGCATTGCATGCATGCAAATTTGTAAGAATCTATCGAATTGCCTTAATACTACGAAAGGCAGTAGGTATCTCTCTATCGGGTTGGGGTGCTTCATGGTGCTAATAGAATAGTTACTATGCAATTAGTGAATAAAAAAAACATGCTGCAGCGTGTCACCACCTTTATCTACCTTACTGTTTCTGGTGGCAATGATCATCTCCTCTCTGGTCCTCCCTCTTATTTTGCCTGGCATTGACAAGGTATCTCAATTTAAAAAAATATATAATTTTGCTTTAATTACAACGAAGATGTATTGCTCTAAGCTATAAGGCCACCAATTTCATATAGAATTAAGTTAAATTAAGTACAACATGTTGTCTTAAGGCGATGAAAAAATAGTAGATTGTATCATAAGGGAGCAAAATAATATTTTTACGGCGAGGGCGCTTTTTTGAATCCAGAGCGAAGTGAGGGATTCTACAGTAGAATCCCGAGCGAGCGAGGGATTCTTTAGTAGAATCCTGAACGTAGCGAGGGATTCAAAGTATGTCGCCCGAGCCAAAAATATATTTTGCGCCCGAGTGATACACTCTACTTTTCATCACCCTCTATGAGAAAATAAAAGGTGTCTCATATTTTATTCTAATATTATTATTTAATATAAAATAGTAAGTACATCATTATCATCATCAGCCCATACACGTCCACTGCTGGACATGGGCCTCCCACGTACGACGCCACAAATAGCGGTCCCAAGCCGCCTCCATTCATATAATAAGTACATAACAACTAAAATTCTTGGCGCCTCTTGCATTTCTCCATTCAATAAAATTACCATAGGCTTTCATATATTTCTCCCGGGATTTTGCAGGATTATCTATCACATTTCTTGCCTCAGTTCGAATACTTTCAGGAGTTAATTCTATTTCACTGTCACTTGAACTCATTTTTCAAAACAAAACCGAATCCGTGAAAATTTACGAAAACGCGGGCTGTAGTTCGCGCGTTTTTAATTTGATTTCTTTTTTTTTTATTCAGTCGGCGCGGCGGCGGCGGCGCAATATGGTCCGCCGCGTCTTACCAGCCAGTATTTAGTCAAACAATATTTACGTTCGATTTTGCTGGCGCTGAAAACTAAGACGTTCCGAATTCAATAACTGCGCGGCAAAACACTTTTCCGCGCACTTTTTGAATTAGCTATTTATAAAGAGGAATAAAAGTTATTTTCTGCCCGTTAAAAGTTCCTTAAAGAAAACACCACCTTTGGGTGAACATAAAGGCGAACAAAGTCGTCTTTTTCGAATAGATGGGATGAAAAAGCATTTTCTATCTATTTCTTTATTTGTCTGTGAATTTTATGTATTTTTTTAAATGGTATTATTTATTATAGTAAAATTTAAGACATTGCACGCTCAATAGGGCATAATACATTGTGATATTACATTATTATAGCAACTTTATTGTTACATGTATATCATGCGATAAATTTAATTTGATTTGATTGATTACGTTCGGAAAAGGGAGATGGTAAGTATACGGAAACTTATTTTATAAGCTATTGGTATTTATTAAACTATTGTTATTTTCGAGTTCAGAATAATCGAATCTATTAATTTGATGCGGTTTTAGCTGTATTGCTATGAGACAAACATATTGGTCGTGGACTTTCGTACTATACTTACGTACAACGCCGTACGCCTTACCGTTGCTGAAAGATTTTTTGAGTACCAAGTCATAGCGTGGGAAGTCATCAGTCGCGTTCAATAAAAGAAAACCTTTCAAGAGAGCAATACAATGAATATTTGGTGTCGACAAGTGTCAACATAAAGCATAATGACAGGCATATTTGCCAATAAAACAAAGAGTCTTTTGAACATTTTAATAAAGTACGAACCACTGTTCCGCATTACCTACTAAATTTTATTAAGCTTCCGCGTTTGCTGTGAAAAACCTCTTTTTTTATTATCAAGGGATAAACTTTTATACATATAATAATAATAGGTAGGCACTTATAATAATAATACCAAAATTATTTATACAGAGCTTGTAGATGATAATTTTTTACTTCTGCAACGCACATTTAATCGGTCCATTTGACACAAAATATACAAGCTGACAAAAACCACATAGATTAAGACCAGAGTGAAAAAATGGTGACGTAACAAAGATCCTTTTTTTACCAGACTACCGAAGGATGAGGGTTATAAGTTTGGCACCCTATTATGTATTTATTTGTGTATGTATGTAGCCGATTTCTATATCCCCAGGTAGCGCTGAAACTACAAGTCCGATTTCAACAAATGAGGTGTCGTATGATTCATCTTTATAGTCCGATGGTTAAAGGCTATGTGACGTCAGATAAAAATGGAGATCTAACCAGATGCGGCGGTCTAAGTAAGGGTCGAAAGCCCCAATGTTAGTAAATGTGCTCGTGAGTGGTATCGTTGCAAAGGTTTTTATTTTGAATTTCCAAAACTGTTTATCAAGCTTTTGTGAGGTTATTGATTATCTAGCAATCAGCAAAAAGGTGTAAAAAAACAGTTAAAAACTAAAATCCGACTACGTAATAAAAGTCTTAAACAAGCGTTCACCTATTGTATTTTATTATATTGTATGTACCTAGGGTACAAGCGGGATCTTGGCCTCCAACTACCTAAATATACAAGGAAATGATAGAGACAATAGGTGAACGCTTGTTTAAGACTTTTATTACGTAGTCGGGTCTTAGTTTTTATCTTTATTTTTTAAAGTGTATCAAAATTAACGTTATTGAATTGAATCAATAAGGAAGGCAGAATATTTGCCCGAAGCGATATTCTCTTAGGGCTTCACATACCAAATTTGCTTTGTAATTTGCTTTTCATGGAAAATGTTTAATAATCCAACCCAAAATAGCCCATGGATATATTATTTCAACACATAAACTACACAAAAAAAATATAGTGAAAAACTAAAACCCGACTACATAAAAGTCTTAAACAAGCGTTCACCTATTGTCCATAGCATTTTCTTTTGATACTTAGGTAGTCGGAGGCACCCACCCCAATACCTAGGGTACAATTAGTAAGAAAGGCCTCCGACTACCATAGGCTGCTAAAATCATAACCCTCCGGTAGTCGGGTAATAAAAACAATACCTACTCCCACATTTTTTCTTTACAATCTATACTTATAATAAAACTGTAACAGGTCCAGATCTGTACATTGAAGATAGTTTGAAAAAAAATATTTGAGGTCACTCTTTTATCGGTACTGATGCCAAAAATGTATTTTTTTTCCATCATGTCTGTCTGTCTGTCTGTCTGTATCTTGGCTGCGCACAGCTTCGAAACTACTGAACGTATTGAAATAAACCTTGGCAAAATTTGAGATCATACTATGATGTAGGACATAGAATACTTTTTATCCCACATTTCAATAGCGTTCCCTTGTGAGAGGGGATGAAAGTAAAATTTTTTGGCTGCGCGTAGCGCCGAAACTACTAAATGTATTCAAATGAAACTTGGCAGGTTTTGAGTTCATACTATGAGGAAGGACATAGAATACTTTCTATTCTGGATTTCAATAGGGTTCCCTTGGGAGAGGGTATGAAAGTCAAATTTCGTGGCTGCGCATAGCGCCGAAACTACTGAAGTTATTCTAATAAAACTTAGCATGATTTAAGTTCATATTACGAGAAAGGGCATGGAATACTTTTCATCCCGGATTTTAATAGGGTTCCCTTGGGAGAGGGGATGAAAGTAAAATCTGTTGGCTGCGCATAGCGCCGGAACTACTGAATGTATTCAAATGAAATTTAGCATCATTTAAGTTCATATTACAAGAAAGGGCAAAAAATACTTTTTCTCCGGGAATTCAGAAGGATTCCCTTATGAGAGAAGAAGTGAAATTTTGCGCGTTGCACGATGGCGCGCGGGGCAAGGGCGGTAGAGAGCGATAGCCATCCATTGTGGGGGGCACTGGCAGTGGGGCTCAGGCAGTGGGAGCCCCAGAAGTGAGGACCCCAGCAGTAGGGCCCCTCACGCAACGGACCTTCCCAGTAGCCCCCCACAGTGGGGGGCACCGGCAGTGGGGCACCGGAAGTGGGGCCCGCCGGCAGATGGACCCCTAAAGTGGGCCCCCCATATTGCCCCGCAGTGGTAACCCCTCATTAGCCCCCATTCTCGGCTCTCGGCAGTGAGCCCCCACATTTCCTCACAGTGGGACACTCAGTAGCCCCCGGCAGTACCTACTCCCCGCAGTGGGACCCACTCAGTAGGCCCCCACAGTGGAGGGCACCGGCAGTGGGGGCCCCCGGCAGTTTGCCCCCGCAGTGGGCCCCCACATTGCCCAGCAGTGGGACCCCCAGTAGCCTCCCGTAGTGGCCCTCCCGCAGTAGGGTAAAATTTATTGTCTGCGCATAGCGCTGAAACTACTGAATGTATTCAAATGAAACTTGGCATGATTTGAGTTCAAACTACGAAGAAGGTCATGTAATACTTTTTATCCTGGAATTCGTTAAGGTTCCCTTGGGAGTGGGGATGGAAGTGACATTTCTCGGCCTAAAATAGCGCAAAAACTACTGAATGGATTCGAATGATACTTAGCATGATTTGAGTTCATACTACGAGGAAGGACATAAAATACGATTGCATACCCCAAAAGCCAACAAAATGATTACAAAATTGTTATTAGTGCCGATAAACGACCTACTGGACAGCATCCGGTTGGTACAAAGCTCTCGCTACCAATGATGTTGCCGTCTGTTAAATCAGCACTGTGACAGGCCGGACATTGTGCTGCGTACCCGGGATGACCGCTTGCAATGCATTGGCGAAACGCACCAGGAATTTGATGCTCTTCAGTCTCTACTCGCTTATATACCTACTGTCGTGGCGAAGACGGATACAACTTTGATCTTCGACATGTGAATCCAAAAACTGACGAGACTGGACACTAAAAAGTTTCTGCAATGCAATTCTACGCCTAGATACATTTTACCAATAAGAGAAGGAAGGCATTGCTCACCTGCAAAGGTTTCGAGGTTTGTTTAACCGTTTTCTGGTGGACACACGCCAAAATTAAAATGGCTGGTGGAAACTTACGCCAAAATTAAAACGAAGCGTTTGGTATACATCAGAACAGAACTAATGAGAGAAAACTGCGCGCTGAGAATTATGTAGATCTGCGAGACGCCATGAATCAAGATAGAAATTGTGAAGATTTAGGACGACTGGTGATTCTTCCTTCCAGTTTTAGAACTGGACAATAGATGTGTAGTGCCCTATTCTCCAGTAGGTACTATCAAAAGCTTTTGAAGCGCATAATATACCTAGGTAAATGTGGAGCTGTGTGACGTCCAGTCAATAAAATCTAGGTATATTTAAATCTATACTATACTACTACTACACTAATAAAAATAAGTAAGGTTTGTGTGGTTGTAGGGGGTAATCTCTGAATCTACTGAGCCAATTTTGAAAATTCTTTTACCTATTGAATTTGTTTAAACACGCATCGTTTCAACCACGTTATTTGCGAGTTTTATAGATTACTAAAAATGTTTACCGCCCAACGAAGTGGGCACGGCTCAGCTAGTATTAACTAAAATTCTTTAATATTTTCAGATTATTGTATACCTAACTAAGGATCGGTGTGGCGGCACGGCGATGAAAGCCCGCTGCGACACTAGAGGTTGTGTGTTTGATTCCCTAATTGATTCATCAGCATCATCATCATCAGCCCGTATACATCCACTGCTGAACATAATCCTCCCCCAAACGACGCCACGAATAGCGGTCCTGAGCCGCCTCCATCCAACGACTCTCTGCGACCGCTACGTTGTCGTCGGTCCATCGAGTGGGAGGTCTTCCCACACTCCGTTTCGCATTGATTAAACGTTTGCATTAAAAAAAAAAAATTTTTGTGTTGACACAAGGTGAGGTTCCTGCCAAACAAACACTGCCGGGACAAAATTTGCAGATCGTACAAATAATAGTCGTCCCAAGGCGGGAGTCATACCCGCAACCTCCTACGTCGCACGCGGACTATTACCCGCCGCGCCACATCGGTCGTTGCATAATATACTGAGAACTAACGAATATAGTCTCGGTCAGAAAAAAATTATGACCGACTGACTACATTCGTTCTCTGGCGAATTGAAAGATATTCGATCATTAATTAGGTAGTGATATTAAATATACATACTTAGTATTGCAATAGGAAAGCCCGACTGTTGTTTATTTGTTATAAGTTTCTGGGATGAAATCCGGCTTTAGTAGTACTCTATGGTAGTACCGACATTACCTTAAAAGCTTAGGTAATGTCGGTACTCCCATAGAGTACTACTAAGATACATATATGTATACGGGTCAGCTAGTAGAGACAATAAATAATAATGTGGCGTGTTTTAAAAAACGATAAACCGACTTCAAATTCCTAAATAATGATAATAATCTACTTCTAATGCCTTACACTGTTTTGATGTTTTGCGGGATAAATGCTAATGTCCTGGGGATACAATTTTTATGGGACCACTTCGAAATCATTTTCTATACAATAGTGAAAGAATTTTCGAAATATACCGAAATATCGCGTTACATATGTATTGGTATATACCAACAGTCAAAAAAAACCATCAGTCGAATTGAGAACCTCCTCCTTTTTTAAAGTCGGTTAAAAATACAAGACTAGGAGGGTATGTACTCAGGTGTAGTCGGCTATTACAATATCTACGGAATGAGTTGGATGGTCGATTCTTGCGTCGGGACCGCTACGGCTATTTTGAGTGTACCACCTACATATTTTAAGTCAAGTGGTTGATTGAAAGTTGACTTATTTAGTTAGTGAACCAGCCTACACAAATTCTGATAAGAAAACTAACTAGTTAATCGAGAGGGAAAGTTTGAGATCAATTTGTTAGATTTGTTTGATAAGATATTCCTTGAAACTATCAAAGCAATCTTAAACATTTTTGATTGATTGTGTTGTTTTTTAGATCTAGCTGCTGCCCGCGCTTTATCCCGCGTATTATCGGGATAAAAAATGGCCTATATGTTATTCCAGGTCCTAAACTTACCTAAATGGCTAGTTAATTCGTTGTATAAAGCTACCTTTGTGGTATCATCTATCGATTACTATCATTATTGATGCGAAAGTAAATGTTTGTCGGTCTGTTTCTTTTATTGTTTCTATTTTCATAAAAAGCTAATCAGATCTAAATAAAATTCGGCGCGAAGATGTATCCCGGGAAAGGACAAAGGCTACAGGCAAAGTGCCGAGAACGAAAATTTAAAAGATAAACAGTTGGTATTGAAAAAAGTTATTAAAACTTTTTTCTGAAGTTACTTCGGCATAAGGGGTCCGTGATAAGTATAACAAATTTTAAATCTTAGTTAAACAATCTTTCAGAACTGGAGGCTGTCGAGAAACAAGATCAGACTGATATAGCTCATTAAGCACCCCTTTATCACCCTTATGTTTGAGGCATAAAATCGCCTTAAGGGCAGCCAACCCGTCATACTTTCCATACAAATGCTCGTACGTGATTATGGCGTTGTAACAAATTTTTCTTCAGATTTTTTGTATTGAGCACTATCTCTATGTTTCTATAGCAGCAAAAATTTTAAATAATTTAAAACAAATTCAGTATTCAATTCAGGGTTCGATTCCCGCCTCGGGACAAATATTTGTACGATCTGCAGATATTTGTTCAGGGTGTTCTGGTCGTTTTATATGTATAATAAAAAATATCTATCTATTTATGTATTGTATTATGTATATCAGTCATCTAGTACCCATAACACAAGCTCTGCTTAGCTTGGGGCTAGATGATGCTGTGTGAATTGTCCAGTATTATTTATTTTTATTTATTTAGTAAGAACCTCCCAAAATCAGCTTTTTTCACATATTTTACCTGAATTTTGGCCGTTCATTACATTATGAACGCCCAAAGTTCAGGGTAGGTCAGGGTTTGATGTTTGATGCAATAAAATATCTTTCTTTATATCCCATAATTTTAAATTTTAGAAATGTAATGTTAAAAAGCTTTTACTTTTATCGGACTTTTTTAGATTTAAGGTTTAAATTAAAGTTTTATATAAACCTTAAACGATAGATATAAAATGTTTAAATAAAATTAGAACAAGGGGAGTTTTACTACTTGTGTTTATGCTGCTTACGTACTTAAATGTTCTATAAAAAGCAGCACCTAAAAGTGACGATTCCCTAAAAAGACAAGTACCTACCTACTTACTTTAAATTAACGTAGATTCACGCAGCTCTCTATTTTTTTCTACTTATTTTTTTATGGTTTTTCATTAGGTAGAGCGAAGAGCGAAACATCACAAAAGTTTACAAACTTTTAAAAACATACAGAATCTGAGATACTCACAGCTAAATAATTAATGTAAAGGAAATATCTCTTTTCCTTAGTTTATGGTCGTAACTGAAGTCGTACCTAAATAATAAAAATTAAAAACAGTTAAGGTAAACACGTTTTAAACAATTGTTCAATACTAAAATCAAACAACTGTCACCAAATTTTCAGGAACTCTAAAACTGTAACCACCTTCAACTTAAATCCAACTTATCCTAAACTTACCTTCAACTTTCACAATCACTTTCACAGGCACGTGCTTATCGCTTCAGCAGCTGAACTGAAATGGGCTGTTGGTCGCCACTGTTGCTTTATATACTCCCTCGCTGAGGCCATAGTAACTGCTGCCTGGTTTGGTTCTGGTTGGTCGCTGGTGGGACCGCCCAGACGTAGGCGTGCGTAGGCATTACGAGCTAATTAAAGATGAACCAATATTGCAATGGGTTAAGGGCATAGCTCCATGGAAGTTCACTTCGATATCCACCCTAGTTACAAAAATATCGTTCCGATTGTGTTTTATTCGTAGCAAATATTATAAGAACCGCGCCAAGTCAATTGTATAGTCGAACAAAACGCAATTGTATAGTGGAAATTGCTACAACATGGCCGTCAAAATTTACAACAAATTGCCAAATGATGTAAAAGAACTGAAGGGGGACCCTTCAGTTCTTTTATTAACAGAAAGTTATTCATTTTACTTATTGAGCATTGTTTTTTATTCTATTGAAGATTACCTTAATTTTAAGTTTTTACTGTGAGTTTATATCACAAATCAACCAGTAATGAAATTTCCTTATCAGAAAATGCGGCAATAGTGTGAATTTTAGTTTAAGTATGGTAATATTCAATAATTTCCTAGTTATTAAAGTTAAATATTGTACTTCCGTAATTACGGAACGGCGGGACGGACAAACTATTGTTTCCAGCTTATTAAGTAAGATTTTTATGTACACAGTATTGATAATAAAAAATCTTTTATCTTTTTATCTTTATCTTTATCAAATAGTTTTGTATTAGGAAAATATATATAATTGCATGGATGCTAGAATAATGCGGAGAGACCTCATGATTCTAGCATTCATGCAATTATATAAATTTTCGTATTTTATACATCGAACACATTGGAGGTCGGTTAAGAATAGATGTAGGTATTCGTTTGTGTAACTCTATACTATTGCCGCGGCTGATTGGTTCATTTACTAGTTTTATTGTTCATTTATATTACTAGTAGTTTTATATTGTTTTATTATTTATTCAGTTAGCTCGTAGTTTCATTTAGTATATAGTAGTATTACTAGGAGTTTTATCGCTCATTTATATAGTAGTGTTATTAATGTTATTATTCATTTAATAGTAATTTTTACGCGACAACCGAAGGACGAGGTTTATGATTTTGACATTTAATAGTTTCAATTATTTATGCGGTATATTTTGTTAAGTAGTTTTATTTAACAGTTTCATTTACTAGTAGTTTTATTTACTACTAATTGGTTCATTTACTAATAGTTTCATTGGTTTATTTACAAGTACTTTTTTATTCGTAATAAAAATTAAGGTTATAAGTGCATGGCGAAAATATGTTAGACCAGTCTAAGATTTTAACTTTCTTACATTCCCGACTAAAATTACAATAGCTTCAAGTAATGTTTTCTGGAAATTAAGTAGGTTAGTCGTAACTTCAAGTTGAAAAGGCTAAGACAACTTGCGCGTATATTTATTCAAAATCTTCCATCTAAATATTGATACAAACAATATTTTCATATAATTTAAATGGGTATGATTATTCAAATTTACCGTACAATTTAAAGCTAACAAGGCTAAAAATACATCGGTAAATCCTACTAATATTATAAATGTCAAAGTTTGTGACTATGGATGTAGGATGTTTTCTTTTCTCTTTCACGCAAAAAATACTAAACTGATTAGGCTGTTTGGTATGGGTATAGTTTGGGACCTGACATAACATATAGGTTACTTTTTATCCCGATAAAACGCGGGCGAAAGCGCGGGCATTAGCTAGTAATACATATAGGCAGGTGTAACAGATATATGATGATTTGTATTTAATACTCTCTCAATATCAGCTCTGCTTAATCGCCTTCGATTAAATCCAAATTCGTCAAAAATCCAGAAATGAACTTGATGATGCTGTACAAAAATATGCCGTATTTCTCTGGCAATTTCACATAGTAAGTAATGCCAAATTAATTAGCCCCAAGGAGTATTTTGTTATATATAGGGACTAGATAACGTACATATTATTAGATGTTACCTATATAATTATGTCTATATAGTAAATACAAAAATAAATACAGACATAAGCGTATTAATGAGCGCCATAACGCCCTGTACCATGTAACATTTGTCCAGATTCCGTTCATCAACCTAACATTTGTCGATATTTGTCGAGATTCAGTGCTTCGCGATAACGTTTGTCGATATTTATCGAGATTCCGTGCATCGAGATAGGTCTACATAAGAGTAGGACTATTGGGAGTTTTGTTTTACTGATAAGTCTACTGAGTAAAAAATTCCCAGTGGTCTTACTAGTGAGTCTGTTGGGAAAAAAATACCAGTAGTTCAATGAAATCATAATCATCATCATATCAGCCAATACACGTCCACAGCTGGACATAGGCCTCCCCCATACGACGCTACAAATAGCAGTTTTGAGCCGCCTCCATCCATCGACTCCCTGCGACCGCTATGATGTCATCGGTCCATCGAGTGGATAGTCTCCCATGTAGGGGGGATTTGCCATAATCACCACGCTTGGCAGACGGATTGGTGATCGCAGGGTTGGTGTTGAAAAATACTCAGAAGGAAGCTGCTGTCGTTCTTCTGGTAGGTTCCCTTAGTCGGCTCTTACGACATCCACGGGTTGAGTTGGAAGGGTCGATATTCGTATTCAATACAATACAAAACAGTAATTTATTTACTAAAAACACAATACATTTAGACACACTTAAATATTACACAAGGAAACTTAATTAATAAAATAATTAATGGTATGTCTAATGAGATTGGCTCCGGCCCTACACTAGGCTCATGGCCCGTGACGTGAGCACCAAGGTACGCTCGACGATCGTAGTAAGACTACTCGGTAATACTATTGGGAATAAATAGTAGGTAGAGATTCCGTTGCTCACCCCATGATAGTAAAATTAATTATTTTACAGACTATGACTAAAATAGGTTTTTCCTTGATGGGACAAAAGACCAGACGAATAATTTTCCTCGTGTCTAATGGATTAGAGCCGGGACGATCTCAATCTGGTTTTAATTCTCTGTTCGTTTCAGTGGATGCGTATTAACAAACTCCATTTCTAGTCCGATGGCTTACACATAAACGAACTTTATACTACAAATACTAATACCTAACAAATTTGTGG
Organism: Eupithecia insigniata; assembly: GCA_947859395.1. Lineage (NCBI taxonomy): Eukaryota > Metazoa > Arthropoda > Insecta > Lepidoptera > Geometridae > Eupithecia > Eupithecia insigniata. The sequence continues at coordinate 4,803,403 of OX402002.1, forward strand.
ACCATTGTATTCCATAAATTAATAAACTTAAAACGTAGATAAATATTTGCAAATTGTACAAACATTTGTCCCAAGGCGGGAATCGACTCCGCAACCTTCTGCGCCGCAGACGGACCTTAGCCCTTCGCGCCAGATCGGTTGTTGGATATGCATTTCAATAGCACTGTTCACAATAGCGCGACTACTATAATTTTATCAGGTCGAATATCACCAGTGCTTTTGTAATATTTATGTATGCCAATATACATACCTCGTCGTTCTGGTAAAACTTTCGATCCGATATACTATATGTATATTATAATAATATAAATATTTTTTTTTAAACTTACGCGATCTGAACTCATTATTTTAAATATTCACGGGTATTTATCGCGGGGAGAGAGGCTCCAGTATATATTCCAGTCATCCCATGATCACGACAGAGTGTAAAACTGTTGAAACGTCGGGAAAAATAGGTAAATGAACGCGATAAATACCCGCAAATATTTATTTGCGGCAGTTATAAATAATGTATATAAATATCGGTCGGTATTTCGTATTCCGTAATAACGCCTCCGGGTGACGGATAGCACGTTGCCTGAAGATTAGAAACGTGCTATCATTAGGAGATAGATAGCAGATTTTTCCCAAAATTATCCTTAGAACATTCACCTTTTAGTTTAGGTAACTACACCTACACTTTTTGTTACCTACCCTAATACTATACTAAGTTTATTATAATAAAAAAGGCCTGAACTAGAAGCGTCTGTAGTAAGCAGTATGCTACAATTATTATTTTACGGGCTCTGTAATACACGTCTTTGAAATAATTATATAATTATTTATTTATTGTCCAGCATTATTTATTCATTTATTTAAAAGAGACAAGTTCTTCTATTCCATAAACTTATTCTCCAACTTCTTCTACAAGCAGTGTCGATGCAAGCTACGGCGTAGCACCACCTACGGCGTAGCACCACCTACGACGTAGCACTAGCTACGAAGATGCTACTGAAGTACTTCGAAACTGCTACAATATAAGGTAATGCAAAAAACTCTTGGGCTTTCGATTTATCAGAGCGTCTGCTCGAAGCGGCTTGTGCTCAAAGAAGTGTTTTATAGTTTAAAGCGCGTGAACCGAAAACTGGTGAGTATCTGGCGCAGCGCATCAGCATTGCCATACATCGGGGCAATGCAGCGTCTGCAGGCGCTTCCTATTGGTATTATCATTTTGGATCAGTAGAACTACCTCTAGATTGTTTCCAATAGTCTGCAGTAAGCTCAACTGTTGCAGTTGTAAATACTAGTTCTAATTGGATGTTTCTATCCTATAATCTTTTTCTATGTTAGATAGATAGATAAAAGATTCATTCGATACTGCAACACACAATAAAAAGGTCACAATAAATAAGGTACATCATACACAGAACAACACAGAAATATTTATGAATTATTGTTAGAACAAAGCTTGTTAACAATAAGTCGGTGTACAATCAAAAAAGTAAGGATTCGTAAAAATTATTTGTGTACAGCCTGTCAAAATTGCAATTATTATTTTTAAGTCATAATATCTAATTCGTACGCCGTGGCCCCACGGCCACGGCCAATTTGGCCGTGGGGCCACGGCGTACGAATATCGACCCCTCCAACTCAACCCGTGGATGTCGTAAGAGTCGACTAAGGGAACCTACCAGAGGAAGGGCAGCAGCTTCTTTCTGAGTATTTTTAAACACCAACACTGCGATCACCAATCCGCCTGCCAAGCGTGGTGATTATGGCAAATCCCCCTACATGGGAGACCATCCACTCGATGGACCGACGATATCGTAGCGGTTGCAGGGAGTCGATGGATGGAGGCGGCTCAGGACTGCTATTTGTAGCGTCGTATGGGGGAGGTCTATTTCCAGCAGTGGACGTGTATGGGCTGATATGATGAATATCTAATTACAGTGAAAAATATTTAGTAACAATTACGCGTACAACCTTTTTTGATAACATACAATAAAATGCATTCGCATGCACGCACCGCCCTCTATTCCACAAATTGAAATGCCTTGCAATCAGAGAATGCAAAACACAGACTTACACAATATAAAATTGCCAAGTCGCTTACCCTCCAACTCAACTACACAATAAAAAACCCATCAAATGAAGTCGTCGGCGACAGATCAGAGAGGGTTGTACGCGGAATTGTCAGTAAATATTTTTCATTCCAATATCTTGCAATAGACTCTCGCAAAGTAACGCCAGAATCTATTATTTGTCATATATCTTATCAAAAAGGTAATCTTACCAGTAATTTGTTGGCAAAGGCAAAGTCTATGTAGATATTATACTCATTCCTATCTTGCCCTTGGTCGGATCTCGTAAATAAGTGAGATAAGAATAACTTACGGTTGCTCTTTGAGTTCTTTTGCTCAGATTAGTGTAAAACTGCTCCTAGAATAGGTAGTATAACTTTATAGATCTAAGAATGTAAGAAATATGGTAAGATATTATTTAAAAAAAAGCATGAATCTCTTTTCGATTCCCGCCTCGGGACAGAAATGTTTGTACGGTATGCAAATATTTGTCCGGGTGTTCTGGTTGTTTTCTATGTATGTACAAATATCTATCTATGTAAAGTATTGTATTATGTATATCAGTTATCTATTACTCACTAGCTGCTGCCCGCGCCTTCGCCCGCGTTTTATCGGGATAAAAAATACCCTATATGTTATTCCAGGATACCCATACCAAATTTCAGCCTAATTGGTTCAGTAGTTTTTTGCGTGAAAGAGTAAATATCCATGCATCCATCCTTACATACTTTGAAGTTTATAATATTAAGTAGGAAGTAGGATAACACGAGCTCTGCTTAACTTGAGGTTAGATGATGCTATGTCAATTGTCCAGCATTATTCATTTTGATTTGCTCGTCCATCCAAAACGCGTTTCGTCCAACACATTTTTCGTCTATGATACTTTTCGTCCAACTCGCCATATACATATATTTATCAATAACTATAATATTTCATTGCGCTCTAGAGGCAAAATTTATAGATCGACCCACAAGTTCCTTATTGGAGCTAATTTAGTGTACTTAAGGTGGCTTTATCCCTTATGGTGCTTCCTTTTTAATTCCATTATAAAATTGTGTATTAATGTAATAGTAGTTAAATTTTAATTTAGAAATTAACTACAACAAGTGTATATAATTATGCAATACCTACGGTGGAAATAAATGAAATTAAATGAGAAATATATTATGTACTGAATTGATCCACACCTACAAAACTGGTTCTAATTAGAAAGACCATCATGGATCTAATGAGTCATCTAAAAATCCACCCCCTTTCTACTCCCGCTGTGCAACGAAAACACAGCTTTATTGGTGAAACGCGCAAAATGTGAATCTACTACCGAGTCAATATTGAAATTCAATATTAATAAGGTGCACTTTGCTTCAACATGTGGTTTCGCATTGTAAACCATAGCCGGCTTATTAGGATAGGGAATGGGTATCATTTGATGAAAATGGGCAAAGGCTTTGTTTGAATACGAATGTTGTACCCATTTAGATTTATCCTGTGAGAATGGATGGAGCTATTAACATTTTTCTTTAAAGATGTTCTTTGTAGTCCGAATAAGTGTTTTTTTTTAAGTATTATCAAATTTTTGGACAGGTCAACGTGTGACAAATCAGCTAAAAGGATAAAAAAACGCCTAATGTTATTTTAAGAAACACCCCAAATAATTAACATTTAACGGGACGTCCTAAATTATCATTCATACCCATTCCCATTTAGATTATTATAACTGAAGATGTTGGTAAGAAAATAGCAACCAATATTACAGAGTTATTGAAAGTAAAAAAAGAAAATTGTGAGATATTGAATTTGACTTGGCTCTCGCAAACATTTCTGCACCGCGGTTCCCAGCTTCGCGTTTTCATTGCTTTTTGTTTACTTACTCAATTTTAAGTTGAACCGTATGCGACATGCATCTGAAATAATGAAAATAGGAAGCCTATGTTTGAATAATCCAAACATAGACTCGCGTACGTATGGCTTGTTCAAATCCGAATTGGATTTAAAGGGTAGTGCGTCGACCATATTTTCTGACGCGGGAGTTCCCGACTTCTTCGCTATAAGAAGAACTAGGATAACAGCCTTCTGGAGTCGACTAGATCGCTCCAACCACACAATCCTGAAGACTGTTTCTGGTTATCTGGCAAACCCCATATACTGTATGTACATACTGGACACTGGATTTCTGTTCAAATAGACGGGAATAAAAAATAAGCACCTTAGGTGTGTTACCTGTGTTAGTTTTAATATTTTAAATCATTTTATTTTATATATTTTCTATTGCATGTGATATGGGTATTTTTGTGCCTGTATTAAACGTACTTTATTTAATAATATTTAAACAAGCTATAGGTACCGCGCGTTGTCGAAATGGGAAAGAACTTTGTAAAAGTAAATGTCCTACGGCTTCAGTTCAAAATGCCATTCTCATCACACTATGCCAATCTGTTTTGGATGTGTTTTGTTTTTCCCTTGTAACTCGTTTTACTAGCGTGATGACATCGATATCTTCCAGGCTGGTGGTGGGAGGCAGCTGGTGACTGCATGCGGTGCGCCTTTGAACAGCAGTGGGATGCAATAAGTTTAATGGTAAAAAACTCGTTTTAGAATCAATTATTAAGGACGTACTTAAAACTCTATTTTGTAGTATACTACGAACACACATATCAACCAAAATTGTTCTCGCCTAAGTCTAAGCCAGTGATGTTTAGAAGTCGGTACATACCTACCTAGACTACCTACTTATAAAAAAGAAACTAGCAAATCTAAAACTTCAAAGAACTTTCTTCAATTTCCTTCGTCTCCTTTTTCCCAAAGCAGTTGTTTTTCTATGAAGGGTAAAGTCACTATTTGTCATCTGTCCATTTTCAATAGGCACGGACAAAATAATAAGGCCCATAATGCGTCACGTATTACTAAATTAGGCGGTAAAGCAAACAATCCAATATTTGAGAAGATAAGAGGGTGGCAAATAGAAAATGTGTAATTTGGCTGGTCAGGTAGGGAATCACGTAGCTATTGGTCCAGTTTCGTAGGTATAGATCCTGTTTCGTTCGTTGTGTACAACGGCCATGGTAAATGGTGGATATTGGAGAAAGTAATTAGCTACATTAGTATTATTTTTATTATACCTCTAATTCCTTGCTGTATAGAGGGTTTTTGGTAATTAGCTGACACTGCGTGAACTGTAGGTAGGCATCTTCATGAAGGTTTCACGAAAACCTTCATGAAGATGCCTACTCGGAAAACGAAAATCGAAGTTCCTGATTCGTTTTCGTGCAAAACAAATTCTTTTATCGCCGCATAAAATTAGTTTTTCATTGAAAACTAATGAGAATTATGTCATATCAGGGCCCCAGAACTTCATTCTTAACAAAAATCGTAAATCAGCTCGGATACCTAAAAAATTCAATACGTTTACCCGGAACTCAAGGAATTTGTACTTTTAGGTACTGTTTTTCAGGGCAGAGCTGTTTTTAAGTTTAGTTTCAAATAATGCCTCTAAAGAACAATTAATGAATGGAGAGGAGGTAGCTACTACCATTATTAAAAGAATTAAGACCTGGCGTCTTCCCAAACATGTTCTTGATGATGAGCAGAACCCGCAGTTCGCGCAGTGTCAGTGAATTCGCAAAAACCTTGTTTAGCGTATCGAATATTTCAATATACTCGTAGGTACAGTAGGTAGGTACTTTTTTACTTAGTTACTAGGGCATCTCCTCAAAAATACCTCCTTACCTAAACACTAAATTGTAAGACCAAAATGTTGCGAAAAATGCCAGTACTTGTAAGTGCCAAATAATATCGTTCATCTCCTCCACTGAATCGCAAAATAGTAGGTAGGTACTGTAAAATTATTGCTATTCTGTTGCTATACAACATGATATAAACCTAATGCGATACCGGTGTCGCTGGAGTATCAGGCAGGGTACAAGAGTACCTACTGGGAACCAACAGACAAACAAATAATTCAATAAAAATAGATTACTGACTTTTAAGTTTTCAATTATTTCATGTATAGACTAATTTAAACCAGTGTAAAAAGTTATTATTAACTGATGAACGATATTATAGTTAAGAGTAGGTACCAAATTATATTAACATGACTGAAAAAGTATGTAAGTATAATTAGTTGTGTGTAATATAAGAATTTAAGTATTGAAAATGTTTTTATATTCAAAATAACATATGTAGATCTATAATTTTATGCGTAATAATAAGTTTTCAAAGAATTGCCCTAAAAAGGCAAAATTTTAAGCCGTGCCCGTTTTTGATTTCCTGACGGAGATAGCAGCTGTACAGCTGTACCTATTACCTATACTTAGTAAATGACACCGACCTACCTATATTTACGCCACGGGATAAATGATTTTAGGTCTGTTAATATCTGCAGATATGTATTTGTTCCGGGTAGACAGATTTACATAGATAAGTAGGTAAAAACGTACCTTATGGCTGAACAGCAGGAACCAAACCCGCAACCTTCTGCGTCTAAGGTGGACCTTTGTCCAATGCGCCACAGAGGTCATCAACTCATGGATACCTACCGAACCCTCAATCTCTGGGCCCACAACCATCAAAGTTTTCGAACGAGAGCTACCGTCTTACCACCACCAATAAAGTTAGGTACCCTACAAACAACAACACTAACTAATTTCCTACAGTGTCATCTAGAAGCTATAAAAGAAAACTTTTACGTTTCGACTTTAAGTCGAATCCAATGAAACAAGAAAATCGAATCACTGTTAATAGGATACCTTTCCTTATCATTACTGCCAATATCACAGCACCAATTTTTGCTCTTTTGTCTATTGCCAGCTTGTGATTGGTTGATAGCGAAATAAAAATCAAATATGGCGTCGTTCTGTCATATCCTGTTGTGCTTTCTAGGGATGAGCAAATGAAAAAAATGTATCGATATATATCGTATCGATGTTTCTTATTAGTATCGATATATGCATGGTAAAAATATCGATATTTCGACATATTGATATTTCGATATTTTTTCTCATCATCATACTGCAGGCAAGCGGCGCGGGTGGCGGAGGGTGTAGCCGGGCCATAGATCAATGAAACTAACCCCAAGCTACGGAAGGTAGTAAAAATCTTTGACTTCAAGAAGGAAGGAAGACCAACATACTTTGACACTTACAGTCACACATAGACAATCAGTGCTACCAACACAAAATAAATAGAAATGTGTTGCCCCTTGTTCACATTTTTCGATATCGATGAATAAGCTGTGCTACTACAATTGGTAACCTGAAATAATTACAGTAGTCTACAATTAGAGAATATCGATTTTGATACGAATTTTGATATCCTGAAATAAATATCGAAAATCGATAAATCGCTTTTAAAAATATCGATTAATTCGTCGATATTTTGATATATCGATTGTTTTTACCCATCCCTAGTGCTTTCCTTTCAGTAGGTAGTGCATGGCCTCGACGTCGATCCCATTCTAAAAGTTTATTCATTTTGCCGCTTTGGATTTTATGTGTAATTAGCGGCATTATTATTCGTGATGGTGTTCCGTAAAAGGCCATGGATATCATGAAATCGGTAAGCTTAAACTTTTTCGAGCAAACTAAACATTTTGTTTGGCTTTTGTTTCTTGTTTTGGTGATATTGAAACTGGCCATTACATTAGAAAAAATATCTCTTTCCAGAATTTGTGTGCACGTGGGAGGTAAGTGATTATAAAATACAATAATACATGGTGTCCAGTTTCGGGTTTACACAAATATAGTGGCCTTTAGCACGATTTGTCAATACTGATGGCACCCGGCAACCGAGCGTTGTTACGCCATCTTATAGTCCTCCAAATGTTCCGCATATTTTGCAGCTTAGCGTTAGTGCAAGAGAGAATTAGACGCTGAAAAATCATGCTTTAATCGAAAGGGATCCAATGGAAGTCACTCGGACGATCATTGGTAATAGGTATGTCACTTTTTACTATTGCATCGCATCATGACTTGACAAACCACATGTGGTATGGATTTGTTGTTGTTTTTAGCTAGTGCCGACATTATTGCATAATCTATTTTTGCACGGTAGATGGATTAGTGCTCTACTTGTAAAATACTGTATTTTCTCTGCTTTCATCTAGTTCCTTTACTCTTCTTGTAAGGTAATTTATCAGATAACCTATAAGTTTGACAGGCCTCCAGTCCAATGTTCAATGTGAATGTCAGTCACTTGACCATTCTAGGTTGTTATTTAGAGATGTCCTGGCTGATGCAATATTTTTAAAAATCCTAAGCCACTTTCTATAGGAAGCATACCTAGGTGATTAAGTAATTTTTTGTATGGGAAGCTTTTCAGTCTCAATTTGCTATACCTAGTTTTTTTTTAAAATAAGTTTCTGAAGTATACACTATTTTTGATTACAGGTAGGTAATTTGATTACAGGTAGGTAATTTCAGTTAAACCTGGAGGGATGCGGTCTCTTCGATCAAATCATTAGGGTTGATAGCACCAAATATTGTAACATCTTACATGTCCAATATTGCATATATATTGGACATGTATGCAAAATATAAATAAAAAAAAATTGTGTTAAGACATCCCTTTACCAGTAACATAAGTATCTAGTATCATTTATATTTAATTTGTTACTTGAAGAATATTTTTCAAAACTGTCTGTGTTTATGTTATCTTATAAATGCCTTTGTTATTCACACAAGTCCAGTGTGAATAACAAACCTAGCCTAGCACAACAACATAAGAAGCTTGCTTGACAAACAATCAAGTAATTAATGGAGATTGCAGACAGCATCCTTATGAACTTATATCAGGTAATAAATTATTATACCAATATGGTATAATTATTTATTACCTGATATAAGTTCATAATGATTGTTAAAGAATGATGCATAGAAACGGACAATATTTATTGTAGATTATCTGTATAAAACCGGCTTGGGGACCAACTCCATGTAAAGGCGGGACTGTAAAATTGCACTACACCTTCAAGATTTTTGTTTCTATCTTGGTTTAAGCTTTTGTACATGTGGATGAAAAAACATATTTAAGTTAAATGGTGCTGTGGTAGTGGTAAATGGATCTGTTTGTGTTAATGCAATAAAATATTTCTCAAGTATGTCTGTAGCACTTTAGAATACTTGTTTTACAAGAATTATATTACATTGTTTGGCATTTGCTTCAGTTCACATGATTTAGCTGCCAAACTATGTTTTCACTTTGTGCAAGTTCTAAGTGGAGACTGAAATAGGCAAAGGGTAAACCCATTTTTAGGATTAATAAGGAATAAATTTGTTTGGCATGTGGTGGCACAACAAGGTGTGTGATAATGATAATCAATGAGTGGCGTGTTTCAGGAATATGAGTTCCTAGACTTTACTGATGTGAAAGAAGCGGATCGAAGCAGTCTGCAGAGCGCCTTGTTCAAACCAACGGAAGCACCCGAGGCCACATTCAAAATTGCTGCGGCCGAGTCAGCTGCAGGTAAGAACAACATATCTATACCCCAGATTTGATGTGACAAGATTGTAAACAAAATGCTCAAACATAACCTAAAATTCACTTTGTTGTTACTACAACAAAGTGAATTTTAGGTTATGTTATGTAAATATACTTATTTTATACACATTTTACATTTCTTGTTGATTCTAGATAATATTCCTAAAAATGTATTATCCGTGTTATGTTATGATCGACATCAATAATGAGAATTTTAGTTTTTTTTTTATGTGGTTTTCTTACAAACATTTTACATTGAATTTGGCTGGGGTATACTATCTATCTATGTTAATGTAATGTCTATTTTGGCAGCATTTTGGTAATCTGGTTTTGTCAGTAATATCTGGTTGTCAGGGCAGTAAAAGTAATAGGCAGTAATTTGCAAATAAAGTGGGTGTAAGCATGACTGACATGGCTAACAATGAAATAAAGATTATAAATGTTTTGTTAAAAAAAAAAACTATCAAGCTTTGCTTACCCTCGCAATATTTGCAATACTCATGCATTCTCATTGATGTCCGAGGCATTATCCTAAGTAAGCGATAAACGCGACCAACGCGCACTTTCGAAAAGCAATACACCTTATTTATTACTACTAAAAAGGCCGCGGCTTGCACCGAAATGTGCATCTCTCAATGTAGTCATAGAAACAAACCTTACTGCATCAGATTAAGGTTTGTATTTACTCACAGGCCCCAGCAAGCCGCGGCGTGCCCCGGCTGCCACATATTATGACATAAATTGATAAATATTTACTTTGAATCCCTTATTTTTTTTGACTTGCTATATACCTATATTAAAATATCTCGGGAATAATATATATATATGAGAACAACTAGAGATCATACTCTATACAACTGCAAAAGAATCATCCAAATAAGTCCATAAATGATGGAGAAATGTGACATATATAAAAAACACATACAACCGAACATAGACCTCCTCCTATTCTTAAAGTCTGTTAAAAACTAAGCTTACTGCTACAGTATAAGATTAAATAGGTTGTTGTATTGCTTCATTGAAAGCGAGCGTCGCGTTCGTTCCATTCGCAGTACACCCCTTAACATTGTTATTTCATGTGTGATGTTCAGATCTGTCGTCGAGTAGTGGGTCGTTGGGTGCGGCGGGGGCTGTAAGCGTGTCCCGCAGCGTGGAGTCTGCGGGGTCGGGCGACATGGCGCCGCACTCGCCGGCGCGCGTGCCCCCTGCACCGTCCCACCCCCCGTATGCGGCGCCGCCACCCGCATACCCACCCCCACACCACCAATGGCCCGTAGCGCCGCCCAACGTCTACGTCAGCCAGGTCACCGCCAACGTAAACGTCCATGGCTACATGGGACAATATTACCAACCCCAGCCGCAGTTCGGGCCGCCGCAGCCCGCGCCGCCGCAGGACCGCGGTCGCACACATCGACGCGACCGCCGTGGAAAGCGCCCGCCTTCTCCCCCGCAACATCCTCCCTACTACCTTCACCAATACCCGCAATACTATCCCGCGGCTCAAGCTCAAGGCGCGCCTCTGTACCACCTGCCTGTGTATCAGCCGGTCGTATACGGACACTACCCGTATCCACCGTACTACCAAGAGTATCAGATGCCGGTGGAAGGCGGCGAGCCCGATAAGGGTCCAGAGGAATACCCGCCTGAAGTTGTGATGGAGCAAGAGGCTGTAGACGCGTATTATGCGAACGCCCATTACGCCCCGCCATACGGGCCGCCTGTAGACGCCGGCGTAGAATACATGCCGCCGGTGTATCTACCGCCACCGGCGCATGTGGCGCCCGCGCCTTTACCCCATCACCACCAGCACTTGCCGCAGCCACCACAGCAACCACACCAGTTCAATGTCCACGCTAAGAACTTCGTCCTTGGCCAAGGCAAGTCTTTCGTACCGCAGGATAAACAACAGCCGCCGTCAATCGAGGCTCCGACTGTCTCCGCCGCTAACGTCGAAGCGTTACCTATCAAAGATCTCAAGATCGCTCACAAAGGCCCGAGCAGCCCGAAGCACAACGAGCGGCCTGTAGAAGTTAATCAAGCTAAGCAGATTCCGTCCGCTACCGACAAGCCCAAGACGATAGATACGAACAAACCTGCATGGGTGCCGGAAAACAAAGTCGATCCGAACTTTGTTCATCAGCAGCTGACAGCAAAGCCGTTCGTGCCTCCCGTGACGATTGCTCAGATCGCCGCGAATAAACTTCCTCCCGCGACTGGTAAACCAATCAAAGGTCCAGCACCTTTCTCCGGCAACAAACAGCCTCCGAAACCCTCCGTGCCTCAGACGATCGTGCCGGTGCAGCAAGCGGCTACCACTCCTAAACCCCCGTTCGGTAATAGACAGAAGCGCGAAGGAACCGCGAATAGATCGCCGTCAAGCGAGCAAATCGAGATCGGTGACCGTTCCGCGGAGCACAAGCGAGAGCCGCCGCTGCCGGCGAGCAAAGCGCCCATGCCGATATCGATCACGCTGCCTACCGCCGGGCAGCCTTTGATCGTAGCCAACAAGCCTCCGTTCGGACACTCGAGGAAGGCTCAAGTGCCAGAACCACAACCAGTACCGCAACCACCGCCACCCGCACCAACTGCTTCCGATTTCCCACCTCCCCCTACTCCCCGCAACCGCGGTGAATTACCACCTCCCGTGGTCGCCCCGCAGCCGCAACCGGCTCCCGGCAAATCGTGGGCCAGTCTGTTCTCGAATAAAACAGCTGGTATCGCGCCACCGCTGCCAACTCCGGCAATACCACTCCATCCAGTAGAAGAGCCACCGAGCCCGACGACCGCAGCGCCACCCGTCGCTAACATCCAGAAGCCGGTTGCAAAGGTCCAGCCTTACGATGCCTCACCCCTGGCGCAAATATCTGAGAAACCTATCCCGCGAGCTCCTATGCCTGTGGTTCCGCCAGTGACGATCGCTCCTGTCATATCCTACTCGGAAAAGGCACTCTCCTACTCCGAAAAGGCGCTATCCTACTCTGAGAAAGCAGTTTCATACTCTGAAAAGGCAGTTTCCTACTCTGAGAAGACTTCAGCGAACGTCAGTCCAGCGGCGTCGAGCCCTGTAGCGCACGCGAAGCCTCCAGTGGTACAGCCTGAGATCAAAGAAGTGCCTGCTCATAAGGAAGCTACACCTGCCGCTCCAGTCCAGCCATCACCATACTGTGATGACCCTAATTCTTATAGGATGGGAGGTAAATATTGTTATTTCTATTTTATCAAGATAGTTTTATAAAAATATTAAAACACTGTCAGTGGATCTGACCTCTGCAAAGGTTGTCCTCCAGTATTTTGCCTATTTCTATTTACCCTGGAGTCTCTATTCACACCTTGTTATGGTAACTCTTTTGTAACGGATTCCATTTATATTGCAGAGTTCCTGTCAAAATACCAGCTCGATAATAGAGCAGTATCGGTATTACCTCGCGGTCTGACGAATCGCTCCAACTATTGCTACGTGAACGCAATCCTTCAAGCTCTGATCGCTTGCCCGCCGTTCTACAATATGTTGAAAGCTTTGCCTTATCAGACGAGGCGCGGCAAGTCTAGTACACCTGTGATTGATTCTATGTAAGTTATTTCCCATTTTTTCACCAAGATGGATAATTATTTCATCATCATCATCATATCAGCCCATATACGTCCACTGCTGGACATAGGCCTCCCCCATACGACGCCACAAATAGCGGTCCTGAGCCGCTTCCAACCATCGACTAGCTCGACCGCTATGATGTCGTCGTGCCATCGAGTGGATGGTCTCCCATGTAGGGATAATTATGTACCGCACTGAAATCTCTCATGAACAACAGCCCAAACTACGACCTATTCGCGGATAGTTTCAATGAAATTGTGCCAGAATGTTAGCGGTTTTGCGAGCGCGATGTATGAATGTGTGTCTGCATAAAAAAACATTTGATTATTTTTGTCATAATAGTTGCTTACATCTAAGTAAATCTATGTCTTTTTACCGTAATAATTAAATTAAATTAATTAATTATTTACATATGTATCAAACATACCATTCATAGCCAAAATGTGCTGACCAATATCAAAACAATCGAAACATCACTGAAGAGATATGAATTAACAAATTAAATAAGCCACCTTGTCCATACAAGAGGTGAGCGCTAGAAGCACCCAAAACTTTTCGCCATGCCGAAAACTGATTTGTTTTTTCTCAATCAAATTTTAATTAATTTCATAAACCCATATCACCTTTGCATTCCAGGGTGGAACTTTGCTACGAGTTCAGCCCCATACCGGCTCCGCCACGCAACGCGCGCGGCGCCGGCGTCCCCGCCCCGCAAGTCCCGGCCGGGCCTCCTCTGGAGGGCGGCGCGGGACTCCGCGTGCTGCGAGCGCTGAGGCCTTTCCCTGGCTCCCAGGAGGGAAGACAGGAGGACGCTGAGGAGTTTCTGGGTTGTCTGCTCAACTCGCTCAATGATGAAATGCTTGAGGTATGTAGTATCAGACTTAGAGGAAATAGAGTGCACCTGTTTGCGCAGGTTTTTATCACAGGAAGGTAAATAGAAGAGAGGCGCCCAGCAGTGATTCTGTTTAGGATGAAATAACTATAAAATATTAACCCCAAATATACAATTAATCTTCCACACACTAGAATTAAGCTGTTAGAAGAACATCTTTGATATGGGTTTTAAAGTGTGGATTGTCCAACATTATCGGCATTGCTTGTATCTGAATCACATTTTCATTTGAACCTTTAAACTTTCAAGAGTCTTAGCAGAGTTATGTACTTACCAACTTTTGCGTAACTTTAGTTTCGTAATCTGATTTCGTAGTTATTTCTGAATTAGCTGAATTGCTAATCTTGAGTCAAGATTGATGCGCTAACGGTGATTGTTCTAGCTATTCTATTGACTTGACGACCGATGTGGTGCGGTGTTCCGCCTGCGACGGAGGGGGACGGGTTCGATTCCCGTCTTGGGATAAATGTTTTTAAGACATGCTAATATTTTTTCCAGTGTTCTGTGTATTTTCTGTATAATAAAAAATCTACGTAATGTATTGTATTATGTATATCAGTCATCTAGTACCCATAACACATGTCATGCTCTGCTTAGCTTGGGGCAAAATGATGCTGTGTAGATTGTCCAGCATTTATTTATTTACTTATCCAGGAGTTTTAGATTTTTATATTCATGTTTTACAATGATGGTTACTTATTTTTCGTCTCTGAAAGTGTACAAACACTTCTATGTGGTCAACCAAGTCTGAGTACATAGGAAAATCTACACAAATCGTGTTTAGCAATACACCTACAAAATGTTATTCTCATTACAGCTTATGAAGTTAGTGGAACCTGAGGAGCCAAAAGAAAACCCTGCCGCACAAACCAACGGCGTCATTACCCAGGAAACGCCTATTGACGAAGATGACGATGATGAGTGGAAGGTAAGAATGCAATGATTTTTGATTGACGATTCGCACATGATAACACGATATCGTCAATCATATCAATAAATTGAAGCAAACTGTACTAAGACAGACGTTACAGAATGTCCAGTGAAATAGACCTATTCATAACAAAGCAAAGCAGGAATAGTGACAGAAACGAGATTTTATTATAATATCTTTATTATGTATTTGAAGCATTGTTTTGCGCGCATTCTGCAATGTCGTAGCATTGTTGTAGAATCGTGAGTATCGTTAATTAGATCACACCAAAACATACATGAGCCGATCAGCTAATTTGGCCAGAAACATATTTTTAGATTTCATAGATCGCACGATTTTCGTTCAGTAGATTAGTCTTCAAAATTTTGAGTTACGGCTTGCTTTTTTGCTCAAATTCACTCATTAGTAACGAATTAACTTTTGATTTCTCGTTTCTTGCTTACCTTTATTCACACACATTCGGACATTTTGAAGACTGATGCTAAAGTAAGAACTGTTCTGTGTATGTTTTATTCAGTAAAGCCTGTAGATATTTTCATACTTGTAACGTGATTTCCAGGTTATGGGGCCTAAGAACCGTGGTGCAGTGGAGCGGCGCTGGGCAGCTAGAAGGACTCCAGTCTCGGATATATTCCGAGGCAAGACGCGCGTTCGTTTACATCGCGCCACACATCATGACGTCACCGATGCTGTGCAGCCTTTCTTTACTCTACAACTTGATATAGAGGTAAGAACAAGCTTGTTTCGGTATTATGGAGTTTACACAACAAAGTTGGCGATCCGCTGACAATTTGACAATACACTCTTGGGTGCTTACAATATTCAGTCTCGATATAAATGTCGCAACAAACCGCTGGGCTGTGTCAGCAACTTTATTGTGTGGAATCCATTCGATTTTAAGTTAACATTACAAAGTGTCTAACATCTTAAAAATACGTTCTCTAGTGTTTTACGTAAATTTTTATTACAATGATATTTTTCTATAAAAACTTTCGTAGTTTCATGAATTCAGTAAGCGGGTTAACTACGCACCTAGTTTGTTTTGGAAAAACACCAATGTTTCATCCCTTTACTTCACGAGGGACTTCACATGAGTACTATGACATTGTTTATTTATGATACTATGTTCACAGAAAAGACAATTAAAAAAGGCTTAGTAATTCTTACAATGATGGTAACTTATTTTTCGTCTCTGAAAGTGTCGTTGAGACACCCTTGTAGACAACCCAGTCTGAGTAAACCCAATTGAAAACTAAAACCATCATCCTATTTTCCTACATATACTAACCTCATCTCTTATATAGCGTGCTTGCAACGTCAAAGAGGCCCTGGAGCTACTAGCTGGCAAAGACACGTTGGAAGGCGTGACAGACGCGTGGCAACAGCTCTCTATTGAACAACTACCGGTGGTATTGCTGTTGCACCTGAAATGCTTCCAGTTGGACGCAGAAGGTCACACGGCGAAGATTGTGAAGCCTATTGATTTCCCTATGGACTTGAAGATTGATCCCAGTAAGTACTTTTAATAGATATACAGTTTTTTGTGTTCAGTGTGGAAGACCTATGTGCAGCAGTAACACAAATGAAGCTCACGAAAATAGATTGTTAGTATTCATATTACTGGCTGGATACATTTAGAAAATTCCTTGACTATCAGACAGCCACATTATACCTGAGGTCCTATGTAACGAAGGTAGTTTGTTTCGCGTACCTCTTGAGCGAAGCCGCGGCCGGACGCTTGTTTCCAATAAATTTATGACTGCCATGAATGTCATCAGTGGCCTATAATGGAGAAGGATATTAGCTTCAAGAACATTTTTGCTGGGCCACTAATTTAAGTGGGGAACAGGCATCTGCACTGACATCTTGCATGCGAGTGTATTGTGCATTATCCCCCTGCCTAACCAAGCCCTAACCACCTCAACTCTTTAAATTACTGGAGCATGACTTTTGATTCTTTTCTGTAGGTATGGACAGGTTTGATGCCTAAATAAGAGATCAACCACGTATTTTGTCTGGCCTTCTCTGTGGCCATGCAATGTTCCACAGTCTCTTCCAGCCCCCCAAGCAAGGCTATTGTTGTCTACATTACTTTGTCATGGAAAGCGTATATTACTTGAAATTAATTCCTTTCAACTTCAATAATGTACGCAATGTATGACGATGCGATGTCATTATTGTCTTTTCTACCCTAGAGAACAATCCCCGTGCTAGGGGCAGGCTGCTTTCTATGGCTCCAGTCTTGAGAAGGTGATGTTTCAGTTACGTCCACTGCTAAGCATAGGCTTCCCGCATACGACGACACAAATAGCGGTCCTGAGCCGTCTCCATCTCGAAGCTACGTATGAACCAATTTTCTCTTTGAAAAGCCACCTTTATTTTCCAGAAATAATGTCGTCCAAACAGAAGTACACAAGCAAGCAGCGGATGTACAAGCTGTTTGCAGTGGTGTACCACGAGGGTGTTGAGGCCGTAAAGGGGCATTATGTCACGGATACTTACCACGGACAATCTGGATGGATCAGGTAAATAGACTTAATAATAATAGCTTTTTGCAGCTGTGAAAGATTATCTGAATAGCATCGCAACGGCACTTGCGTTCGTGACTGTACAGAACAGACCAATATTAGTTAAGTGTATGCTTCCCCAAGTGGTTGGGGTAGACTAGATTTATATTGCACAATTACCGTAGAAAAAAATCAAGATCATCTAAGTCCTTAGGCATATGCCTAAGGACTTAGATGATGCCTAACCAATCAAAACCTTCGAAAATGTAAAACTTTTCCTTGCTTAGTTTATACTTTCGTTTTCGAAATGTGGCATAATTCATTAAAAATTATATACTGTAGGGCGTCTGGCATGTTTGCGGAACACACGTTAAGGTCTCTTACGCTGTGATTCCCAATAAAACAACATCTATAAAACGCAGGATGTTGGGCAGCACCAAATGTCAAGACTTCTGGCTGAACATTGCAGCAATCTGCAAAGGCACTGGATGTCAAGCCTGATCTATCCTTACGCCAAACAAATTTATTATTTCAATTAATTCTGTGTGTGTGTGGGTGTGTACGTATCTTTATTGTTTTGTGTTTATGTTTTTTGTGTGTGTTAATTCAAAGATCATTAGAATTAGACAAAAAAACTAATTACAACTAATATTAACACTTTTATAATTCAAATTGCAACTAGTATTAACACTTATAATTTTTTTCAAAAATCCAATCCGTCAATCTGTTTTACTATGATGTCATTTATTTTTCGTCTCCTAATGTGATAAATGCGGACATACTTTACTGAGTACTCCTACTTCATTCTGCACATTTGTAAAAGTAAAGGAAACCGTTACATTCTCCTCTCATTTTCAGATACGACGACGCAACCGTCACTCAAGTGAACGACGGAATGGTTCTCAAGGCGAAACCGCCCCGAATGCCGTACCTCCTTATGTACAGACGCCAAGACACGCTTCCCGCACACCGCGCCAAGCCCGAGTGAGACTTAGAAACGCGCGCCGTGTACCCCCATGCTTGGTATGCCCGTGCCTTACACAAATTATGCAGCAATTATATCTACAGCGAATGGTATAACTGAAGAGTTATATCGTGCCACTGGGATGAAAGTTGAGTGAATGACTTGTGCGGATAGACGCTAAATTCTGTGTTTTATCGTTTTATGATAGTATTTTTACCAATGAAGGGACTCATTAGTGATAAAATTATGCCGACATTTTATTGCAAAACTGTCCTGAGCTAATTTGACAGCTGAATTCTAAATGTTTAGACTATTTATTGGTAGAAAGTCACGTTTTGTATTGCTTGTTTTTGTCAGTAATGTAAATATTGTGGTTTGGAAACTGTGCAACGATAATAATGGACAAAATAATGTCTGTGATTGTTTGCATCATGTAAATATATATATTGTCTTGTATGTAATCAAATTTTTCTGTAAATATGTTCACATAATTTATCAGAACAAGTGACTGAGTGATGTTCAAAAGGTACCTTCAAAAAGCTTACGTTATTCAGAAGTTTACAGGTACAGTGTCAAAATTCAGTCTAAAATAACTGTATTATAAATATTATATGGATAAGGTCCTAGAATTACTTGTAAATGTAAATTACAATGCTTTTTACTATTTGTTTTATGGAGTACTGAACAAAATTATGACACTGCTATTTTCAGTCAATGCAATTGCAAATAAGTTGACGCGAAACATTGTATGATTGTATAATATTGAACCAGTGGAATTATTAAATCGAAATATGTACAGGGAGATCTTCAACATTCTATAGATATTTGCCTGAAAGAACTCCCTGACGAGTTTATGTTAACTTAACAATAAGGAATTGTGAAATAATAAAATATAAAAAAAATTACGTAGTGTTAAAGATTAATTCATGATACATATTATTTCCTAAATGCTCTCGAAAATATTTATAGAATGGTTCGAATGTAGCAAGTACAAAGATACGATATTGTTGTGATATTAAGTGGGAATGCTATCTGTATTCAAATTGAAAGGCATAAAGACTGCTATGAAAAGAATATGTAACTTGAATTGTATAAATTCGTCCTAGATATAACTAAGATATAGGGAATGGTTGGCTTGTAAAATGACGGTGCTTGCATGGACTGACGGGGCAACTTGCCTTTGAACATGTGATAGGAATGATATGGATGGTTTTTGCAGACGGCATAGTTAAATGTAATATTGTTATAAATGTATAAGTGTTACTCGCATTATCTCGTCGAAGTTGGATGTGGTTTTTAATATTATTTTAGATCATTGAGCTCTTTCTATTTGAAATCCTAAATTCAGATGTATTTCACCAAAAATTTTGTAGATCTATTATCGAAATTATACTGATGGTTAAGTACACAGTTTGTGGAATTTGAGCAAATATGATTTGCACTGCCAAAATATCATAGTGGTGTCTGTGGTGGTTACTCAGACATCTGAAAAGTGTCTTGATTAATTTATAAGGTAGGGGAAATAACTGCGCTGTGTGGATCAATTGATGTAGGAAATTGAGAAATTACCGTTTGATCTCACATATATTGTTGTTGTTCGAAAATATTATAATCACATCATCATGGATGTATACTTTCATATTGAGGCAATAACATATCATGCCTTACTTATTCGAGTGCTATTTATACGAAATTGACCAAATATTGTTTGAAAAAATGCTTCTACTAGCTTTTCTACATCAGGTGTCGAAATATTTTAAAAAATTTAACACCAATTAGTATAATGTATTTTGCACTGTGGTGGTCGTGTCCAGTTAATGTAAGTTTTAAAATTAGTCAATTTAACGTAACAATTTCATAGATTTAGTTTTAGTTTGGGAGTTTATGACTAACTTTTTAAGCTTATGTGTATAACTTGGTTGTTGTTATTTCTTGAAATTTGGATTGTGGGTAGTTATATTTTATGTAGTTTAGCTGTAGACCAGCAAGTGAATATACATAAATAGACACTGAAATCACGACACCAATTTTGAATAAAAGCAATAATATTACTATCTAATGCAGTTTGTACAATAAACCGAATTTATACCCTACGCTTTTAGTCGTCTCTGTAAATAGTTAATTAAATTTTCAGGAAGAAGTATGTGACAAAGATTAATAAATAAACTCCACAACTGCACAAAATAACATTGCCTTAATATATATAATTTAAATGTTCCTTAAATGGTAGCGATTTTAATCTTAACTGAATGTATGTCCTTTAGAGTGTGTGCTCATTGTAATATTAACAATTTATTCATATGTTTTTATTTAATATCAATTATATTATATTATTTAATTTAATATATAAAAATTTAAAGTCATTTCTGTTTATACTCAAAATTATTTTGTCTTGTTTTGTACATAATTAGCTGTCATTTTATCAACTACTAGTACGCTTACTAGTAAACAGTGAACAGGCATTGATGACATTATTTCAATTAAATTGGATGAAAAAATTGTGCAAATAAAATAACCTCCATAATGTACTTGTTCATTATGAAGCGGGTTAACTGCGAACCTAGTTTAACGTCCTATCATTCAAGTCAAGTAACTGACAATTATTTTAAACGTGCTTAGCAAATAGTATATAACACAGGGGCTAAAGTTACATTAAAAAAGATTTTCTTAAAATTTTCTAAATTTTTTGATTTAAGAACTATCTACTAGGTTTTGGAATATTTAAAAAAAGATGCAACAAATCGGTAAAGCCCTTCTCAAGTTATAGCACGACCAGGAGAATAGGGGTTAATATTTTTATATACAGATAAATTTGTGTAGTTCCACGTCCGCACGATCGAGGCGTTGTACCAAATTGAAAAAAGGAGACGTCACGACCACGTCTCGTTACTTACGTCGAATAGACTCGCCCCGCTTCGTGTGCCTATGGGATGAAATGTTGGTGTTTCGACAGAAACTAGGTAGTTACGTTCATAATGCATTCGTCGAACTCCGATGACTTATGATGGCTGTTCAAAGGTTGCTAGTAAGAATGTTAGCTTTTAGTATTAGACTGGAAAGGTTTGGTCTGAATGTCGCACGAGTTGCTTTTTTACGTAAAAAAGGATCAGCCGATCGAAATCGCAAGCAAATATCCGAATTGTCATGGAACAAAACTGTTAAGCGCAACACGCGTTGATATAATTATGTACTATTGTGAATAGAAATGGATCCTTCGATGATCTATTACTACAAAGCTAGTTTGTAAACCATCATTTCATACAATATTAGAATGAAGAAATATTTAGTAACAATTCCGCGTATAATTTTTAACGCGTAAATTATACGCGGAATTGTTACTAAATATTTCTTCATTCTAATATTGTGCAATGGATTTCCGCAAAGTAACGCCTGAATCTATTATTTATCATTTCATACCACCAATGCGGTATTTTGCGTGCACCTTCGAGCGAGAAAGGCACGACAGTAGTCCTAGGTTCATAAAAATTTTCTCCATCATGTTATTATTATTTTGTAAAACATAGGGAGCTCTTAAGCTAATGCGTGTATATCTTAATTAGTCCTTGTCAGTACATGTTAAATGTATATCCCATGAGGACGCTTCGTCTACACTACACTATCGTGCGAAAATTACGTACTACCTTATGACTCTTTTCGATCGTAAAGTAATCGCAAACTTCGCACGTTAAGTCGCATGCTAAGAACGAATGCAAATACATAATTAAAAAACAACGCTGCCGTTAAGTTTATGCTGTACTAGAAATAAATGTTGCCTTAAGGTGGTGCGTCACGGATTGGCGCGAGATTCAAATTATTTTGTAGCTTTTAATTCATTCTGCTTTCTTCAAGAAATAAATCCAGCGGAAAAGTAAGTTGGCGCAAATTGTAAACAATTTTCTATTTACTTATGAAAAAACTAACTTCGGCTCATTAGTAGTTTTGGAGTATTTGAGAAAATAAGAGATTTTGGGCTAAAAATCAACATTTTCACAAAATTTGTGAAAAGGTTTTATAATGGATTCATAGAAAATAGTTAACGATTTGCGCCAAATTACTTTTCTGTTAATTTTATTCTTTGTAAAACGTAGAAAAAATTACAGTTCACAAAATAATTTGAATCTCGCGCCAACCCCTGATGGTCACCCATAAGTTGATTTTGCATGTCGCATTCATAAATCTGGCAACTTCGATGTATTTTGCAGGATAATGATAAGTTTATAGTTTGATAAAATGAGAGTGTGATTGTTGATTAATAATGAAAAGTATTTTTTACAATTACGTTTAGTCTGATGTAAATTGTTACATTATGTATGTAAATGTATTAGTTTAGAGAGTTAATCTTTTTAAATCGTTCCTGTTTTAGTTTTTATATTAAAAAGATCAAAGCGCACGTGATGCAATTTCTAAATATTTGGTTAATCGTTGTATCAAAAAATATTGAACCTCATCAAGTCATTATGTACTTTTCAATGAAAATTCAGTTATTTCAGGGCAATCATTGGTATCTTAAATGTTTGACCATCCAACATTATTATATTGCATTGTCCAAAAAAGAATTGTGTAACATAATTTATGGTGCAATCAATTTTATTACTAAACTAAATTCAGGTTTTCTATTAATTTTCTGAACTCATTTTTGAGGTAGAACCATCCCAACCATCCTCTTTCACCCCTACTGATTAATTTTTTAATAAACAAGATGTTTACTATAAAAACTTTCGTAGCTTGATAAATTCATTATGAATGTAAGCGGGTTAACTACGAACCTAGTTTGTGTTGGAAGAACACCAACGTTTTATCCCTTAACGAGGGACTTCTTCAGGGTGAGTGCGGTTCGCGTCGCGCTCGTTCAGCGTCGCGGCGGCGCACACTGCGGGCGAGAACCCGCTGAGCTCGCTGCACGCTGCTCGGTGATGATGTCGAGTAGGAGAGTCGTCTTCTGGTGGAGATCCCACGAAAACGAAACGTTGGTGTTCTTCCAACACAAACTAGGTTCGTAGTTAACCCGCTTACATTCATAATGAAACAAGATGTTATTTGTAATTTGGATCGACACAATGACATGAGATAACTAACATCGTTTTGGCGGTCTATTTACTTAGATTTGTAAAGTTTAGAGATGTAGGTATGCTTATTATTTTTATATGAGAAGTTCAATTTTTAAGTTATGTTTAATTTAGTGATAAGATCCAAGGCTGTATTAACTATGGAGTATTTTTTCCTCGATGAAACCATAAATGCATTTTGTTGTGTTTTCGAAAAAATTGTTTAAATTATACTATTGTGGAAAAATGCTCCTGTTGATCATAATAGATGATGTTTATCAAAAGACAAAATATAAAATTGTTTGAACCTACCTTCATTGTCTATTATTATCAGCTTCCTTAAGTTTTTTGGGCGAGACTATATGCCTCAATTTTCAAATATAACACAGAACAACTGCTCTGAGACGAATCTACCTAAAAACCAAAATTATAGGCTACTTTACTTGAAAATCCGATTTATCCTATGTAAACTTGGTGGATAATTTTACAGCAGCATCGACGTCAAACCGTCTTCAAAAAAGGAGGTTCGTAATTCGGCTGTATGTTTTTAATGTTTATTACATATATGCCAATTGTTACCCGATTATGATTCTTGTGCATTTGTCTAGAGAATGATGCCGAGGTGGTACAGTCAGCGTCAAATTGATATGAACGTTTAGTCTAGAGTAGTCTAAATGATCTGAAAAGCAATTTGATATACGCAGTTCGAATCATCCTATTGTTGTAAGCACCCAAGCTAGTCAAAATATCTTACTACTCAGTTTCTTATTTATACGAGCATTCAGGGTGTTCAAAATTATCTTGGCAAACAAAGCTCTCAAAAGTAGTATGCATATTACTCTTTGAGAGCTTTGTTTGCTAACATAATTTTGAACACCTTGCTCATATAAATATGAAACAATCAGTAGTAAGATATTTTGAACACCTTGGGTGCTTACAACAATATGATGATTCGAACTGCGTATATCAAATTGCTTTTATGTTTTTCAGATCATTTTGACTACTCTAGACGGTCATATCCATTTGACGCTGACTACCTACCATAAAACTTTCGAGGCTAACCGCTAGTGCGTAACGGGCCTTATTCCGTGATATGATAAGGAATTTGAAGTCTGTTTTAAGGTTTGTACAAAACAGAATTGTTAAATAATTTTTAGGAAAGATAGTCTAAACCGAATGTTATTTTATGAAACTTACGCCCGGTCCTCTTCATGGTCGAGGTAATTGGTCGGTTGGAGGTAATTGGCTAGCTCACGGTAAACTAAACCTTTGGTGTCATGAAAAATATTGTGAATAAAATATGTTGTCATTTCAAAGGTCTTTTAATGAGAGTCATTCTACAGTAAATGGTTTATTCAGTAAATAACATAAATATAAATTAAGCACATTCATCTGTAATAGAGCATTTTCATTTTTCGTTTCCTACAATATTCTGAAACAAGAATAATTGAATTAGAAAATATATACAGACCAGCTATATATAAAATATGCAGGGGAAGTATAAAGGGCGGCCTTATCGCTATGAGCGATACCTTCCACGCAACCTTGGGATGAACTGGACATGATATTTTCCTTACCGCAGAGACTACTATTCAAACTGCGGTGAGCTGTGGGTCATCGTCCATAATCGAACTTAAGTTACACATGAGCTTAGTAGGTATAGGTACTTAATGAAAAAAAGCGACTTCTCAAGTACTCGTGCAATGATTTCGTTGCCGTTTTCGGCTTTGAGCAATAGCGGCCTAGTAACGCGGTCAAAACTGCGGTTACAATCGTCAGTTACAAATACAGCCCGCTTCAACTTTTGAAATTAAACTCTTGGATAAACTTCCAAAAAGCGCATACCGCGTAAGAATCTGAAAATTTTTAAAATAACGTATTTTGACCTCCTAATGCTTTCTAATCACGAATATCATAACGAAAATTGGCTTATAAAATAAATATATAAAGCGAAGGAGAACCTCTTCTTTCGGTGTGCTTAATCGCGCATTCCTCACCGATTTCGCTAGACCATTTTAGCTTTCCCCAGAAAGGGTGTTTGTGTGTGTACAGCGGATATTAGGAACAATTATTATAATATAGGGTGTTAATTAAATTAGGGCACAATACCGCGGAGGGACGTTCTGTTGGTGCCACAGAATATCAAATTACTACAATATTCAAAATAGCAATTGCGTCAATTTTCGTTATGACATTCGTGATCGGGAGATCCAAATACGTTATACCAAAATTCAGATCGATCGGAGGTATGCGCTTTTCAGAAGTTCACCCAATCGTTGACCGCTGGCAGTCTGCGGCTAGGTGCCAGTGCTCCATGGCGATTTCATTCTAATGTAGGTATCTCACTGGCTGCTAGTGCCCGCCTGGCCTTAGGATAACTACTGGGACAAGGAATAGACAAACATACCCTGACTCGACACTTGAAGACCATGTAAATGATCATCACGACTAAGATAGGCATAATGCTGAAGAGCACTAAAGCCCAGCCAGCCTGAGATTCTGGAGACGACCAGTCTGCCATTCCAACAGCAAACATTATCTGCGGGTAAAAGAACTGGAGTTTAGTACGTTTATGAATCTGTTCCAAAGTCCAGAGTTCCGATTGACGAAAGTATCGTGACGACTGATTTTTGTATGGGATTTGCGTAGTTCCATGTCTGCACGATAGAGGCGCTGTATCAAACTAGTTGACTCGCCCGCGGCTACGCCCGCGTGGACTACGAAGAATATCCCACGATGCATTGTGTATTGCGGGCGGACAGCTTGACTTTTTCCGACACTTTGAAGTTATGGTTTAGGTAGGTACCTACCATAAATCAGTTATATGGATTAATAAATCCTCCGTCAAATTTCCATCGGAATCCGAATTTCAAGCGGATTTTTTTAAGTTGAACTTGGTGAAAAAAAAGTCTATCGATGACGTCTATGGAGCGCAACCGTGTCCGCTGAGTTACAATAGAAAAATCTAAAAAATTTGCTATAAACTTTAAAAACTATGAAACTACCATGTTAGCAGAGAATCTAAGTTTACCTATGTTAACATTAAAACAATCATATTCTGAACTGAAATACAGATTTTATAGTTTTTTCCATGACGGGACATAAAGGTCGCCTTAAAAGTTTATTCACCCTGATACCAACAATGTCGTTAATTATTTTCCACCAATATTCCTTGGGTTTTCCAACCTCTGTGTACAAAAAATATCCAGGTTTTTGAATCGGAGTAGGTATAGTCAGATAATTACGTAGTCAATAAAGAAATTACCAGTAGAAAAACCGGTGAGACGGCCCAGCAGACCCTCATAAACACGCTCGGATACTCGCCGACAGCAAAGAAGACATCCTCACAGAAGGCTGTTTGTCCGTAAAAGTATGACGTCACTGCCATCATTACGAAGCCGATGGCGATGCGGGGCTTTGATACCGGCCAGATAAGAAGGAAGTCGAGGAGATATTGACCACCCTGTAGAAATAGAGTTTTAAACTTTAATATGTACGTACGTAAATAATAGATTCAGGCGTTACTTTGCGGAGATCCATTGCACAATATTAGAATGAAGAAATATTTAGTAACAATTCCGCGTATAACCTTCTCTGATAGTATTCATCAAAGTAAGTTGTCTACTAGTTTCGTCTCTCCACGAGACATCTTCAGGACACCACAATACTCGACCTTGACATTGAGATTGGTCAGCACAGCAACACCGACAGAGGGACTCTGTCGGTGTTGCTGTGGTGTGCCAGTGATGTTTCCTCTCCGAGCTCCGCGCGTACTTTGATGAATACTATCAGAGAAGGTTATACGCGGAATTGTTACTAAATATTTCTTCATTCTAATATTATGTACGTACGTAGTAAAAAGCATTTTACTACACCATCATAATCAGCCTTTCTTCTTTTTTTAATCTAACCAATGCAGTCCCTCAGCTAGGGAAGGTGTAGGTATAAATGATCAGAATATTTAATGACATAACAGTGTTGACTCGGTACTGTACGTACGTACGTACCTACTCAACTATCTACGCAGTGAAAAGTCAGAAGTTTTGTCTAGGGGTTAAAGGGCAACAAAAACTACTTTATGTACTACGGCTAACGCCATCTAGTCTACTTCTGTACCATCACTTTACACTTTTATTGCCCATGACGTCCATGTCCACGTTCAGGCGCGTTCCTTCTCGGGTTGCACCGCGTAGAGGTTGGGAATCGAATGGGTTAACAGTAGATTTTTTAGAACATTGCTGGTATATTTTTTGTAAGTGTTAAAAACATTCATTAGGTATTTATTATGAACTGGAATGTGTTTATTATTCTCAAGTTCCTGAAAATTGGTTTCTACGAAAGCTAAAAGAAAATGGTTGACACCAACAACTAAATCAACTAGCCTAAAAATTTTACAGTGCCTTTTTACGATCTTAAAAAACGAATGGCATTTTTAGGCTTATGGCCCTACCGCACCGGGACGCCACGGCGACGTCCGCTGGCAACGTATCCAAACTTTTCATTCTGTATTGTATTTTAACATATTTTGTAACCAACTCACTTGGCGACGGTTTGGCGACGTTGTCTGCCATAAAATACTTTGGATACATTGAATTTTGTGACGCATCCAAGAGTCCTGTAAGGTCTTAAGTAAATAAAGCACTTTGATTTATTTGATACAAGCTGCTGACCGCGGCTTCGTATGCGCTTTTCATGTACCCTAATATCCGTCCTCGGGATACCATCTACCACTCTGCCAAATTTCATTAAGATCCGTTCAGCGGTTTAGGCGTGAATAGGTAACAGACAGACAGAGTTACTTTCAAAATAATATATCGTAGGATTTGTTGCCAGCGAACGTCGCCGTAGCGTCCCAGCGAGAAGGGCCCTTAGATTCGGATTGGTGATCGCAAAAACACTAGGAATCAATATATTAGTCTTATACTGAATAGGTAAGATAGGTACTTGTGTGCACATAGTGATGACGCCGATGAAACAGAACAGAAAACAGATCAATATCAGGAAGGCCCACGTGACCCGGCGGATCGACCGCCCCGTGAATATTGACATCATGGTTTGTAACAGTAGTGCCTGAAAGTTTAAATAAATTAATAATGACGGACAATCACACAGCATTATCTAGGTCCAGACCTTTGTTAGCTAAGATAATTTTGAACACCCTGACTGGTCATATAAATATGAAACAATCAGTAGTAAGATATTTTGACCACCTTGGGTGCTTACAACAATATGATGATTCAATTGCTTTTATATTTTTCAGATCATTTTGACTACTCTAGACGCTCATATCAATTTGACGCTGACTGTACCTACAAGCAAAAGCAGTACTCATACCGCAGTAGTCAAAGACAGGACGAACAGAGTGAAGAAGACTAGCGCAGACCAGAACTGGCTGCCTGGTATCCGTGCCACGAAGTCTGCCCACAGGATCATTGATGCTGATGAACCTGAAAAACATGGTCATAAATAAACCATTTGGTGTTAATTGAAATCCAGTTGACTAGCGCGCCATCTTGGTTCTTTCTGGCGGGATCTAGAAATACGTTTTAAGGTATCTACTAATTATCCGGCAGCAAAAGTATGGTTCATCATATCAGCCGATCGATGTCCACTGCTGACATAGGCCTCTCCTAGGATCTCCACAATAACCGATTTTGCTCCACCCGCATCCAGCGATTTCCCGCGACCTTCACTAGGTCGTCGGTCCATCGCGTGGGGGGGCAAACCACACTGCGCCTTTCGTTACGTGGTCGCCACTCTAGAGCCTTGTTAAAGTTTATGGTTAAAGATATTTTATTTCTGAAAGAACATAGTTCACATGAAACGAAAAGTTTTTACATTTGTACTCAGATTATACCAGTTTTATAGCAGTAACAATTTATAAAATTTAATTCGTTAGTTAATTAATTATTTTTATTGTTATTATAGTAAGTTTGTGATTCTCATCCTTCTGGAAGGCAGAGAAAATGGCGGCTAGCGTGATTAAAACAGAGTTTTCATAATTAGGGCCTGAATGGAAGACCTCCCTAGCTTATGTCTCTTGGACGCCATCTTGGTTCTTTGGCGGGAGCTATATCTACGTACCTATTTTAAACTTACCACCGGGCAGCAGCACAACTTATTGATGCTAGAAAATAATAAAACAAAATTATTATATAACGTTGTTTTATTATTTTCTAGCAAATAAGTGTCCTAGATATGATCCTAGACGTAACGTATTGGAGAACTTCGTCATGTTGGTTTTTAATAAAATTGATTAGAATTGCATCATAATCCTTCTAAAACCCGAGAAAGCGGCCGCCAGCGTGAGTTACACAGCGAAACAGGACAGTTTGATAGCAACCAAGGCATAAGACCAAGGCCAGAAGAGAAGATGTCTCTAGCTTCTGTCTCTTTGACGCCATTTTGGATCTTTGATTGGAGCTATATCTACGTAGATATGAAAGTTTTTGTTTATTCAATCAACTAACCGGCCGGCAATACCACTTTGTTATCATAATCCTTCTGCAGCGCCGAGAAAGCGGCAGCCAGCGTGAGCGAGGCTGCCAAACAGGTCAGTTTGCTGATACCCAGGGCTATCAGAGAAGGCGTCCCTAACTTCTGGGCTTTGGGACAGTGCACGCCGAGCATGGCGAGCGAGCCTTGGGCAACAGACATCTGGACGACTGAATACTCGACCGCTTCACGCCAGATCTGTTAATTAATGAAATACTTTTAGTTTATGTAGTTATTGATAGAAGTCCCCTAATTAAAGGAACATATTATAGATTTAAGACCAACTTGTATTTTTATAGATTCCTTTGTTGTATTTAATAAACAATAAATTGTAAGCTCATATATACGTTTTTACTGCCCTCCGGCCAGGTGGGATGTCGGTCTGCGAAAGACTGCAGGCAGATGCTGGATGCGTCAAGCTGAAGACAGGGCGCTATGGCGCTCATTAGGGGAGGCCTATGTCCAGCGGTAGACTAATATAGGTGGATGATTATACGTTTTTGGAGACATTTGCCCTTTGACATCTGTTCATTACATTCTGGTTAAATCATGAAATCCTCGAATACTCGAAACAGAGATTTGTCCTATCTGAAAAGTTTCAAAAAAACGTCATCAGATTTTTTCCTTGTCGTTGTTTCCTTAAGTTTTTCCTTTGCATCCGATCCGATTCGTGAAAATACGTTTTATCCGTATTTCACGGATTCAGATCGAATGCAGTGCATAACCGATCTTAAACCTGACTTTCTGTCCTACCGTTACAAAAAAGGGGACAGATCGAAAAAAAAAACCATCTGTCACCCTAGGGGGAGAGAACAGTTTGACAGATGGGAATAGTTCTACATAACGAATGGCTGATCCTTTATTGAATATAAACTATACTACTACTAGTTACGTTATTTTTGAAGCTCCACGTTTCTATTTTTCCAAAGATAAATTACCTGGACATCATCAAAAAGCGAGCTCCACTCACACTTCCTGAAGATATCCCCAGCGCCGTCGAGTTGTGAGGCGCCTACCGAGCAACATAGAAGCACGATGACCGCCAGCAGATCTTTGAACAGCACCAACTGGAAATAAACAGGAAAAAATCACACTACACAGATAAGTGATGAGACAGTATGGATGTTTGTTACTTCTTCACGCCAAAACTACTAGGATCAGGCTGAAATTTTGCATAGATGTAGTTCTAGGCCTGGAATAAATAACATTCGGTTAAGATTACTTTTATCCTGAAAAAGCAATCTTAAACTTGATAAGGTAGGTTTTACAGTCATCATCATCATCAGCACGTATAAGTTCACTGCTGAACATAGGCCTCCCCCAAAAGATGCCACGAATAGCGGTCCTGAGCCGCCTCCATCCAACGACTCCCTGCGATCGCTACAATGTCGTCGGCTCATCGAGTGGGAGGTCTTCCCACACTCCGTTTCGCATTGCATTGCGGTCGCCACTTGAGAACCTTTACTTCCCAACGGTTATCGGTTATACGAACTATATGGACTGCCCAAGTTTTACAGTATCGTATAGTTATAGTAGCGTTAACCCGGTACAGAGTTCTAGGTTAACTCGCTACATATCCCTATTTCTATTTAAGGGCAGGGTCACACACCTTGGAGTAGCTGTAGATTCGTTTGATCGCGATGAAATAGATAAAAATCCAGCAGATGATGTAATAAACCGCTAACTCCCACACTACATTGCCGAGGCCTCCTTCTAGACCATCGCTCTTGATGTCTAGCACGAAGTTACTGCAAAATAATGGTGTAACGTTCCATCAATGAGTTCATCTTTTACCACGAAGTTACTGCGGAAACTGTATAGAGGAGTGCATTTGGATTTATCCACTAACAACCAAGGTCCGAACGTTGTATTTGAGGTTTATCCACCAACAACCTAGGTCCGAACGATGTATTCGAGGTTTATCCACTAACAACTTAGGTCAGAAATATGTATTGGAGGTTTATCCACCAACAACCTAGGTCAGGGTTGGCGAACCTTTTTGAACCAACGTGCCATTTTTTTCTATAAAAAAAATCTGAGGCAATAGGCGTGCCACCAAATAATTTTGACCAAGAGATTATTGGGTAGAAAAATAACAATACTAAATACCTACTGACAATTCAAAATTCGTTAAGGACTGGCAAAAAAAAATTTTGCATTTTATACGTGTAATAAAATTAAAGTTATATTAGTGTGATTTAGTGTGACTTTTAGCAGAATGCATACTGAACTGGAGTCATCTGCTCAACGGTATCTAGTCTTTAATATTTTTCATATCTGAAAATAATGACTGGCAGGCATAGGTATATGAACATTAGGTTAAATTGCATAAGCAAGCTTCTTCAAACAGGAGTAATATGGAATCGAATTCCATATTCCCAAAATTTAGTTACTGGTATTTTTACTTAGATTACCTGTCTAATATTTCACAAATAAATAAATGAACTATGCATGAACTATAAATCTTTCGATTTAAATAATTCTGTTTCCTTGTTTCAATAATTTTTTTAAACCATTTTGAACTAAAAAAGGCAAACCGTTACTTCCGTGGCGTGCCCTTAATATTGTGTCGCCATTGGTTCGCCATCCCTGACCTAGGTCGAAACCATGTATTGGAGGTTTATCCACTAACAACTTAGGTCGGAAATATGTATGGGAGGTTTATCCACCAACAACTTAGGTCCAAACCATGTATTGGAGGTTTATTCATTAACAACTTAGGTTGGAAATATGTATTGGAGGTTTATCCACCAACAAGTTAGGTCCAAACCATGTATTGGAGGTTTATTCACTAACAACTTTACGTATGTGAGCTGACGAAGTAGGTACTAACGAGTAGAAGGAGTGCGGGGGGGTGATCGCGCGCGGCGGCAGGGGGCGGTGCCGCGCAGCGCACGGTGGCTGCGCAGACGCAGCGCAGTGCAGCCACGGGAGAAACGAATGGGCAGAGTGCACGAGGAAGGCTAGGCAGCGTGCGCCTATCGCGCTCGCGGCTACTGCTGTTAGCATGCAACAGCAGAGCATTGCGAAGCCTACACCTGGAATATAGAGAATAAATCATACAATCAAGATGAATGGTAAACATCCATCTTTATTTAACCCAAATACGTCTATAACTACATTTCCGCCAGATTTAACCCATTGTTGTGTATAAATCATACATTTTATTGTTACCATGTTGAGAAAACAGTTTCAAACCCATGTTTGGAACTTTAAAATACAATATACTACAATAGGATATGTTGATTGGGTAACTGAGTAACTTGCGCACCTAAAGTATAAAATAGGCCTCCCGAAGTATGAACGATCCACCAATGTGCGGATTTATCCGTATCCATTGAAGACCCATGTCGGAACTGGTACAAATACGTCCATTGCTGAAAAAAGTCCTCCCCAAACGATGTTACGAATAGCGATCCTGAGCCACCGCAGTCCATCGACCGCAACAAAAATCAGCTATAAAGATCATGCAATTTTGCAGCGCCATCTAGTTTTACCTATTCTAGATACCTATTCTTCAATGTAACCAATCGGGACAAAAATGTGTATCTGTTCGCCTTTTTATGTAATTTAATTATTTAACTAAATTTAACATGCACAAAAATAGAACTATAGCGGTCGGGTTGATGGACTGTGGTGGCTCAGCATCGCTGTTTGTCGTTTGGGGAAGCCTATGTTTAGCAGTGGACGTATACGGGCTGATGATGAAAAATAGAACTAAGTCTGGAAAAGCACGAAGGATATTTTAGTCTGTCCACGGGGGCAGTGCGTCCTACAGCAGAAAGATACTTAGCAAGCAAAAACGACTCATATTACCTCTAGCCATAGGCGCTAAATCCCAGCAATTCAGCAGCCCTTTCCTCGTCACAGCACCCATCGCAAGCTCCAAATAAAACAGTGGATAGGCGATCACAATACTGAACACATTGTATAGAAACAAAAAGGGAACCAAGCGTCGAAGATCATGTAGGTAAGGGTTCCAGCATAGCTGGTAGATGCCAACGCACGAGGAGGATACCAGGTGTTGGTAGCTTATGTTGTTGCTCCATCTGTCTTCGACCTGTGACGAGAAAAATATCAAACATAAGAAACGGCATAGTTGACCGTGCCTACCTCAAACAAACGGTTTTGTTATTTTATATACTAAAAACCAATTACATTATTTAAAGATTAAATTACCTTCATGAAATAGTCAATAGACATAGGTAATGTCAATAAATGAATTTAGACAAAGAAAAGGTAATTGATAATAACGTTCACATCATAAAAAACATTTTTTCCTTTCTTTTTTTCTCTATCCCAAAGTTGCCTGGGAGAAATCGATCTCAGCGATAAGGCCGCCTTTTGTAATGTTTATTTTTATTCAGAGATTTTTTTTAAATTTTGATAAAGTTTCCACTCGTTCTCTTAATAATTAAGTCCAGCCGTCATCGAACAAATCAACATCGGGGCTCTCCTGCCCCCTAGCACGGGGGTTGTTCTCTAGGGTAGAATAGACAAATGATATCGCATCGCCATACATTGTGTACATTATTGAAATTAAAGGAATGAATTTAAAATAATTTACGCATTCGATGACAATGTGTGAATTTTTCTCTACTCTACCCTAGACAACAATCCCCATGCTAGAGGGCCTGGACTCCAAGAGAGCGTTGAGTAGTCGAGGGATTTTATAATCAGTAGGTACACTTGGCAGGCGGAATGGTGAGCGCAGCAGGTCTTAAGAATACACAAAAAGGAGCTGCTTGGTATGTTAGTCGAGTCGTGCGAAATCCACGGGCTGAGTTGGAGGGGTCAATTAAAACGCCACGATGCCACGGGTCACGGTTTAATAGCGCACGCGAAAGTGGAGGGGGATTCTGTTTAGGTGTAAAACGGTATAAAAATCTAAAACTCGACTTCTGGGCATCAAGGTCAGCGCAAGGTCAGCGCTATTAAACCGTGACGCGACCTGTACTCTACGAATAATAGGTACATAATTATTAGCTTACCAGAGGGCTTATAGTAGATTCTGTAGCAGCACTGTTGCTAGTTTTCGTTCGAGAACTCTGCAATCAAACAAATAACAATAGAAATAGATACACAAAAAAAAATTGTTTTAAAAACAAAAACTTTGTACTTAGAATCCTTATTTTTACACTGATTTTAAGTTTTACGATATAAATAGTATTTAATCCATCGGGAATAAAAAATCCCATATAATATAAAATTTATATTAAACCACCTCGGAGTCATTCTTTATACAATATCAAAAGAATTTCCAAAATCTAAATAATTGACGGAAAAATCGACGAACATACATAAAAAACACATATAGCCGAACATTTCTGTTTTTTCGATTTTGTCCTCCTTTTTCGAAATCGGTTAAAAACAGAAGGCTCTTTGCCTAGAACATTCGCAGCAGTGGGAAAGTAACGATTAAAAGAATAATACCAACTGAGACAGGAGACAGCAGCGACTTTTTACTCAGAATACCAACAAGATGAGTAGGTAACCGCCACTTATGTTTATGAGACATCATGCATAACTTTGGAAGAACTTTAAGGTATATAGAAAAGGTATAAATGATAAAATTACTTAGAAGGTACTTACCTCGCTATCACTCATCTATAACGTGTAAAATAATTATTTTAATATTTTTTACAAAGCAAACACAATTCAAAACAATAATGTCAATTTGATTTTATTTCAGCCCAAATTTGACTCAGTGGTTGAAGTTGGCATAACTTGAAATTATTAGTCACAAAGGGAAATCTATGTTCACCTGAATCCAATCTATTTCCTTTAGCCTTTTTAGACAAGATTGAAAGATTTATATTCGACTAGCTGTTCCCCGCGGTTTCACCCGCGTTAAATACGAATTTCAGATTTCTAGGGGGATAAAAAGGTATTTTTTCCCGTTCAGTATAGCCGTGACGGAGGGACGAATTTTCGTATTAAAATACGAATATTCCCGTGAATCTCCCATGGGAATTTGATGAAAAAATAGGCTATGATACTCTCCATCCTTTCAACTAACTGTTTGAGAAAAATAAAGTCGATTGGTTGCTTACGGGCGTGAAGGAAGCAAATAAACAAACACACTTTCGCATTTTTAATACTAGTTAGGATTACTTAAAATAAGCGTTTACCAGCGTTAACTAATCAGAGCCCTGGGCCCATACTCGTAAAAACGAAATCGAAGTTTCTGATATTTTTTCCTGCAAACGCTAATCTTATGCAAGCGACATAAGAGTTGGTTTTCCATGAAAACGAAAACGAAACTTCGATTTTCCTTTTCCGAGCCCCCTGATATTGACGATAGTAACGAGACGTGATCGTGACATCTCATTATTGTAAAGGAGTCCGGACTCACTGGCTTGTGAAAAACTACAGGTACAACTAGTTTCTGCCCGCGATTTTGCACGCTTGGTTTCTATAGAAACGTAGGTTATTTCTATCGCATGGGAACTGATTTATGGGATAAAAAGTACCAATGTTTGATTACAGGTTTACAGCTACTGTGAAAAATTTCAACCCAATCCGCTCAGTTATCGTAAAGAGGTAACAAACCCCCAAACATCTATACAAACTTTCACATTTATAACAATTAAAAATTTTGCTGGACTGAAGCGCGACTTGTATGACTGGCCACACACAACACAGTAAACACGTGCAAACTTTAGCGCAGTCCCATCTTTAGCATGTCAACGATTGCACCAGCCGCGCTTCCGGGCTTGCGCGATTTACCGTCTTGCCGTTCACACGCTCCACCTTACCTGCGCAAACATGGAGCGTAAGACGGAGCGTGTGGCCGGGCTATTGATGGGCACAAAATAAATCACAATTTATAATATTATAACAAACATTATATTCAATTAAGTAATTCTAGCTATACATGGGCCTTAAAAGCTAATAGTTCGCACCATATTATTATTTTAGTATGGAAATCTTCTAGAGTAGAACAGACAGAGTGTTCTTGAAAAAAGTTTGTCTAAGTGATTAAAAAGGGGATTAAAGATAATATACCTACGTTAAGGGGCTACCCCGACCCAATCGGAGCCGCCACCTATTTTATCGTATTTATTATTATACGATATACAAAGGAATTTTCAAAAATCCCTTGGACCGTTTGTAATAACTATTATAAGCTTATTTTTTATATCTCTAATATTTTTATATTGTATAGCTTAGGAGGCGATGCGAAAACCGAGTTTGGTGGGCAAAAAGTGCAACTTCCTAAACTTAAAAGGAATTTTTGAAAATTCCTTTGTATAACGTAATAATACGATAAAGTAGGTGGCGGCGCTAGTTTGGGTCTGGGAACTGCCTTAAGAAGGCAGGCTAAATCTTCACGCTAGCGCCGCCACCCAATTTATAGGGTTCCTTGTTTTTTAAACCGTTTTTTAGGGTTAGTTTTGTGAAATGGTTATGTATGATGGTACAGAACCCTCTGTGTGCGAGTCGACTCGCACTTGGCCTGTTTTATCCTATTATTACGTTAAACATAGGATTTTTTAAATAACCTTTGTTCATTTTGTCATAGGTTTTTTATCTCACTCTCGGTCTCGCTGTAATATTTTTCTTTTGTATAGTTTAAGCAAAGAAGCGAAGTTGCTTTTGGTTGCCATCAAACTCTGCTTTCTCTGTCTTCTTTATAAAAATTATTTCAGAGCTATTCAGAAAAGCTGCAGTATAAACAACATAATACAATTCTTTTTTGAAATTCTACATAAATACATAAGAAAAAATTGTTGGTGGCGCTAGTGTGAACATTTACTCCTCCTTAAAAGGATAAAACAAGGATTTAAGTAAGATTTGATAAAAGAATCTGCTATGTCTGTCTGATCTAACCCTTTTGCTTTGGTACAAACATAAACAGAAAAATTGATACATCATTGTAAAAACTAAATTAAATATTATATTTTGGTCGTACGAACAAAGTCAAGACGAGGTTAAAAATAATGAAATTTGAAGCCACGTGTTAAAAAAAATCTAATTGATTTTTGGTCAGTTTATCAATTATCTTAATTTTAGACAAAATCTTAAAGTTTGAGCCTTAGCTATATTAGGAACAACAGGATTTAAATTAGACTTCATGTTTTTGGACTAGTCATGATGAAATTAATACGAAAACGAATGAGAATAAAATACACAAATAACAGTAATAAGACTGTCCTTACTGTGAAATGGAATATTGCCCACTTTTTTTTGTATTTGCAGTTAGGTCAGGGATATCTGTGATGGGTTGAGTAGATACATAATATGTATATAAATTCAAATGGCATGAAGCTTATCTTTTATTAATTCTATGCAATAGATATGACAACTGCTACAGCCAAGCCTTGTGCGAAACAAAGAAAGCATTTTCTGTCTTATAACATTATTCGGACGTCAAACAAAACTCTGGAAAAATATATAAAGTTTTTTTTATTACAGGTATTCGGAAACCAAACTTGCGAAAAAACGCTTATTTTAATACCTACCAATCTTAGAAATTCTAATAAGATCCCAAATTTTTAACATGAACCCGCAACTCTCCCTCACATTACGGGATGCGCTATCAATTGCGCCACGAGGTTATGTGACGTAGCCTCCAGTGTGAGGCTTAAGCACTATAATGGCAAAAACCTACCACTCTTGTTTATGCTAGCTTTAAAAAGTTGTACATACAACATGGTTCATTACTATGATTCTATTTTAAACAGTGCCTTTTTAAGAGGCACGTATTTAATATGGACTTTCTGGAATTCGTTTGCTTGTACACATACATATTTTAGGAACCCATTTTATATTTTTCAAGTATTAAACTGTACTTGATTATGAGAAATTATATTTTTAAAGTCTTGATTCCTATAATAACAAGCTGTCATAGCTTGGACATCGCATTAGATAGTAGCATAGGATTTTTTAAACCCCCCTCTCCCGGTGATACGAGGTGAGGTTTAAGACTAACCCCCTCCCCTCCCCATCACTTATATTTTTTTGTTATTAAGTATCTTTAAAATTTGAGAATAATATCTTTCAATTCAGGAAATTATAACCTTGCGGTTGTCGCGGCGGGTGGGGGAATCGTTGCCTGGCAACGGCGACTAAAGCTCTCAAGTTTTTCGATTGTTTAGAAATCGCGCGTTCATCGACAAAATAAACACACGTGATATCTCACTACAACCCCCTCGCTCCTTGTGATATTTCATGATTTTTGTCATACCCCCTCCCCCTTTCGAGCCTCACGTGATTAATGGACGACCCCTTAGTTATCTGTCATAGAAAGGAATATCTCAACCTCGCTACCTCGACACGAAAACATTTTTACCTTCACTGCAAGGTGAACAAACAACAATCAAATTAGAAACACAGTCCGTTATTTGACTTTATTAGTTAATAATCTTGAAGATCAACACAGCAAAAGAGCTTTTAAATGTCAAAAAATCAAATAAACCATTATTTTTTTGTCGTAGGCAATGAATCTTAAATTTATGATATGGAACCAAATATCATCTGCGTTTTTTGTGGCATCATATAAGAAGCTTCACACTGTGAATACAATGCACTCTTTGTACATAATAAAACGCACGCTATTGGCTGAAATTGTTATCTTGCCCTTTGTGAAATTTCGTAAAAAAAATTCTAAAAGAATTTCTAGAGTTTTTTGCTTGATGGTACCGTAAGTTTTATGTTAGGAACAATAGGTAAATTTTTATTCCGGGCTTGCAATGCAGATATTTGACATAGAATTGTTATTTTTCATAACATTTATCAAGGGTTATACAATGGAGTCAATGCAACTGTAGTCAAACATTTAAAACACTTCAAAACTAAAAAAAGTAGGAATGTGCTATTCCCAGGACTTAGGTAGTACCTACTTAGTTATAGTCAATAAATAATCATTATGATTAAACAATAGTACTCTGTTTGCATTTGAAGACTTTATATTAAAAACAACCTTTTTAAAATTTTAGACGAAATGAGTTTGTTACGCCATCTAGTAGGTGACGTTACAGCCTTCAATCTGGTGTTTGACGTTTCCGCTAAAACCACCGCAGTCATGAGATATTTGATAGAAAAGTTTGTTTGAATTCTCCAACAACAACCTTTGTCAGTTCCATTTCTATCAAAAACAACCAATGTCATTTGACATTGGTGCTTTTTGGCAGAAAAAAGTGATTGTTCAACTTTTAGCTAAAACCAAAAAGTTGAAGTTGAACTTTTAGCTATTTGATTCCGTCAAAAATTACACATGTCAAGTTGACACCAGTGGTCAATGTCATGCATGTGGTGTTTACTTTCGTGTTTCATTTTACGAGAACGGGCGGTAATTCTTTCTAATTATGGATAATGCGGAAGAATCTATACCTAGAAAAAGACCAAGAATGGAGAAGAAAGCAGATATTATCAAACAAAAGAAGGTGAAAGGTGAAGAACACGTAAATCACGTAGGAAAGTTGATACCTGCAGTAGAAGTTGGACCTGATTGCAAGTAAGTGGTTTTCTGGCATTCTTGATGATAAAACTTTACTAATGAGCTATGTTAACTTACTATTCTTTTTATATTTCAGCTGTAAAAGGCACGAGTGTTTTACAAAAATAGATTTTGAAAAACGAAACCAGATCTTGTCAGAGTTCCTGAATCTTCCTTCAAAGGATCTTCAGGATTCCCATCTATCGGGACTGATCAAAGTCGAGCTTGTGAAGCAAAGACGATCCAGAAAACAAAATGTGGACCAACTAGATATAATAAATCACGACACAGCATTCTATTACAAAGTTTGTGTAAATGAAGGTGATGCATTTTTCAGATTAACCTATATGTGCGAAAGCATTTTGTAGTTTCTATGGAATTGGTAGAAACAGATTAAGGCGTATTCTGAAATACCTCTCTGAATCATCAGTTGCACCCTTAGATCAAAGAGGCAAGCACTTAAACAGACCTTATATGCTACCATTGCTGGTTAAATACCTTGTTGTTGAACACATTAAGTCTTTCAAACCAAGACAGTCACATTATTCCATCAGAAAGAATCCCAATAGAATGTACTTGTCAGAAATTCTGAACATCAAAAAAATGCATGAAATGTTTCTGAAGGAGTACCTTATATGCGTCCCTTATAAAGCCTACTGGAGCATTTTCACAGGTGAATTCAACATCAGATTTGGAGTACCTAGGTCTGACACATGCACAACCTGTGACCGACTTAAAATCAAGACAGAGAATGCTATGGATGAAAATGAAAAAAAAACAACTAGAAATTGAAAGGAAACTTCACCTCTCAAAAGCTGAAAAATTCTATGAATTAAAAAGGATTTGGAAACAAAGAGCTCAGGAGGGCACTGTCACGGTAATATCATTTGACTTTATGCAAAATTTGCCTCTGCCTCATATTCCAACAACACCAGTGTTTTATTGCCGGCAGCTTTGGTACTTTGTATTTGGTGTACATAACCTCAGCAATGATGATGCATCTCTGTATTGATACCATGAAGGTGTTGCTAAGAAAGGGCAAAATGATGTCACTTCCTTATTGTTTCACTACTTAACACAAACAGAAACAAAACCATAATTGGTACTGTTTTCAGACGGATGCTCTGGCCAAAATAAAAACTATGTAATGGTACATTTTTTGTACATTTTGGTCCATTTTCTCCACATGTTTGATAGCATTACTTACATTTTCCCCATCAGAGGACATTAATTTTTGCCAAATGACCAAGATTTTGCTATCATAGAGAAGAGGAAGAGAAAAGAGACGGCAGAAACACCTGATGATTGGGATTCTATAATGAGTGGATGCAGAAAGCATCCAAGCCAAGTTAGATGTAAAGAAGACTACAGAGCAGTATTTGTTGAAGTTGCCAAAACCGGCTGTTCAGCTGAAAACCTTGAGGATATAAGATCGAAGAAGAGTCTCCACTGCTGTTTGTAAGAGATCATTATACTGGCCCATGGTGGACCTGTATTATCAGAAATAAAAAAACCCCCAATGAGGTATCATTTTGCCCTATGTATGGCGGTCAAATTTCTATAAACAGGGCAAAACTTAATGACTTGGAAAAATTAGTTCCATTTCTTAAAGAAAGAAACCAAGAGTTTTACAAAACTCTGACTGGTATTGAAAATGGAAATGGGGTTGATATAGATAGTTCTGATAATAGCAGTGGAGAAGAATAGTACCTATATTTTTTTAATTTACATAATCATTATAAGAATAAAATAGAGAAGTGTAGTTGAGTACTTAATAAAAGAAATGTTCAAATAAATTGTATGGTTTTTACTTTAATTTCCATCAAAAGTGACCTTTGTCACTTGAATTTCCATCAAAAGCGACCTTTGTCACCATCTTGTCAAGTATAGGTGAGGTTTACTATGAGTATCCATTATTTTTATTTATCAAAAAGTACACAGTAACTAGGCGAAAACTAGAGGAAAAATGATTGAGCATGATCCGTACCAAAATCGCGCTTTCATTGGACGATAAATGGTTTAATTTATCTGCTGAAAAATGAGTTGTACTGACAAAGGTTGTTTTTAATATAATGTCTTCATTTGTATTTGCATGTAGGAAATAGCTTTTTTGTTTTCTTTGTCAGATATTAAGGATGTTGCATACATAATCAACTCCGAAACGAATCATTAGCTACCGCCTCAACTCGACCCGTGTAGTAATTTTAAATAACTTAACTATATCTATGTCTGAATTTCTGAATAACCTGTACCTAGAGGTAGAGTCGAGAGATAAGTAAGTAATCAAATATTGATATCACCTAAGAGGCATGTATGAACATCATTGATACACCCCTGCGTTTCTTAAATTTACAAATCTATCCATCCAAGATTACCTGGAAGATATCGCTTCTAAGCGATAAGCCCGCCCATTGTGCTTTTCTTATGTAATGTCTGCTTGTAATGTTGTTTTTCTGGTGTACAATAAAGAATTTTTGTACTGGCATTTTTGGCGTGCGTCTTGTGTTTTTCGTTCTAAGCCTTGACTTCATCTACACGGTGCACAATTTAACACACTAGTACAGGGTGACCTTTTAAAATGGGAGTGGATAGCCAAATCAGAAACCATGAGAGTTAGAGAAAAGTCGTGAAAGGAGTCTTGACCTCAGTAATTGAGATATCAAAGACTACTTATTCATTTCTTTTTTAATTCTGCTTTTTTTATATTCTACTTTTGCAGGAAATCATCCTCGTATATTTTATATTAAAATAAGTTTTTTTTTTTATTTAAATGGGAAAATTGTCCCCTTGTATTTTTGCACCAACGGATTCGGTTGCTGATCTGATAAGCATCAATCTCTGCAAAGAAATGCACCATTAAGAAAGAAAGGAAATGGCTACTTTTTACAATTTTAATTTGAATCTCCCCTTACTAAGCACCAAAAATATAAATATTTTTCCGGTCAAAAGTTGTGCTTGCCAATAGCCAGTAATAAGCTTGTATTTTATTGGAGTTTATATGGAACTTTTGTGTCATAAATCGAGGTCATGACTTTTCTCCAACTCTCATGGTTCCGGATTTGGCCATCCACTCCCATCTAAAAAAGCCACCCTGTATAACTAATTATTATAAATTACATCAATCAATATCAACTTGTGCAGCATCGCATCGCATCATATATTTTATGTAAAGGTACAATTAGGCACACTAATAATTAAACTCTCAGTTTTTCTAGAAAAAACCAAGGCCTGACCATAGATTTTTGAATGATACCAATTGTTACTGGTTCGAACAACGTTTGTTCTAAGAAAACAGTG
This sequence comes from Eupithecia insigniata, assembly GCA_947859395.1. Taxonomy (NCBI): domain Eukaryota; kingdom Metazoa; phylum Arthropoda; class Insecta; order Lepidoptera; family Geometridae; genus Eupithecia; species Eupithecia insigniata. The sequence continues at coordinate 4,847,100 of OX402002.1, forward strand.
ATTCATGGTATCTATAACAGTATATGGTATATCAAGGCCCAGATTATAATATTTCTTAAAATGTCTACTTATCCTACAAGCTGAACAAATCTCCGGCAGAGGGTAAAGGTGCCAGCCCACCGGTGACGTCGGGCAAGCGCGATACATCAGGCAGGTTCTCTATGTGTGACTTCACTTCGACTTTCACTTCGTAGATTTTTTGCAGCTTTATGTTGTATTCCTGGAACGAATTCTCAATGTTAGTTAGTGGGCGTGGATGCGTGCATTTACGTATTGCTTGTATTTTTGTGCGCTTAGCCCTAACTCTGTAAGACGACAAACGATATCGCGAACACCGTGTCTTATCTGTCTTTAGAGTTGAGTTTTGCCCATCGTTTCATTCCGAATACACTGAAAGTCCTTCCAAATTATCGGGGCCCATATAATCCATTTTCGCCTAAGTATGCTTAGCCCCGACTCAGTGAGATACAAAACAATGTTGTGAAGACGATCGAAGACGACCGTGTCAAATCAAACTTAAAGCTGAGTTTTGCCTGTCCTTTCATTCCGAATTCGATCAGTATCAGGGTCAGGAGTGCCTTTTATGTCAGTTGAAATGCAACATTACAAGCGTGTGAGTAGCATTTTTTGCCTGCAGCAGTTTTTGTGAAGGTCTGACTGTATTATTGTCACGAGCCTCGTGTCCCGACCGCTAGAAGGCGGAGCTTACATGATGCTTACACAGATAAGATTTTAGTCACTATGATGTTTTTTTTTTTTGTAATGGGCAGAGTTTTGAAGGGTTCGTTTGAGTCACATAGACCTTTTCTGTATCTAACGGTTGGGTTATTAATGGCGCGAAAAAGGATCGACTACCTGGGTCCATGGTATACAGCATCGAGCCAATGGAAATATATTCGGTTTTGGGGATTGGTATTCATACACTTCGTTGCTTAGGTAAGGATTTCATATGCAATATTATGTGGGCCACGACCCTAATAAAACCAGGTCGCAGTTCAAAGACGCTAGATGGCGTGATTATGGCAAAACATAGAATGAAGCTGTAGTAGAACTTATACAAGCTCCGCTTAGTTTGGGACTAGATAATGCTGTGTGGATTGTCCAACATTATTTATTACTTAAAAAGTATTTTAAGATTTGTGATGAAAATGTTTGTCTTCTATGTTTAATTTAAATCTGAATGTGCCTAAGTCTGTCTTTCAAGCCTTAACGGTTTCGCAGATTTCACTGTTTGGCTGAGTAAATAGATAGTATGGTATCCCAGGAACGGCATAGGCTTTTACCATAGGGTAAAAGCCGGGGCGTGTTTTTATAGAAAAACACGTGCGAAGTCACGGACAGAGGCTAGTTATTTATAATGTTTTTACCTCTAGCCTAGCCTCGGCCTGCTTAGCCAGATCTTTCTGCGCCTGCGCGAAGTCCCGTAACATGGCCGCCACCTTTCTTCGCTTCTCCAACTCATCAGAAAGCCTCAAATTGTACTCCGTAAGTAGTTCCACGGCAGAATTCACGATTACGCTTAGACGCAAGGCTGACTCCTTATCTGGAATTAGAGACTTTATGATTAGGATTTTAAAGTTCAAAATAGAGTTCTATAGAAAGGAATTTGGTAATCCACGAACTGCCTGATTGCTTTTTACCTTTTGTAAGTATTCTAAACAATACAAAAACTGTAAACCTATCTTGGCTTTAAAGTTGATAATAAACATCGATAACACAAACGTAGACTGACATGGGCTTTCCACCGTTTCAATACAGTTTGAAATTGTTTAAAGACTACTTGACTATCTGCTCTATAACAAAAACTTCATGAAAAAATTCAAGGGTTCCTTCAACTGAAGACTTTTTACAGTATCGACCTACATTTTTGTAAATAACAATGGCGTCTGAAAACTTAAGATTTTATATTCTATTCCATAGAAATAAAGTTCGGTTTTCTTCATTGAAATCGACGACCGGCGACGCTGCGCCGACGAGCGTTGACTCTCGAACTAAATATAAAGCATAGAATAGAAAATAGACCCAGCATTCGTCCTTGCACCACCACACCAGCATGACGTATCATTAGAGAAACTGGGGGTCTACTTGGAAAACGAAATACGAAGTTTCTTATTCATTTTCAAGTGAAAACAGATCTTATGTCACTTGCGTAAGATAGCATTTACACGAAAACGAATCAGACACTGATTTTCGTTTTTACTGGTAGACCCCTTAAACTAAGTTCTTACTTCATACGGAGCTCAATTTAAAAGCCTATTGAATACAACCATTTCATAGATTTCAGTTTGATTTCAAATGAATGGACGTGTAAATAATTTATTTTCAGTTAAAATAGATTTTTTTGAAACATTTGGTAGGTAAGGTAATCTCAAAATATATTGAACCATTCATAACCTAATCAAAACTAAAGAGCTTTTCTCCTGTACTTAATAAACTAAATTAAGATACAAGAATTTCGCCTTTAGGTACAGTCAACACCATAATGCTGGGCATGACAATTGGAAGAAAAACACATTCTTCCTGTAGGAAAAACGCTTTTGGAAGATTGGCCATGTACAGCGATTTTTGTGCCTGACTGTACCTACATACATGACAATCTTCTCAGGCACATACATTTGGCCATTGGCTCAGCGTTCAGTTTAGGCCCTAAATGTGTATTTACTAGAAACTATGGTTGAACTTAAAGTTCTGTTAGTGTACTATTTTCTAGTTTGGGGTATTTTATTCGTACCAACAAACAAAATTTTATTCTTGCGCAATAAATTGAGTTAAAATAAAAGTAAAAAAAAAAATTTTTTTTGGTCTAAAACTTAGATCGAGATAAACACGGTAAACTAAATTCTGTTTTGTATGCCTGATATTTCCATACCAACTAAGAATACAATATGGTCACAAAAAAACTTGAAAAGTAATTTTATAAGGCAGAGTGCCTATTTACTTATCTCCTTGATTAGGAATTTGTGACTATAAAAAGAAAAACTCAATTATTAGACTTTACAAAGCTAAGTGTTCCTCCTAAATGTTTGTGGAAGTGTGTATAGGGTATTTTGATAGGGCCTAAACTGAATAAAGAGATATATGGATACATAGTTCTTTATTGTATAATCTTAATTCTAAAATACACGAGATTTCAAACAGCCATTGTTAGATCACAATTAAATTTAAATTCAGTACAAATTTATTCATATAACTAAGGATTACAGATTTTTTGAGCAAAAATTTTTTCTTCAGTCAAGTTTTACAGTTCATTTCACGTTTTTATTTAAAATTGGTTTGTTAGTATAAATTGATTTGTTTTTAATTGTATAAGTATTGTAAATAAATGGTTTGTTCACATTGATTCGACACATTTTATAAAAATCTCACTAAAATGTCATTACATCACAAAATAATATAAGAAAAACTCTTGTCTCACAGAATTGCTTATAAATTTAAAAATACAATCACATAATAAATTGGCTTGTTTAGAGCCTCATACAGCAAGAAAATTCATCTTGAATTCTGCAGCTAAAATAGCATCAAACTCTAAATAGCCATAAATAAAAATCATAATTTCATTATAAGAGATGTTTCTTACATCTACTGTGCCAAGACACAATGTTCCTAAATCTAGTCAGTTTTTTCTAGTTCTAGTATGAATGAACCTTGATATTATATCGCACACAGCCTAGGTTTCCATAAAAACTAAGAGTAAAAATCCTAAATACTATCACAATTTAAAAATCAGTCAGGAAGTTAGAAACATGTGTGGCGTTTTGCATAATACTTAGCTATGCGTTGTATTTGAACAAATGTCTCGATCGTAAAGATTGTGAGATTGAAGTTTGTGGAATACTATAACATATTTTTAAAAGCAAAATAAAACTGCCACCTGTTTGCGCTGTCAGGTATGACCAGCTATTTCATTGTACAGGTAGTTTTGAAGGCATGTGTACTTTTTCAGACACTTCAAAATTTTGGAACAAGTAAAATTTAATACAATTAGATACCTGTAGTCGAAAGTTAAGAACCCAATAAAATTGCAATAATTAAAAAATTATAAGGTTGTGTGTTTGCATTCAAAACATCAAACATGGGCAAAAATTCGAATTGCCATTTATTACATTTCTATAGAAATTGATTTAATAAAATATTTGCCACTTAAAAGCTTAAGACAAAATAAAATTGCAATGATAAAATTTATAAGCTTGTGTGTTTGCAATCGAAACACCAAACACAGCCTAATTCAAATTGGCATTGCTATCATTAAATTTGTATAGAACTTGATTTACTAAAGTATTTGCCACACAATGTTTCTAACACATAATCTAGCATTTATCTATATTACTACTAACACAGTCAAGTTTCAAAATAAATTGTACCATTAACATTATAGCAACAATATTATACGCACACAGCCTTGGTTTCCTCTAAAACTAGGAGACAGTCAAAATAGTATCACATAATATAAATTGATTAGAAAAATGCATCAATAAAAAAAAATATAATAAGATATAAACATGGTGTTCACATAAAAATGAAATGACCATGTATCAAGTACATTGTCAAAGCTAAAAAAAATGTGGTATTATTTAATTTTGATCACACATTTTTGAACAAAAATAATTATTACGTTTTATTTAATTCGAGATTTTAATCAAATCAAATTTACCAAACAAGCAGTAAAAATTAAGATAAGCAAGATTACCACATTAATAATTGAAAATTCCATTGACCATTAAATCTGCCAGTAATTGTTTCTGTTTTAAGCGTAATAAAACGTTTTCCTTACAACTTACTATAATTCTGATGTTTATTGGCTTTATTTTGTGCACAAGAGCACTCGGGCTCGGCCAAAGATGGGGGTGGTATATAATTGTTATCCACAATCCAGTTAAACTCTCCCTTCATTTTAATAATGAGCAGTAATGCAAGAATTTGATTGAATCTGTGAACCGTCTCATTATCCATATCATCAACTTCTATCTTACTTATCAAAGCCAACACATTATCTAGCTTATTACCTTCCAACTTAGATAGTAAAGCAACTTCTGACACTTCTGGAGGAAGTGAGGCAATGCGTTCCCTGACTGCCTCGTCGCTTGAAGCACTGAGCTCTAACTCCAAGAGCGCCTGCAAAAAATTGCTTGTTATCAAGTGCTGTGGAAGATCGGTATTCTGAGACTTAGTCGCCGAATACTGTAATTTCTCCTATTAGCCAAATACTAGATGAAATAAATGTTCGTAAACTCGTAAGTAGAGCTTGGAGCAAGGCGGGCGGGATTTCTTAATACATGGCATAAGGTGAATTTTAGCTTAAGTATGGACAAACATTTCATCCTAAATTTTTCTGGAGTATAGGATCATCATCAGCACTAATATGCCTACTACTGAACATTTCTCTCCAAACAAGGGCAATTTTGCTATAATCACCATGCACAGGATTTGGTGGAAAGTGAGACATGCTTGCCCATAAATGCTAAATATAAAACTTTTGCTGTAAACATTCTGAAAATGTCACAGTGCTGACGAAATTAGAATGATCATGGTGAAATGTGAACTACTAAGGAGTTGCAATAACAATATAATATCATGTAGTATTGAAATTTAAAAAAGTTAAATTTAATGAGTAGAGTTCGATGTGAAGTTAGTAGCGAGTAACTAATAACAAACTTAAAATAAAACTCATTAAAGGCAATTAAGCACCATTTAATAAGTAAATTTTTATTTCATAATGAGATAATAAGAATTTATGAGTGGGTTAACCAATGCTGTAAGTTTTTTTTATCATAAATTTTAATTATGTTTCAATTTAGTGATGACCTTTATGCTCCCAAAATGTTTTCTTATTTTATTCTCATATAACGAGTTTTAATGTTGATGCTGCACAAAAATGATAATAAATAACAACCAATAGAAATAAATAAAGATTCTATTGATTTTTGGTAGAGATTTTATTGCAATCAAGATTATTTTGCTTGTTTATTTTGGTTTAAAACTAGACAGAAAAGGAACATTTCATATTTTATGATGTATACACTAGCATGACCCTTGATTTTAACAAGCTGTGTGTGACATGTCTTACATCTTCTTGGGTTGATATCTTTACATATACAAAAAAAAAGATATCCTCTTTTTAAGTTTTGATGTTACACGATGGATACTGCGTTTATATGTAAAGTGCAGTGTTGGTTACCTTCCAGTAGACATTAGTGATCTAGTGTAAGTTATTCCATACTTTTAGAGATCAAAAGCAAAAAAATTATCAACACTATCCCAACCCTGCGCAACTCACAAGGTAAATTTTTGTAGAAATTTTTGTAGAAACTTGAATATGGAGTTTAATTCTCTATACACAGGGGGGTACAAGGGAATAAAGCAGTACAAACCTTGACCAGCTCCTCAGATTCTGGTGGGTCACCAGGTGGGGTCTTCGGACTCAGGGTAGTGTGTGTCTCGATGGTCCCATCGACTTCAATCTTAGTCTCGCTTTGACGCCTTTCATGCTTTGAATCAGATTTCATTTTTTTCTTTTCGGTTTCTCGGATGTCAGGGTCTTTGGGTTCAGGGACAGCAGATTTACGCTTGTTTCCACTCTTGTCATTGTTTTCCTCAGGTATGGCATCATTAGGGTCCACTAAAAAGAACAATTTATTAGTTTTCTGATGACATTATGCTGTCTTCAATGACAATATTGTCATTGTGGTGCTAGAAGTAACTAAGTGCACGTGAAGTAAGTGTCACTTGGTGACTACTCTCACTACAACAACAATAAATACTTCAATAACAATATTCTGAGGGTAGCTACATATCTTACCAGCAACTTTGAAATCCTGTATTTTCTGAGCATCATACACTCCTCGCTCTTGCCAGATGTTCAATATTCTGTGCAGAGAATGCTTGGTCTTTGTATTGACTCCTGTTTTTGCCATATGCTTGAATGATTCACCCAGCACTTCACCAAATTCCTTCCCGTATTCCGGTCCCTTCTTTTTGCTATTCTGTATGACATCATTGGCTAGATACATGAATGTTAACTGCTTGGCATCTTTTACTGCAAGTAAAATCATTGAATTTATGAGCATTCCTAAATCATAATTAACTAATGTCCATTTAACCAGATACTAAGTTATGGGATAACATCAAGTAATAGTGCCCGTTATCGAACAGCTGGATAAAACTTGACCAACAGGTTGTGGTTGCGAAAAGCCCATTGAGTAAGAACTATACTTCAATCGGTATTTAGATACCAGGCAAGAGTGGAAAACATTGTCTAACAGTTGGTCCATTTACACAAGTTACATTAAAAGCATTAGCATAGTTTCAAAAAGCATGTATTGCCAACGTGGTGGATGCCCCCTGCTGCCGCAGAAAATTGAGAGGAGTAGGTTGATCAGATTTAGATGAAAATTAGAGGTTATGTGCAGAACTTTCCATTGAATGTGAGACTTTACCTTTCATGAACTCCTTGAACCAAGTCTTCACAACCGCAGAATGGTGTTTCCGATGATGAATTAGCCACAAAGACAGAGTTTGAATACTTTGTTGGCTGGAATTTAGCTCCTGAAGCTTACGTACAAGCGCATTCTCTGTAAACCCAGCCATGTTCACAAATAATCAAAACCCACACACTTCGTACAGGACATAAGCAACAATTTGATTGCAATCGAATGAGCACTTCTTTTTCGTTTTGATTTTGTAAAACTGAGATTGGGTTTGCGTTAGTGACCCAAACTACACCAACGCAACGCCATGTTGAAATTGAAATTGTTTTGAGACAAATGTATACTCTTTGGTTTTGACATGAGAGTGGGGCTGGCTCTACGACGATTGGACGAAGGTGGAGAGGGGACAGTATTAGGTAGGGCTTATTAAGTTGTCTCTACTGTATACTCGATCACGCAACAACAATCGTCTATGGAATTCGATGATTGATTGATAGTGTAAATAGCGCTTAGCAATCTGCGATTTCCTTCAGCTACTCACAGGTGGCGGTATACACAAAATTTCATAAAAACTCCATAAAGGTTGTATTTTACAAATTATTTATAGATGGCGTTATTCGTCAAGTCAGCTCAGCTAAATTATTTATTACATTACCATTACATACCTATGTTTTAATTTACGTCCTGTTGAACTAAGTTTCTTACCATTATTATTTTTGTAACACCAAATTGTACAAACAGTCTACCTAAAATTATTTTGACTTCTATCTTTCTCTCTGTCTATTACGTTTTCACTTTAAATAGGTAGCTGAACGGATTTTAACTTCTATCCCGGAAAAGGTTTGGATGTTTGTTACCTCTTCACGCCAAAACTTCCTACAGGACGGATCAGGCTGAAATTTTTCATACAGTTCGTTCCAGGTCTAGAATAAAACTTAACACCATAGGTGGGACAGTCAATTCAAAAGTTTACTTCATTAATCGTTATTTTAAAAAGTTAAATTCGTGAAAATTTAACTCAAGTCAAAAAAACCGTTAAAAGTTGACCATTTCAAATAGGTAAATAAAACAAAAACAAGTATAAAGATTTGTAGCTAAAAGACCTGGGTAAAAATATCTCGCCTTCTCGACGTAATTTACTTAAGTTGTAACAATTGTAATCTCAATTTTAATGTCAGACTTCTGCCTTTCTAGTAAAATGCATATTTCTGTTCTAGACATTCAAAATTATTAAAAAAATAGAATTTTACTTTCGCCTTTATAAACAGCACTTTTTCACTGAGCCGTTTTTCAATGTTTTTTTTATTACTCGTTGTGCTAACTATTTCGATATTTTTATGGTGTTGCTATGTTAAGTACAATATACTATCACTGTTATTTTCAAAATGAAACCCTTTTCAAAAACAACATCCCACATTTCGGCTAGGACAACTTTGCCTTTTCATTACTTAATATTTTATTGTGTAGTAATAGTCATCAAAATTGTTAATCCGTTAAGCAGATTGATAACTTCGTTAATTAACGGTTAATAGATTAACGAGTTAATGCCCAACTTTGCATAACATGTTAGTTGCCACAGTCAATATCATGAAATGAAATAATTATCAAGCTGTTTTTTTTGTATGTTTTGTTAATTTAGGAAAAAATAGGCAATTCATGTTATATACATAAATAAATAATGCTGGACAATCCACACAACATCATCTAGCCCTAAGCTAAGCAGAGCTTGTGTCATGAGTAGTAGATGACTGATATACATAATACAATATTACATAGATATTTTTTATTATACATAGAAAATACCCAGAACACCCGAGAAAAATATTTGCGGATCGTACCAACATTTCTCCCAAAGCGGGAATCAAACCCACAACCTCCTGCGTCGCAGGCGAACCTTCGCCCGCCGCGCCACATCGGTCGTCTATCGTTAGGAGATAAATTATTCAATTGGTCATTAGTCTTAGTAATTAAAAAAAAATCGGAAAATTTGTGGGAAGTCGTAAAAAGGTGTAATAGGTTTTTCTAGACATTTCCCGTGGCGTCTTTTAAGTAAGTGGAGTTTATGCAAGTTTATGGCGGCGTTATGTTTACCAAATGGCAGGTATGTAGGTACCGGGGCGCGTAGCGCGTGCGCGCTCGTTTATGTCTTTTGTATGAAGATTTTATCACCGTATGTGCTTACGCGCACAATAGGTTTTATTAAATAGGTATAAGGACTAGCGTTTTTCAGGTGATCCATAAAAAGAAGTTGGTAATGTAGCGAATAATTTACAAAATCGGACCAGTAGTTCCAGAGATTACCCCCTATCTACTCACAAACTAACAAACAAACTTTACTTCTTTTATTTGGAAAGTTAAGTCTTTCTAGCAGAATTTTCGAGCACGGTGACCAGTCTCAAGGGAGACAAGCCATATCTCTATTTTTTATAGATGTAGAAGACAAGGTTGTCTGGAGTCGTCGCTCTTTAGCGATAAGACCGCCAATTGTCGCTTATTCAATAATTATTATTTTGTAAATTATTTCTAAGTATGCAATAAAGTATTATCTATCTATCTAGGATTATAGATCTAGATTAGATTTATGCCAGATTTAGGCTATTCTAATTAGGTAGGTACCTATCTAGTCTAATTAGGCAAAGTCTTTTTAGTTTCTAATGTGACAGACTGTCTTTACCCTGTATTCTTGCTCGGCTCGCTCTTGGCTTCGCTCTAACAACCGGTGAAAAGTTACCCTATGACGATTATGATAAGTACCGTATTTTAAGCAATTTTCGAGGTTGATAGGAAAATTTACCAATTGCAATTTTATAAAATTACCTAGTTCCAAAACAAAAAAGAAGTCATAAATCCAGTATTCGAATCAAATCAACATTCCGTGAAATAAAAAGAGTCACTTGTTTGCATAAAGATGACAACAGACCGGTCTCAATATCAAGCAGATGATCGTCTTTCTAAAGGCAAAGCACTTGCGCTCGCAGCCTCCAGTAGGTACCTAGCCAATCGCGCGCACGGACCCGCGCAGCTCTTTCCCGCGCGATATTACATCGATCTAAATTCAAATTCAACTCTTTAAAAATAGCATCGAAAAAGTTTTTATCGAGAAATTTGGAGTTTAAAAAAGTTTTTAGTGCTTTGCTTGCTTAGTGATCAATATGAAGTTCGTTTTCAATAACAACTTGCAAAGTGTTTTGTTGGTGTCATTGGTACTGCTGGCCAATGCCCAAAGGTCTGCAAACTTCAAAGATGTTGGTAAGTAAAAAAAAAAAACGTAATAGTCTTGAAATAATATTTTACATTGGAGTTGGCTATATGATTACCGGGCTATGTAATAACTAATAAGCTCTTACTGACGTCAGATAAGATATGTGTAGATTGCTATTTGGGTATAAGAGCTGAAGGATTTTGATAAGACGTAGGTACCTTTCTATCTCATCAAGAAAATAAATCACTCAATGTATTTAGGTATGTAGGCAGGTATGTATATCCTAATATGTGAAAACACAGTTTGTAGAACAGTAGATAATTGTTTTATACTTAGGTGTATTGTCAAGTTTCATAAACTATTTGATAATAAATAAACAACGTTGGAATTTGTATAATTTTTGGACGCTCCTAGAAAATAATAATAATAAAACCACTTTTAATAGGGGGATATTTGCATACTAAATACCCTTTATTTGTAATTTTATTTTTATTTAAATACCTATCATAGTTTCAAAAGTTCTTTACTGAAAAACTTTTTGAATAAAAACACAATGTAAACAATAATTTTTAATCGTAAATTATTTTTCTGATATCTGTGTATTAGATTAACGGCCTATTCTGCCCATTAGTTTTGTTAGTCAAGCTACACTTACGCGCCGTCTTTAGAATGTAGGACAGTGTTGTAAAAAATGCAGATTTTGTAGCTTCCGATTACATAAAGACACTGCCCTCGGCCCCAAAAAGAAAGATAAATTAAGTACAAGTATTTGTTTTTATTAAGCCGTGGGGTCGCGGCGTACGAATATCGACCTCTCCAACTCAACCCGTGGATGTCGTAAAAGCCGACTGAGGGAACCTACCAGAGGAAGGGCAGCAGCTTCCTTCTGAGTATTTTTTAAACACCAACACTGCGATCACCAATCCGCCTGCCAAACGTGGTGATTATGGCAAATCCCCCCCTACATGGGAGACCATCCACTCGATGGACCGACGACATCGTAGTGGTCGCAGGGAGTCGATGGATGGAGGCGGCTCAGGACCGCTATTTGTGGCGTCGTACGGGGGAGGCCTATGTCCAGCAGTGGACGTGTATGGGCTGATGATGATGATGATGATGATTTGTTTTTATTATATTTTATTCAAATAGTAATAAAAATAGTACCTATTGGTTATACATATACATAAGAAACGAAATCTTGCTAGATTTTAGGTAGAGTCTCGGTCAGTTTTTCCGGTGAATTACAATCTGGGTCTCTTCAAGACAAGAGTGAACAGGTGTCTTCTAGACCTCCGTGATTGACAGTCGGCCACATCATCACTTTCCATCAGACGAGATTGTGGCCAAACGTAGGTCTATATACTATGAAAAAAAGGTTTAGATATTTATATTTACCTATGCTCTTGTTGGAAATTACATATAACTTTTTTTCATAAAATAAACTACTACTAGGTAAATATAAATATCTAAACCTTTTTTTATAGTATATAGACCTACGTTTGGTCACAATCTCGTCTGATGGAAAGTGATGATGTGGCCGACTGTCAATCACGGAGGTCTAGAAGACACCTGTTCACTCTTGTCTTGAAGAGACCCAGATTATAATTCAATCTTCAATCTTCATATTATTACTGAACTTTTTTATTGATAATCTTAATAATGTACCTATAGTATTGGATAAAAATAAACTTGAAAAAACTAGTAAGAAAACGAGTCGTGCTATATTATAAGTAGAAACTTATAATGTATAAATAATGTTACTTACGCTCTTGTTGATAATTATAAATATATTTACTTTTTTCATTAAACAAATACTTACTGTGCATTGCAGAACATTTTCCATATTTTTCTTAAATGGCATGATGATGTCCTTGACAAATTGCGACATATGCTTTTGAATGTTTTCTGAAGAATCTGTCAAGCAATTCAGAAATTTATTTATTTTATTTTCTCTAGTTTTTTGTTGTTATTAAGAATGCTCATGTAAATTCATTATATTTTTTTTTATTTATTACCTCAAGTACTGTGATATACTATTTAAACGTTTAAAACTAGTTGTTCTGTGATAGAATAAGAAATGGTCAATTAAATTCTCTCGTTTAATTTAAGATAACTATAAACCACTCTTATATAATTCAATTACTTTATAATACGTTGTTGTACCTTTAAAGATAAATAAAACATTTTGTATGAAACACAACTGACCACTTTTACTTTCTTTATTTTTTACTCGGTGTCGACGCGACGTGACACGGCATGAATGATTTCTCTTTAGCTTCTTCGATAACAGCCTTCGTAAATAGACAACAGATATAGAATTATCAATATTTTCAGAATTACTTCTTATTACTCCTTTATAATATACTCGCTGCTGCCCGCGCCTTCGCCCGCGTTTTATCGGAATAAAAAATAGCCTAAAATGTTATTCCAGGTTCCAAACTATACCCTACCAAATTTCAGCCTAATCGGTTCAGTAGTTTTTGCGTGAAAGAGTAACAAATATCCATACATCCATCCATACAAACTTTGACATTTATAATATTAGTAGAATATTGATATGTAGTAAACTATTCCTACTACGTATGAACCTAACCTATTTATGTAATATTATAATTATTTAGTTAGCTAAAGCTAAGTCAATAAAATTACTGTCACGTTGTGACCCCTCTATCTGAGATTACAATCTGGGTCTCTTCAAGAGACAAGAGTGAATAGGTGTCTTCTAGACCTTCGTGATACACCGTCGGCCACATCGTCACTTTCCATCAGGTGAGATTGTGCTCAAACGTGCATATCGTACAAATATTTATCCCAAAACGGGAATCGAACCCGCAACCTCTTGCTTCGCAGTCGGACCTTCGCTCGACGCGCCACAACGGTCGTCAATCCATAAGCGTAATAAAGTCGCGCGCTATTTTAGACAGGACTGACTCAATCATGGCGCAGAATTTCGGCCATGGCAACATGACATGTGTAACTATCGTTATTAACAAACAGCTCACACTTTTATGGTAAAGCATGACAGGAATTCTACTACCAGAAGCGGCTGGAAATTACACTTCGGTATTTTTAGATTGATGCCATTAGATAGGTAGCTGCGTTGATTTTACATTAAGCAAGAGGGTAATGCTTGGGTAATACTGACCTTATTTTATTTATTCACATGAGGAATAAACTTTTCCTTTTGCTTAATAAAAGCATAAGATTATGATAACAATATTGACGCACACAAAGGTTTGCACAATAATGCTGCACAAACCACACAGCATCATCTAGCTAGCGTAAAGCTAAGCAGAGCTTGTGTTATGGGTACTAGATGACTGAAATACAAAATGCAATACATAGATAGATATTTTTATTATTGGCAGTTAGTACAAACATTTGTCCAAACACGGGAATCGAACCCGCAATCTCCTGCGTCGGATCTTCGCCCGCCGCGGCACATTCATTCCATTTATTTTCGCAAACAATTCGCAAACAATTGTTAGATTGTGTCGGAATTTCACACGTTGTTATTATAATTCACAGGTCAACAAGTTTTATATAAAAAAAAAGATATGATGGATAGATTATCCATAATTAAAATCGGTCGTCATTCGCGCGATCTGTCGCTGTAAATAATAATATTAATAAATCTTTGAGCCAGTTGATAAACATTTTGGCTCTTTAGGTTCTTACCTAATTTATAAGAAACCTAGAACAGATGAAAACTTGGCAAGCTTCAGCATTGTTTTCTGGGTTCAGTGAACTCTTGACATGCTGCGCTGGTCTAGACAGTAGACAGGCTTTCAGAAAGTTTAAGTGAATTGACTTGCCATGTCTACACTGTCTTATGTCTATGGCAATTTTAACAGAATTTTAATGTTTAAACCATTTGCAACGGAGGTGCATTTTTTACTAATTTCATTTTAGAACAAGGTTTTTGAAAATGACAGACAATTCATACTGAGCTGTGATATTAGGCATCATCAGTATCCTTTCTTAAGTTCACAATTTTTTTCACCGAAAGGTTGCCTGGAAGAGGTCGCTTCTAAGCGACCAGGCCGCCCATTGTACCTGTCCTATGTTACATCTCTCTGTAATGTTGTTTTTCTGGTGTACGATAAAGAATTTTTGTATTGTATTATCCGCAGTCAGATATTACTGATTAATAATGACATTTCTAAGTAAGTGAAAACTAAGTACACTGTGCCTTAAATCCTCTAAGCACTATACACATTTTTTTTAGATTTTTTAACATGTTTTATGTCTGGCGATTAAATTAATGAAAAAACCCTTAAGTTTTTTCCATACAACACTATGGTCTTGCGATAGCCGCCATTGGCTTTTTATCTCTCCAATTGTGTACTAAGTTATATTTATTGGACCAACCAACTAATATTAATTATTTTAACGCCTGAAGATCATCTTTTTCCCAGGACATTGCCACATAATAATAATTAAGATACAGATAAATATAATCTGTTATCATTATAATTTATTTTTATGCTTTAATCGTGAACATTTGGATTCTATCATTGATTTGATCTTATTGCGAAATAAATTACCTATTGCGAATATTTTTGGTCCAAGTAAGATTAGTAAGTTAACACTTATTTCAACTCTTGTTGAAGGTTTTCATTTTTTGGTAAAGTGTTTATTCAACGACCATCACACTTGAGAAAGTGAAGATGTGAAGCACACTTTGGCAAAGGAACTAAAATAAAATCGTCACGAAAAATTGGTAAATAAACATATTTATAATAATTATAAAAGTATAAAAACTTTCGTTGTTTGATAAATTCATTATGAATGTAAGCGGGTTAACTACGAACCTAATTTGTGTTGGAAGAACTAACCCTGAAGAAGTCCCTCGTTAAGGGATGAAACGTTGGTGTTCTTCCAACATAGCCCGATTACCCAATCCATCCATTCATCACAATAACATGGTTTTTTATTACTTTCATTATCCTTAGTAATAGTCGCTATACCTGGCAGAGATTATCTTCGGGTGAATCATATTGTGCAACCAAGGATGATACCCGCTATGTGTAGCTTTCGCCTTTAGATTAATTCTCATAAAGGGCCTCTGTGTTTTTGGCTTCAGCTCCACGCATGCCTCCCAAAGGACCGGGTCACTATATGGTCCGTGATCATGGAAATGAGAAACAGTTTAATAATAATAGTTAAGTGAGGCATAAAACATTGTTTGAGTAAATAGTCTGTAACAATGAATAAATAGTCTAATATATACATAGTATTTCGGTTTCAAAATGCATGAGGACTCTCTGTGTTACGCAATACTGCAATTTACGATACTATCCTTTCAAATCGCTTTGGTTGAGATACCTTTAAAGATAGCAAAGTTGTAGGAACTAGAGCATTTTGGATTCTATTTCTGGAGGAATAGAGTGAAAACTTGTGTGTGAGGTTCAAAATGTAAAGCAAATTGTACACTAAAACATTGGGTGCTAGTGTTCGTCTCCATGATTGTCGGTCGTAGTTTTATGGGAGTATAGCTATTATATCGCTTTTCTGTACTTATGGTAAAAGCTTTGGCAGCTAAAGTTTTTCTGAAATTTGAGAGAAAAACAAGCAAATAGCCTTATGTGATAAGCTGCAAAAGGCGTTATTTTTCAAAGATCTACTTTTATTATTTTTAATTTCCTCCCATGTGACTCCGCCAGCTTATTATTATTTTTCTATTGTTAATGTCATATCATTTCGTCGATAACGAAAGTATTACGTCGCAGGACTCACTTATAGTGTACGCTTTAGTTGATATTGAGCTCAATGAAATAACTATAAAGCCAATATAATACAAGAATCTTACAAGTTCTCCAATGTTCTTCAAAACCTTCGGAGAAGTGCATGTTCACTATCACTCGTAATATTTTACGAGCGGAAGTAGAATATCACTTTGAGATGTAGCAAGATATTGTACTTATGTATTACTAAATCTACTTTATGTAGATTGAAAAGGTACTTAACTACGTATCTAAAGATTGTAGAGTCCAATTTATGTTTTGTTTGTTTGTAAGTTTAAGGATGTATCTACAAACAAAACATAAATTGGACTCTACAATCTTTAGATACGTAGTTAAGTACCTTTCAATCTACATAAAGTAGATTTAGTAATACATAAGTACAGATACATCCTTAAACTTTTACCTATTTTATGGTTGGGCGAACGTATAGTCCGGTTATTAGCTTTTTATATAAATCAACAGCTGCAGCGTGCAGAGTTACGTAATGTAACGTGTTACACAGCGAGCGTTTGTGTAGTCAATACGGGGAAAGAAGGCGATCGCCACGAGCAACGAGACGGATTTTTGACGTTACATGCTCGCTGCGAATGGTACATTACGCCCCGTAATACCACAGTTCCCGGTTTTAGATTTCATTTTATCAGATGACCGTTTTATCACCTCTCATTTCATATATTCATTGCTAACCACCTCTCCATCGACGGCTGGCCCTAAGATACCTTGGTAGTATCATTAAAAATCCACGAACTAAAAATATACATAGGAAGGAGTTACTTTAATGAAAAAGAAAGAAAGAACATTAATTTATGTGATACCATACTTATCACGATACATAGTAATGTAAATTACAACAGTAGTGCATTACAATAGTAGTGCATTACAATAGTAGTGCATTACAATAGTAGTGCATTACAATAGCAGTGCATTACAATAGTAGTGCATTACAATAGTAGTGCATTACAATAGTAGTGTAATGTAGTAGTAATATAGTATCATACTAAATAAAATAAAATAATGCTGGACAATCCACACAGCATTATCTAGTCCCAAGCTAAGCAGAGCTTGTGTTATGGGTACTAGATAACTGATATACATAATACAATATATAACATAGATAGATATTTTTATTATACATAGAAAAACGACCAGAACACCTATTGATCTGATCATTTGAACAAATATTTGGAGATCGTACAAATATTTGTCCCGAGGCGGGAATCGAACCCGCAACCTCCTGGCGGTCGCAGGCGGACCTTCGCCCACCGCGCCACATCGGTCGTCAACTGTTTTATTTTTATAAATAATTTTGTGTTGGTAATATTTGAGGGTGTGACATAACGTTGGCGTAGCCATCCTGATATGAATATGTATGTATTAAGGTACGTCACGGGTTTGCGCGAGTTTTTTTTTTGTAGTTTTTATTTATTCTGCTTTATTCAAGGTTTAAATCTAGCGGAAAAGTAAGTTGGCGCAAATTATAAACAACTTTCTATTTACTTATGATAATACGGCGCGTTTTAAAAAAGTTAAGCCGACTACAAATTCCCTTACTTTTATATTTATTTAAGTTTTGCGGGATAAATAATAATCCCCTGGGGATAAAAAATTAATGGGACCCCTTCGGGATCATTTTCTATACAATAGTGAAATCATCCGGCGGGCCTTTGTCACCGCTAACGTACCAGCTATTCTCGAACCGAATGGTCTGTTGCGTGACGATGGTAAGAGGCCCGACGGCATGACTTTAGTCCCTTGGGAGCTGGGCAGGCCTATTGTGTGGGACGCTACATGTGTCGACACACTTGCGCCTTCCCATCTTTCAAGGACATCCGTGAGGGCTGGTTCGGCGGCAGATTTGGCCGAGGATCTCAAGAGGCGCAAATATGCAGGTCTCGACAGAGCCTACGCATTTGCTCCCCTTGGAGTCGAGACCCTAGGTCCGTGGGGCACCGAGGCTGTCCGGGTTTTCAAAAAATTATCTGAGCGCCTGGTCGAAGTGACGCGTGACCCGAGAGCTGGTGAGTATCTGGCGCAGCGCATTAGCATTGCCATACAGCGGGGCAATGCAGCCAGCGTCTTGGGGACGCTTCCGACTGGTATTGATATGGACCAGTTGAGCTATCTGTAGATTGTTTGCAACAGTCTGCAGTTAGCTCAATTGTTTCAATTGTAAATACTAGTTTAATTTCTTTATATTATTTGATTGTTATTTTCTTTGTCAATATAGTGAAAGAATTTTTAAATTCGGTCCATAATTGGCGGAGATATCGCGTAACATACATACAAAAAAAAACATACATACGAATGGATAACCTCCTTCTTTTGAAATCGTTTAAAAAAACGAACTTCGGCTCATTGGTAGTTTTGGAGCTTTTGAGAAAATAAGAGGTTTTGAGCAAAAAATCAACATTTTCCCAAATGCACCCAAAATAAAATTATATCGAAGTTGGTTTTATGATGGGTTCATATAAAGTTGTTCACGATTTGCGCCAAATTACTTTTCCTTAAATTTTATTCCTTGTAATACGCAGAAAAAAATCTAAATTACAAAGTAATTTGAATCTCGCGCCAACCCGTGGCGATCACCCTTAATACTTCGATTCCGGCGATTAAAAGCTTCAAATTATCTCCTACCATCATAGCGGTTCGCAAGTCATTAAATGTGAATAAAACAGGTCATTTATCACTCGATACAATGATGATCATGATTAGAACATTAGATTAGCACGCACAGTGCAAATGATTGATGCACTTGGTATTTTGAGAGCTCAAAGATCCGCATGGCGAAATTGTGAAGCAAGGAGTTCTTGCTGACACCTATGCAACCGTAAATAAGGAATTGAAAATTAGTAGGGAGGTACTACCTTAAGCTTCATAATTCGGAAGTTTAAGCTTCATAAGAAAATATTATTATAATATACTAGGCCGTGGGGCCGCGGCCCCTCCAACTCAACCCGTGGATGTCGTAAGAGTCGACTGAGGGAACCTACCAGAGGAAGGGCAGCAGCTTCCTTCAGAGTATTTTTCAAGACCAACACTGCGAAGTGCGATCACCAATACGCCTGCCAAGGGTGGTGATTATGGCAAATCCCCCCCTACATGGGAGACCATCCACTCGATGGACCGACGACATCGTAGCGGTCGCAGGGAGTCGATGGATGGAGGCGGCTCAGGGCCGCTATTTGTGGCGTCGTACGGGGGAGGCATATTTCCAGCAGTGAACGTGTATGGGCTGATGATGATGATGATGAAGAAAATATTATGCTTCATGTAAAGAAAATGCTTTAAGTCTTTGAACTGTAAGTACTTTTTCATTTTGAATCTGTATTTTCAGGACCAAAGAACCATCAACCCACATTTTTTTTCATGCAGTTTTCTGAGGTTTTTCGTAGCTTTTCCGACTTCTCGACTTCTAGGCATATCTATCATTTTTAGAGTTCCGTACCCAGGCAACCTAAACTTGTTTCTAGACTGCACAGAATTTTGTTCCTAGCCTACCTCTAATAGCTTAGAAACTTAGGCTAGGAACAACAATCTGCGCAGTCTAGAAAAAAGTTTATTTTATGAAAAGGTTTCAAAAATAAACATAAAATAATGACTTTTGGCTACTGAGGTCGCCTAAAACTTACTAAATGATTGTTAATTGGAGTTACTAAATGACTAGTTGTTCTGATTTCATCGCTAGAACCCTTGTAAAACCGTGTTTATCATGTTGTACGGTCATGCTGAAAGCATCCTATCTGTTTGCTCTCGCCATTCTAATTACAATATCGGTGGTAATGTATGGCGACAACTTGAGAGCCTAAAGACCTTTAGGGCTGGCTCAACCGAGGTCGTGCCTGAAATGTCCTTATTTAAAATAAAAACTCTGAATGCCGTAGAATGAGTGATGCATTCCTAGACTATTGGGCCAACGCTGATTTTCAAACACATCTAACTGATGTGTTCGGTTCATCTTTCGTCGATTTAGAAATGTATATTACCTACACCTACGTTAATATACATTTCTAAATAAATAGTTGCTCAGTGCCTCACTGTTTTTTATTAAATATTCGCGTACAGCCTGCGCATATGTCGACTAAATTTTTTTGAACCTGCTACCGAACATGAGTTTGGTAAGACATTTTTTCTTTGCCGATATAGTAAATAACCCAGATTAATAAAAACTGCTAACGGAATTTGACCCTCTGAAAGACCAATTAATTTGGTGAAATAGAATTCAGAGGTATCTCTAGTAAAAACATAAATAAATAATACTGGATAATTTATACCGCATCATCTTGCCCCAAGCTAAAGCAGAGCTTGCGTTATGAGTACTGGTTGACTGATATTACATACAAATCTCTTGAATGTCTCTTGAAATCTCTTAAAGGATAAGCTGCTTCTATTCTAAGTCTTTGTCAGCCCTATTCCACTGAAACCCTCACCAGGAAGCAACGGTGCTTACGTAAGAACTGGAGCAAAGCCGAGAGCCGAAGGCCCTTCTAATGCTCGGAATATTTTCACACGCATTGTTTGCTGCATAGCTGCAGGTGCATTGTACCTACGTGGCCATAAAGTACCTACCTATACGTACCTATTTATGATACTTAAAAATACTCGTATCCCATAGTAGAGCGGCTTTCCAGGATAAAAACTCTTTGCCATGGTACTGGTACCTAGACATACATATGTACTGGTCTGCTTTCCTACAGATGATAAGAGGGAGGGAATAGATGTGCACTTGATTTGTGCATACACCTGTGTACTACGAAACTTTTTAAACTTTTAATTAAAGTTTAAAAAAAAAAAACATTTTAAATCTTTAGACTTACAAAATAAGTTCTAAGACAAGTCAAATTGTAAATTATACCTACATTATTATCAAATCATGGTTAGTTTTTGTTGCGATCTACTGCGGCTAGGAAGACATCAAAATCATCACCAGAGATTCATATTAGGGTAAGGCCATGTTTTTTTTGTTTTACCATGAGTAATAAACGTCTCTACCTGAATGATCGAGAAAATAATTCGCATTGTGATCGAGTCTAAAACTCGAGAATACGCAATTTTTTTTCGGTTTCAAGCGTGACTTTTGTCGATTTTAAAATATTAAAATTTAAGTTGAATATCCTTGCATTCACTAACTGCATTCATATGCAGTTAGTGAATGCAAGAGTTTCTTAATCGCTATCAATGCTGTAATTCTGTATGCCCTCCTACTGTCACAATGTGGGTTAAATTATAAATTAACCGGTTTTCACCGGTTATATCAACTTTTACTGACCTTCGCGCCCTTGGTAGGATTATCACCATCATAAATAAATTTTGCTTAAATATCATCATATCAGCCCATACACGTCCACTGCGACATAGGCCTCCCCCATACGACGCCACAAATAGCGGTCCTGAGCCGCCACCATCCATCGACTCCCTGCGACCGCTACGATGTCGTCGGTCCATCGAGTGGATGGTCTCCCATGTGCTTAAATATTATTTGGCAAAAAATATAGTTTCGATCTCTATATGATTTAAATTAACAGGACCAAGACAACACTTAAATATGACAAACAGCATTGATGCCAATTATGTTATATCAACATGTTAGTAACAGTGAATTATGTTGTTAAAGTTTTTATTGAAGTTAATTTGCATGGGAAATACATAACAGTAAACTTTATGACCAATGAGAATTTAATTTGTTTTACGCCTTTGAACGTATGCAAGCGCCACACGATTTACAAAACTGTGAAGAAACTCCAATTAACTTAAAGTTATTTAGGTACTTGTACGTAAAACCTGAAAATGGACTTGCAATATCGATTTTGATGCAGTTGCATTAATGAACAGTTTTTTTCACAGTTCTCATAAACTGGGTAAAAAAATATTCTTATCAAAACAATAGGCTTTATTTTTACTTAAAGAGACATTAAGCCAAATATGGCTTCAAATGGACAAAGCGTCGAACCACGAAGTCTAAACCAAATTCACTTATCAGTCGACTAAGGCCATATGTGGCCAATGTGGCCATTTGAGACACATCTTCATGGACCGTAGAATATGGTCATATTATACGGTTGTTGAATCTACCTCATTGTATAAGGAAAGTGGAGCATGAACTTATTTTTGGACATTGCGGAGCAAAAATTGCGTATACGCACATCGTTTTCTTTTATACGCATTATAAATATTTGACATACAATGTTATATAGAAACCATCGTATAAATACTTAGAATAACTTGTTTGGTGAGCGGAACTCTAATTAGAATATCATAAAAGTCTTATAATTCTCGCACTACAACGATGATAATCTAAATCAATTACAGTACAAAAGGCGGCCTTATCGCTGAGAGCGATTTCTCCCAGGCAAACATGAGGTAACTTCAGAGACGGAGTTAGGAACTACTTTATTAAAAAAAAAAATACGATCAAAGAATAGAAGATCAAGAGTGTAGTGTTCAAGTCCCGCCGGAGTCGTAAATTTTTGCGACATTATTAAATTACCTGTCAGTCAGTCTGTACCAAACCCAGAGAAAAATCTGTAATTTTTGCGTGAACCTTTAGATATTGGGTGTTTGGGCTGTCATGGCTCAAAATATGTTGAAAAATCCTCTCAGGTGTTCGACAGTTTTTTCACACTGCATTTCATTCAGGACCTACCCCACTCCTACCCTACCTTACACTACATACACTACCCTACCCTATCCTACGCAACCCTACCCTATACCCAAGTGGGTCAAACTTTTGTATCGCATCTCTGAGGTTAGTGAATGCAATAAATACCAGAGTAGGTACTGATCTGAGCTCATATATTTTGATTTGTACTCTACAGCTCAGTTCTCTAGTTAAAACTTTATAAAATACTAGCTGCTGCCCGCGCCTTTGCCCGCGTTTTATCAGGATAAAAAATAGGCTATATGTTATTCCAGGTCCCAAACTATACCTATACCAAATTTCAGCCTAATCGGTTCATACATCTATACATCCATCCATACAAACTTTCACATTATAATATTAGTAGGATAAACTGCCAGCATTCTGACCATTATAATACGCATGGCGGATTTGCCTCGCGTTACGTGATTATGTTTGACCTACCGCTGACACGGAATGTCGGGCAAATTGTGTTAACTAGCCGAGCGCGGTTTGATGACTTAGTTAGTAGCGCCGCAAATACACGGTGCGTTTCGATCCGGCCGTTGAAATTGTGCTAGCCTTATACAGTCGGCTTACACAGGGGTATACCAACCATATACCTCCACGCCACGCTTGGTATATCAAACTAGCTGCTGCCCGCGCCTTCGCCCGCGTTTTATCGGGTTAAAAATAGTCTATATGTTATTCCAGGTCCCAAACTATACCCATACCAAATTTCAGTCTGATCGGTTCAGTAGTTTTTGCGTGAAAGAGTAACAAATATCCATACATCCATCCATACAAACATTCACATTTGTAATATTAGTAGGATTATGACGTTTAAGAGATATAAAGAGAGAGGGAGAGAGAAATAGGGAGTTACTAAGTATACTAAGTATATTATAATTTGTTGTATGCATTATTTATTATATATATATGCACTATATTACATATAGCTGTGTTACAAGAAATTCAAACTATTTATCCTAATATAAATAGTTTGAATTTCTTGTAAAGTACCGCCTTCCTTTATTTTTCTTACAATCGTTTTGGTTGCAAGAAACTGCAAGAAATCACTTTAAGAGATAACGCGCTAATTCCATTGATGTTCTCTATAATTATGTTTAATTAATCTGTTCTTAAGGTGATGAATAAAAGATTATCTATTTATTGAAAGTGGACGAGATCCGACGCACACTCAAAGCTAGATAGGACACTGGTGTATCATACCGGTGTGTGCCCTGGCATGGAGACTAGATGACGGATGGAGTAAGGCGCTAACTGAATGGCATCCAAGAACATGCTATAGAAACCTCGGTCGTCCAGCGGCGAGATGGGCAGACGATTATCGCGTACATCGCAACTGTCGCAAGAAGAAGTTGCGGCTTGCGCAGGGCCGTAAAAAGTTGCACTATAGTTTGGAGACCATATAGCCAGAAGTAGGTCAAACCAGGTTGCGGCGTGACGAAGGATTGGCTGTGGGTAAATTGCTGATAGGACAAAAGTGACGAAGAAAGAAGACCCAGCTGTGGCTGTAGTCCTTCAGTGTCCAGAGGTTCAGATGATGAAGAAAGCTTTCAAAAGAATTGCTTGTGGTTAACCAAACATTTTGGGACCCAGTTAACTGTTACAAAATCACAGATCTTCTTGCTGTGACATTTCAAATTCGATAAATATGGATTACAGATGCACAAATACCTTTGTTTGGTAGAGCTCTAAAATTAAAGCTTGTCCTTAACCTAAGCTGCTTAGGTATTCTATTTGATGAAGGTAGTCATTATCATTATAAGTTCATTATCATTGTTAATTGCACGCTTAGGATACTAAAAGTAGGAAGACCTTTCAACTGTAAGTAGGAAGAACTTTGAACTGTAAGTAGGAAGAACTTTCAACTGTAAGTAGGAAGAACTTTCAACTGTCTAGTGGGCTCCATCTCTTACAGTGAAGTAACGATCAAGGCATAACAAAATTCACCCACAAGAATAAATTGCTGCAAAAATTGTACAGACAAAACGGTTTTTAATCACCAAAATATGGTTATATGCACACTTTATTTATATGTCAAGGATGTTAAGTAATTAATTTCGGATAGTCAAGTCATCATTAAATTGACTTTATTGCCTATTTTAACAATAAGTTGCAGTAAGCTTGTCCCCTGACCTTAGCCCTGCTGACCTTGATTGGCTATTATCTGTTAACCACAAGATTACATAGAGATCGAATGTTACTTGCAAGTTGCAATATACACTGGTAAAAGATTTCAACACAATCATACTCGTATGGCAACAAACTTATATGTAGCTTATTCCCGCGGCCTTGTACATTGTTACGAGATGAAAAATAACCTATTTATTCTTCCAGGTCTAGAAATACAGAGTAGAATAGAATATGATATAATAATTATAATAGAATGGGCTGACTAAGGGAACCTACCAGAGGAAGGGCAGCAGCTTCCTTCTGAGTATTTTTAAACACCAACACTGCGATCATCAATCCGACTGCCAAGCCTGGTGATTATGGCAAATCCCCCCCTACATGGGAGACCATCCACTCGATGGAACGACGACATCGTAGCGGTCGCAGGGAGTCAATGGATGGAGGCGGCTCAGGACCGCTATTTGTGACGTCGTACGGGGGAGGCCTATGTCCAGCTGTGGACGTGTATGGGCTGATGATGATGGGCTGACTAAATTTCAGCCCAACCCGTTCTCATAAATAGTTCCTTTCTGTCTGCTTCATTCTAGTCTATTCTATTCTGTTCTATTCTGTTCTATTCTGTTCTATTCTGTTCTATTCTGTTCTGTTCTGTTCTATTCTGTTCTATTCTGTTCTATTCTGTTCTATTCTGTTCTATTCTGTTCTATTCTGTTCTATTCTTTTCTATTCTGTTCTATTCTATTCTATTATTCTTTTATTCTGTTCTACTCTTTTATTCTTTTCTATTCTATAACTTGGTCTTTACAAACTTTCACTATACATAGATTAGTAGGATATAGCATATTTTCTGCAGAATTATTTGGTAACAAACATATTTAGGGTAATGGTACACGAGTCGATATCGCCTGAGGCTCACTTTCTCTGCTCCGAACCGGAATGACAGGCAAGTTTCTTCCTGATTTAAGAAACCTTCAACAAATAGAATTATGTATGTGTAAATCTTTAAAAGCTGGCGCGATCCCGTTTTGTTTTTATACTGGAGGCCTGGATGGGTTAGGGTAAATGTGACGTCGACGTGCATTATTATATGAAAAAAAGACAATCGGGCCTTTCAAACTTTATGTTTATTACTAAGAACAAGAATGATAACAAACCAAGCAGCCATCTAGTCCAATAAAAATCATCATTGATGTTCCAGAAGTACTAATGAATCAAAGTTTGTTTGTTATGGGTTCACAAAGAATTCATTTCATTTTAATTTATTTATTTTACCATCCATAATATTGTAAAATTATGTCGAAAATCGGTATTTAAATTAGGTAGATATAGTTAAATTGGAAGTAGGTATGAACTATCTACGATTTACGGCAAAAAATACTTTTCTGTTAGTTTTATTCCTCATAGAATTTTTTCCATTCGTTTTCCGTTAGTTTTATTCCTCTTCCGATTCCTCCTTTTCCGTTAGTTTTATTTCTCGTAGAGTTTCTCGTAGAATTTCCTCTACCTACATGTACCATACCACATAAAAAGTTGATGATTATATAACCTCTGATTCTCCATTTAAGGTCCTTTCCAAACGTCTGCCTTGGCTTATGCGTTTCTGTATGGCAACAATCGATTATGGTATTCTAAAAAAGAAAAAAAGAAAGTTTCTAAAATTAAATAAGTATAATAAAATAATACATTTAGGTAATAGGTATTATAATTGACCTTGGGATAAACTTTCTTCGGAGAAACACATAATAATAAAACCCTAAATAATAATCTTCTCCTTTAGAATTATTAATCCTATTTACTTTTGCATTCCATTTTCACGATAAATATATGTATACTTATCCGATTTTTGAAGATATAACAAACCACCGTGGTTAAAAAATTAAGTATTGTTTCTAATGGTGAATCCCAGAAACCACTGTAGGTCTTCTAACAATTTATTTTACTATGATAGAAGTAGTTGCTTAATCCCTGAGTTATGACTATGTAATATCCGGTACCAAATGAGCGAAGCGGCGGACAAATACTAATAGAAAATTATCATTTCGTGTTAGCACGATTTTTTTGTGGTTTTTAATTATTTCTGCGTTGTACAAGGAACAAAACTAGCGGAAAATTAATTTGCCGCGAATCGTAAACTATATTCTATTAAATTATGAAAAAACTTACTTCGATTTATTGGTAGTTTTGGAGCATTTGGGAAAATCAGCGATTTTGGGCTAAAAATCAACATTTCCCTAAATGTGGGAGAAAATAGGTACAATTTTAAATCAAAGTTGGTTTAATCATGCGTTCATAGAAAAAAACTATAGTTAAAAACTAAAACCCGACTACATAAAAGTCTTAAACAAGCGTTCACCTATTGTCCATAGCATTTTCTTTTGATACTTAGGTAGTCGGAGGCCTTTGTTACTAATTGTACCCTAGGTATATGGGGTGGGTGCCTCCGACTACCTAAGTATCAAAAGAAAATGCTATGGACAATAGATGAACGCTTGTTTAAGACTTTTATGTAGTCGGGTTTTAGTTTTTAACTATATTTTTTTACACCTTTTTGTTAATATTTTGAGAATCGTTAATCTCACAAAAGTTTGAGAAACGGTTTCGGAAAGTACAAACAAAGACCTTTGCAACGATACCACACACAAGCATATTTATTACTAACATTGAGATTTTCGACCTTTTCTTAGACCCCCGCTATCTCGTTAGATCCCCATTTTTATCTGACGTCACATAGCCTATAACCATCAGGCTATTAAGACGAATCATACGACACCTCATTTGTTGAAATCAGACCAGTAGTTTCAGCGCTACGTCGGCTACATACATATATACATAGGGTGTCAAAATCATAACCCTCGTCGTAGTCGGGTAATAACACTGCTTAGCAGCTGTTTCAAGTAAGCAGAGCATTAAGAATAAGGGGGTAAGTGCTTGGGGTTAGTATCATTGATCACGCTCCACCGCTTGCCTGCACAATTTTGATGAGCAAAAATATCGATATTTCCAAATATCGATACTTTTTACCATACATATATCGATACAATATATATCGATACATTTTTTTCAATAAATAGTTTCCATGCCAACAGCTGCACACAAGAGGTGTCCATGGCAACGGGTGTGTCATCCTTCACTCATCAAATCAAACTAAATTAGACTCGAACTGTAACTAGATGTCGTCTCTTGCAAAATTTTATCGCGCTATCGAAGTGTTCCAGGTGTAATTTAGACCCAGCTATCTATTAAGACCCTCAGTTTTGTCGGACACCATATAGCCTATAACCATCGGGGTAATGAGACGAATCAATCGATACCTCACTTGTTGAAATCGAAGTAGTAGTTTCAGCGCTACGTAGGAAAAGAAATCGGCTACATACATACATACATAGGATGCTAAAATCATAACCCTCCGGTAGTCGGGTAAAAATAATTAACGATTTACGGCAAATTACTTTTCAGCTAGTTTTGTTCCTTGTACAACGCAGAAAAAATTTCAACCACATGAAAATTTAATCTCGTGCCAACACAAAACGATTGACCTTAAGATGTAGGTATGCCTACGTAATAAACAGGTACCTACTATACTACTAGGTACATAGCGATATCTCTGAGCTGTATGTAAAGTAAAATTTGATGAGGTTACATTCACAAAAAAAGTCGTCGAAGGTGCTAATTATATTGTAAATAAGATCCGGGCTTTCTCTTGTCTCTCGTCTCGTCATCGCCACACCTGTAGTGTAAGCCTCGGCGGAGATATTTGAACAGGCTCCTGTTAAAAACGCATAAGTTGACCCGGCAAACGTTGTTTTGCCATCAACCACTGAGAGTTGAAGATTAATACCTAACTAATATAGCTATTGAAAAAATGGGGGTTGATGTTATAAACGTGAAAATTTAGAGTTGGAGGTACATGTAATTTTTTATGGCAAATCATATAATTTTTTTTTACCAAAATTTAAAAAAAAATATTGGGGAGGGCAACCCTTATCCTAAGTGATAATATATGGGTATAAAAATATAGAAGCTTGGAATATAGAGTGGTCATTATTTCGCAGCTTTATCTCTGACCACTCTGGTTCATCGCTTCTTGCCCATGGTCCTGTTCAGCTGGTCCCGTTGACTGGACCACTGACTTTTTTTACGGTGGTACTATTCACTGTACAACAGTGAAACTATTTTTCTGTAATTTACGCATTGATTCTTATAAGTTTTACTCTTTTACTGCCTAGCCTGTGCCGTACCACGAAGATGTGTACCTTACCTACTACTAAAATAAAATAATTTGGCGGGTTTTAAAAAACGATAAACCGACTTCAGTTTCTCTTACTTTTACACAGTTTTTAAGTTTTGCGGGATAAATACTGATCCCCATCATCCAAATAATAAATTTTTGTGGGACCACTTCGAGATCATTTCCTATACAATAGTGAAAAACATTTAAAATCAGTTCATACTTGGCGGAAACGCGTAACAAACATAAAAAACATACACTTCGAATTGAGAACCTTTTCTTTGAAGTCGGTTAATAAAAAATATTATGTATAATAGTAATGTATAATACATATCTCACTAGCTGCTGCCCGCGCCTTCGCCCGCGTTTTATCGGGATAAAAATAGCCTATATGGTATATACCCATACCCAGCCTAATCGGTTTAGTAGTTTTTGCGTGAAAGAGTAACAAATATCCATACATCCATCCATATAAAGACTTTGACTTTGACATTTATAATATAAGTAGGAAGTAGGATTCACTCTGCAGTGAAAAAAGATTTACCGATCACATGGAACATTCGGTCAAGTTGTTTCTTCTACTTTTATTACCTTAGGTCCTGTCACTATACGGTTAGAATTAGGACTCCTTCATATCGTGCCAGTAAACTATCGTTGCGCGTTGGTAAAATATTCCGAACTTCTGACATAACGAGTAATAGACAACTAGGGTGGTATTTCGCAGCTCTACCATGTCTGTGGGTATTTATCATTAAAAAAGGCTGAGCCTGTTAAAAAAAGTTTATTAGAATTTTAACAATACAATTCATAGTTTGTTACTCGTCGTCCACTTTGAAAGCCTTAACTTGTTCCTGGTACATTCGATGTTTTTCTTCTAAATTCATTAAGGCACTTGTAGGCCTCAATCCTCCCATATTTACCATAAAATTTATGTGAACTGGTGGTATTTCAATGGTGGTTTTCATTTCAGTGTTGACACATTTATTTCTTGTGCTTGAATTGGCTCTTACAGTCCCCGTATCTTTTCGTTTATTTTTTGCGGTATTTGCAACTGGTTCTATTTTTTTATTTGTCTTGCTTGCTGGTTTGTTTTTTGTTACGTAAACAGTTACAGGTGCGGTTCTCCCTATTTTGGGATCAGCAGACTTAGATTTTGGCGACAAAAGCTTGTTCGGTGGTTGTTTCTGCGTGGCCCCCAGTTTGTTGAATAAATACGAAACACTTGGTTCTACTGGAGTATTCGATTCAGGCCTCTGCTTTCGATGGTTCGCAGATGACTCTCTTTCGACCTTATAATTTTCTTGTTGAACTGTCTTTTTGTATATTCTTAGTCTGTTTTCCATTCTCACTTTTTCAGAATACCTCTGAAGGCTTCGAGCTCGCTCTAGCCTGGGTTTGATTTTTTCGACATCAGGTCCTAGCCCACCGAGCTTCACGTTTGGCATTGGTTGTTTAATTGTTCCCCGTCTCATAGGAACCTGTAACACTTCAGATACACTCTTTAAGTTTTCTATAGCCATTTCTTGCTGTAATTTACTGTCAATGTTCACTTCGTCTTTATTTAGTCCGTCTTCGTAAGAACTATTATAGTTTTCCAAGTCTTGAGTAAGAAGTTTTTCATAGAAAATTTCATTGTATGATTCTGTGTTGTAGAATTCTGCCACAGGATTCGAGCTATCTTCACCAATACTATCTCTGTCCGTGTCACCAAATTCCGGTGATAAGGAGCGTATATCGTTATCATTATTGGATTTAAGATTGGGTGTTTGTGGAGATGAAAACTTCTGACGAAACATTTCCAAATACGTTGTGCGTCTGGCCTTTCGAGAGTCTCTATTGACGAGGTAACTCGTGTTGTTTGGCTCTATTACCTTGTCCTTAGGTCTGCCTTGCTTGTTATGCTTTCTTTTTTGTTCTTTTGGTACTTTGACGAGAACATCCTTTTCGTAGAACGGCACTAGAATGGTATCCAGGTCCTCAGAATGTTCGGACGACGGTGTCTCTTTTACAAACATTTTCTTTTTGAAATCATTGTCCAAGCTGTCTAGTGAAAAATTGCTTTCTGAAAAAACTGGTTCTTGTTTGTGAGCGGACATATTATCATGACGAGTCATCTGAGATCTATATTTTTTATTTATAAATAAATAAGTTGAAGTCATCGCCATCCTCCATCTTCCAACTCATTATGCCAAACTATCTGCCAAAATCTACTAAATCAAGGGTGTCACTCGTGTCACTTAATGACAGAATCTTTTTAGAACTTTTTTTATCTACATTGTTACAGGTTGATTTGTCTAAAAAGGTTTGGAAACTTTTTTCTTAACACTATAGCAACATATCTGCTTTAATTTATTTCGTGGTTCCATTGCAATATTTTTTTACTATATAGCTCCATGGGTAGTTTATACTTCTAAAAAGAAATAATAGTAGATAAATTTCATAGACGTGAACCTAGCTGCGCATATACATTTGCATTTTATCAAGTTTATACCAAGGAAATGTTTATACATATATTAATGCGCCTGGCACCAAGAGTTTTACATGGCTTAGCTTCTGTCTATGAACTCTATAAAATCACCTAAAAGCAGGGCTGTCAAAGAAGACAAGTAGCACGCAGTGTTGGCTGGCATCCTGCCATGCCGAAAGCACAAATTGCTAACGCTGTGGACGTGAGGATGGTGTTGCATTGCAATTTGCTTTCTGGTAAAACTTAGAACTGTTAGAACTTGAAAGGCATTTTGGCAGTCTTCCTAAAAAATGTGATCCTGTTACATACATTGCATAGCAACCAAGTTTAAATCATTATTTTTGAGAAATAAGAGCCGTTACGCACTGTCGACTCTGTCCTTCGGCGACCAAAACATAGGCCGAATCACCCGGTCGCCCGGCGACCAAGTGCGTAAACACCTATATTATACTACTAGCTGCTGCCCGCGCCTTCGCACGCATGTTATCGGGATAAAAAATTGCCTATATGTTATTCTACCAAATTTCAGCCCAATCAGTTCAGTAGTTTTTGATGCATCCTTACAAACTTGGTCATTTATAATATTATTAGGATAGGATTAGTAGGCAGAATACCAGCGCCCATTTACTCCTGAGTGGTAAGGCATTTATGCTGAGCCGAAACCTTTTTACTACAGTAATAGTCTCTCTTTTTTTTTAAATTTTGTGCCATTGTTTTTTCCCGTACTATAAGTATGTTATTTTCACAATGTATTTTATGTCTGTTTTGTACTGCAGCAGCAAATAAATGAGTGTCTATGTCTGTCTATGTCGGTCCATGTCTGTCTATGTATGTCTATGCATGTCTATGCTTGTATATGCCTGTCTATGCCTGTCTATGTCTGGTTATGTCTGTCTATGTCTATGTCAGTCATAGTCGTCGCCGTCGATAGAGTTCCCGGCGACCAGTTGACAGTGCGTAATAGCTCGAAAGTTATAGAGACTAAACCAACTTTGCAGGCAATTGTAACGAGCGTTTAGGCAAACGGCTCATATTCTTTATAACTTTTTATAAACTGTGTCTACATGCCTCATCATCTACATCTTCAGCCAGTTCTGCTGGATATGGGCCTTCCCTGCTAAGCGCCTTAATGGCTCTTAGAGGTAATGCCAAATACCTAACCTGTTTCTGCCTATTAGATTTTTATATTTTGCTCTCAAATACATACACGTATACAGCTTAGGTTAGCGTTAGTTTATGGTATACAATTTTACTTATCTAACATATAAGTGTTTATTTTGTAAGCCTAAAGGAATAAAGTTATTGAAATCTGAAATGAATCTGAGCTTATCTCAATAGTACATACACCCTGTAGGAAGCCTGTAGGGCACTGTAAAATAATTTATTTAAAAAGAGAAGTTTAAATTAAAATAGATAGACAGGTAAGGTGCAGTATCAAGTATAAAATTATTTTTGATGCAGAACGTGAAAAACCATATCAGCTTTTCAGTCTCGTAGGCAGGGACGAGTAAAATAATATTTTACTCGTCCCTGCTCGTATCGTAGATATCGTAGATATATATCGCGTAGATAAAGATTGTGCGTGCAAGTGTCATGCTGTCCCGCTTAGATCATATTTGACAAGTCTGTCTATGACAAGCATTATTGATCCCAATCGAAGACCGTGGATTTAACGAACCCAATCAAATCTTACAAGCCATACCTACATCCTATTTAAAAAAATCTCATTTCTCTACCCACCATGGAACCTAGCTGTACCTACCTACATTTTTTATAAATACGTATGTTCTATTCATAGCTTCAAATATGAAAATCCTGCCTCTTGCATTATGATTTCCGTTTAGAAATTGAAATCGCAGCACCACCGGCAACTCTATTCTGTCGTGCGCAGCATATCCCGCTTTTACTGAACTGGATCTAGTATAGTGTTATGTATATAATCTGTGACTGGATTGAGTCGAGCGATAAGTTGTGAATCTTGAAGTAGGTACTTTAGTATTTATAAGTCTGTACTAATAAATACGAAAGTACTTTTCTAACTACCTTTATGTAAGATGAATCGCAAGACTTTATTTTTTTTGTATATATAGCTGACCACCCGCGGCTACGCCTGCGTCGACTAAAAGACTATCCCACCATGCATTGTTTTGTTATATCTTAAATGGATTAGGCAGCGTTTTTGATGAATGCTCCCAGGCGGCTTGACGTTTTCCGACACTTCCAACAATTATCGTTATATTTCAACCGATTTACACTGAACATTGACAAATTATATACCTATTTCATGAATCACTCTATCTTTTGGTGCTGCATAAAAATCCGATCGGTAGATTTGTGTTTATCGCGAACAGATAGACAGACAGACATGGCTGAGGACTTTGTTTTATAATATGTAGTGATTAGACATCAGCCATTTTTTATCAGACATTATTTATCACGGGTAAAACAAAAATCCTCCGTCTACGTTATCACAGAACGTAGGCTACTAGGATCTTTAACACGATCACGTAAAAACATAATTTGTATGTTTAGTGAAAACTAAAAAATATAATCTTCTTTTGTTTTTCGTCGTTTAAAAAGTTATAGCAAGTCTATGAATCATCATCATCATCATCATCAGCCTATACACGTCCACTGCTGGACATAGGCCTCCCCCGTACGACGCCAGAAATAGCGGTCCTGAGCCACCTCCATCTATCGACTCCCTGCGACCGCTACGATGTCGTCGGTCCATCCGAGTGGATGGTCTCCCATATAGAGGGGGATTTGCCATAATCACCACGCTTGGCAGGCGGATTGGTGATCGCAGTGTTGGTGTTTAAAAATACTCAGAAGGAAGCTGCTGCCCATCCTCCTGGTAAGTTCCCTTAGTCGGATCTTACGACATCCACGGGTTGAGTTGGAGGGGTCGTATTCGTACGCCGCGGCCCCACGGAGTCTATGAATATCGAGCAAAAAATGTTTTATTATAATTATGTGTTTCTCATTCTCATTATTTCGGTCCATAAAGTGATTCAGTCTCTCACGTAGTTATGCTTTCCTCATTGGAGTCTCTTAAAAGGCATGTACCACCTATGGATAGGACCGTAGCCACGATTTTGTTCCTATAGCGTGAGTGTCAACTTAAAGACCATCCGTGCCAATATGTACTTTTACTTTGATTTATTGTAGCCCTTCTGTGCTCCCTGTGATTGGGCGAGTCCGGACATTGAATTTTTCATCGCCCCATCCTGTTGAAATTGTCAATTTTAGGGCTCCACTCCTACCAGATGGGAAAAGACACCCTCGTCTGAGACCCGCCCCCGTAGGCACTCTATTCACGAGTGAAAATTAAGAGTAGGAAATCTTCCACTTTGACAGCTAATGAAATAATCAAAACATAGATGTATTAAAGAAAATTAAAATTACTAAAGCAAGCAATCTAGAGGCAGCTCAACTCATCCATATCAAAAAGTATGTTTCCCTCGCTAAAGATTAGGCGATCCTGCCTTCTTCATTAGTTATAATTTTTTTGACTTATCACCATAATTGCCTAGGTGTCTGATATGACGACAATATGGCGCGGCGGGCAAAGACACGCAGGATATTGCAGGTTCCATTCTCGCCTTGGGACGAATGTTTTTCCGATCTACAAATATTTTTCCAGGGTATTTTTATGTAATTTATTGTATTAAGTATGTCAGTCATCTACATAGTACCCGTAACACAAACCCTGCTTAGTTTGGGGCTAGATGACGCTGCGTGGATTGTCCAGCATTATCATGACACTTTATTTAATTACTATCTCGTTAAAAAAAATTATTTTTTACTACAGAAAATAAGTACAATAATATATTATAAAACAACAATAAAAAAATATAGCAAAACGGTGGATCACTGACCGCGAAGTTAGGCTCAAGAGGCCGGTGACTAGTGCTGCAGAGAGAGGAACTTCCTGACGATATGCGCCGAGTCCAGGAGTACCACCTTTTGGATCTGGCCCTCGATCCAACTTCCTAGCAATATCATTATTATTGCTGTACGTGATATAAATTATCTTACCAAAAAGTCGAAAACAAAAGACCCCTTCTTTTGTGCGGCGGTCATTTCGACAAGTTGGCTGTCTGCCAGCGTCCGATAAGGGATTGAGGGCATCCTCAATCCTTCTATTCATTATTCCGCATTTTCTATACGAAAGGTGCATTCCGAAACAATTGTGTTGCTGGATTGTATGGTCCTTTGTCTTGCGGAACGAGAATTGAATGGGAAACAGTTTTTATTGGTATTCGATTCTAGCTATTCTAGCTGATATTTATTGGAAGAATTAAAGCTCTACTTTTTGTATAATCGGTTAGAAACCAAGCTGTTTTATGTCAAGAAATATTTATTGTTTTTTTTTTTTGTAGTGGTGGTCAGGCGTTTTGCTAACATCTCACTTAAGTAAGTGAAGATTAAGCCTAAGATGACGTTTTCCCAGATATAATTTTTTAACCCTAAAACTTCACAAAAACTGATAACAATTACAGAAAACAACATACTTCAATAACGTAGCGAAAAAGATTCAAATTCGAGTTTGAAAACAGACGAATGAAATGATGAAAGAAAGCTTTGAAAACCAAATATTGTTTCAACCTTCTGCAATTTGCTTATAAAATCGTGTCATAAAATATTTTCCATCAATATATGTATCTTTGCTTTTATAATTCCTTTATTTACATTTCTTGTAAATAAAGGAATGATAAAAGCAACAGAAAACCCAAAAAATATATTACCTTTTTTGTGAAAATTATAATATACGCATAAGACAGTGTCCCTTGGGCCAGGCGGCGGCTGAGCCGTGAATTTTTCGGTAAAGAAAGAGATGTAAGTGATGATTGAAATCAATTGTTGACTTATTACTTTTTATCATGTTGATTAGACTTAGTATGTTCATAGCTTAAATAATTGTTGCTACTCTGTTTTTTAGCCGAGAAAACCTTAATTAAGCTTTCTAAGACATATTTATCTATTTATTTTGTTTAAATAAGCTTCTGGTTTTCCAATAAATAAATATAAATTATTCATTTATTGTTTGTGAATCAGGTACCTAATATTACATACAGTCACTTCATAAGACTTATTTTAGATCGCTGGATTCTGCCACTCGGGCATACAAACATATACTTCATCTTCTTGCCATTATCCCACACTAGGTGGGGTCGTCATTTCAATATACTTACCTAACATATTTAAAAACATTGGAACCAACAATCTATTCAGGCGTTACTTTGCGGAAATTCATTTCCATTGCACAATATTAGAATGAAAAAATATTTAGTAACAATTCCGCGTATAACCTTCTCTGATAGTATACATCAATGTCAAGATCGAGTATTGTGGTGTCCTGAAGATGTCTCGTGGAGAGACGAAACTAGTTGACAACTTACTTTGATGAATACTATCAGAGAAGGTTATACGCGGAATTGTTAATAAATATTTTTTCATTCAAATACTAAATAA
The DNA here is from genome assembly GCA_947859395.1 of Eupithecia insigniata. Taxonomy (NCBI): domain Eukaryota; kingdom Metazoa; phylum Arthropoda; class Insecta; order Lepidoptera; family Geometridae; genus Eupithecia; species Eupithecia insigniata. The sequence goes on from OX402002.1 coordinate 4,884,419, forward strand.
GGTTATATAATATTTGGGCTAAGTAATAGGGCCTATTATATTATACTAGGATATTCATCATTTCAATGTACGAAAATCATCAATACATTTTAGTCTCAGGTGCTTGCCTCTACAGCAGAAACCACATACCTTCATATCTACCTATTACGAATTATTTTAATTATAACCCACATATCCAGTGAAGCTATGTTGAGCTAAAAAAAACTTTTAACCAAATTTAAACTTATATAATGACTAAATTAGCATTATGAAGTATTATGTTTCATTGGATTTGTAGGTAAAAATAGTGAATCTGGAATATTTGCATGGGAAGTTAAGTTATATACATACATATATCTTTTTAAATATGGATCATTCTCGTGTGCTTGCTTCTATATCAGAAACCACATACCTTCATATCTATCTATTACGAATTATTTTAATTATAACCCACATATCCAGTGAAGCTAAGTTGAGCTAAAAAAAACTTTTAACCAAATTTAAACTTATCTAATGACTGAATTAGCATTATGAGGTAATAAGACCAGCGAAACCACGCCTGAGATAATTTATTAAAGTCATTTTAAGAACCGTGTTTTTTTCGAATATATCTATTAATGAGCGTAAAAGGAAGGTTCTCGTATATCAAATCAATATCAGTTATCATGTCATGAAAACATGGTCCGAATTCTACAAACTATCATCAATTCATCATATCAGCCCAAACACATCCACTGCTGGACATCGGCTCCCCCATACAACGAAACAAATAACGGTCCTGAGGCGCCTCCATCCATCGACCTGCGACCGCAACGATGTCATCGGTCCATCAAGTGGATGGTCTCCCAACACTCCGTTTCGCGTTGCATCGTGGCCGCCACTCGAGAACCTTTACTCCCCAGCTGCTCTGCTAACCAATAAGTCTGTAATAACGTTGAAAGTACAATGCTGACTTTCCATGACGATGTTAAAAACTTTGTCTTTGTATAAAGGACAGAATAAAACTGTGACTAATACGTCGTCGTCATCGGTATAGGTAGATAATTTGTGACAGAGTAATTTATTACCACGTTAAATATCACATAGCGATAATAGGTAATTTATAACGATTAGTAAGGCACTGGAGGGCAATTCTGGCAATATAATATCTACTCGTTACTGGATAGTTAGATGTCGCCGCCTGTAATTGCGGGAATACAAATGCATGCAATATTTTTGTACACATAATATTCTAAACGTAACAATGCGTATTACAATAAATAAATAAAGAGGCAATATGGCAAGAACTGTAAAAATATCGAGTGATAAACAAGCGTATTCTCAAAATCTGCAATTCGATACTTATCATGATGTTTTTTGATGAGTTGCTCGATAAGTCGCACGAGAAGGCAGTTTTTGTGCGGTACTCGATATTTATCACATGATTTTTTTCTCCCGTGATAATGAATATCACTCGATAAAATATCACGTGATACACAGAATTGGCCCCCTGGTGCTTAACCTTTTCCGTAACGTTTGGTCTATGTAATACCTACTTGGGCCTCATTTTTCCGTGTCATTAATTGGCGTTTTCCAACAAAAAAATTGAGTTTGTACTTGGGTTCAACTATGCACGGCCTATGCAGGGTCTATGAGGTTAAGAAATTTTTTGAGTATTTTTCATTTATTACTAGAACCATTAAATTTAACCAATTACACTAGTTATGTACAGTTGTGTACTTTTTGTGCAAATATTTTTTTTTAAATTATTATAGTCGATACTCTAATTCGTTATATTAGAGTACGAAAACTCACTAAACACGCAATTGCATTTGAAAGAAAGTAAATAAAAAAAAAAAAAATATATTGGTCTTCCAACTTAAAACAGCTCCTACGCAGTGTTATTTCGCACTCTGACTTATGTCAATAGAAGAAGACAGGCAGACTATTATGAATAATGGGGTTATAGAAAAAACCAACACGTTTTTGATGAGAATTTGAATTATTTTAAAAAATGCTTACCTATCTACTATTCATAATTAGTTAAATAGTGTTTAATATTTATATAATATCACATTATTCAGTTAAACAATATTTAATCAAAAATAATATTTAGTTACAATTTCATTTTAGACCCAGAGTTTAGTTTAAATATTGTATATATTATTATTTAAATATATAACCTAGATTAATTTTTCTTATATATCTCATTATAAGTGAACCATGTGTTTGTATGAGAATAGAGTTCTTTAAACTTATTAGTTCTAAACATAGGATTAACAATCATTTTTGTTTTATAAGCGCAACAGAATTGTGACCTTCTCTCCATACACAAAGATTCACTTTGCTACTCTCACTCGTCCGCAGAGTCCATTATCTGTGCCGAGATGCACAAGTACAAGTAGGCCAAGGACAAGGTTACATATGTAGTGTCAATTTGATCGACAAAGAAGTCTTGTAATTGCTGTTTGAACTTGTAGATTGTTGTCGGTACATTGTAGGTTCTACCTATTTCTCATGTGAAAAACAAGATACCACAGAATCAGAATCAATAACTATGTATATGTAATACTAGCAAGTCGCCCGACTTCGCATGAGTAGTAGAGCATATCTCTCGTCTCAGAGGGATTAGGCAGCGTTTTCGAAGCTCCCAGGCAGCTTGGCTTTTTCCGACACTTCCGACAATTATCGTTATATTTCAACCAATTTACACAAAACCTTAATAAATCATATACCCAAACTTTTCTCTATCGATTGGTGAAAGCCGCATGAAAATCCATTCAGTTGTTTTTTAGTTTATCGCGAACAGACAGACAGACGGACAGACGCGGCGGAGGATGTAGTGACTAGTTTCTGCCCGCGGTTTTGCACGCGTTGTTTCTATGGAAACATTTAAAGGTTATTTATATTCCAAGGGAAATATTTTTTGGGATAAAAATCAGGCTTAGAGCTACATACATCTATGCATTTCTGCCCAATTGATTCAATCGTTTTGGCGTGAAAAGGTAACAAACATCCATCCGTTCATCCATCCAAACTTTCGCATTTATAATATTAGTGAGATGCCTGGAATAACTAGCTTCTGTACTACGCAGTATTTACGAGCAATCAGCAAAAAGTGCGGAAACATAAGTCTTAAACAAGAATACAAGTAGGTACCGAAGTAAATATCAAAAGAAAATGATAAGGTGACCGCTTGTTTATGATTTTTATGTAGTCAGGTCCTAGTTTTTTTAATTTACTATATTATCGCTCTCAGCGATAAGGCCGCCTTCGGTACTGTTTTTATTTTAATTTTAGATATAAGAGTTTTTATGTAATTTTAATAGTTACAAGAAAGTGTTCATTCTTTCATTTAAGTGCCAAATAAGGTGGCAATACAGGTTCACCTTCTACACGAAATCGCAAAATAAATTGAAATTTATCGCTACTCCGTCGTTTTCCATACAAACCCTAAAGCGATGTCGCTAGAGTATCGTGGTACAAGCATATGTATTAGGAAGCAAAAGACAAATAAATGAGATCTCAAATATAATAGTGTAGAGACATTTGATACAAAAGTGCCAGAGAGCTAAATGGGGAGATAATTAATTTTAGCTCATTTCGAAATTATTTTTAGTTGACTGTTTCTTCGGGTTTTTCAAGTTTTTCTAAAATCAGCCAGTTATGTTAAGAAACAAATATTAATTTTTAAGAATATATCCATTCTCAAACATCAACGACGTGTCTGTACCTACAGCCCAGCCTCGTGTCTTTAAGTTTAGCCTAATTCAACCTGTTGCAATTGTTGAAAGAATTCAATCATGTCTCATTGCTGTTCTGGTTATCGGTTGACCGATAACAATACCGACCTTCCGAGAACAAACTGTAGGAGTAAGGTTACAAATGCCTAGCTTCTAGAACCGTAGATATTTTTTGTATACAAAGGGGTTACAAAACCAATGAATGACATAGTAACCAAAAACGAAACACACACACACAGAGCGAAAGAAAACGAGGTATCATCGGAGCAAATCCCGTAAGATAGAAGCATTTTAAAATTTTTCGATGTGCCCATGTTGTATTATATAATTAATAATTAATTAATGCTGGACAATTCACACAGCATTATCTAGCCCCAAGCTAAGCAGAGCTTAATATAATACACTACATAGATAGATATTTTTTTATTATATGTACATAGAAAACATCCAGAACACCCTGAACAAATATCTGCAGATCGTACAAATATTTGTCCCGAGGCGGGAATCGAACCCGCAACCCGCGCCACAGATGTCGTCGAATTATACTTGCCGTTATCCTGTTGTCTTCTTTAATTTATGAAAGAAGAAAGAAAATATTTTTATTTACCTAAAAACATAAATACACAATAGCCTTTTACAATTACGTTAATTAATACTACTTTTGTGAGTAGCAGTGTTTATATATAGCCTGCACTCACCATTGTGCTGGGTGCACACTGATGTGTCCATCCAGCGCTGATTTTCAGTGAGGACCAGAAGGATCGTTTCACGTCACGATCGTCAGGTGCGTGTTGAAGACATCAAAGTAATTAAAAGTATTACAGTATACATACCTGATATATACATTACAATATTATAATTTTACATTATTAGTATTTACATGTAGTAGTAGTTTATATATTTATCAATTTTTAAATGTCTTTGTTTGTAATAGGTACTAGAACTAAGGGGTATGCTGGGTGCTGTGTTCCTAAATGAAATTAAATGGGAAAACCTAACAAATAGGAAGGAGATCCATCCATGGATAAATCCAGTGGGTCAGAGTGGAAAAGGGTCTATATATTCGACGAATCGTCAGGAATAATTGTTTTGATTCAATTCCTTCAAATTCCTTGGCGCGTTGGCTTCAAGGAGATTGCATGTGATTTTTCCGGACCACAGCCATCCAGGCCATCCGGGGCGTCCGGGGCGCAGCTAAGAAGCGAACATATGTATGTACTTATCTATGTATGAAGTAAGCGACAGATTTGGATGGGCAGCAGCTTCCTTCTGAGTATTTTTAAACACCAACACTGCGATCACCAATCCGCCTGCCAAGCGTGGTGATTATGGCAAAAAATCTCCCGCACAATGTAAATTGATCCACCGTAAAGGATTTATGTAGATAAATAACCATCATTGAAAATGCAAAATTAATTAAATATTAGGAACCATATTTGCCGATCATCATCTGGACAACCAGAAAGTCAGTAAAAAGGTAAAACTATTTAAGGCCTTCAGGAAAAGTTCAAGGTCAACTTCTGATGAATAAGACGGATTACCTACTGTTGAGCAACTGTGAAGACTGGTGATCTTTTGATTGGTAGAGTAGGAAGATTGGATTAAAATTCTTTGTTGATGAAGTAATGTACAAATAGATAGGTTCCTTATTATTAATCCTACTAATATAATATTATAAATGTCAAAGTTTGTAAGAATGGATGGAATGGACGGATGTATGGATGTATGTTCCTTTGTCACGCAAAAACTACTGAACTGCTTGGGCTGAAATTTGGTATTAGTATAGTTTAGGACCTGGAAAACATTATAGGGTATTTTTTATGCCGATAAAATGCGAGCGAAGGCGCGGGCAGCAGCTAGTCATACATAAAAACAAGCTTACTAATATTCATACTATCAATCTAATACTCTGCAAGAATAAAATATTAATGTAATTACGTCACGTCGCGTCGTCGTCGCCTCGGTGTGCGAGTCAAACTCGCACTTGACGTTTTTATTTATAAACTAGCGATCCGCCCCGGCTTCGCACAGGTGCAATTTTGGTACTAAATTATACATATAAACTTTCATCTTGAATCACTCTATCTATTTAATAAAACCGCATCAAAATCCGTTACGTAGTTTTAAAGATATAAGCATACATAGGGACAGACAGCGGGAAGCGACTTTGTTTTATACTATGTAGTTGAAAAATCTTGCCCGAGGCGTTACATGCTCCTTTGCAGGTTAAAAAATAACCTTTACTTAAGTTAATACAGCTCTAGAATGTATACAATTTTAGCCGGAACAGTTTATTTGTTTAGGCGTGAAGTGGTAACTAACATCTAAACATCCTAATATGCTACTGCCAGATCTGGAAAAATATATACCACCCTTTTTATACAACGGTAAACGAAAAAAGGACTCGCAGGGAGTCGATGGATGGAGGCGGCTCAGGACCGCTATTTCTGGCGTCGTATGGGGGAGGCCTATGTCCAGCAGTGGACGTGTATGGGCTGATATGATGATGATGATGAAACGAAAAATTAATATTAGAATTTATTAAATCAGTACTAGTTTTAAAACATTTGAATAAGCCAATTAATGTGCCCGATATAAAATAAAGGTTTCTCGCTATTTTGATGAATGAATTCAATGAAGCATCGTTGCAGCAACCGCATGAGGTTGATTGCTCTACTTTGTACTGGTAGAACAATGGCTCTACAAATCGTTTGATAGCATCAGATGTTGCAAGCTCTTCATTACAGCTGCCAAATTAGTTTTTGTGTGGACAAATTTGAACTGATCTTTAACACGTTGAGCGCCATGTGTATCCTTCCGTAAACACAAATTAACACCTGTACCACATTCAGAGGCCGCGCGTTTCCTTTGGGAAACACAGGTAGTGCTTTATTTGGAGCTTTCGCTTCATCATCATCATATCAGCCCGTACACGTCCACTGCTGGACATAGGCCTCCCCATACGACGCCACAAATAGCGGTCCAGAGCCGCCTCCATCCTCCAGCTTGCGCTTGTTCTATTGAACAAAACCCAGAAAAAATATGTGTTACCGAAAAGGATACACGCGGCCACTGAATAAGTTTTTCGACGAATTAATTAGGCAAAAAAAGCAATACACAAAAAATTTAAAAAGCACGGTTTTTGGGCTTGGCCGTTTTGGCGTGATAAATCTTTGTTTATACAAATCATCGAGCACATACCCAATGGGTATATACCCTTTGAGTATGTGCTCGATGATTTAAATATTCGGGTTGCGGGAGGAATCGATGTAACATTCCCTAATCTGTGGTCCGATCATTAGATATTCGTAGTTATATAGTTTATAGTTCAGCGTGTTTTGAGTTGTTTTCTATGTATAATAAAAAATATCTATCAGTGTAATATATTATGTATGTAAATCAGTTATCTAGTACCCAAATCATAAGCTCAGCTTACTTAGAGGCTAAAATTATGTGTGGATTATCCAGCTATATGTATGTATTGAATTTTGTTCTGAAAAATAGAGTAATCGTATATGGTTTACCTGGTCGACACAAATCGCCAGCGCCAGTGTGAAAGCGGTCATTGTTGCACTAGCAAATGTCTGCCAAATGTCAGACTGTCCGATTAGTCTTGATATGGATGAATAGTTGGTAGCATTGACATGGTTTAAAACTGTCCTACTTTGTGCACCATTGCCCAGAAGCTTTGTTAGCCAAATATAGCATGTTCGTAACTAGAAATGCCATCTTAGACACCCTTGGATAAGAATGCAAAACAATCAGTCATGAAGGAAAAATGCTGTGATAGTTGTTATCATGACTCAAGTTTTTATGCGGGATTTTACCCGTGTCTACCAAAAGATTGGTATCTAAATAAATAAAAACTACATAAAAATGCTGCTCTATCAACGTCAACATAGAGTCAACTAAGAGATGGGTTTATGCCAGTCATTTACAGGGCGTATTGAGTAAATGCCCAATATCTGTCCTTTTCTGCCTGATAAATGGGCATTTATCGTGTATAAATAGGGCATTTACTCAATACGCCCTTAAAATGCCCGGCATAAACTCATCTCTATGCACACAGTATCATCTAACCCCAAAGCAAGCAGAACTTGTGTTATGGGTAGGTAGGCTGAGTTCGTTTTATGGGTAGGAAGATAACTGATAAGTACTTACTACTTACAATTATTAATGCAATACATACGAGTAGATATTTTTTAATATACCACCTACATAGAAAACACCCAGACCTAGAATAAATACCTGCAGATCGCATAAAATATTGTTCAACGGCGCTAATCGAACCCACAACCTCTTGCGTCTTAGGCGGACCTTCACCCGTAGCGCCACTGCAGTCCGGTTCTCTTATATTTTAAGTGCCAGTCCTAACTACTTATTTTATCGGACGCTAATTTGATCTTGACCTACATCCGGTAGGTATAAGGCAGAAGCTGTTGGCTAAGTAAGGGAAGTTCCACCGGATATTGCATCGCCGGCGATAAACGAAGCAGAACCTATCTTGTTATTGAGCCTCTTTGGCGAGCCACGGAAACGGAAGTAAATTTTACTGGTCTGAAGATTATTTTTCATTTTAGTGTTAGAACTCAACGTCAAATAGAACGTTCCTTATAGCGCGGGATCCGAATGAGCGAGATATTTTCATTTTCTAGTGTTTTTTACTAAAAAAATTAATAATATCCCAATGTAAATCGCCTTTCACTGGAATTTAACCCGCATCCCTATTTCTGTAAGGTTTTTTTTGGGATATGTGTATTACCCTGAGTGTCAGGGCATAAGCACTATAGGAACAAAAAGCTTTTTTTATCCCAAGTAGTAAAATATTGAGAAAAAAAAGTGTGAGGTGAGTGCAGAAACCAGTGTAGTATTAAATATCGTGATTGAAAAAATAATAATTTGTTTATTGCATATAGGATCATTTTAACCGACTTCAAAAGAAGGAGGTTATCAATTCGTCTGTATGTTTTTTTTGTATGTATGTATGTTGCAAGATATCTCCGCCAATTATGGACCGATTTAAAAAATTATCTAACCATTGTATAGAAAACAAATCCCGAAGGGGTCCCATCAATTTTTTATCCCGCAAAACTTAAAATAAGTGTAAAAGTAAGGGAACATTCAACACGCCATATTATGTCTTTTTTTTTATTTTTTTATTTTTTTTATTTTTAAACATTCCTCTAACATTATCAGAGACTTTATGTAACCTTATTGCATTTAAACGTATTTCTATTTATCCTATGTCTATTGCTTATATCTATACTTATTTTCTAACAGCTTTACATATGTATGCTATATTATATATTTTAATATATATATATAAATCATATCTTATCTATCTATTTCTATAAATTACCTTCTTTGCTATTTTAATACAATATTTTAGGAACTTAGGGCGTAAATACCTATCAGTTATTATTTTATGTGAGTTCGTGCGTGTAATTTGTACGTCCAGTTCACTTTCGACATTAAACCTATCGCGACCGAAAACAGGGCAGTCAAAAAGAATATGTGGCACGGTTTCTTCTGTGCCGGGTTCACAGATGCACGACGGGTTTTCCTTACATTTAAACCGGGCGAGATATTCGGAAAACCCACCGTGGCCCGTCATTACCTGTGTCAACACATTGTTGAGACTTATCTTTCTGACGATTTTATAAGCCTCAACCGCGTCCGGGAAGAAAAGTTTTGTGACAGCAGCCGTATTTTCTGTCTTATACCTCCGATTCCATACATCAAGCGACTCTTCCCGGATTTGTCGCCTGACGTATGAAACCGGACACAAGTCATAATCAGGCCTTCTTCTCGAATTGAGGGCCGCCTCTTTAGCTAGCACGTCGGCCCTCTCGTTTCCATCCATCCCTGCGTGTGCTTTGATCCAAAACAAGGAAACTGCCTTGTTTTGGAGTGCGATGGTTTGAAGGTTAACGCGTATTTCTATGGCAAGTGGATGAATGGATCCTACATTTGTGATGGTCTCTAGGGCCGAACGTGAATCGCTGTAGATTCCGAAACTGGTCTCCCGGCGTTTCATGATTTCCTGCGAGGCTCTACATATGGCGAAGAGTTCCGCCTGGTACACCGTGCAGTAAGATGATAGCTTAAGTTTGAGGGTTTTGATTTAGCTTCGCCATTCCACAGGGATAGCGCCGCCCCAACCTTACCCTCAATCTTGCTACCATCTGTAAAAATTCGGACTGCCTGGTTGTTGTTTTGCTCAACATCTTGTTTGTTTCCCAGGCTCATGAATTCAACGTTCATATGCTTAGCCGGATGCGGAGTCAGATCATATGATGCCATCATTTCGACCTCTCTATCGCCCATCATCAGCTGGGGAACCCCACGTTTGGTCTCATACAAGGTAGCTGCCTCCTGGATTCTCAAGTCCAATGGGAGTATACCAGCTAGCACTAATGCCGAGTTTAGTGACACTGTGCGGTAAGCTTTTGTAAGCTGTAGGGCAAAGAATCTCTGGACCGCGTTAAGATGCTTGCGCACATTTAGTTTCTTGGTAGCGGGTGCCCAGACGCTAGCCGCATAAGTCATAACAGGTTCCACTGCAGCCGTGTAAATAACTCGGATCACTTCGGGATGGAGACCCCAGCTGTTTCTGGCGGCCCTCGACAGCTGCTTGTATATGTTCAATGCCTTTCTGCATGTATTTGCAGTGTGAGCATTGAACGTTAGCTTGCTGTCGATAGTCAGTCCGAGAAGCTTGACCTCAGTCGACATGCCAATGTCGATCCCGCCCATTCTCAGGAGTGGTATATCGTATTTTAACTTCCTTGTTATGATCATCGCGCAAGTTTTATGCGGAGCAAATTTTAATTTGTTCCCGATTCCCCACTCCTGAACATAGGCGAGAGCGGCATTGGCCTGTCTCTGAACCTCTAATGCTGTGTCTCCATCAAACAGCATCACCATGTCATCGGCGAAAGCCTGACTATAGTGTCCACGCTGGTCCAGACCTTTGAGAAGGGGGTCCAGGAGAAGATTCCAAAGCATTGGTCCGCCGATGGACCCCTGGACACATCCCTTGTTGGTCTTTTTGTGATGTTCGCACCCAGCGTATCGCACTTTGACACTACGGTTTTCCAGGTAGCTATCAATAAGCCTTCGGAGGTTTATCGGACATCCTGATTCAGCTAGCCTTACCCGGATAGCCGGCCACCAGGCGCTATCGAAGGCTCCCTCTATGTCCAAGGATACTAGCGTAATAAGTTTCTTTTGGTCTAGTTTACTTCGAATTTGCTGCATAAGGTCATAGAGGGAGTCCTCGGTGCCCCTGCGTGGCATGAATCCATACTGGCGTGTGCTAAGTTTTGGAATCAAGTGCCATTTCAGTCTCCCGATGGCCATTTTCTCCAGGATTTTGCCCATAACTGGCAGCAGTCCTATTGGCCGATACGATTTTGGTACCCTATAGTCGTCTTTTCCTGGCTTTCTTAGGACCACCACCGTTGCTTCCTTCCAGAGGAGTGGAAAGTGGCTAAGGGAAAGGCACTTGTTGGACAAGGTGAGAAACAGTTCCAAATCGTGGTTTATCGCTTGTTTACAGATGTCAGCCGTCAGCCCATCTGAGCCCGGAGCCTTTTTTGGGTTGAAGCTGTTGAGTGCAAGTGTCAGCTCTTTCTGGGTAAATGGTGGGTCATGGTGTTCATCATGCACGCACACGTTTACTTGTTCAGCTGCTGATCTAATTTGACTTTGCTCTAGGCTGTCTTCCCTTGCAAGGTCTTCCGGGTAAAAGGTGTCAGCTAGAAACTTTGCAGACTCTATACCGTCCAACTCTCTTCCATCCTCTTTCAAGGGTAAGTCTTCCTGTCTTTTTGTTGTCCTGCCTATGACTCTGTAGATCCCTTCCCATACTCCTTCCCGGTTCTGTTTCCCACAGAAATCCCTCCAGCTCTCTATTTGTGATTTCTTCACTTCCTGTTCATATTTTTCTTTAGTTCTCATGTATTCTTCGATCACCTTTTGCCTACGGACTGGGGCTGCACATCGAATTCGGCGTTTCATCTTGGTGACTTCTCTCTTCAGCTCAGCGAGATTTTCGGACCACCATGGCGAGGTAAGTGTACTTTTTGATTTCTTTTTGGGGATACTGTTGTTGCATGCTTCTATTATTATATTTGTGTATGTTTGTGTTATTATGTCTAGGTTTGTTATATCTTGTATTTTTTTATCGATCTCTATTTTGTTTATTTGGTTAGTCTCGAGCAATTGAGCCAGTTTCTCATGAAATTGAGTCCAATTAGCTTTTTTAGTATTATATGTTCTAGTGGTTCTGTTTATACGTATTCCCTCTAATTTTGTTAAAAGTATTTTAAAAGTAATCACATTGTGGTCCGAGCTGATCATGCCAACTTCAACCTTCCAGTCTTCGATCAACTGAATCATATCCGTCGTGCAAACCGTTACATCTATGAAGCTGGTGAATTGTTTTTCGCCTCTTATTGTATCAAAGGTTGGAGTATCACCTTCGTTTAGCACCTGCAGCTCCATTTCCTCTATTATTCCGGCCATTTCTTCCCCCCTGTCGTCGATTTTCAGACTACCCCAGATCGAATGTTTTGCATTTGCATCGCCCCCTATCACGATTTTTTGACCTTCCATATGCTGCATTATACTCCTCAACTGTTCCAGGTATGGCTGTATTGGTTCTGAGGGTTCAAAGTAATACGAAATCGCCACGATCTCCCAGGCGCGTGTTCGGAGCTTCACCGTTGTTATGTTGTTCGTGGTAAATTGTGGACAGATTATGGCATCTATGTCATTGTCGAACACAACCACCGATGCTTTAACGACTCCGTCTCCTAGATTTGCGCTCTGGAAAATCCTGGCAGTCCCGTAGTTCCTCATCGAGCCGACGTTTCCAATGTACGGCTCCTGGAGGAGCGCAAAGGCCAATTTCCCTCGTTCTGCTTCAATCATTATTTCATGCGTCGCTAAGGCCTTACGCTGCAAGTTGGCTTGTGCTACCTTGTATACCTTTGCACTTGTTGAGGAGGTGTGAGAGCCTGGGGTCACTTTAGCAATAGGCTATTGTCGCTCGAGCTAGTGCATCCCACTTTCGACGGACGGGGCACTCACCACTAAACGCGTTGTGCTCAGCCCTTTCGAGTCCGGCATGCACGCAGTTTCGACAAGATGGAACAACATCTGCGAGCCAGTCTGCACATTTGGATTTCATGTGGTCTCCCCCACAATGACTGCATTTTCTACCGTCTCCTTGCAGAATCGTCTCCCGTGGCCGTAGCCCAAGCAGAGCGAACATTGGACAAGTGGTGATTGATCTGCTACTTTAACTCGTTGGAGATCAATCTGGACTGATCCTGCATCGACCAAATGCTGCCATATTGTTGGAGAGACCCTCATGACAATGTGATGCGTGTGGGGGTTTCTGGTTTGCTTCTTAAAAGCAATTTCCATTTTCATTCATATTATGTCTATTGTAGAGGACAATACAAATAAATTTATATATAAAAAAACTTTTACATACAATTTTTATATTATCTAGTACCAAACTGCTTGGGAAGACAAATCCAACGAACCCAAACTCGACGTGGTTAAATCGTTTCGTTTAGCAGTTCCTATGGCCATCTTCAGTTTCCATCATCAGAACAGCTGGATGTTACCATGACATTGCATTGTCACCAAACTTAACATAAGTATGCCAAACAGCTCAATCGGTTGAGGGTAACTGACCAGTTATCCTATAAGACCTAAAATTGAGATGCAAGATTCCATCCAAGCACAACTCGTACATTGCAAGTTAAATAAAAGCTTGTAAAAATAATGTAGTGATTATTTCTCTTGGGGAATACCGAGAAATGCTATAATTTTAGTAAATATTTGTTCCAGAAAAAACGTTAACTACATATAAGATATGCCAAAGAATTTTTAATCATGTAGGCAATGTAGCCAGCGTCTTGGGGACGCTTCCGACTGGTATTGATATGGACCAGTTGAGCTATCTGTAGATTGTTTGCAACAGTCTGCAGATAGCTCAATTGTTTCAATTGTAAATACTAGTTTAATTTCTTTATATTATTTGATTGTTATTTTCTTCGCCAATTATCAAAATAGAAAAAGATTTTACTTTTACAAGAATGTTGGTGCATCAGACGAATCATTCATAACTTGATACCCTGCAACCATTCAAAATATCTATCACTTTCTCCTGTCAAATCTGACCCGCTTTACTATAATACGTTATAAACTAAAATAAATACTTCTAATTCAAATTCTCTGTCTCAGCACAACAGAAGCCATGTGCAGGTTGTAAATTAGGTGGCAAATGAAAAATAACTCTAATCACAAAGAGAGAGTGCTAGTATTAGTTGGAAGGAAAGTAGGCGCGAAGTAACGATCTACTGGCACGAGACAATCAAAATTAATGCCTACCTATCTGCTATCTAGTAGGTAGACTACATTGCTGGCTAGGTATAGTACATTGTTTTGAAAGAGAGAAAACTTTTTTTTCGTTGTTTCTTGCTAAATATCATGTTTCCAGGTGAACGGGAAGTACCCCATAGGTTTTGGTCATCTAGAGTTTTTTTTTTGTGTATAGCTACAAATTTACTGTTTTTGGATTTTTCCCTTTATTTGTGCTATAAGACCTTGCTTCTTACCAAATATGATTCTAAGTCGACAGGAAGTTCCCTACAGGTTTTCTGTGCATGCGATTCCCTTGAAAATTTCAAAATATCTGGGCATAAACGGCTCTTACTTTTGATTGTGTTGATTTAGACGTGTGGTTTATATCACGGCTCTAAGAGGTTATAGACTTGAGTGTTTGCTGTTAATTTCAACTCGATAGCTCCATGCGCTCTTGAGAAAAGAATTTTGACGGACAACAAAGTCATACTATAAGGATTTTTTTTTTCTTTTGAGGTACGGAACCCTAAAAAGGGTCCTACCTTGCGTGTGTCGCATTCAGCTATGCCTAATATAATACTGCGCTGGCTGGTTCTCGGTTCTTATTACCTTGGTAACAAAATTGAGGTGTAATTGAGCTTTATAGTTCTCTTTAATTGCGTCATAAATAAATTTATCTTCCCAAGATTCGCGAAGAACGCAGTATCATCACCTTGCAAGGACACTACCTTATAGAGTTGTATTTAATTTATGATAAAAAAACTCGACTTTCTGAAGTTATGTACATTTAAATGGTTATTTATTGCATATTGAAATAATCGTTTTTTGGCGCGAGGCGAATCGGTAACGTGGCTATCGAAAGGTTTCAGTTTTTATTTATGTTTACCTACACTTTTTAAAAATTGTATGGTGCAATAATTTAGGTACCTACAATTGGCAGAATCGTATGGTATGTTGTCATAGAGTATCGTCATCATCATATCAGCCCATACACGTCCACTGCTGGACATTGGCCTCCCCCATAGTACACACACACAAATAGCGGTCCTGAGCCGCCTCCATCCATCGACTCCCTGCGACCGTTACGATGTCGTCGGTCCATCAAGTGGATGGTCTCCCATGTAGAGTATCTTATGAACCGACTACCTAAGGGTGTGCGTTCACCTGCCGCCATCGGACGATCCGCACTAACCGCATCAAGCGAATTTTAGTAAACTTTGTATAAGGTGCGTCCACTGATTAGCACGGAACGGAGCGGACGGATCGGACTGTAGGCAATGCCGGCGATCCGTTCAGTGCCGATGACGTCATACTGATAGCCGATCAGGTGAAATTTTGGTGGAAATGCCGGTCGCGTAAGCAATCCGGTTGCTACGGTTACAGTGGACTCCCCGGCATTACCCTCAAAAAATCCGTTTGACGCGATCAGTCTGCATCGTCCGATGAAGGCGCGCACCTAATACAAATTATATAAAAGCTACTGTACATGCCCAGTCCATACAAGTCTCCGCCGGGTACCCTCCACCAATTACCCTGAAACCGGAACGTATGAAAAGGGACAATAAGGGACCTACCAGGGGACTAGCTACTAGCTTTGTATTTTTACACCTCGACTGCGATCATCTATCCTCCCATAGAATTAGACAGCTGCGAGTTTTTACTCTGTATATCCACCTGTCAAGCGTGGTGATTAAATAAAATAAAATAAATAAATAAAAAAGATTTTATTTCTCACACAATTAACTTAAGTACTACATATTATTATTATTATATGTGAGTACCGCTTTGAGCGGTAAAAGCCTCCTTCAACTCTTTCCATCCTCCTCGATCTCTAGCTATTCTACTCCATGTTTTCCCCGCTATTTTTACGACGTCATCGTCCCATCGTTTTGCGGGTCTGCCTTATCTTCGTTTTTTGTTTATTGGATACCAATTCATTATAGTCTTGGACCAAGGCTTCTTTTTGTTGGTATAACATCCTCTAAAAACAATAATTAAATTAAACAGAGGAAACGGCTCTCCCTCGTGTGGCTTAAAATAGCTCAGTATCTTTCGTTTTTCATTCTCTGAATGTGCCCCGCCCATTTCCATTTTGCGTGATGATAATAAACAAAAAAGGGGCACGTTCTGTAGTAGATGTGTACTGATAAGGAAATATAGTCACAGCAAGATTGGCCGCTTGTACAGCTTATCAAATCTGCTATCAAAAACCTAATTTGAGATGACTGTGCCTCTTTCTTATTCACGTAATTTCTCGTTAGTGGTTATGTCTCATTATGGTTGGCAAGGTCTTGGTTTCGACTCAGGAATGACTTCCATTCTCTTCTCTCCTACGCGGTATTTGCTACCCAGAGCGACAGCAAAATTCGAGTGGGTTACCTACATACAAAATGCCCGGTAGCGGGATAGCGCGCGAAACCAAGTGAAATGCGTGAAACCCAGCGAAAGAGGTTCGCTGTCTCTCTAAGTAGCGAATCAATACAGCATTCACTACCCCTTTGGGCAGGCCTCTGGGTTTATCTGAATAGGCCTTTACTCAGCCTGTAAATAATATAGTATCATATTGATATTATAGAAGGTGACTAATGCCCATTTCCTTTATTTTACAATAATGGAAAAGTTTCGGAAGTAACTCATATCATATATGAAGGTCTATTTAATTAAGTAATTAATAAGAAACAATCGGACCTTAACCTAGAGTAGGTAAACAATGCAAGGTTTCTTTTTGTTGGTATAACATCCTCTAAAAACAATAATTAAATTGAACAGAGGAAACGGCTCTCCCTCGTGTGGCTTAAAATAGCTCGATTGTGCAGGAATTGTTTTTCTTAGAATTACCGCAAAGATAATAAATTTTACAAATTCTAGCTAATATTATAAATGCGAATGTATGCTTGTTTGTTTATTTGTCCTTCCTTCACGCCATAACTAAGCAACCAATCGACTTGATTTTTGGCATAGAAATAGTTGAAAGGATAGAGAGTAACATAGACTCTTTGTCCTGGTAACGCGGGCGAAATCGCGGGGAAAAGTTAATACAAAAATAAATATAAAATAAGCTAGTGTATCCTTAAGTCTAATTATAACAAATCAACATATTATATTACTTTAGGTCATCTCATAACAGTCATAACGGGATATACACTACCGTTAGGACGATTCGGTACTACCGGTATTCCTATAAAACAGGATAATATTAGTAACGGTCAAAACCCCTGATCATTCTTTGATATCAGGATCAATGACTCTATAAATTAGCATTTCAATGGGAATGATCGTTGGCCATAAATAGAAGTCAACAAACCCAAATGGAACATTCATATTCCACATTATTTTGTAATTTTTATCATAATGCTTTTAGCCAAAATCAATAACAAAGATTAGTTTGTCACAGATTTTACGGAAGCTCATCTGTAAAAATAAGCTAGTAGGGGTAAATAACCTGCCGATCTATGACGCTAATAATTTGAATTTGAATTTGAACTGGTTTTTGTTTCTGACCATGTCCTTTTTATGTTAGACGGAATAAGTTTACACATACATTATGTAAAGTATTATAAAAATTTACTTTAGAAAATCTTCTTCAACATTCAGGACAAGCCTTCCATTGAAAACATTTTGAGTATAATACTCACAGTCATGTAAAAATATTCTCTAGTCTACCACAAGAACATACATAAATAGGGCCTCATAACCCTCCTTCATAGGTAATTGGGTAAAAATAGGCTAGGATGTAAAACTCCAACCCGCGAGAAGCTTTCATTCTATTCTCTAAGGAGAGGAACCCAGATAAAAATGACGTCATAATCAAAATTCTCTTCTCTCCCTTCGAGTCTATTTGAATTCCAGCAGTCATTTTTATCTGTATTCCTCTCCACAGATATACAAGAACTGGCGCGGCAGAACAAGATCACCAAACAGATTCTGGAAGCTTATATCCATAAGAAACTCGGGGTCCGGAATACTTTCATAAGACCGCCTTCGATTCACGATATCCTCCCGAAGAATATGAAGACGCGTCAGAGGACAGATGTGTCTGAGGCTGAGGTTCCAGAGGCAGGTGAAAGTCCTGAGGGTTTGGAAGGTCAAGAGCAAGAGGGACAGGAGATCAGTGAAGATGACAGCTTACAGAGCGTGGAGAGTGAGCAGATTGACTCTATCTATGATAATGCAGGTAAGCTAAGTATAAATTCAAGAAAAATTACTTTTTTTATGTCTGTCAATGTTTATTATAATAAATATGGAAGATCCATATAAATTAGCGAAAACGAAAACTAAGCAACTAAAATTTTCTAGAGTACATTTTCTGGTGGAACTCTATACGTATAGCTCTACGTGGGCTACTAGATAAAGATAAAAATGTTTATTTCGTCTTAAGTAATACATCAATTACAATAATACATTTAACAAAATTGGTCTTAAGTTTATTTAGAGATGGTGTATGAAAAAAACCCATTTGAGGCCTCGCTAATGAGTTCCTCGCTCTTACTAAGTCGAAACTTGTGTTAAGAAACAAGGACTCCTGCTCTGGCTATCTTAGGTATTTTTTTCCGTAGTGGTATACAAGATGTACTACTAGGATCTTTGGTTCTATGCCTCTACCTGAGCATAAAGCAAAGATAGTTGTATTCCAAAGATCCTAGGAACCTACGTTCTAGATAGATAGATAGACAATGTTTTATTGCACACTTCATAAAACAATTAACAAACAAAACAACAATTTGGCACAAAAAATGTGACAGTTGACGGTCTAATCGCTCACTATCACTAGCCATGTCTACCGTGACAATCGTTTTAGTTGTATACCTACTACCCTAAAGAATGTAGGCTACTAGGATCTTTGGCATAAAGAAAGGTAAACATTTTCGAAGTTCAAAGCTTTTATAGCCTGGCAGCTCCTTGGTAATTAATTGTTTCATGGTTCGCCAGTGACAATTTATTGTTAGAGCTGGGGAGGTCTCAAACTGTGGTAACGCCAAATGAGCACATTCAGGCGCGTATTATAAAACTACTTCCCGCGCCTTTGCCCGCGTTTTATCGGAATAAAAAATAGCCTATATATTATTCCAGGTCCCAAACTATATCCATACCGAATTTCAGTCTAATCGATTCAGTAGTTTTTTTTGTGAAAGAGTAACACATCATCATACATCCATCCATACAAACTTTGACATATTTAATATAGTAGGATAGGATGATCAGTCGTCGATCTATGCTTGAGCACAGATAATAAAATACTATAAGGCTTGAGTAAGGCTTCTGCCATAAAAAAATCGTTATTCCAGCATAGACCAATGACTGAGCAAGCTTTTATAATACGGGCCTAAGAAAAAATAACTCTTAGAACAAAAGTATTGGCAAATTTCCCAAGTCACTTTCGTGCACAATAACATCGCGTGCCGGATTTGGGTAACTCGGGCGTGCAAGTGGGGCAATGACTTGTGATTCGTAGTTTTGGGGTAAATAATCTACGTATTAGTAAAAAAGCTACGGTAGGTCAGAATATTCGAATAACTAGGACTAAAACTAAGAAAAGGTAGATCGGTACGTATCTACGACTTCTGTGGAGTAGTGGGCAAAGGTCCGCCTGAGACGCAGGAGTTTGGTGGTTTCGCTTCCCGCCTCAGGACAAATGTTTGTACGAACTGTAGATATTTGTTCTTTCCCGCTGTTCTGGAAGTTTTTCTTTGTACAATAAAAATATATTTCTATGGAATGTATTGTATTAACTAGGTATATCAAGTTATCTAGTAGCCAGAACACAAGCTCTGCTTAGCTTAGTTAGATAATGCTGTGTGGATTGGCCAGAATTATTTATTAATTTTTTTATCTTACTTTATACTCTAATATGAGTCTAATATATTAAATTTATTGAAAATCCATACTATGTAATTCATTATAAATGCGAAAGTAGCGTTGTCTGTCTGTTACTTTATCCCGGAAAAGGAAAGAAAATTGACAAGAAGATAGATGGCAGATATGCCTGAAGATAAAGTTACGCTGGGTACTCGTATTTTCCAGAAATATCGAGAATATCCAGAAAAATCCAGTAAAGCAAGAAATATTTCTTAAGATTGCAGCCACATTTTTTTTTATTATGACGATTGCATTCAATAAGAAAACTAAAACAAGCATTCTACTTTGTTTGCTGTTATTGAACTGCAGGCCTGAGCCTGCACCAGTTTTCTGAAAAACTGGTGTATTATTATTTGGACCCACAGTTTCTCACCACGAATATAAAAATTTTATTTCGACCCAAAATATATTGTCAATTCAACACACGATAAGAATAATAGTAGATTGTTTTACAAGGGACTAAACCATCCCATTATATACGAGGTTGTTATACTCCCGAGCGTAGCGAGAGAGGATGACAAGACCGAGTTATAATGGGTAGTTTTGGCCCGAGTAAAACACTCTACTTTTCACTTCGATTGCGAGAAAATAAAACAATTCAAAATTAGTCAATTTTCAGAAATTTTATTACAAATTAAATTTGCAGTTAGAGCAATTTTGAATGTTTAGTGATATGTTTTTCCCGGGCAATTTTATTTCGGTTCTCTGTGATTGGGATGTGATAATATTTTGAGTTGATTGTTGTGGAGTAAAAGTTGGAGAGACTCGACTCATGCTTGAGTTTCCTGCATTATTAAGATCTGAGTGCGGTATCAGCTGAGTTGACATATTCATCCAATCCCGCGATGTAGATGCTTGGGGTTCTGTAATGTTTGGGAGAATATTGATTCCTTCCGTAATCCGCTGCGTGACGTGATACTTGTTTTGTATAGAGTCCTCTATATAACCTTCAGCCACTTGATCGGACCTCCATCCACCGTGCCGTTTTAATGTCGTTATATTCGCACCAGAGTCCGCCAACAGAGTCGCGGATGTTCTGCGGAAACAATGGCCCGTGTAGAGTTCCGGATTTGGTAAATTTAGATAAGTGGCAATATCTTTAGGCATGTTACCAAATTTATTTTTGCCTATGACTTGCCTTGTGCATTTACCATTTTGATAATTTAGAAAAAATCTTCTCGTTGAAACATTAGTGGGACGTAACTCCTGATAAGCTTTAACTATATTAAGGTATTCTCCACTGATGACAAATTTACGCTCTTTGTTTGGTTTCGTGTTCGGCAGACTCACAGCTTGTAGGTTTGTATCCATTTCTACGTCTTCTAGCGTTATATTGGCAAGCTCTATTCCTCTGCATGCACCGCTGATTCCATAAATTAAAGCAACCTGTTGAACAAAAAAATAAGTGTGTTAATAATCGTAATAACCTAGGTACATAATTTAGGTACGTAGGTTTTTTTTTTAGTTTGAGTAGAGTACATAAGTATGTTACCTTTGTTGCCAAGTATTGTTTATTTGGAGCGTTATTTAAAAATGTTTCGATTTCTTGTGTCGTCAAGACTTTAGATTTTTTTGCCTTGTATCCAGTGGACAATTTCTTCAGTAAAGCCGTTAAATTTACATATTTTTTAATATCGACGTCGTGTTTCGTTTGTAAGGTCATTCTTAACATTGAATATGTGCTCCAAAGAGTCGACGATTTGAATTTTTTCGATAATTCATCAAAATAAGTGAGAAAACCCCCTTCTGTAAAAGAATCCACACGTTTCTCATCTCTCCATTTCATAAAATTTTCGTAACTCTTTAAATATATTTCACGTGATTTTGTTGTGGCAACAGATTCATAATTATTTCTTTGCCCTTTTCTTCCATTTGCATAATAGCATCTTCACTATCACTTGATGACATTTTTCACGTTCACAATTTGGAAGTAAAAGTCAGTAAGTTAAACGTAAAAGTTTGTGATTTGGATTGAAGAAAATTCTAGAGATTTAGCGCCAATACCATCTTTTTTTTAAATCTCTATTTGACCCCCAACGAAACAATTCGCATTCTACCGTGAAGGGAAGAATCAACCTTCATAAAACATCACCAAGAAGGTTCTATTTTCAAAAAAAAAGATTGACGGAGCACCTAGAAATCGAGTTATTATGTAAGAGAACGAATGCTTTGTACGGGCTGATGATTTTAGACAAAAATTAAAAAGAAAAAATACTTTTTAGCCCGAGGTATTAAACTCGAGTTTTAGGCCCGCTAAGCTACACTATTATGATACACTTTTTGAGCAAGAGAAGTGAAAATATATTGTATTTTTCGTCATTTTTGCCCAAAAAGTATTATTGTATTAAAGTAAAGTAGTAATGATGCATTTTATATTCTATTGAGATATTGAAATCCAAAAATGAATTTTATTAATGTTTCATCTATGTATATGTTACTCGCTCATTATTATTTTTTGCATGCTGTCTTCACCTTATATTGACACTTGACATGATTTTTATAATGGTAACTCTAAGCTAGTTTTCGTGTACAATATGTTGGTGATCAATAAATAAATAAAGTATTGTTGTTTCATCACACTTCCAGAACACTGTCTCCATAGAACTAGTATAGAACTTTCCTACTATTTCATAACTCCTTTGACAATAGGTAGGTTAAGTAAAATTAAAACAATTCATTTCAAATCATCCTAATATTTATTAAATTACTTCCTACTAATATTATAAATGTCAAAGTTTGTATGGATGGATGTATGGATATTTTTTACTCTTTCACGCAAAAACTACTGAACCGATTAGGCTGACATTTGGTATGGGTATAGTTTGGGACCTTGAATAACATATAAGGTATTTTTTATCACGATAAAACGTGGGCGAAGGCCCGGGCAGCAGCTAGTAATTCAATAAATTTATAACATTATGAATGCGACCGCTGTAATAAAATTAGAAGGTTAATGATTCTTAAGTCATACCATGAAATCTTCTAGTTAAATTAAATATTTACCGCTAACCACAAGTTGGCCTAAATTAAGACTTTAGAACAAACAAGTGTCAAAATTTCAAAGGTACTCGAAGTTTGTTCAGCCGTGACCATAGTGTAGTTTAGACCGTATGATTGCGTAAAGCAAAGAAATTAGTGGACAGACAAATAAAAGAGTTCAAACTTCTCATATGTATGCTAAGATGACATGACCTACACCTATTGCAAGGTTTTTTATTGAAAACTCAAACTGGTTTATACTGGTTTATTTCCTTTAGACAATACTGGTTTATTTCTTTTAGACCTCACAGGACTCTTGGACACGTCAGAAATTTCAAATTCATCATCATTACATCATATCAGCCCATACATGTCCACTGCTCGACATAGGCCTCCCCCATACGATGCCACAAATAGCGATCCCGAGCCGCCCCATCCATCGACTCCCTGCGACCGCTACGATGTCGTCGGTCCAGGAGTGGATGGTCTCACATGTAGGGGGGATTTGCCATAATCACCACGCTTGGCAGGCGGATTGGTAATCGCAGTTTTGGTGTTGAAAAATACTCAGAAGGAAGCTGCTGCCCATCCTGTGGTAGGTTTCCTTAGTCGGCTCTTACGACATGCACGGGTTCAGTTGAAGGGGTCGATATTCGTACGCCGCGGTCCCACGGCATAATTTAAAATTACAAGAGCAAAACTAGGAAATAAATGTGTCACTTTTGTTTTTTGTTCACTGCAATCTTCTTTAGAGGAAAGAAAATTACCAGAAATCTTTACCTTGTTAGGTTGTTAGTTTCCGAGTAGGAGCAAACACAGCCCAAGCGGTATATCTGATACATTACGATATTGTGATATTTTAATAGTAAACCGGAATAGTTTTGTAAAATGGTTCGTTTTATTGGTTGTGACGCGTACACCGTCATTTGGGCTATTCCAACATCTCGCGTGACACGAGCTTAATCGTAACGTCTCACGAAAAGTATTCCCAATGCCTCACGTGAGACGTTGCCTAGCCTCAGCGTCTCACGAAAAGTCAGAGAGCTTCTTAATGAAATCTACAACATCTATCTATTGATTATGTTTTTACAGATTGGATGGTCCATCTTGAAGTTCAAAAACAGATTTCAACCTTGCAAGTAGATTAGGCCACATAATCAAATTATAAATTAATTTTCTTCGGAACTAAAGGTCAATTATGTAATAATCATATTAAAAACCAGTCTACCTACAGATACCATCCTAAAGATTATAGCCATTAAGATAGTTATATAGCTGCTATAAGTTTGTTATATAGCATATAGCAATTATGTGGTATTAAAATAAACATGCTAATGACTGCATTGGTAGATGCAGAGAAGTTAGTTATATCGTAAAGTTTATTAAGACTTTATAAGTTTACTAGCTGCTGCCCGCGCTTTCGCCCGCGTTTTATCGGGATAAACAATAGCCTATATGTTATTCCAGGTCCCAAACTATACCCATACCAAATTTCAGCCCCGATGAGGCTTAGTAGTTTTTGCGTGAAAGAGTAACAAATATCCATACATCCATACATCCATCAATACAAACTTTGACATTTATAATATTAGTAGAATTATATATTATTAGTAGGATAGGATTCGTAGATTTTAATGAGATATGTAGATTATTTTGCGTGCATTGTGTACTTTGATATATGTACAAGCGTGCGTTATAATTTACAATGTGTGCTTTAAATAGATAATGTAAATAAATAAATAATGTTGGACAATCCAAACGGCATCATCTAGCCGTAAGCTTGTGTTATAGGTACTAGATGACTGATATACATAATACAATACATACGTACATACATAGATAGATATTTATATTGTACACAGCAAATACCCAAAGCAACCGGAGCAAATATTTGCAGTAGGGCTAGCACAGGCTTTCTTGTCTAGGTAGAATAGATAAAAAATGACGTAAAAATTACATTTAGGTGTAGAGAGTAGAAAGTTTTCTTCGTTCGAGAACACGGCGTTCGGAAGAATAAACGGTAGAGATGTTTTCTATTCTACCCTAGAGATGAGTCTACCGATGCGAACATGGGGATCAATTTACTCGTTTCTCGACATCTGAGAATAGAAACATTTCTTCTAAAATTGTCTACACCTCTCTTCCCTCGCATCTCGCAATATTTGGATGTTTAGTTATATTATTATAATACTCTTAGATTTTTGGGGTTTTTGTGTCTAGTTAATGGCCCCGCAGCCATTACGTGCAAATGCAACATAAAAAATCGGAGAATAATTTGTTTGTTTGTTTGCTCCAAAACCAAATTAATCTCCGTTATTCTGTATTGTACATGCTATAAGTTTAATAATCTTCATTTGCCGCCTTTGCCTGAGACAGTATTTCACCGAAACATTTTGTAAAAGATATCGGTATTTCTTTCGTCCAATAAAAGAAAAAAATTAAAATACATCTTTGAACGAAAGAAATTACCCTTCAAAACATTGTAATTGACATTGTCAAATACAATAAAGTGACATTTTGGAGTAATCAAAAAACGTTTTGTTTTACGGACACAGTTTTCTTTTTAGCGATACGGCTGGTTTTATGTTGATTTTCTTGGTAATGAATCGCAAAGAACGAACTTTTTCCAGCATTTATATTTTTTCTGTGGTTTGGTTCCCGTTGCTATAGAAAGCGCTTCTCTACAAAGAAACTGTTTTCTAGGGTTTGTTTCTCGAAACGGCATCGGGCAAGAGAAAGATTATGAAGACAAGAAACTTTCTTCTCTAGTCTAGGTAGAGTAGAAATGAAAAGCCCGTGCTAGCGGGCAGATCGTACATATATTTGTCCCAGAAGAAATTAAGGCGGGAATCGAACCAGCAACCTCCTGCATCGCAAGCGGGCCATCGCCCGCTGCGCCACATCTGTCGTCGCTTTAACTATGCTTTGATATGCAAGTAACAAGCTTCTAATGAAGTCTAATGGGGATTATGCCATTTTCCCAAAAGCTATTATGAGCCAATAAGGAGGAGCCATCAGGGGAGGCCTATGTCCAGCTGTGCACTGATAAAGGCTGTTTATGTAATATAGTGTAATATGTAATATAGTGTAATATGTAATATAGTGTAATATGTAATATAGTGTAAAATATAATATAGTGTAATATGTAATATAGTGTAGTATGTAATATAGTGTAATATGTAATATAGTGAACACGAGTTCTTGGTACTGTTGATGCCAAATTAAATTTTTTGCACAATAAATTTTTGTTCTATCCACAATTTAACATGGTAGAGACAAAAGAAAGGTCTATGTTATTATAGTCGTTCGCACTTGGGGTAATCTCAAAGAAATTAAATGATATCCCAAAAAGTTTTGGGATATCATTTAATTTCTTATCTTTCATTGCTAAAAGAAAGGTTCATGGGAGACGGAACCTTTTCAATACTCTAGAGTAGACGTTTCAACTCTTAGCTTTTTTACATAAATAAAACATGAATAATTTGGCGTGTTTTAAAAAACGTTAATTGACTTAAAATTCCTGAACCTACCTCTTGTTTACGCCCGTTGCCATGGAAACTGTTCAAAAAGCTACTAATCGACTTCGAATCCCTTACTTTTACATTGTTTTTAAGTTTTACGGGATAAATACTAGTCCCCTGGGATAACATTTGTATGGGACTACTTTGGGATCATTTTCTATACAATAAAAAGAATTTTCAACATTGGTCCATAATTGGCGGAAATATCGCTTAAAATACATTAAAAAAACATACAGTTGAATTGAGAAACTCCTCGTTTTTGAAGTCGGTTCAAAAGTAGATTTATGAGGCCATCGTTTTAATTAAGCTGGTTCTCAAATTTTGATAACCAGCCTGACGAGGTAAAATTCTGGCAGACAGATGAAAGGCAACTTTTATTGGCCAATAAAATGTTATAGTAGACTCTGTTTAAGTTACAAAGAAGTTGATTTATTAGAATAAATGTTAGTCTGAAGACAAAATGCTAAAATATGCATCAAATTATTTGAAAAATTACTAAATTAATCTGAAAATAAAGTTTTACTTTAACCTAATATTCGAGTTAGTCTCACTTCAGACCACAAACAGTAGAAACGCGCGAGCCCAAGTGAAAATCTATACATATAATAAAACTGTAACAGGTCCAATTCTGTACATTGAAGATATTTAGAATTTTTTTTTTGGAGGGCCCTCTTTTATCGATACTGATGCCAAAAATGTAATTTCTTTCCATCATGTCTGTCTGTCTGTCTGTACCTTGGCCGCGCATAGCTCCGAAACTACTGAATGTATTGAAATGAAACTTGGCAGGATTTGAGTTCATACTACGAGGAAGGACATAAAATACTTTTTATTCCGGATTTCAATAGGGTTCCCTTGGGAAAGGGGATGTAAGTAAAATTTTTTGGCTGCGCGTAGCGCCGAATCTACTAAATGTATTCAAATTAAACTTGGCAGAATTTGATTTCATACTATGAAAAAGGACATAGGATACTTTTTATCCCGGATTTCAATAGGGTTCCCTTGGGAGAGTGTGTGGAAATAAAATTTCTTAGCTGCGCATAGCGCCGAAACTGCTGAAGGTATTCAAATGAAACTTAGCATGATTTAAGTTCGTTTTACAAGAAAGAGCATAAAATACTTTTTATCCCGGAATTCAGAAGGGTTCCCTTGGGAGAGAGGATGGAAGTGAAGTGATTTTGCGCGTTGCAGGATGGCGCGCGGGGCAAGGGTGGTAGAGAGCGATAGCCCCCCACTGTAGGGGGCACCGGCAGATGGCCCCCCGAAGTAGGCCCCCCACATTGCCCCGCAGTGGTACCAACTCATTAGCCCCCCACAGTGGGGGCACCGGCAGTGGGGCTCTCGGCAGTGGGCATTGCCGACATTGCCTCGCAGTGAGACCCCCAGTAGCCCCCCGTAGAGGCCCCCCGCAGTAGGGTAAAATTTGTTGGGTGCGCATAGCGCTGACACTATTGAATGGATTCGAATGATACTTAGCATGATTTGAGTTCATACTACGAGGAAGCACATAAATACGAGTCCATACCCCAAAGCCAACAAATGATTATAAAATTGTTAATAGTGCCGATAAGCGACCTACTGGACAGCATCCGGTTGGTACAAAGCTCTCGCTACCAATGATGTTGCCGTCGTCCTGGTAGATCAGCACTGTGACGGGCGGGAAATTGTGCTGCTGACCCGGGTTGACCGCTTGCAATGCATTAGCGAAACGCACCAGGCATTTGATGCTCATCAGTCTCTACTCGCTTATATACCTACTGTCGTGGCGAAGACGGGTACTACTTTGATTTTCGACATGTGAATATGAAAACTGACGAGACTGGACACTAAAAAAGTTTCCGCAATGCACGCCTAGATACATTTTACCAATAAGAGAAGGTCGCATTGCTCACCTGCAAATGTTTCGAGATTTGTTCAACCGTTTTCTGGTGGACACTTACGCCAAAATTAAAACGGAGCGTTTGGTATACATCAGAACAGAACAAATGAGAGAAGACTGCGCGCTGAGAATTATGTAGATCTGCGAGACGCCATGAATCAAGATACAAATTGTGAAGATTTAGGACGACTGGTGATTCTTCCTTCCAGTTTTAGAACTGGACGCCATGAATCAAGACAATAGATGTGTAGTGCCTTATTCCAGTTGGTACTATCAAAAGCTTTTGAAGCGCATAATATACCTAGGTAAATGTGGAGCTGTGTGACGTCCATTCAATAATTTATGTAAATCTATACTATACTACATTAATAAAAATAAGTAAGGTTTGTGAGGTTGTAGGGGGTAATCTCTGAATCTACTGAGCCAATTATGAAAATTCTTTTACCTTTTGAAAACCACGTTATTTGCGAGTGTTATAGGCTATATGTACATATAATAACAACTAAAAATGTTCACCGCCCAACGAAGTGGGCACGGGTCAGCTAGCCCAAAATAAATCTATATTTGTAGTATCACTTCGGCCCACTCGTTGTTTATTATATAAGTTATAACACTTAATTAGGCTCATAATATCAGATTTAACTATTGAAAGTATTTGAAAGTATAATTTGGTTAAGAAATAGTTTGTTATTCTCTTTTCTGTGTATTTTCCAAGCAAAGTTTCGAATGTAAAAAGCTTATCCATTCAAACGTAGAATGATTGAATAAAGCCAGTTTTCTCTGCGCTGGACATAAAGATAAGAAGATTGCCGTTGCCACAGCTTTTACCCGGTTCGAGACGGATTCCATCTCCATGCTATTTAGCTTCCCGCGAATCGCGTAACTGAGATGGGAGCGACGAGGACATTGAACTAGAAATAAGACTTCGTAGACTTAAATAAAAAAATCTATAAAAAGAATCCATCGGCGAACATCGATCGACAAATAAATAAAGGTAGAGAATTTTAAAAACTTAAAAGCACTATGGAATTTATTATCTGACAAGAAAGACTCATTCCGATAAAAATTCAAGGTTGCCTGGTAGAGATCAGTTCTGAGCAAAAAGCCGACCCATCGTATTTTCTCTTTCTGCAAATTTTTGTTGGTGTAGGCTGTTCTGTTTTAGTAAGAAAATTATATTCATACAATAGAAACAAATTAGAACTAGTATTTAGAATTTAAACAATTAAGCTAACAGCAGATAACAAATAATCTACAGAAAGCTCAACTGGTCCATATCAATACCAGTCGGAAGCGTCTCCAAGACGCTGCTGGCTGCATTGCCCCGCTATACGTCAATGCTAATGCACTGCGCCAGATACTCCCCAGCTCTCGGGTCATGAGTCGACCAGACACTCAGATAATCTTTTTTAAACCCAGAGCATCGGTACCCCACGGACTTAGGGTCTCAACTCCAAGGGGAGCATACGCGTAAGCTCTGTCAAGAACTACATATTTGCGCCTCTATTAATATATTTTCTATTGTGCTAATTGTTTCTATTAATCTACGAAATTAATATTAATACGATTGAAACAATTCATTACTTACCGGTATTTAACCGACAATGGGGCACACCTCGTAATAACAGGCCAATGAGTCGGTAATCTATTTACATTCTTGAATTGACAATGACTACGATTTTTACAGCGTCACGAAATCACGATTGAGCTCAAAAACCCGGAATTGTTGTATTGTAAATGTTTCAAATTCCACGTTGTATAATTATTTTTCTCGTCTCAGTTAACTGGTAACCGAAAGATAGCCCAAAATTATTAGTATTAGAAGGAAGTGTCACTGCGGTGAAGCTGAAATTAAAAACAAGGGCGACTCGATTTGCTTCTTTTCCCTTAAAATGTCAATATTTCTACCTCTCTTCCTTTTATAAACAAAGCAGAAAGTAAGACAACATCATAATAAAATAGGTTAAAAACATAGGTTATAGTGTATAGACTTACTTTTGCTTATACACATCTGCGAGGTAAAGAACCTTTAACTAAAAAATATTGCAATGTTGTTCCAGGTAAAAAGAAATACCCCATCCCACCGTTCGAACCAGACCTGGAACAAGCCCAATGGAACCGTAAGGATCTCACTGGTTCTTAAAGTTAAGAGCGCGTCACTAATCTAATTAGGAAGCATTCAACTAAGTACCAGATGCTTGAGGGGCTAAGGGGTTAACTTTATCAAACTGTTTTTGACTCTTACCGAACTAACATATCCTAATCTGTGCCTTACCTACTCTTAAATAGTACCTAGTTATACATCAATCACTTATGGTAGATTACGATTATGATTGGGGGGTAATGCCTTAAAAAGTAACATCTTTAAAAATGTGCTTGAGATCTAGCACGCGCTATTCCTGGTTAAAAAGTTAACTGATTCAATTTGACTTTTAAAAGAAAACAGAGGGTTAGGCAACGAATCGTGTAATCTCACTAACACGTGGTACATTAAATTATAACAGTAATAAGGTATCTACTTATGTATACTTTACTATAAAATATATAGCTTGAATGCACGGTACTAAGGTTTCGTGAGCTGTTCACAGTTCGGCAGTCGCACGGACGGTCGGAGGGTCGTCGGTGCACGCCTCGAGAGTTTGAAATTGGCGCGCTTCGTCGAAGTAGCGGGAAAAGAAACAAGAGCGACAACACTTTATACAAAAGAATGGTGAATTTCATCTCAAACTGATCAGTAGATTGGCTGTAATTGCAATTATAATGTATTATTGGTGCATAGGACAAATGGGACAAAAGTTCTTCCAATTGTCCAATTGTGTGTTATAGAACTACTTTACTGCACAAGACAACTGAGAATAAGCTGTTTTGGAAATCTTTTAGCAAACATGTTCACATAATCACAAACGAATCTTTATAACATTAGTAGAATTCGTAGAGTCGGTACCAGTATCAGATCAGTCACGACCAGTACCTGTGACCATGGATTTAGAAATCCGTTTCAGTGGGTACTCATTTTCAAATCCATAGTCGAATATCATCTATCTGTCTATGCTGATAAATAAAGTCGATATAGGACAGAGTGAACTATCGGTCCATCTAGTTGCATGGCATTTGAACCGTGTCTGACCCAAGGCCAATACTGCATTCTGTGCGTATCGAATGGCATTTAATAGTGCAGTTATACAATGTTGACCGAGTCATGGCGAGCGACGACTCCTACTTTGTAATGATGATCAAATCTTATACCGCAAAAGTCGTTTGTGATGAGTCAACCTGTAACTGCATTCTATCCAAAAAGCGCCGAGGACGCCGAACGAAAACAATCTAAACTCTAGCTGTATATATTGTAGCTGAAAAATTCCAGTGTCCTCTTTCGTCCAGTATGTACCTACTACAATTAAAAGTGTGTCATAAAACTCAAATGGATTCTGAAGATGCGTTTTAGGCTCATTTCTCACCGAAATGGCAGCAGCCGGCAGCGACCCTGCGTACACTTTTAGTGACAAACTGGAGACAAATAATTTTAATCCTTAGGCACTATAAAAGCCTTCTCACACTGGCGATATGCGACTTTTGCAAGCGATTTCAATTCGAGGTGACTGTACTGCGAGCTCCCCGCGAATTTGCGCTAGGACGCTGCAACGATACCGCGGGCACGCAGCGAGCTCGCCACGATTAGCGCCGCCGTCAACGACAGTGTTTAAAATGCAGATCACCCCGAGCTGGCATTAAGCTAGCTGCACAGTCACCTCACTTTGAAAGCACTCTCAAATCGCCATTGTGATGATAAGGCTCTAAGACTAGCATCGCTTAAAAAGCTCAAAAATGTCGCGCGGTCACGCAAGACTTGTCAGCAGTCCAGCCCGAGGCGGCGACACGACCGGCAGCCGAGGTTATGTCATCACATCAGTTTTCGGTCGCTGCCATGGTATAAGAAAACAAGGTATGATATTCCAAGACACGATCGTCACGTGGGTGCCACTTGCTTCCGTCATTATCGCCATCGGCGAATGAGAAGACGAATCTGTTTCCTAGTATTATCAGTAGCGCCCGAACTCCTTGTATTACCTGCATTTCCTATACTATTTTTTCGTGACGAATTTATTTTGTTGCAAATGTACAACAACCCGAAAAACTATCGTACATTGTTTTTTCGGGTTGTTGTACGTACATTTGCCATATAATATTTTTTTTGTATAATACCAATTATTTATCACATTGACTCGTGTTTAGCTAACGGTGTTTTGACTGATCTAACAAACTTAATTAACGATTCACATTTCGATATGGATTTTTCAATTGACCCTTATAAATTTTTCTCAACTTCTACGTTTCGTTGAAATAAAGTGGCAACTGGACAGTGACGTAAGCAAGAGACACTCCCGGAGGAGCAAACCTTGTTTTCTTGGATCATGGCCGCTACCATCTCAGTGTGAATTGAGGCGTAGTTTGACGGTGCGGAAATTTGTGTCAACTCAAGGAAAATTGAAAGTCATTATTAATTTTGAAGAGTCACGTAATAATCAATATCATGTGCGCATAATAAATTTCTATTTGTTTTGCAATTTTATCTACTTTCGTAACTCTTGTTGTAAATTTTACAACTAAGCGTAGAAAGTTTTACAATGCCTAACACGGGACATAGACACGGTAAGAGTAATTAAAAACTTTCATTGTTAAACAAAAATACATGCCAATATTGGTAATTGAGAGAGTTGTAAACACAGAGATAGGAATAATAGGACAAATTTGTAAAGGTTTCGAAAAATTATGTATTTCCCAACTTGCCAACTATCTATTTAATTTCCAATCAACATAAACTTCTTGATTTATCTTTATATACCCTTCTAAATCTTCATCATCATCATAAGCCATTATACGTCCGTACGTACTGTACGCTGTATACAGGCCTCCTACAAAACTCATTCTAAATCTTGTTAACATTTTTATACATTTGGAAATGAGAATTCCACGCTCTGACTTTCGAGAGTTGTGAGACTACTGGGTGCATTTTCGTGAGACGTTGCGACGGAACACGTCTCACGCGAGACGTTGGGAATGACTCTCCTTACGTTCAATGAAACCACGGTCATCATCAAATGCGTAACGTGCGTGAATTTGCAGATAATCGGGTGGTATTATGAATTTTCTTGCGTATTAAAATTATCGTAAAACTTTCAAATTGAAAGGTGAGCATTATAGTGATATGGACTAGTTGAGCTATCTGAAGATTATTTGCAACAGTCTGCAGTTAGCTCAATTGTTTCAATTGTAAATACTAGTTTAATTTGTTTATATTATTTGATTGTTATTTTCTTTGTCAATAAAGAGCATTATAGTCATCTTATAATTCCCACAGCTTGCTTTTTACTACGACTTTGCGTGCACGTCTATTTGTAGCAACCCGCCCCGGCTTCGCACGGATAGTAGACTATACATACATACATATATCTCAAAGGGGATGGAAGGGGAAGGCAGAGTTCGATGAAAGCTACCAGGTGGCTTGACTTTTTCAGACACTTCCAACAATTATTATTATATTTAAACTAATGTACACAAAAACATTTCAAATTATATACTTAAACCTTTCTGATGCAACACTGTATCGATTGGTGAAAACCGCATTAAATCCGTTCAATAGTTTTTAAGTTTATCTCGAACAATGAAATAATATAAAGAAATTAAACTAGTATTTACAATTGAAACAATTGAGCTAACTGCAGACTGTTGCAAACAATCTACAGATAGCTCAACTGGTCCATATCAATACTCGTACCATTCGGAAGCGTTCCCAAGACGCTAGCTGCATTACTCCGCTGCTGTATAGCAATGCTAATGCGCTGCGCCAGATACTCACCAGCTCTCGGGTCACGCGTAGCTTCGACCAGGCGCTCAGATAATTTATTGAAAATATCCAATATAATATTGGTTTTAATATTGATTTTAGTAAACATTTGCACATAATTGGACCAACTTCGGATTCTTTTCTATACATAGCAAAGAATTGTTAAAATCGATCCACGATGAAGAAATCCGCGAACATATAAAAAAACATACATACATACAGCCGAACATAGAACATCCTCCTTTTTATGAAGTTAGTTAAAAATGAAACGTCACGATGACGTCTCGATACTATCGTCACACTGAACTCAGGGCTCAGTTCTGTGAGAATATGTATTGCAACACTGGGTGGCTGCTAATTATAGTTGTTTGTAAAAGTCAAGGCTGAGATGCGTCAAAGACGAGCTGGTTCTATTGAAAAACTACCTTTTGCGGATGGAATAACTTGCTTTGCGTGTCATTTGCATTTTTTGCCTCTGGTCTCAAAAATATGTTAAGAATTTAAGATCTAGTTTCAAAGCTTGACAAGTAATAAATTGTGTGTTCATCAAGAGAAAAAACATGATTGTTTATCAGCAGCGTGTAGAAGACGTCATTTTATTTATTGATTAAGTATTTAATTAAATTTGGGAAACAAATACTGAGTTGGTATAAACTAAATACAAAGGAAATAAATATAAGAAAGTTGGTAACACAAAATAAAATTACGTTATATTTTTTAAACTATCACTTAAGAATATATAGAACACTTCTATCATAATATCTAGCTAAAAAGCAGTTAGCGTATATAATTTTAAATATATATTATAATAATTTCCAAATGTGGGAAGTTACTCAAGCCAACTTGTAACTCTTCTGCTAAAACCAAGCTACAGTCTACAGAAGCCGTAGTAAATTGGCTCAGATTCCTGTATGGACTATAAAAAATCCTACACAAATAACAAGTGTAATTTTACCGCGTTCAGGGCTATTTTACTCTATTTTTAAGACCTTGCCTTTTACATTACAGTGCTTGGTGCATTATCTTGTGTTATTACTCCTTGTCATGATATTTTGCTATTGATCCTTCTTAGGGATAGTGGTTTATTTTTAATTGAAAAGGATGTTATGCTTTTCATTCTTTGTGTAATGATAACACTTCCATTGCCAGCAACGCACATGTAGTTCTGCTAGTCCTACTATTTGCGGCCCGCCGCCGCCGCAACTGCGAGTCGTCGCGCCGGCCGCCGCTGCAGACTGGGCAGTAAATGCGTTAAAACACGTAAGTCAGGGGTCGTCGTTCATTAATCACGTGATGTTTTTAGTAAGTTCTTAACGCCCCACCCCCCTGCCCCGTTAAGAAATCGCACGTTCAATCAAAAATAAACACGTGATATCGGTACATCCATCGATATCGTGATTTTTCCGAACACCTTTCGAGCGTTATTATGAATGATCCCTAAATCATGAGATAGGCTGTCATGTTTAATCCTAATCATTTAGGTACTACGCGACCTACCTTTTGAGATAAATAAAATTTCTTTTGATCTATATCAAATGGTGAATTAAAATGAAAGGATTCAAGTTCTATGTGACCCATGCTTTATAGAAAGTACTATAGTTACTAGACATACGTGACTATCACTACTCCGCTGCGTCTGTCTGTCTGTCTATCTGTATATTCGCGATGAACTCAAAAACTTCTGAACTGATTTTATTCGGTTTTCACCAACTGATAGAATGGACGGAGGATTCATGAGGAAGGTTTAAGTATATAATTTGTCAAGGTTTTGTGTAAATTGTTTAAAATATAACGATAATTGTTGGAAGACGACCGATGTGGCGCGGTGGGCGAAGGTCCGCCTGCGACGCAGGAGGTTGCGGTACAATCTACAGGTAGCTCAACTGGTCTTACCATAACATAAGTGACCATAGTTACTAAATATAAGTGACCCTAAGTGACATGCATGTAACAACTGATAACTGTCATAAATGTACATATGTAAAAGTACTAAGTTAGTGGGTATAATACCAATAACACAAGCTTAGCTTATGATATTTGAAAATACCTGGGCTCCAACTCAAAGCTAATAAAAGCTCTAATCATCTATTTTAAAAAACGAACTGAGAATATAGTTCTTCTTTTTTCGATAACTAAGAAGATCCTATCACGGGATTGACACTTCAATAATGTCCTTCAAATGTCAAAGTCAATCTAAAATGCAGTTTGACTAGTTCTTAAATTTTTCTTCGAATCTCTTTTTTGTGATTAAAAAGGTATTTTTAAAGTAGTGCTTCGAAGCAAGGTATTTTTACTGGCTAATCTACAAAATTATTATGACCTACTATATGACTTCATTCATACAAAAATCAACCCGTACATATGTATATGATTCAGCTAAGCCTACAACCCAGGTCAGGTATCAGGTATCTACCTATTAAAAATTTTATAACAACTTATGAAAAGGTCAGTTGAATCATGTTCTTGCTATGGCATGCGGTTTGCGCCATCTTCGCAAAGAAATAGACAGTGCTTGACCACAAAAACGCTTCAAATCTGAAGGTTGCATAAACTGCTTTCGAGCATCGTTTCTTAGTTTACTGGGTACGTTCGCTGGAACGCAACGCGTGCGCGAAATCCTTTCCAAATTTAAAATCGTAACTATTTATTTGCCGCCATACGTTCCGAATTTAAATTGCAAATATTGTAATTGCAAGCCGTTATCGTCCTGTCGCTAATGAGGTGCACGTGAGAGTGAAATTAAAGTGTTTTTTGAAGTC
This sequence comes from Eupithecia insigniata, assembly GCA_947859395.1. Lineage (NCBI taxonomy): Eukaryota > Metazoa > Arthropoda > Insecta > Lepidoptera > Geometridae > Eupithecia > Eupithecia insigniata. The sequence continues at coordinate 4,921,342 of OX402002.1, forward strand.
AATTGACTGTTTTATAAAACCTGTATTTTTAATTAATTATATATTTATTTTTGTCGTCTTCGACCATGGAGACATTTCGCATTTGTGATATGATTGACCTTGACGAGCTTGTTTTAAATTACGAACCTAATTAAGAAATGATTCTCAGAAAATATTTTATTCGAAGTTTTGATGTGATTAATTTCTAGTATTTCACATAATTTATCAAGATAACCTATTTTTACCGTTTCACATAAGTTCTTTCATTTCTTCAATAATTTATAAATCAACGTTTAATTAACATCTGAAACAAGTGGTTTTTTTTTATTAAATAACTTTTGTTTTGTATGGACAAGCGCGTTGAAGTCTTTTCTATAAATAGAAATATTATTTCGCTCCGTTAAAAATAGATAATTTGGTTTCACCTTACTAATGTAATAAACTTTTATTAAAATGGATACTGAATGCAATGTAACATGACCTTTGAGTCGTTTACATAAGGTGAAAGTCTGCATGACGATAATATTGACAGCAATACATACCGCTTTGACGTAGCGTGTTGGTTAAGTTTACATAATTAATTTTAGGGACATTTACCTCTACTGTGCAAATATTAATATACATTTTGAATCTTTCCTACCGAAGATTCATATGTTTTTAATGTCTTCACAATTTTCTAATTTTTTGGCGTTACACAACTCACGTTTGACGTTTTTTTTATGTCAAAATATTTAATTAAGTAATTTTCAGCAGAATGTTTTGTTACGTTTCCTAAGAAAGTTTCCCTTATCTCTGCTAGTTTTTATGGGTGCTATATACTGCCTCAGTTAAAAAATACATATTATATTCAATTTATAAATCTCATGATTCCAATACTAATTGCTGTGTGTCACATATATCATTTTCCAAATCTGGATTTAATTACATCTGCCAATCATGGTTGGCCAGTTAATATCCCGTGGAATGGAACCGGATCACAGAATATATACTAATATGTCTAGCCAGATGGATACCAGTGCTGTATAGGGAACTGATTCGCTCGCAAGTTTTACAACTCAGCTTGCTTGATGTTCCATTTTAATCCATTTCAAACTTATTCAGAGACATATGTATTTTACATTCACCATCATCATCAGCCTATACCAGTCCACTGCTGGGCAAAGGCCTACTGAACACCATATTGCTCTATCTTCAGCTTGCCGTTTGATATTTTACATTATTCTATCTTAAAACTATGATATCGCCACGTTGATCTGTTTGGCCTCTTTTGACAAAGCTTTCCTCAAACCTTTTCCACTTTTCCCTATCTCCTCTTTGTCTATCCTTATCCATATTTTTCCTGGTATGTTCTTTAGTTTGACCTCCTAACTTTTTTATGGACCTTATACCTTCGACCTCAATCTCACCTGATGGAAAGTGACGATGTGGCTGACGGTGTATCACGAAGTTCTAGCAGATACCTATTCACTCTTGTCTTGAAGAGACAAAACTTAAACTTTCGTTTTAAACTGTCTCGCTCTCCCTCTTTTCCGTTTTTTTTATTTTTAACCAATCTTGCGTGTAGATCACCCTGAGGAATCATACAGAAGGATTTATAAAAAAAAAACAGATAAATTTAAATCAAAAATTAAGCTGGACAATTCACACAGCATCATCTAACCCCAAACTAAGCAGAGCTTGTGTTATGGGTAAGTAAAATATGTAAACTATTAATAAAAACATAAAAAATATAGATTTTGTGGCTGCTATAAATATCAACCATTCGTTAATGTCAACTAAAAAGTAAAAGACTATTTATAGCTCGTCTGATACAACTTTTAAAGGTGACCTAAACTATAAGTAACAACTAGAACCAAAAAGAAAAAAAATTGCGATATCCAAAAAAACCAATAGAATCTAGGAGTGGCTGAGTGAATGACTTCATAAGTGAATAATTTAGAAAATATCAGCTGTAATTATATAAAGTAATACATCGTTACGTGCGTAACGTAACACCTGAAAATATATGCCAGATATATAAATATATCCGCATATTTCTTACAAGTGACTAATGCAGGTCGAATCTCACTTTCGTTGATCATGGGCGAGCGAATTTAGACCTTACCACAAGGTCATACATATCGTTATCAATAAATATTATCTTATTGTCATGACTAGTTTTTGAGACATGCAACAGAATACACGAAAACTACCACGATAGGTAGAGGCAGGTATATAATTATAGTACAAGGTGCGGAAAAGATCAAATTCTACTCGGCATTACTAACTTGTTAACTTTGTTATTATAGAACACAGGTATAGTATTTATTTTTTAACAACAATTAAGTCACGAACAGTTTAACCATATGTACATTAAAGAATAAAACTAGGTATTCATCTATTGTTTTTAGATATTTATAATGCTCTGTTAAAATTTATCCTAAATCATCTTTGGTACACCTCTGCCTTTCTTAAATTCACAATTCTTTATTCCCATCCGAAGGTTGCCTGGAAGAGATCGCTCCTAAGCGATAAGGACGCCCATTTTACTTATCCTTTGTAACATCTCTTTGTTGTTGTCTTAGTAGCGGAAACCAGTCCAGAAACAAGTAAAAAAAACATCTAAGGTCGAGGAATGTGTCTCAACTTGTAACCTGGCACAATAAGCGCCCAGCCTTCCTCCCCTTGCCTCAACCATGTTTCATTTGTACAATCATGTGTAAAATCGTCGTGATTTGTACCCAAAGAACCTAAGTTTTAGTAATGTTGTTTTGCTGATGTACAATAAAGAATTTTCGTATTGTATGGTAAAATAAAATATACATATTAAATATAATAGCCTGAATTAAAATTATATCCCATTCACCTCATCAAAATCGGTATAATCGCTAATTTTAATTCCTCTTGGAAATAAATACATTTGTTTATTATTGAAATTTCTTATTTATTCCTACAATTGACATAAACAAGGCTGTTGAATGAAAACTTGTTATTTTTATTACTGCACGTTCATGGTACTTGTATACATTCATAATACCTAGATAACTTTCGTTTACTACCCACTCATCACCTTGCAATAGGAACAATACAAGGCACTTGTCATAAATTATTGACTACTAAAATTACTGACAAGTATTCCCAGATTTAGGAGGAAAGGTACCCTTTCAGTGCAATATCGTTGAAAAACACTGGAAATTCTCGCTTCGCTCGCCACAAGGCTTTTCAGAAATGTGAGTTTTCGACTCACTCATGCAATACACATAAAATAAGGTCTGATATGTTTGCTTATTATATGTATGTTATGCTTTTATATGTTAGGTAGGTATATATATATGTATGTGTTGTGTGAAATATCTATCCATCTAACATTGTGTTTATTTAGACGTATTATTTAATGATTCTCGTTTGTTTTTTCATTATGGGCTTAATCCCTAAAATTATTTAGATTTAGTACTGCTGGTCTATTCACATCTATTCGTTATTGCTCATATTATTTTCGTCGCACACTGAATGCATTTCGATTCCGAAAAACCACTTAAAATATTAAGAAATGATAAAAAAAGTAAAAAAAATGATAAGAAAATGATAAGAAAATGTTAAAAAATGATAAACGAAAAAAAATAACCAATGAGTGGGGTAAATAGTATGAGTGATAAACTCACGAATACACAGCTAATCAAATGTATTTAAGATAAGTACGTCTAGGTATTTATTTATATTTCTCAACAGTACACCGTTAAAGTACCCATGCGTTAAGATATTTAGTCGCGTTACGAAATGTGAATTCTAGACTAATTTCGAGCTAGCTAGCAATCAGATGGTCTGCATTCAAGATTACCCAATGATGACTATTACGAATGATTCATAGATTCGCTGCGTTTGCGCATGGCAGCAAACGGAGCTTGTAGAAAACATTATTGGTGGGCTAGAGACACTTTATAGAGCGCGTAGCGGATAAAATGTCCAAAAATCCGCTCAAGCTGCCGCCATAAACCCAAATCCTTCATGGTCAGATTCCACCATTCCCCTTCCACTCCAGGACTAGCAGACGGACGGCGTAACACCATCCTTATCTGGTGGATATACCTTTCAATTGTACTAAGCGGTTTTCCTCCATTTTCATCATTCGCATCGCTATGGAGTGGAACTCGCTGCCTCCTTTTCTTTTTACAATTATAGCCGGGGTCTCTTCAAGACAATAGTGAATATAATACATATATGTCAAAAGTGACAATAACGTCATTTTTAACCGACTTCAAAAGAAGGAGGTTATCAATTCGTCTGTATGTACTTTTTTATGTATGTTACGCGATATCTCTGCCAATTATGGACCGATTTTGAAAATTCTTTCACTATTGCACAGAAAACGGCCCTAAAACGGTCCCATAAAAATTGTATCCCCAAAGGATTAGTATTTATCCCGATAAACTTAAAATAAGTGTAAAAGTCAGGGAATTTGAAATCGGTTTATCGTTTTTTAAAACACGCCATATTATTATCCATCAGGTGAGATTGTGATCAAACGGAAGGATATTTAATTTGCAAATAAAATTAACTATCAAAAATTCGACTACATTTGTATTTATTGCAAACTAATCGGTACTAAAATTTCTATGATTATTAGACTTATTACTTTAGAGAGACTATTACTTTGCTTCCCTATTAGAAGTCTCATTGGGCGCCTCATTAGCAAAACTAGGCACACCGGTAACTAACCACAAATTAGCCAAGTTATTCTATTTGCTTAGGATTTATTATAAAAGTTGATAAAAATAATAACAAATAAGGTAGGTATTATTTTAGGACACTAAATAAAAAAAATATAATTTTTTACGAAAAATCGAACGCACATGCACTTTTAAAAAAAGAATAATGATAAAGTGTTAAATTGAACCAAAGAGGTTGTAAGTGCAGGACCAAATAAAATTATCATAGAGGTTACAAGTTTTGGACTAAAAAGTGGACAAAATGTGGCAAAGTAGCTTGCTGTTTGGAGTTGTGATGATGATAAGCTGGATTGGTGATACGAGTACAGTCAGCTACCATCAAACATCGCTGAATAATATTGGAAAATCAGGTAACTAATAGGTTTATTTTATTCCTGAAAATATATATCTGAGATCATAAAGATCGTCTTCAACAAAGGTACAGCAAATATTATTAATGTTTAGTGCTCTACCTTTAATTTTACTGGGTTTGAAGAACATAATTGATTTGTTTTAATACAAAACTATTAATTAATTGTGTTATTAATTACCGAGTGAGTAGTTGTTAGTCTTGCATTCCAAATATCTGTGCCAATGTCAGCCAATAATAACGATATTGTATGTTTACTTACAATATTCATTATTCTTGGCTGTGATTATGAGAGTAAATAAATAAATAATGGTGGAAAATCCACACAGCATCATCTAGGCCCAGGCTAAGCAGCTTGTGTACCAGATGTCTGATATACATTACATGATATATATTTATTAGAGTCAGGGAATAGAGAGTGCATAATTATGTGTGTGCGCACACACGTGTGCATTATAATATTATGCCCTGCGCACGAACAACTGACTCCGTTTTTGGCTGTTGTAGTATCTATGGAATGTTATTGTTAGATTAGTTCTATAGAAAAATCAACAATTGGTAAAGCTGTACTAAACTAATAGATTTAACAATGATACAAAATTACTATGAACTAGCTTCAGCCCGTGGCTTTCTACGATAAAAAACCTTTGTCTTTCCCCGGAACCTTTAATTGCGATCCGTATAGCCGTTCAGTTGTGTAGGTAACATACAGGCAAGCAATAAGTTTTGCTAAAAATCAGAGAATATTTCAATAAAAATCTGCTTCGAGGGACTTGAACCCGCAACCTTCCCTTAGTACCTCCCTCGTAGCGCAAATTGGGAGCGCATTCCCGTAATGAGGAGTGATTGCGGTCGATTTTTTTTTGAGATACATATACCTAATAGATATATCTTTATTGTCCCATACAAACACAAAATATGTACAATACCGAAGGAAATGTTTACAATAAATGATGTACAAAGGGCGGCCTTATCGCTTTGAGCGATCTGTTCCAGGCAACCTTGGGATGGACTGGACATACAAGAACAATATAGACTTAAGAAATATTCAGTTTCATGGAAATTTACCTTAATGCACTACAATATAAAAACCTTAGTGATATTTGCATTTTGGTATGGATAATCCCAAGTCATATTTTATTCAGCAGACGTAATTTACAAAAATTGGCAGGACATGTTGGCATGCCAAGACAGAACAATGCTTTGATGACTCGTAAAGCAAATGTATGAATTGTATTGTATGTTTCCGACAGAGCATTGAACGATTTATTACTTTTTTGAAGGTTTTATACTTTGTGCATCGCATTTAAAAATTTTAAGAGCTTATTGAAATATACAGCGTAGTTTGATCAAATGAAAGAGCTCGGATTTGGTTGTAGTCTCTTTTTAGGTATTATTATATATTTAATCTGTTTGTTTCTAACTGAAATCGTCCGATATATTTTTAACATCATCGGTAGATATTATTAGAACTATACACAAAACGGCAATCGCATGTTTATTGCAATTTGGTCGTCAAAATGTTGTAACCAATCTTATTTGGCTAACCTTTTAGAAAACAGACAGTTTTGTGTCCAATTGTTATAATTATGTTCAATTGTTTGTTTAAGGCGCAATAATGCAAACGCAATAAACCATTTTCTGCTAATTCTAAATGAAACAAACAGAGGTATAAATAATAGTTTATTCTGGGTATTATCAATTGGCGGCGAGAACTTTTGCTAATTCTTTTCCATAACGATAATACAAGAAAAAAATTAAGAGTGGCACTAGACATCATATTGCGCCTTAAACAGCGTATTCGAAGATAAACAAGCATGGAGAGTAAATAATGTAAAAGATAAGATTGCAAAAGATAAGACCATTACTATTAATATTTCAAAGCAACATTTCTGTAGTATTTTACATACGGATGCTGTTTAAAACAGAAATTTCTAAACACATCAAACCTCACCTTGCACTCCTTTTGCCTTGACTCAAGCAAGCTTTTGCATTATATTAACTTGCCTATTATAATATTACGGCACTCTTCATATTTGCTAATTGGTTTCCTCACTTCTTGCGCGAAGTGCAATGTTATCATAATTTAATGATTTACACATTTGTTTTTCAGAAATACTGAAATAATGTCAATTTAGCAATTCAGGAAATTGCATTCTTTGAGATTTTATCGTTTAGCTCTTAATTTTTTTACTTGATAACCTTAAGAGAACTTTTATTCAGAAGTTACCTAATTCAGTCATCTCATACCAAAAGCTCTGCTGACTTTTGAGACGTAACATTACCTAATCTGTTATTATTTCATATTTTGAGGGATAGTCACTATCGAAAAAGATAAATAATAGATGATGTAGATTATAAATCACGACGCTCTGACTTTCGTGAGACGTTTGGAATACTTTTCATGAGACGTTGGCTATAGGTGCGTTTTTCGTGAGACATTGGGAATAATTTTCGGGAGACGTTGGCTATAGGTGCGTTTTTCGTGAGACATTGGGAATATTTTTCGGGAGACGTTGGCTATAGGTGCGTTTTTCGTGAGACATTGGGAATAATTTTCGGGACACGTTGGCTATAGGTGCGTTTTTCGTGAGACATTGGGAATAACTCGTGCTTAAAGCCTAAATATGATACTATGGCCGTGGCAATCGGCGTATGAATCTACACTCCAACTCAAATCGTGGATGTCTCAAGAACAGACTAAGGGAACTTACCAGAGGGTCAGCAGCTTCTTTCTTTGTATTTTCAACTCTCTCAATCTCTACTCTACTGCGATTACCAATCCGCCGGCCGACCATGATGACTATGGCCAAATCGTTTCGTTTGAGGAAGGCATGTCCAACAGTGGACTTGGATGTGTGCTAAAGACGAGCTGTATTCTATGCAAGATGTCATCATCATCAGCACGTATACTTCCACTGCTGAACATAGGCCTCCCCCAAACGACGCCACGAATAGCGGTCCTGAGCCGCCTACATCCAACGACTGCCTGCGACTGCTACAATGTCGTCGGTCCATCGAGTGGTGTAGTCGGTGCTACGTGAACGCACCATTGTATTTTCATCGATTTTTTCAATTCCAAAGTTAGAGCTATGCATATAGTTCCCGATTTTGACCATTCTAGAAATAAATCAAGGCTCTATTTAGATTGTTCTATTTCCTTGTTGCAGAATGCTCGAGCTGCAGCAACGACGACGAGCTAGGCGTTACACGATGGACGATGCCGCTTCTCAAGACTGGGGAGAAACGATACTATCTAGGAATATTCTTCAAGGTAAATATATTTATCTACTACCTACAGATGACAATGGGGTGGAGAGGATATGTATTTCCGAACACATGTGATGTCTGATGTAATATCTGACGCAAATAAAGCCCGTATTGTGAAAGTTAACTCAGTCATTAAATCTTAACCTTAACTTTAATGTTAAAAGAACAACGTGTGTGACTTTTACCTTTTACTTCTACGCTACCTTTATCAAGAAATAGTGAAAATTACCGAACATTTTATGAGATTACTTCTTATAGTGACCCGGTCCTTTGAAAGAATGCGTGGAGCTGAAGCCAACAGCGCAGAGGCCCTTTATGAGAATTAATCTAAAAGCGAGAGGTACACATAGCGAGCATCATCCTCGATTGCACAATATTATACACCTAAAGCTGGTATCCGCCAGGTGTAGAGAATATTGCAAAAAAAAACTATGTTATTGTGATGAATGGATGGACTGGGTAATCGGGCTATGGGGGTCTATGGACGCCTGCCATAAACATACTCTCAAGAATTTTACAAGCGGCAGACTAATTATTATTATTTGTTCGGCGCTATTTATGTTTTTATGTATGTATGTCCGTTCATTACACCGTAATTTATGGTCTGATTTGGATGATTCTTTTGTATCGATGATGATATCGAAGAGGTCTCATAAAAAATTTGTTCTGAATATTTATCCCACAAAACTTAACAAAATGTTTAAACGATCTTTCGTTTTAAACAGTTTTTTAAGTTTTTTTTTTTTCAAAACAATCAAATTACCTAACGTAGAGTCCACGGTTAGAATTCTTAATGAAGTGACAGGTGACTCCCGCTCCGGGTCTTTCCTGGTGCAAAGGATTGCCATCGCTATTCAGCGAGGTAATGCTGCAACCACCTTTGCACCTTTGCACCGTGTACGGTCAGGGGTGGGTTATTTAATGACTAATTTTTATATAGTATTTTTAATACACAATACGCTGCATCGATATCAAAACCCTAAGCAATAAAATAATATCGGTAATTGCTAGACTTATTAATCAAAGTATTAAACACGCGAAATACCCCGAAGAACTAAAAACCGGCGTCGTACGACCAATTTATAAAAAAGGAAAGCACGACGACATACTTAACTACAGACCGATCACGATTCTCCCTGTAATTGACAAAATATGTGAAAAATATGTATGCAAATTGATACACAACTTTTATGGCGAACATAATATTATAGCCGAATCACAACATGGTTTTCAACCCAAAAAGTCCACGTCAATTCTACTGTCAAACTTCACAAATGAGATTAATATACATCTTAATGAAAAAAAACATGTAGTACTCTTATTTATCGACTTTAGTAAGGCTTTTGACACCTTGAGACATGATACCCTAATTGAGAAACTCGGCAACACTGGGATTAGAGGCCCACTTCTTGACTGGTGTAAAGACTACCTAAACGATAGAAATTATCTTGTTAGAATAGGAAGTAACTATAGCGACAAACAAGTGGTCAGTGAAGGGACAGCACAGGGCTCAGTTCTGGGCCCACTGCATTATTTGGCCTACGTTAACGATCTAGAGAACGTTATTAAAAACTGCAGTATATATCAATACGCTGACGATACATGTTTAATCGCCTCTCATAAGAACCTTCAAATAGCCGCACAAGATATACAAAAAGATTTCACAAAGGTAGCGAAGTGGGCACACGATAATGGTCTTGTCCTAAACGCAAGCAAAACAAAAATTATCCATGTACACTCATCCCACCTCCCAGCCGTAAACACTTTTTCCATTATTGCGCATACTCACGATTGCCTTCATTTGGATGCGAAAAGTTGCACGTGTCCCAGCATCGAACAGGTTCAAAAACATACATACTTAGGCCTAATAGTAGATAACAGATTCAACTGGCAATTTCACGTTAATTATGTATGCGATAAACTGCGTGCCATCTTAGCTAAGTTCTATATACTTAAAATGAAAACACCTTTCAAAATATTGTTAAATGTGTACACCGCCCTAGCGGAATCAATAATAGGATACGGGATAAGCAGCTACGGAAGGACCTTTAAGACATACCTGGACCAAATATTTGCATTACAGATAAAATTGCTGAAACTCATTCTACCCAAAAGTATAAAAAAAGAACTCGAAGGTGATGTAGATGCAATATTCAAGTACTGCAAAATAATACCTATACATGATAGAGTACAGCTAAGCCTATTAACCGAGCAATATGGTAACCGTAATCTTTATAAAAGAGTAGAACATAAAGTAACAACAAGGAAAATTACAGATGAAAAACTTTATATACCTGAACAGAGCAATTTCTACGGAAGACGTACCAACAACTACTTAATTCCAAAAATTGAAAACTCTCTGCCGTCTACACTAAAAAAAGAAATAAATCATAAAAATTATAAAAATAAATATAAATCTTTCTACTTAAATATAGGTAACACAATGAGATGAGAAAAAAAAATTGAACCATCCTGTACATAGTTTTTGCTTACTACGTAAATTCTGTCAGACTACACTCGCGCGCATGCAACTAACTGTGCACACCTGCTTGCTCCCTCCCGCAACGCACGCTGGGCATAGCACTAACTCTGCGCAAGCGAGAGGGAGTGAACATCAAAGCCGATGCAGTACGGTAGACCTAAATTAAGTTATTTAATATATTAACACTTAGACTACAAATAAAATTTAAAACGAATGTGAGTACCGAGACAAACCTCACAAGGTTTTTACGGTACAACATTTTATGTATATTATGATTGTTGTTGTAATGAATAAATATCTAAAAAAAAAAAAAAAAAAAAAATACATATGTGCTGTGACATATGTAGTTTAAATAGATAACATTAGAATTCTAAAAACAAAAAAACATCAAAGAGAATTTCAATAAACAAAAATAAAGTAAGTTTAATTCTTATCTTTACGCAAATAAACACATCTTTATTATGCGAGTTATCAATTAAACTTTTTGTTATCATCAATACAAGTTATCTTTTGTCTGTTATCTTCGATAACTGATCGATGCTTTCTCTTTCGTGCTCATGAATAGGTATTTAAAATGATACACTTTCTTATCGTGGGCGTGTGAACGAAATATTCACTTATTAATTTCACTGAGCTCGGGTTTAAAAAAGTGAGGATACTTTTAATAGGTATAGTATAAAAGTATAAAAATATTTATTTGGAGCAAATACAAAGTTTACTTAAACAATAATATTACATCTTAACTAAAAATAAACGACTTAACACTACTTAAACTTAACACTACTTAAATTTAACTTGAAATACCTACTGTTGTTGTACATTTTGTAATTTATGTAACTATGTAAGTTGTCTCAAAAATCTAAATATTTTAAATAACAACTAACTTATTCGTTGTTATTTAAAATATTTAGAAAGGTCTCTGCTCAGCTGTAGGATGAAAATCTGAGAGACAAGTAAAAAAACGCATGATTAATTCAACAATTAAGTCAACTCAATTTTTTCGAACCTATAGTTAACCAAAAATAATAAAACAGAAGTGTGGCGAATTTACACATACTTTTTATCGTGACGAATTAACTTTGTGGCAAATGTACAACAACCCTATTATAAAGAGGAAAGATTTGATTGTTTGTTTGTTTGCATTGAATTGGCTGCAAAACTACTGAATCGATTTGATAAGTTCTTTCACTATTGGGAATCTAAACTCTCCCTGGGGGATGCTATATTGTAAGGATGGGAGTTATTGGATATTTTGGCTACCGGTTATTAGTAGGGTATTTTGTTTCAATACCGCTAGTACCAACTGGTACCCAATAACGTTACAATACCTGTTCTGATTTCTACCCAATATATTTCTAACCGATTTGGTTAGAAATACCATCTAACCGATTTGGTTAGAAATACCATCTAACCGATTTGGTTAGAAATACCATCTAACCGTTTTGGTTAGAAATACCAAATACTTGTTGCAGCTACATAACTTTACGGGTGAACGGTCCGCTAGTACCTATGCGTAGATGATAGTTAGGTAAGTATAGGTATTGAAGCGTTGGGTAGTTATGGCTCACGGTCGGTTAGGCGCGATGCTCGCTTTGCACAGTTATTCCCTAGCGGTATGCGGATTTTACAATATCGTTAGATATTTTAGGACCATGCTAACAGGTACTGAGTTAGTTATTGAATACCGGACTCATCTCTACTATATTGTATATTCAAAAAAATTAAGGTTCTTGAAATTTTTGTTAAATACCCGTGCGAAGCCGGGGCGGCGCGCTAGTTTTAAATACTTAGAGACCTTTTCTCCGCTGTAGGATAAAAAAATGAGAGAAAAGTAAAAAAGCTCATGATTGATTTTCAATCTCGTTAGTCAGAAGATCAACTCAATTTTTTTCAAACTTCATATTGACTAAACATAAAACACGCACACTTTATCCAAAAACTTCTTTACAATTCTTCACATCAATCATGACAAGGTGCCAAGATGTGCCAAACATTTGATAAAACATTTTCAACAAAGTTGTCCCTTCCACGAAATTAGGTCCTGACTCGATGGATCGGAAGTAACAGGCCGAAAGTGCCTGCTAGTCTGAAATGCTGGTTATTGCGCTGGCCGGTGTAGTTATGGTCTTATAGCCGTGATGTATGTTGGTTGTGTTTAGGTTCCGAGTCTTGATTATCCAGGGAGGGTTCGCATTTCGTGTTTTCCAGATTATTCTCTCTGGTTATATTTGACACCTTTGACGAGAAGGGAATAACGTTCGACAGGATAAACATTTTTGAAGACTGTATTTTCTCACTGCACGTTAATTAGATTATTTTTTAGTATATACAGTGGGTTGCCAAATTAATAGGGACATTCATATTTTTTTTCAATTTGTTTGTTTGGGCGAACTTGACTGCACTTTTAAGTGGCGTAAGTATGGTCGGCATGTTTCTTTACGTTCTCAACATCTCTATAACTAAAATTTGAAGTAGATTTCAAGTGCTGAAGGACTGTTTTGTTTTCTAAAAATATTTTTCACTTCTCTTGCTCAAAAAGTGTATCATAATAGTGTAGCTTAGCAGGCCTAAAACTCGAGTTTAATACCTCGGGCTAAATTTTTTTTCTTTTTAATTTTTGTCTAAAATCATCAGCCCGTACAAAGCATTCGTTCTCTTACATAAAAACTCGACTTCTTGATGCTCCGTCAATCTTTTTTTTTTAAAATAGAACCGTCTTGATGATTTTTTATGAAGGTTGATTCTTCCCTTCACGGTAGAATGCGAACTGTTTCGATGCGGCATTTAATTTGATAAAATTTCTGAAAATTGTCTAATTTTTAATTGTTTTATTTTCTCGCAATCGAAGTGGAAAGTAGAGTGTTTTACTCGGGCCAAAACCACCCATTATAACTCGGTCTTGTCATCCTCCCTCGCTACGCTCGGGAGTATAACAACCTCGTATATAATGGGATGGTTTAGTCCCTTGTAAAACAATCTACTATTATTGACGGGAGAGAAGCATAGTCCTTTATACGCGCAAAAGTGAGAGACTTCATTAATTATTTTTAAAATATATTTTATGAGTTTATTGTATAGATATTGATTAAATTGTAAGCTTATTTTACTATTATTGTTAAAAAATAATTTAGAGCATATTTTTGTTACAAAATTTATAGTTTTTTAATGTTTATCGCTTTCACTAAGGGTCGAGGGGTTGATTTGTCTCGAATAAAAAAATCTGAGGTCAAACCCTTCTCCTGCATACGAGTAATTCTCAAAGGAATATAGCCGAACTTGCCGGAGTTTCTAAGTCTGCTGTTAACAAAATTAAAATAAATTTGAAAGATCAGCCACTTTTGCCCAAAAGAAAAGGCAAATGTGGAAGAAAACGCATTACGACCCCACGGTCCGACAGGAAAATTCGGGATATCTGTTAACAAAACAGAAAGAAAAGTGCGGTTCTCTTAACTCAGTTAGTTCAGAAATCGGGAATACCAGTTTCTAAGAGAACTGTGCCGCGAAGGTTGGCTGAGGAAGGCCTGACAAGTCATCAACCAATTAAGAAAACGCGGTTGACTGAAGCGATGAAGAAAAAACATCTTGTATGGGCTCGTGAGCACCGTTCAAAGACTGGAATAGGGGCAGTTTTAATGTCAACTACTATTAAATGTCATTAAAAAATATTAAAAAAAAATCTTTATAGATTTATTTATTTTCCGGTTTGTTTCTCGGACGAGTCAAAGTTCGAGATTCTAGCCGACAAAAGCAATTTCTTCAGGCGAAGCCCAGGTGATAAATATCACCCCGACTGCATTGGGAAGCGTGTTAAACACCGCGTTAAAATAACGGTGTGGTCTGTCATAAGCGCTAAAGGTGTTGGGTGCCTCTACATTGTCCAGGGAACCATGAGACAGGACCAATACACACAAGTTCTAAAAACTCACATATTACCGCAACTCAAAGAATTGTTTGATTATTGATTAAATATTGATATATTTTTATATAAATCACTAAATAAATACGTATTTAATATTATTAAACCTTATTATACCTAGAAAATATGTTTTTTATATATTTGGACCAATATTGTACAAAATACCAATATTTCGTGACTGTCCCTAATAATTTGGCAATCCACTGTAATTACACTAAAGTTAACGGGATATTTACCATGATTTGAGTTTTGAGTTCTCCAATATTTCGGCACAGTTACATGCGCCATGATCACGGAACAACTAAAGTCACTGCGAGTTAGTAGTTTCCACTGTAATTAGCCAAAATAGTTAGCAAAGCGCGTCATACGGCAGTGGTGTCTTCAAACCTAATTATAAGATACATCTTTGATCAAGTCGTTTAGAACAGGAATATATAAAACTCACAAGCTTTAATTTTCGAAAGAGCTGAATCTCATTAAAATGATTACATGCCACCGTCGGTACCTAATTCCGATAATGATGACTCGCACGCATACAAAGCCTGGTTGCGCAAGCGACCACGGAATTTCAATCTTTGGTTGCCTCACGCATATTCTTCGGAGGCTGTGGTTGAAGTTTATCAACAGCTGATGATCCTACGCCGCAAACGGATTTGTTCCACGTTCGACCCACATTCCAAAAAATTGAGTTTTTAAAGAATTTGTCGAAAATATTTCTGGTTTCGCCCCACATTACAAAAGCTACAAAGGAAAAAGTACCTACAATTGCTCGATAATAAAATGTATACTTTTGCAATTAAGGTCTCTCTACATGGGTAATCTTCCAGATTTACGTTAAGAATCTGAGTGGTATAAGTTGCTATATTAGCTTCTTTTAATCAACAAAAATCAGAAACAAAAATCTTAATTGCATAGTCGTTAGTTATAACAAGACATAACATTGTAATTTAGCGATGATACACGTATAATGGCATCATTGTTCTAAGATTGACGAAATTCAACGTAAATTCCCACAATTTTGTGTTACATTCTCTTACAAATCTTACAAGATTGTCAAAATTATAGGTTGGTACGTAAAGTGGACTTCTCTGAAAAGGTAACTTATGCATACTATGCATATGTATATCTATTCAGCAAACTTGATGAGATAATTCCACATTTGCACTTGCATAACCTTTTTCCAAGACAAGTCTTCAGGTCAAGTTTTGTCTACGTTTGGGTGTCTGATGCCTTTCCATTATGACTAATTTGACCACAAATGTTTCTTCATTAACGAGGAGAGCTATGAATTTATTTTATTTTACTAAAATCTCTACAAACACTAGAAATATTTCGTAGAAAATTTGAAAAATCGGCTACTGCTCCCAAATGATTGTTATAAATATAATTTTCTTCAGTTTCATAAAGAAAGCAATCTTATATACCTTATATACGCACCCACTCTTTATAATAAACAAAATACCGGTTCACAACAAACAGATGTTTGAAACTTGTTTCAATTGAACAAATAACAATCATGTTCAGAAGGCGAAAGTGAGAACAATGAACTTGGAGAGTCATGCTTGATTCAACTCGCTAACAACTGACTGACATAATAGCCATTCAGGTGGGCGTAATTTGAAATATTTGTACTCTAGTCTCATGTTTGTATTATGTATATGTATGTGCTTTGATTGATAATATTCACGATGAATGGCAGCTAGAAATAGAACAAAATTACCCAATCAATGTCAGGAAACTATTCATACTAGGCAACCAAAGGATGCGACCTTTTGGTTCTTTCATTATATTGGTTCTAAAGCAGAGTTTACACAAGACATAACAGTTTAACTGCCACCGAACTACACGGTCATGTCCGAAAGCTCATTGCACAGCGACGAGACGCCCCTCTACGGGTCGCATCGCTGAAGCTTGGCAGTGAAGGCATTATTACGTCGATGCATAAAATGACAAAGCTATAAAATGAATAAACTCCGTACTATAATATCTTTAACTAGCAACCCGCCCTGGCTTCGCACGGGTAGTAGAGCATATATCACATAGATCTTAGGCAGCGTTTTCGATAAAAGCTCCCAGACAGACTTCCAACATTTATCGTTATATTTCAACCAATTTAAACAACCTTGACAAATGAATTCTTCATGAATCACTATCGATTGGTGTCATCGTTGGTGTCTATCAAAACCACATGAAAATCCGTTCAGTAGTTTTCGAGTTTATCGCAAACAGACGCGGCGGAGAAATTTGTTTTATAATATTAGACAAAACTACACTTTACTGTACTGTGATAGGTTTCAATTATACCGATTTCCGTCAGATACTATCATGTAGTGTAGGGTAGAGTAGCCTCAATAGAATCTTTCGAGACGGTTAGAAATAATACATAGCATGTATTACAAGTTTACAACACAAGAAGAATCACAGAAGAAATTAATTAGATAATAGCCACTACGGTAGCAATAAACCAAACAGGTTTCGCAAAGCGTTAGAAACATTCCATCGCAGAATTGGTAGAACCACAGCCGTACGTGCAGTTGGCTAACCGCAGTGTCAGTAACCCAGTTAGCTGTGAGCAATCTGTGACCCAGCCGGACACAGGGATGGACTGGAAATGGAAATATAATGGCAACCGAATGATAGAACCTAATTGAAATGAAAATGGTTTTAATAATGTGGAAGACGCGTAGAGTAGCTAGCTTTTCCTGCGTCATTCAAAATTCAATTCTAAATGCAAAAAGACTATCTGTATTTTCAGATTTATTGATCCTCCGATTCATTTGAAAGACTGTCATGGGTCAAAATATGTTGGACTTCTTACCTTCTAACCGACTTCAAAAACGAAGGAGGTTCTCAATTCAGTTTTTTTTGTATGTGTGTTACGCGATATTTCCGCCAATTATGGACCGATTTTGAAAATTGTTTCACTATTGAAATGATTTTATCCCCAGAGGATTAGTTTTTATCCCGCAAACCTTAAAAACAGTGTAAAAGTAAAGCATTCGAAGTCGATTATTTTCATTATTCAGGAATTAGCAGTCGATTTATCGTTTTTTGAAACATGCCCATTATTCGCTTTGCATTTTACTATTTTTTTTTTAATAAATGAATTCACTAACTACTCAAATTAGAACCAAAACATAATTTATGTCACCATCGTTATTGGTCGTTAACATGTACTGAATATATTTGTGTACCCCAATAAGGTTACACAAATTACCCAAATCAAAAACATTTTATTACAAAATACAATTACAATTACAAAACTCTTTATTGTACACCACAAAGATAAATAAAAATAGCACGTCATGGGCCCAACTGACCACGATTAGTAAACCAATCGCCCCAGGGGGTAATGCGCTTACTCCGGCTCTGTTTATTACTTCCGTATGCACGCCAAGTTTCGGGTAAAAGATTTCGTTCAAGATCAATGCCTTTGCACGTGGCCTCGGTACGGTCAGTAGGCTGCCAGTTTCGTTCAGATGCCCTGGTCTATGAATGCTTTAGAATTACATAATTTACGGTGAATAGGTAACTAACTTGGTACATACCATAATAGTAATTTATTGCAACAACAAAATGGTTTTTTTTTTAATACCGTACGTTTGTCTTTGTTTTTCATAATCTGCAATCTTACGAAAGCCGTGTGGCGGCTTAGAATATGCACCAGGGACCACCCCAACTCTTCCCGTGGGTGTCGTAAGAGGCGACTAAGGGTTATACACCGGGGAGCGGGCAGCAGCGCCCCGTGTAGGTCAGGTCAACCACCAAAACTGCGATACAAAATTGCATCGATGACAGACACAAAAAAAAACCACGCAGGGAATGCGCAGTGTGGGTAGGCCCACGCGATGGACTGACGTGACGACGTGAAGGTCGCGAGAAATCGCTGGATGCGGGCAACGCGAAATCGGTCATTCATTTATACATATAGAGGGGAGGCCTATGTCCAGCAGTGGACATCGATCGGCTGATATGATGATGATGAAGCTTACGAAAAACACTATTTTTATTTATTTCTAGCGCGCATTTATTTTTCGTTATCTGCCAATTTTTTTGCACCTCTCTCACCTGTCTAGAGGTGTGTAGATCCGGAGTCAAACGGATCCTGGAATCGTGTCCGCTCCTAGATCCGTGTAGATCCGCTCCGGATTGGCGTTCTTGGCGTGTGCGCGGACACCGATCGACGGATCCGGATCCATTTACGAGTAAATAAGTAACTACCACAGACAAATTATGCCATATTATAATTTGATAAATAATTCTATATTATATCCACGTATTTAAATAACAAGGTACTACAATAATATAGTAGACTTATGAACCTAGTAGTACGAAACTTTTGTACCTACTCACTAATCTAGAACAAAGATTGTAAAAAACAGGAAACTATTTGTCATAGATTCGTTAGATCCACCGAAACAAACAGATCCAATGGACATGTGGGAACCGTTACTGCAAGCGGATTCTTACAGATCCGCTAGATCCACTGACACAAACATATCTAATGAACATGTAGGAAACGAAACTGCAGGCGGATCCAAACAGATCCGCGGAATCGTATCCTGCATACGTATCCGAACCCATCTGGAGTCGGATCAGATCCGATCCAGTCGCGGACACGTTTAGCGCATGCCTACACCGAAAGGTGTAGGCATGCGATCCAGATGTCAATGTAGCTGTCATGAGTCAACCCCCCGCGAACAAGACGAGAAGCTTTGCGCACATTAATACAACGCAACTACCACACAGCACAAACATGTGCATTCAAATGTGGGCTTAAACTCGTTATCTGCAGATACAATTTACAATGGCAAAGTAGCTTCCCACAAGCTTGAAATGAGTGGCCCTCGAGCTGTCTGTCATCTGATGCCGTCAATATGAATTGCATTTAAATTTTACGAGTTAAATACTCAACAAAATGCTCATTTTTGTGCTGTACTGTAGCGGTGCACCTCTAATATCTGCGACAACCTTAATAAATCTTTATCTTTTATTACTGTGTGTGATTGTGCAAAATCACAGTACAAAAGTTCAAATCCAGGCATAAATATTCTTAGTATGAATCTAGCCAAATTGCATGATTTTCTCTTGAGCCTATTGTATTGCATTTTACCGCCTAGTTTATTGTACAAAAGAAACAATGCTATATCTTTATGGATTAGCGATAACAAAACAAGAGATTGAGCGGTTAAAAGCTTGTAAGCAATTCATAAGCCTACCTACCTATAAAACTTTAATATCCTACATTGACCGTATGTAATAGGCGACAAGTGTGTGGTGTGTGGTCAATTATGTAAGAAGAGGTGCAGAAAACCTTGGTGGAAAGCGGTTATTTAGCAACACATTGCTGTTTTCTCGTTTGCAACTTAATTTTCCCGGCATGGTTTCGAAAATAAACTTAGTTTAGCTCTCTCTTGCTCTCTCGAGTCTGAGTAATCTTTAGAACAAACTAAATTTAGACCATATTTCGACGATTTTCAATATAAGTCGGGAACTTAGCTTATGAGTACCAAACTTACCATTGTAACATGCGAACGGCCGCATAGCTTTTTAACCGACTTCAAAAGGAGGAGGTTATCAATTCGTCTGCATGTTTTTTTTTGTATGCACATATGTTACGTGATATCTCTGCCAATTATGGACTGATTTTGAAAATTCTTTCACTATTGTATAGAAAATTATCCCGAGGGTGTCCCATAATTTTTTGTATCTCCAGGGGATTAGTATTTATCCCGCAAAACTTAAAATAAGTGTATAAGCAAGGGAATTTGAAGTCTGATTATCGTGTTTTAAAACACGACATAATATTTATTCATTATATGCTGCGGCTGCATCGCTTTTTGTACATATTATAATTCATCATATTAAATCATAGCTATTACTGTACAGGTTGCTAAAATTGTAGCTTCCCTAGAAACCAAATTAAAATCGTTTCATCCTTTTGAAAACAACGTTACTTGCCTAAGGTTGGGCACTAGAAGCTGCAACAGTTTTCAACTAAAGCAGTTTCGAAAATTTTTATATATATATATAGTATATATATACCATATCTCGACGATTAGAGGGGTATATATATATAGTATATATATATATATATATATATACTTATATATATATATATATATATATATATATATATATATATATATATATATATATATATACTTTCACTAATAAATTAATTGATTGATAAAAAAAAATATAGACGTAAACTGATAGTCGGATAAATCTCTCTGTTTGCAATCGTTTATTTCGAATCATTCTACATAAAATTGTGCTCATTTCCTGTTTTTCTTCCAGGCGAATTGGTTCAAGGCCCAGCAGTACTGCCGGTTCCACGGCATGCACCTCGCCTCCATCTCCTCGCAGCAGGAGAATGATAAGCTGGAGCAGTATGTCAAAGACTCAGGTTGGTCTAATTATTGTTTTATAACAAATTATGGTGTAATATATTTATATATATATATATATATATATATATATATGCTATGCTATGCTCCAAAAACTACTACAAAACAGCAGAGTTTGATCATAGACACAAACAAAAAAACATAGCTTTTGCATTTTGAAAACCTATTCTTGCCCAGCCTACGTTGGTGACTTTGGACAGTATTCACATGGTAAAGAAGTCTTTGTGGTCCTTTTAACGAAAAATTATTTTATTCCCTCAAATAATTTATTTAGTTTTGGTTTTGTATAGGCAATGATCCCGGGATGATCCTATAAAATGTTTATTATATTAGCATAAATTATAAAACAGTGCAAATCTAAAGCGATTCTAAGTCAGCTTTTTTAAGTTTTGTAAAAACATCAAATAATGTTATTCCAGGTTACGGCCGAGAGCACTTCTGGACATCAGGCACAGATCTGGCTGAAGAAGGTAACTTCTTCTGGATGGCGAACGGCCGGCCATTGACCTTCGTCAACTGGAACGCGGGAGAACCCAACAACTTCAGATACGAAAACGGAGAAGAAGAGAACTGCTTAGAACTGTGGAACAGAGACGATAAGGGACTTAAATGGAACGATTCTCCGTGCTCGTTTGAAACGTACTTTATCTGTGAAGTGAGAACGGACTGATAGTGAAGCTGGTTTCAATATACACAAGAAGGTTTGCACGCAGAGGTTGCAAGCTATTTTGAGTAGAATGTTTGACACTTTGAAACCATTGTGGCAAGTAAGGTTAAGTAAATGTATACGTTTTGTAAAAGATAGAGAAATAATGTTATTTGGTAGAGTCCCGACACTGGAGGACGATTATAGTTCAGTTCTATACATCGTCTTAAGTTGGGCCCTAGACCTCTGCGTGACCTCTTTGTCGTAGGTAACCGTAGTGTATAAAGAAGTTGAAGTTATCTATATAGAGAAAAACTTACTTAATTTACTCGGCTAGTTTCGACTGGGATAACTTTCTCTCGAATTAAAAAAACAGAACAAAGTATTATGTCCTCTCAAATTCAATAAAATGAACACTTACGATTTCATGAAATGAAATCAACAGAACATAAAGTTTATTCACCTTATATCAGTCTTTAATGGTACAAAAATGACCCAAAACACATTCGTAAATTGAAGTTTAATTCTGTAACGCTACTCAGAAAGTAATTTTGTTCACGCAACGAGCGGCTACAGATTTCATCATTAAGTTTACAAATATTGCAATTACTAAATGTCATAATGAAATTGTGTAGGATTTTCGTGGTGTTTAAGTAATGCTCATAGCGTAAAGTACTGTTATATTTAGGGAAAATCTGTAGAATACTCTATACATTATTTAAAAAGTTATTGAAAAAAGTAAAAAGACATTTTCGCAATCAATCCATAATTTTATAAAAGTATAAATATAAAATTATAGATAATAATGGAAACCTTCCTTAGCATATACAATGCTAAGGGTTTTGTTCAATATTTTGGTGGTCAGTATAATATAAGAAAGGATAAACACTATGTCACTTTGGTGGCCAATATTTACCAACGACTTGTGTTACTTAGGTATTACTTTTTTATAGTTGGCATGGCATACTGAATCATTATCTGGGTCCCTATCTGGATCTCGGTCCTTACTCCTGAAATCAGTTTCAATCTGGATCACATTTCCAATTTTAGCCAGCCTCGCCTAAAGCTTCGAAATCGGTTCCAATTAAAAAAAAATCTAGAACATTCAATTTAGTATTTAGTTTCATTAATTTCCATCCAAAAAGTCCCAATCACTATAGCGCAATCAAGGATGTTAAACTCTACAAAATCGATTTTGTACAATCTAGCACTCCTGTGGATACACCAATGGCACCCGTGTGTATCTAAAATTGATAAAGGAACTGATTTCACTCTGAACTACAAATATTTCTTGGTATCCCGGTAACTTTAGTTGGTTATTTATTTATTTCATGGTTTTGGAGTGAACAGTAAAATCATCATTACCTTTGGGGATCATAAGAGAAAGCTTTTGGTAGCTGAATGGTGCGTAAGCCTCGGACTCGGGGTAATCTCAAGATTCAAAATTCTTTATTGCGAGACATGCTGTACATAGATCTTATAGTAAAGTAACATAGTATCAAGCATGCACCCTGTCAGGGCAAAGGAACATTTGTGCTAGGTGGCAACACAAATAATTAGGAACATAATGCACTTAGATTAGGTACTTACATATGTATCTATAAAATTAAAAAATATATATAATTTACAAGTAATAAACAATTAAATAACTGAATATTTTTTATATGTATTCTCAATCGGGGTAGTAACTATTTTGGGTTAGGAGGTTTAAGGTGGTCCGCACGAGTTAACGCGAGATTTTTTTTTAATAATTTTTAATTTATTCTGCTTTCTTCAAGGAATAAATTTAACGGAAAAGTAAGTTGGCACTAATTATAAACCATTTTCTATTTACTTATGAAAAACAAATTTTGGCTCATTGGTAGTTTTGGAGCATTTGAGAAAATAAGAGAATTTGTGTTAAAAACAACTTTTTCCCAAATGCTCCCAAAATAAAATTATATCGAAGTTGGTTTTATGATGGGTTCATAGAAAATTGTTCACGATTTGCGCCAAATTACTTTTCCGTTAATTTTATTCTTTGTAAAACGCAGAAAAAAATTAAAAACACTAAATAATTTGAATCTCGCGCCAAATCGTGACGATCACCGTTAAGACTACATCTTGATTTGACTAGATATCAGTTATGATTATGACTGAATCGCTTTCTGCCTAAATCGCACTATTTCATTGTGTCCAGGCACTTCTGACAAGCGATGCTAACGGAGACTGTTTTTGCCCTAGCGGTAAATATAAATCTATAGTAATATTATACACAGGTAAAGTTTGTAAGGGGTAATCTCTGGATCTACTGAACCGGTTTTGAAAATTATTTTACCAATAGATAGCCACCTTATTTGTGAATGTCATAGGTTATATATTAACAAGTAATAATGTTCACTGCCCTACGAAGTGGGCATGGGTCCGCTAATTAATTATAAATAAACAATGTTAGACAATGCACACATGCAGCTAGCAGAAGACAGGGCGCTATGACGCTTATAGGGGTATGTCCCAGTTGATCACACGGAAATTGATCACGCGTCACATGATCACACCAAATAGGTTCGGTTGATAACGTGATCAACCGGAATAAGAAAAATGCTAATGGATCCGGTACGTTTGATCCCACAATAGCTACTTGTTCATGCCTTACCTACTTTTATTTTACTTTTGTGAGTATAATAAATAGATTTTTATTAACTTCCAAATGTTATTCGTAGTGTCGATCTAAATTTAATTGATTAGGGAAGGCCTATGTCCAGCTGTGGAGTGATGATGAGGAATGCAAACATCATCATCTAGCCCCTTAATAAAATGTTATATAAAATTGTAAATAGGTCTTTGATCAACCAATAGATGCAAGAGGTCACTACCAAAAGTATTTTTTCTGCTACGCCATACGATTAATGTACTTAATTAATCTATACTTACTTATATTATAAAGAGAAAATATTTGTTTGTTTGTTTGAATTGAAAAGGCTCCGAAACGATTTGAAAAATTCTTTCGCTGTTGGGAAGCTACTCTATCCCCGGGTGACATAGGTTTTATTACATTTAAAAAAAAATTAGGGACCTTGAAATTTTTGTTAAATACCGGTGCGAAGCCGGGGCACGCCGCTAGTAGTAAATATAAAGGTTTTTGCAGATCAGGGCCGTACTGTTACCGCACAGTACAAAAATGTACATTCAAATATATTTCGATGCATTTTTATTGACCGCATTAAAAGTCAGACAGCTCGCGGGCTCAATTGAAGTTTGTGGAAGCTATTTTATATCTGTAAAATGTATGTAAAGATAACGAGTAAACCCATATTTCAATGAACATATTTGTGGTGTGCGGGAGCAGTGTTGGATTAATGTGCAAAGAGAGATATTTAAAAAAAATGGAACTTAATAAAATATTCCGAAAAAATTAAAATAACTTGATGTGCGTAGGGGATTTTTGAAGAAAATGTCCTGAAAACGGATAACATTGGGCCCTTAGCTCCGGATCTTTGGTCCATAGTCAAATAGCGATAACTCAATAGTTACCTTAGATTAAGAAATAAGACACAAAATATAATTTTAAATGTACCTAAGTCTTTTTTTTACCTTACCATCAAACCCAGAAACAATATTATTTTTAACTGACTTCTAAAAGAGGAGGTTTTCAATTAATCTGTATGTTTTTTTTTTTGTATCAATATCTCCGCCATTTATGGACCGATTTTGAAAATTCTTTCACTATTGTATAGAAAATGAAGGGGAAATTTTAAGGGACCCCGAAGGGGTCCCATAAATTTTTTATCCCTGGGGGATAAGTATTTATCCCGCAAAACTTTAAATAAGTAAGGGAATTAGAAGTCGGTTTATCATTTTTTAAAACATGCCATATTATTTGTATTACTTTTTTGTATCGTATCACCCGGCAACCTACAGACAATCACTTGCTATGTAATAAAATCTATTTTTAATCCCTTTTAAAGATAACGTAGGTGGTATTTCCTTTCTGCATCTTTATCAAATAATGATGCAATAAATTGGTTTATGCTATTCGTCACATTATATAATAAAAAATAAAACACTCGAGCCAGCGAACAGCAACTCAGGCTAACATGACCGCTTCCTAAAAATTTCATGCGTACACAGGCCGCGGCAAATGCAAATATGTGAGCGCAATTTTACGAACTCAGGACTATTTGTAGGGGGGCTAATAATGAGAGCACGCAACCACGGCGACTTTGAGTAGCGATGAAAACGCGCGACAGTATCGCGACTGTATCGATGCAAACGCGCGACTGTACCAGAGCGTTTCCCGAGTGTCTGAGACGGTTGCGCTTTTGCATCGATACAAAAACTCGCCGTGGGCGCGCGCTCTTAGGGTTGCATTGATAATCATCTTCGCCTTCTTCGCTGTACGTAATATGTCACATTAGGTGTTTGATTATACTCCCAGTCTTAGGCGAAAAGGGAGTATAGGAAATTCCAGAATTCGTAGCATCAACAATCAACCTATACCTACTCCGATTCAAAAATCTGGATATTTTTGTATACAATGGTTACAAAACTAATGGAATATAGGTGGAAATATTAGATGACTTTGGTATCATCGAAGAAAGCACAGGAGCTCGAAACAGTTTTAGATTTTGAAAGCTTTTATTTATCATTTAATTGATGTATCGTTCGTTGTCGAATTCAAATTTAATTTTTTTCGTTACGCGTGTAGGATTATGCGTTGTTGAAGTTTGTGTTTTAGTTTTTAGTGATAACTTTGCTGTTACCTTGCTGTTTTCTGTTGTTATTGTCAGTTTTTGTTAAGTTTTAATTCATAAATGTCATTGTTGACATAAAATATCTTGGATTCTAAATCGGAATATTGGGAGGTTGTTGTATCTAATGAAATCAATTTGATACCATACATTAAAATAGCCTTTGTTTCATTCCAGGTTGATAATTTTAGATCTACCTCTATGTAAAATTTCAGTCCAATCCGTTCAGTAGCTTTGACGTGATTATGTAAAAAAAATCCATCCAGCAACCATTCAAACTTTCGCATTTCAATATATAATACATAAGATATCTCATTTTTGCTGATTACTTAGTAATTAGATTAGATGCATATGTTCTTAGAAGTTTCTAGAATTCTATACACTAAGAATCTATCTAATCTAATCACCGGTAAGAACTGCTTAACTACGTTATCCAGACTGATACTGCGTAGATAAAATAACATGAATGTACTATTATTACAATGGTACTAATACATACTGCAGTATCATTCTGGATAACACAGTGGAGCTGTTCAGTTGCAAATAGTGCAGTAAGCAAAATAATCGAATCAAACATACTTTCATTATGCCATCCAATGGACTGTTAGAAAAACGATACCAATTCAAAAAATGTGTGCAAGCTGAAGAATCTTTGATCATCTACATCTTTAACCTTCAAAAAATTGCGTCCTGTTGTGAATTTTGCCCGAAGTGCCTTGACGAAAATTTGAGAGATCAGTTTATAAGTGGAATCAGTAGCGATGAAGTACGAAAAGTATTGCTCGAGAAGACTACGCTGGACTTCAAAACTGCATGTGATATTGCAGTAAATATGCACACCGCTGGATCAAGCAACTCTTCAGGATCGAACACCGTGACTTATGTTAGACCCATCTGTCGCATCTGTGGGAACAGACATGTCAGTGGCAATACTTGTTGTATCACGTGCAAGGAAGAGGGACATGATCATAGAAATTGCCCAAAGATAAACTGCTTTACTTGTAAAGAAAAAGGCCATGTGTCGGCTAATTGCCGAACGTACAGGGCATAAAAGAGGCTTTGAACAGGTAAAGAGATTTGTGTCTCTAGACTAGACTATAGAAAAATATTTCTGAGGTAGAATACAAATACTTTAATATTATATTTTCACATTATATTTCGTAGATTTTGCTAATAACTAAAAAATTTCGTTTTTTTTTTTCATTTTATGTTTTTACTTTTATTTTTAGTTAATGGTTGTACATTGTAATACTAATTATGTCAAATAAATTATTGTTATGTTTATAGGCAATTGATTTGAGGCAAACCTATATTCACAGTTGCAATAACAATGGGCAATAGTGTGCGCAAATTTTTTATGGAAATCTTTAATGATATGTTTATTAATGATTTCCCCTAAATATACAAAATTTTAAGATTTCCGTAGCAAAGCAAAGCCTGTATGGAGACTCGCCTCACTAAATACCTTAATAATATATAACATAAATTACCCCTACCCGAGTTCACCCAAGTCCGCCCAGTCCGGGGCAGCGTTGTGCAAGTTATTAATACACATGTCACGTTCGAACCCCCGGGGCAGAGGTCAGCGATTTGTAGGGTAGCTTACCACCATGCCTACCCCTACCAGTTAGTGTTTTATTTAGGCGGATATCACTTCACGTAGACTTAATAGAATACCTATTGGTAGGTATATACTACATTTTAGAGCGCACACCCTCGGCTACTTTTTGTAGCGATGCGTTACATCGCGACTGTATCGATGCAAACGCGCGACCGTATCGGACGACATCGGGGGAACGAAGAGTGGAGGGAGAGACATCAATATAGTTGCGAGTCTGTATATCGCGTTAACCAGTCGCACGTGTGCATCGCTACAAAAGGTCGTCGTGGGTGCTTTTTTAGGGTAGTAGTATTATCAGCCGTTACTGTAGCGGCGTAAGAATTCAGCCAGCCAACCTTTCAACTCAGCCCGTGCATGTGTGCCGTAAGAGAGACAGAGAGATAATTTATAGATAAGAGGCGACTACTGGAACCTATCAGAGGAAGGACCGCAGCTTGCTTCTGTTGTTCTGAGCACCACGATCTCGCATACCCACAGACACACCATACATAAACCCACATTCCACACCCCCCGCACCCGCACACATCACACACACATATGGTAACTCCTATTACCCGGACTTTTATGAGACCGGTGTCCTCAGGAGAACCGCACTCACTCACATGTATAGACTATAAAATATAATCATTAATTATAATTCATGATTATATATTATAAAACATTGTCAACAGATAAGTAGATTGGTTCTTTTTTATGTTTTAAGATGGAACATACCGAATTATTTTGTTTACAGAGGAGAGCGCTGACTCCGTTACACAGTATATAACTTCTGCGATAGTCAGCTCACAATTGTACCCTATACACCAATTGTATATTATATATACATATTACCCTATAAACAATTGTACCCTATATACCATTATAAATAAAATAAAATAAAAATATTTTATTTCAGATAAAATACGACCAATGAATTAAATTAACTTCATACAAAATTACAACACAATTATAAATTAAATATAAATACCATTATATTAAAATTAAATAGTAAAAGGTGAGGGAATTTAGTTGTTCCGAGGATAATCCACCAGGGAAGTAGTTTGCCACATTGATCATACTCTGCACAAAGCACCTCCAGAGCGGAGATATGACGCATTCCACCACGGTCTTGAGGATGCTGTTTCGGCTGCCCCTTGCCTCTGCTCATCAGGGACGCGGTCTTCTAGCGCATGATGGCGTGAAAGCCATCAGTTTGGTGATGCGAAAACATCCTCGACGCACTTCAGAATCGGGACAGCCACAACATTATCCTGAAGATATTATTATATTGGATACGATTATGTGCTAATAAAGATATCTGTATTTGTATTTTGTATTCTTTCTGTTCGTAGAAGAACCAAAGCTACCGACATAGCTCTCAGAATTAGCAGGCTGAAGTGGCGATGAGCAGGCCATATAGCTCGTAGAACCGATAGCCTTTGGGGAGTAAAGGTTCGACCGCGATGCAATTCGAAACGGAGTGTGGGAAGAACCACCCACTCGATGGACCAACGACATTTTAGCGGTCGCAGGGAGTCGTTGGATGAAGACGGCTCAGGACCGCTAT
Source organism: Eupithecia insigniata (assembly GCA_947859395.1). Taxonomy (NCBI): domain Eukaryota; kingdom Metazoa; phylum Arthropoda; class Insecta; order Lepidoptera; family Geometridae; genus Eupithecia; species Eupithecia insigniata. The sequence goes on from OX402002.1 coordinate 4,950,997, forward strand.
TCGTGTTCTGGTTTGGGAGAGGCCAATGTTCAGCTGTGGACGTATACGGGCTGATGATAATTCCTTCTTGAATTTTAACAACTCTATTGAGATCACCAATCCGCCTGCCTGGGTGAAATGTTCAGAAGTTGGCGTATGAGTTCTAATCGGTGGTAATCAATTAGATAATGCGGATCAAGACAGTTTTTCGGTACCGCAATCCTATTTTATAAAATAAAAAAAAACTCACAGTGCTTTATTTCCTTTAGATCTTAAATTGGACACGACACGACATCACAAAATTAAAATTACATGAGTAAAACAGGGAAATAAAGTGATCACTTTTTCAACCGACTTCAAAAGGAGGAGGTTTATAATTCGTCTGTATGTTTTTTTTGTATGTATGTTACGCGATATCTCCTCCAATTATAGACCGATTTTGAAAATTCTTTCACTATTGTATAGAAAATGATCCCGATCGGGTCCCATAAAATTTTTATCCCCATGGGATAAAAAAAGGTAAAGTAAAGATGAAAACAAGAAACCTTGTTAAGTTTTTAGTTTCCGAGTTGGAGCAAAACTCGTCCCAAGCTTTTTATACTGATAGGTTTCAAATAAACAATCTACCTGGGCCGAATTATGCTAGCCAATCACTATACTATGTCAATGGTATCGTCGCAGAATCGTCCATAGATGAAAGAAACTCAATAAAGTGCATACGGTGCTAAAGGTGATATCAGACGGGTCACTCGAATAAATGTTCACTCGAATGAATGCCTAATTTTTCTTTCATTCAATGTTCCACGGCTGGAATGACTTAGAAAAGAACATTCACGTCCTCTTTTCATTCAAAAGATGTCATCAAATGAAGTCGCTACAGAACTCGAAACAAAATGGCCAAATACGAGTGCACATTCACTCTGTGTTCAGATTGTTAATTTTTCGTTCATCCGAAGTGGGAGTGAAAGATGCGAATGAAAATATCCAACATCGTTGGATCGGTTCATTAATGAATGAATTCGGCACTATTGTTACATTTTGTGTTCAAACGTTTCATTTCGAGTAAAAGGTGCCGAATGAAGGACGAAAATTAACGAAAATTTACCCGTCTGATATCAGCTTAATTGCAGAGATTTAAGGATTTGTTGCAACATCGACACTTTTGACACGCGTCTATCTGTAGTCTCTTTAATTAAAGACAAAATGCCAAACGATACCATTGTTATGGTGTAACGATTAATTTAGTGGAATTCGGCCCCTGTGTCAAGCATTTTTAAGCAGCCAAGTAGGTAAGGTACAACAGTATGCTTAGTACGAGTATACAGAGTTTGCTAAATCAAAATACGAAAAAAATCGTGAGCTCGAGTCTTTAACTTTTATCTCGCTTAGATGTATAAAAATCATACAGAATAAATACAATATTCCGTTAAATACCCTTTGTAAAATTTCTTTTCATTTTATTTCTATAATTTTAATATTTTAATTCATTAATTTTTTTATAATAGAGTCCATGCAAGACGCCTAGTTTAAGGAAAGAGACGAAAACTTATTTCGTCATCGTAAACTAATGCACAATTCATACTAAGGACTCATATAAGATAAACATTTGAACAATAGGTCAGCCTGCATAGTGATGTTTGGTTTTAAATGTTTAATAATTATACTCAATTACTTACATCAGTCCTTACGATGAGTAATTTCATTGGTATTTTTACGCGGTATAAATCTCGTCGCTATGATATATTATATTATTCTCTGATTTGGGTAGTCTTCGCAACGGAACGGTTCTGTCCGGTCACGTGCTCTATGCAATTTTTCCAATTAAATAAAACAATTTTAATATGTCTTCAGATATGTTGAAACAACGATACAAATTTAGAAGATTCGTGCAAACGAAAGAATCCCTGATCTCCTATATCCATAACCTTCAACAACTTGCGTCATTATGTGCCTTTTGCCCGAAATACCTCGATGAAAACTTGAGAGATCAGTTTAACTCAGCAGCAATGAAATACGACATGTATTGCTCTAGGAGACTACGCTCGGCTTTAAAACTGCGTGTGATATTGCAGTAAATATGCGCAGTGCTAGATCAAGTTACAAATTGGCCGGCGGCGGCGGGACCGACACAAAAGCGTGTGCAACCGATAATCCTCCAACGTCCTTAGAAACCATCACTGTAAGAGTACCTCTCAAATAGCAGTTCTAAGTTAGAAGTAAGAATATTTTTCATTAAATTCAGTAATCTCTTTAAATGAATGAATAATATCTTTAAAAGTAGTGACGTATAGTATTGTAGTATAGAAGCCAGTGTCATCATCAGCCCATAAACGTCCACTGCTGAACATGAAAGTAAGTGGACCAAGTGCTATTAAGTAGTATCCATAGACCTAGTTTTTTTTTTAGTAACAGTACCCATGTTATCAATGCTACTCGGGATCTATGCGATGTGGCCAAAATGGGACGTCAGCACTGTCAACATCGTCCGACACGCCCATCACTTCCGGATGTTACCATCACTGCTGGTCCCACTTGTGGTGGCTCTTTTGTCAAATAGTAACGAAATTTGAGCTTAATTTTATGCGACTTAACTTTTAGCGTCTTAGACAAGCTCTTTAGTTGACTCAAAAATTCAAAATGGACGATTGGTGATCGCCATATCTGACGCTATGCTGGAAAGCCCTTCTTGTTTAGGTGCTTTATTTCCATATTTCAAGCTTTTATCTTTCCACAAACATTATTTTTTAGTAACTCGACAAACATGGCATTGTCTTCAGTTCACTTCGACATCTTAAACAGGATCTAGGTAGAACTATATTTTGCAATGTTTTGGTAATAAAAACGATAATTATTAATAAACAAAATATACAAACCGGTAAACAAAATGGATCGTTCCGCCAAAAATACCTATAGTTAAAAACTAAAACCCGACTACATAAAACAAGCGTTCACCTATTGTCCATAGCATTTTCTTTTGATACTTAGGTAGTCGGAGGCACCCACCCCATATACCTAGGGTACAACTAGTAACAAAGGCCTCCGACTACCTAAGTATCAAAAGAAAATGCTATGGACAATAGGTGAACGCTTGTTTAAGACTTTTATGTAGTCGGGTTTTAGTTTTTAACTATATTTTTTTTACCATACATATATCGATACAATATACATATGTATATCGATACATTTTTTCATTTACCCATCCCTAGATGACCCGTTGCCATGGTAACAAATAAACAAGAGGTCTCCATGGCAACGGGTGTGTCATCCTTCACTCATCCATCACATCAAACTAAATTAGACTCGAACTGTAACTAGATGTCGTCTCTTGCAAAACTTTATCGCGCTATCGAAGTGTTCCAGGTGTAATTTAGACCCAGCTATCTCTTAAGACCCTCAGTTTTGTCGGACACCATATAGCCTATAACCATCGGGGTAATGAGACGAATCAATTGATACCTCACTTGTTGAAATCGAAGTAGTAGTTTCAGCGCTACGTGGGAACAAATAAATCGGCTACATACATACATACATACATAGGGTGCTAAAATCATAACCCTCCGGTAGTCGGGTAATAAAAATTACTTGTCAATTAACTAAATTGTACAGTGTTTAAACGCGTCAAGTGACAAGCCACGCCAACCGTCCCGTCCCAACTTACCCAAAAAAATGAAAGATTGTTATGCTCACAAAAATCGAAATATTTTTTTTAGATTTCCGTTAGAAAAGCTCCAGTCGGTAACGAGATTTGGACTTGAAATTACTACTAAATCGACTCTTTACACGCTTTAAGTCGCTTAAAATCATGTTAAAATTTTATTAACTGCTTGACAACTTGATACTTGTAACCCAGCCAAGCGATGTGGCCAATGTGACGTCAGAACTGTCAACATTGGTTGTCACTTCCGGATCTAAGATCATTACTATCACTACTGAACCCACTTGGGATAACTGAAAGAAGATAAATATCAGTAGTAAAATACCTTTGTTGTTTCTCGTGCAAGGAATGTGATAATTTTTCTTCAAGCTGCCTAAATGTAAGTTCTATAATTGTCATAAGATAGGGCATGTAGCGACTAGTTGTCTACGAAGAAGAGTGCGGATATGTACATATATAAAAGACCCTAAAGGTGTATCTGAGCCCCGAAGAGCCGCAAAACCAAAAGTGTCAAATCAATAATATAAAATACCTACTCCAGGAGCAGAAAAGCAAAAAATAATCGAACAATAAAGTGTAAAGAAATATATCTATAAAAAATTATACGTTTATTTAAATATCAAAATATTCGTTTATTTTTATGTTTTACTCTACTTATCTTCTTTTATTTGCTACCAAGGTAACTATTTATTACGGTTGCTTTATCCAACTTCAAAAATGGAGGAGGTTCTCAATTCGGTTGTATTTGGTTCTGTCATTGGTTAAAATTGTGCTTGTTTATTAAATAGGTATGTTTTAATATGCCCAAACCGTTGTTTTAATTATCTTTGACGTTGATGTTTCGTCAACTCCCTAATCATATTTAACCCAGTAAAATATTTCTACAAACATTTAGTAGTTCTGATTTAGAATGATACATATGCATTGCTAACTTTTTTGTGTATTTACGATCTATAATGCTGAATTTGGGAGCTTTTCTTACATATTCAGCTTGCAAAAGCCTCAAAATATTGGTAAAATGCGTTTTGAACTTCAGATCAATTTAAATCAAAAACCCGTTTCTGCTTGCAATAAGATCGAGATTGCGCTGCATATTGGATTCTGATCAAGTGACGGCAATACGGCAGATTGCCGCCGACGGGAAATGAGGCGAGCCGTCAACAGACATTCGTTCATACAAAAATATATGTACATATGTATGTAAAGAACCTGTCGTCTCTATCATCTAAGGGAAATTATCGCTGGTCATCATAACCATCATTAGCGACGTCTATCAATCTTAAAAATAGTTTTATACTTATTAAAATGATTTGGCTTATTATGAGAGAGAAGAATAATATGAGTATTGTCAGGAAGTTCCTAACTCTCTGCAACCACCGTAGTCACCGGCCGCTTGAGCCTAGCTTCGACGCAGTGATATATTTTTTACTGTAGGATAGTTTTATAATATGTTATTAGTAGGATCTTATATATAAAATTTCTATGTCACAATGTTAGTTACCGTACTCCTCCGAAACGGCTTTACCGATTTTTACCAAATTTTATATGCGTATTCAGTAGGTCTGAGAATCGACTTCTATCTATTTTCCATACCCCTAAGTGATAAGGGTTGAAGGCAAAACAACGTTTGGCGGGTCAGATTGTCTATAGTTAAGAATGTATTTTATAACGAGATTTTAAATAAATGATATACTAATATATCAGTGACTAATACACCCAAGGAAAAAAGAGGAACGCAAAAATAAGGTAGAACATCATAAAATATTTTCTTGTTCCCGAGTCAATGATTTTTCACAATGTTAAACGATACCGACAGACTAGAGAGACAACTCTTTTGCGACCTAGTCGTACAGGACTAGCTCACAAAAGAGTAAAAACAGAGTGGCAGGTTTATTGTAAGCAATTTCGTTCGACTTGTTCCGAGGTACGAAAAACTTACAGGAAGTTCGACTATTGTAACAGTTAGGACCAAAACGATAAGAAGAAGAGTTAAGGCAGCTAGTCTAGGGGTCATACTTGCCGGCCAGAGGCCCATTGCTCATCACAGGTCATCGAGTAGCTCGATCCAGCTTTGCTCATTCGCATCTTAATTGGGATGATGATGATTGGGGAGAAATACTCTTTACTAATGACTTTAGATTCTGTCAGAAGGCAGTTAATGAAAGGACCAAAGTATGGACACGATCCGGAGAAACATACGCTCAGTAAGCTTAAGGTATAACTAATAAAACTTAGAAAAACAGCTGCATTTGGTTTTATATTTTATTTTTTAATACAACCCAAGGAACCTTGCCGGTGAACACGATCTTTTCCAGGTTAAGTTCCAGGCATCAATAAGTTGTAAGTAAATCAAAATAATTTAGGTATATTGTTTCTAGTGACTTCACTAAGAAACATACATATACTTACTTCTGTGGCTCAGTGACCCAAAGTGGATCTTGGTCTCCGACACAAGGCTTCTCGAGGCATCTGGGTTCTGAGCTGTCTCTCGTCAGCTATCGGCGTCGATTTCACGAAGATCGGCTTCAACTTCGTCGATCCATCGATATCTAGGGCGGCCGACTAGATGGAAGAAACATAAGTATAAATTGCAAAAGTGATTAGTTCCACATTTTGAATGAGCATTTTCAGGTTGATATTACACTAAACTTGATTTAGTTGTATAAACAAACTTCATTAAGTTGTATGAATAAACTTCATTAATTTGTATGAATAAACTTCATTTACGGAATGTGCATTGTAACATGTCCTGCGAATAATTATGGCTAGTCTCCGTTGCCTGGCCGCCATGGCCGAAAATTTGGCTAGGAGGAAATAATCATTGAATACTATTAATATAAATAATATAATATTCAACGCAGGCGAGCTGCGCTAAACTGACACGTAGCCGTCCGCGTCGTCGCGTCGGCTTCGGATGGAAAATGTAATTCACTTTGTAACGCAATATCTCAGCAATTTAAAAATTCAGCCAACTGTATGAACCCGCTTGAAACGATAAGGTAGGTAGGTCCCCTCGTCTAAAACGGAAAAATGACACTAGTTTAGAATCCTTCTAGCATCTTGCACGTGTGCTAAAAAGTGGACACTATGCATTGCAATGGCAAAGCTGGCATTATGCTGCCCATAAGTGGCCTAATATTTTTTGATAGCAACCACAGTAGTTTTCTCACAATAAACGTTAATGGTGCTCACAAATAACACAATTAAGGAGGTACTTTGTAGGTAGTTTATTAAAAGTATTCATGTATGTAAACAAATTACATCATTACCTATATATTATCTTGAAATAAATTACCGAAAGATCGCTATAAATCATAAGCTTCATTCAAATAACCAACTATATTCATCCCCAACATCATAACAAATCTGTTCTATTTCGGGTACAGGGTTAAAAATTAAGCGATCACAATACCAAAAGTCACCCAGATGGCCGTTCGGGTGGAAAACCGCTCTTTACGGGACGTTTCAACCCAAGAACGAGCCACCCGTGCCTCTAATTATAATTCCTGTGCGACCTCGTTTCCGCTCGTTACCCCTCTGCAGTTAGCAGCCTTTTTAACGTAAACTATTTACGGTGTCCCGAGACGTTAACGGAACGTAGCGTTTGTTTCATGTTTATGCTTCATGTTGAGTTAGCGCAAATTAGAACTAGTATTTACAATTGAAACAATTGAGCTAACTGCAGACTGTTGCAAACAATCTACCGGTAACTCAACCAGTCCATATCGATACCAGTCGGAAGCCCCCAAGACGCTTGCTGCATTGCCCCGCTGTATGGCAATGCTAATGCGCTGTACCAGATACGCACCAGCTCTCGGGTCACGTGTTAACGGTTAGCGCATGATTTCGTATCTACAGGCACATATTGCCGGGTAGTTAACATGAAAAATACAAACTGCGCCTTGTGGCCTTTGTTAGTACAAAAGAAAAATACTATCTTTGAAGTAGCCTATTGTGTTAAACCAGTATATAAACCACATAAACCAGGACGACAAAAAATTTTTGTGAAGAGAATATCAATAACACCTTATTTCTTTTCTTATTTGATAATAATAACTATGGTTATGGTATAAAATTTTACTTGTCTAAGTGCTTATTTTGTAAACCTTAAGAAATAAAGTTATTGAATCTGATTCTGATTCTAAACTATATAAGCTGATACCTAATGAAAGGAACACAGCAAGTGGTGGTACGGAAATCTAGGGAGCCGAAACCTAGGATCCGGACCAGAAAATCGCTACCTTTCATTTTCTTCGGGTCGAAGTTCCCGAAGGTCATCAGGTCGTCGTACCCACACATACGCATTCAAGGGTGTGTGGCAGCGTGCGTCTACCAGCCAGGAAGAGGGAAGGAACGCACCTCGAACCTTAGTGGGATACTTTCCCAGGGCGTACCAGGCCATCCTAGTAACCGTCCGTAACAACTAATTTCATCGAAATTCGTTCAGCCGTTTGCGCGTGAAGGAGTAACAAACTAACACACATTCAAACTCGCCTTTGTAATATTAGTGTTGTGTGCTGAGTTGCTATTCTTATTATGAGATGGCTTGGTTCCTTTATCCACAAAAACCAGTAAGAAAACATAATACTTATATCACATCATTTTTAACGACGTACGTTAGGAACGTTAAGAAGCGTTAAGAATGTTAGGAAGCGTTTTCTCAGTATGAAAAACACCAGTACCTACTACTTTTCAACTAATGAGTTAAAGCCGCCCTTTCAGCCAAGAGTAGCCCACTTGGTTTCGCTCGGAAGCTTGCAAAAGATAAAACGGTCAATTAGTAATTTGTGTGCTTTTCACCAGTTTTTCTAATGGCACCCATTCTGGTTGGCTCAAGGGGTAATCCCGGAAATATCGCAAAGCTTTCGTTGAATGAGTTGGTTTTCAGTTTTTCATTTGGTTTACGAAAATGTTTAACGTTTAACTTACTTAGGTTTTAATTTTGAAGTTAGTTAAGCTGTATACCACGTACGTATTGATACGTACGTTTCTGATTCAGTAACTTTATGGTTCAATATTATGAAAATTAATTCAATAACAAAGAAAATTAGAATCAAAGAATAGAAACAAATTATAACTAAATAGTATTTACAATTGAAACATTAAGCTAACTGCAGACTGTTGTAACTTTATTATAATGTACTAACTTTATTAAAATGTTGGTAATATGTTTTTTGCTAGTAACGTGATAGTTTATACGTCTATACAAATCGAGTGGTACATATGTAATTCAAAAGGGTTTTTGCGAGCCGCAGCGTATTGCAGCGCGCGTAATGTGAATGTGACCGGCAAACGGAGGTGTTAGTGCTCGCAGAGCGATACCTACGACGAGAGCCTTATTCTGGTTAAAACTAAAAGTGTTTTTACTTTATTTCCTTTACACCTTACAGGACTCGTTAGACACGTTAGAAATACTTAGTAACATAAGCTAAACTAGGAAATAAAGTGGTCACTTTGATTTTTAAGGTAAAGTAGAAGTGAACAACAACATTAACTTTGTTAATACCGATCGGAAGCGTCCCCAAGAGGCTAGCTGCATTGCTCCTGTATGGCAATGCTGATACGTTGCACCAGATAGATTCTCATCAGCTATAGAGTGATGAAGAGTACAATATATTTGTTATAGCACCAAAAGCTTCGCGGTGCAATCTCGGAAAAGCAGCAAGGTAGTTGATACTATCCTTGTTCGATCCATGTCGCAGTGTTCTAGAATAGTGCTCCCATTCGGTGTCGCTGCAGTTTCATTTGTTCGTACATTTTCCTCTTGGACCACCGTCTCCCCCCTTTACTGCACAACTGTGTCGATGACGTAGATCTAACGTAGACCTAATGGAGGGTTTGAATTTGAACACCATACCCTGTAAAGATTGCATCACACAATGTGTCTATTTAAGTTGGTGTAAGGCTATGTCCGCACAGACGGCACAGAGGCGGCTTGCTTAGCGCCTAGAGCCAAGCGAATAGCTTAGTAAAACGAACGTTCAACGGCCACACAAGCCACGCTTAGATATATTCTAATTTAAGCAACTAGCTAAGCGCAAACTCAAGTGGCATCCAAATAAATAATTCCATCTAAAATTCTCCCATATAAAGAATCCTTAAGAATCTACATCACTACATAAATATTATAATTATAAAACAAAGTCCTCCGCCGCGTCTGTTTGTCTGTTCGCGATAATCGTCCATAGACAGCGTTTTCGCTCCATAGACTTAAAATCTATACTTATAATAAAACTGTAACAGGTCCAATTCTGTACATTGAAGATATTTAGAATTTTTTTTATGGAGAGCACTCTATTATCGGTACTGATGCCAAAAATGTTTTTTTTTCCATCATGTCTGTCTGTCTGTCTTTCTGTGTGTCTGTCTGTCTGTCTGCATCTTGGCCGCGCATAACTCCGAAACTACGTAACGTATTGAAATGAAACTTGGCAGGATTTCAGTTCATACTACGAGGAAGGATATTGGGTACTTTTTATCCCGGATTTCAGTAGGGTTCCCTTGGGAGAGGGGATGAAAGTAAAATTTCTTGGCTGCGCGTAGCGTCGAAACTACCGAATGCATTCAAATGAAACTTGGCAGAATTTAAGTTCATACTAAGAGGAAGGATATAAAATACTTTTTGTCCCAGATTTCAATAGGGTTCCCTTGGGAGAGGGGATGAAAGTAAAATTTCTTGGCTGCGCATAGCGCCGAAACTATTGAATGTATTCAAATGAAACTTAGCATGATTTAAGTTCATATTACGAGAAAGAGCAAAAAATACTTTTTATCCCGGATTTCAACAGGGTTCCCTTGGGAGAGGGGATGAAAATAAAATCCCTTGACTGCGCGTAGCGCCGAAACTACTGAATGTATTGAAATGAATCTTGGCACAATTCGAGTTCTACATTGCCCCTCAGTGGGACCCGCAGTGTCCCCCCCCGCAGTGGGGCCCCCACATTGCCCTCAGTTGGACCCACTCAGTAGCCCCCCACAGTGGGGGGCACTGGCAGTGGAGCCCCGACAGTGGAGCCCCGGCAGTGGGGCCCCCACATTGCCCCGCAGTGGCACCTCAGTAGCCCCCACAATGGGGGCACCGGCAGTGGGGTCCCAGCAGTGGGCCCCCACATTGCTCCGCAGTGGGACCCCCAATAGCCCCCCGTAGTGGCCCCCCCACTAAACCCCCATTGAATGGATTCGAATGAAACTTAGCATAAATTGAGTTCATACTACGAGGAAGGACATAAAATACGAGTCCATACCCCAAAGCCAACAAAATGATTACAAAATTGTTATTAGCGCCGATAAACGACCTACTGGACAGCATCCGGTCAGTACAAAGCTCTTGCTGCCAATGATGCTGCCGTCGTCGTTCTGGTAAATCAGCACTGTGACAGGCCATTGTGCTGCGTACCCGGGATGACCGCTTGCAACGCATTAGCGAAACGCACCAGGCATTTGATGCTCTTCAGTACTCGCTTATATACCTACTGTCGTGGTGAAGACTGATATAACTTTGATCTTCGACATAGGAATCCGACAACTGACGAGACTGTCTACACTAAAAAAGTTTCCGCAAATGCAATTCTACGCCTAGATACATTTTACCAATGAGAGAAGTTCGCTTGCTCACCTGCAAAGGTTCCGAGGTTTGTTCAACCGTTTTCTGTTGTACGCTTACGCCAAAATAAAAATGGAGCGTTTGGTATACATCAGAATAGAACACATGAGAGAAGACTGCGCGCTGAGAATTATGTAGACGTGCGAGACGCCATGAATCAAGATAGAAATTGTGAATATTTACGACGACTGGTGATTCTTCCTTCCAGTTTTAGAACTGGACAATCGATGTATAGTGCCCTATTCTCCAGTAGGTACTATCAAAAGCTTTTGAAGCGCATCATATACCTAGGTTAATGTGGAGCTGTGTGACGTCCAGTTAATAAAATCTAGGTATATGTAAATCTATACTATACTACATTAATAAAAAGTAAGGTTTGTGAGGTTGTACGGGTAATCTATGAATCTACTTAGCCGATTTTGAAAATTCTTTTACCTATTATTAATATAATAACCACGTTATTTTTGAGTATTATAGGCTATATATATAATTACCTAGCTGACCCGTGCCCAACGAAGTGAGCACGGATCAGCTAGTCTATAATACATATGTACCTCTACATTACATACAGAGTGAAATTTGTCGGAGGTTTTATTAATCCTTTTAACTGGTTTATTTCATAGCCCCGTGTAGTGAACAGGAATGCTCTAGATATGCAGCGCCATTTCCTCTACAAACACGAATTCACAAACGGATACTCATATTTATCGTTTACTATATTTATCACAGCTGAGCAGAAGAGTTCAGGAACTTTTACATTTTTGTAACTCCTAACATAACGATAGAGTTACCTACTCTGCAAAATCCTATTTAGTACCTACCGGAAATACGAACGAAGCTTCGTTCGTATTTCGTTGTTACATTTATCCCATTTTAGTCACTGTTAGCCGTGCGCATAGGCCGTGCGCGTCTTCGTTTTCGGATTAATTTTTGGTCTGAATAATTATTTCATAGGCCCATTCACACCTAACAGTGAAGTCACAGTCTTTAGAGATATTTTAGATGGAGCAGATTTTTGATATCTCTGCCTTTATTGCCTTAGTTTCATTAATTTATCATCAAGAAGATTGATCAAAAACAAAGGACTGAAAGAAATTCGAGAATTCATTTTGGTTTGTCTAAATCAAAAGAAGTTTACTAGTACTTATATGGAAACTGTATAATTCCGGTTATGGAACAGTTTTTCTAAGTTTTCATTTGTAGTGTAACGTAATGTATGACGCAAAATCTAAATCTATTTTTGTCAGCGATTCGTATTATAAGATAGAATAGAAATACACGTGTACATACGCAACCTACGATTTACGTGAAAACATAAATAACGTATGAGTGAACTCATGAATTTCGAAATGTCACTGAGCAAGAATACCAAACACAATATTTGATTGAAAAACATTTATACTCGTAGATATTCAAGTCAAAAAAAAAACAAGTAAGAAGTAATATTCATACATAATGATAATCCCAGTGTCTTGGGGATGCTTCCGACTGGTATGGACCAGAGCTAGAGAGTAAAGAGAGTAAATTGTTTAGTTTTTTGTTGTTAGTAAATTACTTTTCTAGAGATTAAATTGTTTGTAACAGTCTGAAGTGGGCTCAATTGTTTCAATTGTAAATGCTGGTTATAATTTGTTTCTATTATTTGATTGTCATTTCCTTTGTTAATAAAGCTTTAATAATAATAGGTACAAACGCCAATAATCTGTTCTATCGTAATAACCGAAGTTTAAAGGTGGGCTTACGGGGCGTAATGTAACGTGTTACACAGCGAGTTAGTACGGGGGGAAGAAGGCGCTCACGCTCACGCGTAACGAGACAGACTTTACTCACAACACACGGCGTCGTAACATATCATGCCCGCTGCAAATGGTACATTATTCCCCCCTATAAACCCGTATACTGACCTAACACCTACACCGGTCAGTCCACGGCTTTATAAGTAAGACAAAATGTCGTAGAACCGTTACTAGTTACTACAAACACACTATGTTCGAAAAGTGCATAGTTTGAAAAACAGAAAATTTGCTTACCTCTACTTTCCAATATAGACTTAATTAATAACGCAGCGCGTTAGGATTGCCATCCAGCGGAGCAATGGGGCCAGCATCTTGGGAACGCTTCCGACTGGTATTGATATGGACCAGTTGAGCTACCTGTAGATTGTTTGCAACAGTCTGCAGTTAGCTCAATTGTAAATACTAGTTTAATTTGTTTATATTATTTGACTATTATTTTCTTTGTTAATAAACGCTATGTGAAAAAAATTATAATAACCCAGGTTACAAAACGTACAACATAAAACATAACAATAAAAACCAATGGTTTGAAAAACGGGAATAAGTAAATCACTGGGTACATAAGGGTGATTTAATTATATAAATAAATAAATAATGCTGGACAATTCACACAGCATTATCTAGCCCCAAGCTAAGCAGAGCTTGTGTTATGGGTACTAGATAACTGATATACATAATACAATATATTACATAGATCGATATTTTTTATTATACATTGAAAAACGACCAGAACACCCTGAACTAATATTTGCAGATCGTACAGATATTTGTCCTGAGGCGGACCTTCGTCCACCGCGCCACATCGGTCGTCAAACGTACGTATACGTAGTTTACATATAGGCTGAGCGTTAGGCCTATTAGATACACCTAATAGGCACACACACAAAGGCAAGAAAGCCAAGCTATGCCTACAAAAGCAGCTCGCGGCGTACAAAGCCCGCACTCAGCATATTGGTTGGTGGTTGACGGTTGCAAAAGAACAAATACTCATATTTTACGCTACACGTCAGAATATCACTTCTTCGAATGCTTGAAACTTTGCAGACTTGAAAATGCGGTTGTCGTTGTTTTACGTTTTTTGAATTCGGGTTCCATTCATTTTGTCGACATTCGCTAAAATTTGTAACCAACGTGAAATGAATGTAGCTCAAGTTTTTTTGTTTTCTTTGACGTAGCTCTAAAATGCAATAATTTATTATCTTATATATAAAATTTCCATGTCACAATGTTAGTTACCGTACTCCTCCGAAACGGCTTTACCGATTTTTACTAAATTTTATATGCGTATTCAGTAGGTCTGAGAATCGGCTACTATCTATTTTGCATACCCCTAAGTGATAAGGGTTGAAGGCAAAACAACGTTTGGCGGGTCAGCTAGTTGTGTATAAATATTATAATAAAGAAGTAGAAATATAAATAGTAGAAATAATAAAGAAGTGTATAATTATTGTAATAAAGAATTTGTGCTGCTTTAAAGGAACCGTGTTTGTGTTCAGCACCATGACGCGTTCGAGGGACATCATCAGGGATTTATGTATCTCTATAAAAAGCATCACGGCTAAAATGTATCCACAGGTCTACTACCTACATCAGCGTAGCCCTTTGATAAAATCCCAGATTACCTCAGCTACCTTGCGTCAATATAATATCGAATAAGGTATATGATATCCACGATATTCCAAAGGTTTCCAAATAAAGACAAGCAATCAAAGTTATCAAAGCCTTATCCGCGCTGGGACCCATTCAGCGACGAGAAGAGACTTGGAAAATGCAATGTAATAAATAATTCTTCGCGCCGATTTTACTGTCAACACGGGCCTCGGCTCTGGAGAGGTGAGGATAAATGTTAAGCTTGTCACGACGACAACCATTATGCATTGTGAGTAAATGCACTTATCGGATCGGACTGATATTTTGTATATATAAAGGTAGGTGTGATTCATCTGCTTTTTATCCCATAAATTAGTTCCCACAGCAAAGAAATAACCTTTTAACGTTTCTACAGAAACAACGCGTGCGAGGCAGAAACGCTTCATAGTTACGCGTTAGGGACCTATGTCCCTAACGCGTAAAGGAGTCGGAATGATAGGAACCATTCGCATATACATACATCCATACATTATACATCCAGGACCGCTACAGCACAGTACAAAAACAAGCAATAAAATATTTGCCTGCAATAATAATCTTCAGATAACTTACATTTTATAGTGATGGCATAAAATAGCAGACAGCGCGCGAACCACCCGCTTGAAGGTTGCGGTAAGCAAGTATGTCACTGTTAAATATATCTAAAAGAGTGACTGATACAGACATATGTAGATTTTATTCGTAAAAGAGTAAACTGGGTGACTCTTCAAGAGAAGTCTGAAACTACGAGAGCTGCGAACCTAAAATTTTGTATGGAGGTTCCTTTATGGACGTAGGCTAAGAAAGGATTTTTGTAAAATCGTATTCTAATGGGGTTAAGGGTCATTTTTATAATAACTTCAGTAACTGTTGTCCGGTCAAAATTTAGCGTAAAAACATGACTTAAAATAAAAAGACACGTGTTTCAGGGTGTTTTGTTCAATTGTAAGTGTCAAGTGTAAATTCACACCCTACAGGTTTGGAGTCAAAGTTAGGCGACTCACCGACATATCACGAAATTGCACGAAGAAAAAAGAAAGAAAATAACTTTATTGGTATACAATAAAGACACATTAGAAATAAACACACTTAATAAACTTACAAGATAAAAAAATACATATATATAATTAATTCTAACAAGGTGCCTCCAGCATGTGAAAAGGTCCTGCCTCAGCTTATGTTGCTCAACAGAAAGTTGAGCAACGCTGGTTTTCTCGCAGAACCTTTGGTGCGTGCGTGTCTACACGGCTGACAGACCATACACACAAAAAAACGGGAAACGGAAAAAAGGAACTAGAAGAGCTACGAGTACGAGGCTGAAGTTTTGTTTTTAGTTTGCATGTAATCGCGGGCGGGTCAGCTAGTTTTATTTATATGGACCGGTTGAGCTACCTGTAAATTGTTTGTAACAATCTTCAGTTAGCTCATTGTTTCAATAGTTAATACTATTTCTAATTTATTTCAATTATTGGTTGTATTTTTCGATGCTAATAAAGGCTTTTTTGCCCTTTTAACTTATTTCATTCATAATGCCATTATTACGTACTCATCAAAATATTATTATCGCTATAATAAGAGCAAATTTTAAAATTCATTGATTTCATTCAGAATCAATTCATTAAGGGCGGCCAACCCGTCTTACTTTTCATACAAACGCTCGTACGTGATTATGGCGCTATAACAGATCTTTCTTTGAAACTTTTAACTAATAGGTAATCTTGTGCACTATATCTAGGTTTCTATCGTAACAAAAAATCGAAATTTGGAGAAACAAATTCAGTATAAGCCACCAAAATCTGGGTTTTAGCACAAATTTTACGTGAACTTTGAGCGTCTATAATGTACTCATAAATTGTAAAAGTAAAGAAAATATTAAGATAGAAACCTTGCAAATATAATGGAGATTCTAAATGACAAAGTTTTATTTGACAAACTTGTGACAACTCTTTACTGAAAAACACGTATTTCCTGGAACAAGTTTTATGAAATTTTCGCACACTATTCGGTTACTTTCGCACTATTCGCGAAAGTAACCGAATGCCAACCGAGCGCTCAGGCGCTTTCTCTCTCTTTTCGCTTTGCCTCTTTTTCTAACATTGCGCTGGATGAAACAACAAGCTTTTCAATCACGCTCGCGTTGACGATGGTAGGACCGGGAAGGGCCCCCTTAAGATGCCTATTTGCGTGTTGAGCATTTTTTCTTTTCAGTTTCTGTCTTCTCGGTTTAACTATGATAAATAAATAAATAATGTTGGACAATCCACACAACATCAATTTTCGGTACCTGGGTTCATTGATCCAAGACGACGGCAAGATAGACAAGAACAGGATAAGCGCAGGATGGATGAAATGGCGACAGGTCACAGACACTATATGCGATTGGCGAATGCCGCTTAAGCTGAAGGGGAAAATATACAAGACCGTGATACAGAGATGACGGCTGATAGAGGAGAGTGGAAGAAAAATACATGTTGTGCCGGCCCCACCTAGTGTGGGATAAGGGCAGGAAGAAGAATCCACACAACATCAACTAACCCCAAGTGAAGCAAAGCTTGTGTTATGGCTACTAGAAGACTGATATACCTACTTAATACAATCCATGTATTACATAGCTGTATATTTTTATTATACATATAAATACCCAGAATACCCGGAACAAATATTTGCAGATCGTACAAACATTTTTACTAAGACAGGAATCGAACCCATAACCTCCTTCGTCGAAAGCGGACCTTCGCCAACCACGCCACATCGGTCGTCTGAAGAAACTAAAGGAAAGCATACTCTACACTACAAAGACTCAGCTTTAAATGTATCTTCATTTCGTTATGATCATTCCTCAAATCATAGAGCGACTGCTATTCTGCAATCCAAAGTCTTTTGAACCCGCGATTATCGACCACGCCAAACTTGAACTATGACCTTTCCTACCTCTGAAAGCCTAATATCACCTTGCAAATTATTCTGTTACAACTAAATTGGTTCTGGGAATCTAAAAATAGGTTTCTATCCTTAGTCTTCTATCCTTAGGTTTCTATGCTTTGTATTTACGTGGGTGGGTGATAAAATATTTTGCTTATATAGTTTACTAGCTTTTACCCCCCTTTTGTAGAAACTTTAAATGACATTTTTACTTATATCTAATCAACAGCCTAAAAAATAATTTCCAAGCTTTTAGCTTTAAATATGACGATACTTCTATACAACCTTTCAACTCCTCTTTCAACAACTTACAGCCCTTTTTTCGTATAAAAAATTAGCCTATTACTTTCTCAGGCTCTACAGTAATTTGATTTAAATCGGTTCAGTAGTTTTGGCGTGAAAAAGTGACAGACAGACAGACAAAGATATTTTCGCATTTATAATATTAGTAAGGATAAGGTTTTATTAATTGCCTTCATGTCCACTATCAAGATGTTACAATTTGAGGTAGAATCTACATAATCCCATTTTAACATGCCATTTTTTCAATAGTCGTGAGTATCGTGCGTGGCAATAATCTATTATTTGTAGGTCACAGTGGCCCAAGCCGCATGCCCAGCGTCGGGATTATGGGCATAAACCCATATGATGCCAATAATAAGGTGCTCATCAAGATAGATAGACATTTTATTGGTAAAAGTAAATATTTACAAGTCATAAAATCAATTAAAAACAAAGAACAACTAGCATTTACAGTCGAGACCCTAGGTCCGTGGGTACCGAGAACCTCCAGGTTTAAAAAAAATATCTGAGCTTATTGCCATACAGCGGGGCAATGCAGCCAGCAGCGTCTTGGGGCGCTTCCGACTGGTATTGATATGGACAAGTTGACCTACCTGAAGATTGTTTGCAACAGTCTGCAGTTAGCAAAATTTTTTCAATTGTAAATAATTAAATTCAGAAATAATAATATTATTTAGGTACTTAAAAATAAAAATATTAATAATAATCATGTTAAGTCATGTAAAAATTAATTCTCATTTTATTAAATTTAATAGAATTAATAATAGTCAAGTACCAATAATCTGTATAATAAGGTGCCTATCAAGGACCTACCAATAATAAGGTGCTTACCAGGGGAGGATTGTGTCCAGCTGTGGACCTACAGGCTCTAGACGATGTTAGATGTTGGCTAAGAGTTAGATTATAAAAAACTCATAAAAATTAAAAACCTTATTTTACTTATCGTATGTAACTCCTATTTATTTTATAAGTATTTTATATAACCAGAATTTAGAATTGAAACAGTTGAGCTAACTGCATGCTTTTGAAAATAATCTAGAGGTAGCTCAACTGACCTATTGTTAATGACAGTTATTGAAAAACATGATCAATAGATGTTGTCGATTGTAATAAGATACTCTCTGAATTTTCGTGAGACGTTGGGAATACTTTTCGTTAGACGTTGCGACTGAGAACGTCTCACGTGAGACGTTCGGAATAACCAGTTTTTTTACCCAACTATGGCAAACCCAAAAGAATGGGTTGTCTTTAAAAAAATATAAATGCTATCCGTTTATATTTGTTACTTCGTTCTTTTACAATAAATCCATAAAAATAGGTGTACATATAAATGTACATTTTAAGTTTGGCCTTATTAGCAAAGGAGCT
This sequence comes from Eupithecia insigniata, assembly GCA_947859395.1. NCBI lineage: Eukaryota > Metazoa > Arthropoda > Insecta > Lepidoptera > Geometridae > Eupithecia > Eupithecia insigniata. The sequence continues at coordinate 4,970,252 of OX402002.1, forward strand.
TGTTTACGAAGATATTCTTAATGGAAAGTCTAAATCCCAAAACTACCTCAGTTCCAATAAATTACCAATTCGACGAAGAAACGTATATATCCGTAAAAGGTTCCACGATTGAGTGAAAGGTTTCCTTTGATTGAATCTGAATCTGCGACCTTTCGGTATAAATGCCAAAATGTCTCGTGCAGCCACTCGCAATAAATTAGAAATTATTTTTAGAAATCTTATTTCAGTTTTGTGGGTGAGCGTGAAAATTTCGGTTTTTATACTTGTAAATCCATGGGTTGGCCAAGTAGGTGACATGGTTACAGTTTTGCCAAGAATAATAGTAAAATCGACGCGGATGGCGCGGCGGGCGATAGTCCGCCTGCGACGCAACAGGTTGCGGGTTCGATTCTCTGACAAATGTTTGTACAATTTGCAAATATTGTTTCCGGGTGTTCTGGGTATTTTCTGTGTATGATAAAAAATATCCAGGTATGTACATACATATGTCTTGTATCATGTATGTATATCAGTCATCTAGTACCCATAACACATGCTCTGCTTAACATGGGGTAAGAGAGTGCTGTGCGGATTATCCAACATTATTTATTTATTTATTAGTACACAACCTACGAATGCGGCTTGCAGCTGCCTAGTTGTGAATGAAGAATGAATCCCGGGATGAAATCCTGGATCGGACCAAAATATTGTCATAAATATTGTGTTATTAGGATTTTTCTAGCAAGAATTCACAGTAGCGGCCCGGAGTCAGGAAGTTGGCCATGTCACGTGCCTCGTATGCAAATCTGTTGGTCCAGCGCCTGATCTCTCGCCGGTCGTGTCGATCTGCCGTCCCATCTGTTTATGAGAGTGAAGGAATAGAGAGTGTGCCTGTGTTTGCGCACACACTTGTGCACTATAATGATTAATTATAAGTAATTAGATGCCATACCTACTTGTTCCGGAGAATACCCAGATGCAGAATCAAATTTATTTTTGTTATATTAAGTTTAATAACAAAGAATATTACAATCAAACATAATTAGAAGAAGTATTTGTAATTGAAACAATTGAGCTAACTGCAGACTGTTGCAAACAATCTAAAGATAGCTCAGCTGATCGAAAGCTTCTCCAAGACGCTGGCTGCATTGCCCCGCTGTATGACAATGCTGATGCGCTGCTCCAGATACTCGCCAGCTCCCGGGTCACGCGTCGAAATTTATATCAAAAATGAATGTTTTTGTCACTCGATATAACGAAATAAGACAATCGCAATCTTTATAAGGACAGATTATTGATAAGGTGAAAAATACAAGTACCAATCTAGAGATATTAGTTGCCCAGTAACTACCAAACTTCGAGACTCGAAAGCATCAAATGTTTAAAGGTCGCCCGAATATCACCCTTCTGATAAAATGTCGCCGAAAGGTTACGTCTGCCCCTCTCGACCTTTGTATCCGATCCTGGGGGGTGTAGCATGAGAAAGAATGAAGCAAACTAACGTTATGTTATACAAAAAGAATGTATTAAATTATATTAAATGGACGTACGTTCAGTGAATCAGTTATGTACTACATTTCAGATTTTATTTATGTATATATTACAAAATAAGTACTAATGCGTGTATATGTGTATCTTAGTAACACATTGACCGGCAAGCCAAAAACCGTGTTTTTCATTCCTTGGGTCCTTTGCCTAATTCGTCGTAAAACTTTTTCAGTGGCCGCGTGTATCGTTTTGGAAACACATATTTTATTTTTCTTCAATATTTCAATGTAATAGAACAAGCATAAGCTCGAAATAAAGCACTGCCTGTGTTTCCCAAAGAAATCACGCGGCCTCTGAAGGTGGTACTTTGTGTTTCCGGAAAAAAAACACATGGCGCTCAACGTTGTTAAATTTCACTCGTAAACAGAATGGCGTGGAACCATTTCGAAGTGGAACAAGTGCGGTAAAACCATACTTTTACAAGGTCCTATTTTGACATCAGGAGGATTATTGGCATCAGAAGTGGGACTGTTCTTTCCCATATTGATCGTGCGCCAATTTAAGGTACCATGGTCATCAAAATTCAAAATTACTGTTCGTACGTTTGTAGGGTAAAGGTATCGATCGACAGAATCGAACCATTGCCCTTGTGACCTACATACATACAGTTCAGTTTTGCATCTCTCGCTAGCAATAGTCAGCTGATGCTGCCCCCCCCCCCCCCCCCCCCCCCAACAAAATACGGCGAAAATACTATACTTCCGTTTCGCGTTTTTGTTCCTGTAACCCAAACGAATAGTTGATTTTCGTATTATCCTAGCCCATCTAGTCTCAGTTTTTCTCATACTTGTAGAACACATTACGTTATCTTTCGCCCAGATCTCCCATTTTACCTCAAGAAGACCTCAGTTGTCATTAGCTATACCAAACTATAACGCCTAGCGGCAAATTCTTTATCCTCCATCCTCCTCTTAGCTCATCTCATGCTAGTTCAATCTTTTACGCTAGTATACTCTCAATTCTACATTGAAACGACATAGGAAGACAGAGCTCAGTTACAAACTCTACCAATCTATGACGCCTACCAGTCCAAGTGTACCCCAGACATGTCTAGCAAATCTTGGGATCCACACACCTGCCTAGGTGGGCGAATCCGCGCACACTGCTCGCTGACTGCAAGCGCGGGCACGCATGCGCAGTGAGCGGCACGCACGCACCACCCCGCAGTCGCCGCGCCGCCGCCGGTGCTACAGCTCGTTGCAAGCCCCTGGCTTGGCTCCCGGGTGTGGTCGCGCTCGGTGGTGTCTGGTGATGGTCTGGTAGCGGCCGGAGCATGGCGCGCCGCCCGCCCGACAGAAATGACGGACCTGCAAGCGACGTTCGAATTCTCGGTCGAGCTTTACAAGTTCTACAATGTCGACCTCTTTCAGAGAGGGTGAGTTAACCTGACAATGTGCCGTTTCAGTAGTGAAACAAGTGCGAATCGCTCGCTGTTAAAGAGTACTAGAAACGCTATAGTGAACGGTAAGGTCTTTGGTATAAGTTCTCACTCAAAAACGTTCTAATAAATGTCAAACAAGTGCGAACCGCACTTTGCAAAAGGGACCTACTGGAAATGTGTGACTGGAACGGTCTATGATAATAATAACTATGTGTATAAAATTTGACTTGTCTAAGTGCTTATTTTGTAAGCCTAAAGAAATAAAGTTATTGATTCTGATTCTATGGTAAAAAAGGTGTCAAAAATCTCGCCAGGGTAGAAAAGGTCTACTCGTTTGTGATAAGTTTCTATCTCACACAGTTTAAACAAAATCTTGTCTAAGGTTTCTATTACTGATTTTAGTGCACATATTCATGGTAGAATCAGAATGCTCCCTTTAGTCTATCGAACAACCAATTTCAAAGTTGTCATGAAGTTTCGTATGCGGAGATTGTTGTTAATCCTGTCGGATTTAGAGAATGTTAAAATGTAAAACCTAGAATAAGCTTTTAAAATAAATAAATACAAATACAAAATGTAATAAATCTTGTCGAACAAATCAAAGGCGTTGTGAACGACTCGCTTGTTACTTATCAATGTCATGTTTTTTTTATGGACAATAGACCTTCATTTGACCACAAGCACCACGCAGAGACCCAGATTGTAATTGACAGGAAAAAGAGAAGCAGGCAACGAGTTCCATTTGTCATCGTAAAATTGTAGAAAGATAGAAAAAGCTTTATTGCACACTTTACAAAACCATTAAAATACTATTCAAACAATTAGGTACAAAAAATATGACAACCGGCGGTCTTATCGCCACCGAGTGATCTCTACCAGAAACCGTGGATGGTAAGGATCGTTGGAGTGGGCATTGTAAATAGTTTATTATAAATCTAAACAGATTCGATAGCATATTACGAAAAATAGGACCTTAACGCATAGAATATAAGGAGTTTATTTAAAGAGTTTTTTTATTTACATAATGTAAGATTTGTATAATGCGTTAGTAAAAAAAATATTTTCTTATGCTATAGTTTTCCTCCAGGTTCTCATCAACAAAAATAGATGCTTTATTCAATGAACGTTTTATTCTGTTCTGTACTACTATGTTCCTAAAAAATAACCTTCCACCAAGAAGACAAAAATAAACACAGGAACTGTCTAGTAGCCGTCTAGTGATAATAATTTGATAACACGTTTAATAATAATACCGTGTAACTATAGCAAGCAATTTTTATACTAGGTCATGTATTGGTCCAGTAATTGGATAATTACTGTCACAATTCTTTGCAATTGAATTGAAAGGCACTTAATTGTTTACTGAATGATGTATATATTGGCATGAAATCTTGTTATAATCAGATTATCATTTTTAAAACTAATGTTACGAAATAAATAAATGTGACTTAGACAAATGTACATTATGATGTCTCTGTGGATTTTCCAGCATAAATTAATAATTACAGTCTGCATTTAGCTCAATCCTTTCAATTGTAAATACTAGTTTAATTTGTTTATATTATTTGATTGTTATTTTCTTCGTCAATAAATAAATGTAATATTTTACTAGTATTACGCCTAATAGGCAAAAAAAATGCTGAGTTATAATTTTTGTTCGAATACCTAAACGGCTATATCTTATAAGCTGGTTATTATTTTATACACATACTATATTATTTTATAACACATAATAAGCAAACGAGCCATTACTATACAAAATAAATCATATGTATAAAATACAGAACACTAAAACAGAAAACCTACTTTTCTGATACTTATCCGTTTCTTAACATAACTAAATAAAAACTAAAATAAATCTTCATCTCCTGAAACATCTTCTAAATAACTCACAACTGAAAGCTGTAGACGAAACTATCGATCAAAGCCAGACATCGTAGCGGCGTAGCCACGTAGACCCTCTACAACGTGGTCTCGTAGACCCTCTACGACGTAGAAGTACAATCGTCTACGAAAACCGCTACGGGGCTACGAGCTCCGAGTACGCCTATGTTAAAAAAAAGCTAACTGTCTTCGCGAAAAGAAATAATAGGTCATATGCTTTAATACTGTATCCTTTTCAAGGACACTTTTACCAATTAAATCACAACTTTCAAACAATAATTTTTCGTAATTTTTAGTAACGAAGTTCTCGTAAAATGTTGTAAAGAGTGGTATATTTCTAGTTCAGTAAAAAAATCTCATCACATGATCAATAGCTTCCTCCTATATTGATAATATTATTATGTGTTGACCTACTAATATCAATTGGACACTTGATACCATGCTATAGTAAAAGCTTTATCTACTTACTCCCATTTTCGGATAATTAGCTAAATAGTCAGGTATTGTATACGTACCGTGTTATGATGACCCTTTTCTGTCATAAACCTGAAGATAATAATTAGGTAAACAGTAAAGAACCGTCTATCGGTGTCAATGAACCCTTAGATCCAGAAACGCGTCTCTACTGGGCGATATTATACCGGAAGTAATATTTATTTATTCACCCTTATGAAGATGCCTTGTTCGCTGAATTTCAACCAAGGCGACCAGTTCCAACAAAGACTAGCCAGGTGGGCAAGATATAATCGCGTGAAACACAGGATTACCTAGTTCAGGCAAAATTGTTACACTTAGCTATATGTATTTATTTATTAAGTGCACTCATGTTTTTTCTGATGTACGAGTTTCTTTAAATTTTCTTTATCTTAGTAAAATATTTTTGACAAAGAATATAACTATCAAAATATGTATATAAACAAATTAAACTAGTATTTACAATTGAAACAATTGAGCTAACTGTAGAATGTTGCAAAAAATCTACAGATAGCTCAACTGGTCCATATCAATACCAGTCGGAAACGTCCCCAAGACGCTGGCTGCATTGCCCCGCTGTATGGCAATGCTAATGCGCTGCGCCAGATACTAACCAGCTCTGGGGTCACGCGTCGCTTCGACCAGGTGCTCAGATAATTTTTTGAAAACCCGGAGAGCCTCGGATCGGTACCCACGGACCTAGGGTCTCGACTCCAAGGGGAGCAAATGCGTAGACTCTGTCGATACCTGCATATTTGCGCCTCATGTGATCCTCGGCCAAATAAGCTAAAAATAAATAAATTATTTATTTATTTTTATCCAAAATTATAGTGCACGAGTCGGTCTGCCGTCCCATTGGAATATTCACCCTCAGATATCCCAGACCAGATCATTTTATGACCCGAGGTCATGGAAATGAGAAACACAAAATGGTTTTTACATTCCTCACGAATGAACAATCGATTTCTACTAAGGGTTCACCTTTACACTAGCCTGTAAAGGTGAAACCTTATTAGAGATTTGTCTCTCGGTATTCCATCTTCATTTAGTCCTATCGTCCGATTTTTCATTCCTCAGGATTCTAAAAATCATTTTTGTGTTTCTCATTTTTATTACCACGGGTCATAAAAAGATCTGGTCCTTTGAAAAACTTTAAAGTGGCCAAAGCGAACACATTGCACATTCGATTGCAGAAATATAGAGGCCTAAGCTCGGTAAAACAAAAATTTGCTTGATGTTGTGAGATGTCGAAGCCGACTTGATAGCTTTATAGACTAATGCTATTTCATACTATTTTTCAAGTGATTTAAAATGCCGTTTAAATACAATTGTAGTGTTTTTAAAATTTGCTTCAAATAGTCTTTCAACAGAATTACACACTCCCCTAATAAAAATGTGCCCTTTACTCTATTTCTCTACTCTATGCGAAGTCGGGGTCCTTTCGAGAGCATTACAGAATCATGCTACTTCACTACGTTTCAACTAATTGGAAGCATGTTCAAAAACACTGCAATTCTCTCAAATACTTTTGAATCTGAGTTGAAATGTTTTATTCATTCGATCGACGTGACAAGATTCAGTTTTATTTTAACGTGGTTATTTTTTTTTCGGGGTATTCTCGGTTAAGCTTATATTAGAACTGAGTTAAATATTATTTCACAAAGGCACAAATAGTGGTTCATTGTTTTACTATTTTGATGCAAGAGATATTTTGAGATATACACAGTATGTTAAGTGTAAAGACAGGTCCTGAGATATCATCATCATTATATCAGCCGAATGACGTCCACTGCTTGACATAGATCTGTCCTTTAGAGATGTCCACAGTGATCGATCCCGAGATAATTTACGTCAAATAAACTGCTTCCTGGATGAGAACAAAAGAAAATAATAATTTCTAAGGTTTTATAGTGCTTATGCCCGCACTTTGGGTAATCTTAAAGAATTTAATGATATCCCAAAAATTTACGACTCCGGCGCAGTTGGTTAGCGCATCCTCGTATTCAGAGGAGGGTCGCGGGTTCAAGTCCCGCCGGAGTCGTAAATTTTTGGGATATCATTAAATTCTTTAAAATAATAATTGTTTATGACCCTACACCGAAAACCTACTCAAACGCTATTCGAGTATTTGGGATATAAATAATGTCAAATAATTTAAACTTAATAAAACAAATCAATGCAATTCCTCAAAACTCAAGAACAAATCCGCAGTGAGAAGTTGTGTGTGAAGTTGTTTTAATTTACACCAAAATTTGTTAAACTAATATTAATTAGTTCTCTTCAGAAGTTGGAATATTAATTCTGGGTTATTTTATTATCTTTGATGGTGGGTTAGTTCGATATAAAGGTAATAGACAGATCGACCATTGCCCGTGGTCCACCTGTTTGATCCACCTTGATCGACCACGGAAAATCTTAATACCACATGAATTGGAATCGTCATTGTACCTTTTCAAATATTCCTTATTTTCTTTAAAGGACCATTACACAACCTTTTTGTAAACTTAACGTCAAATATTTGATAGCTAAATAATACGAATGGTTGCTAACATTCCCACTCAAGCACAAATCTACGATGAGAGGATGAAGTTGATTCATTTTGCACCGAAATTCATTAAACTAAAGTTCATTCAGCCATCTAGTTCTCTTCAGAAGTTGGGCTATTAACTCAAGTGGAATACTCGGCCGGAGAATTTCCATTCGTTTATGGAGTTTTGATGCTTTCTGAAAAGTCATCTGCGGTATTCGGAAGTTTTATTTATAATGGCCGCAGTTTTAAATGGTTTTTTCTCTAATATGAAATTCTATCGGACGGTTAGATAGATAATACTTTTTTGAAAATAATTTACAAAATATTAATTATCGAATAAGCGCCAATCAGCTGTCTTATCGCTCAAGAGATCTCTATATACATTTTGCTGAGTTTTCCGTTATTCTAGTAGGTTCAATAAAAAGCTCGGCTTTAAATTGTAAGAATTAAATAAATTAGTTAATCTACTACTAAGGGAGTGAGTAGACTTCTGATTCTCAAAGAGACAGCAATTGTACAGGTGTGGTGCACACCCGTTATTTTGTGGCACACGCCTTTATTTTATGGAGCCAATGTTTTTAAGTGTCTATTTTCTAGGAAGCGTTTCCTGGAAAGATTTAAGAGAGCCATCTAGTTCTCATGCAGAAGTTGTGCTATTAATTCGAGTGGTTTACTCGGACGGGCGATTTCAAATGGTTTTGTATAATGTTTTAATAAGCTTTCTGTAAAGTCTGTAGGATTTAGAAGTTTCATTTATAACGTACTTTTCACCACAGCTTTGCATGACTGATAAATAAATAAACGCGTTATGAATTATGATTTTTATACATCTTAAATTGTACAGGTAGGTAAAAAAAGTCCTGTTCTTTCATACGTCATATTCTTTTTGTAATATGTACATAATACAATACGTGCATAAATAGATATTTTTTATTATTCATAGAAAATACTCAGAACACCCGGAAAAAATATTTGCAGATCGTGTAAATATTTGTCTCAAGGCGGGAATCGAAAGCACAACCTTCTGCGTCGGAGGTGAGGCGGACCTTCGCCCGCAGCGCCACATAAATCGTCAATTATTACGTTAGATTACGTAAGATTCCTTAATGTATCCAGCTCTTAAACTATGTTTTAGCTGATCTATGAATAACAACTCAACAGTTGAACATTACGTTTGTAGCACAAACAGAAACAACGTAATACCTACGGGCTTAGGTACCAAGGCCACGGCTTACGATGTTACGGCTAATTTTATCAAAGTTGCATTTGTTTGTACCGCAGAGTAGGTAACTACCTATTTGTTAACCTTAAACAATTTTAACACGTGTTTAATTACTGGATATATGGCATGGCTAAGGTTTTGTTATTATAGTGTGTGAGCTCTCGCACTCGGGCAACGGCGATACCTCCCGTCCGGACGGGAGGTATCGCCGGTCCCGTCAAACGATCTAAATGTTTAAACTTTATTTTAATTACTTATACGGTTTGTTAACATTATATATTGTAAAAACAAATCAATTAAGTGAGAACGAGTGCCTAGATAAACCTAACATAGGCTTTAAGGCACTACTAACCCAATTTTTTTTTATGCACTAAATAAATATCATTCTATTCTGTTCTTTAGATTTTGAGCAGGATTGGATAAACTGTTAAATGTTTCCCCTGTTGGTGGACCTTACGGCGCTAGAATCCGTAAGGAAGTACCAAAGATTTTCGACTCGACGGGTACTTGATTTCATAGCGCAGTTGGTTAGCGCAGTGCCGTATTGAGAGGAAGGTCGCGAGTTCAAATCCCGCCGGAATCGTAAAAATCGTTTGGGATATCATTTAATTTCTTATGGCATGGCTAGTCGCCGTGGCCGAAATTCGGTTAGGAGGACATCATCATTGGATATGTGGTTGTATTCTAAAAATACCGTTCATAATTCATCATCATTGGATATGTGGTTGTATTCTAAAAATACCGTTCGTAAACTCATCATCATTGGATATGTGGTTGTATTCTAAAAATACCGTTCTTAATTCATCATCATTGGATATGTGGTTGTATTCTAAAAATACCGTTCGTAAACTCATCATCATTGGATATGTGGTTGTATTCTAAAAATACCGTTCGTAAATTATTGGATATGTGATTGTATTCTAAAAATACCGTTCGTAAAGTCATCGCTTGTGTTGAAAACAGCACAGCAGAATGTACAAAACAGTTAATAGTTTTTTCTTTCAAACTTATTACGATAGTTATAAGAAAATTTATTGGTGTAGTGGTTATTTACCTATGTAAATCTCTTTATAATTTGTCTCTGTACAATAACTTCGTCGTTCGTACCCACGTTCGTTCTCAAAATTCCCTGATACATACTATGCTTTACAATAAAGAATAGAAACAGATTAGAACTAGTATTTACAACTTAAACAATTGAGCTATAGGATTTTTTTAGACTGGCTCGATCCTCTTTTGTTTATTCGTATAGATACTAGAGGCCTGGATTTGTGACGAGACTATTTGTATAAAAACCAAAAGAATATCGCGCCAGCTCTTAAAAAATACCTGAACTGATCCATATCAATAAATAAAATAAATAATGTTGGACAATCCACACAGCATCATCTAGCCCCAAGCTAAGCCGAGCTTGTGTTATGGGTACTAACTAGATGAGTGATGTAATACAATATATTACTTATTTTACATAGAAAATACTCAGAACACCTGGGTCAAATATTTCCAGATCATACGCCGCGTCAAATCATCAATACCAATCGGAATCGTCCCCAAGACACTGACGCTGCATTGTCCCTTTGGATGGCATTGCTGCAGCGCTACGCCAAATACACACCAGATCTCGAGTCACGAGTCGCTTCGACCAGACGTTCCAGACGATAAATTACTGAAAACCCGAAGAGCCTCGATCGATACCCCACAGTGTAGTACGATAAATTCGAAGATTGTGAAACGTGAAGATATTGTGTGTTAATCATAAAACAACACTGCAAAATATCCCCGCTGGGAGACACTGACATATGTATATTTTTACAAAAAACCTGACAATGGACTCCTTGTTGATGGACAATAGGAACGAAAATATTGGTAATGAATATAGAAATATTGGATTCCTGTTGTCCCCCATCTAGATATCCCCAAAGATCCCGCGTCCCTCAGTATGGAACGGGGTCACCGAGAACGCGTAAGCTCAGGATTATTCCCGCTGTCCACCACACCATCGAGTTATCCCACTGGTGTGGTGGACATCAAAAAATTTTTATTTTATTTTTTGTTATAACCAACAAATTTACGGTTTTCGTTTTCGGACTCTTTACTTGTGCTATAAGGCTTTGCTTCTTGCCAAATTTCATTGTCATCGGGAAGTACCCTATAGGTTTAGTGTGCATGTGATTTCCTTGGAAATTTCTTATAGATTGAGTATTGTAACTTTTGATTGCGTTGACTTAGAATTTTGATTTATATCACGGCTCCAAGAGGTTACGTACCTGAGTTATTTAATGTTAATTCAACGATAGCTCCACGCGTTCCGGAGAAAAGACGTTTTACAGACGGACAGACGGACAACAAAGTGATCCTTTATGGATTCCTTTTGACCTTTTGCGGTACGGAACCCAAAACATCGATTACACGAGTGATGTCAGTCGACCATTTTATAGCCGGGTTGTAAATTGATTTAGGTCAGGTATACACGACAGGTGTTAAGTGTAAATGAATGGACTCGTAAAAAGATAGACGAACACGTGGCGCAGATTAAATGATTTTGTGTGGGAGTGATTTTTTAAGCTTGTTTTGATTTACTAAAATCGAAAACATCCGCTTTCCCAAAATCATTTATCATGTACTTTCATCATTCTTGAATTATTTGTAGTAAATAATTAAAATTACCAAAGTAGAATAACCTATAGTTTTTAAAAAGTAAATCAAATTAAGTCCCAAAGTCCTTTATAATAATCGGGAAATGATACAAAGAGCCTGAGGTTACTTGTTATTCTTCAACAGGATGTACCAAGTACGCGTAGGCCTCCGCGTCTCGCCAAAGGTCCCTGTCCACATCGAGGCCTCCGTGTCAAGCAGCAACAACGCGGCCCGCACCGGGAGGCCAGCGGCAAATGCCTCGCTCATCGGAGGCCTCGCGGCCTCCAGGCCCTTCCAGATCATGTATAGGAACGAAGAGGTCACCCTACGGGATATCGTGCATTTTCGAGCTCATCTTCTAGGTAAGCTCAAATCATACCAAAATGCATGCTGTGTCGTCCTGTAAGAGATTTGTACACTTATCTAGCATTACTTATTTATAAATTACTAGCTGCTGTCTGAGACTTCATACGCGCTTTTCATGTACCCTACGTACTTCCCCGGGATACCATCTACCTCCCTGCCAGATTTCATTTAGATCCGTTCAGCTGTTTAGGCGTGAAAAGGTAACAGACATACAGACAATGATTCAAAGTTATAATATTAAGTAACATATTTTTAAATTTTTACAAGGTAGGTTATATAACCTACTTTGTAAAATTTGGTGCCATAAGCTAATTTAATTGTTAAATTAAAATTAACAAATAAACTTGTGTATGGCCGAATTTGAATAGAGCTGTTTCGCATTAATAAAGTCTCCGGCTAGACTTTATTAATGCGAAACAACTCTACTCAAATTCGGCCTTGAGAGCAATCAGAGCGTACCTAATGTACCTACATACGAGTATGTACCTATGTTTTGTTTTGTGCGCGACTTTTACAAAGAACCTGAAAATAATGCGTCTTTAGTCTAAAAGGATGACCAAACTACATATTTTCGGGTCTAGCGCAAATAAACTAGCAAGATCTATCAATCGTATTCGCATTATTAGCCGACCTCAATAAAAGGAGGAGGTTCTACGTTCAGCTGTATCTATGTGTTTTTATCACGAGAGTAAGCGAAAAGTCGTGAAAGGTGTCTGCCCTCGATTTATAAGAGACATTTTCCTTTTGACGGAAATCGAGGCGAATGGTTTTATAAAAATCCTGTATTATTGAACCAAAGGATTCTGTTGTTGATAAGGATTCAATATGCAAAGAAATGTGTTACTTAAAATTAAAGGGAATAGTAAATTTTCTGTTTTACAATTTTTACACAGAAAAAACTCACCTCCTATTCAAACTTTTTGGTCGTTAGGTATGTTTGAAACTCATTTGTTTTAGTAGCGAGTTTAATTACAAACCAAAAAAAGAATTGAATACATATTTAAAATAAGAATTCCATTCATGAACTCATGGTCCTGTGAGATGGGTGGCAAGATCACCCGATCTTACACCACTAGATTTTTTCCTATGGGGAACTTTACAAAGCTCTTTACGTACCCTTCTCAAAAAACTATTGTTTATTTACAGTATATGTATAGACAATGATCCCGAGATGGTACCATAAACATTTTAATATTAGTATTTTTCTCGAAAACCTTAAAAAAACATTGTAAATGTAAAAGAATTTGAAGTCGGTTGTTTTTTTTAATTTCTTTATAATTAATAACACCATTTTGTCTACAGTGGATAGCCGAAACTTGAAAGAGTCGCTAGAACGAGCAGAATGGAGTCTAGGCGTAGAGCTATGGTGCAGCGAGGGAGCGCAGTCCAGCACCCTGACTCCAGTCTCCTGCCGCGTTCTGAAGCTCCACTTCCAGCCTGCCCAGGGCTTGCATTACCACCTGCCGGTTCTCTTCGACTACTTCCATCTGTCTTCTGTATCCATCACCATACACGCGAGTCTTGTTGCACTACACCAGCCTTACATCAAGTAAGTTTCTTATAAACAAAATATACATGTAAATCATCATTATATCAGCCCTTACACTGCTGGACATAGGCCTCCATACAACGCCATAAATAGCGGTCCTGAGCCGCCTCCATCCATCGATTCTCCATCCATTTTCCAGTTATATGTAAATGGAAAATTCACACACCATTATCTAGCTCCAACGTATGCAGGGCTTCTGTTAAGGAAAAATTATATACATTACATATAGATAGTTATATATTTTTGTTATACATAGAAATACCCGGAACAAATATTTGCAGATCATACAAACATCTGTCCCGTGGCGGGAGTCGAACCCGCAACCTCCTGCTTCGCCCGCTGCACCACTGAGGTCGTGTCACACATTATTAATGTGTGAGAAATACCTTGCTCGAGAATAGGTCTCCCCCAGTAGGTATTCGCGCAAAAAGGCGCAAAAATACATGCGTATTCAAAAGGCAAAAAGAAGAAACGCAAACAGAAATTGAGAAGTGCAAATAAAAGAATGCAATACCAACGGCAATACCGGAGATTGCGGGCTGAGTCAACTGTAATGAAAGCTCGGCAAAAAAACTTTTACATTTTCTAGAAAGTCCGACATGACAGGGGTACATTGTCTTAAATTCACCTTTTTTCAATTCAGGCCTGGAAATAATGTATCCCCAAAGGTTTATGTTAATTAAAAGAGCTTGTTTTTTCATGCGGCTAAAGGAAAAGTATCATGAATTATGTGCAAAGTTGGTGAGTAGCTTGTGTGTTGTGTGTTTTTTTTTGTCGTTTTTTGGTCTAAATGTCCTGGAGGGCAACTCTGGCAATATATCTACTCGATATAATATGGCAAGAACTATCAAAATATCGAGTGATTGCTTCGTAGCAACGAAGCGTATTCTAAAAATCTGCAATTCGATATTTATCTAGGGTTTTTCTTTGATGAGTTGCTCCATAAGTCGCACGAGAATGTAGTTTTTGGTGGTACTCAATATTTATCACATGATATTTTTATGCCGTGATAATGAGTATCACTCAATAAAGTATCACGTGATACGCAGAATTAGGGCCCAGAACCCTGAGTCGGTTTGACGATAGTGTCGAGACGTGATATCTCCTTTTTCTACATATTTGTAGGATTTGGTACAGCGCCTCTATCGTGTGGATAGGGAACTACGCAAATCCCATACCCAATATGAGACGTGACGTTTCATACTACCATATCGTCTATTGGACTCAGGACTCAGTTCAGCACGGCTGGGAGACAAAAAATTCAATTAGAGTCAAAAAATTTTTACTTTAAAATGCATACCTAGGTATTTTGGTACTTCGTCCTTTTCGAATTTTCTATAGTTTCACGTCTTTTTTCAGCACTCCGAGGTCCAGCAAGCAATGGGGAAAACTGATGAAGAGCGCGGGGAACTTCAACACTACTGGAAGTTTCGAAAATGTTCTCTTTGGATCCGCAGGGAAGTGCTCTGGAGGGAATTCAAGCAAAATCGCTCATGCTAGGTAAAGAACTTGCAGTATTTTTCCGTGCCTATTAGCTGTTTGTCGACTATTTCTTTATCTTTAACTAGCAACCCGCCCCAGCTTCATACGGGTAGTAGAACATTTATGCCTGCAAGTTTTGTCTGTCGAGGATCAGCTTGATGCAGGGATGTCAGACGGCCACTCAGAAATCTTTGTACCTAGCCTAGCCTGGCTGGCTAAAACTTGGTACTGAACACGAAAAACTGGTACGCCTGCGTTAAACGCTCTTCTCTATTTTGATTCGGAATATGTAATGTATGGAAAGAGCAAGCCGCGATTATTTTGGAATTTGGTGGGGTCGGGTTCGCAACACGACAACGTAAAAGCCATACAACGGCGAGCGGAACGAGCCACCGAAATTTTCGTTACTATTTCCCGTTGTTACAAACTAGTTAAAAAGAGTATGAAACAATAAATAACTAAATAACAGCGAGCGGAGCGAGTGCAAATTTTTTGAAAGTTTGCTGTAGTTGAGAAAGTTGTTAGGAAACGAATACAAAATAAATAAAGGTGAGTGGAGACAGCAGCAGCTTTTTTTAAATTGGTGAGGGATTTTTAGCACCATAACCTTCTGGCAACTCCGTTTGCTACGACTCTGCCAGTGTCAGTATGGAGTGTCATAATCATATACTTCAAAATAATGTTCGGTCGGTTATTCTGTATCGGTGTATTTTTGTCGGTCAACGGCCAATCTTGGTAGAAGATCGAGTTGTCTTGGTACCTGGTACGGGACATTAAAAACTGGTACGTGTACCAAAAAATTGGTACATCTGACATCCCTGGCTTGATGCGTCGAATATGTGGATTAGACTTAAATCAATAAGTGGAATATCCCACCTTGAATTGTTTTGGTAAATCTCAAAATGGAAGCCTTTTCGACTAAATCTCCCTAAAGGTAAAGGTGGCTTGACTTTTTCCGACACTTCCAACAATTATCGTTATATTTCAACCAATTTACACAAAACCTTGATAAATTATATACCTAAACTTCCCAAGAATCACTCTACCGATTGGTGAAAACCACCTAAAAATCCGTTCAGTAGTTTTTGAGTATGTCGCGAAGAGACAGACAGGCTCTGCGGAGGACTTTGTTCTAAAATATGTAGTGAGTCATAAAACTGATAAGTAAAACAGATCGATACCGGAAACAAACGGCAAATAAATAAATTAGTCAGAAACAATCAACAGGCCGAACCTTATTCATTTGTTTTGATAAAAATATAGCTTCAATTGTTTTAGCCGTTGGCATGGCAACCATTTTCAAATAGAACAAGCAGTTGCAGTACTGGCAGTTCGAGGCAGTCACAATAATTTTACCGACTTAAAAAAAATGAGGAGGTGCTATGTTAGTCTGTATGTATTTTATTTATTATACTTTCGAGGGATTAGTATTTGTGCCGCAAAACTTGAAAACAGTGTAATGAAAAAAACTAAAAACCTACTTGAAATCCCTTAGTTTTAAAGTGTTTTAAAGTTTTTAAATACAATTTTTTTGTGAAAACAATCAATGTGGGACCACCTCAAGATCATTCTCTAAATAAACGATTGTTTATTCTTTTGTTATTACAAAAGAATTTTCAAAATTGGTTCATAATTGACGGAGAAATCGACGATCATACACAAATCATACATACAGCCAGAACATAGAACTCCTCCTTTTTTTAATTCAGTTAAAAAGATTGCGTTCATAAATAACTTGGTATTCCAGACAAGTCCACGCGGAAGTATGTGGCATTCTGCTGGGTTCCCTGGAGGGGCTGCAGAGCGCTCTCACCGTGTGCGGCTCCACGGGCGTGATGCTGACTCCTGAGGAGTCCACCTCCAACTCCGTGGTCGGGGAGGTCGCGCAGAGGATCAAAGATTTAAGCGATTTTGGGAAGGTAGAACTCCCTCCGTCTTATAAATTCCACTTTTCCCTTACCTCTGTGTAGACAGTCCTGCTACAGATTCTTCAAAGTATGAAATTTCGCCTGAAAGTCCGGCAAATTTGCCAAAAATCAAGATATTTCCAAATTTCAAAATCATTAAAAATGTTGCTAATTTCTTTAGCCACTTTATTCGTGGTTTTGTCGAAATTCGGAAGTCGGCCAGTTAAGTATAAACATCCCATAAAAATACCAGATTTGATCATTGGCTTTGTCCGCGCCCAATTTATACAAATTTTTGTCTTTTTCATGTTCTAGAACTTCCAGAAGAGCACATGCGAAGAGGAAGAGTGGGCGATGAGCGCTGCGCATGACATCGCGCGGCTGTGTGCGGAGGTGACGCTGCGGTGGAGGGCCTTCCTTCACCATACTGCGGACCGGCCGCACGTGCATCACGCGCTGGCAGCCAGGCACCATGCTCTGCGGTAACTTTACAGCCTTCCATCCAATGTTAGGAGTATCCATAAACTTTGCGGTGTCCCACCTTTTTGCATGGCAGACTGGCCGTACAGGCATCAGGTATAGCATAACTGGAATAATCACCAAGTTTGTCACACCTATGTTTATCTAGATCTTTAATTTCATATTATGCTAGTAGCTCAGCGATCAAAAGTAGCCTCTCTCAGGCTTCTACAGGCATCTCGGTGTGGATCCTGCTTTAAACTTTTATGTTCTACGACGATCTGCCTCCTTTCTCAATTTCTCGTTCTCTTTCCAGCATTAAACGCTTTGCGGAATGCTTCTTCGTGCTGGACAACCCACGGCACTCGCTGGCTGGCTGCTACGACAGCAACTACCAGTCGTATCAGAGCGTGGGCGAGGTGGCACGGCGGTCGCGGTACCTAGCGCTGCTGCCGCCGTTGCCAGTCCACTGCATTGCGTTAGATGGAGACCCGCATATCATGCCCATTATATTTGAAGATAGGTAAGGGACCTTCAATGACTAGGGACTGGACTGATCAACCCTCGGCCTTAGTGAGTGGATGTGTGCTAATATTTCTGATTTTTACAGATATCAAGACACTGCCGAGTTTGCGCGTCGCCGCTCATTCCTAAATTCCGGTGGCAGCAAATCTGGAAGTGGTAAGTAATGACATAATCCAAACTTTAAAGACAAAAGTCTTAGCTTTCTGATCTTAAATTGTAAAATCTTTCTCCCACAGATCCATTTTTGTGCTCAGAGCCCATCGATGACTGCGCCTGTAGTGTCAGCTCTCTCATGGACTCCAGGAGACCTTCCTCAGAAGCCTCACGTGTTACTCTCACTCTCCCCAAAACAATTTTAGATGTACTTGAACCACAATTCAATACCCCAAGCAAATCCAGTTCCAACATCGTTCAAGCCACACTAACGCTAGCGCCCCAGAAATCTGCCCGCGGATCCCCAAAAAGGTCACTGGTAAAGCAAAACGTTGCGGAGTTGACGAAGCCCCATAATAAGCAGCTCGAACTGACGAGCAGAAATAGATACATTGTACAGAACAACCAGATCAGCGAAATCCAGCTTCCAGCAAACAATGCCTTTCCCACGTGCCCCATCCAGCAGGGACAGCAGATGTCGAGATACTCCGCCTCCACGTTACTGGAAATCAACGCTTCTAAAAGCAACACAAATATATCTCGTGTTGGAAAAGAAAAGTCAGATCCAAATGAAGTATTCCGTCAGAAGCATGAAATCACCAGCGGAGTCAGCACGCTGCCTGCTAGGCACAGCAAGTCATTGGATCAGCTGCGAGTGTCTCAGTTGACCCCGCAGAGCAATCCAACGACTCTACCGAAGCCTGTTCGCAACGGATCTAACGCCTCCGTCAACTACCCTCCAAAGTCATATGTACCACCCCTACATCAAATGAAACCCACCACCCTGCCTAGAAGCGTCACCACAACTGCCTACCCTACGAGCACGACTATTCGCTGTGGGAGCAAGGGAGAAGACTACAGAAGAAATATTAGTGAATTTAGAGAGAAATATAAAAACCCGTGCAGCCTCGTGAACCCACACACGATGAACAATGAAGTGTTTCATAACGTAGGATATAAGTACGATGGAGTGATGACGTCTAATCCAAACCAGGTGTACGGCTACACTTTCGGTAATCAGGGTAATATGCAAGTGAATAATGTAATTCGTAATCCGTTAGAGTTTCAGAGAGGCTACAGTGTAAATTTACCCCGTCCCATGTTGCCTCCGCGTAATTCTTACCCACCGGTTAGTGGAAAATCTCAAGTGACTGATCAAAATAACTTAGTTTCTAATAAACACGTTCATCGATCGAACTCGACGCATTTATTCCAACAGAATAATGCGGAAAATCAACACATTGGCGATATAGAAGCGACAAGGAACCAGCTGAGACATGAACTAAACTATTATCTACAAAAAGGAGACTGGAGCTATGATTTTAATACAGGAAGTCTGATACAAAACTATCACCAAAAGAAATCCAGCAAGAGCAGTGACGACAGTGGATTTGTAATGACTCTAGACAGAAGTAGCGATGGCACATCAAAGTCGACGTACTCTAAAACCCCTCCATCTACCCCACATTCCACGATGCCTTCCGTGAGACACAAAAAGAGTCGATCAAAGGAATCTAAATTAAGTAGTTGTGCGAAAGAAACCACTAAAATAAATTCGAGTCGTGATTCTCTCAGCAGTCACCACTCAATAAGGTCGAGAGACAGTAAATCTGACCGACATACATCAAAGTCTGATCGTAGTACTCCAAAATCCGATAGAAGCGTAACAAGGTCCGGCAAAGCAACCCCAAAATCTGGAGGAATTACTCCGAAATCGGGATTAGCAACTCCTAAATCAGGTTTAGCTACGCCGAAATCTGGCATTGCGACACCAAAAAGTGGACGATCCAGTGGTAAACCTGAAAAACGTTCAAAACATAAGCCTTCGGAGAAAATGACACAATTAATGTCCGAAGCCGCATCATCATCAAGTAATGAGAGCATTCCTTTTGAATTGCGACGGCTGGAGTCGTCAACAAGCGTTCCATATAGCCTCAACCACGGTCCTGAATTACGACATTGTCGAAGCGCCGCGTCCGTTTTAGATGAACCTAACCTAAATAATACTTTCGGTTCCGAGTCACTGCCAAACTTGGCACCACCGCCAGCTTTCGAATCACCGCCTCTCGATATAGCTGACAAAGATTTCAAAATACTGCCACCGGAAAATTTCTCAAATAAAGAAGATAAAAGCAACAGAAGTAGTTCGACGTCGAGCCTAAGCGAGCAAAGTGGTTGGGTGTCGAGCGGCCGTAGCTCGGGCCCGTCCTCCCCGGACAACGCTAGCAGTCAATTAAACCACAATTTTACTCCTACGAGTTCTGCCATGTCAAAACTATCAAATAAAAACAAAACCCAAGATTACGAAATCCCTAGAGAAATACGAAAACCCGAAGGTGAGATGATTAGCGATTTTAAAAGAACCGTACTAAATGGCGAGCAGCTGAGAGAGCGGCTTCTAAAATTAGCCGTGAAAGTAGCTCAGAATAACTCTAACGAGAAAATAGAATGCTGTGATAAGGAAGTGTGCGAAGAGTGTACGATATGCAGTGACTCGATTTGCACAGATAGTCAGTGTGAGTATAACAAATTGATGCACAACAACGGTGTGGATGCTGGCTGCAGTTCCGACACTTGCACTGTCAGCTGCTTCCAGCAAATGTCTGATACAAACAACCACCCGAAAATCAATCAAAGACATAATTCGTTCAGCGCAGTTCAGGGTAAAACTTACAGTACAAGCTGTAAATCGAGCGAAGGGACTGTAAAAAAATCCCAGACGATTAGTGATAACCTACATCCATACATTCGAAAAGAGATCGCTCCAAAACCTCAACCTCAGCCTGCCACTAAAAGCGGTTCTTTAGACAAAAGCAAGTTGAAGGACCGAATACAATACACAGAGAAGTTGATCGCTGCTGAGATATTGAACCTGGCGGTGGACAGTAATGGTAGACCTTGCAAGAGTCGCGTTCCTGGACCTGGACCAGGGGGGAAGCGGCAGAGCAAGGCCAGGTCTGAAGTTGACTTAGCTCATTTCGTAGGAGACAATGATTATGAGCCTTTGCCGCCGCCGCAGCAGTTTAGAGATGCACCTCCACCTCCGGACCAGTTCAAGGTAAGTTCCTATATACCTCAATTAGAAGAAAGAAATTATAAGGTTATAAAATAATGCCTAGAATTTTACCTAAGATTTTATAATCACTTCATAACAAAGAATTTGTCTTTTTTCAGGACCCGCCATCGAAGTCTCCGAAATTAAGCAGGCAGAGCAGCAGCAAAGCGTCAACGCCGTCAAAAACATCGAGGAAGCAGCCGCTTTCGACTCTGCAACTTGATAACCCCCTGTATCACGTCTGTGAAGGTAAATACGCCTTGCACACATAAACAGGGCATTTATAAATTCAACTGTTCGCACTTTGTCCTTGTTAAATTCACAATCAAGTCAATAGCATAAATACTGGTGATTTCCAGTGACCAAATTAAACTTGGGCTGTAGATTATTCCAGTTTAGATAGTAGTTTAACATCAGTGGTAAAACACCAGCTTCTACTAAAACAATTTGTCAACGGCTACAACACTCACAATCACAATTTTAAATTAGCTGATCTCACGAGAATCAAGATGGTGGTTCGCGACGACGGAAACTGAAGGCTGAGCTAGGAGACCGTTTTGTTGAAAGAGACAAGCCAAAGTCTCGGTCTCTTGTCTCGGTTCTGTGCACCTTTAGCAGAATATCAATGCTTTGCAACTAACACTGTCATTGCTTGGCTTAGGGATCATGGAGCGCCGCAAGCAGCGGCCGCGCCTTTCCAGCTCTGGCTCTAACACTGCCACCAACACGCTCAATAAAAGCCAGAGCACTGGAGAACTCGCCAATAGGAATGAAAATTGCAATGGGAAAGGTAAATAGCTTTTTTACAAGATAATTTTCCTAATCGACCTAAATTGACCTACGGTTACCAAATAAGGTCACCATGGGTATTTGGATACGTTACGTTGTATGCACCTATCTACTGCAGTTTTCGGTGCTATGGTTACCTACCGTGCCGTTTACCTTCAATGCACCATCCCATGTATCGCACTCTTCTGGTTTTGTAAAATGTTAATATTATGTTGCTCCAGTTACTATGATGCACCAAAGTCTGATTATGTAGCTGCCGGGTTTTATTTCTTTTTGCGTCTGACTTTACTTTCTGAGTGATTTTTTTTTTCGCGTTGTTACGAGGATAGACCTTGTTGCTTACAACAAGAACCTACACCGTAGCTTGCTACAAGTGGCTACGTCGTAGCTTGCTACGCATTAGCTACGACGTAGCAAGGGCGACGTAGCACTAATGATCCTTGGCTTATAACTTTGCTCCTCATTTATACTTAAATGAGCCAGCGCGATTGTCTTATATTTTATTTTTGAAGTGACTTCGATGAAGACGCGAGTTCACAAAGATGTCTGCAATTATCGAAAAACAAAAGACGGTCGATTCACACTGGTCTATCTACATCAATGCTATCTGTAAAGAGTTTCTTGCTCATATAATAATATATGTTCCGTGAAAAATTTACATAAACATCCACAAAATATATACAACCAGCACATTTCTTTCTTCCAGAACGTGAGAGCAACCTCGTCAGCATCTTCGGGCTTGTTGAGTCGGAGCGTCTCTTCGTGAAGTGCCGCGAAGAGTTTCGTCAGAGTGTGAAGTACCCTGGAGCTATTTACTCCGACTTCCCACCTCTGGAGAACCCTCTCCCTTACTTCCACATTAGTGATGAATATCGGATGTTTAATCCTGAAGGTATGCGGATATTTAAAAATAAAATCCTACTTAATATTATAAATTTGAAAGTAACTCTATCTGTCTGTCTGTTACCCTTTCACGCCTGAACGGCTGAACGGATCGTAATGAAATTTGGCAGGGAGGTAGATGGTATCCCGGGGACGGACAAAGAGTACATGAAAAGCGCGTGCAAAGCCGCAGGCAGCAGCTAGTATCTAATATAACAAATTGAACTCGTCGTTTGAGCCATATAAACCTTTACTTTTGAATTCCTTCGGCTCCATTGGTGCTTTCGATTGGATGATACTATGCGTCACGTGATTATTTTAATTTTGACTTATTCTATACTGACCTATACCTACAGAGAACATCTGAAAGAATACATACTGCCAAGAAATCAAATAGAAAGTATTCGCCTCCCTGTTTGCAATAACTCGACTTATGTAGGTATCTCTAGTTGCACAATATAATATATTGTGACCTACCTACAAGCACAGCCTACGTTATTTACATATTATGTAAATAACGTAGGCTGTGCTTGTAGGTAGGTCTTTTTAGTTACACGCATGTTTAATTTTCCACGTCTAAGCCTTTACTTTTCATTCCAGGAATGCACCTTATTATCTGCGTGCACGGCTTGGACGGCAACGCGGCAGACCTCCGTCTCGTGAAGACGTATCTGGAGCTGGGCCTGCCAGGCGCACGGCTGGACTTTCTCATGTCGGAGCGAAACCAGGGGGATACCTTCTCAGACTTCGATATTATGACGGACAGGTGAGCTGATACGTAGAGGAGAGTAGGAAATCCGTAGATGTTCTTAAAACCCACAGGATTAAAATTGTTCACACTTCGAGGTCTAATTTGATTGATGCTATAATTCTGCTAAGACTAACTAAAAAGTTTAGATTCTGAGTGTAAACAAAAAAAAACAATTTACCAAGGAAAATAGAATCCGAAGACTAAAAATGTCTGAATACCTAGAATAGAAACCTACCATAGATACTACCTAACTAAGATCTTATACGAATGTCAATAACCACTGGACACAAAAAGAAATCAACCATAATCAACATGGACTACTGATATTCTTTTTGAAGCTGGTCGTTTAAGTTATCCTAATAAATAAATAATACTGGAAAATTCATACAGCATCATCTGGCCTCAAGCTAAGCAGAGATTGTGTTATAGGAAAGAACTGGTTTGTAGCCTAGCTATATAAAAAAATACTTCTGACGGCAGCGTGTTTTTACTCTCAGCATTCTACTGCCCTGACACAACATACAATTTTGATTAAGTCCTTATAAGGTAAAAGTGCTTACAATGCTGATCATATTTCAATCAACTACCGTACCCATAACACGTCAAGTCAAAATTCTCAATTTCCGTAAACACAATAAATGTGCACTTAAAAAATATTCACTCGATCACGTTCTTAAAATTAAACACTGACATGGAAATAAAATAATATTTTTTATTTCGGTCGCTTGGGTACGTAGTACGTAAAGAAACGACGAAGAAACCTTTCGCCTGTTAGGTGTTATTTTTCGAGTTTGAGCAAAATCCGCCCCAAGCTTTTTTATCTTCTATTTCGTAGAGCTTGAGTAATCAGACTATCTAGAATCTCTGATTACTCAAGCTCAACTACGTTTGGAGCTAGATGACACTGTGTGGATTGCCCAACATTATTTATTTATTGAAGTTTTTCTCTCCTTCCAGGCTAGTTCAAGAGATCGTAACTCACATCCAGAGCTCGAGCGAGCCAGCTCGCATCAGCTTCGTGGGCCACTCTCTCGGCACCATCATCATCAGGTCGGCCCTGGCACGGCCTCAGATGAAACCGTTCTTGGGGAAGTTGCACACGTTCCTATCTCTCAGTGGACCCCATCTCGGCACGCTGTATAACTCCAGTGGACTGGTTAATGCTGGTAGGTTACACTTTCTCATCAGTATTCAAGCAAAACCAACTCTTATGTATAACACTGAAGCGTTTGCACAAAAACCAAACAGAAACTTCGATTTATGTATGTAGGTGCCCATAGCATTGTCAGTAGACATCTAGAAGTCTGAAGATGAAGTTGTACTAAAACTTGTTTACTTAACTTGTGCAATCAAGTTTTAGCCCACAAATATCAATATCAAATATGAAAGTGCTTTATTTCCTTTAGACCTTACAGGACTCTTGGACACGTCACACAATTAAAATTACATAAGTAAAACAGGGAAATAAAGTGATCACTTTGATATTTTGTTCACTTCAATCTTTTTAAGGTAAAGTAAAAAAGCGAACAAGAAACCTTTACCTTGTTAGGTTGTTAGCCCACCTGTTGTAACTTCAGCAGATAAATAAAATAACGGCGATGTATCTAACGACAAACTTAGGTTTCCAATAAAATTCCGGTTATCTTTCCAGGGATGTGGTTCATGCAAAAATGGAAAAAGTCCGGCTCACTCCTCCAGCTTTCCCTCCGCGATGCGTCAGACCCTCGGCGCTCCTTCCTCTACCGTCTCAGCGAGAGGAGCCAACTGCACCAGTTCAAACACATTCTCCTCTGCGGATCGGGGCAGGATAGATACGTTCCGTTACACTCTGCTAGGCTGGAGCTGTGCAAGGCGGCGGCTAAGGATACGTCGCTTCTGGGACAGGCGTATAGGGAAATGGTTAGTTAACCTTTTGATGAACGGTTGTAATAAAATAATTCTTTATTCGCAACTAGTATTAAAGTCATAGGCGCAGACTCACGTAAAGGGATGTTCTAAATTCTTGGAATTAGGCTCTTTTTCATCAAAACCGGTATATGTTTAAAGATTTTTTAAGTTAGTCAAGCCTACCAATTTGCTCTACATTGGATTGCCTCCTTGAGTACTATTTCTGTACACTAAGTATTCTTTGTCATTCTAGGTGCACAACATGGTATCACCGCTTGCAGCGCGAGCCTCCACAGTCTCAGTGGTACGCTACGACGTACAGCATGCTCTACCGCACACGGCCAGCGCGCTCGTCGGCCGGGCGGCCCACATCGCCGCGCTAGACTCAGACTTATTTATCGAGAAGTTCTTACTCGTCTCCGCACTGAAATACTTTCGTTAAACAACCGCAACGACCAGCATTCGTATGCATTTTATGGAAAATATTCTTTATTGATAACTGTCACTAAAATCGAAATAGTTTTCTGAGCATTGAAAACAGAAAAATCATTTACCAATGCATTTAAAATATCAAACCAATCAATGGAAAGGTTTAAGATTGTTTTTCTGAAAGACTTGAAAATCTGATACATAGAGTTGTACCTACATAAGTACATTAATCGTTTCAAAACTTATAAATTGGTAAGTTAAGTTACCTAATTCTATCAAACGACTTACTAAGTATAAATAAGACGGATCTTTACACCAAATTACACTAAGACTAAGTAGCAAACGTAAATAAGTGTAGATAGGTGTTATTTGTATCGTTTGTCGTTGTGTCTCCATCTATCAACCCTACGACTCTACATATACATATTAGTAAAACGAAAAGCCTGGAACAAAAGAGGCCTAGGTATACCTACATAAGTATGATTTTAATACTTCGTACAGAATGATTACTGGACATTCGGAATGAATTGTATTGTATTGAAGAGTGAGTGCTGTTTATTAATAAATATCATAGTTTTACCTACTTATGAGTCTTTTTAAGTTCCTGATTAAATAAGGCCTGATTATTTGGCCATAGCCTTAATGAATATTGAATGTTAGAAAAGTTGTATAAATTTTTAACGAATGTTAGACTGATCTTAAAATACGATCGATATTGAATAAGTTTTTATTCTCTTATTGTAGTTTTAATTTTTGGCGTTTGTACTGCTCTGTCCATTTGTCTATTGATCTGTAGATTTGTGTTATAATTATATACAAGGGCTTGCATATTCTCTTGAAAAATATATATTTCATCTAAATAGTACTAATTCG
The DNA here is from genome assembly GCA_947859395.1 of Eupithecia insigniata. Lineage (NCBI taxonomy): Eukaryota > Metazoa > Arthropoda > Insecta > Lepidoptera > Geometridae > Eupithecia > Eupithecia insigniata. The sequence continues at coordinate 4,997,014 of OX402002.1, forward strand.
TTTTTAATCTATTTGCTCACGTAATAGCTTCGGGGAAGGTAAGAAAAAACTGTACCTACATGATATATTGTAATCATCAAGGCGTGAAAATCACCGATTCCTAGAGTGGGTGTGTGTTATAGTGAGAAAGTGGCTGTTTTCATTTAACGGACTTCGAGTTAAACGTAGACCGAGAATCTAGGCTTAGGTATACATTCTCGGTCTACTGAGTTAAAACTTTTCCTCGTTTGATCTCTTATGAAAGTTATCTGCAGGAACCAGCAATGGAAACAGCCAACCAGCTGAATTTTTTACAAAATAATAAAAAACAACGTGAATTTCCATTATATACCATAAGGGAGTGAAGAACAAAACCACAATTTTCCACTTTTAGGATTTTTATAGAAAACAGTAGTATGTATTAAACTTTTTGATAAAGTGTGGTTTTGTTAGAGACTTCTGGAAAAGTTAGTTTTTGGTAAGAACCAAAAAAAGTGTGTTTTTGAACAAAACTGACAAGACAACATCATTAAAATGTTTTTTTTTTTTAGTTTTCTTCACTTTCACTTCACACACCAATCTTGTGAATAAATATCTTGTCCTAGTTTACTTTGGTTTTTGTAAAACATTGTAAAACACTACGGTTTTTCAGCAGGTAGTAGGTAAGGATAACTTTTAAAAAAATATCAGAACGGAGATTATGCATTACCTTCCCAACCAAAAAAATATTAAAAATAAACTACATAGGTAACTTACTGAAGATTTAGAAAGCGGTGGATGCGTACACGGAAATGAATTTTGTAAATATAAAACTATGAAATTTTATTATTTATAATTATTCGTATGTACTACATGTAATGGCAATGTGTCGATGTTATACACATAATTTATTGTAAGTAAATAAAAATAATGCCTAAACATATCTGGTCTTTTTTGCATTCATCTCGTAAGCAGACCTGCGTTAATTATGGGTTTTCTACGATATTTTGTAAATGTTAGAGCAAAAAATATATAAGTCGATTAAATATTAGCTTTTTCCCCTAAAGCTTATTTCGAATTTGATTGTGCCTACGTTTAATTTCATCATCATCATCAGCCCGTACACGTCTACTGCTGAACGTTTAATTTACAGGTAGGTAATTTGCCTACGTTTAACTGATATTCCTAATACATTTCAAAAAATTGAATCTCCCGCCAACTGCTTGTTGGCGCACAACCAACCATAGCATGATCAACTCCCACAACCATAACTTATAACGCCATCACTGTAAGTGTCATTATAAGAAGTTGTCCAAACATCCAAACCACAGAAATCTAAATAATAATTATTTAGATTTCTGCTTTGGTCCAAACCAACTACGAAAATATAAAAGAGTAGACCTCGATTCCGTCTTGTCTATACTTATAAAAAACTGTAACAGGTCCAATTCTGTACATTGAAGATATTTTGAAGAAATTTTTTGGGGCGCACTCTTTTATGTATCGATACTGATGCCAAAAAATTTTTCTTTTCCATCATGTCTGTCTGTCTGTCTGTATCTTGGCCGCGCATAGCTCCGAAACTACTGAACGTATTGAAATGAAACTTTGCAGGATTTGAGTTCATACTATGATGAAGGACAAAGGATACTTTTTATCCCAGATTTCAATAGGGTTCCCTTGGGAGAGGGGATGAAAGTTAAATTGTTTGGCTGCGCGTAGCGCCGAAACCACTGAAGGTATTCAAATAAAACTTAGCATGATTTAAGTTCATATTACGAGAAAGGGCATAGGATACTTTTAATCCCAGATTTTAATAAGGTTCCTTTGGGAGAGGGGATGAAAGTAAAATTTGTTGGCTGCGCATAGCACCGGAACTACTAAATGTATTCAAATGAAACTTGGCAGAATTTGAGTTTATACTATGGTGAAGGACGTGGATATTTTTTATCCCGGATTTCAATAGGATTCCCTTGGGAGAGGGGATGAAAGTAAAATTTCTTGGCTGCGCATAGCGCCGAAACTACTGAAGGTATTCAAATGAAATTTAGCATGATTTAAGTTCATATTACAAGAAAAGGCAAAAAATACTTTTTATCCCGGAATTCAGAAGGGTTCCCTTATGAGGAAGGATGGAATTGAAATTTTGCGCGTTGCAGGATGGCGCGCGGGGCTAGGGCGGTACCGCCCTTGCCCCGAAGTGGTACCCCCTCATTAGCCCCCCCACAGTGGGGGCACCGGCAGTGGGGTGCCGGCAGTGGGGCTCTCGGCAGTGGGCCCCCCACATTTCCTCGCAGTGGGACCCCCAGTACCCCACGCAATACCACCCGCAGTAACCCCCGCAGTGGGACCCACTCAGTAGGTCCCCACAGTGGAGGGCACCGGCAGTGGGGGCCCCCGGCAGTTTGCCCCCGCAGTGGGAGCCCAGTAGCCCCCCGCAGTGCACACCCCGCACTAGGGTAACATTTTTTGGCTGCGCATAGCGCTGAAACTACTGAATGTATTCAAATGAAACTTGGCATGATTAAGTTCATACTACGAGGAAGGTCATGTAATACTTTTTATCCTGGAATTCCTTAAGGTTCCCTTGGGAGTGGGGATGGAAGTGACTTTTCTCGGCCTAAAATAGCGCAAAAACTACTGAATGGATTCGAATGATACTTAGCATGATTTGAGTTCATACTACGAGGAAGGACATAAAATACGAGGCCATACCCCAAAGCCAACAAAATGATTACAAAATTGTTATTGATGCCGATAAACGACCTACAGCATCCGGTTGGTATAAAGCTCTCGCTACCAATGATGTTGTCGTCGTCCTGGTAGATCAGCACTGTGACATGCGGGACATTGTGCTACGTACCCGGGATGACCGCTTGCAATGCATTGGCGAAACGCACCAGGCATTTGATGCTCTTCAGTCTCTACTCGCTTATATACCTACTGTCTTGGCGAAGACGGATACTACTTTGATCTTCGACATGTGAATCCGAAAACTGACGAGACTGGGCACTAAAAAAGTTTCTCCAATACAATTCTACGCCTAGATACATTTTACCAATAAGAGAAGGTCGCATTTTTGAGGTTTATTTACCTAACCGTTTTCTGGTGGACACTTACGCCTAAATTAAAAAGGCTGGTGGGCACTTGCGCCAAAATTAAAACGAAGCGTTTGGTATACATCAGAACAGAACTAATGAGAGAAGACTGCGCGATGAGAATTATATAGATCTGCGACACGCCATGAATCAAGATAGAAATTGTGAAGATTTAGGACGACTGATGATTCTTCCTTCCAGTTTTAGAACTGGACAATAGATGTGCAGTGCCCTATTCTCCAGTAGGTACTATCAAGAGCTATTGAAGCGCATAATATACATAGGTAAATGTGGAGCTGTGTGACGTCCAGTCAATAAAATCAAGGTATATGTAAATCTATACATACTACACTAATAAAAATAAGTAAGGTTTGTGTGGTTGTAATCTCTAAATCTTCTGAGCCAATTTTGAATATTCTTTTACGTATTGAATTTGTTTAAACACGCATCATTTAAACCACGTTATTTGCGAGTTTTATAGACTGTACTAAAAATGTTTACCGCCCAACGAAGTGGGCACAGGTCAGAGTACGAACTAAGAACGAACTAAAATAGTATTCAGTATCGACAATAGATGTCGTTAGTTGCAACATGCTGCGGCTCGGATTGCTGCGGCGATGGACGGACGATCCGTACATTGCGTTAGTCAGTGCTTTTGTCAGTGTCAATGCATGTCGTGAAACGATCAAACTAGGTAAACAGGGCTGCCAACTAATAATTCATGTAAACCGGTCTCGTAACTATACGCAAGTTCATGTTACCTAGGAGTGTACGATAAAAATTACTTAGCCTAGGTTTATTTTTATGAGTCGGCAAGGAAAAAATATTTACACAGTGGCTGTAACCCCCTACGCCATGATTTATTTTCGTGAAAAAATATAAGAGCCAGGGAGACAAGTTATTCGAACGTTTTCACCTCTACATTGGAGGATATATTGAGCTCTTAGACTGGGACGGATATGGCATCAATATTAACGGTGATTACATCACTCACCTTCAGTTTGCCGACGATATAGTCACTATGGTAGAATCACAGGAAGACCTTAGCAAGATGCTCAAAGACCTTAACACCGTTACCCGATAAGCAAGTCTAAAAATTTTAGTCAAAAAATTTACATATCCAATATCTCGTTTCGCATCCTTACCAGTCTATGTCAGGAACAATGTTATCAAAGTTGTTAATCATTATGCCTACCTAGGCCCAATGGTAGTACTCGGTAGTCCAAATTCGTTAAAGAGGTCAGCCAACGAATCCAACTCGGACGGGCAGCGTTCGGAAATTTTTTTTTCGTCACACATACCGCAGAGCCTCAAGACGCGTCTGTTACCAATGTGTGTTACAGGTCACATCACGGTTTCATAGCGCTGAGTTTGAATGCGCAGAAGTCGATTTTTAGATCCGTTTCGCGGGAGGAGTGAGGTGCAACGGGGGAGGCGCTTTGCGCTGGCGTTCAATTGGCCGCTCAGTTGGCTCAGTCGGCCTCCTCGTGTTTTGATTGGAGCACACGGTTCTAACCGCCCGGAGTATACTCGCGCATATAATGTTCAATAATAATAATTTTGAGTTTATGATGTAAATGTTGCCGAAAAAAAGTGTTAACTAGGCAAGCTAGAAAGATGCTCACAATGTGAACGATTATATAGAAAAAGAGACAATTCAAATGATTGGTAATTTAAAACATGTAAAAAAGACGACCGTAGATTAACAAAAACTATTTCGTATTACATGTTTATTTAAAACTACCTTCATACCCATAGGTACCTACTCATTTATTTGCAGTGTGTGGCTCAAGCCACACACACTTAAAAATATAAGATAGGTACACATTTCAAAACAAAAACATAAGTAAATTATTAACAAAAAAAATAACATTGTGTATGTAATTTTTTTATATCTCATCCTCCCGCCGCCCTACCACCACTCTCCGTTAGAATTATCCGTTAGGCTCAGAACTATATAATTCTGAGCCTAAGTAAATGTATACCTACGCAGAACGCCGCCACTTTCGCCGAGCGCTATTAAAGCGTGACGAGAGCTGTACCAGTGATAACTAACGGATCCGAAATGGTGGTCGCTGACTATAGTCCCCGCAGTGGCGTATAAGCCGTAGTCGAGGCTTGTTATAATTAGTAGCACAAAAAGGTTATGAATAACACAAACCAAACAACGTTGTTGGTAGCACTAGTAACACGTCAGAATGACAGTTCATCACCATTATTGTTGGGTGTAGGTCGACTGTACAAAATCGCGATAAATGTAATCATTTTCTCTCATTTGCAAATAAATCAGTAACGGTCAGTTGTGTAAATATAACTTCTATCATACCCAATTCTGTAAAATTACTAATTAGTGTTGACTTAAAGAAAAGTGATATATCGCTTGATTTACCAGGCAATGCAGTGTTCGTAACGAATTTCAAAAAATTTTACTTATCTCGCTTTGTTTTCGTTGTTATTTCACAAGAATGGGGAAACTGCTGAGTCTCCTGTCCCGTGACGAGTCGAACTGCTGTTCTTCGCCTCGCTACGACATTTTCCTGGACTTCGAACACGCTGCGCCTACGGATACCGAACGTAATGTTTATGAGGACGTTCAGCGAGTTCTTCTGGATTCTGAGCAGATTTTAGAAGAAATACAATGTTACAAAGGCGCTGGGAAAGAGATACGGGAAGCTATAGCGGACCCGTCTCGAATATCGACGGACCGAGCGTGGCGGGCTGTGAAGCCTCTTGTTGATAAGCTGCTGAGATGTTACAATCACTCTTTGGAGCTGCAGCGGGTAAGTTAAACTAAAGTTAGAAAACTACATTATAAATTCACTGTATTGTCAGAAAATTTTTAAGCAAGCTGTGGGTAATGGTGGTATTGGGATGTTAAGTGCCCAAAACAGGAAAGCTGCTAGACATAGACATTAAGGTCTGCATGCACCTTTCTTGATTTATGGTATGAAGGGATTTATCTCTTCATAAGCTAGCCTTTTATTGCATTATGCATTAACAGAATGTGTTGTGTGTAATTAAATTATAGAATAATAGGTAGTAATTCATTATATTATTAAAAGTCAACCAGTTGTAAGATGGAATCATCTAAAATGAATGTATGAAACTGGTCATACAACATCCTAAATTTCATAAAGCCATTGCTCCATGTCAACATCCATCCATTAGATAGTAAGCAATGTCTCGTGATATGTGTATATGATAAGCTGTTGATAAGATTGTGTGATGTCACTCAGATAATTTCTTATATTAAATTTTTTAAGGACAATAGCATCAATTCTTAACTATAGGCCGCTCCCTCATATTATATTTATTACGTCTAAATGTGTGTTTTTTATGTTAATGGTAAACACATGAATTATTAATTATATATACATATTTATATATACTCATATATATATTGTATGTTTCTTGTAATTCTCAATATTTAGCACTACCTTAAATTGTTTTCCACACTACCCAAAAGTTAGCAGGTAGAGAATGCTATCCAGCATTATGTTTGCCTATTTACAACTTTTGACCTATAAAGTATATTCTATCTATCTATCATAGGGTGAGTAAAGCTGTGTTAATAATGTGGCATTGAGTAGGGTTGTAAAGGTCTGCTATTTGACACCTGCTGAGCTATTAATGACATATGATTAATAGAGCTTAACAATCTGACTAGATTCTGCGCATGCATATATTTTATTGTTGTAGTAATTTCTGTATGTATTGCTAAAAAGGTTTTTGTAAAGGTCAATGTGTAAAAGACTTATTATCTAGCTCCAAAAGGGTCAGCAATAATTGAGATACAATCATCATCATCATATCAGCCCATACACGTCCACTGCTGGCCTCTCCATACGACACGCCGCAAATAGCGGTCCTGAGCCGCCTCCATCCATCGACTCCCTGTGACCGCTACGATGTCGTCGGTCCATCGAGTGGATGGTCTCCCATGTAGGGGGGGTTTTGCCATAATCACCACGCTTGGCAGGCAGAAGGAAGCTGGGCCCCTACTCTTAAAAACGAAATCGAAGTTTCTGATTCTTTTTCGTGCAAACGCTAATCTTATGCAGTAGATATAAGAGTTGGTTTTGCACGAACACGAAAAAGAAACTTCAATTTCCTTTTCCGAGTAGGCCCCCTGCTCTTCCTCACGGGTTGAGTTGGAGGGGTCAATTTTCGTACGCCGCGGCCCCACGGTCAAGTGAGATATAATACAACAACCAAATAAACTAATTACCATTTATCTTTTCCACACAATGAATAGCTTACGACGTCGTCGTCGTATGAAACTTTGACTTACATCTATGTACATAATATGAAACCCATCTTGTTTTCTAAACGTTGTTTATTTTGAAATTAAAACACATGTCCTTATTATGTGCGCTTTACGACGATTACGCTAGATTGACACATAAAGGCAGCCGAATGAAAACATATTGCATGAATGGTTTTCCATTTATCAAGGCTCTTTCCAAGGTCCGATCCATTCGTCAGTCTTCAAACAAAAATCAACCTTGAGTACCTACAAAACAGACTAAATAAAAAGTATTAAGGTGGAACAGGAGGGCAGCAGCCAAAAAGTCAATCCGAGATTTGTTAATGGCAAGCGATGTCGACCTACTACCACCGGACCTGCTACCCGGACCCTACGACCTACTACCGGGTAGTAGGTCGTAGGGTCCGGGTAGCAGGTCCGGTCACAACATCACAGGATTTGTTGGCGGGTCCGGACCCGCCAACAAATCCTGTGATGTTGCGATGCTGTGTGGCCGTTTCTTCGTCAAGTTTTGTTCTGTAATGTGGAAATATAAAAATTGAACATAAATTTAGAAAAATCTTTGCTGATTTTTCAATTTTCAATTTCAATCATTTATTTCAGTACTAAAATCAACATTCAAAATGTCGGTAAGTAAATTTCTAAAACGACACTTTAGTCGAAGTCGGTTTTTAGCATGGGTTCATAGTAAATGTCTTCAAATAGCCGCAAAACTACTTTTCCGCTAGTACAAAATACTACAAACCCGATTTTGTATAACCTAATATTTATAAATGTCAAAGTTTGTATGGATATTTGTTACTCATTCACGCAAACATTACTGAACCGATTAGGCTAAAATTTGGTATGGGCATAGTTTGGAACCTGGAATAACATAGGTACATGTACAGGTTATTTTTTATCCCGATAAAACGCGGGCGAAGACGCGGGCAGCAGCTAGTTTTACATAATGTAAATCCTGTATTGGCCGTAAGTTCTGCGAATAAGTTTGTAAATTTTCGGTTTTAAGATATGGCTTTGGATTTTGTTTACTAAATAAAGAAAATAAATAAAATTTCGCTCGTGCGTGACGTTCCAACTTAAGTACCGAGAAGTACGTGAGAATGGATGCCCAGAAATAAGCAAACGATCTGTCGATAGCTTATTATACGTTTACAATACGCACGGACAAGGTATTCCGGTTTATATCTGTCGAACGATTGTACGTGCGACTTCCGGAAGGACGCGTAGTCAGGGCCCAAAACAGGGGCGAAGCATGAACCCCTTTATTGACTAATAATAACCCCTCAATAACTTCGAGTTAGTTCCACCTCGGACCAAAAGATTTAACATCGCGCGGGATCTTCTTCATTCTACCTAAAACAGCCTCTTATTCATTTCAGTGATTTTTTTATCTATCTACTCGGCCGCGCCCGTGAGCCCTCACTTTTGAGTATATGCCTCGTCATAGAGAAGAGGCCATTCTATCCGGTGGTCTTCTACCCTCTCCCACTCTTCATGGCGTCTTTGATTTGCGTCAAAATGTAGGTAAAATAAAAACTTAAATGGTATCAATCAACTGATAGTGTTTCTACAAGGAGAAAGGATTCTACAACTGAATTTGTTTCACGGCCCCTTACAACATGGGTCTCTTCAAGCGAAAACTGAAACTGAACTTAACTACATATCGTAAGTTAACCTACCCTTATCTTGTTCTCCCTAAATTCATCTCCTAGCTAGCCTGTCGTCTTATTCGTTTTGGTACGTAATGTTACGTGGACATAGGTGCGTGTCCTTGCGAAATTCTTCCAGTAGTTGGCATTCGGAAATGGCAACTACTGGAAACAGTCAACCTTTTGTAACAAAGAGTGTGTTGAGCAGGTACTCGGAAAACAAAAACGAAGTACCTGATTTGTCTTCGTGCAAAAGAGACTTTTACATCACTTACCTACATAAAGATGTAGTTTTTTCGAGTAGACCCGCAGGATATTCCCTGAGCCTGCTATTCTTCTTAAACGTCTTTGTCGGGCTGTGCTAGGCTTTGAATGAACGACTGTTTATTTATGCTAGACTAAATTGTCTACTTTCTCAGAGGCTTTCTTTCCCTTCTGAGGATTTCAACTTCAACTGGGTAGACCCTAAAAAAATGTACAGCTATTGAACAGAAATCGCTCTAATATTGACGCCGATTACTAACAAACTATTAATCTATATTAATAATTTCGTACCGGTCTACGGTAGACTCGAACGAAATGCACATCAAATTGAAGAGCGTAAAAAATTAGTCCATCCGAGTCGACAACTTATAGACGGAAAATACGGATTATCGATTATTTCAATGAAAAAATGCAAATAATTAAATTGCTATTCAATAGCCGCGTACTGACCAAGCGAGCGGCTTCGTGAGGCAGCCTCGGACATTTTCCGCAGTACGCATGCCGCGCGAGGATACCTCGGTCTGTAAGTTTTCTAATCCGAGGCTGCCTCGCGCGGCAAGGCCGAGCCACCGTGAGCATCGACGCTCAGTTTAACTTGAGGTCGAATAGAGACCGCGCGTGCGTATAGTTGGTCCGAGACCACCATGAGGTTCATTTCCTGGCTTATTTTTCTCCATGCATCTTCCCTTAGTCCTCTATTTGTGTAATCAGGACATTGCGCATCCCAAAGTCGTCTATATTCACCATATAGTTGTATTAATTTAAGACAATGTTCTTTATCCATGATGCACAACTAACACGCAACGAATAAGCGAGGCAAAACACTACCGTCTTGAGTGAGCGTGGCAAACGTACTGAGGCGCCTTTGAGCATCGACAAAAACCGACAACGCTCGGCTCGGGCCGCGGCACGCTCGGGCGAGGCAGCGCGTGCGTTTGCCTCGGGCGAGGCACGTCTTGCACGACCGAGGATTTGCCTCGCGAGGCAGCCTCGCGAGGCTGCTCGCTCAATAAGTACGCGGCTAAAATAATGTGTCAGTGTCACAGGTGACATGGGTTTGTATTCCGGTCTCCATTGTCTTATAGCCCGGCTACGCCCAAACATTTGTGCACACGCTCCATCTTGCTTGCGCACACTGGCTTGCACAAGCAAGATGGAGAGTGTGGCCGGCCATCTTGCTTGCGTAACGGTGTATGTGCAATCTGCATGCACAAATGTTTGAGCGTGTAGCCGGCTATTAGGCATACATTTTTTTACAAACTTCTTGCGTCTGAGATCGGAGGGCTATTCAACTTCAACTTCTTGATTAATGGTTCTGCATTTGTATTGGCAATTCTATCAGTGTCCGTCTCATGGCAGCATCGCAAGTTCTAGCACATTATTTACAATCGTAGACTGAGCATAGAGCATAAATTCCTAAATCTGCGTTTACAAAAAACATGTGAATTTCGCGCGGACAGAAATGATATAGTAAGTACTTAGGCCCACTAAGTACTTACTATATCATTCGTTGAGAACCGATGACTACAGAAGTATCATTTACATTAGGTATATAAAAAAAACTGTGGAATATTATTATAATGCCACATTTTACCCGGGCGAAACCGGGGTTTCATCTAGTTGTTTAATAATACCTATTATTCCATATGGGAAACCTTTAACCTAAACGTACCTAGGAGTCTTAAACATGTAGTTAAGGACTCTTAAGGTACTACCACACCGATAGATCGCGCGTCGATCGAAGGCATGAATCGATGGTGGAATGGATTAGTCGACGTTAATCGATAGTTTCTACTACACCTATCGATCAATGGTGGAATGGATTAGTCGACGTCGATCGATAGTTTCTACCACACCTATCGATCGATGGTGGAATGGATTATTCGACGTCGATCGATAGTTTCTACCACACCTATTGATCGATGGTGGAATGGATTATCCGACGTCGATCGATAGTTTCTACCACACCTATCGATCAATGGTGGAATGGATTAGTCGACGTCGATCGATAGTTTCTACCACACCTATTGATCGATGGTGGAATGGATTATCCGACGTCGATCGATAGTTTCTACCACACCTATTGATCGATGGTGGAATGGATTATCCGACGTCGATGGATAGTTTCTACCACACCTATCAATCAATGGTGGAATGGATTATTCGACGGCGATCGATAGTTTCTTCCACACCTATCGATCGATGGTGGAATGGATTATCCGACGTCGATCGATAGTTTCTACCACACCTATCGATCGATGGTGGAATGGATTATCCGACGTCGATCGATAGTTTCTACCACACCTATCGATCGATGGTGGAATGGATTATTCGACGTCGATCGATAATTTCTGCCACACATCTGGCACCATCATCTATCGACGATCGATTAATTGGTTAGTCGACCGGTGTCCGTCGATCAACCAAAGCTTCCACACCAATCGATAGACGCGAATCAACTTCGATCAATGCCATCGATTGACGCTTGATGGATTGTTCTAGCTACACCCTTACTCATGCAAATTTTATTGTGGGATAGACGCGATACAAGCATTCCCTCGACTATTTTCATAGCTTTTATCAACAGATCCGTTTTACGCTCATTCTGATATTACATGACAATCATTCAATCAAAACAATCACAGTTCATAGCGAGTGTGAGAAAGGGCATTGTAACAATCAATTACGCAGTCAATTGTTTACAAATAACATGAAAACTGTAGTTTCGGTTGACTGCCTGTTTGTATTCAATGACTGATAGCAGATAGTTCCAGACGTAGCTATAATAAACATATACATAGTAATATGAAGAATTGCCAGGCATAACGCGATATATATGAATAATATATTTTCTATACAATTTTTTGAGTGACCGCGCACGCAGCTCTAATTTATATTTCTATGACGTCACTAAGCTATACCTACGTAATTGCTTGTATTGCGTGCTTTATAGCACTATAACTACGTCTGTGATGGGCTTTATGTTAGTGACGTTTGATCTTACATAGCACTCCATTCATGTCAGAAGATTTTTCTCTCCGATGATGCTTCCGAAACAATTTCAGAGGAGAAACATCACAGGTCTATGTAAACAAACTGCCACACGTTACTTGACGTTACGCCTTGTTTTATTCACAGAGCTATAAACAATGTTAAACAATCACATGCTTACTACTTTATCTACGTCAGTATTAATATGTTACTCATTTATAGATTATGTCTAGGTCTACGGAGATGCCGATCTTCCGAACTCCAAGGATTTGAATCAGCTTACTTACTTGGTCTTGAACCACCTAAACTTCATCGTTATGAGAACAAGCGCAGGGTTTTACCCTTCGTTTTGTAATAAAACTCTTGAACATTCCGATTTCTGTAAATTTACACTAAAAATACAAAACAAACATTGACTTACTTACTACCCCGGAATGCAGTTTGGTGAGCGGTTTTTGGACAGTACATTTACCTTATATGAGAAAACAAGAGGCATATAACATTTCCTAAAACAGAACGTGAAACATTACGTCCAGGGGTGCAGTGCGCCGTACTGCGGCTATGCAGTGTTTCGCAATTGTTCGCACTACGAAATAGATCGGTTTTCCCTATGAAAGTAAACATCAAAGTGTTATACATATAACACTTTTGCCGATTACATGTACTTATGACTTAGCTCCTTTGGTAATATTTTTTTTTATTATTTAATTTTAGACGAGCAGCTGAGATCTGATTTATATGTTTATATCACAGTGCTTTAAAGTTCTTCACTACACTTAGTTTGTCTCTTATAGTGGTCAGATTATGCATTCGTAACCAGTGATCGAGTCTGTTGATGAAGCTGTTCACGGATGAATAACGTAATTAATATCTTCAAGAGATATCATATTTCTTAAAACTTTCTTGTACGGTGACTAGGCACAAATTCTCGTCGAGAAAGAGAACAACAACTCGACCGTGTTGAAGCGTGACTGAAATCGACATCATTTTAAATTTAACCCTACAGCTTGTTTTGCGACGGTAATCGGCGACCTTGAACGGCTACTGTTGAAGGTCCTGGATACGACAGGTGCATAACATGCTTATAAATACTTATAATTATTGTATAACTCGTCCATTCCCTACGGTGTGATTATTGGCAAAAAAGTTACAAGTCATTGCGAATAAGGTGTTTGGCATCCGTTGGAATTCCAAGACGCATTGCACCTGTGCTTTTTGCAACTGCTCCCGGCAGGTGATATCCTTGGCCATTTTAGCAACCAGATTGGTAAGGTCCACTTAAAAATACTCTTTGGAAACATAAGGTAGCAAACCTTATCAGCCTGTTATAAAATAAGATCTGATGCAAGCCCGTTCCTATAAAATACCTCAAAGATAACCAATGTTGTAGTCATAAATCTAGACGGGAACAAGTAATGGTAGCTTCTCTCCGGGAAGATCATTTAATCCTTTAACTCCCACGCAAATCCGGCAATCTGTTCCTACCAGAATTCCTTTCTGTTTAGTATGCTTTGTTCGTTAGTGGGTCACCGCGGTTCGTGTGACAACAAAGACTTGAAAGACTTAAGAACCTCCCGGGCCTTATCTTCAAATACGCAAAAGCTTTTAGCAAGGCTCTAATTTAAATGCCATAGCCAAGTGGTTTGTTCATGCTTAAAAAGTCGATACACACAAACTTGTTCCTTGGGCAACTTTATCCATATGAAAGTTTGACAAGTGTTACGGTACAGAAGCAGTAAAAGTCCTGGCAACATTTTGTGGACATAATTTATGCTACACGTTCGAGGGTCGAGCGTGCCTTCTGTTCTGAGTTCCCAACTCCAACACGACATGCTGCTCTTGGATCCTACTATTTTATGTATACTAAACTAAGATATATAATCAATATTTTGGAACCAAAACTACATATCAAGAGAAGAATAACTTGGTTGAACCATTTCCCTGTTCTGAGAGAACCAGAGCCACTGTCTTCCAATCAATCAGTGGTATATAGCTTGGTAAAGTTGCTTAATAGACGAAGACTAACTTTAAATTGACGTACATTACATCGATTCTCTACAACAACGTCTTGTTTGTCTCATTAATTTTGCATTATGTAACCTCCTCGCTCTAAAATTGAGGTACTATCTTGCTGAGAGAAGCCTCGTTCGAAACTGTCCAAACTTCGCAAGTATCAGCATAATGGCATTATATGACGTCAACATCTGGGTGCAACCGAATACCTTTTATGTAGATCAGTGGGCGGAACGGAATGGGTTCAGGCAAGTTACGTGTCTTTTAAAGACTTGTCTGTTACGTTGCATCCGATACATGAGGCAAAAGGTGAAGAGTTAACTGATATGGTGATCGTCACAGTTAACTGAAACAACTAATTTGTTTATACTTTATCATTGTCTGTCGTACTATGAATGGGGGGTCGCCCCGCATAGGTATATATGAAAAATCAAACTAGAACAAAAGGGATTCCTTTTAGTTCTTTTGGTAGATACTCTTTTATCTTCTTAACAGCCCACTAAATCCCATAGCCCAGCAAAGGCTTCCCTTTTTCCTTCCTGTCATACACTCCGTCATACCCTGTCATACTTTACTTCAGTAAAATAAAAGTCAAAAGTGTTAGTGAACATAGTATGTGGACTGATGATCACATAATGGGTCTTTCACCTCTTTCATTTACGACGTTTGCGAGTTTGTTCCCTGAAGTCGTTAAAATAAACAGGATATTTGAATAGTTCTCTCAAAATCTACAAGTTCATCAGAATAACGAATGCTAATTGTCCATCAGCTCATTACTCAATAGTCAATTAACGCTGAATGCTGGTGCGTGAGGTGGAACTAAACTTAATGGTGCATGTAGGACGATGCTCTCGGATCTATCGCTGGCTTTCTGCGCCTGGGAAACCTACATAACCACTCATGATTGGACATAAACATCTACTTATAGTAATAACTAAATTACTGGAACAAACTGATCCATATTGAGGCCTAAAGAAAGTAATTTGTCTTTGGATAGAGAGTTTTTGAGATCCTCCAGTCTCCTATCAGAAATCAATAAAATTTATATTTCTTTAGTTTACAAAATACGCTCATATAGATCATAGACGGGAAACGGGTGCAGGTCTGTTTATAAACACCCAAATAGGTACTCGAACAAAGAAATAAATAAATAAATTATATTTATATCATTAAAACTGTCAAAAAATGCGACTTGATACATGCTAAGATCTGTTTTGCGTATGAATATTCCAGGTAGGTAAACGACCTAAAATATATATGGATAGGTATTTAAGACCGGTTTCTAAATAAAATATCCCCTATACCCGAAGACCTTATCCATGAAGGACATATTATCCCTCACTTCATTGAGTATCAACTATAAATAAGCAATATTGACACCCGCGCGCGTGCCGCGTCGCCTACGCCGCTTAACATCTGGCTAAATTTATAGCTGAAATCTCGCAATTGGTCCCTAAGTGGCGTTAATTTAATTACCCCCAGTGCTGGATGCGGTTGGTTTAATAGTAGTTTTACGTCTCTTAATACTTTGTAAGATTAGAGGCTCGTATCTTAAGATAGAGCAATATTCTTTTAACCTGTATTCTTTAAGCATCTACATTGTACAAGCTTGTGACTGGGGAAGTCCCAGTGATGGGTACAGCCCTAAAAACCAGTGGCTCAATGTTTTAGCCTACTATGTACCGTGCTCTCTACCCAATTAGGAACTATGAAGTATGTGTATGAAATAGTACTTACTCGTAGGTGCAGTAGCAGTAGGAATGAAAAACTGAATGTGCTTAGTAAGAACATCCAGGTTTTAATTAATGCTACTTAAGCTGTAGTGTAGAGGTAAATCCATTGATAATGAAAGACTAGGTATATAATGTAATCCAGCGATTTTTTAACCAAAGTGAGATTTTCGTTACATTCGTAGAAATAAGCTCTACGTTAGTATCGGTAAAATACATCAATAACGGTAAAATTATTTCAGTCTTTCTAGAATATGGATGGAATGGTATACACAAGGTATAAATTCTCTACATGAACGCATGAGCTGAACGCTTCAATGAGCAATCAGTATCTCGGCTCGATTTAACAGATCTAACTGGTTTTGTGCTGGATGCTATGCATATTAAATGTGGCCTATAGTCAATACCCAGAACGTAACTAGACACTGGATGTAAATTTAAAACGAGATGCCTCGTGTAAATTTACTATGAAGAGCCTAGGTTCATCTGGCTCTATTTGGGACCGATGAAAGAGGGGCTTATTACGTAGACCATATTTTACGAAACTTGGACGCCCATGTGATTGGTATAGAAATTAGATGTGGTTTAAATTCAAAACACAGAACAGTCAACGATAATTAAGATAATTGAAATGCATATTTAACGATTTATTAGGTTTGGTTATCAATGATTTGGCAGACTCGTCAACTAATCTTTGTTCAAAATCAAGAATCAACCCACTAAGCATTTGATAAGATGTTTGAAAATGCCTAGTTTTAATTAGAATTAAAGAGCTGACTCATATTTAACTATGCTCACCCAGATTTAGTATATTACCTTGAATAACACTCATAGCTCCAAACATTACCGGCGGCTGTGCCGCCGACACATTTACGAAACACATGTTTAGTTTGTTATCCCTCTACAAAGTTCCCATTTATGGCATTACATCATCCTCCCGTATGATCCTCACACTTTTATAAGTTCGTCTCGGTTTGTTGTGTGTTGCGACATGATTCACTTCAGCCTGCTATCATGAATCATCCCAATTATACGGAATATCTATGTTAGAATAGAAAAATTCGCATTGTTAATGAGTTAGATCGTAGTAGGCTTTAACCAGAATTGAGACCGAGAGGAGTTCGTAGAATTTTTGAACGCATTTTTTTTTTGCGGTTCATATTATTTTTTGATTTTACGCGTAAACCTAGCAGAAAAATAGTCTGCCTCGAAAAAACATGTTGTTTTACCTATGTATGTCGAAGTTACTTTTATATTAGGTTCGTAGATGAACGGTGTGTATTTCAATAAATCAAACGAAAAAATTCAAATCCACACAAATAATTAGAAATAGATCCACCTTAAGAAATAATTAACTGCAGCAATAAAGATGAACTAAAGAAGATCGTAAAACTACCAAAAATTTACTTATTTTACAGAATTTCTTGTGAGACTTTATTGTTTCTTCATGTTAGTTTTACAAATTACACGCCTTTTGTTCAAATAATACATCTTTTCGAAGTGTAAAACAATCTTGAATTAGTAATTTCATACCAAATGCAAACAAGGATAAAGTTAAGTATACGGTCTCATCTGAAGAGAGCCCTAAAAGGGTGGCTGCGTAAATGTTTTATCAAGCAGTCTTTGCACGAATCTGTAAAGTTTTTACTCTGCTAAATATTTAATACCAGCAACACCAACATTTGTGGAATATCGTTCTCTCATGACATGACCATCTTTTGACTTTATGAATATTTCATACCAACTCTATCACACACAAACTGCAAATTCTTATAAATAACTGTAAAATTAAACTTCTGAGTCTGAGTAACATTGCTAGTTTTGGTCCAAGGCAGACATCCCTTGTAAGGCATACACTATGTGACAATAACAAACACCAGCCTATACCAATCCACAGCTGAACTAAAGTCTCCCATAATAAACACCTTATTGGCGAGAGCCAATAAGCGTAAGGAGTATGGCTTTACCCCCTTATTCTTACGCTGGGCATGCGGGCTAGGGATCGCAGGGCAGGTCACAGCTTTTTACTCATCGCCCTGACGTTGCAGCAAGTCGCGAGCCAAGGGATTTAGCCACGATTCAGCTGTGCTCAGAACTATACACAGTTCTGTAATTATGTTTTTGTGTATGCATGTAAGGCTGCGCCGTAAGAAGAGGAAAGGTGAGAGGAAATAAAAATAAAAAGCCGATATTCACTGACCAATTTATAATGGGTTAAGTGCTATTTATATAGGTAAACATAAAACTAGTACAACAAAATTTTTCAGCAACCAGTTTGCTGGTCAGGTTGTCTTTCGACATAGGCCTCCCTTTCTTCCACTCACCTCTATCACGAGCTAATCTCCTCGATCCCTTTGGTAGGTCATCTTTGACGTCCCTTTCGTCATTTTCCATTCCTAGGAAACCATTTCATAATGTCTTTCGTCCACTTTTCTCTATTCGTTCTCGTAATGTGGCCGTAAGCGCTGTAATACTACAAATAAAAAATATATTTTTTATTTGTAGTATTACAGCGCTTACTTTTTAACCGACTTCAAAAGGAGGAGGTTCTCAATTCGTCTGTACGTTTTTTTTGTATGTATGTATGTTACGCGATATCTCCGCCAATTATGGATCAATTTTGAATATTATTTCACTGTTGTATAGAAAATGATCCCGAAGGGGTCCCATAATTATCCCCATTTTTATCCCCAGGGTGTTAGTATTTATCCCGCAAAAATTATATAAGTGTAAAAGTAAGGCAGTTTGAAGTCGGATTATCGTTTTTTAAAACACGCCATATTATTTCATCTTCCTTATTTTTGATGTGAGATCTGAGAGGAAATAATGGAACATAAAAGCGGGAAAGGGGCCTGAGGATACTACACTCCGGCCACGGAGATGGATGTGGCATTAGTAGCTCGAGCAGTTCAGGTTGGCGTACCCTGAAATACAGTTTTTGTTCAAATATCTTTCCAATAGCTCACCGGATTCACTGCATATTCAAAACATTTAGTTTTTTTATGAAAATATATTTTAATGAAGGGATTTCCTTTCTAAATGGCCTATGGACCCAAACTAGATTATAATAAGAATATTCAAACAAAGGAACCAAAGCATTCATTATAATCTATTTACAATTTCCGACTTAGGGTGGATGTTGATAAGAAATATCCTCAAAGATAACACTCGGTAATTTCGAAACCGTGCCAATTTATAGGCAATTATCGCATCCATATCCATCAATCTTCTATATAAACACAGCCACAAGTTTCCATCAGATAATGCGCTAGCGTGCTCTGTCAGAATCTTTTTCTAGCTGGTTATGTAAAATAAGTTTTTAAGGACACTACACATCTGCAAGATGACCCACTACCAGGGCTTTTTTCACGTTTGTACCCAAAAAAGAATGGAAAAAGAGTAATTCCACCAAAACTTTAAAATGCCTGAACTGATTTGGGTGTATGGGCTATTGTTAAAATCTGTACATCATCCCGAGTAACTTCTTATGTTTTTTGATAAGAATTAACGCAGTTGTTATTATATTTCTCTGTTCCTCATAATTCCTAAAAAAATCCTCCTTTGGTAGTCGGGTAATTAGCTTCCTTTATTAACTTCATAATCTGTCATTCATTTCTGATAATAAAATATTTTTTTCGAATAATTAACTCGACGTGGTTAAGTCGTTTCGTTTAGAAGTTCCTATGATCACCGTCAGTCTCCATCATCACTTTCCCGAGTGAGATGGCGGTCAAACGCTTTACCATTACCAATAAAAAAAAACAGACCAGCTGGATGGGTACATTGCATTGTCACCAAACTTACATAAGAATACCAAATTTTACTTGGTACTTGGTCTTAAATTTAGTTGCAAGATTTCTCCTACATAAACTAACAGGGCAAGTAGAATAAAAGCTTGTAATATACGTTAAACTGATACTGATTTATCGTATCTTGGAGGACCCTCTGATTATCCAAATCAGGGTCTGATTTGGATAATCAGCGGGTCCTCCAACATACAATAAGGATAAGTAGTAGAGATAGGTAATTATAGCAATTAAAAGCGACATTACTGTGGCAAAATGCAAAGAAACTTTGAGCTTAACGCCACT
The DNA here is from genome assembly GCA_947859395.1 of Eupithecia insigniata. NCBI lineage: Eukaryota > Metazoa > Arthropoda > Insecta > Lepidoptera > Geometridae > Eupithecia > Eupithecia insigniata. The sequence goes on from OX402002.1 coordinate 5,017,078, forward strand.
CACTGTTGTAAAATTTCTTTGTTTTCTATAATAACGTAATAGTGCCCTTATTAGTTAAATTTGCGTTTAGAAATATTTTAATTAAACATTTGCATAATGTTATGCATGGTAACGCTGAAGGATAGTTTTTTAATTAATATGGACTTGATAACATAAGGTTTATGTAAAGTCGACGCTCTATAGCCATCTTTGTCTTCAAAATTATGCGTTGCTTTTCGTAGAATTTCAAATAATACAATGACCACAGTACTGACGTACTGAAAGCTTTTGCGTTCTCAGAACTGAAAGCTTTTGGCTTGAATAATATTACCTAAGTGACTTGTGATTCTGAATCATGTTTATAAAATAAACACTGCTCTATACTCGACGCAAGCCCGGACCTGTTCGTGGGTTCTGGGAAGTAAATAGAGATGAGTCCGGTATTAAATAACTAACTCAGTAACTGTTAGTATTGTTTTAAAATATCTAACGATATTGTAAGGTCTGCATACCGCTAGGGAATACCTGTGCAAAGCGAGCATCGCGCGTAATCGACCATGAGCCATAATTACCCAAAGCTTCAATACCTAATATCATCTACGCATACTAGCGTACCGTTCACCCTTAAAGTTATGTAGCTGCATCACATATTTGGTATTTCTAACCGATTTGGTTAGAAATACTTGTTGCAGCTACATAACTTTACGGGTGAACGCCATATCTACCTAACGCTTCAATACTATAACTACCCAACGCTTTAATATCTAACTATAATCTACGCATACTAGCGTACCGTTCACCCGTAAGGTTATGTAGCTGCAACAAGTATTTGGTATTTCTAACCAAATTGGTTAGAAATACCAAATACTTGTTGGCATCCCTGTTTAACACTATATTTTTATTGCAAGTAAACGAGATAGGTAGCTAATTTAAATATCCAATACTTGTGGCCATCCCTGTCTAACACCAAGATTCTGATCCGAGTAAAAGAGATAGTTAGGCTATTTTCCATCGAGCGTAGTAACATTACCTTAATCTGTGGCACTGCGTTCAACCGTTCAAATATTTTATTAGTACGAGATTTTTTCACTGGTAGCGCGGAAATAGTTTCCTACCATCTTTTTATTTAAATTAGCAGTGAATACCTTCCTACCAGGTACAGGTGAAGCTAGCGTTGCCTCTGATTTTTGTTATTATTTTTATTACGTCATACAATATTATCAAATATTCTCTTGCAATTTGAATTGCTCATGTAATTCTCGAATTTCTTTTTCGCGCACCAGGTGCTGCCATCTAGGTCAAATCAACATTATATAGCAAGAAAATAATAAAAAGGGAATTAAAATACCTACCTACCTACTAACACATATAGCGTGATAAACTTTTTGAACTTTCGCGATGCGATCATAGGGGAAAATTTAACAAAAGTTACGCGATAAAATATAATAATTAATCTTTAGCTCTATAAATAACATTGTTATCTATTTATGTCAAGCGCCACCTAGTGCGCAATCAGACCTAGATTCTCAGCACTGTCTATTGATATTATGGGTGATCGTCACGGGTTGGCGCGAGATTCAAATTATTTTGTGATTTTTATTTTATTCTGCGTTTTACGAAGAACAAAATTAACGGAAAAGTAATTTGAAAATAATGAGAGATTTTTTAGCCCATAATCTCTTATTTTCTAAAATGCTCTAACACTACCAATGAGCCGAAGTTCGTTGTTTGTAAGTAAATAGAAAATGGGTTTACAATTTGCGCCAACTTACTTTTCCGCTAGATTTATTCCTTGAAGAAAGCAGAACAAAATTAAAAGCTACAAAAAAAAATCAATATAGCGCCAACCCGTGAAGAACCACCTTATAATAATGTATATACAACTTAATTCACGAGCATATCGATAGATAGCGCTTTAAATATTATAAATTTTTAAAAGGACTTTTGTTCAGTATCTGTGTTTTCTAAGGATAGTAAAAAATATATATCTATTATATACGTAGCTAGATACATCAGTTGTCTACCTATTAACAGAAGCTCTTATTACTCTGGGGCGAAATGATGCTGTATGGATTCAGTAGTCTTAGATGCAGACAAAAGCGTGACGACCTCTGTGGCGCGGTGGCCGAAGGTACGCCTGCGACGCAGGAGGGTTCAACTCCCGTATCGGGTTAAATATTTGTACAATTTGCAGATATTTGTTCAGGGTGTTCTGGATGTTTTCTATGTATAATATATCTATCTATGTAGTGTATTATATTAAGTAGGTGTATCAGTTATCATATATACCCATAACACAAACTCTGCTTAGCTTGGAGCTAGATATTGCTGTGTGAATTGTCCAGCATTATTCGATTTGGGCCGTGGGGCCACGGCGTACGAATATCGACCCCTCCAACTCAACCCGTGGTGTCGAGCCGACTAAGGGAACCTACCAGAGGAGGGGCAGCAGCTTCCTTCTGAGTATTTTTAAACACCAACACTGCGATCACCAATCCGCCTGCCAAGCGTGGTGATTTTGGCAAATCCCCCCCTACATGGGAGACCATCCACTCGATGGACCGACGACATCGTAGCGGTCGCAGGGAGTCGATGGATGGAGGCGGCTCAGGACTGATATTTGTGGCGTCGTACGGGGGAGGCCTATGTCCAGCAGTGGACGTATATGGGCTGATGATGATGATTCGATTTGATGTTGCCTTCGTGTCGTCTTATTTAGGCACTTGTGGCGTAAGGGGGGGTCTGGGTGCCTCGGGGCGGCGGTTCAGCATTTTTGTTTCCGTTCCTTGAGGGAGGGGGGGGGGGGGGGGGGGGGTGTAGAATAACGGTATTGGGTACCACTTGGTGCTAGCGGTATTGGAAAATAATACCCAACTAATCATCGATGGCCAAAAAACTCAATAACTCCCATCCGTAGAAGTAAAGGTGTTACTTGGTTTGTTAGTTCTAGTACCTTATTATTTAGATTTCTGTGGTTCTAATCTAAGGTGAACGTGCTTCTGATTACAAAGTTACGTGAAAAATAAGCTTTGCTAGTAGACTCTCCTACCTACAAGTAGACCGAAGGGCAGCAGCTAGTAGGGTTATAAAGGCGAAAGAATGTTAAGAGTGTTAGTGCGCATGCGCAAACAACGTTAAAATAACAGATCAGACGGATCGGGCTCAAAATTTCGCATAGTGGTAGATAAGATAAATTCATTTATTTTACCCATAAACACAATAACAATAAAAAAGTAATTAACAAAAAGTCAAAGTATGTACATTAATAAATAAATCTTAAGTTAACAAAAGTAACATAATGTAAATAATGTCCCTATGTATTATAATAGTTCTGTTATTTACTATCTCTGCACTACCAACACCCTTTTCCTTATATATTTTCTCGATTCCTAGGTTGCGTGGAAGAAATCGCTCTCAGCGACAAGGCCGCCATTTGTACTGTTTTTTTACTTAGATATAAGATTGTTTTATTAATGTTAATTTAAGTACAATAAAGTGTTCATTCATTCATAATGAAGTACTAAAATCTAACAGTTTTTAGGTAAACATAGGTTAAGTAAAAATTGTTTACCTATTTCAGCATTAAAAGTGGTACCTCTAGTAGAACTAAAATATCAGCTCTAACTCCTAAACTGGCATGAAACATAAAATGCAGTCCATTCGATACATAAGATAAAAACGCCAGAATACTCCACTCTTTTAGTAAATAAAGGTATTTATTCTGTGTCACGTATACATACGTGTAGTACGAGAAAAGATAGTTTAACAAATATAAATTATAAACGTGACAACAAAAACGGTTGTCGCGTAGATTGTCGTAACGATGATGCTACTGTGCGCTGGTTTCATGCGACACCTTTTGATCCCCGATAAAGGGAACATATCATCATATCAGCCCATACACGTCCACTGCTGGACGTAGGCCTCCCCCATACGACGCTACAAATAGCGGTCCTGAGCCGCCTTCATCCATCGACTACCTGCGACCGCTACGATGTCGTCGGTCCATCGAGTGGATGGTCTCCCATGTAGAGGGGGTTTTGCCATAATCACCACGCTTGGCAGGCGGATTGATGATCGCAGTGTTGGTGTTGAAAAATACTCGGAAGGAAGCTGCTGCCCTTCCTCTGGTAGGTTCCCTTAGTCGGCTCTTACGACATGTACCTATGTAGGTATATCACTCAGTAATTACACAATCCGTAACTTTAACTAGCTACATACTAAGTTGTATGAACTGTACATGGTAGGTCCACTCTTGTTCCAACTAAACATTTGATTCGACCTAATCGACAAAATCACTTCCTGAAATTGTTATGAGTGTATGATTGTTTCACAACAGGGTCCACCAACTAGCTGACTGTTGTCAAACATGCTCAATTAACGTATGATTCAATATTATACAATTTGCTTTGTAGGTTTACGTTGATAAGGTCTGTAGGGATATCATCATCATCATATCAGCCCATATACGACATAGGCCTCCCCCATCGCCTCCATCCATCGACTCGAGAATATATTTCTTCATGTCTAGAGTCTAGACCTTACATCTATTATATACAAAATCAGCCTGATCCATTCAGTACCGTAAAACGGTGTGAATAGAGACTCCAGGGTGAATAGAAATATACGAAATACTGGCGCAAAACATCCTTTTGCACAGGTCAGATCCACTGACATAGCAGGTCAGTCACGCACTAACGATACTTCCACTGCTACCAGCTAGCCAGGTAATGTCTTGCTCCAGTATTTCGTCCATTTCTATTCACCCTGGAGTGTCTTTTCACCCCGTTTTACCCGGTACTTAGTTTTAGCCTATAGAAGTAAAAAATATTGAATTATCCTGTAATGTGACAAATCGTATTTCAATAGAACAATTAGGAAAAACTTAAAATACTGCTGTATAAGCTGTAATGTACATATATGTTGACTGATATTGTTAAGGAGGTAAACAGAGGTAAATAAGGAAGTTTTAATGTTAATTTTAGGTACATTGCCTACATTATGTATACACTATGTATGACTCAATGCAGTATTTATGTCATTATTGTTCTCTTTATATTCAGTCAATTTCAATCAAAGAGTTTCAATTCAATTTCGTTTTGTTTATTTATTCATAAGAACATAACATCAGAATGCTTCCAAAGCGTTATGTATACGTGGTACAATACAATCGTAAACCTTAAAAGCCTTTTATTAAGGTTTAAGATTGTATTGTACATTCACACAAAAAATAAGCATAAAACTAATTTGAGTACTTATAAAAATTACACAACAGAAGTTACATATAGTTAAAAACTGGATGTAAATAGCTCAAACTTGAAACATTAATATTGTTACCTAGAATTACAGTTTCTACACAAATTTATCTTTATCTTTTACAACGAAATAATAGAAACAAACTAGAACTAGTATTTAAATATCAAACAGTTGAGCTAACTGCAGACTGTTGCAAACAATCTAGAGGTAGCGAAACTGACTTTTCACATGGTAACTAACAATAGTACCGAACGGTGTTACGGGACGGAATTCACCCTTCGCAACGAGCATGAAATATCAAAAATCTGTCTCGTTGCTCGTTGCGAGAATCTTCTTTCCCCGTACTGACTGCACGAATGTTCGCTGTGTACCACGTTACATTACGTCCCGTAACATCGGACGGTACCGGCTTTAGGTTTCTTCTCATAGATGAGTGTGAGCCTAGCTATTTGATGCCCACAAGTTGATAGACCTCCACTGCCTTCCGGACCCACGGCACAACTACTTTGCTCAACTGGTTGTGCCTTGAGTGCTTTTGATTCCCTTTTACACCACTCTCTTTGATAATATCACTAAGTCAGAATGAGACACACCTAGTATTTTATACTTGGAAATTTCAAATGTATACCGCAATGTAACAAAGATGTTGAAGAAAATACCGTTTAAATTTATTCGGTTAATCAACATGCTACGGATACTTACTCAGTCATCCCTACAATAAATATCATCAATCAGTAAAACAATCAATTTTTACGTGATTGGTAGAAATACTAGCTAGTATTTTGTCACAAATATTTTGAAGTTACAGTCACGTAATTCACAGGTATCGGATGTTGCCTAGTATAACCCAAGACTTGAGTCGTTGGGAACTCAGAAACCACTCTGATTCCCCATAGCACAACTACGTCTCATTCCGGTACTGGGTAGTCATAGGTGCTGTTCATAGGCCTCAAAAGACCATCGCAATGACCGGTCTTGCGGTGCCTGCTGCCTGTATAAGATCAAAGTGCTTTATTACTTAGGACTCTTGGACACGTCACAAAATTCAAATTACATAAATAAAAATAGGAAGTAAAGTGATTACTTAGATGTTTTGTTCACATCAATCTTAGCGAACAAGAAACCTTTACCTTTTTAGGTTGTTCCGAGTAATTATCGTTGGAAAAAAACTCGTCCCAAGGTTTTTTATCCTCTAGTCTAGTAGATAATCTGATATTTTGTTTTAAGCCTTTTTACAAAGGATATGTTTAATAATTTATTTTTATTTATTTATTGATAATTTTTGCAACTCACTTGAAGTTTTGTTGTAGAAGCGTATACATTGCCCTTTAAAAGATATCTACGTTAATATTGTGTAGCATAGTTGCAGGCACAGCAAGTTTATTCTTATTTCTAGTATTTAAACGATGTATGTACATATGTATATATATATGTATTTAGGTGAACATACTTTTTAAATGTTATGTGGCGCTTCGGGCGAAGGTCCGTCTGCGACGCAGGAGGTTTCGGGTCCGATTTTCGCCTTGGAACAAATATTTGTACGATCTGCAAATATTAGTTCGGGTGTTCTGGGTATTTTCTATTTATAATAACGTAACGTATGTATATGTCCAAGTACCTATCTATGTAATCTGTCTATATGTATGTATAAAAATGAACCCCTGTCTCCTGAACCGGCTAGGTATAACTTGAAAACGGCTTTAACGATTTTATTCAGGATTTCAATGTCTTCTAATACTTCTTAGAAGGTTCTTACACTAAAAAAAAAAATTGCGCAGAACCTTAGAAAATTTAAGAACACTTAACGACTAACTTTATTATAAACTTTTTTAATGTAACCTTAGCCCCAGCGTTATATACTCTTTCGTAAGCACGTTTGAAATAACTGTCAGTCGTTTGACTTGAATGACAGGACAACGTCTGTCGGGTCAGCTAGTATGTATAGTATATATAGAGAGTACTGATGCGGAAATCCCTCCTATCACTGAGGGGGAGTTTGGTGGTGCAATCCTACATCTACGGGTGAAAAACTCTGCCCCGGGACCGGACGGTGTGCCAGGACGTGTCTTGGCACGCGCCCTTAAATATTTGGGGAATCGGACTAAGGAGCTATTCAACTCCTGCCTTGAAGCGGGTCGGTTCCCCAAAGTGTGGAAAGACGGCCGCCTTTGCCTGCTTCGGAAGGAAGGACGTCCCCCCGACTCACCGTCCGGTTACAGACCAATTATTTTGCTCGACGAGATGGGTAAACTCCTCGAGCGCATAGTGGCTGCCTGTATAGTTGAGCATTTAGCTCAAGAGGGTCCTAATTTGTCAGAGCTATGCTGATGATACCCTGTTCATCGCCCGGGGAAGCAGTTATGAAGAAGTTGCGCACCTGACCTCAGTGGGCTCAACCCTCCTGGTTGGCCGCAATCAACTCTTGGGGCTAAAGGTGGCTTTAGAGAAAACAGAGGCCCTCCTATTCTATGGGAGAGGTGGAAAGCCGCCAACTGGTGCCTATATTATGGACGACGGCGTGCGGATCATGCTAACAACCCGCATGAAATATCTGGGAATTACGCTGGATAGAGCCTGGAAATTTACTGAACACTTCCAGCTGCTGACTCCCAAGATACAAAGTGCGGCTGGGTCTCTCGCTCGCCTCTTACCCAATCTAGGTGGACCCGGAACATCCTGCCGCCGTCTATTTACAGGGGTTATCCGCTCCATGGCACTGTATCGAGCACCAGTGTGGGCAGACGCTCTGACCGCAAAAAACAGGGCTCTTCTGCGAAAACCACAGAGATTAATGGCGATTAGAACGATACGCGGCTATCGTACTGTTTCATACGGGGCCGCCTGTGCGCTCGCGGGATCTCTACCATGGGATCGAGAAGTAAGGGTGCTTGCAGATTTGCACAAGCACAAAAAAGATGAACAGGCACAAGGACACCGACTGGCTCCTCAGGAAATCCAGTATGCGCGGGAACAAGCGAGGGAGGCTGCTACCCAGGAGTGGGCCGAAGAACTGGAGTTCGCTCGCTATGGCCGGTGGACTATTGACGCGTTACGTCCTGTCATGGGAGAGTGGGGGCGCCGGGAACACGGTGCCCTTACGTTCCGATTGGTGCAGGTACTGACTGGACATGGTTGTTTTGGGCGGACCTGCACCGTGTTGCTAAAAGAGAGGAAACTCCTGCTTGTCATCACTGCAGCGCTCCCAAGGACACAGCACAATATACCCTTGTGGAGTGTAGTGCAGCGTCAAGCACTGATAAAGAGTAGTTGGTCAGGACCTCTCGCTGCTGAGCCTGGTGAATGCCATGCTTGACAACGAAAGAGCCTGGGAAGCCATGGTTTCCTTCTGTGAAGATGTCGTTTCACAGAAGGAGGCAGCGGAGCGAATCAGGGAGGAAAAACCTCAAGCTGACCCGCTCCGCCGGCGGAGGACCGGAAGGAGGCGACGGCAATTCCATCGCCTTCTTCCGCTCGATGGAGACCAGCTGGGTGATGGTACGAGGAGAACCACCCCAGCATTGCACAGCTCTCCAATAGGTAGGGACGCCCAAAATGCCCCGGGACATGCCTCGCCCTTTACGGGGACAGCAAGAAGGATCCGTCCAAGACGGATGATCACACATGACAGGGTAGCGGTCGAATCCGACCGGGAACCCGCAATCCTGTCAAGTGCCAGTGCGCCGTCAAACGAATCGTCTGGTGACGAGTGGTTTGATGACGCTCTGGCACTAAGGTGAGAGCGGAAGTATCGATGGGTTTTTAGTTGGTATGTCACTAGCTGCTAACACTCTATTAGTAGCTCAGTGGAGAGCCCAACATACCCCTGTAGCCCTCCTCAGGCTATAGGTAATGCGCAAACAGCATTTTCCCATCGTAAAAAAAAAGTATGTATAGTATAATGTTTATTATTATTTATTGTATTCTATTAGTCAGTCATCTAGTACCCATCATAACATAACACAAGCTCTGCTTAGCTTGGGGCTAGAAGATGCTGTGTGGATTGACCAGCGTTATTAAAAAAATGTTTAAAGTGTGTTTTTAAATCTTTTTTGTTTTGTTTCAGGTAGTGCCACATCTCTTAGGCTCCCTAGTCGGCGGCAGTATGAGCCCCACACAGCATTTGGAACAACAGCAGGCTTTAGTTAAACAATTCGCTGAGATATTGGAATTCGTGCTCAAGTTTGATGAATATAAAGTAAGTAGCCTGTTCCCCTTTGTCATTGTTTAAATGGGTCAAGTCTCTTCAATTATTTTCCTTGTAACTTAGGCTTAGGCTTAAAATATGAATACTTAGGTCTGAGTTTTACAAACTTAAAAAAAGAGAGTATATCTTCGTCAATTATTATTACCGATTTTGATTTTCGTAGACAATGATTTTTTTTATCTTCGAGCTTCGTCTGTAACTCTACTAATTGTTCTGTAAAATAAAAAAACACTAAATATTCAGAAGTTTGAAGTCGGTTTTTAGTTCCTCTGAAAAACACCGAATTTTAAGTGGCTCGTTATGAGTAACTATGGTGAAGGCCACGTGAAATAAAAGTATCATGTGGCCGTTTCTGATTCGTTTTCGTGCAAACCAAATTATGTCGCTTGCATAAGATTAGCGTTTGCACGGAAACGAATCATAAACGATTTCGATTTTACGAATACGTGCCTGGTAAACCTAAACCGAACAGAAATAAAACTACCTAAAAAGTAGTTTCTCATAGATCGCTGACCATTTCCTACGAATCCATGTTCCAATGAAGTACCATTAATGGGGCTTTTGGTAATTATTTTGATTTTTAGTAATACATCTCATAAATTATTAATTTCTCCAAAAGTCGAGTCGAATCGAAATTAGTTAAAAGATGGGTTCATAGAAAATGTTTTACAATTTACGGTAAACTACTTTTCTGCTATTGATATTGCTTGTAGAACGCAGAAAATATTAAAAACCGCTAAAATATTTGAATATCGCGCAGATTATTTGAATTTCGCGTGGATTTCTGCAAGATTTCGCGTGGATTTCTGCAAGATTTCGAGTCACGGAAACTTTTCGATCGAGTTAGAATAGCTGTGCTGAGGGCCTACTCGCAAAACGGAAATCGAAGTTTCTGATTCGTTTTCAAGCACACGGTAATATTATGCAAACGACATAAGAGATCGTTTTGCACGAAAACTAATCAGAAACTTCGTTTTTCCTTTTCCGAGTAGGCCTGCTGGATGAACCGAATTTTCGATCCTTTAGATGCGGTAAAGGATCGAAAATTCGAAATCTTTTATTTAAACATGCATTAGTTACTTGACCACATTTTAGTTGCAATTTACAAAATTATAGTAAACTAGCTGCTGCCCGCATCTTCGCCCGCGTTTTATCGGGATAAAAAATTGCCTATATATTATTCCAGGTCCCAAACTATACCCACACCAAATTTTAGCCTAATCGGTTCAGTAGTTTTTGCGTGAAAGAGTAATATCCATACATCCATCCATACAAACTTTTACGTTTATAATATTAGTAAGATTGCACTAAGCGGAACTTCAGGCCAATCTCCTTTCATGACTAATCAACCGACTTCAAGGAGGAGGTTCTCAATTCGACTGTATATTTTTTTTGTACGTGTGTTACACGATTATTCCGCCAATTATGGACCGATTTTGAAAATTCCTTCGCTAATGTATAGAAAATGGTCCTGAGATGGACCCATACAATTTTTATCCCCAGGGGATTGGTGGTTAATCCCACATACTAAATACATCCCACATAAAAACAGTGTAAAAGTAAGAGATTCAAAGTCGATTATTATGTTTTTGGAAACTATCAAATAATCACAATGGTAACAAACAGTTTCCATGGCAACGGACGTAAACAAGAGGTCTATTTTAAAAAACATAGGTATTAAAAAGTGTCGGATCGCGTAAAACGAAGGAAGGACCCATCCGAGTCCAGGGTGTAAAACTACTTCCAAACCAATTTACATTAGTCAGGAATTCGACGTAGGTTTATCGTTTTTTAAAACACAATTATTTATTAACCGATTGGATATTCCGTACATCGTAGTCGAATACTAATTGTAATTATCTTACTAATATCATCATTTCCGGCTCAAATTAGAAAGTTATCAATTATAATGTTCAGTTGAATTTAATTTTATTTGTAAAATAAATTAGTAAACGAAGATTTTTATATACATATGTACATGTGTCGCGAGTAATAGCATGCAGACGTCATCATAACGTGAAGTAATAAAACCGGCCAAGTGCGATTCGACTAGCACACGCATGGTTCCGTACCATCGTATATAATTATTCCGACTCCGCCCATCGTTGCTTAACTTCGGTGATCGGCAATTAACTTGGTATGGACGTTGGACGCCTTAATTATTGAATTTATATTGTTATAGCGGCAATATATTTAATATTTACATACTCTGTCAAAGTTTCAACTGCTTTTTACTGTTCAAAATATTACAGTCTTGACAAAAGTAGAGCAAAAATAGCCAAACAATCAAGTTGGGAGCCCCGTTAATTCTAACTGATATTTGTATTATTTGTTATTGTAGCAGCGGCAACAGAAATTTACCAGTACATTTTCTGAAAATTTTAACTATCTACCTTTTACGGTTCATGAGATACAGCCCGCTGAAGGACGGACGGACAGACAGACAGCGGAGGCTTTGTAATAGGGTCCTGTTTTCACACTTTGGGTAGGTGCGTAACCCTAAAAATTTTAAATTATTTGTCAGCTTCGAAAACCCGACATTACAAAATACTCGTACATTATGTATTCGTACTTTCATTTGATTTCTATTTCGCTTCTTATTTATATTAATTTTAACGAGGGCGATTATTTTCTACCACATTTTTTTTTTTAAATAATACAAGTGTGATGAATGTGATGATGTTCTGGTGTTCTATTTTATTTTTTATTTCATTAGACCACATGTGTTCATGATTTTAAACTATTTTTGATCATTTGATGATGACTCTAGCTAGTTCAACACTCTAATTAGTTCCATTTTGACTATCTGTACACCAACAAAAATACATTGAAAAGAACATGCACAATGGGCGGCCTTATCCATTAGAAGCGATCTCTTCCAGGCAACCTCTGATTGAAAAGAATTATATGAATTTAAGAAAGGCAGGGGTATACCTAAAGTTGTCTAAAATAGAAAACAAATACCTAACAGTAATGTACCGCCGGGAACATCCCACTTTTTTGAACCTCTAAGAATTTTACACCCTGTACCTATAACCAAAGTACATAATATTTCGTTTATTTATTGCTTTAATATCGATTATGTCCCCAATTTCCCATTAGCTACTATAGTGGAGGTACCTAGACCTACATACTTCTTCAAGGGCAAAAGCTGATTAGCCTGACATTGACAGGCTTTCTTTTGCGTGTGCCGGCGCCATCATCACATCTCATCCATTTTGCCAACTGCTCGATAATTAATTGCAATCTTTCGTGTGAGAATCTACACGTATTTGGCAGATTGCATTTCGCTTCAAGCACTTTGGATTCCATTCCAGACTGTTTACCTCAAACGTTCAATCCATCTTGAATTGCTCTTCTTGCCAATCATGAAACGTCTCAATTTCATGTTAGAATGCATTAGGCTCTGAATAGATTCATTGGAGCTTTTGGTATCTTTGTTGATACTTTGTCCACAACCACAACGGAATAACAAAGCTGTAATTTATATTAACTACCTAAAAACTACCTAACCTACCTCATGACAACACGTCCACTCCACGCTGAGTTAGTGTTGATTCGACACTGCGACCGTCAGTTCTAAACCAAAACCTTTTGCAACCTCTTATGATCTATTTTTCTTGTTTTATCTACCAATGGGTTCCTTCTCAGAACTATCATTAATAATCATTATACTTATGTATAGCACTCGCCTTTACATTAATTCGGGGGATAAAGGGTCTCTGCTGTTGGCTTCGGCCCCACACATGCCTCCCAGAGTTACAAATAGATAAAATTAATCCATAGGCTCCCGTACTATTTATAAACTATGTTTCAGGAGACGAACTTTAAAGTTATTCTGTGTCTAACGAAACGCTTACATCAATTTAAAGATCTTATTTTTTTAATATAGATTAGTTCCTCGGAGAGCTGTCCTCGATGACGACGATCCTCTATTAATTCAGTTGATATAGCTCTATAGGAGTCTGTAGCTTCCTTCCATATTGCTCTCAATTGTGTGTATTGGATGATACATAACGTCCGCAAAAGGCGGCGACAAAAATATAACCCATTCGACTGAATGCGTCATAAAAATGTTGAAATGAAGGCAGTTCCAAAAGCAATCATGATATCAAAAGCATAAAAGCAATCAGTCTATTGAATAGTCTGTTTTACCACCTATAGTGAAGAGGAGGAGTTTATTTAATCGTAAGAGGCCGAGTTTATAAACTTAGTCCATAGCGTGGTTTGTAATATCTAGTTTTATCGAGGAACCATAATATTTGATACTACTTTGTTCTAGAATCTAAGATATTTTTTGTAAAGGAAGGGATAGCATTAAAGCCAAGAAAAAAGTGCGAATAATTTTTGTGTTCACAGCTTTCATTCGTCTCTCATCCGTTTTCGAAGTCCTAAAAGTACCTTTTACACGCAGGGAGTGTGTTTGCAATTGTACGTTGTTGAAGTTTTTGCTCTGTTCTGTCTGTTATTTTTATGAGTTTTTGTAAGTACTCATACATAAATGTCTTTAAGAAATTTTAATGATAAAGTGATAGCAAAACTTAATGAGCTCTATGAACTTAGGCACGGAAGCAAAAATGCGCAAGTACAATCAAATAGAAATATTTACCAACCAGCGACCCACCTGGGCTTCGGCTAGAAATCCTTTTTATGGTGCTAATAGAAACATCTGTCGCAGCTGCAGTCCGCTGAAGTACCATTTTGAGGTTGAATTAATAATTAAAAATATTTAATTTCAGATAACATACGTACGGTACGATTACGAATTAAGACCTATTCTTCTTTTCTCATGAAACTCATGACATCAACCACCATTTTCGATGTTTGACGACGCAGTACGTTTTATCTACTGCTCTACTTATCCCAAAAATTTACGATTTCGTCGGATCCCCCCAAGATTACCCCGAGTGCTAGGGCTTACGCACTATAATAACAAAAACCTTATAAATATCTTTGTTTACAAAAAATATCTTGGATTCTAGATATAAGTTGAGAGAGCAATAAATAAAACTATCTGGCACATGATATAATTTGATATTATCAGGTATAAACTATGATCACAGCCCATTTATTAGGTTAGTCCTAGTATGCTATGGGGTCCCTAGGGACACAAATACATTTGAACTTCTGTTCATAAATTTTCATTAGAACGCGTTATCAATAACGATAAACAATGGGCGCGGGCACGCCTAGAACGAATAAATTAGGTCCATAATTCAATAAGCAATTGCTCAGGGCCTTTTGACCTCAACCTTGTTCTTGCTGTGTCGTTGCACCGAGTCTCTATACAACTTAAATAGGTATGAGTAGTACGGAGAATGTTTACAGCACCGAGTTATCGGAACAGGCTCGTATTGCGCACTGGTTGCAGAAAATCTGCTGTTTATAATTTTGCGGTCAATGTTCCTAAAAGTAATACCTAAACCAAACCTGCGTATTTTCACGTATTTTTAACCGTCTTCGAAAAGAGATGAAGGATGTATGTATGTTTTTTTATGTATGGTCATCGATTTCTTTGTCAGATGGACCGATTTTGATGATTGTTTCGCTGTAAAGAGAATGATCCATAGATGATCTGATAAAAACATATTCTCGAAGGATTAGTATTGGTCCCGAAAAGCATAAAAACAGTGTTAATCAAACTAGTATTATAAATCCGAATTATAAATTTGATGGATGTTTGTTACTGTTTTCATAGAAACAACGCGTGCGAAGCCGCGGGCATAAAATAGTTTTAAATAATTTGAAGCCGCTTTTAACGTCATTCAAAACAATCTAATTATATCTTACTAGCTGCTGCCCGCGCCTTCGCCCGCTTATATCGGGATAAAAAATAGCCTATATGTTATTCCAGGTCCCACAATATACCCTACCAAATTTCAGCCTAATCGGTTCAGTAGTTTTTGCGTGAAAGAGTAAAAAATATCCCTACATTCATCCATACAAACTTTGACATTTATTATATTAGTAGGGCAAGTATACATACACAAACTTGAGGCTGACCTGATCATAAACGCACACTCGTAATAACGAGTACGGTTCCAAAGAGGAACAGAAACAATGAAACTGCAATACCATCTAGGATGTGGCTTACGTGTTAATATTATTATGCAGTGTTCACACACCGACTAAATGATAAGAAGCACGTAGCTGTTACTGCAGTCTATGACCACTGTGGTACTGCAGTGACCACAGCAGTGCAGTTGCGGCAAAGCCAGCTATCAATCTGAAATGCAAAGCTTTGCCAGTAGAAGTACTTCGCACCGTGCGGTTACAGCTATAAAGATTGATGTATCGAATTGTTATTATTCTGCGAATGTTATTTCCTAAGATCTGGGATTTGCCCATATTTAGGTTGGAACTAGGAACCAGCTGTGTCAAAAGGCGTCCGATTCATCTTGTGATGTTGCAACATCGAAATCTTATTTCACCGAACAAAAATGTACAAGCGTGATGAAAATTTTACAAAAATTCCATGAGTTCAGTTTTACTTTGAAACTGTACAACTTTAGAACGACTGCATTTTCTCTACGATTCTCTTGAAAGATAAGTATGTAGGTACGTACTATAAATAAACAAACTAGAGGAAGTCACTTTTAACCGACTTCAAAAGAAGGAGGTTATCAATTCGTCTATATGTTTCTTTTTATGTATGTTACGCGATATCTCCGCCAATTATAGACTGATTTTGAAAATTCTTTCACTATTGTATAGAAAACGATCCCGAAGGGGTCCCATAAAATATTTATCCCCAGGGGATAAGTATCATCCCGCAAAACTCAAAATAAGTGTAAAAGTAAGGGAATTTGAAGTCGGCTTATCGTTTTTTAAAACACGCCATATTATCTTACAACAAAATCCAAATCGATTTATCCATTTGGGAGTTATGGTGACATAGACTTTTGAAAACACACTACTTGTGAAAACTTTTTATTGGACTTCCTTATATGTATATATTATATATTTAATATTCCCTATTCATGTTTAGCCGTAAGTTTTCCAAAGATTAATAAATATAATATGTCTTCCGAGACACGATAGTCACGTGGGTGTCTCCAGGCTACGTCATCGACGCCATCGGCCAGTGAGAAGATTAATCTGTTTCCTGGTGATACCAGAAGCGTAAAATCGTAACTCCCCGAGCTCCTGTATGAATCTAATAAAACTATGTGGTTTGTATTTACTCATTATTTATCACATTGACTTGTATTTAACTAACTCTGTTTTGACTGATCGAACAAATATAAGTGATTCATATTTATTATGGATTTTTCAATTGACCCTTAATACATTAACATTTTTTTTTGGGTGATGTTCGTTCTTCCAACAGCAACTTCTAAAACCTCTCTATAGAGGTAAATATTTAATTAGAACAAATAGTATTAATCGACTTACATGGTTTATTATAGTACCATATGAATAAGTGATAGTTGTCACCTGCCTAAAAGTGTTATTTCCTGTATTTACCAAGCACTCACTTCACTGAAACGTTTTGTTTGGGATAACCTCACTTCAACATAACACATGATGGATACACAAATGCTGCAGCCAACTGCCCAGCAAATGATGGTGGATTTGAAGCAGCGCATGGACTACTTTGAGGCTGAACTGCAGAAGACCATCAACCCC
This sequence comes from Eupithecia insigniata, assembly GCA_947859395.1. Classification (NCBI taxonomy): domain Eukaryota; kingdom Metazoa; phylum Arthropoda; class Insecta; order Lepidoptera; family Geometridae; genus Eupithecia; species Eupithecia insigniata. The sequence continues at coordinate 5,034,146 of OX402002.1, forward strand.
TCACCAACTGTGGCCTCACTTGCAGCGGAGTTTGCCAGCTACAAGATTTTCACCATAACTGTGTTTCGAACACTGCAGGAACAAATGGAGCTCGCTGCACAGTCCATGGACAGGTTGGAGATGCGGACACGGCGTAAAATCCTTTTCATCCATGGAATCCCTGAGAAGCAGAAGGAGGACACCGCTATTGTTTTGTCCAAGGTGGTGAGCTGCAAGTTTAATTTGACCGCCTTCTCAAGCAGTGATGTCAGCCGGTGCCATCGCATGGGCTGTGCTGTATCTAACCGTCCGAGGCCCATTCTTGTCAAACTACGTGATGTTACTGTACGGGATAAGATTTGGTTCTCCAAAGCTCAACTCAAAGACACTGGCATCACACTCTCCGAGTTCCTCACTAAGGCCCGCCATGAAGTATTTATGAAAGCGCGGCAGCACTTCGGAGTGAACAAATGCTGAACTAGAGAGGGCAACGTGTTCGTGGCCGGCGACGACTCCGTGCGCCACCGAGTGAATTGGATCTTCATAAGTTGATTGGTCAGCGAGCGAGTGACAAATGTCATGGAGTGATATGTAATTATGTCACTGTCAATAAATTTGACTTGGCTCCATGGTCCTTGCTATAAAATTTATATGATCGATTACTGTACTGGGAGGAGGACTCATAACTACTCCTTTAATTTGTTTTTTGTTGTTTTGTGCAACCCAGTGTTTTGTTTTAATTATTTTCCTTGGTTTTGTATTTTGCTGTTTTGTTTCGTTTATCTTTTCTTTTATATATCAAGTGTTGCCTATCTATAAATTTCTATTCTATAGCACAACTGGCAGATGGACTTAGTAACAGTAAAGGTTTTAATTTTTATTTTATTTAAATTTAGTGTATATCTAGCTTTTATTTTAGTATATATATATATATATATATATATATATATATATATATATATATATATATATATATATATCGTATCAAAAATTAGGTACTACTGATGAATAGCAGTAGCAGTGAAGATGAATTCTTCAAATCTTTCTCGTCTTCCTCAATTTGCACCTCTGATGATAGTTTCAGCAGCATTCCAACACTTTTCGAGTCTTTAGAATCCCATTTCTCCAAAGAACTTTAACGTTGTTCACTTATATGCACAGAGTATTCCTGCTCATCACCCGGATATGCTGGCGTCGTTTGATCTTAAAACCATTGACGCAGTTTTAGTATCCGAATCATTTCTTAAGCCAGCCATTCCATCTACGTCATATTCACTCCCTGGACAACGAGTTGTCCTGGGGTCCGCAATTCGCTGAACTCAGCCGAAAGATGTTCGCATCGGCCGGCTCACTACGGCGACTGCGCAATTTTCTCCCGACTTCCAATAAGGTTACACTTGCCCAGTCCCTTCTGCTTCCCATTCTTAATTACGCCGACGCTTGCTATCCGGACCTCACTGAAGACCAATTAAACAAGCTTGAGCGCCTCCAAAATTTCAGTATCCGGTTCATATTTGGCCTTCGCAAATATGACCATGTATCCGAGTATCGCGCTAAGCTCAAGTGGTTACCCATCCGACTTCGCAGGAATACTCACTTACTATCTCTCTTGTACAATATCTTGTTCTATCCTCCCAGCCCATCGTATCTCAAGGAGCGCTTTAAATTCCTCTCCGACTCTCACTCTCTCTTTGCGTTCCTCTGAAACCCTCGTCTTAGAAGTTCCTGCTCACTCTACTAAATTTTACGAAAAATCTTTAACTGTACAAGCCTATGGAATGCTCTTCCTCTATATATCAGACGTGCGAAATCACTTCCTATTTTCAAAAAACTGCTTCATCAGCATTATTTATCCTTGTAACTATTCAAACAACTTAATTTTATGTGTATGTAGGTTTATGTATATGTATTAAGTAGGTATATGTGTATTAAGTAGGTATATATTACGTTGTGTAGGTATCATTATATTATATTTATAATTCGTTAAACTTAAACACCACCGTCTATATTGTTCTTTTATGTCCAGTCCATCCCAAGGTTGCCTGGAAGAGATCGCTTAAAGCGATAAGGCCGCCCTTTGTACTTCTTTGTTTGTTAGCATTTCCTTGTTGTATTGTATTTTGTGTTTGTGTGGTACAATAAAGAGTTAAGTTATATATCTATCTATCTATCTACATTTGTTGAAATGAAGTGGCAACTGGACAGTGACGTCACCTGGCGACACTCTCAGAAAAGCAGACCTGTTTTCTTGGATCATACCCATGACATAGGACATTCCGAAATTATTGTCACAGTTTGACCGCATCAAACCAATGAGTGTGCTCAAACAAAAGATATCGATCGCACATCCACACCCTTTTCAATCAATCATCAGACAAAGCGTTAGTCATCGAGACTAAAATGAGAATCAGCGAATTGCCATTGTGATAGAAAGCATGACCTCGCGCCACGGGACACGGTTGTGACTCATATAATATAGTAAACATAATTATCTGCTCTAAGGCCTGATTCGGTTAACTTGTTTTACTTTTGTATGATAATCATTTTGAAAATGTAAGTAAATAAATAAATAAATAATGCTGGGCAATCCACACAGCATCATCTAGCCCCTTAGAGTATAAGTCTAGCCCCAAGCTAAGCAGAGCTTGTGTTATGGGTACTAGATGACTGATATACATAATACAATATATGACATAGATATGTTTTATTATACATAGAAAATACCCAGAACACCCGAGACAAATATTTACAGATCGTACAAATATTTGTCCCAAGGCGGGAATCGAACCCGCAACCTCCTGAGTCGCAGGTGCACCTTTGCCCGCCGCGCCACATATCGTCAATAAAAATTATAAGTTATGCTGGACATTGTACACAGCATCATCTAGTCTAGTCCCAAAATAAGCTATAATTAATTTTTTTTTGAACAAAACTAAAGTACGAGTCCTATTATTCATAGAAAAAAATCCAGGAATGAATATCTGCAATATAGATTCATTTAATACCGAACGAGACTAACCAAAAAGTATTGGCTCTTTTCACTCTTTAAGTCCTTCCGCCACAGAGAGATCTGTATAAGTGACTAAGTAACAGGTACCTACTGTCGAACCATAGCCAAACTGAAGATACAAACAATGTTTGTAAACGCTTTCATAGTTAACCTAAAATTTGCACGCAGTATTTGTTATTTATTATTTTTTGCACGGAGCAATGCTTAGTGCTAACCAAATCTTTGGTGCTAACAATTATATTTCAAACTCAGACGTCAAAACCAGAATTTGTCATATTATGTCTTGAAAAAGGCTAGAGTTCTACAAGACCGCTAAACATTAGCGTTCACCCACAGTAAGCAAACTCAGTAGAGCAATCTCCGAAGCCCAGATTCAATTCGAGAAATTCACTATTTGCATGAAATGTTGCTAATAAAATAGCCTGTGTTGAACGAAGTATTCGCTAGCTAAGTGAACGAATCAGATAAATCGCTGCGGGTTAAATCGGTCACTGGGGCTAGCAAGAACGCGCTATCTAGATTTATCCCAGTCTCAGCTCTGATGTTTTACTGTGGTTTGACTCTATTACAGCAAGTATCTGTAGCCACGTTCACACAGAAAGCGGTGATTTGCAAATGCTTGAAGTGGCCTTTATGCGAGTCGTCCATTAAACACGTGAGTCTTGAAAGGAGGGAGGAAAATATCACAAGGGCCCCTTTTGATATTTCGTGATTTTTCAGTAGTGCGATATCAGGTGTATCAATTTTTTCGTTGAACGTGCGATTTCTAAACCGGACTAACAGATATTTTTATCACGGTGCTTAATTAGATTATCCCCTATATTTAAAGACTATATTTTCTGAAATATTGGATACTTTATTGAATCTACGAAAAAAAACACGTGATTTTGGGTCTCCCCCTACCCATATCACGTGTAATTTCTTGTCGTCACCACGTACGGGGAAGGGGTCAACATACGTGTTAAAAAACGATACTAATGGACGACCCCTTGCCTACACACATCGACTTCATCTATGCCTACAAATGATGTCACCTCAAATCATGGAGCCACTGCTGGACGCTAATATCTATTAGATTTGCGACCAGAATGATACTTCTGACTTTCATACTAATACATGTTATATACTGTATTAGACCGGAACAAAAAGATCTTCATATAACAGCTTTCTTAGAAAATGTGGCCGTACTCAATTTCAATTATGTCGGACGATAGATAAGCAGACCTCATTGTGGAAATGTTATTATGATAATGTTCGTGCAGTTGTACGCTTTGGAAGGGTCCGGTTTGTTTTGTATTTGAATATATTTTTAACCGACTTCAAAAAAGGATGAGGTTCTCAATTCTACTATATGTATTTTTTGTTTGTATGTATGTTACGCGATATATCCGCCAATTATGGACCGATTTTGATAATTCTTTCAGTATTGTATAGAAAATGATCCCGAAGTGGTCCCATAAATTTGATCTCCAGGGGATTACTATTTATCCCGCAAAACTAAAAAAACTGTATAAAAGTAATGCGTTCGCAGTCGATTATCATCATTAATATTCATGAATTTGAAGTCGGTTTATCATTTTTTAAAACACGCTATATTATGATTCTTCGGGTCTGCTCAAAAACTGCGTTCATGACCTATTTTGCAAAACATCTAGTTTTACAATTAATACCAGAACCTTACTTCCGCGTTTCTAACTACGAGTACCTTACTTTTTCCAGATGAAAACACCAGCGATACAAAACGACTTCAGCTACTACAGAAGATCAGTCTCTCGAGGGGGTCTCATCAATTCGGACCTTCCACCGGGTGAAGAGCCACACATAACAGCAGAAGTAGCCAATAGGATGTCGTTATTCTACGCCCAAGCTACGCCAATGCTCAAAGTGCTGTCTGAAGCGACGAGTCAGTTCGTGAACGATAATCAGCAGGACTTAGAGAACACGACAGAGACGCTCAGCACGATGGCCAAAGTCTGTCTCAGGATGTTGGAGAACCCGTAAGTACTTTTGAAATCAAAATTAAATAATATCCCAAAAAAATTCGACTTCGACGGGACGGGAACCCGCAACCTTCCTTCAGTACAAGAATGCGCTACCTATTGCGCCACGAGGTCAAGTAACCGACTTGGCAGGGTATTATTTGGATGACAGACCGTACATAGTAGCAGAATGTTAACTAGCCTATACATAGCAGTCTTCCTAATGTTCATACCTAAATGAAAATGAGGAACAATTTGTTTACTTTTATAGACGGAAAACATGTTATTCCTATAATTACGAACAGATTAAAAGTATTTTTATTATTTTTATAGTGCTTACCGCAGACTTAGGGAAACGATCCCAAAAAAAATCCGAGTTGTGTCGGATAACTTCAATGTTTTCCCTGTAGGTAGAGCTGATGGCGGCGCTTCAGTCCGTAGGAAGTCTCAAAGATTTTCAACTCGTCAACGACGTGAGAGTGGCAGAAAAGTTTAGCCTTTAATATCCAGCGGTGGATGAAGTCGGGTTGCGGATGATGATGATAAATATTCTGCTAGATAAATAGCTTCTTTTTCACTTCTTCCACTAGTGGACAAAAAATAGAAGTGAAGAGAATATCAATAACACCTTATTTCTTTTCTTATTTCATAATGTTTATAGTATACAATTTTACTTGTCTAAGTGCTTATTTTGTAAGCCTAATGAAATAAAGTTATTGATTCTGAGATAAACAGAAAAACACTCTTAGGGAACGGGGCAAATATTAGGATGAGTGGTTTGATTGATGACTTCTAGATAAATCGTCTATCGTCTCATTCTAGATAAAGTAGATATTGGCGTCTGTTACTAAGTTATAGTCAGGGTTTCCAAACCGTGTGCGTTTTATGGCAATTTTTGCCGCGTAATTCACAAATATCAATTGATGTATTTATTTGCCTAAATAAAAGGCGAATACTATAATAATATAATGATGCACTAAAAAGTATTATGCAATTAGTATTTTAAAATTAATTTTGAACAAAATATAATAGTTTTTATAAAAAGACTCGAGACCCGAGAAAGCTCGAGAAATTGGCCTCGAGAATTCTCGAGACTCGAGAATAAAAAAGGTCGAGAAACCAGAAACCCTAGTTATAGTGCTAGAGCTAAGTGTAGTAGAGAACCACCAGTTCCAATGTTGGAGCAGCAGACGGTAACTCAACACCGTGCACTTCTCGACTGTTAGCATTTGTGCTTGCCAAGTTTACGTCTCACCATATTTTGAATGTCATCTCGCGACGGCGGGGTTAGGTGAACTTAAAAGTCTGTTGTCTGGCTTAAATGTATTTTTATTTCATTATTTGTACAATACAATACCTACAAGATAGCGTTTCATATTAAAAATAGCTGCATGCAGACTTGACGTAATATTTTCAGGATTTAGGTATAAATACGAGTATATCGATTGCCTACATACGAAATAATTTCGACTTTTTTATCAATCTGAGTATATGTGCGTCAGTTGATTCGCGCGTCATTTATAGGACATCCGGTTGCACTATTCACCAGTATTAATAAACATTTCCATTGTATGTCGTACTGGTACGTCTCACACACAAATACTTGTTTACGAAAGAATCGAATAGGGTATGTGAATTTTTCCATGTCTTCGTATTACGGAACACTCATGAAAGCAAAACAGTAAATTTCAACTTGTCCAGGGAAGGGCATAAATCTCTAGTTTCATAAAACAGGATTCCAAACTTACACGATGCGTGGTTACGTTTGTAGGGTTGTCTCATCCAATGAAATCTTAATATCTAACTTCTAAATTGGAACCATTTTTTGTATTATAATGAACATTGATAAAATAATTTTGCCTAAGTATGAGTATATACATTTTCCGCTCTTCGAATTTGTCTCGTTTGAGTCCTCAAGTACTCCTTAAATGAATTGCCTGGAGAATCCTCATTTCTCAATACTATCAGTTCAGGTACCTCATACATAAACAGTATCCATTAATAGCTTATTTTAGATCCGACAACCTTGTTAGCATTACTAGTCCAACACAAACACAACCCGACAGGGACAGGCCTTGCAACGAGGGCGTATTTATTACACAGATCGTGTATCACCCACACCGGTTCTATCTGTAAATTCTCTGCTATCTGTAATTGCACGGAGTGTAAACAAATGAATTGATTCAAGTGTATTCATATGCCTAACGTGCTTGAAAACGCGTGAATATGGATAGTTAACTGTCTTCCTGTTTTGAGTATCTATAGTTGCGCTAGATTGACATAGCTCTCGGAATTAGTAGGTGAAGTGGCAGTGTGCAGACCATATATACAATGTGTCTGGTCACCGGTGTCGGAGACTTTGGGGGGGGTGAAATCCGGTAAATTTTATCGACAAATCACTATCCCTATTTGTTTTTTCTCTCTCCATGATAAAGCATGTAGCTTGACAGTTTCGATTTTATGAAAAAGCTAATAATTTAAAATAAATGCTATAAAAAAGCTTTTTTTTGTATTTTAAATTCCCTTTTCCTCTATTATAAAATAGAAAGTGCAACAATGTTCTCATTGCTTTAATGTCTACATTATTAGCTATCAAATGATTCCTCTATCGTCTTCCTAGGACCTCTACTTGGGTAGCTATAGCTTAATCAGTACAAGCACCCATGCAGAAAACAAAATGGCTGCCATTTTATCATGGAGAGAGAAAAAACAAATAGGGATAGTGATTTGTCGATAAAATTTACCGGATTTCACCCCCCCAAAGTCTCCGACACCGGTGACCAGACACATTGTATATGTAGCTCTCAGAACCGATAACCGTTGGGGAGTAAAGGTCCTTGAGTGGCGACCACGATGCAATGCGAAGCGGAGTGTGGGAAGACCTCCCGCCCGATAGACCGATATTGTAGCGGTCGCAGGGAGTCATTGGACGGAGACGGCTCTGGACCGCTAATCGGGGCGTCGATTAAGAGTGGCCTATGTTCAGCTGTGAAGGGGTTGATGATGATGAGGTTGGTTAAATTTGTCTGCCTTTCAACCTTCCAATCCTTTGTTTCGTTTTATAGTCATAAGATTCTAAGGGTAATTTTGGCCTTTTCTAACTAATGTAAGAAGATCCTGTAGCATCTGCTACAGGATAATTCCCTCGGTCTAAGATAGCATTTCCTCAAATAATTCCAAGTTTCGTAGACTATGAACAAAAAGTTCTTTGCTTATCTTGAACAAGTGTTGAAGTAGCTTCACTTTGTGGTTTATAAAGTACCTACTTACATTGCGTGACCAGGAGTATTTTCTAAGGATGAATTGTTTGCGGTTGTGGTGGTAGGGGAAGAACATACGCTGACTCATAGCGTCTCAGTATTTCAGTGTTTTAGTACTTTATTTATTGCATTCATACAATCATCAATTCATCAGGTCTTAGTGATTAGGTGAGTTTAAATTATGTTCACAGTATGTAATGTACCCATTTAGGGTGTTGCAAATTGCAATGGAAGACTGTCTAGGCATATCATGCCTTTCTGAGAACGATGAACTTACTAAATATTTATCTACTAGGTATCTATACTTATGTACGTAATACGAGTCGATATTAGTATCGTTGAAAAAGTCAAGTTCGTAAAAACATGACCATTTCTTTTAGTTTGTTTTCGTACATATAATTTTTTCGAGACGTTTTATGTTTTCTGGGAATTTATCATATTATAATTTAATACCGCCATCGAGTTGGCAAGAGAGATCATATCAGTTATTTGGCAATGTTTTTATAAACCGACCATTTTAAATCGATGTATTTTCTCCAAAAAATCCCACTAATTGATTTTTATTGAAATAAATCGAAAGATAAATCTACCGAACTGAAGTTTTACTACATCGCATAAATATTTTGTGTAAACTATTTTTCTGAGTAAACCTTTTCGTAACAGAGATGTTGTTTTAGAAGTTTAATTTACTTTCGTAAACTGGGCTTCGACACATCGTTTGATGATAGAAATACGATGATACAGTACCAAGGCCTGCCAGTAAACTGGAGAGCATCACATCTTTGAAATCTTAAATAGTATAAGTACTTAGGCCAGTTTTGTATGATGACCCGCTTATGAAATCTTCGCAGTCAAATTTATTAGCTTAAAACTGACAAGTGAAACTAGGCACTTAAGAAAACTCATCTCGCTTGCTCACTTTATTTCGCCAAAATGATATGGAAGGCCTAGAAAATATAGCTAAGTACCATGTTGGTGACCAGGTGAAACTGTCGAAACACGTCATAAGTCATAACCTCTCCGCCTCGCGGGTAAAATACGCAAAAATTATCAGTATTATGTTTAGTAGATATGTATATCGAATAGGGCAGTAAATGGTTTTCGCTGAATTCACCGATTTTATCCGTGAGCCAGTTTCTAACGAAGTGCGGGTTTCGATGAAGTCCCTATTTACTTGTCTATGTTATAACAATGACCAAATCTCTAGTGAGTATGCGCATGAACGGAAACACTCTAATTTCGATGATAGCAGTTTCCTGCTTTGTCCGTACAACAAAGGTTTTTATAACTTTGCGAAGATCCTGATACGTGAAGTCTAGTTCAGTAGCTGTTGCTTGTTAATACTCAAATCATATCTTATTTACTGAAGGAGTGAATGAGGAAGATATACAGAAGAACTAGCTTTTAATCGCAGCTTCGCACGATTTGTGTGAAGAAGTTATTACGTCTACAAATGGTTTCAAAACTTTCAGGGTTGTCGGTCCATTATCTCTTCTAACATCGTTTCTAAACCCGGCTCTCTACGATCTGTTACCAACGTATCCTCAGGTACTTTGGTCGCATAGCTAGAAGAAACCCAGATAACCTAGAGAAATTAAATGTTGTGGGCAAACTCGAAGAGAGAAGACCACGAGGCCGATCACCAAGCCGCTGGTCTGGCAATTTGAAAGAGATCACCGGACTCCCAGTGACCACTGCTCTCGGACAAGCCGAAGATAGGGTGGCATGGAAGTAGCTGGTCAACTCTTCAACAAAGGCTTTTCAGGGCGGGTACGACCTTCAGTAATGAAGAACACGATGAAGATGAACATCGTTTCAATGATATGACAAACTCATCAAAAAAGTCATCAAAACCATATGCGTACAACTGTGCGTCGATGGAAGTCGCCAAGTGGGCACTTCCTCGCGACTACGCTACGCCAATCATTACGCTTCAGTGCAGGTGTGATTGTGGTGGTTGGCGGATTATTAAAATTTTCTTACTACGCGTTTTGATACCAAAATTATCTTTGACATTATGCCTTTGTATCCTCCTCCTACAAAAAGACTAACTTGCTCTGAGGTGCGAGCCAAAGGGGTGCGCCGCAGAGGAGCTGGGCACTAACATTTCCGTCATGGGCATTGAGTTTGTTAAGGAGAAGGACCTAGGATCTATAACTATTCTACCACGTTTCTAGTGATCTCATCTATAGTCTTTACATCCACGAAGGAAAGTTTATTGTAGTGGTTCGTTTGCCGGTACTTCGTAGGCTTTTACAAGCTTTTATTTAACTTGCAATTAAATGTACTATGAATGTATGTGTCGGATAAATCTTGCAGCTGGATTTTATACCAGTTATCCTCAATCGATTGAGCTGTTTGGCATACTTATGTAACTTCGGTGACAATACAATGTTATGGTATCATTAAGCTGGTTTGATGATGTAGACAGAAGATGGCCAACAGGATACCCAAACGAAAAGCGACGTAACCTCGTCGATTTTGGGTTCGTTGGATTTGTCTTCCCAAGCACTTTGAAAATTTTGATTAGTTTTTGGAAAAGTTTATAAAGTTTTTTGTATTTTGTAATAGTTGTTCGAATATTGATATAAATCTACTCAAAAGAAATATAAAATCCCTAAACAATATCTTCTTTGCAAATTAGTCAAACAAATCTATTTCAAATGATATAGGAGGTTAATAATCACACAGAGGGCACATATTATAGAACACAGTAGCACGAATATTATCGAAAGTGACACTACAATAGAACTGCATGAGGTGAATACCAAGTGGCGACTATTTTCGATAGCCAATGGAGTCCCCAGATATGGTGCCAAAAGGATACTTGACCATTTGCGTCTTGAGTTTAACTATAGCGATAACTTTGCGCCACTTTATAGTTGTATGAAATAAGAATAAGAATATTTATTTGTACAAACTTAAAAAATTATTAGTAATAAGTATTAGTAAGTTGTCGCATTTCCTGCAGAATTTTAGACTATTTTAAGTGCCTTACTTAAACCTTGTTAGTACTGTTTTATTATTAAACCTATTTACTACTTATTTTATTCGTTTTGTCGTATAAAACTTTGCATATACATTTATCATTGCTTTACATAAAATTTACTTTGGTATCCTTTTAAGTAAAATATTGTGATTTGCGACTAACATAAAGTTTGTGAATAGTTACGTTTAAAATCACCGTAGCGCGTAGTACTGAAATCCGTGACCCCGATTCAGCTTCTTACTCCACCGTTATTTGGGTTAATATTAAACAATATATCAAATTAGATGAACTGGCCCAGAAGCTTCATTAAAACAAAAGACTGTATTTTCCAGATTTTCCGCGAAATGTTCGCAAGAGATTATGTATTTTCCGTATTTTAACGAAATGTTGGCATCGGTGGATGGCCGTCCCTGGGAAGTTTCAAGGGCTGTTCAGTTGCTCTATTCCAACTTCGTATTCGCTCACAATGAGAAGCTTAGCCTGCTTTATTGCTTTTCATATTTTTACTTATCCAATGCAATTAAAAGTGTATTGAAACATGGTGATTTAAGTAGAACTTAACTTATAACAAGGTGATTTAAGTAGATCTTAACTTATATTACCTACATATATAATAATCTGTTAGCTAAGTTTCCTTTAAGAGAGACGAACATTTCACACACATACAATTTTCTTCGCCAAGAATTTCTAATTTTTACATATGTACATAAAGCTGGATAATTCTCAAGCATCATCTAGCTAGCCACAACTTCCCAATCCAAGCAGAGCTTGTGTTATGGGTACTAGATGACCTGATATATTATACAATTATAATACATTATATTAAATAGATAGTTCTTTTTATTACATCTATTTAGAAAATACTCAGAACACCCGGAACAAATATCTGCTCTTACAAATATTCGTCCCAAGGCGGGGAATCGTAAACGCAACCTCCTGCGTCGCAGATCGACCTTCGCCCGCGCTGTGCCACAGAGGTCGTCAAAATAAAAGTTCCTAACCTGTGTATCAAGTTCTTATTTGACGAGTTTTTTTTGTAGGTCGTTTGTGCAAGTCAGGAGCGGCCTACCTACACATACGGTTTATTGGGGCATAAACTTCGGTTCTATAAACACAGCACAGTGACCCAAAACTTGTACCTTCCTACCGGTTGTTTGCTTCGAATGCTTACCTAGCCTTTTTATGGCCGTTTTTGTGCCTATTCTTGCTAGTACATATGTATATACATAGATATTAGGCATTATTTATCAGACGGCCGATGTGGTGCGGCGGGCAAAGGTCCGCCTGCGACGCAGAACGTTGCCGGTTAAATTCCCGTCTTGGGACAAATGTTTGTACGATCTGCGAATATTTGTCTCGGGTGTTCTGTGTATTTTATTTGTATAATATCTCATCACAAGGCCTATAGTAGTCGCTCACTATAGTCCTTGTGCATAAGCTCAAAGTCGCCCAGCGAGCTATGGAGAGAGCTATGCTCGGAGTTTCCCTACGCGATAGGGTCCGGAATACAGAAATCCGTAGAAGATCCAAAGTTACCGACATAGCTCTCAGAATTAGCAGGATGAAGTGGCGATGGGCAGGCCATATAGCTCGTAGAACCGATAACCGTTGGGGAGAAAAGGTTCTCGAGTGGCGTCCGCGATGCAATGCGAAACGGAGTGTGGGAAGACCTCCCACTCGATGGACTGACGACATCGTAGCGGTCGCAGGGAGTCGTTGGATGGAGGCCGCTCAGGACCGCTATTCGTGGCGTCGTTTGGGGGAGGCCTATGATCAACAGTGGACGTGTACGGGCTGATGATGATGATATCTATCTATGTAATATATTAAGTATATCATTCATCTAACTCATTTAGTACCTACCCATAATAAAAGCACTGCTTATCTTCGGGCTTGACGATGCTGTGTATTGTCCAGCATTATTTATTTATTTATTGGTACCTATGTTACGAACTGAATGAACTATTGTGCTGCAGAGCGCTGAGTTGATGTTTTTACTGTCGTTTCGTTGTTTTTATTCTTTCATTAAGTTATTTTTTCTACCTACTTGAAGCTGTCACAGTAATAAATTGGAAACTATTGGAAACGTATAGTTTTTTTAATAATAAAGTCTTCTATTAATTTTGTTAATAATAAAGAATATAATTTCCAAGCAATTAGGTATTTCTGTTATGTCCCAAAAATTATCGTCACGCAGACCCAATACGCATTGAGAAGAAGAATCTAATAATTTTGTGAACTACAAAAGTTTCTGAAAAGGGCTTTCAGAAACTTTTGTAGTTCGACAAAATTATTAGATTCTTCACGCGTTTTTTCCGGGATAAAAGTTGTATATTTGTTATTCCAAGTCTAAAACTATTAAGCCCTGAGTTCGGTTACTCGATATCGAGTAATCGTTGAGACATTCCATTGTTGTCTGAGGTTTGATACAGCGCGCAGCAACTAATGGGGTGGACGTGGAACTACGCAAATCTCATACAAAAATGGAAATTCCCGAAGAGCAATCTATACTATCGAGTAGCTAGTAGGTACCTACCTCTGGCGGAAGACCAGCGTCGGATGCTAGCTTGCTAGTCAACCAACTCGTTCTGAGATAGTGCCAATTTTGTAAACGGACCTAAGTAGGTACCTATATAAGGAATTTTTTCTTTTAAATTAAGTCTTGTGTTGAGTACCTATACCTCGAACTCGATCGTGGCTCTGATCGTGTAATTTTGTTGCGACCAACCGCATTTATTCCAGAAAACTAGTCGCCCAATTCAGTCGCGAAGAAACCTCCCTCCTAGTCCTACGCGTGATGGTAGGCCTCATCATCTTGTACGACTGGGTGCACCCGAGCGGCGCTTTCTGCCGCGCCTCGTCCGTCGACGTCAAAGGATGCGTCAAGTTCCTACAGCAGCAACCGCCGACGAAGGCTGAGCCGCTGCTGAATGCTCTCAGGTAAGATGTGGGTCTGTCATACTGAGCAACACGGTATACCGAAGCAAGAACAGAATGACCACACAACGTTGTTAAGAATGAATATATAAAATACCACTCTAAACAACTAGGTACACAATGGAAAATCTATCAAGGCTCCAACTAGTTTCGTCTCTCCACGAGTCATCTTCAGGACACCACAATACTCGATTTTGGCACTGAGAGTGCCAAGCAACGACAGAGTCCAATTGTGCATCAGTCAAGGGATTCAAGCCACAGATTTTATAAAAATGAGTTAAGTACTCAAAAGCTTGACTCCCTTGACCTCCACGGCGACGATTTTGCAATAGACATCCGCAAAGTACCTAATGACTTAATCTATTATTTACTCTAGGCTCTAGTTTATCGTTTTAAAGACTTATTAAGCCGCCGCACACCCTGAATTTTCACCAGCGCGCAAGCAATGCATCTCATAAAACACTTTTGGATTTTTGTCTCTGCTCAGATTATTATCAATAAAATTATCTTTCACTGCTTCCCTAATTTAAACCACTTGTATTCCAGGTATACAACGAAGCACCTGAATCATCAATCGACGCCGAAGAACATCCGCGCGCTCCTGGCTGCGTGAGGGCAGCATTCCAGCCTTGCGTGCTGCTGCGGGGAATAGACAAAACAGCGGGGACCTCTCTATGCGTTTCATAATTTATTCCAGTCTATTTTATTCTAGTTTCACGAATGCCAATTTTATTGGATTTCAGTGTCAGTGTATGATAGTTTCACTATCATTTATTGAATCGGAAACAAAATAATGTTTTTCCAAATGCTTAGATAAGCACTTAGATAATAATTATTTCATGTAAGTTACTATATATCAATGTAAGCCAATTCCACGGTATGCCAGTTTCACTATGCTTTGGAAATATTTATTGGGTGTTTTATGTGTACTACCTATGCCAATTTTAGGGTGTGCCAGTTTCACTTAGTGTACCAATTCCACGGTATGCCAGTTTCTCTATCTATGCCATTTCCACGGTATTACAGTTTTACTGTAATGTTGCACACATTCAGCTAAGTTCAAAACAAAAAACTATTACCGTAAAATATTTAAAGTTTACTTACAGGAGGGAGGCTAACAATACGTAACCAACCTACCAAAATTTTTCTCACATTATGTAATATATAATATAATAGTATGTAATAGAATCTTAAAATATTTCGCTTGTGGCGCTATGCGCAAAATATTTATGCGTCTGGCAAATACTACCACCTCTAGATATTATTATGATTTTATTAATATTATTTTGAATATATCATGCAGATTGAGTATCCCCATTAGTCCTATTATAAACAAATTTCCCCTATGCCCTGCAAGGCTTCTATGATGAAATTGTGTTCATCGTAGAAATCCTAGAGTTAAAAGCTGTCTGTAAAGCATGTACTAAAGTATAAACATGTTCAACAGCATGTTTATTGTTACTCTGTGATTGTATCTATCAGTCGCAGAAAGTAAGTTAGCTTTTATAACCCTATCTTAATATACTTGCATGCATTTACACAAACATAATTTGAATAATGATAAAACATGATTTTTCTATATATACATAATGTGTCGAACAAAGTTCTGTTTGTGAACATGTGCGTTAGTTAATGTTAATAGCTTGTAAGGAAGAAGTATTATTTTATGTTATATTATTATATATACTGAAATTGCCTTGAAATTAACAGTTGACAATGTGCAAATTATTCTATATTATTAACTCCTCAACGTCACTCTCACACCAACTTTGAACTTTGGAACCTTCGAGTCGAAGGCTAAAACAGCAGCCATGAAGCTAGGAATCCTAAACAAGGTTCAGCGATACTTCACACTGGGACAGCTTCTAGCACTTTATCAAACACATCCGAACCTTTGGAGTATTGCTGCCATGTTTGGGATGGTTGGGCCTACTTGGTAGTAGGCCGAGCCTACTGAGCAAGCTGGTGCTTGCAGCCTTAGACTCGATAGAACAAAAAGCCCTCAGATTTATTGACAAGCAGTACCTTGCAAAGAGCAAAATCCAAAGTTTCGAACAAAGTTCTTGGTTCAGGTTGCTTGTTGACGACCTTTTATAAGATTCATTTCGGTGAATGCTCCTAGAAACTACATGACCTGATCCCACCATCTCCCTTCCACTTCAGGACAAGCAGACGGACGGCACAATACCATCCTTATCTGGTGTATACCATCTACTCGTACTAAGCGGTTTTCCTCCATCTTCATCATTCGCACTTCTAAGGAATGGAACTCGCTGCCTGCTTCTGTTTTTCCGGACAATTACAATATGGGGCTCTTCAAGACAAGAGTGAATAAGTGTCTTCTAGTCCTTCGTGATACACTGTCGGCCACATCCTCACTTTCCGTCAGGTGAAATGAAGGTCTATCGACTATAAAAAATTTTATTAGGAATGCGTCGCAATCTTTTGATGTTCTTTATAAACTAGAATAATTTAACATTAGTATAGTCCCAGTGTTAAGAAAATACCTAGTGGATGAAATGTCAAAATAAGAATACCGAATATGTTTTTAAATATTCTGTACGAATTTTTGTTAGGATATTTTAACATAGAAAGAATACAAATTGATTGGATTTTCCCTTTTTATACGAAATTCATGTCATTTATTTTCAAAAAGACTGAAGAATCATTTTATTTCCTATGCTACAGTCAAAGGCTAGATTCAAAGTTGTATGTTAACTCAATTATTATATTACCTATTTAATATAACTTAAGAGCATGTTTATTTACAAATGTTTATCAAGTATTTACACTACTCAACTTTCAAACTTCCATTTTACTAAAGTAAATATATTTTAAGCTGCTGTTTACGCTCAAAAACTTTAACAGTTTTAAATTAATATGTTTTAAATTAATAATTACTCAAAATATTCAAAGTTAATTCAATTATTATGTATGTTGTATATTTTATAATGCTGGTTCTAACTGCAATTGATTTCAGTTATCCACCTACTTAATAGATTTATCACCTAAGCACAAAAATACTCTTTTGTGTACTTAGTATAAATTTGTAAGGAATAATGACTTTAAATTGCACAGTCAGCACAATAATACCTTGTTATAGTCATTAATTATGATAGTATAGCTCTTGTTGAATTTAATTATGATATAATCGCAATTAACGCAAATGTATGAATTGATAATACGATTAATTGAGTAAAATTCCCTATGTCACTGCCCAAAATATATCGTGAGTATTTTTGTAAGCGGTAAGTTTTCTAAAAATATTCCAATTTATAAATTACGCCAAATGAACACTCCATGTTGAGTCTAAGCACGCTTCAAGCTGTGTAGAATGGAATGAAACGGTAGAATGCTTACGACGTAGGTGTAATGGTGGGCCTCTGCCCTTATGAAGGAGCTGGTCAGTAAAAGCGAATGGTAGAGTCACATTTTGAAAAATGTTATTGTAAGTAGAGTATTGCACGGTTTTCGATCGATATGAAAGTAGAAAAGTGACAGGAATATGGAGTTTTTCATGTAACTTTGAGAAATGTATAATGTATTTCTTATCTGTCCACTATTGATTCATGAAGTTTTATGATTTGTTACATTCTTAGCAAAATGTTTAGCCAAATCTTATACTAATTCAAATATATACCTACTGAAAATTGTTGTTCATTATATTACATGTATACTTGCGTTTAAATATATAAGGTGGTTTTGTATGATAGACCTATTTAGTTAGTTATCTTTAATTTATTGTACATAATAAATACACCAAAGTTATATGTAATGAATAAACTTGAATAGATTCTTGTAAACTGTGGTTTGAATTATTAGCCCCACCTATACAGAGGGTAGGTATAATTTTCATTGGCAGCCAACCACCAGTTTTTGAAGACCGATGTGCCGCGGTGGGTGTGAATGTCCGCCTGCGACACAAGATGTTACGGGTTCGATTCCCGACGTGGGACACATATTTATTCCGGTTGTTCTGGGTATTTTCTATGTATAATAAAAAATATCTATGTATGTATTGTATGTTTCATCATCATCAGCCCATACACGTCCACTGCTGGACATAGGCCTCCCCGTACGACGCCACAAATAGCGGTCCTGAGCCGCCTCCATCCATCGACTCCCTGCGACCTCTACGATGTCGTCGGTCCATCGAGTGGATGGTCTCCCATGTAGGGGGGGATTGTATGTATACCAGTTATCTATTCTCCGATTTAGAATTCAAGGTAGATATTATATGTCAACAGACATTTATAAATTAAAACTTAAAATTAATAGAAAACAACAAGGTAGGCAAAGTTATCACTAAAAACTAAAAAACGAACTTAAATAACACAATATCACATGTGTAGCAAAAAAATGTTTAAATTTGATTTCGAAAACGATCGAGAGATCAATTAAATGATGAATGAAAACTTTCTAAACAAGAAATCGAGCTTCTGTTCTTTGCTTCGATGAAACCAATTTGTAAATATTTTCCACCAATATTCCTTAGGTTTTATAACTCCTATGTATACAAAAAATATCCAGGTTTTTAATCGTAGTATAGTACCCAGAACACAAGCTCGCTAGCTTGGGGCTAGGCTAGATGATGCTGTGTGGATTGTGCAACTTTTTATTAGTTAGAAAAGTATAGTTAAAGCCGCGGTCGAGCAATGAAACTGAGTAGCCAGTAGGTATATGTTTATTGGCTGCATTATGCATAGTGCTCACTATGACCTAACAAGAAGGATCTAACAAAAGATTTGTAGCAATAAAAACTATATTAGCAACGAAAACAATTTATTCTTAACTTACAAATTATACTAGTTGTTGGCAGGTCTGGGCTTCAATATGAGCTTGCCGGTGTCGTCACAGGACATGTTGAAGTCATTGAGCACAAAGCGAGTTCGGGCGGTGATGATACTCGGTGCTACCACCTTTCTGTGAACTCCCATCATGAACAAGAGAACTGGAAAGAAATATTTGAATTTTTAAATAATAAGAAAAAACGTTTTTCGTAAATTATGTTCCCTGTAGAATGTAATGTGAGTATTATTAAATAACTAGCTGCTAACCGCGCCATCGCCCGCGTTTTATCGGGATAAAAATAGCCTATATGTTATTCCAGGTCCCAAACTAACCCATACCAAATTTCATATCATAATCATAATAATTTATTTGCTGAAATGTAGGTACAGTAGGTCTTAGATATTAAGTTAGCTCACTACATTCTGCCTCAAAGTGCGTGCAAAATAACTTTTTCAGCCCTATCAGTTCAGTAGTTTTGGCGTGAAAGAGGAACAAACAACTATACAATATTAGTAGGAATTTTCCTTATAGAATGGAATGTGAGTTCTATTGAACAATCAACAGTAGATAAAATTTTTTATTTGTGGCGTCTTACGGGTTGAGGCCTATGTCCAGCAGTGGACGTGTACGGGCTGATGATGATGATGATGATCATGGTGATGAGATAAATTTTTAAAAAAGCTCTAGCTTTTTTTCTCTCCATCCCCTATTCATATACTGGAGGCCTGGATTTGTGATGTCAGCATGGATAATTGTATGAAAAACAAAAGACAATCGCTCCAGCATTAAAATATGTACCAAGAGATATGTTTTCTGTGGTTATTAGGTATTTCGAAATATTTAGAAATAATGTATGATCTTATTTTCACATTAATATCTTAAATGCAAAAGTTAAGACAGATGGGAAATTTGTTTTTTTACCTACTTTTCATACCAAACTACTGAACAGAATGGTCTTTAATTTCGCAAAGTTGTGCATATTTATGTCTGTTACATATGCATATTATATCTTTCTGGCTTTAATTACAGCTTTCTATAGAAAATATGTGTGTGAAGGTGCTGACAGAAACTAGTCGGCAAATAAAAAATTTAGTTTGAGCTTAACAATCAATAGTTTCTCATTTATGTGAGCAGAGGATGCTTTAATTCATTGCTGTATTTTACAGCAATGAATTAAAGCATCCTCTACTAGAATACAAGCTGTATAAAACTTTCTTACCTAAAAACATGGATGTAAAAGCGAAGAATGGATGATTCCAGAAGGACTGCGTGAGGGAGATGACTGGAGTTAGAGGGTCCATCAACCAATGGTATGCTGCTATGGCTGTGCATACTGATATTACAGTCAGGAGAACTAAAACAGGGAAAGAAAAATTTTATAAGACTGTCCTTTCTGTAGGTATTTTAATAGTTAGGTTTAAAAAATATTGTAGTTAACTAAATCAAATTAACTTAAACAGCTCAACATGATTATGGGACAATATTAACTTTACTGGTTAAGTAGAACCAAAAAAGTTTGTTAACGAACATCTAGGTAGGTTGGTACCAGGTAGTTTCCTAAAATACCTACTGATATTTTACTATAAGGTGAATAAACTAATACAGCACATAATTTAGTGGGTAGGTACCTACCACTTTGCTTTCTTGACCACCTAATCAAGATATACCTAGTATTGTACTAACAGTTTACACTCCCGACAATTATAATATCAGATTATAGTAGTTATATTTCAATAATGATTACTAACTCTATACTAAATTATAACTCTAACTCTATGCAAAATTATAAATTCTTACTTCTCCATCTCATTGTAGCTGGTTGGAGACATCCTATTACCTCCGTGAGCCGTCGCTCGAACGCCTTCAGATCTGTAATTATTACGTACCTACTGAATACATTAAATATTACTAATTTACCAAAATTATAAGAGAGCGAAGGATAAACTCGGGATAATAATCCGAAAAGTTTTGAAGGGATAACATACCGTCACAAGCAGTTTGCTCCAAAGACATCGTGAATTCAGCAAAAATCTAATACATATTTGTTTACTCCTGCAGTCAGGGACGAGTAAACCTGCAGTATTGAATTTTTTTTATCTTTAGAATGAATTTAGTGATAAACAAAAAGGATTCCAAGTCGTAGATTGCAATTGCGGCTCGTCGTAATATTGTTTTGATTGAATTATACCTGTGTAGTTTGTGTTTTACTGCCAAATGTACACACTGACATTTGTACATTTGTCTTGACTTTGACGGTACAAAATAAAGATGCGCGACTGTGAATGATTTCATTCGAAATATTCGACTTGACAAGTCATTCGAACGATTCGAATGACTACAGCAAATTAGTAACTAACTTGGTTAGTATTCGCGAGTCGTTTGTTCGACTGCCTGAGTCGGTTTCGATTCGTAATTCGACGTGGACAGTCGCTCGGAGCGGGCTTAGTTAGAGAGAGATAGTATTATGCCTATATTTCATTCGACTCCGGGTTCGTTCGCTGCCGCCATCCAGCGCTTCACATGAAAAAGTTTACGAGGAAGGAGGAGCTGCGAAAACCGTTTGGTGGCCAAAAAGTCATCATCGCATCTCTTCCTATCTATATAAAATAAAACTATTACAGAGGCATTAAAAAAAGCTTTTGATAGGTTTCACAAACTGGCAAAGGGTTTATTTAGCGTAATAATACGATAAAATAGGTGGCAGCGTTAGTTTGGGTCAGGGAACCACCTTAACATAAAATATTTGAACAAAATTAACATAAATAAAAGGTATTATTGAATTCACATAGGTAGATAGCTGGTTATTTGTAATAGTTACCATCCATATACTTCAAAAACTTCACAATCTTATCAACCGCACAAGAATGATAAAATTAGTTACTAATCTGTACGATTCAATCCCCGCAGGAGCGACGAATAATTCATTCATCATTCAAAATCATCCGTCGACTAACAAAGTCAAATTGGAGCCATGAATGATCCATTCGTAGACATTAGTAATTACTAATAAGTAGTTTCATTCGACTTTGAAGATTAGTGTATTACTAATATTCAAATCGAACAAGGAAATTAGTAGTAGTTCATCATTCGACTAGACAGATCATTCGGAGTTGCGCATCTTTAAAACACGGTGCTAGCTGGACCTGTTTAACTTTGGCATTTTTTGTTGAAAAGTGTCTCAAAATGCCATCGCGTGCAGATAATTCGCAGTCGCGCATCTTTATTACAAAATGAAAGGAAGTACAGTCGACAGTAGAGATGAGTCCGGTATTCAATAACTCACTCAGTAACTCTTAGCATTGTCCTAAAATATCTAACGATATTGTAAGGTCTGCATAGCGCTAGGGAATACCTGTGCAAAGCGAGCATCGCGCGTAATCGACCATGAGCCACAATTACCCAACGCTTCAATACCTAAATATCATCTACGCATACTAGCGTACCGTTCACCCTTAAAGTTATGTAGCTGCAACACGTATTTGGTATTTCTAACCGATTTGGTTAGAAATACCAAATACTTGTTGCAGCTACATAACTTTACGGGTGAACGCCATATCTACGTAACGCTTCAATACTATAACTACCCAACGCTTTAATATCGACGGTGGAAAGGAAAAACACTTGAACCGACACTATGGTCGAAAATGACTTTTTAACATATTTGAAATCAACTATTTTTTCTGCGTCGACCAGTCATGGTTTCGTAGCGATTTGAGCACTTTGGTGTCGCTTCAAGTAATGGCACTTTTAGGCTCATTTTTTCAGACGATATATGAAGTGACAAAGAATTATAGCAATTTTGGTCCATTTACCGCTTGAAGTACCGACTCTATAGTTAGATTGTTATTTGATGTGTTTTTCCTTTTTTGTTTTGGATATCATAGGTTACTTAAATCGTTTTTCTCCATTATAGGAAATGCTATTTTGAGCACTGAAGGTGTTTTTCCTTACTCCTATTCCGTTGGTGCCCAGTCGCTACATTGGTTTTTCCTTGCTTACGTAGTATCTGTATGATGCAGTTGATCCAGATTCAGATTCAGATTTGTTTTTCCTGCATGATTGTTATAGGATATTATAGATTTCAATTGTTTAGGCAATCGCTATAAAAAGCAGTGGTGTCGGTTAAAGTAAAGTCACACAAAAAACCACATAAATAATTAAATTAACCGACATCGACTTTTATTCCCAAAACATCGGTTCATTTAATTCCGCTAACTTCATAAATAAAGACGATAGTCGGTTAGAGTAAGCATTGTTACCGACATTGTGTATTTAAAGTACCTATTCAAAACAAGTCTTGTCGCTACAAGCAATGAATTTCGGTCTCTTTTGTGTGAGTGGCGCCGCCTATATAAGGTAGTGACATGTGACGTGGCGTTTCATCTCTCCTCCGTAGACCGAGACACGTTCTCGGTGACCCCGTTGACCCAATCACCGCCGCTAACCCGGAGGTGACGGCAACCAATTCGCTTCCGCACACTACACAACCGACCAAAAACCGACCCCGCCGGATGCGGGGTCGAAGAATTGCCCGCTTCCGCCCTTAGGTGCATTCGTGCACCTAGGCGAAACCTCCATTACCCTCTTGTGTAGCATCTGGCGACAGCCCAAGCCGAGGCTCGCACCTAAGTGGTGGCCCTTGTGCGTGTCGCCCCGACCTAATTTTACCGGCGAGGCGCCCTCTGCGCCCGTCAAAAGCCCGGTAACGCTGTCATGGCCATCTGCGGTCAACAGCATTATAATCCATTCGAAAAAAAAAAGTGGCGTTTCATTCACCGGTGAACCACCGTCGAGGCACGTCACGTTTCGTCGCATCGCGAACTGAGGCCACAGGAGGCAACGAAATAAGTTCTATTATCCAGAAATACATACAGTTGGTGGACGCACGTGGCACAGTAAAACATCTAATACTGTAGTCGAATTCCTGCCCTGGTCAAAACAAAAATAGAATTGTACTGGCCGCCGTTCATAACGCACTGAAACACTGTGAGAACCTTAGAAGTATTCAAATAAACTACTTGCTCCTCGGACATACAGAGATGTCTGTGGACTCAATGCACTCTGTCATTGAAGGGTCGGTGAAAAATACTATTGTATGGGCGCCTTCTCAGAATCAGAATCAGAATCAATAACTTTATTTCTTTA
Source organism: Eupithecia insigniata (assembly GCA_947859395.1). Taxonomy (NCBI): domain Eukaryota; kingdom Metazoa; phylum Arthropoda; class Insecta; order Lepidoptera; family Geometridae; genus Eupithecia; species Eupithecia insigniata. The sequence goes on from OX402002.1 coordinate 5,058,236, forward strand.
GGCTTACAAAATAAGCACTTAGACAAGTCACATTTTATACTATAAACATAGTTATTATTATCAAATAAGAAATAAGGTGTTATTGATATTCTCTTCATTTCAATTTTTTGTCCACTAGTGGAAGAAGTGAAAAAAAAAACCACTAACACATTATAATATCACTTATGTGTCTAATACATGTTTATTTTGCCTATCTAAATATAAATTTAATGCAATTTAGATACATGTCAATATTTCTTTAAAGCTTAACAGAACATTGAATTTCTTACATACTACTGACAGTGCGGAACGGAGCGACATCTGGCCAAGCATGAACATCATTGATGTAATCATCTATGGAGTAAAAGGCCTTCCTGATAAGATTTTGTTTAATGTACTGTTTAAATTAGCGACTTATATATAACAAATAGGGAGTTCAGTTGCTTCAGATGGAAGCTTATTATAGAAGCGCACGCAATTGCCCATAAATGATTTCCCTACCTTTCGTAATCTATAATCTGGGATGTGTAATTTGTTCTTGTTTCTTGTATTTCTATTGTGAACATCACACTTTTCAAAAAGCTATCTCTATTTTTGTGCGTTTACATAAGATTTTCATAGATGTGCTGCAATATTACTGTCAAAATATTTATTTCTTTAAATAATTCCCTCAAAGAGTCGCGTGGCTTTAATTTGTAAATTGCGCGTACCGCTCTTTTCTGGAGAACAAAGATAGTCTGGATGTCAGCTGCCTGTCCCCAAAGCAAAATACCATAAGACATAATACTATGAAAGTAACTGAAGTAAACTAACCTAGCTGTATCTTCATCGGTAATATATCTAATTGTTCGAACTGCATAGGCTGCTGAACTAAGTCTGCCTGCGAGAGCATCAATTTGCGGTTTCCATTAAAGAGTGGAATCAATATGTAACCCTAAGAAAACAGTAGAGTCTACAAAGTCAACAATCTCATTCTTTAGCATTATCTTCGTTGGAAATTCTCTTACATTAGGTAACATGAATTTAATGCATTTGGCTTTTTTAGCATTGAGTAAGAGGTTATTGGCGGTGAACCAATCTAGTACGTGTGAAAGCGCATCATTTACATCGTCATAATTACATTTATTTCTGTCAACTTTAAAAATCAGTGAAGTATCATCAGCAAATAAGACTATATCACACAGATCTTTTGCTAAAAAGGGGAGATCATTTACGTATACTAAAAATAAGAAAGGACCTAAAATATTGATCCTTGCGGGACGCCTAATTCAATTTTTGAGCCCCTGAATCTTTCTTTACCAATATCTACTTTTTGAACTCTATCAGATAAATATGATTGCATAAGGTCCAGTGCCTTGTTTTGAATTCCATAGTGTTTCAATTTTCCAATTAATACAGCATGATCTACACAATTAACAACCTTAGAAAGGTCACAGAATATACCAATAGCGTCTTTTTGCTTTATCCCAGGCATCCAATATATGCTTAAATCTCAATGGGTTACAGTTTGTCAATTAGCTAGGAAAGAATATAACGTTCACTATTTAGATCATACCGACTTTCAGGGATATGATGAGTTTTCCGATAAATACTTTCGAGGAAACTTGACAGGAAAGATAAGCAAATTGAGGATTGTTACTTTCAAAAAGTCAAATCTCAACGTTGTGGCAGTAAAATATTCCATGTTACCTGACGCTGAAGAAGAAATAATACCTATAAACGGAGCTCCGACTTCACAAATTGTAAAACAGCTTTACAAGAAGTCTATATCAATCACCCAGAAGAAATATGAAGATTTGACCAAACTTTGTGAAAGTTTTGCCGTACCAAGACTGTTCCAAGACGAATATGGTACTTTACCTCATGTCACTGGTGTTGATACGTTAGCAGAAACAGATGTTGAGGATGTTTGTGATTGATTCACTCGTATAGTTCAAGGAGCAATTTCAAACGTTGGAAACCTTAAATTTTGATAGTGTGTGATTTTAATGTTCCTAATAATGATTTAATTATGTTAATTGTTTTGTTGTGAAGGTTTTACTTATAGTGTTAGTAATGTTGATTAAGTCATATGTCTGATCTCAGTGTTTAGTAATATTTTGAAACTGTCATATCTCAGAAACTACCCATGCTAAACTTTCAGTTACCAGCTCAAATGACAGGGAAGAACAAAATCTACACTTTAGATAACTTTTTCATGCCTTTTTGACCCAGTAACTGAAAGTCAATTATGAGTAGTTTCCAAGTTATGGCCGTTTCAATTTTGACAGCTGTCATCAAAAATGTAGGTCTTGTTCATACCTTTCATTTGAGACAGGAACTGAAAGTTTAGCATGAGTACCTACTAGAGATGAGTCCGGTATTAAATAACTAACTCAGTAACTGTTAGTATTGTTTTAAAATATCTAACGATATTGTAAGGTCTGCATACCGCTAGGGAATACCTGTGCAAAGCGAGCATCGCGCGTAATCGACCATGAGCCATAATTACCCAAAGCTTCAATACCTAAATATCATCTACGCATACTAGCGTACCGTTCACCCTTAAAGTTATGTAGCTGCAACACATATTTGGTATTTCTAACCGATTTGGTTAGAAATACCAAATACTTGTTGTAGCTACATAACTTTACGGGTGAACGCCATATCTACCTAACGCTTCAATATTATAACTACCCAACGCTTTAATATCTAACTATCATCTACGCATACTAGTGTACCGTTCACCCGTAAGGTTATGTAGCTGCAACAAGTATTTGGTATTTCTAACCAAATTGGTTAGAAATACCAAATACTTGTTGGCATCCCTGTTTAACACTATAATTTTATTGCAAGTAAACGAGATAGGTAGCTAATTTAAATATCCAATACTTGTGGCCATCCCTGTCTAACACCAAGATTCTGATCCGAGTAAAAGAGATAGTTAGGCTATTTTCCATCGAGCGTAGTAACATTACCTTAATCTGTGGCACTGCGTTCAACCGTTCAACTATTTTATTAGTACGAGATTTTTTCACTGGTAGCGCGGAAATAGTTTCCTACCATCTTTTTATTTAAATAAGCAGTGAATACCTTCCTACCAGGTACAGGTGAAGCTAGCGTTGCCTCTGATTTTTGTTATTATTTTTATTACGTCATACAATATTATCAAATATTCTCTTGCAATTTGAATTGCTCTTGTAATTCTCGAATTTCTTTTTCGCGCACCAGGTGCTGCCATCTAGGTCAAATCAACATTACATAGCAAGAAAATAATAAAAAGGGAATTAAAATACCTACCTACCTACTAACACATATAGCGTGATAAACTTTTTGAACTTTCGCGATGCGATCATAGGGGATAATTTAACAAAAGTTACGCGATAAAATATAACAATAAATCTTTAGCTCTAAAAATAACATTGTTATCTTTTTCTGTCAAGCGCAACCTAGTGCGCAATCAGACCTAGATTCTCAGCACTGTCTATTGATATTATGGGTGATCGTCACGGGTTGGCGCGAGATTCAAATTATTTTGTGATTTTTATTTTATTCTGCGTTTTACGAAGAACAAAATTAACGGAAATGTAATTTGAAAATAATGAGAGATTTTTTAGCCCATAATCTCTTATTTTCTAAAATGCTCTAACACTACCAATGAGCCGATGTTCGTTGTTTGTAAGTAAATAGAAAATGGGTTTACAATTTGCGCCAACTTACTTTTCCGCTAGATTTATTCCTTGAAGAAAGCAGAACAAAATTAAAAGCTACAAAAAAAATTCAAAATCGCGCCTACCCGTGAAGAACCACCTTATATAATGTACATACAACTTAATTCACGAGCATATCGATAGATAGCGCTTTAAATATTATAAATTTTTAATAGGGCTTTTGTTCAGTGTCTGTGTTTTCTAAGGATCGTAAAAAATATATATCTATTATATACGTAGCTAGATACATCATTTGTCTACCTATTAACAGAAGCTCTTATTAGAAATGAGTCCGGTATTCAATAACTAACTCAGTACCTGTTAGCATGGTCCTAAAATATCTAACGCTATTGTAAAATCCGCATACCGCTAGGGAATAACTGTGCAAAGCGAGCATCGCGCCTAACCGACCGTGAGCCATAACTACCCAACGCTTCAATACCTATACTTACCTAACCTATCATCTACGCATAGATACTAGCGGACCGTTCACCCGTAAAGTTATTTAGCTGCAACAAGTATTTGGTATTTCTAACCAAATCGGTTAGAAATATATTGGGTCGAAATCAGGACAGGTATAGAGTATTGTAACGTTATTGGGTACCAGTTGGTACTAGCGGAATTGAAACAAAATACCCAACTAATAATCGGTAGCCAAAATATCCAATAACTCCTATCCTTAGTTATTACTGTGTACCTTAAACTAAATACCGACCTATCAAATGAAAGCTCTTGTAGCCTAGATCGAGCTGTAATTTTTTTTGGTATGAAATATGAATTCGTACATCGCTTTCTACAACAAACTTAGCGAACCTCTTTGACCGTTCATCCAGGAGAAAGCAAAAAACAATAAGAAACCCATTTTTAAATGGTTTATTGATTTTTTATTATTTTTGCGCCTTACGTCATGCAATGGCAATTTCAAACCGTCATAATATGTAGGTCCGGAACAGTAAATTTATTGTAAACTATGGGGGTGACATGATCACTCTGATCAAACCCTCTTTAGTGAATAAAGATATTAAAAAAAACTCGAAACAGACGATTCAAACTAAAACAGTCACGACGTTACGGTTAGGGGCTAACTACTATTTAATTTTAAATACCTACATAGGAGACAAAAAATCAAACCACGCCGGCGCGGCGGCGCCGCCACGCTGACCGTGGAGGTCGGCGCGCCGCCGCCGGCAAATTTAAGGTCGGGTCGCACGTCTAAGTCTGTGTACCACAGATTAGCTGGTAGTTTAACTTGGTTTATAGTCCGGTCGCAACGCTACAGCAGCGGAAGGAAAAATAATAGTTATTTAATTATATCGCAATCCTAAGAGTGAAATGTTACGCCTTTGGATTTATTTGTATTTGAACAATTTATAGTTGCATTTGCGAAATGCACGCGATGGCATTTTGAGACACTTCAACAAAAAATGCCAAAGTTAAACAGGTCCAGCTAGCACCGTATTTTAAAGATGCGCAACTCCGAATGATCTGTCTAGTCGAATGATGAACTACTACTAATTTCCTTGTTCGATTTGAATATTAGTAATACACTAATCTTCAAAGTCGAATGAAACTACTAATTAGTAATTACTAATGTCTCTACGAATGTATCATTCATGGCTCCGATTCGACTTTGTTAGTCGACCGATGGTTTTGAGTGATGAATGAATTATTCGTCGCTCCTGCGCGGATTGAATCGAAACCGACTCAGGCAGTCGAACGAACGACTCGCGGTTACTAACCAAATTAGTTACTAATTTGCTCTAGTCATTCGAATGACTTGTCAAGTCGAATAATTCGAATGAAATCATTCACAGTCGCGCATCATTACCGTGTTTAGACTTTAGATGTACACTGCTTCCAAATGAATGAGCGATCTCATTTCGCGTGGCACACAAAACGGCGCGGTCTCACTACGGTAAGGGCCTATCTAACGATTTACATCTTTGGTCGTGTCACAATCTCTAACCAGTACCTCGTTCCCGTAGGTATAAACTTCTGTAATTCGTGGAAGAACAATGTACAATCTCTAACCAGTACCTCGTTTCTGTAGGTATAAACTTCTGTAATTCGTGGAAGAACAATGTACCTATATCTACTGCGTATAGATGATAACTACTGAGCCGATGACGTAACGGATGACGTTGATTGCCCGACCTTCAACCGCTTGTTTAAATGAATGAAGACCGGTCGGCGGCGGCGCAAGTTTCAATCGGGAAATTGTTTCGCTAGTGACACAATGTGGAAAGCGCCAAATAAGAGAAAGCATATATTTTCTTTTCATTGATATTTTCAAAACAGTAGTTTGCCCTAAGTGACCTACAAGGTAAAAATCGATTTACAACAGTTGTTAGTAATTAAGGCCCGCTAGGTCGATAACCAGCTGGGATGAGAGTTGTTTTTACTTGGTGTTTACGGTAAGTAGTTTTTTTCTATTATTTCAGATGGAACATCATAATAATATGAGACGAGCATTCTATGTTGTTCAATTCATAGAATTGCCTTTTGAAGGCATTGATGATTACGTATGCGTGCCTTTAACTTGGCTGATCGTTCGTAAAGGGATGGATCAGAAGGCCGTTGTTGCGTACCCTAAAGATGAAGATCCTTTCGATACTAGAGATCGCGTTAAGAGGAAGGAACGATGCAATAATGAGTGGAGTTTTTTTATGGCACTCGTCAAATATGAATCAGGTGAGTGGGGAGTATAGGGGAGGGATTGGCATTTTTTTTACAAAAATGGCAATAAAATTAATATTTGTTTACAAAATCAATATTTTATTGGCAAGGTAACTAGCACATACATATGTATATTTGGCTTTAATTGTTGCAAAGAACAGTTTTCGTATTGTAATCAGTCTCAAAGTTACAAGATATCTTCTGACCCATGTCCAAAGTGCCCAAACCTCCCGATGGTCGGGTGGTTTGGGCACCCCTATGGAGAGTTTGGGTATTGAATATAATATGCCACATTGTGCTATACTGCTGAATATAACATTAATATAAAAACACGCAATACAAATTTTATTTTTCCTGTCATAGACTTGAAAATGTTCATCATAAAGTAACTACGAATTAATATTGCACTACGTATCAATAATCTGAATAAACTTATCTAAGTTTGGCATGACCCCAGATAGGCTAGTAAATAGAAAATCTTTCTAAACGCCACCCTGTTTTAAATAAGTGTTGTTGAAGATTAGTCGTGGGTGTATCATATGTACCTATTGGGCATGCTCAAGCTTCCCCAAAGATGTAAATCGTTAGATATGCCCTGACACCAAAAACTGTGGCATTGTCTGTGTTGTGTCTTTGAATGTGTGCGTTAACAAAATGCCGACACACACACACTAATGAGTACTAGTTAAAAATAATGTTTTTGCCAGTAAACCTAACCACGGACCTAACTGTTATTATAACCATATTGTGTGCAATGACATTGCACACACTTTCGTGAAAAAATAAATGTCATCTAAGCCCTGAAATCGAAAATGTCTCAATGTGTGTGTCAAAATGCGACGCACGCACACTACCAAATGAAAAGTTAAAAATAGTGTTTTTGTCAATAAACCTAATTATTATTAATCCCATGTATTGTGCAATCATATTGCACACATTTTTTTGTGAAAAAATAAAGGTCCTATCATGCCCTGAAATCGAATCGTTTTGAAATACGAATTCGTAAATCACCTACAACAAATTTAGCGAACCTCTTTGACCGTTCTAGATTATGCAGGAGAAAGCAAAAAACAATAAGAATCCCATTTTTAAATGGTTTATTGATTTTAGATTATTTTTGCGCCTTACGTCTTGCAATGGCAATTTCAAACCGTCATAATATGTAGCTCCGGAACAGTAAATTTATTGTAAACTATGAGGGTGACATGATCACTCTGATCAAACCCTCTTTAATGAATAAAGATATAAAAGAAAACGAGACAGACGATTGAAACTAAAACAGTCACGACGTTACGGTTAGGGGCTTACTAATAGTTAATTTTAAATACCTTCATAAGAGACAAAAAAAATCAAACCACGCCGGCGCGGCGGCGCCGCACACTGGTACCGATTAATGAAATCTGGGACATAGAGGTCGTAGTCCGAATTTTGATCTGATTTTTTTAATAAAGGTCTTGGCGTGATTCTAAACCTCTTTTATAGAATACGTTTTTTTTATACACATGCTCGTTTCCAAGAAAAAAAAATGTTACATTTTTTTTTGTATGGAGAAAAATCTTTTTTTTTTATTTATTTCGTAAACGGGCAGAGATGTTAAAACCAAACCTTGTAGGGATTATAGAAGGCATAATACCTTGCTTTATCTCCAAACACATCTACTTCATATCTCTGCCCGTTTAGAAACAGCAGGCGTTCAAAAAATAAAAAAAATATTACGTGTTTTAATTGGTTAAAGACGCTTGATTGATACTTAAATAGTGAAATTTTAATAATGGCCCTTCATTCCATGGGTGAAAAATGGAATAATAATAATAGCACAATAGCTCAGATACCTGTATATATACTTGTCATCGTGCCTGCTATTGTTTTAGTTAGAGGCTCTTGCAAGGTCGAATATCCTTAATTGTTCACGTTACCTGTGAGTGCCTTCTTTTGTAATATTATCTATCCCTTCCAAATTATCCTAATTATTATTTGTTAAAAACAAGTTGTCATTCGATTGTTAACTTCTAAATTTTAAACACGTAAACACTCTTTCCCTTCGATATGTCTCAGTTTTTATCAAATTTGGATATGTATATGCTGCTAAAATCAAGTGGAAATATAAAAAATAGTGATATATTGTGCAATACGTTGTTGAATCAAATAAACGTTGAAGTTTCTGCTGAAGATCTAAGAATTCTAAAACAATTCACAAGAACATACGTATCAAATTTACACAAGAGATGGTTGCAAGCAAATAGATGTCAATCAAATTTTTTCACCACGTACATGGAATGGTTACAATTGAATATCTCGTGGCCATCTTTAAAATCCATTGATTTGATGTCAGTTTTTGCGCAAGAAAATATGGATGTCCCCGAAGAGTTAGATACTTCGTTAGACACTTCTTTGGAAACTATGGAAGCCAGTTCGCATTCAAATGCTGCTACAAATACTCCAGTGCACAGAAAGCCATTTGAAGATCTAACAAGCAGAAAAGAAGGCGCCTTTCATCACTTCAAAACCACTCCGAAGAAGAATTGCTGTCTGCTTTAGTAAATCGATTGAAAGACAATGAAAATATTCTTTTGGCTGAGGTCATTGACTGCCTTTATAAGGATAATGATAAAACTAAAGATATTCACAGTTTCATGTTTAAAAATCAATCCAAATCGCAAAGATGTATACCGCAAGATGAAGCACTGGCACTTGTAACTGATCTCAAACTTACAAAATGGCAATATTTAACGTAAAGAAAATCGTTGTCAGAACATAAAATAGTGCCTTTACCGTCTTATCAAAAAATAATCGAAGTTAAAAAATCCTGCTATCCTGAAGATATATCGATTACAGAAACAGGTGTCCGGATTAAGCTTCAATCGATACTGGATTTGACGGTGACGAAAATATTTAAAGTGATTGGTCATCATCACTTTGATTCCGGTTCCATCAAATTAATAAGCAAGTGGGGCTGTGATGGGTCTTCATCGCACAGCACTTATAAACAAAAAGTCAGCACAGAATTTTCAGACTCATCAGTATTTATGACAAGCTTTGTGCCCTTGCGCCTTATGTGCGATGATGTGGTAATTTGGCAAAATCCACGTCCATCATCAACGAATTACTGCAGGCCGGTTATGTTCGAATTTGTCAAGGAAACAAAAGAATACATACAGAAAAACACAGCAGATATGGCTGAAGAAATAGCTAACCACGCACCAACTAAAATATGTAAGTCATAGTTATTATTTATCATGTAGGCGACAAAAAATTTACCTTAAAAACCGTTAAATTCCTAAACTCTTTTTTATCACAAGCGTACTTCAAATCATACCAAAATATATTTCATCAATTAAATGTATGTACTATTATTTTATCTCTAAACATCCATACCGACATTATTATAATAACTTTTTATTTCCTTGCAGATGACATGGAAGTTTCTCATGATCTACACATGACGATGATCGATGGAAAAGTTAGCACAGCTTTGTCAGAAACCTCATTCCATGCGAATTGCAATATTTGCCACGCAAAACCAAAAGAGATGAACAATTTAAGCTTGGTTATGAACAACCAGACGCTGAAAATATGTATAAATATGATTTATCTTCGTTGCATATGTGGTTGAGGTCTATCGAATGTATACTGCACATATCATACAACATGGACTTAAAAAATTGGGCTGCAAGGGGTGAAGACAAACTACTACAAAAGACCAAAAAAGAATTAACTCAGCAAGAATTTTTTCAGCGCACTGGATTGTTAGTGAACTTTGTCAAACAAGGCTTCGGCACCACTAATGATGGCAACACAGCTCGAAGATTTTTCAGGGACTATGAGAAAACTGCAGAAATAACGGGAGTGGATATTAATTTAATAAAACGATTTGCAGTAATCCTACAGTCCATATCGTGTGGTAAAAATATTAATATAAAGAATTTTAAAAAATACTGCCAAGAGACAGCTGAATTATATGTACAATTGTATCCGTGGTATTATATGACATCAAGTATACATAAGCTGTTAATACATGGAGCAGAAATATGTCAGCATTTCAGTTTCATACCTGTGGGAATGCTGTCGGAAGAAGCATCTGAAGCTCGCAATAAGGATTTCAGAAAACTTCAGGGAAAGACATTCCCGCAAAATAGGGCGGAAAGAGACAAATACCGATATCATCCATCAGTTCCTCATCAGTACCGATCCTTATATAACTAACATTAGACCAAAATCCATGGAGAGGAACAAAATGGAACATTTCCCAGATGTTGCTGATCTCATAATAGATGATGAGCCTATTCTGCAAGAAGAATCATCTGAGCATGAAGTATATATAAATGTAGAAAATAGCTTAGATGACCCACTACAATAAGTAAACATTATATATGATTACTATGTACATACATTAAACTATAAGAATTACCTAAATATGTGTAGGTACTTTATTATTATTTTATAAAGGCATTTTTATATGTAAATATCATTGGATAAAATTGTGTTTTAAACTTGTTTTTAACATTTCAGTTTCAAATTTTATTAATTTTTCTTTGATAACATCTTTTATTGTTAATATCTAAGTCATCATCATTATGTAATATAGACGACTTTAAGTAAAAATTTTGTGTTTAAAACTAATAAGAAATTAAAATTATATGAATATTTTTTCCTGTTTTAGAATCGAATCATGTTATAACAACAGATAACTAGAAACACTATTATAAAGGTTCAGGCAGGTAAAAAAATCCTAATACGTAAACTAATAAATTTAAAACAATACCAGGTAGAAAGTACGACGACAAGTATATATACAGGTACCTGAGCTATTGTGCTATTATTATTATTCCATTTTTCACCGATAGAATGACGGGCCATTATTAAAATTTCACTATTTAAGTATCAATCAAGCGTCTTTAACCAATTTAAACACGTAATATTTTTTTATTTTTTGAACGCCTGCTGTTTCCAAACGGGCAGAGATATGAAGTAGATGTGTTTGGAGATAAAGCAAGGTATTATGCCTTCTATAATCCCTACAAGGTTTGGTTTTAACATCTCTGCCCGTTTACAAAATAAATAAAAAAAAGATTTTTCTCCGTACAAAAAAAAAATGTAACATTTTTTTTCTAGGAAACGAGCATGTATATAAAAAAAACGTATTCTATTAAAGAGGTTTAGAATCACGCCAAGACCTTAATTTAAAAAAATCAGATCAAAATTCGGACTTCGACCTCTATGTCCCGGATTTCATTAATCGGTACCAGTGTGCGCCGCCACGCTGACCGTGGAGGTCGGCGCGCCGCCGCCGGCAAATTTAAGGTCGGCTCGCACGTCTAAGTCTGTGTACCACAGATTAGCTGGTAGTTTTACTTTGTTTATAGTCCGGTCGCAACTCTACAGCAGCGGAAGGAAAAATAATAGTTATTTAATTATATCGCAATCCTAAGAGTGAAATGTTCCGCCTTTTGATTTATTTGTATTTTAAGCATTTATTGTTGCATTTGCGAAATGCACGCGATTGCATTTTGAGACACTTTTCAACAAAAAATGCCAAAGTTAAACAGGTCCAGCTAGCACCGTGTTTAGATGTACACTGTTTCCAAAACTTCCAAATGAGTGAGCTATCTCATTTCGCGTGGCACACAAAACGGTTCGGTCCCACTACGGTAAGGGCCTATCTAACGATTTACAATCTTTGAGCTTCCCTAAGTAGCCGGTGGCCAATGCTCCCCTTGCCGTCATTTTCCAAATAAATTTGAATAAGTTTTTTTGTCAAATTTTGAATGCTAAATTATGGGTAAATATAATCTTTAATAACACAAAAGAAGACATTAATATAGATACTTACACTTTCTTGCAGATTATTTTGTTATTTTCTTCCAAATCATAACCAAAATATTTACTTACACGCACAAGAAAACGACAACCGCTTATGATTTTTACAACTAAGCGAAATTACACCTGAATTTTGGATAAACGCTGTTGCAAGTACCTAAACTATAGAACAATGGTAGAAAACAAATAAAATCCACCATGGATTTCAAGTAATGAGGGGGTGTGCCCTAACCTCCCGACTGCCAATCCCTCCCCTACCTCCCCTATTAGTAGATAGGTTGTCCCTTGTAGGTATCTTCACTTTGAAGATAGGTACAATGTTTAGATTCAGAATACCTCAGGAGTTAGGAGGAAATAATATTTATATTTATCATTTTCAGATACTTACAGAGATGCAGAATATTGGATAGCGACGAGAAATGATTATGGACCTTTGATAGAAGAAGAATCAAAAACAACAGGTAAGAATTAATAGTTATTATTAATACCTTAACACAAAGGCCGGGAAATAGGCAATTGCAGGTCGAGTATGAGTTTGAAGGACGAGCCGTAGGCGAGGACTTCACTGATACGAGACAGGCAATTGCCATTTCCGCCGAGGCATATAGTGCTTTTCTCAAAAGAATGCAGGGAAATATTACATACCTAATTTTTATATTACCTATCCATTTAATTTAATCAATTACAGCGTGGCAATTCATTAGCGTTTTGGGGACGCTTCCGACTGGTATTGATGTGGATCAGTTGAGCTACCCGTACCCGTAGATTGTTCTCAACAGTCGGCAGTTAGCTCAATTGCTTCAATTGTTAATAGGTACCATTTCTATCATTTATCTGAATAAATGATTTTTTATATGTCAAAAGAGCTTTGGTATGACAAAACTAATCGATTTAATTAGGTAATGTTAAAACTTACATTAGTCATAATTGGGGCAGTTACTAAAAGAAAGTGTTACATACCTAATGATTTCCCCGATACGTTTATGCTTCTTTTATTATGTAAGTAACAAATCAAGACGATTTTTCAGCTTTGCCGCAATTTTTTTATTTATCATCTGTGCCGAAAGGCAAAGGCATTTATGGATATACAGCCACGTCATTGCAATTTGTACTAAGCAAAGAGAGTTACTTTGCCAAGAATGATAAAAGAGATCCAACCAAAGAGCATTTAATAACCCCAGCACACCGTTTCATATAAAATTGCTGGAGCGTTGTAATGTTCCAAATTCAAAAAACGCACCTGCAATGGATTTGATTTTCTTTAACCGTAAATGATACTTCGTGTTCTTTTTCGACAATAATGACAATATTTCCATGCATGTCTGAGAAAATTACTCTTACTTTAATTAGTCCTCACGATTGAATTTTGACTGTTAATACCTACAACTAATTTCACAATTCAAGCATCACAAATTCTAATTTAAAAAAATTGTTTCTAGATTCGCTACCAAAATTTACGTTGAACAAGAAATTGCGCAGCGCCAATCAAAGCCGTTCGTCGAAATCCAATGATAATTCTCCGAAAACACTGCCGAGAGGATCAACCAAACGACCAGTACTGTACGAACCGACAAAACAACTTATTGGAAAACGGTTGAAACTAGGTGAAGGTGCTCAGTCAACAAGCGCTGTTGTAGATGATGCTAATGTAGAGCCGGGATATTGAAGAAAACAGCAATTGATTATCAACCAACCAAAGGAATGTGCTCAGACAAAAGAAGCTGCTGCTGCTTACAATAGTGATGAGAGTACTGACCAACAGGCGTACCGAGCAAAAGAAACAAGCTTGAAGCTTACCAATATAATCTCCCGAAGTAACAATATCGATGATGTCAAGAAGCCCGATATCAATAATGAATTCAGCCAACGTCACTTGTCTAGCAATGTGACTGCTGCAACAATAACAACGACGCAACCTTTAACTTCAGCCGAACAAACTACTCAGCCGAATCATTACAATAATCAAGAACATGTTTTAGACAGTGGGAGTTCATTTTCGAACTTTCAACCACAAATCGAAAATGTCCGATCTATTCTAAATGTTCATCACGAACTAAACGTTATTGAAGTCTCGGTCAATGAATTATCAACAACCAATGAGACACTAGACTCGCTCAAAATGTCTGCTCATCTACATAGTCACCTGAGCGGGGCAATATCGCAAAAAATTTAGCCATTCTACGCAGAATCCGTCGAATATGATAGACCAAACCGGATCTTTACCGTCGTCGCGCTCACTGCAACAACCATCAGTGCTTACTCACAATCAATCACAAGACGGCCAACAACTTTCACAAATTCACATTGAAAATAGCAGAGACCAAAAAGCTTCACTTAGGACGAACATTATTAGTTCTCAAGAAATTGAGCATGTACCTAAGATGAATTTAAAAGTACCAAACAACGTCGCTGGTCCAAGGAACATTCATCAGAGTATCACCAATATTGCCTTAGCTTCACCAAATTTTGAAAGCTCATCTAATCAGCGCCCTAGCTTTGTTCGACAATTAGAAGGACAGCAAAGTTCGCTAACTCAAGAACAATATCTCTCACGCTCTCATCAAAATCAATATCTACCGACCAATCAATCAAAATAGCTTCGAACAAGAGGTACCCAAGAGATCACCGGAGAGCAAAAATGACGATTATTGACCTAACCCTCGAACTATCAGGATGAAAAACCCATCTGCAACGAAATTCAACTCACATTGCAAATACCTTGTATCAGAATTTCGAGCTTCCACAACGAAGACGGTCGCAGCCAAATCATCAAGACAACAACCACAGAAACCGAAAATACGTATTTAATTAATTAGCATCTCGTTATCCCGAAAAACAAGAGGCATGTGTACCTATCCTTAGTAGTTTAAACCGTAAGATTAAAGAGTTTCGGTGTAATGGTTGAATGTTATGCATCGTGATTACGACTTATCTTATACCTTTAAACGAGCAATTCTTGCTTGAGGTTGTCAGCTAAGATCCGAGGCTTAGGGTCTGTTTAGAGGTCTTAAGATAGATGAACCCATAGACATAAAGTCCATTATTTTTGTTCTTTGATAAAAAGACGTGACATAAACTGAAAAATATGACTCTTCCTGACATTGGGAGCATCTAACTTCTCTAAATACACAACAACACTGAAGCTACTCCAGCAGGTGGCGTTGTTAAGCTACACTAAGCCAATGAGTGTTTGGTTGGTTTGAGGTTAGACCAAGAAAACCAATTGTTTATTTATATTATTTGTGTCTTTTTAACTCACGTGATAAATATAATTTCAAAAAAACACAATATACAAAAAAAAGATACTGAGCAAAGCTCGGTCAACCAGGTACTTGATTATTATCAGTCGAGTTATCCTATGTAGTTATCCTATTAACCTATTAAATAAATTTAAAATACTGGTATAGTTTTATTTAAAAAATTAAGATTATTGATTTATTATGATTTTCAATAAAATAAAACTCAGCCATTTTGACTGAAACACCAATCACAGGGCATGACGTCATACGTCAAGTTAAGTTAAACTTCTATCTCAGCTTCGACAGTTGTCACAGGTATAACGGAGTGGTTTTATCCTCATTGGTCACAGGTAGGCAGTATGCACTAGTTGAAAACTTAAGTTTTCAGGTATGGATAACAAGAAAACAAAGCAGCTAAACCAGACGCTAACAAGCCCTCATAGTTTGCCACTAACCCTTGCTCCTAGCCTAGGAACATCTGTAGAACTTTCTCCGGGGTGATGTCTCTGAGGTCGTTCGGGCTATACAGGTCTTAAAGCATTTACGCGCTTATGGCCAGTAGAGGGGTACGCTTTGCATTGACATCTCCCATACTATATGCTCTATCATAAGTGCTCCAGTGTTGCCACCTTAGTGGATTTACCACTAAAACTGGTGGTTTCGACCTCCCCTCCTTTATAAATCATTATCTGTTGTAATGTACAATGTAGATTTTTATAACTTTTGATTTGCTATTATTTTAGTAAAATTATTATCAAAACACTGTTTCTCAATTTAGTAAGGAAACAGTGTTTTGACTCGACGCCACACCTGTCAACGCTTTAGCCGCCACCAATCGGGGGCCGCCAGCGCGACTGTTTACGACTATTACCGATCGTTGCCGATCTCAGTCGAGGTGGAGTGTGGCGCCGGGCATTCGAGTCTCGACACTGAAATAGTGAGGTTGTCTAAAATAAGCGAACAAGGTGTTGTGAGTTTATACACCGTGCTGAATATAAAAAAAATGTGAGTATTACCTTGTTATTATTTTAGCGCTAGCCCTTTTGCCACCATAAAGTAACGTAACTTTGAAGTGAAAACCGTTAGTAGATATAAATCTCTAACACATAAATATAAACTATGAGGGCTTGTCAGCGTCTGGTTTAGGGGCCTTAAGTTTTCTCATTAACTATAACTACCTGAAAACGTTTTCAACTAGTGCCCACTACCTGTGACAACTGTCGAAGCTGAGATTGGTACTCAGTCGCTCAGCAAGATAAGGAAAGACATAATATGTCTTTCCATATAGCTAATAGAATATACATCAATAGAACACATACATATTATGTAGGTATTTTCGGAGTTTTTCTGACGGTTAGGATTCGTAAAAGTTGACGACAACTCGGAGAATTAGTACGCTGAGTGGCAGTGGGCGGGACATATCTAGCGAAGAACCTTTTTAACTGCTAAATTAAGAATACGATGTGGTTTGATATTGCAAGGAAAATGGTGCAAAAAATTTAGAATTCCAACTGACGTAAAAAAAATCGGTATCAAAGAATCGTATATTTGAAACCTATGAAGATAGTACAGACCAAAGTTATGTATCTGAAGAATACGAATTATTTATTTATGTTATTGAAACATTTTGATGATCATGTTTGTTTACTTTACTAATTGTCAAGATTCAAGATTCTTTATTGCGAGACATGCTGTTCATAGATTTTGTAGTAAAGTAATACATATAGATATCATATCAAGCATGCACCCTGGTAGGGCATTGTAACATTTGTGCTAGGTGACAACACTTATTATTAGAAACATAATGCATAGATTAGGTACTTACATATCCATGAAATTAAATATATATACATATATATACCTATATAGGTAATCATGAAATTATAAATATATATATAGTAGGTATTGTTAATACAGTGTGTCCGTGGATAAAGTGCAACCCCGAAAGGGGGTGAAACTAGATCAAAAATTATCGACAAAAAAATCGTATATACTTTATTGATGAATTCAATTTATTATTACTCACTAATGAATCAGACAGAAAGGGTCTCTACCTGAGTGGTGACGTAATCAGTGGTCAACTTTAAAAGCTCCTAGCCAGCGCATTTTTTATGTTAGAACGTAGTTTTTTATTTTATTTAAAAGCTATTATGATAGACAGTAATAAAAAGTCATAAAAATATCTAGTATTATAGGCTTAATTTCAAGATTTTTGGAGATTAAAGAAAAAAACAGCATAATAAATGTAATTTTAATACAAAAATTAAACTTTTAGTCACGATAGCCACTCGTTTGTGAGTTATTTGTTATTTTATCGGCATCGTCACATATCTGACATGATTATGGTTTTTATTTTAACAAAATAGACCCACTACTTTGGAAGAAATCATTTTTTTATTAAATAGAGTCATTAGTGAGTAATAAAAATTTTAATTCATCAATAAAGTATATACGATTTTTTTTTTTTAATGTTGTTTCTATTCTATTTTTGTCGATAATTTTTGATCTAGTTTCACAGCCTTTCGGGGTTGCACTTTATCCAGGGACACACTGTATAGGTACTTATATACTTCATAATATAGGAAATTTTACTAAACTACATACTGTATTCCATTGACGATATTCGTTCTGTATTTACTTAGTGGAAATTTTTGGGACCGTACGACCGTTTTTTGTTAGCGGTTTTCTGGTGGTTTTTCTAAAGGTGGAATCTGGTGGAGAGTTAGTCTAACATTTGTCAACACTGTCACCACAGCATAAAAAATCTAGGGATGGGCAAATGAAAAAAATGTATCGATATATATTGTATCGATATTTATTATTAGTATCGATATATGCATAGTAAAATTTATCGATATTTTGATATATCGATATTTTTGGCCATCATCGTTGTGCCGGCAAAACGGAGCGTGTAGCGGGCCATAGATCAATGAAACTAACCCCAAGCTACGGAACGTAGGCTAGTAAGATCTTTGACCCCAAGAAGAAGGAAGGAAGCCAACATATCGACCACAACTTTGAAACTTACAGTCAAACATAGACAAACAGTGCTACCAACACAAAATAAATAGGAATGTGTTGGTCGGGTGTTGGCCCCTTGTTCACTCACATTTATCGATATCAATAAATAAGCTGTCCTAATAATAATAATTGGTAACCGGAAATAGATAATTGTCTACAATTAAAGAATATCGATTTTGATATGAATTTTGATACCCTGAAATAAATATCGAAAATCGATATATCGCTTTTAAAAATATCGACGAATTATATCGATTAATTTCTGAAAAAATATCGATATTTTGATATATCGATATTTTTTACCATCCCTAAAAAACCCATAAAACCTTAGTCAAGTTCTTTCAGATTTTCAGTTTTATTTTCTTTCAGTTAAAGAAAATATAGAGTGGAGATAGAATGTGTAGTGTACCTAAACCACGCCCATGAAGACCATGCGACTTCTCTAAAACATAAAATTATCGCCGGGCACCTTCCGGAATATCTAATACCCAGACGACAAGTTTATTTTCAATTATTTTGATTCGATTTAGCTCAAAGTCCAACTCCACTGTGGTCGGTCCAAAAGTCCAAAGTCCAAACAAACAATAATCAAAATCGGCCCTGGATTGCTTTGCGAACTTGCGACTCCAAGGAGTGAACTGTTAGGTATAAATTGCTTCTTGTTGCATACTTGTTGCTCATTTGTTTTTATTACCAGTGTTGGAACCAACTGTATGAAGTCTAGGTAAGTTAAGTCCTATGTCTAAGAGCCCATCTATAGTTCAAGTCGTTTAAGATAAACACATGAAGGAATGGAAAATGTAGATAATTATAATCACTTGTATAGAATATGATACTGAATGTAAGAAAGAAACACAGTAGTAGTTTTTGCCAATGAGTTTAGCATAGTAACAGTACATATGTAGTTACTATTATAAAATTTTTTGGTTGTACTAGTTATTCAGACAAGAATGAAGGTTAATGAACTTCTTATGGAAATCATAAATAAAATAAGATTGAAAAAATCCACCTACATGCAAATAATAATTGAATTTGTAAATTTATCTAAAATTACAGAATGTATCCTGTAAGAAAACTCTTCAGCAATGTCAGGCTGGTCCAGTCTGGGGTTAGAGCGATGTCTGCCAAAGGTCCCCTGACAGACGTGAATGTAGACAATAATGGTATTGCGGTGATGACGATGCAGAGACCTCCAGTCAATAGTCTGAACTTCGACCTCCTGCAAGCAATGAATAAGTCATTAGATGAAGTAGCCAAGAATAAGTGCACAGGAATGATTTTAACCTCTGTAAGAAAACAGAATTGCTTATAGTTCTAAGTCCTGTACCTATATTTGTTTATAGACATAAAGTCTTTTTGAAGACAATAACAATCAAATAATATAAAGAAATTAAACTAGTATTTACAATTGAAACAATTGAGCTAACTGCAGACTGTTGCAAACAATCTACAGATAGCTCAACTGGTGCATATCAATACCAGTCGGAAGCGTCCCCAAGACGCTGGCTGCATTGCCCCACTGTATGGCAATGCTAATGTGCTGCGCCAGATACTCACCAGCTCTCGGGTCACGCGTCGCATCGACCAGGCGCTCAGATAATTTTTTGAAAACCCGGAGAGCTCGGTACCCCACGGACCTAGGGTCTCGACTCTAAGGGGAGCAAATGCGTAGGCTCTGTCGAGACCTGCATATTTGCGCCTCTTGAGATCCTCTGCCAAATCTGCCGCCGAACCAGCCCTCACGGATGTCCTTGAAAGATGGGAAGGCGCAAGTGTGTCGACACATGTAGCGTCCCACACAATAGGCCTCCCCAGCTCCCAAGAGACTAAAGTCATGCCGTCGGGCCTCTTACCATCGTCATGTCTGCTTTTATATTTAAAATGCTATGTTGCTTGAAAACAGTGTTTTTTTTATTTGGCGTAGTCGAATCACGTTTCAGACAAGCAATAATTCAAAAAATTTTGAATGCAGTTTAAATTGTTTTTAAATCAAAATGAAGTCTTCTTTCAGTCAAAATTTCTATGTACAATATTTAAGGTACTTTTCCTCTATGTGGCATGCCCGCGGGACAACCTGTATATGTGTATTATTGTATGTTTTAATTCCTTTTTAGAAAATATGTAACAGAATCAAAAATAGCACTCTATTTCCATGTATTCTTAGTTGACAAACATTACTTTGACAAATGTTAAGAGGGCTCTTACGTTTCGTATAAATACGTATTTTACGCACCGAGCGGGCGGCGAGCTACGCGAGCGTTACTGTCTTTCATATCTATAGTCTCGCTCGCACCATGATTTGCGAGCATGGCGACTAAATGATCTTGATCCACCGTAATATAAGTTTCTTAGAATGGAGTTCAGTGGATGATTTTTTTCTGTGTTAAGTCTTTATGTTAATTATAATTTGTTTTGATATATGTTTATTATTCTTACGCAGTAATCGATTCCTAGCCAACTTTTCATAGTGGTCTGAAAATCTTGCTCAATACACACAGAAATCGAAAAATGGTACTATCGATCGATCAATATAAAAGTACCTAGTAGGTTACTAGGTTTGTGAGATATTTTGAAGGGGAAAATTATAGTCCGTACTATTTGTATTATTTAAAGGTGTCATATGCTTTAAAAATCGTTGGAAGTAATATAAGTATATAGTTAAAAATACGGTTGCAACCTGTTTAAATAAATAAAACTACTAACTAAATGTAACTAATATTTTTGTTAGTTTGATTTTGCGCAAGCTGCAAAGCAGCTCCACTGCCGCAATGCTACACCACCCCCGCAATGCGTGGCCGCGTGGCCGTGGAGCGTGGCGCCGGGCAAGGGGGGCATCCTGGGGGCAAAGTCCGGCCGGGGGGAGACACAGCACGGCTCGCTTCCTGAGCCACGCTATATCCGGTTGACGCAAAGCAGCTCGCTTCGCGAGCCGCGTTGCTAAACCCCCACTGAAACCACTTGACATCCTCTATACAGCCCCATTAAAAATATAATTCATTATGGCTCCACTCGGGAGCCCTCCCAGAGGGGGGGCAGAAGGCGGCGTCGAGGGGGTCAAAGCACTGGTCGCTTCGCTCGCCGTGCTATTTTCTGTAGTAGCATTGCAGCTTGCTTTGCTTGCCGCAAGGCTCCACCCAAAAAAAAAGGTCAAAAATTTTCCAAATTTCGATACGAATACGATTTTTTCCCAGGGTCGATTGAACACCCCTGTATGATTCTGTATAGCAAAACATACCTCACCATTCACCATGGAGACTAATTATGTCAGTGAGTTAGTTAGTATACTGTACGAATATAAATACTTACAACGATCTAAATTTGCGGTCCTAGTTTCCAATGTTCTAGCACGCACACAATAGCAGTGTCTACACGGCAATCTATGCACACCACGATAGTATCGACACGACGGAGGGCGCGAAATTAACTGACGCAGGTACGACCCCAACAAGCGCTCGCGCGGTACTGAGATCAGATCGCCGGCGCTATCAAATATATAGTTTTTTTTAATAAATCATTGAAAAATAATAGAAACGATTTAAAAATTAAAATTAATATTGTAGTTTAAGCAAATGTTGAAGTTTATTTTCGTACAAATAGTATGACAAAATTATGTATAACTATGGAGATATTAGGGTTTGTTTCGAAGCCTTTTCGGTTGAAATTGAGTTCGGTTCTGTTTTTATTTTCTAAACATAAAAAGCATAAATCGAAAATGTGTTATATTATTATTCAAGTATAAGATATAAGTGATATGGAAAAAAAAAGTTTTTGTGGTCTATATTCAATCGAATCTACAAATTAGACCATCTAAAATAGGTCTCCGAGAGTTTTTGCCTAAACATGCATCGGGAGAATGGTTATTACTAAATAAATAAACAAATGATCTAACATTTGTTGTGCTATTATTCTAGTAGGGAAAACAAGCTATTATTAACAAGTAATTGTTATTTCAAGCAACGAACGAAATCCATAAATTTGGACAACGAATCCGTGCTACGAAATTGCACGGATTCGTTGTCCAAATTTATGGATTTTCAGTAAAACCCCTCTTAATTTATTTTACTATAAGAAATAAAGTACTTTGTGCAACTTAGGTAAGTATTTAGTTTATATGTTTCAGTCATCACCAACAGTATTTTCGGCTGGTCTGGATATTATGGAAATGTATAAACCAGACATCAAAAGAGCAGAAGAATTTTGGAACACACTACAAGAAGTCTGGATTAAACTGTTTGGATCCAACTTTCCTACTGCTGCTGCCATCAATGTAAGTAATAGGTACCTACTTTGTTTTTGTTATAGCAAGAAAGTTGGTTTATTTTTAGTCTACCTACAGATTTGAAGTTTCCTAGTCCAGCTATACTCTAGCCTAACTCAAAATACAATGTTTGTAAACATTGCCCCACACATAACCTAAAATACCTTGACTTTTGACAGAATTTGAACTACTTGTTGATTTGAGCTCTTTCCTATGATAATGCTGACATTTATCTATTTTAAACTTGATGCCAAATTTATTTTTAGTACCTTATCCTCGGCCTAAAATATGACTTTGGTTTTTGTGTTGTGTGACATGTGAATTGTTTACAATCATTATACCTTGAGAATGACTGAGTCAGTCAATGGTGCAGATTACTTTGTTGCCAAAACCTACCTTATCTAGCTAATTATAAAGGCCAGCAACATTATATATACTGTCAAGTAGTTTTTGACAGAATAAACATTAATATCATTCATTATTTTGACATTTCATCCAGGTCTGTCTTTTTAAAACAGATATGTATAAGTAGATAAGAAAAATACGTACCTAACCCACATAACCAAAAACGAAATCGCTTAACAAGCATCAAAGATGATGCTGTGTGAATTGTCCAACAATATTTATTTATGAACCGACTTCGAAAAAAGGAGGAGGTTCTACGTTCGGCTGTATATAATATTTTCGTGGATTTCTCCGTCAATTATGGAAGGATTTTTCAAACTCTTATCTATTGTACAAAGAATGATCTTGAGGTGGTTCCATAAAAAATTTCATTTAAGCAAAGCAAAGAAAATTTATCCCGCAAAATTTAAAAACAGTGTAAAATTAAGATATTCAATGTAGAGGTTTTTTTCAAAACAATAAAATTATTTTGTTTCCATAAAAAATTGTATTTATCCCGCAAAATTTAAAAACAGTGTAAAATTAAGGTATTCAAAGTAGAGGTTTTTTTTTAAAAAAAAAACAAATAATTTTATTAAATCTTTCAGGGCCATGCACCAGCTGGTGGCTGTTTGTTAGCCATGTCCTGTGAATACCGAGCCATGGTCTCTGGGAAGTATAAAATTGGCTTGAATGAAACAGCTTTGGGCATTGTCGCACCCAACTGGTTTATGGGCACAATGACCAATACAATCCCTCAGAGGGAAGCAGAGTTGGCTCTTACTACAGCAAGGATGTTCTCTGTTGATGAAGCTTTGAAGGTAAATATGTAGAATAATTTGTTAGCTTTTATTCCTATTTTTTAAATGCCTTTATTATGAGGCTATACTTTATTTAGAAAAAAAAAATGTTACTACGTTTTTACAATAACAGTCATCACTCATAACATAAGCTCTGTTTACTTTGGGGCTGTTGAAGTTGTGTGAAAATTTCTAATTGTAAAAGCGAAAGTAATCATTTTCTTCCTTTTCACGCCTAAACGGCTGAACCGATTTTAATAAAATTTGGCAGAGAGGTAGACGGTATCCCGGGGATCGACATAGATTACTTTTTGTTCCGGTAAAGAGCGTGCCGAGGCCGCTGCTGCTTGTACCAAAAAATGATTATATTTGGATTCTAAAACGAACAAGATATAAATTAAATGATGAATTTTGAATTGAAATCGTTCAAAACCAAAAAAGCTTCTAGTTTCTTTACTTTGCTTAGATTATACCAGTGTCGTCAAATGTTTTCCACCAATATTCATTGAGTTTCGTAACCCCTTTGTATACAAAAAATATTCAGGTTTTTGAATCGGAGTAGGTATAGTTATTTTTAAGTACATTTTTATTTCAGGTTGGACTTATTGATGTGGTAGCCAATGACAAGGCAGATGCCATTGAAAAATGCAAGGCATTTATCAGTAAGTTTGAAATGATTCCCCCATTAGCTCGTAGCATGACGAAGCAGAAGATAAGGCAGGCACCTTTAGCCTGGATGAAGAAGAACCGTCAAACGGATACAAACGAGTTCCTGACTTTCCTTCAGAACCCAATGGTACAGAAATCCCTAGAAATGTATATCCAGATGATGAAATCAAAGGCTGCTAAATAATTATTATAAACAATTGTATTTATTTATTATATAAACAATTGTGTTGAATGTTAGGTTTTTAAGAATTGTATAAATAAATAGGTAGGTATGTTGTATGTTTTGTGTGTGTTGTATATTATACAGTGAAATTATATTTAATCAATAAATATTTTTACAAATACAAGCTTTAATTTTAAACGAACTATATTTTTTTCTTTGCAATAATCCTTTATTTGCTGCCTCAAATCATAGGTAGGTGAAAAGTTCTGGTAGATTTTTCTTTGCTTTCCTTTGTTTTTGATTAAGAAATGTCTTTTTATGAAGGTGGGTACTTTTTCGTTTCTGTCGAACATAACTGAAGCATACATATTATTTAAAAGAATGTTGAGCTATCTGTAGATTGTTTGCAACAGTCTGCAGTTAGCTCAATTCTTTCAATTGTAAATACTAGTTTAATTTCTTTACTTATATCATTTGATTGTTATTTTCTTTGTCAATAAAGACTTTAAAAGAATCAAGTAAAATAATCGACAATCGATGAGGCGCAGCGGGCGAAGGTCCATCTTGCGACGCAGGAGGTTGCGGGTTCGATTCCCGTTTTGGACAAATGTTTGTATGATCTGCAAATGTTCTGGGTATTTCCTATTTATGTAAAAAACTATGTATGTATTTTAATAAGTAAGTAGGTACCTATATCAAGTAAGTAAATAATTTATTTGACACAAAATACACACATAAAATTGTTTAACATCTTAAAAATGGCAAAATCGTCGTACGTCAAACGTATATGTACATAAAATTTTTTTTCGTTGGATGGAGGCGTCTCAGGACCGCTATTCGCGGCGTCGTCGTTTAGGGAGGCCTATGTTCAGCAGTGGACGTGTACGGGCTGATGATAAAGATAAAAAAATTTCATGCTAAAACAAAAAGTAGAGGCAACTCAATATCAGTCATCTCAGTAGGTAATATTTTATCAGAAAAAAAATAACATTGACAGAGTTTTATCATTAGAGATACAATACAAAACTCTTTATAGTACACCAAAAAGTTAACATTCACATGATAAAGTAGGTACTTACAACGGGCGGCCTTAGAGATGTTCCGACTATGACTTTGGCCGACTAGCCGATTAGTCGGCTGAATATTCGGCCACAATCCGACTAATAAATACTTAATAAGAAGAGATATTTAGGTGTATAAATACTTAAAATATAAGAAAATATTATGTTGTTTTGTTTGTTAAGGATTTATGATACTACTTTTGTTTTGATAAATATGATAGATATTTTTCATTTTATGAAAGTAATTTTAGATAGATAGAATAGAAAGATAGAAAATTCTTTATTGCACACTTATTGATAAGAAACAGAAATACAAAAAAAGACAATTTTAAAACTAAGTAAGTGGCGGTCTTATCGCTCGAGAGCGATCTCTACCAGACAACCGTGGATGGATAGGATTGTTGGATAGGACTAGGGGATCTGTGTGCTAGTATAGATTTAATAAATAAAAATACTCATAATAAATATTATGCCTAAAATAAACTACATATATAAATTTATATATATATATATATTTACCTATATACATAGGGACACAGGTATGCGTTCAATGACAACAGCCTAAATAGTGCTCCTTCACCATGGTTTTAAATAGTGGTAGCGACTTTGCTCGCCTCACTGAGACTGGCAATGCGTTCCATAGTTGTACAGCCCGGGCAGTAAAGGAATGGGCGAAGAAAGAAGTAGAGTGAACAGGTACTTGAAGTATAAAAGTTTCAGAAGAGCGCAGAGAAAGAGCGTGCGAATGATGGAGAAAGGTAAAAAGCTCTTTGAGATAAGGGGGTGCAGAGGCGTAAAACAAGATATTAAAGAGAAGAGAGAGAATATGAGAATTTCGGCGAAGCCGTATAGGTAAAAAAAATTTTAGAGACTGATTATCAAAGGACATGCTTTACATTTCAAAATGTTAAAAACTGGTTATAAAATATGTGAAATTTATATTTTCCTAATGTTGTCATACATTTTATTGAGAAATGCATATCAAAAGAACAAGCCGGATAGGCGGCGCTCTGCGAAGTAGTCGCCGATTAATCGCCGACTACGTATGTGGCCGGATAGTCGAATTTACAGACTAGTCGGAACATCTCTAATTATATCCTTAGGCCAATCACACTCAGATAACATTCTACAGACGGGTTTATCTACCGTTTAGGTTAGATAGGTATATATCCTCTAAATATCATCCTTAGGCCACTCACGAAATACATACAAAGGAAGAAGCTGGATGTGGAAATGTGGTGCTGGAGGAGAATGTTGCGTACCATGGACAGCCAAAAGGATCAATATATCTATTCTCAAGCAGCTAAACATTAAAACCTGGTTCTCTACCATCTGTTACCAACCAGCTACTTTGGTCACATAGTTAGAAAACCAGATAACCTAGAGAAACTAGTTGTTGTGGGCAAAGTGGACGGGAGAAGACCACGAGTCTGCTGGTCTCACATTGTGAAAGAGATCACCGGACTCTGGATCACTGAGAGCAGTGGTCACTGGGAGTGACCACTTCTCTCAGACAAGCCGAAGATAGGGTGGCATGGAGGCAGCTGGTCCACTCCTCAACAAAGGCTTTTCAGGGCGGGCACGACCTTAAGTAATGAAGAAGGAAGAGGCCACTCACACTTAGATAACATTCTATAGACGGGTTTATCTAATGTGTAGGTTAGATAAGGTATACTATACTAATTCTATTATCTTTAAAACAAAAAAAATATATATATTGCTTAATGCAATCTGTTTTATGTAGTTCAGATAATTTTCATTTTCCAATATGACAAGTCGTAATTTAATAAAATCACTTTTAAAAATACCTTCAAGAGCTTATTCATCAAGGGGACAAAAACTAATTGATGTCAAATTAGACGGTGAAGGAATAGCCGTGATGTCATGGCAGCGGCAAAAAGTTAATAGTTTAAATACAGAGTTTTTTCAAGCTATTGGGAAATCAGTTCAAGAATTGGGAGAAAATGAACAATGCAAGGGTTTAATCATGACATCTGTAAGTATTTATTATTATTTATTACTATTCGTAAATATTTTCGACGGGACGCGTACTTGCCTCCGTGGCGCAGTTGGATAGCGCAGCCCCGTATTTAGGGGAAGGTCGCGGGTTCAAATCCCGCCGGAGTCGTACATTTTCGGGATATTATTTAATTTCTTTGAGATAACCCCAAGTGCGCACTATAATAACAAAAACCTTCGATATTACTAGTCTGGAAACGAACTACTATAACGATAACAGTGAATTTATAATGAATATACTTATATTTTTTGATTTGAATTTATTTCTTTCATTTATTTCACAATGTAATTCATTTTATTCAATGTGATCAGTAGGTACAATTTGTATTTCAACTATTTAAAAGAAAATCCGACATGTAAATTGATTTTACCAATAAATTGTATCTCTGTATCCAGCTAAGGCAAAATGTGACCTAATGAATTTATATAAATATTGTTTTCACTTCTCTTGCTCAAAAAGATGTATCATAATAGTGTAGCTTAGCAGGCCTAAAACTCGAGTTTAATACCTCGGGCTAAAAAGTATTTTTTCTTTTTAATTTTTGTCTAAAATCATCAGCCCGTACAAAGCATTCGTTCTCTTACATAAAAACTCGACTGCTTGGTGCTCCGTCAATCTTTTTTCTTTTAAAATAGAACCGTCTTGATGATGTTTTATGAAGGTTGATTCTTCCCTTCACGGTAGAATGCGAACTGTTTCGTTGCGGCATTTAATTTTTAATAAAATTTCTGAAAATTTACTAATTTTGAATTGTTTTATTTTCTCGCAATCGAAGTGAAAAGTAGAGTGTTTTACTCGGGCCAAAACCACCCATTATAACTCGGTCTTGTCATCCTCCCTCGCTACGCTCGGGAGTATAACAATTGGATGGTTAGCTCTTGTAAAAAAATCTACTATTTCCTTTAAAATGTACCTAGTAGACTTTAACATTTCAATTTCATTACAGAGTATTCCGAAGATATTTTCAGCAGGACTTGATCTAAATGAATTATACAAACCTGATAAGGAGAGGTTCAATAAGTTTACACAGGCATTGCAAGATGCGATGGCCCAAATTCACAAATCTGAAATTATCACTACCGTAGCCATAAATGTAAGTATCTACCAAGCTTACCTGCTACATAAGTAGAAACAACAGAAATGCATGGTATGTACAGGTATGTATGTAGGTATGACTGGCCAAGGATCATAAAGTAACAGTAGAAACAATATGTTGACCTATACCTACACTAGCCAAACTGAATGAAGATTGTATGTAAACAAACCCATACTTAAAGTAAAATTCACTTTATTGCCGCGTCTTTTTGTACGTAATTTTCTTACATACATTAGGTACTTGTCGATTCGAGATCTTTCCTTTAATAAATATTGTTTACAATTCTCTATGTTGCAATTACATAGGTACCATATCTGAAACTCGACGGTAAGCGACTTGTCGTTTTTATTTTTTGACGTCGTCGTTTGTTAACAAACATTCCACATCTATTTTGGCTAGTGTATATGTAGATACACCCTGATAAGGTGATTAAGTACCTACTAAAAGGAAAATACAATGATCAACCTGGCATGGAATTAGGTAATTATAGTTTAAACCACTTCCTCGCAACATAACGACTTTAAAATTTTGTATCCTTGTTCAATGTTCAGTCATAATGACACTATCCCGACTGAATATACTATTTCGATAATTTTAGACTACCAATCTAAAATGGCTGAAATAACCTTATTCAGCCAAGATTGTCTCCTCATGAGGGAACTCCACAACGGGTAGTAGCATGGACACGAAAATTTGGATAGAAAAGTCTTGTCCTCGTTCGTTGTTTCCGTGAGAATAAAAAATAATCTTCTAGAAAAGTACTAAACTAAGTCAAACTAAATTATACCTGCAACATTTTCATAAGAAAAGTGGCAATAGGCAAGGTATAGCAAGGTATGTAGTTGGTTCTTAAAAATTTTAATTTTAATTATATGTACCTATCTAGTATTTACTTAATTACCTACATATGTGTCATAGTCAAATGGTTCACGATAATCTGTTATGTTGTCAATCACCAGGGATATGCTGCAGCCGGCGCCACCATTCTCAGCCTGCTTTGCGACTATCGAGTGATGGTGGCCGGCTACGATCTAGCGATGAACGATACCGCAGTAGGGATAGTGCCGGTGTGGTGGGTCCGCGAACTTATGATCCGCGCTATGGGTTACAGGCAGGCTGAGATCGCTATAACGTCTTCTAGAGCGTACACGGCTGATGAAGCTTTGAAGGTAAGAGATTTAAGTACCGTAGTAGTATTGTGTTTTAGTGCTCATATACACGAGCGGCAAAGTGCCAAGGGCAGAGGTAACTGAAGCCGTCGACTCTTCGGCCTTAGCCGTCAACTGTCGACGGCTGCCGCTGATGGGTGTCGACGGCTGTCGTCAACCGGTGTTGACGGCTACAGTTACCTCTGCCGTTGGCACTTTGACGCTCGTGTATATGAGCACATCGAAAAGTAAAGATAGTTGTAGCGCGTATCCTTATTGCAATTGCGTTTGTAAATTTCAGGTGCAACTCATTGACGAAATAGCAGCAAATAAAGAAGATGCCATTGAAAAATGCAAGAAGTTCATTCGGCTATACGACAAAATCCCAAGAAAAATACATAGCTCAGCAAAAAGGGAACTACGTGAACCAGTGATTAAATATTTAGAAGAAGAAAAACATGAGGCAACCATTGAAAAACTTGGCGGAAATGTCCTTAATCCTTACACACAGGAGCTTTTGGGAAAATATCTTGAATATTTGAAGCAAAAGAAGACGAAATGAGAGGTTTTTATCCATACATTTCTTGTTTTCATAACAGCATTGTTTTAATTAGGTTAGGGTTGCCTGGAGCCATGACTCGTTATGGTGCACCATTTTCTTGTTAGGTTTCGCAGCATGGAGTTGCTAGTTTACTGGGCTATTAATTCATTTATTTTATTTTGTTTAATTATCTATTATTTATTACTAATCAACAAGTTTATATCCGTTTCACACAGTCAGACGCGGACCAATTATATAATATTATTATTTGTATTGAAGTATATTATTTACTATTTATACACACATAACACTAATTACTCTAATCGTAAACCTCACAAGGTCTTGTGATCATAATGGTTTCGGCAGAATACCAGCGCCTATCTACTCCTGAGTGGTAAGGCATTTATGCTGAGTCGAGACCTTTTTGCTGCTGTAACAGTCTCCCTTTTTAAGAAAGAAAAAAAATATTTTGTGCAATTGTTTTTCCTGTACTATAAGTTACTATGTCATGTTTATAATGTATTTTTATGTCTGTTTTTGTACTGCAGCAGCAAATAAATGAATGTCTATGTCTATGTCTAATTAAATAAACAGCGACCTGAACCTGGTGTGGTGATTTTAAGTTGAAGATTTTAAATCCAAAATACGCATTCGATTGTTTTGTTTCGTTTTTTTTTAGGAATTGGTACTTTAATTCGGTGTAATGTAAATATCGGTGGAGTGTAGGTACACTAATTGGCCAAAACGAATGATAGGCCAGAAAGTTTCCATTAGAAACACGAAATTTATTATAATAATTAAAACTAGCAAATAAAGTGATAACTTTGATTTTTAGGGTTCCTTACCTCAAAAGGAAAAAGTAACTCAAGCAACCCTTATTTTCCCCTTTGTTGTCCGTCTGTCCGTCTGTCAACCTCAACTCTTTTTTAGGAACGCGTGGAGCTATCGAGTTGAAATTAACTTCAAATACTCAGGTCCGTAACCTCTTGGAGCCGTGAAAAAATTGTAAATCAACGGAATCAGAAGTTACAGCCGTTTATACCCAATTTTTTTTGTTTAGCATATTTTGCACTCTTTGAAGAATTTTTGGAATAAGAAAAAAAAATTCTTATTTATATCCCTTATATCTTCAGCTTTAGCTTCAGTCTTCAATAACTTATACCATGGACAAAATAAACTATCCTTCATCTATGCTTATACGTAAGTAATTCAATTGCTACAGATTTAAAAATTTTCCACGTTTCCATCGCGTTGTAGCGACGAACGCATCGTGAATAATACCAGATAAAGTTACCTAATCGTAACTATTTCATTACCTACCGATAAGAGAGGTTTGTTTGGGGATGTTGCCTTGGCCCAGCATTGGGAAAGTACAGAATCAAAATAATAACAATACTTTTCATAATAATTACACTAATATTTGACGTCTGATGTGGCGTGGCGGGCGAAGGACCGTCTGCGGCGCGGCGCAGGAGGTTGCGAGTTCGTTTCCCGCCTTGGAAAAAATTATTGTACGCTCTGCAAATATTTGTTCTGGGTATTTTCTATGTCTAATAAAAAATATCTATCTATGTATCTATTGTATTATGTATATCAGTCATCTAGAGTACCCATAACACAAGCTCTGCTAAGCTTGGGGCTGCTAGATGATGCTGCGAGGATTGTCCAACATTTTTTATAAATAAATAATAAATAAATAATGATGGACAATTCACACAGCATTATCTAGCCCCAAGCTAAGTAGAGCTTGTGTTATGGGTAACTAGCTAGCTGATATACTTAATATAACACACTACATAGACAGATATTTTTTTATTTTACGTAGAAAACATCCAGAACACCTTGAACAAATATCTGCAGATCGTACAAACATTTGTCCCGAGGCGGG
Organism: Eupithecia insigniata; assembly: GCA_947859395.1. Classification (NCBI taxonomy): domain Eukaryota; kingdom Metazoa; phylum Arthropoda; class Insecta; order Lepidoptera; family Geometridae; genus Eupithecia; species Eupithecia insigniata. Next base: position 5,090,685 of record OX402002.1, read on the forward strand.
AATAGAACCCGCAACCTCCTGCGTTGCAGGCGGATCTTCGCCCACCGCGCCACAGAGGGCGTCAGATAATGAATACCTATCGATTCTGCTTTTCGTTTCTTCAGTGAAGCTTAGAACTCATCTCCTAACAACGCTGCAGTCTCAGGATCTACTTCTTCAGACAGACCCATCTGCATATCCGTCCAATTTTCACGTTGATTGTCGATGTAGTAGTTTATCTCAAGCACTCTGTCTCTGTTGCGCTTTACTTCGTTGCTGTAAGAGAAACAGAGAAGGTAGTTTGAAGGGACCTTTACACCAGTAAGGGGTCGTCATTAATCACGTGAGGCTCGAAAGGGAAAGGAGTTCGAGAAAAATGCGAAATATCGAAATAGCTTTATAGTGAGTACCTACCCTACTTAACTAGTTTTTTTTAGAATTAAACTGGGCCACAGACAAATTAATAATTTGTACCTAATAGTACTAGTACATGTGGCGTCGTACGGGGAAGGCCCTATGTCCAGCAGTGGACGTGTATGGGCTGATATGGTGATGATGATGATACTAGTACAAGGGCCAAATCTGAAACCTAAAACAGCATTATATTCTGCCCTATTAATTTCCATCTAATATACCTAAATGTCTTGGGTTGATCACATCCAGAGGTTGCTAGCAAAATGGCAATCCTCGCTTTATAATTAATCGCGTTAGCAGGAGTTTTTAACGAAGAATTAAAATAACAATAAATTATCCTGGGGACAGACATAGCCTACTTTTTCTCCCGGAAAAACGCGAGCGAAGCTGCAGGCAGAAGCTAGTAAATAATTTAAAAAAAATCAACATCAAGCTCCAAGCTCAGCAGAGCTTGTGTTAAAAATGCAAAAAAAGGCCAGATAAGAAACTCACTCATTAGTCCCTAGCACAAGATCATCCCGCCATTTGTTAGCCCTCGTCACCAGCAAGTCTTCGCGGTTGTCTATGAAACGCATATGGTTGTCAGAACTGCTTGCTACCAGGTTCATCATCAGGTCTCGATCCATCATTGCCTATGGATACAGTTTATGTCAGTGACACCGTTCTTACAGCTAGATCTGAAGATCTATCTAGTTAGGTACTTCTGTGGCTCAATCAGATTTGTTATTCAATATTTGTGATAAGGCGACATTTTTTTATAGTACCTATTATATGTAACATTTGATAAAGTGTTAGAAAAGTACCTACCGGAACAGCAGAATTACACTTGGAAAAAAATTCAATTGCTTATAACTTTTAGTAGTTACCTACTTACCCAAGTTTTGACCTCTAAAGGTTTTCAATCCAAGGTCAAAGTCACAAAACCATAGGAAATTGGAAACGAGCAAAAAAATCTCTTCGGGCGAGAGATGGTTTTGTGGGTTTGACTTTGAATTGGCGACTTTTAGAGGTTAAAACTTGGGTACTAAAGATGATATCCGATTTTCGTAGTTCTTCGAAGATTTTCCTCTCTTTTCAAGTACCTACTCGCTCAAAAATTTGCAATCCCATTTGAAATCTGCCATTGACCTTGGAATAGATCTTCAAGATAGTGGTCAAGGTCAATTTCAAGGTCACCAATGTATAGCCAGGGAAAAATCCTGTAACTTTTGTATGGAAAAATGCTTCCCTAGCGAATTATTCTGCTGTTCCGGTACTTTTCTAACACCTGGTATAAGTACCCAACCAATCAACTGTCTACAAACTTACCTCAAACAACTCGGGCTCCGCGTCACCCAAGAGAACCTTATTGCCCAGAAGTTTAGACAGGGTATCGAACTGACGCATCGACCATTGACCTTCAATCTCGCGCCACATGCCGAAAGCCATTCTAGACGATTCCATTAGTTTGGTGATCTTCTCGGCCATGTTTACTGAGAATTGAACTCTGGACTCCTGCACAGACAGAAGTTTATCAATTCCGTTTATTTCTCTATGAACGGTCGAGCAAAAATTTGCAATAAGAATGGGTAAACATAAGCTGCCCTGTGGTACACCACACTAACGGTAACATCACACCAAGATGAGAATTTACTATCATGGCGGGTGTGTTTCGACGACCAGACATATCAATGAAACCAGTCGGTCAGAATTGGAGATCATTATGTTAAATGGATCGAAGTACACAAAGAAGAATGTTGTGGTCGACATTATTAAAGGCGTTACATAGATCAAGCAATGCCAACTTACTTCGCACTGCTCAAAAAGCTGCATCTCAATGCTCATGAGAGTTTTCCACAGCTCATGTAACATATCATTAAATGACTCTCCTAGCTCCATTACAATTGGCTCAAGTTGCTCTATAGTGGCCTGTTTGACAATGAACTTGTTTATATGCTCCTGCAACTGGTCAAATAAGGGCTGCTTCTTCAATTCATATTCTGCTACTACCCTGGATACGAATGTGAAAAGAAACAACTTAATAATTGTAGTTAGTTATATGTTAATAATACTATCGTAATGCCTTTTTCTCCGACCGGTCATTAAGCCTACTTTCGCTAAATCTTTATTATAGATTTAACTAATCTTAATACCTAGATAAGAAAACGAGTACCTAAAATATGTGACGATAAGCTTAGGTAGGTATTCAACTCAACCCGTGGATGTCGTAAGAGCCGACTGAGGGAACCTACCAGAGGAAAGGCAGCAGCTTCCTTCTGAATATTTTTAAACACCAACACTGCGATCACCAATCCGCCTGCCAAGCGTGGTGATGATGGCAAATCTCCCCCTACATGGGAGACCATCCACTTGATGGACCGACGACATCGTAGCGGTCGCAGGGAGTCGATGGATGGAGGCGGCTCAGGACCGCTATTTGTCCTACGGGGGAGGCCTATGTCCAGCAGTGGACGTGTATGGGCTGATATGATGATGATGATGAAGCTTAGGTAGGTATATACTTAGATGCTAATAATTATGAAAAATAAGCCTATCGCACACCACACTATTATTACTATAGATAAGTATATTTTTTTGTATCATTCGTCGATTAGGTGCGCGCTTCTCATTATTAGATAAGATACAACAACTCTTTCATAACATAACTTAAAGTTGATCATAAAAACGTACTCTTTACTTTTCTGCACGCTGTCAGCTAAAGCACTCAAAACAAGATCTTTGAACAGTTTGATCTCATTCTGCCGGTCTGTGTACGCTTCTTGTGCGAACTCTACCAACTGTGCCATCGTCTCCACGTATTGTTCTTTGTATCTGTAAATATATATGTTTAGCCAATTTATCTATATTTATCAGCATAAATATCTTGGAATGGGAAATTATTGTAGAATTATTTGTAGGGCCTCCTTAGTTCCCATTTCATAAAAGTCAATAATTTAAGCAGTATGTGTCGGTACTTAGTCAAAATGCCCTTCTGGTGTAGATTTATACCAGAAGATATTGTAAATATGCTTCTCAGGTACCTAGACGCATTTGTAAGCATTCGATTTTTAGCGTCGTCTAGGGCAAATTCGAGTCAAATTGACAACGCAAGATCAAAACAAGAACGTAGGTACCTAGTTGAATGTGGAAGTATCTGGAAATAAACAAAACACTTACTGCTCATAAAACACCAGGAGTTCTCCCCCTACTTTAAGCAGCATAGAACCATCTGGATCTTTCTCGAACATAGACTCGAGCAGTTCTGGCCCGCTCATGTATTCCACGAACGATAGCGCGTAGAATTCCACCTTAGCATCATACTCTTCTTTGGCTATTCGTTCTTTTTCCTTTTTCTCGTCTGCGTCGTCAAGAAGGCGTAGCACTCCTCTACCAAGCAAGTGGCAAAAGGGCTTTATAAATTTTATTATTAAGTTTATATTATTAAACTCTAAGGATTAGGTGTCACTTTTAGTTGATGCAGGTACCTGGGTAAAATACACTCATATACAAATTTAGAGGACCGCAAAAATAAGGTAGAACAACATAAAACAATATTTTCTTGTTCCCAAGTCTGTGATTTTTCACAATGTTAAATGATACCGACAGACTAGATAATAAAACAGACGAACAGAACAAGCTTGCAAAAGAGTAAGAACAGATTTATTGTAAGCTTCGACTTGCTCAAGCACGAAAAAAGCTAGCTAGGACGACTGTAACAGTTAGCACCAAAACGATAAGAAGACTAAAGGCAGCTAGTCTAGGGGCATACCTTCTTGCCGGCCACAGGCTCATTGCTCACCACTGGTCATCGAGTAGCTTGGTCCAGCTTTGCTCGTTCGCATCTCAATTGGGATGATAATGATTTGGGAGAAGTACTCTTTACTAATGCTCCAGATTCTGTCAGAAAGCAGTTGATGGAAGGCCCAAAGTATGGAAACGACCCGAAGAAAGATACGCTTAGTGTAATATTGGTGGAAGAGAGCCATAAAGTGGCGAGATTGGCCTCAATTTTTTGCGTTCCGCTAAAGTGTATATAAAAAATTCTGTCTAATAAAATACGAAAGGAAATAAAGCACTTAGAGATATGTACCTATACTCAATAGGTGGTAATTTGGTCTTTATCTGGCCCAGCAAGCGCTGCTATGATTATGCTAATTTTAGATTTCATCCTGATTAGTGAGCCGCGGGCAGACGTAATCAAATATTACCTAAACAAAGCTTGGCCATGCTCACGCTCTTCCAAAGTGATAATCTTATAGTCCAAATAGGTGACTTTCACCAGCGCTGCCTTCAGGAACGCGTAGGTCGCCGGGTCGCCGCAGCAAGGGTTGCCTTTGAAGCTCACTGATCGAAGGAAACGGAATTGGCGTAGGTATACCATCTAGAAAAAGAAAATTTTACTTCCTTCTCTAATTAAAGAAAATGTGCCTGAAGATCACAGCACAGATCTTCAGGCACCTTTCCACCGGCAAAAAAAATAAAATATCTTTCTTTGTAACATATTGTATTATGTATACCCATAACACAAGCTCTGCTTAGCTTGGGGCTAGACGATGTTGTGTGCATTGTCCAACATTATTTATTTTATTTTATTTTATTTTACCTTTTCTTGAGCCAAAATCACACAGTTGAACCCCAACGTTAGGGCAGACTGAAGAACCGATTCTGGAAGAACTGGAAGAACCTATACCTACAGTGTGTCCCTGAATAAAGTGCAACCCCGAAAGGGGGTGAAACTAGATCAAAATATAGCGACAAAAAATTTAAAACATAGTTTTTAAATAAATACTTTATTGATCAATTCAAATTTTTATTACTCACTAATGACAACGACTCTATGTCCAAAAAAAAATTCTTCCAAAGTAGTGTGTCTATTTCATATTAAAATAAAAACATTAATCATGTCAAATAAAATTATAGCAGTATGATAAAATAACAAATAACTCGCAAAGGAGTGGTTATCGTGACGAAGTTGATGTTGAATTTTTCATGATAGCCATTCGTTTGCGAGTTATTCGTTATTTTATCGTCACTATCACTTGACATGATTATATGTAGTTTTTATTTTAATTAAATTGATCCACTACTTCGCAATATCTTGTCACAGATACCGCAGAGTCTCAAGTCTATAACCAATGTGTATTACCAGTGATGACTTATGGATCCGAGACGTGGACGCTCATTATAGGCCTTGTGCATAAGCTCAAAGTCATCCAGCGTGCTATGGAGAGAGCTATGCTCGGAGTTTCTCTACGCGATAGGGTCCGGAATACGGAAATTCCTAGAAGAACTAAAGTTACCGACATAGCTCTCAGAATTAGCAGACTGAAGTGGCGATGGGCAGGCCATATAGCTCGTAGAACCGATAACCGTTGGGGAGTAAAGGTTCTCGACTGGCGACCGCGATGCAATGCGAAACGGAGTGTGGGAAGACCTCCCACTCGATGGACCAACGACATCGTAGCGGTCGCAAGGAGTCGTTGGATGGAGGCGGCTGAAGACCGCTATTCGTGGCGTCATTTGGGGGAGGCCTATGTTCAGCAGTGGACGTGTGAGGGCTGATGATGATGAGATCCACTACTTTGGAAGAAATAATTTTTATGTAGATAGAGTCATTAGTGAGTAATATTTTTTTTTATCCATTAATAAAGACCATAAGTAACAATTTCTTTTCTATTTTTTGATGATAATTTTTTATATAGTTTCACCCCTTGCCGGGGTTGCACTTTATCCAGGGACAAACTGTATAATAGGTAATAAGATAATGTCCAGCTTGATCAAGACCGCGGAGGGATCAGAGAAAGACCCAGCGAGGGGTGAGGGCAATGGAATAACCCATAATGCCGCCTCGAAATATGGGGCTTTTACGACGTCCACGGGCTGAGTTTGGAAGAGTTCGATTCTTACGCCACGGCGCGGTGTAAACTCTACCTACCTTCATAAAATTAGATTCATTCTCCTACCTCTTTGACATCTTCAATTAAATTATAGCCAATACTGAAAACTAGCAGCTTAACCAAATTTTCCATATTTTCCATTTTCCTAATCTGATTGTGGAAAAGTGTGACTATCTCCAAATTCTTGAGTTCTTCTAGATTTTCAATAACTTTGATTTTGTTATAAGAGAGGTCTAACTCGTTCAGCCCTTTTAGAAGCTCCAGGTTTTCGATTTTCTCAATCAAGTTATGGGCTAAAGTGAGCTTAGTTAGAGAGGTGAGCATCCACAGGTGGTCAATTCGTAGAATGTGCTGGAACTCCAGACGGACTACTGTGGCCTCATCTAAGTGGACACCTTCTTCAGCGAAAAGTCTCCCGGCTTCCTCGGTTGGACCTGCGCATGTTGTTCATAGGCAATGGTTGGTCAAACTGAAGATTTGAAAGTGTAGGTACTCCTATATGATGGAATAAATAGTTATGTGTATAATTTAGCATCATTCCGATACGATTTTACTGCTTCCTCTTACCGTTAGCTAACACGCAACGCGTGATCATTGCATTATCAATCACACCCGGTTCTCTTGACGGGTGGATGATAAAGCTGTTCAGCATTCGCTTTTCCACCTTGGTTTCAAGTTCCATTATTATAGTTTTCGCAAACAGGTTTTAGGACACAACAATGTTTTTCCTTGACAATGTGTTGTCAAGTCTTGGTAGTTATTGTATGCTATTTGAACTCAAAGAGAATACAATACTATGTTTGAACACTTGTAGCGTTACCTTCTCTTTGTTGTCAACAACAACAAAAAAATATCCTCATCCTTCAGTTGCTTGGTAACCAAAACTTGTCGTTTACTTCTTACGGTAGGTACTACTAGTGTAGTATACTCATTGGTTAACTTTGAAATTTCACAACGTACTACCGTACTACCTACCTGCAGTTGGGTATCTAGTGCAGGTACGTCACAGACATGATATTAGCTAGGTACGTACTTACATAAATAGGTTAAAAATATATCTTTTAAAAAATAACAAGGATATATAGGGACTTTTAAAAATTTAAATACGTATGTACCAATGCGTAGTTATTTAGTTTATTCGTGAAACATTTTAAATTTACCGCGTATCAAAGAGAATACAATACTTGGCACGTATTTGAAACTTACTTCGTTCAAAAATATAAATGCATAACCGTTCGATAACCGCAAAAATTTATTTCGTCCAAAAATATATCAAAATACCCCTACCAAACCCCTACCTATATCCTATGTGTGGCTCTGAGAAGGCATCATCGAAGAATGAGATTTTCGATGAAGGGAATGCACCAAAGAAAGTATATACTCGTATATAAATTCTCTCTAGTTTATGAAGCTACCCTAGGTAGCTTCATAAACTAGAGACAGTATACTGGGTAAGAACTTCTTAGTGGTACTTCTGTCTTGTATATTTTTATGGTTACAATGAGTTATTAGCAGCGAGTTTTTACTCTATGAAGTTCTGTCTTTAGCTCAGTCTTTAGGGATGACACTGCACAAAATGTACTGAAATCTCTCAGACTAAAGAAAACACGATGGAAATCGGCTATGGAATGTTTACTGGAAAGTATCGATTATTTTCGACCGAAATATTGTTGATATGTCATGATATATGTCAATGTCATGTCAATGTCAGTGGAATATTTTATCTGTAGTCTTGCAAAGTTGCGATTTTCGTAATTTCATTTCATTTCAGTGACAAGATAGAGAAATTAGTGCAATCGCTTGAAATAATTCGATTAATTATTTTAAAATGTCCTTCTTTGGTGTAGGGAATCCCTTTTCTACGCCGGTAGGCCAAAAAATTGGTAAGTATAAGTGATTGTGAAATTAATCTGTTGACGGCAGTATGTTATTTTGGTTGCGCACTTGAAAATACAAATTTCTCTTTGTTGTGGTGCCATGATTGCCATAATCTTCCTCAAAAATACTCAAAAACATACCTGAATCCGTATCCAATTCTATAATTACAATTATGAGACATACTGGTGATCTATCGACCAATTATTTATTTTGTTTACTGATGTAATTGTCAATTACAGAGCAAGCTACCGATGGATCGTTACCTTCTGAGAACTGGGGCCTTAATATGGAGATATGTGATATTATAAACAGCAGTGCAGATGGACCAAAGGATGCTGTAAAGGCTATACGGAAGAAGCTGGCTATGAGTGCAGGGAAAAACTACACAGTTGTTATGTACACACTAACTGTTCTAGAAACATGTGTAAAAAACTGTGGGAAGGCTTTCCATGTACTGGTGTGCAGTAAAGAATTCATATTAGAATTGGTAAGTGCAAAATGTATAAAATGTAAATGTGTAATAAATGTATAATACTGTAATGAGTGTGATGTAATGTAATTTGATCGGTATGACTTAATGAGTTTCACAAGATAAAAATTCATTATTACATTCCACAATGTCATACTGGTGTAGAATGTATCCAATCAAAGTTTTCATGAAATCACCTGAATGCAATTTCAAGAGCTTGCATTCATAAAATGTCATAAAAACATTGCGAACATAATACTCTAAGTCTCAACCAGTCAGCTACACAGATTGTGCTGGAGAAATATGATTGAACTCTATTAATAATTATAATAGGAAGCCCATTGCATATTCAGAAAAAAAAACAATAAATACAATTTCAATCGACTTTGAACTTGCTCTGTGAGATAGAGTGAAGACTATCTTATCTATCTATAAATCTTTAAGAGTCAACCAAGTGCAAAACAATTGTCTTAAATCTAAATTGATTGGCAAAAAACAAGAATGACACAACTATACCTTATCCAAACCGAGTTTGGATAAGGTATAAGTACCTATACTTACTCCAATTTAGAATTCAATACATTTTATGTCAACGAAGACATGAATGAAAACTAAACAAAAACTGATAATAATAACAGAAAACAACAAGGTAACACCAAAGTTACCACAACAAAACTAAAACACAAACGACAACAATGCATAATCTCACATGTGTAGCAAATATGTTTAAATTTGAATTTGAAAATGAACCACATATCAATCAAATGTTGAATGAAAGCTTTCAAAACCAAAACTTGTTTCCAGCTTCTGTGCTTTGCCTCGATGATACCAATGACCATAAATATCCACCAATATTCCTTGGGTTTTGTCACACCTTTGTATACAAAAAATATCAAGGTTTTTGAATTAGAGTATACATACTTTTACAACCACAATAATATTATGAATTAGAGTATGATTAGTAATCTTCTTCTTACTGCCCTTATCCCACACTAGGTGCATGGGGTAGGTCTGTTTTTGTGATGCATCAAAAAAGCAAAAAGCCTTAACCCAGTGTTCTCAGGCCCATCCAAATACCCACTGCGCCTGACATTGCTTAACTTCGGTGATCGAAATTAAATTTAGTGTAGAATTTGTTCGTTTTTTACGAAAAAAATTGTGGCACGTTTGCAGTTGTGTTATCACCAGGGACGGAATAGGTAGAGTTTTTAAGTACCTACTGCCGTCAAATACACGACTACGAAATCTTAATGTGGATATGCTTTTAAATTCTGGAATTTCCTACTTTTGAAACAACTTATTGTAAGTAGGTAGTTCTTATTTTTCATCCCATTAAATATAAGTTAAAAATATTTTTTTTCACCAAAATTCAAAGTTCCTGCCCGGTATATAAGTCAGATCGTTAACATTTTTAAGTTGCTGCTTCATAACACTGTGTCGATTTGAATTTTCTTTCATATTGCTATCGCTACTTAAGAATTGTGGGTTTCATTTTTCATATCAGCCCATACACGTCCACTGCTGGACATAGGCCCCATACGACGACGTCACAAATAGTGGTCCTGAGCTGCCTCCATCCATCGACTCCCTGCGACCGCTTCGATGTCGTCGGTCCATCGAGTGGATGGTCTCCCATGTAGGGGGGGGGGGGGGGGGGGCTGCTCTGCCCTTCCTCTGGTAGCTTCCCTTAGTCAGCTCTTACGACATCCACGGGTTGAGTTGGAGGGGTTGATATTCGTACGCCGCGGCCCCATGACCACGTGGTTACTTTAGTAATAAAAAGCAAAATAAGTTACGTGTAAAAAGAGACATTAGCGGTGCGACAAGAAAGTCATATATAAAAGTGACAATGATTTCATGTCTTTGAAAGAAAATGTCGAGTTCATAATCTAACAGAGTTATAAGGCGTAGGTATGTTGCGGGATGAGGGGTAAGTCGGAGCACCTGCTAAGAACGGAAGGATTTTTGGGGGTCTCATAGTTTGTCTGGCCTCAGTGCTCCGCACTCTTCTAGCAGATAGAGGGGCATTTCCTTCACCTCCTCACAGAATCTGTAGGATTTTGTGTCGCATAGCCCCAAATTGAACATGTGCTTGTTAGGGCTACAGTGTCCAGTTAGGGCTTTTGTCATGATGCGAAGATTGTCTCTGCTTGGCGCTAGGATTTGGTTGCTGATCTTTGATTTTTCTTGTTATCGCTGAAGGCTTTGATCAGTGATTTTGAATGATTCATACCCGTAGAACTTTTTCAGAACTTGGTCAATTCCTCGTAGCAGTAACTCAAAAAGATTCTTTGAGACAGGCTTTTGGGTATGCCACAAAACGGCTCAGGGCCAAGCTGAGTCTCCTTGGTCCTGGAACGCGCGAGTTCGTCGGCACACTCATTGCCGTTGATTCCCGCGTGACCGAACAACTGTATTGTTCGAGCCGTTCAAGCGAGACAGACTGTCCTCGACTAAACTGGACGTGGTGACCTTTGAATCCAGTGCTTGGAGCCTATACACTAATCAACTCTGACAGCCAGGCTGTATCGCATATTTATTTATGCTCGGAAGATGGATGCGTAGTTATCCAGGTTAATGCTATTGCCAAACGTGGGTCGCCCTCTCCACAGCCTATGTCCAGTCCTAATTTAGGCTCCCGTACTTACAGAGTAAATGGCTGTTGGACCAGTCTTCTCTGGAACGCAGTTCCACTATAATGTTTTTCAAACACATGTCGTGGGAGCATGACATCAGTTGTCATGCTCATGATGGGTAATTCCAGAGTTGTGTCTAGCAGAGATCTCAGTTTCTGGGAGAGCTAGTTTCTTCGGCCCAGGGTGCTGGCCCTATAGATGCTGGTCTTTGCCTCTTTCTGTATGTACATGTGAAGTGGAGGTAATCCCAAGAATGCATTCAGTGTCAGCCAAGGGGTCGTGGACATAGCTCCCGTGGCATTATGGCAGGCAATCCTTTCCAGGCTGCTAAGTTTGGTGATTGCGGCAGACTGAAGGGTATTGTCGTACTATACCATGGAGGCGTATGTAATTATTGGCCTCACAATGGCAGTGTATAGCCACAGGGCAATTCTGGATTTGACGCCCCAGTAGCTGCCCATTATGTTAGTCTACCGCTGGCTCCTAGTGCTATCTTAACTTTTTGCAAGACGTTGGCTAGGTGTGTGTTCCACGTCAGTTTCTGGTAGATTGTAACACCCAAGTATTTTAGTCCCGTGAAAAGGTTATATTACCGCTAAGTTTAGGCTTTACAAGCTTGTGTAGCCTTCGCTTATTTTTGAATGGTATAATCAGTTTTGTCAGCGTTGACTGAGAGTTCACTATTGCTGCACCAGTCACTGATAGTGTTGAGAGCTAACTGCATGATGCTAAAGATGGTGGTTTGACAGAATCCTCGCATGATGATCACAAGGTCATCTGCATATACATCTGCATAGTCATCTGTGCATCAATGTGAAGGTCAACCAATCCACACAGACCTGATCCACTGCATAAAAGGCGATAGGACTCCGCCTTGGGGGCAGTCCCTGGCAGTGGATATCTCAATGGTTGATTGGTGAAGAGCTAATATTGCTCCCCTGTGCATGTCACATCTTGTACCCATCTGGTAGTGGTCGGGACGACATATTTGATTAGTTTTACCTTTAGAGAACAGTTTAGGAAGTTAAGGCAGACTTCTCGTGTTGAATAACATAATTACGGTTTTTATTTAATGATGAGGTGAATTTCAATAATTTTGTTATTAGAATTATCTCGACTACACATAAAATTTCATTATCAAATGAACTAATGAATACTACAAACTATTGATTTCTTCGTAAAATATAAAATAAGTCGTAAGAAATATACAAATTCGTTATAAAAAGAAGTTATTGCATTTGTAGACGCCATTTTGATTTATTTTTACTCGTACAAAATATCTTAAACCTTTCTCAATATTAAGCGACGACACACACGAAACAAAACCTCTAGGTTTTTCTGACGGAACCGTTTACTTTTATGAAAATTAAAATGAAAATTGTTGTTTGTTCATATAAAAGTTTTCTTCCCACCTGCTGGAGGAATTACAGGTAGCCCCTTATTTTTTAATTACCTAGTTTGTGTTAAACATACAAATAAAAAGTTTTAGAAGGTAATAGGGATGACGACAGTAACTAATAATCACATAAATTATTATTTTATTCCTGAGCCATAGATTAAAAAACATGTATTATATTTTATGTTTTGATCGAGATTCATTATTATTTTGATGAAATGAAACTACAAAATACAGCAATCCGCCATGACACGTTGAACACAAAAAGAATACTGAATAATATATAACTGTGACGTCAAGCCGTCACAATATGTAATGTAAAGGCACAGAATAGCTGTTAAAGCTTCTCTTGAAAATTTTCTGATCACTCTGTATCATCAGATATTCGTGCATCTATGACGTCAATAGATAGCCACCACGAGTATTATATAGTTTTTGAGCGAAATTGTAAATGCATTTTTAAAAGCTGTATTTTTCCTTCGAAGTCCATTTTTTACAGAAATATGATTTATTTTGCATTCAGTAGATATCTAAAAATATCACGGTGTAGTTTCTAAAAATCAGTCGTCATGCCTATTATAATAATCCGGGAATTTTGTTGAAAGACATTTACATGAATTCCCGATCTCGGGATAAAAATGCTAAAACGATATTAAAAGGCATATCCATGTTAAAATTTCGTAGGTCATGTGACGTCATTTGGTACTTAAAAACTCTACCTATTCCGATCCCTGGTTATCACATTTTGTGCAATTTTCAACTAACTTTTATGGTTAAATTCAGCAGATACATCAGAAAAAAATGGCCATAAAACATGTTTTTTTTATTGAACCCCCTTTAATATTGTACTTATGTATATTTATTTTGATAATATGTTGTTATAGTGACAATAGAACCGAAAATAACAGGTAGTAACCTTTTACGAATCATGCGATAGATATGGACAGACAGACAGACAGGAGACGCTTAGTACTAGGGTCCCATTGGCACCCTTTGTAGAGATGAGTCCGGTATTCAATAACTAACTCAGTACCTGTTAGCATGGTCCTAAAATATCTAACGCTATTGTAAAATCCGCATACCGCTAGGGAATAACTGTGCAAAGCGAGCATCGCGCCTAACCGACCGTGAGCCATAACTACCCAACGCTTCAATACCAATACTTACCTAACTATCATCTACGCATAGGTACTAGCGGACCGTTCACACGTAAAGTTATGTAGCTGCAACAAGTATTTGGTATTTCTAACCAAATCGGTTAGATGGTATTTCTAACCAAATCGGTTAGATGGTATTTCTAACCAAATCGGTTAGATGGTATTTCTAACCAAATTGGTTAGATGGTATGTCTAACCAAATCGGTTAGAAATATATTGGGTAGAAATCAGAACAGGTATAGAGTATTGTAACGTTATTGGGTACCAGTTGGTACTAGCGGTATTGAAACAAAATACCCAACTAATAACCGGTAGCCAAAATATCCAATAACTCCCATCCTTAACCCTTTGGGTACTGTACCCTAAAAAAGTGCATAGTTTTTCGAGCCTCGATTTCGATTGGTAGAATCATCATCATCAATCATCATAAGCCCATACACGTCCACTCCTAGACATAGGCCTCCCCCGTACGACGCCACAAATAGCGGTCTTGAGCCGCCTCCATCCATCAACTCCCTGCGACCGCTACGATGTCGTCGGTCCATGGAGTGGATGGTCTCCCAAGTAGGGGGGATTTGCCATAATCACCACGCTTGGCAGGCGGATTGGTGATCGCAGTGTTGGTGTTTAAAAATACCGAGACGGAAGCTGCTGCCCTTCCTCTAGTAGGTTCCCTTAGTCGGCTCTTACGACATCCACGGGTTGAGTTGGAGGTCGATATTCGTACGCCGCGGCCCCACGGCCTTGGTAGAATCATCTACATTCAATTAGTGCGGAATACTCGGTTTGCGATACGCACTTAGCCAAAATCAGCATCAGCTTCCGCTGATGTCAAGACTAAAAATCAGCATCAGCGTCCGCTAATATAATGGTATCAGCAACAACCCTGGTGTAGGAACATGGTTAGCATGCTCTGTTCGCGGAGTGTGGTAAGCAAAGAGCCGATGATGTCTACGGCCACAGATTCAGATTCATTTATTGGTACAAGAAAATATACATGTCAAACATTTCAATGAAAAAGAGTATGTACATAGTACAAGCATAAATAAAAATAATTTAAAAAGAAGAAGGATTAAATACAGTCAAAAACAAGTAAATTGGTAAACTGAAATACAAATACAGATAACAGGTAGACATTAGATATTCATACACAGAGTAGAGCAAAAATAAAAAATACTAACGATAATAGTAATAATTAATATATTGAGGTAGAGTTAGCCTGTAAACTCAAAAACTCTTCCACTGTGTAGAAGCTTTGCTCGATGAGCCACCTTTTTAACCTTAACTTGAATATGTTCAAGGTGGCAGGCGCAGTAATGGAACTAGGTATCCGCATCTAGTATAGCTAATTTGGGACCTATAAAATAATAGTACCTAGAATGGACGGATTGTTCACTATGCTCCGCATTATTAGGCAGTAGTTTAGCTAAAAAAACCGATGTCCTTATATTCAGTTTAATAGTGGATATTATAGGGGATCAATAGTGACTACAATAATAAGCTCATTAAATATTACAATAAAATATGTAAAGTACCACAAATTTCAGTATGAACTATCATAACAAAGTTTGTAATCAGTTTTTAGGGTCACTTCCATGGTTAATGTCACACCCCTCTTATGTTGAAAAATATTGCATGGAAAACCAAACTCAAATGACCCAAATATAAACACAGTTATAGTGGCCTATGTTAACCCAGAGTCCAATTTCTTACTACGTTGTAACCGATACGAGAAATATAAGTTAATTTTTTATACTCAAAACTCGTCGAGCATAACGGTCATTCCGTGGCGACCATCAGAGATATGGGGTTTTTCCATTTTGGAACTTTGTGTATGTGATTTAATTACGTATAGACATCAAAAACAGAAATCTAAATTTCCGTGTACATGTCTCATTTTGGAATTACTTATTACATTATTTTAATACAAAAATTTCACTTCCATGGTTTCTATGGATAACAATTGCTGTGTTCCCTAGAAAACCTCATCAGACTGAGCTGCGAGCTCGGTGAATATGTTTTTCTTACAGAGGAAGGTCTAAATAAAAAGAATCTACCATAATTTGTATTAAAAAGACGTTTTCATAAATTTTCTACCACAAATATGATAATTACCCTTATACAAATACCTCACAAACTTTTTAACTGATGAGGTAGTATAGGTTGCTAAGGTTGCCTGGAAGAGATCGCTTAAAGTGATAAGGCCGCCCTTTGTGCTTCTTTGTTAGCATTTCCTTGTTGTATTGTATTTTGTGTTTGTGTGGTACAATAAAGAGTTATTTATCTATCTATCTATAGGATTGTTAGGGAATATCTACTATAATAATTTAAAAGATAGCTGGAAGTATGGCTAGGAAATCCTTTAGAATATCAAAGCCATTCAATAAAAACAAAGTAGTGTTCTAAGACTGGTTTGTGTGAATAAAATAGTTGTTGATACCTCTGTATTCTAGATTCGCATAAGACCTCTGAGAGTCTGGTTGTGTTTCGTGTTAATTCATAATAAATACAATTTGTAAAAGTAATTTGGCAGAGGCATGCTTTTAAATTCAAATTGAATATCGCAAAGAGTGCCTAAGTATAGCAGGGTAAGCATGGGTCAGATGCCCCTCGGGAAAGTTAGCTTGATATTTTTACTGTGAAATCACCTTCATAAGAGACAGATTTTCCCACGCTATCACACCTCTGCACGCGCCAGTTTTTAAAATAAAACAATTAATCAAATTTAAAAAAAAAATTATATTTTTCTCTTGCAGCTTCAAATTTTTTATGCGCTTTTTGCAAACTAATTACATATACGACGTATTAAATAATATGTATGACCCTAGTAAAATGTAGATATAAAAACCTGTTTTTTTATCACCTAAACCAGTCTGTAGATTATTTGAATTAACATTTCTTGAATTGTTGAATATGACGGGAGTTATCTATTAAAAGTTTACCTGTTAGTTAACAGGTAAACTCATATGTTAACAGATACTGCTAAACGTGCTAAAGCTTGGTAATCAGTGCTTTTCCTTTATTACGAAATAATTATTCAAAACATATTATGTTTGAATCAAATCTGAATAATTATTTCACCATATTACCCAATATTTTCTTCACATCGAAATTGGAACTTAACGCTGATTGTAATTTAAAACTTGTTTTATTATAACATAGAAAATGATCAGTGTAAGTTAATCCGCGTAAATAATACTTGAATTACGTCTGTTTGTTAATTGTGGTCGATTAAGACATAAGTATCGGTTTCGGAATTCATAAAATATAATGTATGTGTTTCATTCAAAATATTTTTTCTATTATTCAGGATGTTTGGTATTGTGACCGACATATTTTTTTGGGGAGTCGAGGGAGACGTCTTCGGCTGTGTAATGTACTCGTACCAAACACTGTATAAAAGTAATAAAATTTACCTCTAAGGACGTTATGCAGACAGCGCAGCAACTAGGTATTGCGGCAACAGGCAACTATATGTTTACACGTTCTAAGAAGAAGCATAAACTCAAACATTTACTTATGTCATAATTAATGCTCACACCATATTAATACTCATGTTTTAAGTAAATAGATGATTCTTATTCTTAAAATATTAAAAAGTTGACAGTTTCTTCAACTAAAGTTGCTCTGTCTGCATAGCTCATAATGTTTACGTTTGAACACTATTATTCACTGTAAGAATAAATTAATAACATACCTAAGGACATAATGACAGTAGCAAAAACATATACATAACTGTGTATATTATTATAGTTATATTTCACAAATGTGACTCATGCCAAGGCGAATATTTAAATTGCTATTGAGAAAATAAATATGATACAGTTTGTAAATTAACAATAGGTACATATACATATGTACTACGCACCTCACTGAGTTAACATTAATTCACATATATCTGTGATTATCATATAGCTATCTAAACAGCTGTTTAGTATAAAGTCATCTAGGGAATTACAATATCCGCAGGGATATTATGAATTGTATCTCCTTCTAAAGTGTAAACAAAGTGTCAAGGTCGCTATCTGACCTTCACATTAATATCGTGCTAACAACTGCCATGTTGTTGTCGGCATCCAACATCGACAACGAATGCAGCTTACAATTAGTATCTATCATGTTGTCCGACTAGCCGAATTTACAGCCACGGGGTGAGTGAGGGCCTGTCTCAACGGACACTAGCCATGTGATGTGCGTAGGACATATTATAATGGACAAGTGTGTGCGCAAACAAAGGTGTACCTACTTTATCTCCAGCAGCATGGTTCCGATGGAAGACCAGCGTTGTGGTAGCCTACGGCTATTACGACATATGCTGAGTCGGTCGCCATTTTGTAGCTTTAAGTTTCATGATGAGATAAGTCTAATTAGTGTATAGTCGTTATAAGTTCTTAAATTAAGTAACTTTTTATTATTGTAATGGTGTTAGTATTAAAAAGAACTGTAGCAAACTAGCCTGTATTTTAGCTACAAATAAAGATTTTCTTATTCTATTATGTTCCGATGGAAGTGATGGAACGGAAAACACACACGACTCACCGGACAAAGGTCAGGCGCAGGACCGACAGGACGCGAGAGCTTAGCGTGCTTTAACAGGGGTGCAATATCGTCAACACCCTGGCTCCGGGCTGTTTCTGTTTGCTATTTTTTTTGGTAGAAAAATCTTAGTAACACAAACTTGGCCTAAGCCTGCAATTTAATCCTGTGGTCTGTATCTGCGGTGGGAAACGCTATCTCTAGAGTAGTATATATCTATCTTGCGAGCATACTGCTACACGGTTTAATAGGGAAGCTAAAGTTCATCGTTAATTAGCCAGCTGCAGATCTATTGATGCAAGTATTTCTCCAAATACCTATAGCTAATTAGCTGCGAGAGAGATATTAACTATAAAAAAGTCGTATGAAAATATCTACCTTTATGATTAGTTGACGACGTATTTAAAAGATATCGTAGCGATCGCAGGGAGTCAATGTATGGAGGCGGCTTAGGAGCGCTATTCGTGGCGTCGTCGTGTCGTATGGGGGAGGCCTATGTCCAGCTGTGGACGTGTATAGCCTGATATGATAATGATGATGTATTTAAAAACGTCAGTAATTATAGGAGAGGGCTCAATAATATCAAAAGGCCAAAAAGGTTGAAGGGTAGGTCTCGTTTAGTGTGCTCCATTTCCGCATCTGAACTCGTTTTTGGTCCATTAAGTAGGTACTTATTTATAAGCGTGGTCCTTATTTATTATGCTGATTTAATCAGCCTTACTCCGTTCAAAAACTCGGAATCTTCCTGGGATCTGAACAGGCTTTGTGGAGTCACCTCGGGTGGTTGAGAATTTCAGTGTAGGTATCTTTATCCGATTGATAAACTGTTTTAATTTCCAGGTGAAACTGATTGGGCCAAAGAACGACCCGCCTACCATTGTGCAGGAGAAAGTTCTGAGTCTTATCCAGTGTTGGGCTGACGCCTTCCAGAACCAACCGGAATTAGCGGTAATTATCCTTAATATAAGGTAAACTCTTTGGGCTCAAGTGTCATGGCAAACCCATAAAATGTTACTTTCAGTTTTATTTATATTGCATACACATTTATTTCTCATAGCCACGTTACATTGCACTTAAGGTCTTAAAAATAACGTTTCTATTTTTCCTATTATTTTAATTAATAATAGGAAAAATAGTCTCTACACCTGGCGGATATCATCTTCGGGTGTATCATATTGTGCAACCAAGGATGATATCCGCTATGTGTAGCTCTCGCCTTTAGATTAATTCTCATAAAGGGCCTCTGTGCTGTTGGCTTCGGCTCCACGCATGCCTCCCAAAGGACCGGGTCACTATATGGCCCATGATCATGGAAATGAAAAATAGAAACGTTAGTGTCTTTTTTTCATCTTCAAAATTTCTAATTATTGCAATTTATTTATTCGATAGTAGACCAGCTTGTGGCTGATATGTAATATCACACAGTGTTGATGTTGAGTTTATGGTCATTGCGACACTTTTTTGAGTTTATTTGTTGATATAATGTAACATTCAATATCAGTCAATAGTATATTGACTATAACAATGGAAAGGAAATATGGTAACTGTTAAGAAACTTGTTGACTATCAAACCGCGAAATCGAATTACGAAATGTATAGGCAAATCAAACTATGAGAATTGATAGAAGGCTTTGTGGCTTTTTGTGCATGTCTGAATACGTTTCCTTTGGTCGCCACGCTAGCCTCGCTCGACTCTTGAGGGTTGCCAAACTATTGTTGCTTGTGCTTGTGTACTGCTAGTGAAGTATTTGATACATTAAAAACTTGACCTCTCCAATTTGCTATCCATTGTGACTCAATTTTATAAAAAAATCTACCATATTACTTAAAACCATAGAAGACTTAGAAACATATTGAGGGTCATCAACAAGCAGCTTTCCTTATTTTCCAGGGAGTTGGTCAAATATACATTGAACTTAGACACAAGGGTGTCGAGTTTCCTATGACTGATTTGGACATGATGGCTCCAATCTTCACACCACAACGCGTAAGTACCTATAATATTCAGGCCGATTTCGGCCATGGCGTTTTAGTAATTTACATTCCAGTATATTTATTAAACCCTTTTGGCTAACAGAGGCAAGTTATAAAAATAAATAAACAATGCTGGAACATTCACACAGCATCATCTAGCCCCAAGCTAAGTAGAGCTTGTTTTTTTTATTGGTAATGGTGGCATTGACCACCATAACACTTGAAAAAGTGAAAATGTGACCTAAGATGGAGCACGTTTTCCCAGAAGAAACTTAGTCACTCGGGATTTGAAGACTCCTAGTGTACCTACTCTACTGGAAAAACAAACGCAGGAAGTTCCTTCCACTCTGCCGAATAATGAAAGAAGAGCGGAAACGTTTGGTTCGGCAATGGGGCATGTCGACCAGGTATGGGTGGTATTTACCAGTGCGTCTGCTTGTCCGGTGGAAGAAGGGGAGGTCGGGATAAGTTCATGTAAATCCTGGGCACAATTTTTTGGTTCTCAAATAATAACTTGTAAAATTTGCTTGTGTTTTCATTTTAGAGCGTACCGGATGGATCTGATAACCCGACCGTAGGATCGCCTCAGCGCGTGCCCGTCTCGCCGTCCCGTATTCAAGATGCGACTGTGCCTGTTGTAAGTATTGAACTGAATGTTCTCTAAATAGTAATATATCCTACTTGTCATACAATATATTACATAGATATATAATTTTACTATACATAGAAAATACCCAGAACACCCCAGACAAATATTAGCAGATCATACAAACATTTGTCCCAGGGCGGGAATCGAACCCGCAACCAGCTGCGTCGCAGGCGGACTTTCGCCCGCAGCGCCACATCGGTTGTCATATACAGATATCGATAATACACATGTTTCGAAGATAAAAACACAAATTATTTCACCCACAGCCCCAAGTGACCCTATCGGATAGTCAGACCAACAAACTGCGCGCCGACCTGTCAGTAGTAGAAGGCAACATGGCGGTCATGTCCGATATGCTGAACGAGCTCACCGCGCAGCCGCATTCCAACCACCACGAGAGTGATATCGAGCTGCTGAATGTAAGTTGTACGAGTTACAGACATACAGACCAACAAACTGCGCGTCGATCTATCTATCAGTTATATACAGGATAGTTTTTTGAGACGGGTGGTTATGGCCAAGTCCACTAGAATTAGAGAATTTCTTGAAAAGAGTTATACCCTCGATTTATAAGAAAACAATAACTGCATATTTGCAACAAACCGCCCTTCTCAAAAAACCACTCTGTATACCTGCTTAATGTAAGGTACGAGTAAGTGTACGAGTGACAGACCAACAGAGAAAGCAACATGGCGGTCATGTCCGATATGCAAAACAGCTACAGCATTTACCCCTCGTTATAATAAAGCTTTTAAATTGATTGCAGGAACTAGCAGACACACTAAAAGCAATGCAAAGCCGCATTGCCGAGCTAGTCGGCCGCCTCGCCGGGGAGTCCCCTCTCACGGGGTCGCTGCTGCAAGCCAACGACCAACTGAACAACCTTCTTTTGCGACATTCGCGGTTCGTGAACAACCGACATGCGGCCACGGGCGCCACACCCTCCGCTATACTGGCTAAGGCGATGGGCGTGCCTAATGCTGGTAAGCACCTGTAGATTCCACAGTAAAATCGTATAATAAAACATAGTCACATAATTGTAAGAAAGTAAAGTAAAAACCATTTATTTGTCACAAGTATGCCAACGAATTCAATTTCACCCTGTATATATATATATATATATATATATATATATCTATACTTATAATAAAACTGTAACAGGTCCAATTCTCTACATTGAAGATATTTTAAAATGTTTTGTTTGAGGGCACTCTATTATCGAGTACTGATGCCAAAAATGTAATTTTTTTCCATCATGTCTGTCTGTATCCTGGCCGCGCATAGCTCAGAAACTACTGAATGTATTGAAATTAAACTTGGCAGGATTTGAGTTCATACTACGAGGAAGGAAAAAGGATACCTTTCTTCCCGGATTTCAATAGGATTCCCTTGGGAGAGGGGATGAGAGTAAAATTTTTTGGCTGCGCGTAGCGCCGAAACTATTGCAGGTATTCTAATTAAACTTAGCATGATTTAAGTTCATATTATGACAAAGGGTATAGAATACTTTTCATCCCGGATTTCAATAGGGTTCCCTTGGGAGAGAGGATGAAAGTAAAATTTTTTGGCTGCGCGTAGCACCGAAACTACTAAATGTATTCAAATGAAACTCGGCAGGATTTCAGTTCATACTATGAAGAAGGTCATAGGATACTTTTAATCCCGGATTTCAATAGGGTTCCCTTGGGAGAGGGGATGAAAGTAAAATTTCTTGGCTGCGCATAGCGCCGAAACTACTGCAGGTATTCAAATGAAACTTAGCATGATTTAAGTTCATATTACGACAAAAGGTATAGGATACTTTTCATTCCGGATTTCAATAGGGTTCCTATGGGAGAGAGGATGAAAGTAAAATTTTGTGGCTGCGCGTAGCGCCGAAACTACTAAATGTATTCAAATGAAACTTAGCAGAATTTGAGTTTATACTATGAGGAAGGACATAGGATACTTTTATCTCGGATTTCAATAGGGTTTCCTTAGGAGAGGGGATGGAAGTAAAGTTACTTGGCTGCGCATAGCGCCGAAAATGCTGAAGGTATTCAAATGAAACTTAGCATGATTTAAGTTCATATTACAAGAAAGGGCATAAAATATGTACTTTTTATCCCGGAATTCAGAAGGGTTCCCTTGGGAGAGAGGATTGAAGTGAAATTTCTTGGCTGCGAATAGAGCTGACACTACTGAATGTATTCAAATGAAACTTGGCATGATTTAAGTTCATATTACGAGAAAGGTCATGGAATACTTTTTATTCTGGAATTAGTTAGGGTTCCCTTGGGAGTGGGGATAGAAGTGACATTTCTCGGCCTAAAATAGCGCAAAAACTACTGAATGAATTCGAATGATATTTAGCATGATTCGAGTTCATACTACGAGGAAGGACATAAAATACGAGTCCATACCCCAAAGCGAACAAAATGATTTTACAAAGTGTTATTAGTGCCGATAAACGACCTACTGGACAGCATCCAGTTGGTACAAATCTCTCGCTACCAATGATGTTGCCGTCGTCCTGGTAGATCAGCATTGTGACGGGCGGGACATTGTGCTGCGTACCCGGGATGACCGCTTGCAATGCATTAGCGAAACGCACCAGGCATTTGATCTTCATCAGTCTCTACTCGCTTATACACCTATTGTCGTGGCGAAGACGGATACAACTTTGATCTTCGACATGTAAATCCGAAAACTGACGAGACTGGACACTAAAAAAGTTTCCGCAATGCAATTTTACGCATAGATACATTTTACCAATAAGAGAAGGTCGCATTGCTCACCTGCAAAGGTTTCGAGGTTTGTTCATCCGTTTTCTGGTAGACACTTACGCCAAAATTAAAACGGAGCGTTTGGTATACATCAGAACATAGCAAATAAGAGAAGACTGCGCGCTGAGAATTATGTATCTGCGAGATGCCATGAATCAAGATAGAAATTGTGAAGATTTAGGACGACTGGTGATTCTTCCTTCCAGTTTTAGAACTGGACAATAGATGTGTAGTGCCCTATTCTCCAGTAGGTACTATCAAAAGCTTTTGAATCGCATAATAATAATCCTAGGTAAATGTGGAGCTGTGTGATGTCCATCCAATAAAATCTAGGTATATGTAAATCTACATATACTATACTACATTAATAAAAATAAGTAAGGTTTGAGAGGTTGTAGGGGGTAATCTCTGAATCTACTGAGCCAATTATGAAAATTCTTTTACCTATTGAAAACCACGTTATTTGCGAGTGTTATAGGCTATATGTACGTATATTAACAACTTAAAATGTTTACCGCCCATCGAAGTGGGCACGGGTCAGCTAGTATATATATATATATGAGTAAAACATTTGAAATTCTGTCCTTCAAATTCAATAATTTACGCAATGTATGAACTATAATCTGTGTCCGTGGGGCCGCGGCGTACAATTATCGATCCCTCCAACTCAACCCGTGGATGTCGTAAGAGCCGACTAAGGGAACTTACCAGAGGAAGGGCAGCAGCTTCCTTCTGAGTATTTTTTAAACACCAACACTGCGATCACCAATCCGCCTCCAAACGTGGTGATTATGGCAAATCCCCCCTACATGGGAGACTATCCACTCGATGGATCGACGACATCGTAGCGGTCGCAGGGAGTCGATGGATGGAGGCGGCTCAGGACCGCTATTTGTGGTGTCGTACGGGGGAGGCCTATGTCCAGCAGTGGACGTGTATGGGCTGATGATGATGATGAACTATAATCTAGCCTTGACAAAAGCTTGTCTAGCCTCTCCATGCTAGGCAATCTAGAACTACTTCAATGAAAATTTAACTATTCTCTTTCCACGCATTTATTTTCTTTGAATGAATAAAAGAATGCAATATTTCATAGACTCTATATAAGAATAGTGATGCGTATCTATCGACTCGAAAGATATCGGGACTAACGAGAACTTAGTACAACAAATTATTGAGCTGTCAGATAAAATGTGTCTGTAAAATTGTAATCATTTTTATGTCAAAGAAAATAAATGCGTGGACGGACTTTAGTAGTAAAATTTCAAAGATCTAATAACTACAACAGTACATAAATTTGATTCTTAGGATTTTTACCGAAGACGTAACGACGACGCTATAAATAGCGCCTCCATCCATCGACTCCCCATATTAGGTACTAGCTGCTGCCCGCGCCTTCGCCCGCGTTTTATCGGGATAAAAAATTGCCTATATGTTATTACAGGACCTGAACTATATCCATACCAAATTTCAGCCTAATCGGTTCAGTAGTTTTTGCGTGAAAGAGTAACAAATACCTATACAAACTTTAACATTTATAATATTAGTAGGACTTACTGATTTTATTATTTTGTTTACAGCCAAACCAGAGGAAGATTCACTGATTGATCTCAGCGATGATGTGCCTGATATAGCTAAACTATGTAAGTGTTCCACACAACACACACACAACACAACACACAATATTGGTTTGAACCATGCTCTGTGTTCAGTTGTATCAGAATAAAGTTATTTAAAAATTATCAGCTTTACATAAATCGTTATAAGAAAATTATGGCATTTGGACGAAATACATTGTCAGGGTAATTCCAGTTCTCGATAACTGATCGCAGAGATGAAATCAGAGTTTTACAATACATAATATCCCAATTTAAGCACTGACCTCTTCTCAGCGACATGCAATGACTCAAAATATCCCAATTTTGCTTAAATTTGGATATTTTGAGTCATAAAGTAAGTAGAGACTTAGCGACATGCAATTACTCAAAATATCCCATTTTAAGCACAGACCTCTACTCAGTGACATGCAATGACTCAAAATATCTCAATTTAAGCACTGAGCTCTACTCTGCGACATGCAAAGACTCAAAATATCGCAATTTTGCATGGTTCGCATGCAATGACTCAACAAGTCTAAAGTTATGATGCCCAGCAATATTAATTATGACAGACTTCGAAAAAAGGAGGAGTTTCAATGTACGTCTGTATGTATGTTTTTTTAATGTATGTTAGTTATTTTTCTGTCATTTATGGACAGATTGGGATGATTATTTAACATTTGAAATTTTTATATATAATTAAAATTTTATTACACTCAAAAAACAGTTTAAAACTAAGGGATTCGAAGTCTGATTTTAGTTTTTCAAAACAATCAAATTATCATGATTCAACTACTTGAAAATCGTCCTCAGTGTCTCACAATGTTATATTGCAGCGGTTGCTGAAGCACAACCGCAGAAATCACCTGGTGGCGCTTCCAAGGACGAGTTCGACATGTTTGCGCAGTCGAGGAACGTCACCTACGAAAACTCCAAGACTGGGTGAGTTCGACCTTTATTTAGGGGGTTCTGTTTTAAGAGGGTACGTCACGCCTAAAATCATAAACGGGATTTTAGTACCTGCCTATTAATTTTTAATTCTACAAGAAATTAAAAATATTATATATTTATTGTAAATAATTTTTCATAGGAAAAGACGTAAAGGTTTTTAAAACGGCTCTCCTGTATCTATGGTATCCCATATCCTAATTTTATTTTAATAAATAAGATTAACTTCCGCTGTTCAGATTTATTTCGTCCGATTAAGTCCGACACAATAAAATTATCCTTAGACAATTAGTGGATGTGCCCGCTCTTCTGTCCTATTAAAAACACACTGGTGTTTTTATTATTATTATTTTGTTTGTAGCTCTTAAGCTGATACGTGTATATAGTATATCACCATATCACTCTTTTAAAAGAATCGACGCCATGTTTTATTGTTTGCCATTTTTTGCGTCAATATTATGTTTTTCTTTTATATACATTCTTTTAAATCTAGAAATCCATTTATTTATTTGACAAAAAACCAACAACTATATTATATACTTCAAAGGCAAAAATCCTTATGTTTTACTTTATTCCAGTGGAAGCAGCTACGCAGACAATCTAGAAGATCAAACCACCACTAGCCTTGCCTCAGCGGCCTCTCAGCGCGCCACGCAGGGACAGCCTTTGGTAACTAATTCCTTATAATTATTATAACACTGTTATATACACGATGGACCAAATTTTCGTACTTGAAGTTGTCAAAAGGTATTTGATGAGGAAAAAAAATTGCATTTTGATTTTACTGAACAAAGTTGCAGTTGGCGAAAAAAATTACACGCCTAAATTATGAACAAGTTGGTCGGAATCGACTGTTTTTTTACCTTATGAGTTTGTACGAAACAATGTACGAAAAATTTGCCCCAGCCTGTATAGTGTATAGTATAAAAAGAGTTAGTGTGTTTGGCTGGCAAACCTACCGCACAGCCTTAACCGTTGATCGTAGACTTGTATTGTGTGAAATGATAAAACGTAAACAAAAGGTTTCACTACAATTTCGAATCAATACAAACTCGGAATCACTTCCAAGAAGCTCAAATATTTTTCATGTATAAAAATAGAAAATTGCATCCAAAAAGCTTTATGCCTACGATATACGGGACGCCCGAGCCCATTGGCGTTAGTAACAGACTTATGTTGTAGAAATAACGCTTTTTCCGTTAATTTTAATCAGATTCTGTGTCAATAAAATGTGGTGTGCTCCACAGGCGACATCATTGCTGGTATAATATTTTTTTGCCACAAAACGTCAATAGCTTTCTATGAAATCGTTTTGGTCATAAAATCACTATAATTATTTCTATTGACTATTGATTGTCGTGGAGACTGCTTCTAATAAATTTTTTTGGAAATTTCTTATACTTTGTTTTATGTATTTATTTTTATGTTATTTATCGTTATTGTAGTGTACCTACCAATCGCACCTATAAATGAATACTTTTGGGGCTAACGTATACTTGTATACTGTGTTTAACCGACTGTGTTAAAAAATGAAGTTTTTTGCTATTTGTTGTTTTATTTTGTTATTTTAAGTTGTTTTTGTTTATTTTAAATGTTTTCTACAGCCGACTGGAATGGATCAGAGAGAGATCGATGAGATTGCCGCCTGGCTAG
Source organism: Eupithecia insigniata (assembly GCA_947859395.1). Lineage (NCBI taxonomy): Eukaryota > Metazoa > Arthropoda > Insecta > Lepidoptera > Geometridae > Eupithecia > Eupithecia insigniata. Next base: position 5,118,613 of record OX402002.1, read on the forward strand.
AACAGGAAAAGGTGTGTTGTGATGCTTTGGGACATGATTTATGTAATTTTCATATAATATTTACATCACTCATTCATAATTTACTAACACACGCACTAACATCGGTGGTGTCCTCACATGTTTTTATGTTTATTTTTATCACAAAACCTTGAGAATTGGCATGTCACTCGCACATATCAGGTAATTCCCTACACGACTAACACAAATCTGAGTGAAAATAGTATATTATGCAAATAGTGAATAAAGGTCGGATTTAAAGCGAGGGCCGTAGATGAATCCCGAGCACATGAAGGATTTTAACGACTGAATCACGACCGCAGGGAGTGATTCATTCAAGTGTTAGAATCCTGAGCGACGCGAGTGATTTAGGGCTCTCGATATAAATCCGTCCTTTATTCAAGAGTTGCATACAATAGTAATATCATGACTACGAGAAAAAAATATTTAAGCGAAAATAGACATAATTCTAATGCTAAACTGATTGTCGAAAATGTCGACCAATCAAATTTCGAGGAGTTATTTGCACAAGGAGTTTGTATGTCGAGTATTCTTTGCACAAGGAGTTTGTATCGAGTATTTTTTGCGATTGTATAGCATTGAGATGGAGGCCGAATATATTAATGAGTTCTAAATTCAAACACCAAAATAGTGATGCTTTTTATTCACTGTTTTCATTGAATAAAAAAAGCTTTTCAGAGGGAGAATCATATAAATAAATGTAATGTGTTACAGTTTCGTGGTTAGATCAGAGTCTTATCTGTCTGATAGAAGTTACTTTGTTATACCTATTATGCTACATTTTAAGTATCAATAACGTTGTTAATATGAATAAATTTTTCGATCAGATTTTAAAATAATAATAGGCTTTTAAAGATTTAAAAACCGATACTATACATAAATTCAAGATTAATATTTCATAATTTCGCAATATTTTCAGACTAACACGGAAAACGGCGCACAAGAGAGCGTGACAAGCAGAGACTTCGACCAGTTTCTAGCTGAACGCGCGGCCGCAGCCGAAAACCTGCCTAATGCAGGTGAGAATAGAGGCCAAACTCCGCAGCAGACCCCGAGGCATAGGCAGATCAAGAAGGAAGATCCGGATGCAATGTTTGCTCTTTAAGTGCTTTAACATAATGTAGCAGAAATACCTGATAAAGGGAGCCAGTCATCAGAGATGTGCTACGAAGGTAAAAATAAATAATAAAAAATCGTTTGCGACTTACTTTGTTCAGTGAAAGTTAATCTGCAGCAGCAGGTGAGCAACCTCCAGCGTTATTGTGCACTAATTTGACTAACACCTTATATTTTACTATATAATTTGGTAGTTTCAAAAAAACGAACATCATGGAATCCCTTAATTTTACACTGTTTTTAAGTTTTGCGGGACAAATTTTAATCCCTCGGAAATAATTTTTAATTGTTCATTCTCTATACAATATCTAATAAAAATAATTTTGAAAATCGTTGTGCATATATGTATATAAAAAACGTACATTCAGCCGAGCACCTCCCAATTTTTCTGAATTCGGTTAAAAGCTATCTTAGTTTGACGAAATGATTACGGATGTAAGCTTATCGTTATTTTTGTGTTCTTCCAATACAAATATGGTTCGCAGTTGACCCGCTTAAAAGACGGCTATTGTTAAGGGGGCTCCCTGAAAAATTGCCTAGCTATGAGCTATAAACGTACACACACTGGTGCTTCGGTGCTTACCTACGTAGCATATTTCTGGAGGACAGGCAGTAAGCCCCGTTACGCACTAGCGGTTAACCGCGCGGCTAGCCGCTTTTCCAGATTAATACTCAAGCGTTTATGATAACCGCCACAAAATTTCGAACGCAGTGGTTCAACCGCGCGGCTAACGCGTTTTAGTGCGTAACGGGCCTTAGCCCCGTTACTCACTAGTTGCGGTTGGTCGCGGCGCGGTTGAAATTTTGTGGCGGCTAGTGTATACGACCACAAGCGGTTGGATATTAAACTGTAAAAGCTGCTAGCCGAGCGGTTAGCGGCCACTGCGGTTAACCGCTAGTGCGTAGGAGCGATAACGTTTTCAAAATAATCGTTTGTTGACTAAAGTATTACCACTTATTTGCGTTGTTTGTTATTCAAAGGCATGTTTCGTCATCTTCAGATCTCGGGAAAACTTTAATCTACCGTTTGAAGACACGGGTAAAAGAATAACCTTTGAATTGCGCTATTCGGTGATGATGAAATTGCCTGAAGATGTTCTTTAGACTGATCTCACATTAACTACTTTTGCGTAAGCAATAGGTGTTTTAGCTACCGTTCAGTCACGTAAGCTACCGAGCGATGTTTTGCCACTTGACCCTTAAGGAGGCTCCGTGAAAACTTGCCCAAAACTGTCCTCACCGTTTAAAAGATTTCTCTAAAACTAATTTTATATAAGTAATGAAACTAATCACAAAATATGACCAATATCTGATCTACACTTTAAAATATTTTGTGTAATTTTATAATAAATCACCAAAAAATGAGCGCGGGGTTTTAACTCTCACAGGTAAAAGAAAACACCGAATGAATAATCAATTATTAAAACTACTGCTTCAATATCTTGTATCTCCTTTAAAATATAAAGGTTTTTGTAATTATTACAAGATTCGATACAATGATAATAAAACCCCCAAAAAAAAACACATTTTTGTAAAGCGACGCAAAATTATTGGAGCAAATTTACATTATTTCAAAACGATTTCAACCTTCAAAGCAACATATGACCAATATTTTTATATGATATTGGTCATATTTATGATTTTTGTTTCATTACTCATATTATATTCACTTTAGACAAAATACTTTAAACAGTTCAGACAGAATTGGGAATTTTTCCTCGGAGCCCACTTAAGCTTTTGCTCGGTTTGATTTACATTGCGCGGGAGATTCAAATTAATTGCTTTTAAAATTTTTTCTGCTTTCTACAAAAAGAACTAGCAAATTAGTCATTTGCAACAATCGCAAACAAAAAAATTGTCTCTTGCGCAAAGTAAACCGATCCTGAGACTGTTGCTCAAGCGATAGTAGCCAATGTGCGACCAGCCTAAGATTTGATTACCGGTTGTAAAAAAGTCTTTACAGATTTCTTTCACATTGTATATTCGTAGAGTAGCCGTAACCAATAATATAGTAACACACAATTTAGCTGTTAGTTTGTTATTTTTGCATCGAATTTAAGTGTTTTTGTATTCACACAAACGCCGTTTGGTGCCTGCCTTTTTACCCGACTGCGCAAGGAGGGTTATGATTTTTTAGCTACCTATTGAAATATTTTAAGGTGATCAATCAATCATGGTTTTTAAATTTGTAGATTCCGATGTACACATATAATATAAGGTCGTTCGTTATTTGTTAATAAATTGAAGTACATTTTATAATACTTATAAGGTTTTTGTTATTATAGTGCTTATGCCCGCACTTTGGTTCTCCTCGTATTCAGAGGAGGGTCGCGGGTTCAAGTCCCGCCGGAGTCGTACATTTATCGGATATTATTAAAATACTTATAATATACATTTTTTAAATTATATTTTACTTTTAAAAAGTTATTATATTTATTTTATTATCTATGTGAGTTGGTTTACATCATCATAAAATACTTCAATGTTATCTGGTTTTTCAAAGCTTCGTTGCTAAAATTATAAGAATGTATTCACATTATTGACTTTGTATTATTTTAGGATTACACTAATGTAAGTAGATGTAACAATATACAGGGTGTAAAATTCTTGCTGCTTATAGCTTCCTCTTCAAGATTAGAAGCCATTAATATAAGCCAAGCTTCCGATAGGAAAGTTTTTGCACCCTGTATATCACGTTATAATAATAATAACGTATTTATAAATCACGTAGAATATATCGGATCACGTGACACAACGGGAGCATTTATTATATTGGCCAACTACATATATAGTTATACGATAACATATTGTAGTACATATGTATATGTTATCGTATAGTTACGTTTTTATAGTATTTGGATGAACGTTGAGGGTCGTGTTTGTGATAAAAATAGTTTTTTTTTTTTTACTGGAGATATCGATATATAATATTTTTTATTGCTCTTTGAAATTATATCTTAATTTCTCCTTGAAATGAACTTATTTTTGACTTATGAATTTAAACTGATATAATTTTTAAATTAATGGTGATATGTATTATTCTTTTGTGATTTCATTTAAATGCATTTCAAATCGATGCGTATTTACCTGACTGCGCAAGGCGATTATATTTTGTTTATACTATTTTTTGGAATGAGAGACCCCAATATTTTTAGCTGGGCATAGGTGATAGGATAGGCCAACACTTTACGTCTTAGATCAAAATCTTAATCTTGCACGCATAATAAAATGTGACGTTCGTTAGCCGTATATGCTATTGACCTTAATGTCTCATGTTTCGATACCTTCCCTACACTTATGGACATATTTAGAGGAACGCAGAAAATGGAGGCAAATCTCGCCGCCTTAAGGCTCTCTCCCAACAAGAGACTGAGCGTATTGTCCGGGTCGTCTCTATACTTTGGACCTTTCATCATCTGCGATAAGACAGAATCTGGACTCATCAGTAAAGAGCACTTTTCCCCAAGCGTCATCATCCCAATTAAGGTGCGAACGAGTAAAGCTGGACCGAGCTACTCGATAACCTGTGGTGAACAATGGGCCTCTGGCGGGCAAGTACGCCCCTATACAAGCTGCCTTCTTATTGTTTTGGTGCTAACTGTTACACTTTTCGAACTTCCTGTAGCTTATTCCGTACCTCGGAAGAAGTCGTACTAAGGTTTTTGAGATTATGTGACGTTCGTTAGCCGTATACAATTACTGCTTACAGTAAATCTGTCGTCCCTTTTTGTTGTTACTATTATGCGATCTTGTCATTTACGTCTGGTATATTCTCTAGGCTGTCCGTATCGTATAATATTGCGAAAATTCACAGATTACGATACGACGTAAGATTTTTTAAATCTCATTCTACCTTTTTTTGGGCTCTTCTAAATATGTCCATGACTGTAGTTAGGTGCGCTTAATCTAGTTACTGCGCTTGTCGATCGAATATCTATCTATACGCAGTCAATGCCAGTTTATCGGTTTGCGTTGTAATTAATCTGATGAGAGATTCCAATCCACTTGTTTTACCAACGATCTGTAGCCAAGGTGCACGTCTGGTGTTCTCCAAAATTATTTCGGACAATTAGCACTTTTCTCTTTTTATTTAACGATTATTGTACCAAATTTCTTGTCGAAATTGTCAATTGAAATGTTGTTGTGCGATAATATTTTTGAAGAACATGCCTAAAGGCGCATTCACACAGCGCATCCGTTTTTTACGGATTCTTTGCTTGGTAACAATCGTTTACTGGATCCGGAATACTGTAAGATGTGTGAACTGGCTCCTACAACTACATACATGCCATCACGGAAAAAAACGGATGCTTTGTGAATGAACCCTTACTGTACTTTCATACTACATTATTATTATTATTTCATGCCTGTGTATGCTGTATAATAATGTACACTATATTGATAATATTCTATACATATATGTTTACCTAACAAGTTAACATAAACCCACTACCAAAGTGACAGTCGTTTCTAAAGTTAATTTAAACCATTCCAAGTCTCGACTAATATTAATTTTGTGTTAATGTGATAACTTAAAAGAACAAGCTTGATGTTAATAATTTTAAAGAGTTATTTTATGTTGTAATCGTTATAATTAAGAGGAAATAAAATTATAATAACTATATTAGCTTTTTATTTAAGTCCTGCTAGTTCAATAATCATACTCATTTTAGTGTTACGTTACAAAATATTACTTACAAATAATTTATTTATTCATTCGTATAGGTATGTAACTGCATTAGTTATAGCCGTAGATGAAAAATCTAGGTCTATGGTAATAATAATAACAGTCAAACTTGTCCGGTAACGGCAGAGGTAACTAGCCGTCGACACCTGTCGGCGGCAGCCCTCGACTGTCGACAGCAACGCGTCGACGGCTGCCGTATACAGATGTCGTCGGCTACAGTTACCTCTGCCGTTGGCACTTTGCCGCTTGTGTATATGAGCACTGAGCAAAAATCCTCCGTCCACGGGTGACGGGCAGCGAGAGAGTGGGAAGTTTACGCAGGTACACTCACGGATATAATTCATATGCCCCCGACAACGCAGCAGGCGAAAGAGATCACAGGGACAGCTTCGTATAGGTCTGCATCGCTCTTAACTCTTTCATTGTTTGAAACAATCTTAAGTTGAAAAAAATTTAAAGCCGTCTCATCTGGAAATTCATACAAAATTTCGTTTGTAGCTAAGGCTCCGCGCAAACGAGCCACCGACCACAGCCACTGGTGGCCAGCGACAGCCACTTAACATACTTTTTCATATATTTTGAATAGACGCGCCGCATACGTGTAGCCGGTGGCGGCCACTCGCTTCTGACACTGTTACAAATGTAGTGGTAGCGCGCGACAGCCACCGGTGGCTGTGGTCTGTGGCCCATTTGCGCGGAGCCTAAGCTCGAACGGCTTAGCATTGTGCTTGCCCTGATGCTGCTCCTCCAAACTCTCGTCTCAACGGCAATGGGATGGGCCTCTGTGAGAGTTGACACGGAATTATTTGTTAAAAGCGTGCTCCACCTCTGCAGATCGTGCCCGCTCTCCTGGCAGTTTCTAAATGGGAGTCAGGACATTGGTTGCAAGCACTTCTTTCATATAATACCTCATCATCATCATCAGCCCATACACGTCCACTGCTGGACATAGGCCTCCCCCGTACGACGCCACAAATAGCGGTCCTGAGCCGCCTCCATCCATCGACTCCCTGCCACCGCTACGATGTCGTCGGTCCATCGAGTGGATGGTCTCCCATGTAGATTTGCCATAATCACCACGCTTGGCAGGCGGATTGGTGATCGCAGTGTTTGTGTTTAAAAATACTCAGACGGAAGCTGCTGCCCTTCCTCTGGTAGTTTCCCTTAGTCGGCTCTTACGACATCCACGGGTTGAGTTGGAGGGGTCGATATTCGTACGCCGCGGCCCCACGGCCAATAATACCTACTGTCACTTTATTGGATCCCGTAACTTTCCATATAGCAACATGTCTTCGGTTGGCTGCAGGGTGTTCCGCGCAGCTTGTCATCACGGATTGTCGTGTACCTACTACGGCTGCCGGTCGGATATTTTGCCATGTCAGCCTTAAAGACATCATCCGGCAGGTCTTTGTTACCGCTAACGTACCAACTATTATCGAACCGAATTGTCTGTTGCGTGACGATGGTAAGAGGCCAGACGGTATGAGACTAGTCTCTTAGAAGCATTGCTATACAGCGGGGCAATGCAATGCAGCCAGCGACTTGCGGACACTTCCGACTGGTATTGATATGGATCTGTTGAGCCACCAGTAGATTGTTTGCAACAGTCTACAGTTAGCTCAATTGTAAATACTAGTTTAATTTGTTTATATTATTTGATTGTTATTTTCTTTGTCAATAAAGTTCTTATTTTTTTCTATTATTTGATTGAAATTTTCTTTGGCATAGTCATCCTGTTTAGGGTTGTTAGTAGCTAAAGAAAAGATGTATTCAATTTTTAAATTATTTATTTATCAATTTCTGTATCCACAATAGATACGTAAAAACCAAGTTTAGTTAGGCAAACACATTGGCTATTTACATTCGATGGCAAATAAGATTCAGAAAATTTAATTTTCAGCCCTAGGCTTTAAATTATAAGTGGGTTCAACAAATAAGTAAAATTCATTTCAGATTTAAAACATATTAGTACAAAAATATAACATTCATAACCACGAAAGTATTCTTATAAAACATACTCTATGCTTGTGATGAAAATATAAAAACTATTTTAACACATAAAAATTATGCCAATATTTCTTATAAACGAAATCTAACTCTTGTTCGATGTAACTACTTCTTGTACTAAGGAATGTTAGAAATACCATTATGATACAGAAATTATAAATATCAGTACTTATGCTGCTGTTGTTGCAAAATAAATTATGCGGTCATTACAAACACATGGAAGTATCCTTGAAGAGTATTTCGCTTACAATATCAACGCGTTTTTGACCTAATAACGATTTGGAAAACAATGTGTTAAGTCAAGAGAATATCCAGTATAGAGCTTCAGCAAAATGGTCCTTATAAAACAATAAAACCAAGTGCACGGCACAATACAATGGATGTTGGAATTACACATAAGTATACAATTCGCAAAATAAAACAGTCTAGAGTACGAAATGCACTTTCGGTGTGTAGTATAAAAGTAAATGATAAATCTATACAAGTACTACGCTACGGAAGTCTCATGAGAGCGAACAGATCGCGGCGCTTATAACTCGTCCCTCGTAGGTGGCTCGTCGTCATCATCGTCCTCTTCCGACTGAAACAAATAACACACAAATTAAATAAATTGAATTCTGAAAGAAAGGCGAATTAAAGTCGGATGGCCTAAGGGCGAAATGACCAAGAGGGGCCATTTGACCAGCCGACCCCAAATGCATAATGCATTGGGGTACTATAACGTAATATATTTAGAACCTATTTCATCACGAGACGACCATAGTTGGGAAACATTTGACACGATTGGGTCAGACGTGGTTACGTATATTCAACAGTGCAAATGCAAAACGGCTGTTGACTAGCAAAAACGCTTGCGTGGTGGACCCAGAAGTACCTACACATTTCGAGCCAGAAAGAGTGGACTGATAATGCAGACAGCGGAATTAAATTACGGAATTTCAGAGATGTGTAGTAGCAACCTTTTGAGTACAAATCAATACTACTAGAGGACATAGTACTTGCACCCACACAGCACAAAAATTAGCATTAAAATATGGGCTTATCCTATATATACAGGGTGGAAAAAATCTGTGGGCCCTGGAGGGGAAGTACCTTAAATCCTTTAGTTAGCTAATTTTACTGAAAGGAAACATTCCTTTATATTTAAAAATAAACAAAATCGCATTCAAAGATCTTCCAAAAATTGTCTGTGTTAACGGGGAATCGAACCAACTAAAAATAAAAAAATAAAACCTCGCTATTTTATTATGCGAAGAAGAAGAATTAAGATCCATTAGCGATGAAACAAATTTCAGCAATAATGGAATGTATAACAGGCATAATAATCATCATTGGTCCCGTCAGAATCCATTCCGTGTACGCGAAACCAACAATCATGTCATGTTTGGTGCGTAATCAGAAGCAATATGGTAGTTTTGGTGCACATTTATGAAGGACATCTAAATACGGCAAAATACATTAAAATATGAGACCTTTTACTAAATCAATTAAACCTTCAACCGGATGAAGAACGAAATAATGTTATTTTTCAACAATAGTAGAATTTCCAGGGCTTAACAAAACGAAATTGTCGTTGGCCGTGGGGCCGCGGCTTACGAATATCGACGGCTAACTAAAGGATTTAAGGTACTTATAGATACTTTTACTTACAGTGACAAAATAGCTTCAAGCGATAGCCCGCGGGCTGACTGTTATCTTATGCCATGAATATAAAACGCATCTAAATATTACGACTAAAAGCCTATATTTGAATGCAGATTTTTGTGATATTTGGCGCGGTCCAGATATCTTACAACCTATGTATGTACTGAATTTACCAATCCACCTGAGATTAATGTTCCTTAACACCACACAATTAAGGCTAATTTCTAGAAAGGACCATAGTGTATGGTTTTTGGTGATAATGGTGTAGTACAAAATGTTATCTTACCACGAAGGGAGTTGGCTCGGAGGCAGCTCCGTCGGACTCCACGAACTTGGTCATGGCGTCTAGCGTTCTCTCGCCGTTGTAGTCCTTGACCTGAAGAACAGAGTACATGATGCATACAAAATTTATAATATTTATAATACAAATTGCATACAAAAGAGTTTCTCTGTGGTTACTACGTTTTTGTTGCACAAGGCGGTTGTACCAATTTATTTCTAAATGTTCAGAAAAGTCCGAGTAAGGTTTTAGGAAAGAAAAATAAGAAGAGCATTTATTTGGGCACACAAACAAACAAAGATCATGGAGGTATGTATGTAAGTTGCTATAGGATCACTGAAAGCTCAAACTCTCGATTCTCGGACAATAGGTCAGCTGATGTGATGTCTACGGGTCCTCCTTTTCTATGGATGGAGACTAGACATTTGCGCAGGATATATGGCAGTGCGCAAACACAGTGAGTTAGCTAGTAGTGAATGCATACCTGGTTGTCCTTAGTATACAGCTTGAGTGTAGGGAAGGAAGTGATCTTGGTGTGTTCGAGCTCGTTGGCGGTGGCGTCGATCTTGGCAATGACTACGTCTTCATCGTTCACGAAGTGCTCTCCTAGTTTGTCGTAGATTGGTACCAGTTGTTTGCAGTGGCCGCACCTGTGGACAACATCAGAGTTGGCGTCATTAGTTTATGATAGTCTCTTTACAAGTAATATAGATTAATTAGCCATTGCAAAAAGTGAAAATAGGTGTCATACGACCAAGACCCTGTCCTCTAAAGAATACAGTTCATTTATACCCCTTGCAACAAAAACAGAGCCTGTCATTGCGGGTTGCCGAACGAAAGCTTAGTTTAGCTTAGATAGTATATCTGACGCAGTTTTTCATACCACATAGCTTTCGGTCAGCAACACGCATTGAACGGATAAGGGCCGCCATACACGGACTGCTCGAGCAGTTAACCATTGATCAACATAAACGAACCGCTCTTGCAGTCATAGCCAGCAGCTTGCAGCTGCCATTGATAACTGATCGAGCTGAGTTGATACCGCTCGCGGGTGGGTTACCGCGACGCGGAATGAAGAGCGCGGGCGGAACTACTGCGAGAGCAGTCGACAGCTCGAGCAGTCAGTGTATGCCAGGCTACTGCTTGACCGCAAGACTGCCCGAAGCAGTTGAACTGCTCGAGCGGTTAGGTGTATATGTGTACGCACAAGACAGTAATGTACTATGCAGTCGCAGCTGTAAGCAGTCAACAATGGCTGCTCCAAGCATTCCGTGTATGACCGGCCCTAAAGCAACGACTTCGTGGAATGTTCTTACAATAGGTTATGTACAAATATTTGATGAAAATCGGACCTTGAATCAGCCTATAAAGTTGTTCATAATAATCATGAATATTCCATCACCTATCTACACAAAAACAAGATTCATTTACATAAAAGCTTCTTCCGAGCCATTGAACAGAAACAATGACGTTTGACACAATGTTCATTAGTTCAGTGATGCTTAAGAACACTTGTGTAGATTGTAATAAAACGATCTTATTACGATGGCCTAAAGTCTACAGTATACCTAAACTGTGTTAAATAATACATGCGACCTACACGTTGCAATGATGTAAAAGGAAAGTAAACATCGAGAAAATATCTTATTTCTATGGCAGCAAAGGTCATAAGAACCACTTGTTATAATAATATTCGTATCATCTTCTGTGTAAATAAAGACTATAATTGAAAAGCAAATGACGCTATAGACATATCTGAGAAATTACACGGTAAGTCTAGACATGAAACCGACCTAGAACAGGTCACATCTGAGTGTACTTGCCTTACATAACGGTAGTACAGATGTTTTATTGTAGTTATTTCACAAAATTAAGGTAAATATCCTACTAATATTATAAATGTGGCGTCGTTTGGGGGAGGTTTATGTCCAGCAGTGGACGTGTATGGGCTGATATGATGATGATGATGACTAGAAATATCAAAGTTAAGTGAAAAAGTCTAGGCTGGATGCATGTATGTATGGATGTTTGTTCCTCTTTAACGCAAAAACTACTGAACTGATTGGACTGTTTGGTATGGATTTAGTTTGGGACCTGGAATAAAATTATAGGCTATTTTTATCCCGATAAAACGCGGGCGAAGGCGCGAGCAGCAGCTAGTCTATAATAATTGACGACCGATGTGGCATGGCGGGCGACGGTCCGCCTGTGTCGCAGGAGGTTTCAGATTCGATTCCCGCCTTGGGACAAATGTTTGTACGGTATGCAAATATTTTTTCCGGGTGTTCAGGGTATTTTCGATGTATAATAAAAAACGTATTAGTACTGTATATCAGTCACCTACCCATAACATAAGCTCTGCTTAGCTTGGGGCCAGATGATACCGTGTGGATTGTCCAGTATTATTTATTTATTTATTTATAAATATCGACCTCACGTCTCACTAGTTTTCGCCCGCGGCTTCGCTCGCCTTTTCTATGGAAACTTTTAAGTTATTTCTATCCAATGCAAACCGATTTATGGTATATTAAGCCTGTGTTATTCAAAGTCAATACCTACATCTTTGTATGCAAAACTCCACTTGGTACATTCAGTAGTTTTTGCTTGTAAAAGTAACATACATACATAAATCCTCCATCCATAATTGTAACTAAGATTTATGTAATTAAGATTAAACCTATGTACCTACCTAAACAACTAACAATCGAAATTGCAGTGCCCAACAGGGCGTATGTACCTAGTAACGTTAGCTATAATTAGATCATATGCTACCAACACCTGAGTACATATTAGCAATGAAAAATGAAATGAAAATCCAGAATTATGTATTTATAATATTAATGTAATTGTCAGTATTTATCTTCTTTGTTTTACGAATGTAGCAAGGTTTCTAGGAAAGCCGCAGATATGTAACCTGTGACTAGCTGGTACCAAGCGTTTTTCTAGCATCGCTGCAAAAGTGCAAGCGCATAGGCGCAGGCGCTGATCGGCGATGCTCTTGCGGTTAACTTTACTATCATCATGACAATAATGGGACAAACATCCAGTTTTAGACCAGGGTAATGATCCAGATTTAACACCCTACGTACGAGAGAGGGGATTAAATTTAAAAGTCTAACATATCTGTCAGCTATAATGATATGATGATAATGCCATAAACAAGATGTTTATGGCATTATCATCATATCATTATAGCTCCCAAAGGATCTCGTGATTTTGAATATATTCATTTTGTTTCGAATTCATATTATGTAGATAGTGATTTTAGATTATTTAGGTACTCATCTAGACGTAGTAAAAAATATCTATCTATGTAGTCTATTATATTAAGTATATCATTTATCTAGTACCCATAACACAAGCTCTGCTTAGCTTGGGGCTAGATGATACTGTGTGAATTGTCCAACATTATTTATATTTATTATCTCAAATTATACAATATTGAGCTATCTGTAGATTGTTTGCAACAGTCTGCAGTTAGTTCTATTGTAAATACTGGTTTAATTTGTATATATTATTTGATTGTTATTTTCTTTGCCAATAAATATTATCTCGATTGTATGATATTGTATGTATATTTTATAAAACTATGGACTTGTACTTGTCTGAAATAAAGGTATATTATTGTTATAGGGTTAAGATTTTATCTTCTCGGTTTAAAACCGGTAAAATCCAAAGCGCACAGTCATAAGCCAAGTGCACTTCGGAGGGAGAAACGTCACCTGGAAGCTCATTTTGTAGGAATTCCCTGAAGATCCCACAGGTGTTTAAAATTACAGCCTTTTGCATTAGCATGTAAGTGTTTTTATATTGCTTTCAGTTTATAAATAATAATGTTGGACAATGCACACATCATCATCTAGCCCCAAGCTGAGCAGAACTTGTGTTATGGGTACTAGATGACTGATGTACATACACATACACAATATATTACATGGATAGATATTTTTTTATCATATATAGAAAATACCCAGAACACCCGAAACAAATTGCAGATCGTACGAACATTGTCCCGAGGCGGGAGCCCAAAACCTCCTCCGTCGCAGGCGGACCTACTTCCGCCGCGCCACATCGGTCGTCAACCAATGGTGAGTATATAACATTATTACGGTGAAGCGATTAATTTAGTTGAGTTAGGACCTAGGTAGGTAGGTAATTAAGTTCAAGTGGCTCAGTAGACAGCAAAAAAGCAAGACGTAAACTCACCATGGAGCGTAGAACTCGACGAGAACCTTCTTGTTAGTGTCAAAGACGACTTCATCGAAGTTGGTGGCGACGAGAGTCTTCACGGGCTTGGCGGCCCAGTCCTCAGGCAACTCCTCGGAAAGCAGGTGCTGCTTCAGATTGCCAGCGAAGAAGGACTGGATGAATTCCTGGAGACGAGAGGATTGGGGTTAGATTATTTATTTACAAACAATTGTTTGGTAAATTACTGCTAGGTGATTATGGCAAATTCCCCCCTACATGGTAGACCATCCACTCGATGGACCGACGACATCGTAGCGGTCACTGGGAGTCGATGGCTGGAGACGGCTCGTGATTGCTATTTGTGGCGTCGTATGGGGGAGCCTATGTCCAGCAGTGGACGTGTATGGGCTGGTATGATGATGAACTAGAAAATTTTTAGAACATGTCTTGATAGACGCGTGGTGCATGTTTTGCGAACCTGACGACAATTTTTATGTTTCCGCAGACAAGCAGCTATACTTAAAAATAGCATGATACAAATAAAGTTACTGAAAATAAACTTATTGACGACTTATTAAAATAACAAACACAATAAATTAGAAAATAATTATAGTATTATTTTCTAATTTATTGTGTTTGTTATTTTCAATAAGTCGTCAATAAGTTTATTTTCAGTAACTTTATTTGTATCATGCTATTTTTAAGTATAGCTGCTTGTCTGCGGAAGACAACAAAATTAAGTTAGAAAAATTGTAAAACATCAAAAGATATTCCAACGGCAATAAGGCGCTTAGGGGAGGCCTTTTTGCATCTGTCGACATGAAGACATTCAAGAATATACGATGGGAAAATATACTATTTGGGTATTAGCAATTTGTTTTTGTAACAGAATAAGACTTACGATTTTCTGTTTTATGCCACATTTTTGTAATAATTGGGAAGTCGTAAAGACTGCAGGATAATTTGTTATCCCGTCGAATGGATTTTTATCTTGTCTTTTTTTGCTTTTGATAGTGTGCAGTGGCGTTCATCGTTAGGTAACTGTCCTAACAGGTTCATAGGAACGAAATTACATAAATTTCTGTTTTGAAAATATTAACTTTGTTGATTTTATATAGAACAGTTTGCTATCTTAATTTTACCGATTGATTCTAGTTTTAAAATACATATTTACGTTTTAATAGAAGTTAACTTCAAAACAGGGGTCACCTATCGAACGGCACTGTACTTACTAACGTTTATTTTCAACTGGCTGCTACCTGCGCCTTCGCCCGCGTTTTATCGGGATAAAAAATAGCCTGTATGCTATTCCAGGGTCCAAACTATACCCATACCAAATTTCAGCCCAATCAGTTCAGATGATTTTGCGTGCAAGGGGAACAAACATCCATCCTCACAAATTTTGACATTTATAATATTAGTAGGATAGGGTTATTCTTGGTTAATGGCTTTGCGTCTGATCGACACATAACGTTTATTCTATTTCAAATTGATTATAGATCGCACTCGCTCTATAGTCTATATTATACTTGCCCTAGTTTTACCACTGCCCTATTAATACGACGACCAATAACCACATACCTCGCGGAAAACGTAAGTTGAAGATGAAAGTAGAGGTTTATAGGTAATGTAGCAAGGTTTCTAGGAAAGCCGAGGGTATCGAACCCGCGACTAGCTGGTACCGAGCGTTGTTCTCGCATCGCTGCAAAAGCGCGAGAGCATGGGCTCAAGCGCTGATCGGCGATGCTTCAGTATGAAAATATCGCGTTACCTTAATCATGCATTACTTACGAAGGTAAGTACCTACTTAAATGTCTACTAATATTATAACTTACCTACCTAAGTAATATCAATTCTAGACAATTTTTGTTTATTGCAAAAAACCATTAGCTCCATGTGAACAGTTGCCCTCTAGGACGTAAAGTTAGTTATATATTAACAGGTCAACTGAAAGGTTTTTGAATAGAGTGTGATACTTTGTGATGTGATGAGCTCTGCAGGGGGTAATATAATAACTATGTTACTACCTACCTACTAGCATGAAAAGCCTTTTCATGTTTGTGTTCTATGAAAATGAATAATCTTTACACACGATTTATTAGAAAGTTAACTAATATTTTAACATTTTATGGACAATGTTTATTACCTGTAAAATGGTTATGGGTGAATCAACTTTTTTAACGACCCCGCCGTGCTCTCGTCTTGGAAAAACCATAGGAAAATAAAAAAAACATTGCTATAAACTATAAAAACTATGAAACTACCATGTTAGCAGAGAATCTAGGTTTTTCATCATTAGCCCGTACACGTCCACTGCTGAACATAGGCCCCCGAAACGACGCCACGAATAGCGGTCCTGAGCCGCCTCCATCCAACGACTCCCTGCAACCGCAACGATATCGTCGGTCCATCGAGTGGGAGGTCTTCCCACACTCCGTTTCGCATTGCATCGCGATCACCACTAGAGAACCTTTACTCCCCAACGGTTATCAGTTCTACGAGCTATATGGCCTGCCCATGGCCACTTCAGCCTGCTAATTCTGAGCGCTATGTCGGTAACTTTGGTTTTTCTACGGATTTCCGTATTCCGGACCCTATCGCGTAGAGAAACTCCGAGCATAGCTCTCTCCATAGCTCGTTGGGTGACTTTGACTTTGCTTATGCACAAGGCCTATAGTGAGCGACCACGTCTCGGATCCTTAAGTCATCATTGGTAACACATTGGTTAAAGGTTTAGGTAAATCTAGGTTTACGTTAACATTAAAAGCAATCATATTTTAAACTGAAATACAGATTTTATCGTTTTTTCCATGACACGCAAAGTTATTCTTTCACTCTACACTACGATAACATGCTTTTCATTTTATCGTACGCAAGAAACGATAACTTGGCGTGACTTACGAACCACGAGAACCATGACCAAACAATTAAAAACATAAAATAACATATTTCAAGGGAATTCTTTATATGTCAAGTGAGATAAGTAAGTAGGTTGTTTTGTTAAGCAACTCGTGAAATAAATTACCCGTAAATAATTTCTCACATAATATTGTACTTAAATAATGAAATATTATTTCATGTTAATGTTTATAAATTTTAAACTGGAAGGCAACTAGGTTTGTGTTGTGATAAAAAGTAGTGAATTTAAAATATCGTCAGCAGCAGTCAACAGAGACACTGGGATTCAAGGCTGTTAGCCAGGTCATTAATAAACAATACAAAGAATAAAGGACCCAGATCCGAACCCTGTGGGACGCCGGACGAGATTTGTATAGGAGAAGAAATGTATCCCTTGATTGCAACAAGTTGACTTCTATTGCTTAAATATGAGTGAGTCCATCTCAAAAGACTGCCATGAATGCCGTGTTGTGCAAGTTTTGTGCATAGAACAGAGTGATTTGGATAAATATCACATGTGTTGAGATAAGTACATACCTATGCAGAATTGAATACTTTTTCCAAATCACTAATTGACTAATTGAAACCAATATTTGGTTTGTGCCGTTAGTGATTTGGAAAAATAACCAATTCCCTACCATTCTGCATACTTATCTCAAAACATGTGATTTCGTAAATGTTCCGGTAATGAATCCGACCGACGCTATACAATATAGGAATGAAGAAGGCTTCGGACGTTCACCTCAAAATGTATACGGACAATACTAATTTAAACCAAGGATATGAATGAATGAACTGAGTGTGTGAACATCATATAGGCTATTTTTTATCCCGATAAAACGCGGGCGAAAACGCGGGCGAAGGCGCGGACAGCAGCTAGTGATGGCATAAAAACGTCTAAATATTCCAGTATAGCCAGGAAGTAGGAGTAACTTGGCTATGCGACCCATGGGACATTCGTTATCTTTGTGCCAACGCGTCAGCTATACTGTAATTGGTATGTCCGTTCGAATCATATTACGGCCCAACCTATAGGGAGTTCCTAGAGATTCTACGATACTCTGATTTTTTTCGAAAAAACTATTTGAAGCAAATAATAAAAATCAGACGAATATTATAAACTAGCTGATGCCCGCGCCTTCGCCCGCGTTTTATCGTGATAAAAAATTATGCCTATATGTTATTCCAGGTCCCAAACTATACCCATACCAAATTTCAGCCCAATCAGTTCAGTAGTTTTTGTGTGAAAGAGGAACAAACATCCTATATCCATCCTCACAAACTTTAACATTTATAATATTAGTAGGATGAGAAAATTAGGAAGTTACTTCTTCACACCAAAACTACTAAAAGGGATTACATTTTCCAGATGTAGTTTTAGCAATAGAATATTATTTTTTCTGGAAATTTCCACTTTCCAGATGTAGGTTTAGCCCTGGAATAACAGATAGGCACACGATTTCTTTATCATTTCAGCGAGATGTTGGTTATTGAAGATTATCTTTTTACATCGAGGTCGACACGTATACAATTACCATTGATAAAAGTCGTTATCTCTAAGTATTATGTATTACGTAGCACGTATAAAACCGTTCATATAATATTATGTCATATTTACATCATTTTCGTTCCCTTATCTTGTAATAAATGGGGTCGGCAGTACGGTATATGTATCTGACAGAATCAGTGCCTTTTCACATGCGTACGGTGACGGCACGGTTGCCGTGACGAGTAAAGTAGAAATGTATGAGCTAAGTAGAGAGCTTTCACTGCCACGGCGACCGTGCCGTGACTGAGTATCACCCGTCTCATATTTCTACTTTACATGGCACGGCAACCGTGCCACCGTGTCCGTATACATGTGAAAAAGTCCTCGATAGTACTTTTAAAACTATCATGGTTATTCAACAAGTCATTTATAACGTGATATTCGCCGAAATATTGGAGGACTCTAAACTCAAATCATGGTACGATTTGAGTCCTCCAATATTTCGACAGTTTCATTCGTCATTTGTGCGCCAGTTGTTCCGTGGTGGCGCATGAAACTGTGCCGAAATATTAGAGCCTCCCGAGGGAGGGAGGCTTCTGTAATTTGATTTACTTAATTTTTATTACAAAGTTATAGTTAACAACTAACAAAACACTTATTATGTTTAGATGTGTTTGCTACTTTTTCACGACTAAACAAATGTATGGAACTGATTTTTTGCGTCGATGTGTTTTTACAGAGTTTTGTAGCAAGCACCACCAAGTAAGTTGTGATGCTACTGACCTCCGTCATATTCTTCGAATATAGAAGAAATAACTGTGACAGCCCGCGTCAGCAGCGCGAGACAGGAGGAGGAAAATTGTGAAAAGCTGAGTGTGATCCCGTCTTTTCATTGTTTGTGGTATTATATGTATTTTTTTCCTTTTATCGTGCGAGAAACCTTTTCTTTAACTCAGCCCCGCCCTTACAGTTTTATATATTGAATAACCTAGGTTTTTTAAGAAGCCTCGAGCAGAGTGCTTGAGTTAGTCATAGATCATCATTTTCTTTTTAATTTCTTCCACTAGTCGACAAAACATTGAATGAAGAGAATCAGGAAATACTAAATTTCTCGTTGGAAATTTAGTGTGCAGTAAACACTAGATTTCCCATTGGAAATTCAGTGTGCAGTAAACACTAGATTTCCCATTAGAAATTTAGTAAACACTAAAGTTCCAATGGGAAATTTTGTGTTTACAGTACCAATTAACATAGTTTTAAATTTGCCTCGCCTACGTGCTCATTTTGCCTAAAGAAATTATCGTTGATCTGATCTTTCCTAACTAGATTAACCATACAGACATTGGCAGTTTGAAACGTGATTGGCCTTACCTCAATAGCGTTGGCGCTAAGCTCGTTGCTGGCTGGCTTGTACTTGGCCATGTCTTGCTCCAGGGCGATCAGACGCGCGGAAGGCACCTCGTCCTTCTTCATGCCGAAGAACTCAAGGATCCTGTAGGAATAATGGTGGTTCAAATAAAATCTGATAGGCTTATTATAGTCGAACTGCATAGGGAGCGCTTACGGCGCTATTCCTCGTGAACTCCTGGCCGAGACTTTGACCACGCCTGCAAATGAATCGTGTAGGTATGCATTGGAAACGTCCTCGAGGCTTTTATTTATACTACTACTGGCGAAACAAGTAGATGGGACCATCAAAACAAAAAAAAAAAAAACTTCAGGTGGCCCCTGTAGTTAAGTGTACTATATAACGCCATGACCAACATTTTTTTTTATCAATCGTTATATTGATAAATTTATATTTAGTATAGGCACCTCTACCTAGACTACAGGGCAAAGGCAATAGGTAGTCAAAACCATAGGTCCCTATACAAGAAGATAATGTTAATCATTCGTTAATGGGCCCGCCCGGGACGAATAAATATGTATTTAAAAAGACATCGGCGTACATTTTTCTGCAATTTCCATATTTTGTTCAGCCTCGCAAATCCACCGGATGCCGGATGTGTAATCTCGCAAAAATGGTGTGGGATCCAGTATTTGCGGGATCTCGCGTTTGTGGGATTGGGATGGCAGTAATAGGGTGAACTGTCTGGAAGTATACCTCTGGTGTTCATCCTCGTCAGCGTCGATAGCGACGGACATGATCTTGTCGCGGTAGTTCTTGGCAACGGGCTTCAGGTCATCAAGGTACTTCTCGAAGTCGCCATTTTTCTATAACAATACAATGTGGTTTAGTAATGTAATGGCATGAATAAGATTTCTAGATGAACCTTTTAGCTCTAGATTCTAGACCTAAAGGATCCAGAGCTTTACAGAATAATTGAAAATGAGGATATACTGGACTCCCCTAAATACAAGAAACAGTCTAAGCTTTTTTTGGATGGCTTTTGGGTATCATCTCACTTGGGAAAGTGAAGATATGGTCTTAATGGAGCTTTCTTTCTCAGAACCTTATTCACTATTGATCTAACCTCTTCACATGGAGGAGATTTAGATTGTATTCATTCGGAAAAACAGACGCAATAAAATTATAATTTGTTATAGGACTTGCATTTTTTCTAGATCCTAACTAATATTATAAATGCGAAAGTGTGTTTGCTTGTTTGTTTCTTTGTCCTTCCTTCACGCCCTACCTAAGCAACCAATCGATGTGATTTTTGGCATGGAGTTGGTTGAAAGGATGGAGAGTAACATAGGACTTTTTATCCTGGTAAAACATAAAATTCCCATAGGATATTTACGGAAATAAGGACCTTTATAAAATACGAATTTATTTTTTCTAGAAATGTGAAATTCGTATTTAACGCGGGTGAAATTTGTTTATTTGAACCTTTCGAAAAGTTATTGAAACCGCGGGGAACAGCGAATTTTTTTTATAAAGCACCTTGTTTTATGGAACCCTTCTGTAGCTAGCGCCTAGGTCATGAGGTTGTAGCAGAGTCATAATAATACATATCTAATACCTACTCTCAAATTACGTGCAATTAATGCTTATATACTACACTGAAGGTTGTTTTTAGCAGAGCAATATGGCTTCGATGTAGATGCATCTCAGTTTGATAAGATTACCTGCATAGGTCATTAGAACTAACGAATGAAGGTCTGGTTTTTAGAGAATGGTAGAATCGCAGTAGTATCGTATAATATAGTATCGTATAAATCTTTTAGTATGACCTGTAGTGACTAAGCAAAAAAAAAAAACGCTTTTATTTCTTTCTATAGGCCATTCGGTTACAAACGGAAGCAAACTCTGTAGTTGGGACAGCAAACGCATAAAATTTCTATCAGCTCGCGTACTACAGCTTACACTGTAGTTAGTACGCGTCACCATTAGCATAGGTTATTGACCTTAACGGGTCACTTGCCTCCGGCGCGGCGTTAGGTCATGAAAAAACTATTTGAGAATCAAATTCTATAGTTTAGCTAACTGTTTTAAGATGGCTGGTTGCCGCATTGGTGTAATGTTGTATAAACTGGTGAAATTACAAAGCCAAAAGCATTTATATTCGATTGTCGAATCTCAGATATTTTTGTAAACAAAGGCATTTTGTACGAAACTTACAAAATCGAATAACTAATCGAAAACAACAAGATAACTGCAATGTTACCACTAAAAGAAAAAATAAAACTTCAAATGCACACGTTCAGTTGAAAAAGATGCAAATCTAAGTTGGAAAACGGACGACACACAAATGAAATCATTCAAAATTTAATACAAATTTTGTCAGAAACTAATTTTGCGAAAACAGAAACAAACCTCTACAAAATTAGCTCCGATTTTACCCGAGTCGTAGAATAGGGAAAACCCTAGCAAACCATTGTTTCTTACGTTTGGTAACCCATTTGTTCACGAAAAATATCTAAGATTCGCGAACTAAGTATAATTAAGAACGCCCATTCAAATATAAAAATAACCAGGCGCGATTTCATTCCGGCTCAGATACCCACAGAGATAATACTTCGATACTGCGAAAGAAAAAGCAATGAGTAGCTAGGGTAGATCGTTGGTTGAGGCAGTTTTTCCAAGAACGGCATTGTCTTATTGCCATCACAAACAAATTGAAGCTATTATCACAACATCGATCGGTGTGTCGGGCTATGTCTTTTCTGCCCACGTAAAATGTAGGCTTTAGGTACTCTCAGGAGAAATATATTGTACTAGCTGCTGCCCGCGCCTTAGCCCGCGCTTTATCGGGATACAAAATAACCTACCTATAAGTTAATCCAGGTCCCAATCAAGTTTCAGTCCAATCAGTTCAGTAGTTTTTATGTGAAAGAGGAACAAACATCCATTCTTACAATTATAATATTAGTAGGATAGGACGCTATGATAAGAGTTTATTAACCTAGTAGAAGAAATAATGACTTTAGTTACGTAGTAATTGTACAATTATTGGTTAGGACACGGTTACGGTTGTTTAAGCGTGAATACGACGAGGGTACGTAGGTTTTGCTTAGTTATTTTTGCGTTTTCTTCGAGAGGATTTTAACCGTATCAATGAAATTTCAGAGTGAGCGTTTTCTATCTATGAGTCCAACTATTAAATGTTATCTCAATATACATATATGTTCAATGTATATATTGTCATTTTATAGACAAAATAAAATGGTGATTGAAATCAGTGAAAGTTCACTACAAAGGTACAGTTAGTGGGACTGTACTTTGACCCGCCTGACAACTTTCATGCTCGTCATCGTTGCAAAAACTTCGCTCACGTGGGATTTGAGTACCAT
Source organism: Eupithecia insigniata (assembly GCA_947859395.1). Classification (NCBI taxonomy): domain Eukaryota; kingdom Metazoa; phylum Arthropoda; class Insecta; order Lepidoptera; family Geometridae; genus Eupithecia; species Eupithecia insigniata. The sequence goes on from OX402002.1 coordinate 5,141,677, forward strand.
TTCTATAATAATTCATGTCAGTCCTCAAGTAAAAGTTGTAAGTTTCTGACTAAGGATTATTGAATCCGTTTCAGCAGTCGTCTATCATCCAAATGCTGTTGGCATTTGGATGATAGACGGTTGATGGTTTAATTTTACAAAGCAATCGACGCCTACAATCGACAATTGACGCAAGCAATCGACGACATCAACCGGTAAACGTTTGGCATAAAGATAATTTACGACTTAATCATGCTTTTTATAGGTTTTTGTTTGTGATAACGATAATATACGCATGGTGATGTGTAAAAATAACGAGGAACAAGGTGTTAAAGTAATTTAACATGGCCATCACGGATGTTTCGAGAGATATTGACATCACGCTTTTGGGCTTCTAAGATCTAGTCTACGACTTCATTACTAATTGTTAAATTTATTAATATACATCGGTAGTTATGTTAACTTGCGTAGTTATGATATACAGAATCAGCCACGGCACAGATAAGTTGGTTGCCGGCCGGCGATGTTCTGACCTTGATAAAAGAACACGTGGGCAAATATACGTTCACTTGCTGACTCATATTTTAAGGTTCAGTTGTCATCACGAATAATCATATTTTCTGCTTTTCTAGTGATATGCGCACGCGTTTTTCGTAAAATTATGATTCAAATGGACAATCTTTAAATGACTGGCCTGATAAAGACCTCTAGAAAAGCAGTAGCTTAAAAATATACCAATTATAAGCACCTACATTTGTTTTTATAGTTACTTTTGCAGTAAAAGTAACATTAATATAAGATAAGATAATGGACATACAAGGAAAGTTAATTTTATTATTTCTTGGAAGTTGTGTTTACTCACCTTGGACAGGAACAATAGAAGGTGGTATTTGATCTGTCCTCCGAAGATCTTGGAAGCAGTCTCGTGGGAGAACTCAACAATTACAGGCATGGACTGAACGAAGACCCAGGTCTTGAGGGCTTCTTCATTGAAAGCCTCAGCATCATACTTAACTTGCTTCTCTTCAAACTGTTGGCAAAGAATTAATGTACATTATTTTGTGTTGACAGGTTGTATAATTCGAACAAAAAACACTGAGTAATCAGTGTTAGTATATCTGATATGATTAAAATCAAAATACATACAGTTCTATTTGGTAATCTTATCAGTGTAACACCTATAACCTCTTGATAAAAGTTTTAATTTGTTATAGTGAAATAATATTTTGAAGTTCAAAAACTAGACCCCAAGAGACTCTTACCCCCGAATACTCAAACGCAACTCAGATTTAAGTACGTCTCAAGTGGCGAATTTTTGACTGATTTTCATTAAAAACTGTGAAAAAATGGCGACTTGAGACGCGCTTAAAGCTGAGTTGCGTTTGAGTATTCGGGCGTTAATCTACATTTTTGAGTAGGAATTTAAAGAAAAGTATTTTCTTTAGGTTGGGTCCTAGCAAGGTAAGCTACAGAGCATGATTACTTAACATGAATAAAAAATACTTACATTAAGCAAACAGTTAAAGGTTGGGGCCTGGTAAGCCAAGCTACAGAGCATAATTACTAACATGAATAAAAAAAACATTAGGCAAACAGTTAAAGAAACAAACAGCCATAAAAGGAGCAGATAAGGAAAATGGGACACCATTAATTAAGCGAGAGTCATGTTTGTCAGTCAATAATTAAAATTAAGATTACTTGTTGGGAAAACTTTATGTGGTTGAGACATCCTGCAGAAAATATTGTTGTTGTAGTGTGAGAAATCATTAAGTGCATGTTGCTTATCAACAATGATTGTAAATGATTAAATGTTATGAAACATGTAAACCTTTACTTACGTCCTTGAACAGAACAACATCTTGTTCAGCAGCTTCCAACTCAGTGATGAGGCTTGCGTCGCTGACGAGGGCAAACACCTGGTCATCAACCAAACTAGCGACATTCAAGAATGCCTTGGCCTTCTCAGTCTCCTGGTCAGCGAAGTAACCAAACACAATGACTTTGTTGGCAGCAATAAGTTCCTTGGCCTGCTCAGCTGAGGCCACCTCGAGGGCCGGTGGGCCGGTCTTCTTTTTCAGCCAGTTGACAATATCATCGCCTTGGCGACCACCTAAATTGAAATATTGTGGTTAAAGATATTTATTTCTCAAAGAAAAAAAAATGAGTATTTTTAAGAACATTTTATTGAGCAGCAGAAGATGCTGAAAGATGATGTAAGAGTTTGTAGATTGGGTATGTACTTTCAATGAATAAAAGTTTGTTAAAGGCTTGTAGGTTTAATTAAGTGTGAAGATGTTTGTAAAATTCAATGCACTGTGACAAATTAAACTTGATTGGTGTGAAAGTGATGTTTTATCAGCAATTTTAATTACCTGAGTAATCAATAGGGTTGCCGTTCTTAAAGAACTTGAGCGTGGGGTATCCCCTAACGCCGTAGCTTTCGGCCAGCTCCTGTTCCTGCGTGGCGTCGACCTTCGCCAACTTGATGGGAGATTCTTCCTCCAGCAGCTTTGTGGCGGCCTTGGCGTATTCCGGCGCCAGAGACTTGCAGTGGCCGCACCATGGTGCATCTAAACGTACAACATTACATACATAAAAAACAATGTTTACGACGTCATCGAACATGCACACGCACGAACGCGGTAGGTACCGGTCGGCGCGGCGGCGTGCCACTAAATGACGTGTCTTGTCTTTTTACGGCATACAAGACAAAAGGACAAGAATAATGGAATTAGCAATGATTAAAGAACAAAGAAATCTGTTAATTGCAAGAGATCAGACAAAAACTTACAGAATTCCACCAAGATGAACTTGTTAGAAGATAGGGCGCTCTCGAAGTTGGACTTTGAGAGAACCAACACGTTTTCCTCAGTGGGAATTTCGTCTCCGAGCACTGAACCCAAAAGGGCTAAAGCAGTGAATAATATTACACGCATTTTAGATTTTTCAGCGCGTCTGGTAATCTTTCTCGGAAGACGAAACTTTACAAAATGCTTGAAATTCGCCACTTCATTCACTCGCTGTCTCACTTGACGTGGCAGCGTCGAACGTGTGTTGAGCTTTGATTGGTCGGTGTTTTTTATATGTCACACAACAAAAATAGAAAAATATCCGAACAAAATCTTCAACTACCAAAAACGTGGACGGAGTACTTACTCTATGGCTAAAAATTCATTTGAGGCTGGCAAATATAGGGGTAAGCATATATTCTCGGCCTGCGGCCAATATAAATTTTCATAACTTCCCCATATTTTTATAATTTTTTTCGAATTTAATTTTCAGGATCAACCGTTCTTTAGGGTTGCCATCTCTAAAATTTGGCAACCAGGACAAGATGGATGAAATCCCAGGATTTTGGAGACCCGAACCCGGACATGTCAACAGTTTTTTTAATAGTATATTAAAAAACATATGAAATATTAGCCCTGGGGCCGCGGCGTACGAATATCGACCCCTCCAACTCAACCCGTGGATGTCGTAAGAGCCGACTAAGGGAACCTACCAGAGGAAGGGCAGCAGCTTCCGTCTGAGTATTTTTAAACACCAACACTGCGATCACCAATCCGCCTGCCAAGCGTGGTGATTATGGCAAATCCCCCCTACATGGGAGACCATCCACTCGATGGACTGACGACATCGTAGCGGTCGCAGAGAGTCGATGGATGGAGGCTCGGGACCGCTATTTGTGGCGTCGTACGGGGGAGGCCTATGTCCAGCTGTGGACGTGTATTATTTTCAGACTTTAAATTAAATGTCATCTTTTATCATCATTTTAAACGTAACAAAATATAATCAAATTACAGTTAGTTAAAAATTATTTTAATAAAAATAATTTTCTTGTTCTTAAAATAAAACACAAATTAATATACTCTCAATTCAATAATTATACTCTACTTAAACCTTTTTTAATATGTATATTAACCCACTTTTTACAAACTTTAATGAAATTTTTAAACAAAAATATTTAAAGTACTGAGACCATTCTAGGTACCTAGTAGGTATTCCGTCTTGAAATTTTTGAGGTAAGTAACTCTTTTATCTATTTTCTTTATGTTTTCATCAGCAGTCATATTTTTACAACGAAAAAGCTTCTTAGCTCTTTTATCTGTGCCTGTGAATTTAGTTCATATAGGTAACTAAATTCAACAGTGCGTTTGCCACGCTGCTACCACCACGACCACGTTGCCACGACGCGGCGACGCCCGGCGGCGGCGGCGGCGGCAGCCCAAGATTTTAAATTTTTAACCTTCGAGTAGTCGGGCCCTTGCGCGGAACTTATGTAATCGCGAGCTGTCTGTGATTCTGCAATACTACGTGTCCGGTTACAGAAGACGAATAAATATTTTACGACATAGCCTGATAGTGAAAAGAAGTATTTTGTCTGTATAAATATCGTAATGAAAAAACATCAAAAGTTCGTTGCGGACTCAGAGACCGCGCGCGACCACTAGAGGGACCCGGACTACAAATCAAACACCCCCGTACGCTCCCCAGACGCCCCGCGCCCTCTAAACTAAAACAAATCCGGGGAAACCCGGACGGATGGCAACCCTAGTTATTGGCAATATGTCTGGTTATCTCGTGCGGTTGGTAGGTATCAGGGTTGTTGCTGATGCGGGTAGGGGTGGGCAACTTGATTAGACCCAAGATCTACTATTTACTGACGAAACCCTGTGAGATCTACCAATTACATACTTTTTAAAATTGTAAATATAACAGTATAGTTCAGTATACAATTATATCATGTAGTATGTTTAATGTTATAAGAGGGAAGACATAAAATTTATAATTATTCTTAATAACTATGTACTGAACTAAACCATACACCATGACACCCATCAGAGCCTGATACCCGGGGCAGCGGACCCCCTCCGCCCGCCCGCTACGCCGCTAGTGCTGTTTTATTCTTGCCTTGTAGTTCCAGATTTAAAGTGCTTAGTTTTTCATTAATAATATAAATAAGATTATTAGGTACCTATAATAATTTGCAATTAGCGCAATTGTTTCAAATGTAAATACTATGTAGTTCTAATTTGTCTCTTTTATTTGATTGTATCTTTCTTCGTTAACGAAAACTTAAATACTTATATATTTTTTGCCTTGCCACGGTCAATTAATTGCAGCGATTGACCGGTTGGCCATACCTGGCATAGATCATAGTTAGGTTTAGGTATTGAAGCGTTGGGCGTTATGGCTCACGCACGGTCGGTTAGGCGCGATGCTCGCTTTGCCCAGTTATTCCCTAGCGGTACGCGGACCTTACAATAGCGTTAGATATTTCAGAACCCTGTTAACAGCTACTGAGTTAGTAATTGAATACCGGACTCATCTCTATTATATTATAACTGGTTTGGTTGTTGGTTAGGTTCAAAATTTGTACAAAAATGCGCTTTAAGCCTCACTCCCTCGAGTCATGTCTCGACTCGAACATCAGTATCAAAAATCAGCATCGATTAATGCAGATGCTGATGCTGATCTTCAAAATGATGCTGATGATCAGTGGATGCTGATGCTGATATTCGCAACAACCCTGGTAGGTTTATCCGAACGCAAAATTTCAAAGTCAATGACACTGCCAGCCCGTGTTCTGTCAAACGTTGCTGTCATTATTATAATGTAAACAAAACAAGAAAATAATGTGTTCGAATTCGGTCTCTAAACTATCTATTGATTTGTAAAAGAAACCTTCAACTTTTATTACGAAACGCATTTACGCGTTCAGATAATGAAGTCAGGTCAATTATTAGCAGTTTGAGGAACATCATTTACGATACTGAAATCCGTGAGTACCTATCAGGCGCTTCCTAATTTCCTAGGACGAGTTAAATATTATTTTACTCGTACCTGCCTAGGCCATTCTATTTCACTCGCATGCGCTTATTGATGGAAAAATTTATTTATATTCAAGCGCTTCAGTTAGGTACATATTTTTTTACAACAAGGCTAATCTAGGTACATAACAACGACACATAAAGTAATCCATTACCAACCTACCTTTAGCTGAAACACACTGGAATAAGCTTATTTATGTTGATAGTTTCATGGAATTCCGGGACGCGTTGTCATCAGCTGTGCTACAACAAATCATATTATCAAAATGCTGGCTGGCACTCATGCTATTCACAGATACTATGTACAGATTTATTTTAAGTTTTAAATTGGAACTATTCCAATTTTTTGCCACTCTTTCCTCAATCATAGTGCCAGGCAGTCACACGGCCACTATCTAAAAAAACTGAAACAAGGTCTGTGTAAAAAAATAAAAAAATCTAATAAAACATCATTATTGGCACACAGTTATTGCCATGTTTATTTCTGAAACCATGGAGCATGTTTGTTTTGTAAACATGTTTTATTGCATTAAATCAAGATCCAAGTTCTATTTAGAAAACTGTAATTTGAACTTTATGTTTCTAACGACAGAATTCAATTTTGTACCTATTTCAGATGCCAGAACTCACAGTCACATCAGAGATTTATGGAGAATATGACTACAGGACCAAGACTACACCAAGTACAGATGGAAGTAAGTACAGAAAATATGCAACACCAATCAAAATTTTACAGTGACCTTGACCATTTATGGTGTTACGACTTCTTTGCTATAATTTGACTGACTAAAAAAACTGACTTCTTAATATTTAACAGTTTTTTAAAGTTTTGCAGGACAAATCCTAATCCTAACTAATATTATAAATGCGAAAGTTTGTTTGTTTGTCCTTCCTTCACAACCTAACTAAGCATCCAATCGACTTGAGTTGAAAGGATAAAGAGTAACATAGGATACTTTATGTTCTCCTGTAACACAACTACATTGTAACTTCCACAAAAGACAGTGTTCCAACAACATTGTTAAACATATTTTTGAAATAAACCTTTTTTATTTTTGCCCTAGTAAAGCATCAAAGTCCCATGGGAGATTTACGGGAAAAAATACCTGTCTATCCCCCTAGGAACGTGAAATTCGAATTTAACGTGGGTGAAACCGCGAGGAACAACTAGTAGTTAATAATTTTGAGGAATTAAATTTACATGGGATCAGAGAGAGAAGCACCCAAATTGGTCCACAATTAACGACGTAAGTGGATGGAGGCGGCTCAGGACCGCTATTTGTGGCGTAGTATAGCGGAGGCCTATGTCCAGCAGTGGACGTGTATGGGCAGATATGATGATCATATTAACGAAGTAATCGACAAATATACATTTAAAAGCCATACAGCCGAAGATAGAACCTCCTTTAAGTTTGTCAAAATTAATGTTTGAATTTCAGATGTTATATCAGAGTTCCCATTTTTATTGCCTAAATCTAGCGGAACTTCAAGATTTGATGAAGATGATGACTTGGATGTGGACAGACCACAAAGAGAAGTTATTAAAATTGGTTAGTTGCTTTACGTTAACATTGTTTAGAAAAATAAATCTAGGTCTATGGTTTTAGTAGTAGGTCTATTTCGCGCCTTTGACGTCGTGAAATCTCTTACTTAGTCTTTGTAAATGATAACTCATAATATCATAATCCTATGGGCACATAGCTCTCAAAATTAGCAGTCTGAAGTGGCAATGGGCAGGCCATATAGCTCGTAAAACCCTATAAACGTTGGGGAGTAAATGTTCTCGAGTGGCGACCGCGATGCAATGCGAAACATAGTGTGGGAAGACCTCACACTCGATGGACCGACGACATTATTGTAGCGGTCGCAGGGAGTAGTTGCATGGAGGCGGCTCAGGACCGCAATTCGAGGCCTATGTTCAGCTGTGGACATATACAGGCTGATGATGATTGGTCCACATAATGCTGCTATACTGTATAATCTGTAAACTGTATTTTAAACTGTCTTAATTTAGTTATATTCTTATAATTATCTTTGTATTAATCACTGCGTAGGCTTGTTCGTGACGTCACCTGTCCCGTACAGGTGACGTCACGAACTAACTTCTAACGGAAGACCAGCGCTGGCTTGGCCTCCTACGGGAGCTTAGCCAGCATTATGCTGAGTTTGGACCCCTCTATAACAACTTTAAATAATGTACCTATTTTATAAGTGTCTAGTTTTTAACTGTTTAAGTAAAAAAATATAGTTAAAAACTAAAACCCGACTACATAAAAGTCTTAAACAAGCGTTCTCCTATTGTCCTTATCATTTTCTTTTGATACTTAGGTAGTCGGAGGCCTTTGTTACTAATTGTACCGTAGGTATATGGGGTGGGTGCCTCCGACCTACCTAAGTATCAAAAGAAAATGATAAGGACAATAGGTGAACGCTTGTTTAAGACTTTTATGTAGTCGGGTTTTAGTTTTTAACTATATTTTTTTTATACCTTTTTGCTAATAGCTTGAGAATCGTTAATCTCACAAAAGTTTGAAAAACGGGTTTGGAAAGTACAAACAAAGACCTTTGCAACGATACCACACACGAGCATATTTATTAACATTGAAATTTTCGACCCTTTCTTCGACCCCCGCTATCTCGTTAGACCTCCATTTTTGACGTCACATAGCCTATAACCATCGGGCTATTAAGACGAATCATACAACACCTCATTTGTTGAAATCGGACCAGTAGTTTCAGCGCTACGAGGGAACATAAAAATCGGCTACATACATACATAAGGGTGTCAAAATCATAACCCTCTCGTAGTCGGTTAAAAACTAACATTTTTTTTTGCTACATTGTTCATTGTACAAACGAACAGGCGATTACGTATAACATTAGGTATAACAACACTTCCTTTCACATTTAGTTAAAACTGAATGCTTAATTTTTTTTATTTCCAGAGCACAGTTCAAAAACAAAGATAGCCCTAGTAGGGCTCCAAGTGTGGCGCGGCGCGTTCCTATTAGGAGATATGATCATCCACCTAGGACTGAAAGGAGATCTGAAGGATAAGACAGTCTTGGAGCTAGGTGCTGGCACCGGCTTGACAAGCTTTGTGGCCGCGTTGTACGCTAGGAAAGTTATTTGCACAGGTAAATAATATCGTACAGAGCTCAGAGTCTGGTTAAGTTTAGTATCGAGACGTGATCGTGACGTATCATTTTACCATAGGATTTGGTACCGCGACTCTATCGTGTATCCCCTTTAGTTTTTCTAATCTGTGGTGCATCCCCATCCCATATAAAAAATTTACGTCACGATCACGTTTTACTATAAAAACTTTCGTAGTTTGACGAATTTATTATGAATGTAAACGACGAGATAACTAGGAACCTAATTTGTGTTGGAAGAACATTAACGTTTCATCCCTTAAGATGGTTCCCTGACCCAAACTAGCGCCGCCACCTATTTCATAATATTATTACGTTAAAAAAAATCTTAAGATAGGTATCAAAAACGGGCCAAAGGATTTTTGAAAAGTTCTAACGTAATAATATGATAAAATAGGTGGCGACGCTGTTTGGGTCAGGGAAGCCCCTTAACAAGGGACTTCATCAGGGTGTGCGGTTCACGCCGCGCTCGTTCAGCGTCGCGGCGCACACTGCTGGCGAGAGTCCGCTGTGCGTGGTGTTCTTCCAACACAGATAAGGTTTGTAGTTAACCCGCTTACATTCATAATGAATCATGATCACGTCTGATACTAACGTCACCCGACTCGGGGCTTCACTGGCCTTTGTAAAAAGGCTTATGAAGGCCCTAGACTCGATAATCTGGTATTTTGTAGTAAGCCTTTTCCTCTAAATTCTAGAGAATCAAAAAGCTTGGGAAAAGTTTTCTTCTAACTCGAAAACTAACAAGGTAAAGGTTTCTTGTTCACTTCTTAACCTTAAAAAGATTGAAGTGAACAAAAAATCAATGTGATACACTTTATTTATTGTAAATACTATGTCGTTTAATTTGTTTATATTATTTGATTGTTATTTTCTTTGCCAATAAAGATAATTCTTTATTTCTCAGTTTTATTTGTATAATTTTAATTTTGTGACGTGTCCAAGAGTCCTGTATGGTCTGAATCTAAAGGAAATAAAACACTGATTTTTTAGTATAAAAAGGTTGTGGTTGTGTTCTCCGAAAGATAATCCGACATTCAGCAGCTTTGTCAGTTTATGACGTACAAGTATTGTTACTAAATACTAAGTAAATTACCTGATGGTTTCAGATATCGACATGGGCGGTATTCTAGACCTGATGAAACTAAACGCGAAGTACAACGCAAAACTGATCAAATCACAATTCAAAGTAATGCCCCTCGACTTCAACGCCAAGTGGAGTAGGCCTTTAGCGAACGAAATCAAGGATGTCGATGTTATTATTGCTGCTGATGGTAAGAAAAATATGTTTTATATTAACTGAGTAGAGATTATAATAGCTTGGAAATTCCACACATTTTGTTTAGGCTGATTTATGACGCGTTAAAAAGGGCTCCTTTTGCAGTTATCTACGACGATGACGTAACAGCAGCATTCGTCTCAACGATACAAAAGATACTCAACACAAACCCACCCAAAACCCTCTACGTGGTGTTAGAAAAACGTTACGTTTTCACGATAGAACATATGGACTCGGTTGCGCCGTGCTACGAAACATTCCTAACGTTACTAGATAAGGTCAAGACAGAAAATATTAACGCTTCGTGGACAGTGGAACAACTGCCTTTAGATTTTCCTAAATATTTCACTTACGATAGGGTGAAAGAGTTAGTCTTGTGGCGGATTACCTCGAAACCAAATTAGCTGTGATATACAAGTAAAAGATTATAATATATTTTCGTTTGAAGTGGTTGTTTCATTTGAATAGGTTATTTAGTACCTTTTAACTAGAGCAATATACACCTACAAATATAAAACATTATTGGGGCAAAAATATTTTAATGCAATTTTGTTTCCCTATCTAACACCAGCTATGTAAAAATTAAGATTTAAAATAAATTATAAAATACTCCTTAATTTCAATATTATACAAAATAAATAACACTAGCAAAAATGCTAACAGCTAAGGATCTATTTTAATCACCCATGTGAAAAAGTCACTATTGCAAGTGTTCTAATATTATGATTGTATCACTAACGATAATAATCACTGTGTTAAATCTAAGTTTTGTAAACTAACCTAGGGACAATAGACGGCATTATCAGGCTTTGGCGAACGTGAGTGATCAAAGAATTTATATACCACACAAACAGTTATACAATTCACAACACCGCAGCCTAATAATGCACTGGAAGGACGAACGCGAACGCACACATACCGTTAAAACATGGGCGATTTCTACCTCTATTTCTGACTGGGCCAAAATTCGTTATACTTCGTCAGAAAAGATTTCCTTAGCTCAGAGTTCCTAGCTTGTTGGTCCTTCTCTTTGCTGAGGGTTTCCACACTTTGACCAACGCAAAGGTCGCCTGTGAAGTGGATGATGACGACCTGTGTGTTGAAACTGACGCTCTTGTCTGGACCCTGCTTGGAGTAGTTTGTGTGATGGCTGAAGTCCATAGAGAAGGGGAGGTTTAGGTCTTCGGCTGGAATATAGATGTGGTTAGGGGAGACAGAGTTGAATTGAAACAAGGGCTTTTTCTCGGAACCTATGACCGTTAGCTAGATAGTTGCGTGGAGCGTGAAAAAAGGTCTACGTGCTATAGAGGACATACTTACATTGCTTTTTTGACGTTCCAGATGCAGTGCCTGCCCACAGGTAAAAGAAAAAATCAGACCCGTAATTATTCTTTGCTTTATCAGGTCGTTTATCCCATGGAAATCGAAAGCTATGTCGCAAGACCTTCGCCCGTTGCGACGAGTTCATCTATGGGACCTTTAAGCGTCGTTCAAGAATATACCGACTGTTTAATAACGTTAAAGCGGGGAAGAGCTAACATTGCAGAGGGTACTTAGCTTGCTATTCTGGTCATTAGTGTGTTATCCTTAGCTCGGAAAATGTACTTACGGTTAAAATCATCGCCTTGCACGGAGTCACCGGTGCACTCGGGCCCGCAGCGACCGTCCTTGAGGATCCCGCGCATTGTGGTCAGTTTGCTGATCGCTTTCTCGCTTAGCTTGCTGTTCTGGTCATTTTTGTGCTTGTCTATGTTGCGGAGAAACTTCTTCATCTGCAATGGTTCTTGGAAGTACTAACTACCTACATCGCCCACTTACCTGCAGCAGCGTGGGTACTATTAGGAAAATGAAAAGGTCATAATGTTTGCCTTATGTGGAGCATGTTAAAATAAAGAAACTTATTGTTGTAAATTATGTAAGATTTATCAGCGTGAGTGAACTAGAGAAAATCAGAGAATTGACTACCAAGTTCCGACAAAGTAGAACAAAATTAATATTAAAATATGCAAAAAACAACTTACTGTTTTAGAGATTTTTTTTGGCGGATCCTGATACGACATCTTAGGTTCGCCGGGGTTGCTTCCCACCACGTGCATCGTACTCTTCGGGATATCGAAGTCTGAGTAGCCCGAAGGTTGCGCGTCCACCGTCTCCTTCTGCCTCGAGCCAGTTGTGGACTTGCTACTCATTGGCGTATACGCAGACTTGCCAGCAATTTCCACTTTATTTTGCAACTTTTTGCTCGAGCTTCTTATTTTTTTTTGAACAGGCGTATCATCGTCCGAGATACTTTCCTCGGATGTCGAGGGGAACACCTCGTTTAAGCTGAGGACCTCGAGGTTACACTCTTCGAGGTTCGATGCACTGTTCTGGTCGGCTACTAGACAGAGTTGGTCGGTTGAGTGAATGCTTATGAAGGACTTCTGGCCGAAACAGAGTCCTTCAGTGGTCGGTGATGGTTTCTTGGAGACGGTTACTGCCAACAACATTAGATTATAAAGTAGGTATTCAGTACGTAAGAGGGGAAATTTAAGTGGGTTCTTACCAGCGTACGTCCGGCTTTCGGTGGCGTTGCAAGTAATCACTGCGCCTACAAAACGACCAGTGTTATTGACACTTAGGTACTCCGCTCGACAATGTAAAACTTTATATAAATCACTGACATACCTTCATCATGATTGTTTGTATCTAATTTGTTTTTTTCCGGTAATTTGTTTGAATTCTTCGTTTGTGACATACTTATAACAACAAATTTCAGTCGGTGAGCTTTGTCAAACAGCTTTCCATTTTTCTCTTTACTTTATGCATTGACAATTCTAATTTCAATAGTTTCTACCTCTCATAGACACAAGTTTGCTAGTAAAAAAGGTTTTCTATCTTACCTCAGCTTGTCTTTGATTTGGTTGGGTTGCAAAATTAAACAAGGAATATTGAAAATAATCGTTATATTTCTTTTCATAAGTACGACTTACTCAAACATCAAGATATTAAGATAACAAAATAATTGTTTTTAGTGTCAGGGAAAGTTAAAGATATGTAAATCAGTTGAAGACGTGTCTTGACTGATCAGGATACTATAATTATTAAAATAAAAGGCTTGTATAAATATTAAGTTACATCAGAAAAATTCTAACTAAGTATATCTTGGTGCAGATGATCCTAGGTCGACTTGCACAACGATTCGTAAACGGGTCTAGCGAGCCATTATAACCAATTCGGGTTAAATTAACTAAATACGATTTATATCAGGCTCTACCTACCATAAAATTTTTCATCCCCGAATGAGTAACACCAACACAACAAAAGTTACTGCATTTAATGACAGAGAAGTAAAACTTCACCGCTTTTAAAATTTGCGTTTCTTTACGCACTACTGCGCTGACGTCACGCTGCGAGTGTCAAGTCCGATTGCGGGTGATGCGGACTGTTTACGTTCATAAAATTTGATTTGTAAATTGGTTTGCATTTATTATTTTAAGTGTTTGTGTTAGCGGTTACTTTAAATTATTGTTATTAAATTAACATATTGATGGAAGAGGGTTTTGTAAAAAGACAGCCTAATAACCTACCAAAAGTCATTGAACTAATATTACTAGCAAGCGCGGCAGTGCGGGGCGCGCGGCTAATGAGTCAAAGATGCGATGTCAGCGTCCTAGATGAGATATTTTGTTTATATTCAGCCTATTTAATTGAGAACCTACGGCAACATAGTAAAGTAAATCGAAATGGGACATTACATCAATACAAGGTGCAGGAGACTTGTTCAGAAAACGTCTCCCCGTTTTTGTGGTATATTTATCCTCTTCGCGAAAATACAACGAACATATATAGTATGATCAGAGAGTAACCAGGTCTCTTCACTGCTGTTGTTTTGGACAAATTTCATAAATTTTTCCCCACCTTTACGGCCCAGACCTGGAAACCTTGAATAAACTTGTCAACTTTACCACCACATTTAATGCAATAAAATATATTATATTCTGCTTTAAACAAAATGTAACAAATTATCTCTAAAAAAATTCAATAAATTTTTTTTTTCATCTTTCTATAACCCTTTATCATTAACCACAGTCTTTTGTAAGTATGCCTCAGATTATTATTTTCCGCTATAAAAAGAAACTTCAGCTAATACCCATTACAGATTCCACTTGGTACACACAAAGTGTCACATCTTAACTTTAATGACGAAACATGGCGTCATTAAAAACTTAGCGAATAACTTATTACCATTTTCCGAATATTATTAAGATATCGTACAGAAAAATAAAATCTATTTATGGGGTGTTTTTCACTGGAGTTGGTGACACATAAGCAGATACAATATTTCTTAAGGATTTTAGTGATAATGAAAACAATTTTCATAATAAAACCGCGAGTTCGCAACGAGCTTTAAAGTTTCGCAACGAGAATTTAAATATATATAAAATGATCCCGAAGTTTTGATCCCCAGGGATTAGTATTTATCCCAAAAAACTTAAAATAAGTGTAAAAATAAGTCGGTTTATCGTTTTTTAAAACACGCCATATTATTTACAATGCTGATAACAAAAAACCATCAAAGTCCACCAAATGAGCACTTTGACAGAAGGTTTGACTGCCGGTTTGCTCCGGATGAAACCGTCAGTCAGTGGTTCAGAAAACTATAGCTTCTGCCCGCGGCTTCGCACGCTCTATTCAAGTAACCTATGACCGTTCCCGGGATCGTTGGATGGAGGCGCTATTCTCAGGACCGCTATTCGTGGCGTCGTTTGGGGAGGCCTATGTTCAGCAGTGGACGTGTACGGGCTGATGATGATAATGATGTATTTTAGTAATCCATGGAGGCCCATAATAAGTACTTAGGTACCTAACTCCTTAAGGCTAAATCTATACCTAAAGTACCTACTACTACTCTACCGACTCGTTTATGCCTGTGTAAACGTATTTAGCTAAATTAATTCATACCCGATCGTTAAGCAAGCCGCACCTAGTCTAGACATTTTTAAGACATATCTTAAAATCTATTATGCAGTACAAATTATGGCAGTGTTAGTTAAGACTAAGACTTTATTTTAAGAAGTTGCGTGGCAACATATTTGTTCTAGATGTCTATTGCAAGCCCTGCAGTCTTGAAATCGAATTATATACTCCAATACCTACATTTACTACTATTACATGACATTTACTATCTCAGTCGAAACTATTCAAACACGATCTACAGACCAGGGGTTAAGTGTTGAATTAACTAAAATATTTGTGTCACCTACGTTTTTACTCTCTTGGATTAAAATACTGTGAAAAGCTCTCAAATGTGGCTAATAAAAAATATTTTACTTTAGCCTAAGTGAAAAAGACAGCCCTATTGTATGCGTAAATAGGTTCAAACTTATCTGTGCTCTAAGCGTACTACTAACAGTATTGGATAATCACAGTAAAATCAATAGTTAAGACAAAACACGTTCCGCTCAGACTCGAAAATAAAAAAAACACGATAATTTAGTAACATACATATGTAACTATTCATCCATTATATGGACGCCCTTTTACTTAGAACTAAAACATTGGCCAGTAACGAACTCACTAAATACTTAAAATCATACCGTACTTATATACTGTCGAAAGTGACAGAAAACATGGGTACTTCTAAGTGATGCATTGGTTTAAATAGCATGACCAAATTTTTAAAATGAAAAACAAATTGACTCACTTTGAGACATTAAAATGAAACCATGACCTCTACTCGAGATTCTGAAATCAACAAAAACCTCGGTCGAAACAATCTACCCTACCGGGTTATCGGCAAGAATACTTTACCGATTTGTAATTAATCGCTATACGGAGCTTTTTCTTTCAGAAATAGAGGAACGCTTGCGACTCTGTATACTCCCCGAAGACATCTTTCTTTTGGTATCACCGTTGCTGGTTCCTGGTTCAGATTTGTTAAAATCTTCCTTCAATCGACTCCCGCTTGCCATTCTGTTAGCGTTCTGCAGATTCGAGGTTTTTCGTCGGACAGACGGGGAAGCTTCGACGCTATTCAGTTTCGCCGTAGCGGTAATCGGTTTTTGTTCTATTATGACTGGCTGCTGGTACTTCCCTACCGCGTTCCAATGCTCCCGCTGCGCTATGAGCGAGCCGCGCATTTTCTCTTTGGCCTCCGCGTTGTCGGCTAACATTTGGTTCAGCATTTGTACAGTTTGGTACAGCGCCACCGGGCTCAGTAGCCCGAAATCGTGGAGCGAGCTCATGTGGAGTATAAAGTTTCTATATAAATTCTTTTCTAGCAGCTCCTTACCTTTTAGCTGTAGGAACATCTGGCAAGCTATGGGTATTTGGCAGTCGCCGACGTAGTTGCATTTCATGACGTGTAGGTTCCACATTTTCATGAGTTCCTTTTCACCTTCGTTGACGTCAGTGAATTCGTCGATCATCATCATGGTCTTTTGCTGGAGCCAGAGAGGGTCGGTTTCGCCTTCAGAGTCTATGTCTAACTCGTTCGGATAGACGGGCAGGCAGGTGATTGTATGGTGGTAGAGTCTGGAAAAAAGGGAGGAAATTTATTTTTTTTGAATTGAAAATGGTAAAGCTTTTGAACACCATTCCTCTTAAGCTCCAGATATATGTGAATTGACGTCATTTGGGTTACGTAAAAACCTTTTTCTCCGGAAACTTTATCGAAAAAGCTTCGAAAAATCTATGCGAAACAAAACAGGTCACCTTATTTTCAAAAATGAAAAAAAAAGCTATTTTTAATATCAGAAAATAACTGAGTAAAGTACCATCTACTTTCTTAGTTACTACCGTTTTTTGTCCTAAACTATCAATCACAAGATTTCTTATTGACATCATTAAATAATGGAATACCAAGGGAACCATCGGCTTATAAATAATGGAATACCAAGGGAACCATCGGCTTATTTTTGCATATAAATGTCCTCATTAATAGATAATAAGACAAAAACATGCAAAAACATTTTTGCGCTTACGACGCTCTGCTCTGTCTCGCGCCTATTAACGCGAAATCATATGCCTATCCTTTTCACAAAATAACGTCATATGGGTCCCTCTTAAGAAAGTGAAGATGCACACTTTTCCAGACGGAACATATTCACTCGGGATTTGAAGCCTCCATGATCACAAATACGAGTTTTCAATGAATTATAAGTCTATCCATTAGTCTACTATTAACAGTGATTCTGTGAAAATAGCCCGAGAAATGCTGAAACAATTCTATTAAACATCACGTTAGGAAGCCAGGACAGTAGCTGACTATTAGGTGCTTGATTACACTTTTGTTAGAAACAAAAGTATGTTTGTTGCCTTTTTATGATGAGTGAGACTTCGTAGAGACTAATTTGACATCACAAAAAATATTTCCGTCACTTTCTATGTATAATATCTTTATTTTTAGCCAAATTAGTTTAGTTTTAGTGCCAACCAAAACATCATAGAATACACAAACATTTTAACCAGTCACAAAGCTGACAATTGCGGACAAAAAGGAGTCCCTTAGTGGTAATAGTCACCTGTTATGTCCAGTAAGGTACGGACGCTGAGCCTCCACCACCTCGCTGTCATCCAACTCCAGAAACTCCGCGAGGCTGTGGCGTGGCACGCGACGCCGGCCGCGAGGTCTCCATACTGAAAATAAACATTTTGTTTGAAGGTAAGTTCACTGCAACAGTTGCAACGTAGGTCGACATACTTAGTACGCGTCGGAGGGCGTCAATGGTAATATGGACCGAACCCCGAACCAACATCTCAAGTGCCCTGCCCCTTTCTAATTAAGACTCGCGATATAATAGAGGTATGAAGGATAAGACTGTTTACACTAACACCCTGTATATATATATATCACTTCACTTGGCTTCACCAGAAATACTCGGAATCTGCTCTGCAATGAATTCAATTAAATTAGTTTGCTAAATATTATAGAAATTTATTAAATTGTAGTATGTGTAACTAATTGTCAATATTTCCTATTACTGCATGCAATATTATTATTTTTAAATGATTTGTACTTGAAATGTCTCATGCTGTATTTCAAATATATTATTTTGTTTAATTAGTATGTACTTAATTCATTAATTTAATTGTAAGTACTACCCACCGTACAAAATTGTCACTACTTGCCAAAATACAAGTTTTTCACAAACTTAGTTTGGCAATTAAGGCACAATAATTTTGTAATGTACGTATATGTATATCATTTGAAATAAATACAATTTTTTATTCAAGCCCAAAGTAAGCAGAACCATCTTATGGGTACTAAATATGACTATAAGTACCTAACACATGTGTGAGCTCGGTACGACGCGTGGGGCCGGCACGCGGGCCCGGCGCGCTGGAGCGTCCCTGTGCTGCGATGAGGTCGTGCGGAGACCCTGTATATGAGCCGTCGTATAGCTCGTTTATTGAGACGTCTATGCGTGCACCGCCGGGGATTGGCTGGGGAAGAAATAACAATTAAGAATATCCCAAAGGCGAGTAGACCTCCATGGCAGATTTCGCCACAATTATCGACGAAGCTATTCAGAAAGGGCCAGAAAAGCTTTATGCCTTGTAGGTGTAAAACCGTCGTGTTGAGTAGCCCGACCGGAATAAATTCAGTGACGTTGCTTGCATCGATAACTCGATTTTATCCCATTCGCTGCGAGTGGAAGCTAGCTTGCGCTATTAGAGGGTAAAGTCTCTCTCTCTCGGCAAGGATCTCGCAACCCGGCACGACAATATTCAGTATGGTAATCCCTTGAAGCTTTCTAAATTGAGTTGCGTATTGCATGAGCGTTTTAAGATAAACTTTTATATGACTTACAAAATAAGTGAAGTTGAACCTAGAATGGCTGTGCTTGAGATGTTTGAGCAGGCTGTAGAGCGCGGCGCAGTCGAGCGAGCACCACGGACAGTGTAGGTCGTCGCAAGCCTCCGTCTGCTGCCGCGAGTTGTTGTTGTATAGGAACTGGTATATTATCTGCTGACGTTTTGAGTCTGGTTCAGATTTTATTTTGTCACCTGTGGAGATTTTGTGAGAAAAGGTAATTGAAATATGAGTATTTCTAACATGGTCAATGGAGCGAATTTTGCATGATCTTTTCAGTTGTAAAGGCCCATTTCCTGTCTTGCGGACTAACCATTACATTCTAGTTTAGTCTTATAGTTAATAATAAAATTATTAAATATTTAAGAAAAACGAAAATTAAGATAATTTGCAAAAATCAGTCTGCTATAAAAAGAGGTTCGAAGATTTTAGCTTAGTCAACGTCCGCCATTTTGTTATATTTTCAAGTACGATAATTCCTACATTATATCGCTTGGAGACACTTATATAAACCAAAAAAGCTAAGTCACCATATTCCTAAAGTGTCACGTTACAAATTTATTTCTAAAAACAGATCAATGTAATTAAAAAAATTATTTAACTTCGATCTTTTTGCAGTTAACTTTGAAACGTGATTGTGATAATATATATTTTTGTTTGTATAAATATCCCTAATCGATCTATGACGGTATTATTGTGCGCAGATATTTTGAAAAAAAAAATTGCCGCGGGCACTAAGCCAGGCTTCGAACAAAAATCTTCAAACCCCTTACCAAGATAAACACAATAGTGTTGTACGGTTCACTGTAGAAGATTGTTGATATAGACGGCGGCGCTATGGCACGGCGGCGGCGCCGCAGCCACCGTATGCGCTGCGTCTCCGTCTCTCAGCGCGCCGCTTCTAAGCACGGCGTGATTTTCATCAGTGGTGTATCGCAGTCGGCCTCTTGTTCACGGCACGGTTTCTTAACTTTACGGCTGTCTCACCGCGAAAACGTGTCGTGAACAAGAGGCCTTATACAGTCTTGCATAGTAGCAAAAGGATCCACTCACCATTTTTAACATCAATTAAAGATTTATTCGTTATTCTATCTTTAGGTTCTTTCTTCAAACCATTTTCATTCAAGGGTTGGTATAGTTTGGGTCTGTTCACAAGTCCATTTGTGGGTTCCTGACTCCAGCTGAGTTTGAGCTTCAAAAGGGGCCGTACTTTGAACACATCAAATGGATTTGCTTCAGTTTGTAGATTATTTTCCTGAAAATTTCAGACCAACATTAATTTATTTTGTAAAGTCAGGGCTGCAGTGAGTCGAATTAGCGCTATCTTCTGTTATTTATGTTGCAAAGTAAAGATAAAGATCTTTTATAGTCAATAGCCACACAAATAAAATAACAAATATACAAAACATACTTAATTAGATGCATAGACTATGATTGGTCAAGAATGTTAAATACAATTTTGCTGTAAGGTTAAGCTTACAATGAAGTTATTCACCGCCCTTTAAGATCGACGATTCAAAGAAATTATCAAAAAGCAAATGTTTGAAAATCAGTTCAAAGCAGCATTGACCATTTTTATTGGTAGGAGGCGCCAGTTTTGTTCATTTTTAGCCCTTTTACACGATGGATGGGATGGATAAATGGAAAGTTTTGAACATGATCGCATGAAGTCTATCATCATTATATCAGCCCATACACACGTCCACGGCTGGGCATAGGCCATACGACGCCAGAAATAGCGGTCCTGTGCCGCCTCCATCCATCGACTCCCTGCGACCGCCTCGATGTCGTCAGTCCATCGAGTAAATGGTCTCCCATGAAGTCTATAACTCCAGCCAAATTCGATATGTAATGTTTGTAAAAAAAACCACAGCAAATGAACTTAAATTCACATGCATGAAACTGAGTATGTACATAATTATTAGCGTTATTAATTAAAGTTAAACCTATAATCGACAAGGAATATTAGTTGCAAGTAAAAATACATGGCCACAAAGGGAATTTTGAGTTAAGTAAGGACAGTTTGTTTACAAACATTTGACATCGAATTCTGCTTGACTGTGAAAGACAGCTTGTAAATGATTTATCAGATAAAAAATCAAATGTGTGAAATACATACATGAGGTAAGGTTTCCCACTGTGCCATCAGAGCCTTATGAGGAGATCTGGCTATAGTGGCACTTCTGCCTCCCGGAGTAGCATCATGGAGCACCAAGTCATACTCTCCGTTGGTAAGAAGGCAGCGGTTATGTTTGTCATACACTATCAGTTCACTGCCATAGAGTTTTGACCACTTGTTGTCTGAGCTTGTGTCGGCTGATGATTTCAGGCGTTTTGTTAGTGGCTCTGAAATATGGTAGGGGTTGGTGACAATGTGCATGGGAGATTTTGCACCATCACATCATACAAACATTTATCCCGAGTCAGGAGAATGAAGACGACTTCTGTCGCGCAGTGAGAGAGAGAGAAAATTTATACACCCAAAAATAATGTTATTACCTAGGCAGTTTATAACTAAATACAGTAGGTAACAAAAAAAATTATAACATAGTTATTACAGGTAAAAATGGGTCCTTGTCTCGGCATGTTGCAAGATTAGAGCATTAGCCCAGTGAGCGAAGGACAAATGTTTGTATGAAATGCAGATATTTGTTCCTAGTATTCTGGGTGTGTTTTTTATTCTACTTATATTAAAAAGCCAAAAGTTTGTGCTGTTGTGAAGATGTTTGGTTTGTTATTTAAATATATTTGTTAACAAATACATTTTATTCTAAATGATTGTTCCTTTGGATCATGCAGGTGTAGTTACAGGGCCTGGAGGTGTTTTAGATTTTTTTATGAATCATACACCTGGATGAATGCCAATAACAAAGAAGTCAAGTGACTTCTTTGTTATTGGCAATATGTGTCTGGTTAGCTACTTTTCTACCAGTGTCAGTTCATGGAACTTTATTCCCCTGAGCAGATCCCCATGGAGAAATAAGGGCAAGAAAAAGAAAATTTTCGCCCTTCAAAATTGGCTCTGCCTGTGTAGCTTTGCATGCCTTTTTCCATGTTAAAAGTAGGCTATATGTTAATCCAGGTGGCAACAATATCTCTGCATAATTTCAGTTTGATTTCTTCAGTATTTTCTAATGTCTTGTAGCAACCATCCTAACTTTGGCATGTACATAATATTTGTTTGATGGGTGACAAAAATACTTGACATAATTCTATAAAGAAGCTTATACAGATTACAGTGTCACAAATCAATGGGACTGATGGTAAGTACACCCCATGTCCCATTGATTTTGAAACTGGGCAGTTTATACATTTAAAAAGCAACATAAAAATCGCAAATAAAATAGTAACTACCATCACTATCGCCATTAGTTATTTCAGAAGTACTAGCACCATTAGATCCTGTTCTCGAAACTGTGACTCGAAGCATTAGCATGTAGGACTTAACATTGGGACCCTGGGATGGGCTGAATGTGTCACTAGAGATGCTGACTGCAGAGGCCATTGCTGGGGGCTCTGAGGTTGAAGGATTGAGAGGAACAGAGCAACTGCCAACCTAGAAATAGATCGACGTGATTATGTGATAGTTGATTTTAGACTTAGATTTAGGTTAACTTACTTAGATTAAGGTTAAATTACTTAGATTAAAGTTTACTTAGATCAACGTTCAACTTTTCCAGAATAATAATTGACTAAATATCTAAGTATTCATTTCTATCATATTATTTCATTGGAAGTGACTTTGGTGTGTGATAAGTGGGTACATTTCACATTTAGGTTAACCAATAATGTTTACTTTTAGAGCTTGTAATGAATATTAACTAAATAGGAATCCCTGATATACATTTTTACCAGGTAGTAATTAACAATCAGCTCAAACTGAAGCGTTCACAAGGCTGATAGTAACTTACTGAAACTTCAACTATTGCTGAGGAGCTTTCCTTCCTTTTCTTGTGACATATCTTCAACAACAGAGTCTCCACTTTTACGAGATAATCTGAGGGCTCTTCCAAAGTCTTGTCATAGAAGCCAAGGAAAGTTAGTGTCATGAAGCCTCCCAGACTGTTGGGTTGAAGATCTGTAGTCCTTTTTAGAGTTTTCTCGAGCAGTGAGTCAATTTTGAATCCATTTCTACCTTTGTTACTTCTAGACATCCTACGCTTCATGTAAGACAGTGTTCTATTGAGGAATATCGGCTAAAACACAAGAGATAGGGATTAGGATATGGCACAGAAAAAGATGGATTTTTAGGTTGAAATACATACCGACAGCATATTCCGAGTGCGTAGAAATCTGTATATTTGTGTTGGCTCTGGAAATATACGATTGAGTAAACATTAGCGCTTTTTATTCACAAGAAATGCTGAGATTTTCATCGCCGCCGTTCCCATTCACTTACTTTCAAATGCCTGTAAAAATAACTCATGGTCGGCTTGTAGGTGATCTATTTTGGAGTGAGTTTTGGATTCACTATCTTTATCACGTTTCTTTGGAGGCATTTCAAAGTTTTTTTGTGCCTAACAGCGCCTAATTTACTACGGAAACCGCGAAGTTCATCAGTTCGTTGACTTGACAGCGTCAGGTTATAGAGTTTCCAACTTGGGAGCCATTGGGAGCGATTGGGGTAAATAATGGAGTAAAATCTTAGTAAAATATATTATGATCAGATAACGTAGTTTTGTTCATTTTCGAAACACGTTTGCATCGAATCGAAGAAAATATCTATGGCGATTGGTATGAACATGATAAATCCGTTATTTATAGGGCGCATTTGAAGTTTAAAAATTTCGTTACTGAAAGGTAAAGACGCAATCATTACAGCAAAAAAAATGATATAATACAGGGTGTTAGTCAAATTAGTGCACAATACCGCTGGAGGTTACTCACCTGCTGCTACAAATTAACTTTCACTTAGCAATGATGTATTATTTTCATTTATTGTATCCTCCGAAATGACACTTGTTGAATTTTTTGATATAAACGGTTTAAACCTAGGGACATTTTTAAAACCAAGCTGGCAGCATTCCTCACTAAACCATAGACTCGTTTTTTTTTCTTATAAACAAGCTCGATTAAACAAGCGTTGCCCTTTCTATTCGACTAAAATTTAAATCGATTATTTGTCCAAGGTCCGCAAAAAAAAAAAAAAAACTAATTAAATCGTTTGTTACTGCAAAAAAATATGACTGTGCAACACGGTTTCAGCGCTGCAGCTGTCGCAGATCTTTTTTTTTTCCGTTTACGGCTCATCAAGCTCTATTGGATTGACCCTATGCAGACGCAGAACCCTCTCGCAAGGAGGTTGAGGTTGGAGTTGGTCAGTTTAATTTTTTTTTCTAATCTACGTATTTTTCGGACCAAAATCGCCTATCAAAACGGCACGACGACGCGGCGGCGCGGCGGCATCTGCGGCACATAAATAGGGTGATGATTAATATGTATTTTAATAGTAGTTATGCCCGGCTACGGCTGGCTCAGTCTATCTAGGTAGGTGTTGATGAAAAGGCACACGTACACAGTCAGAATATATATTAAAGACACACACAAAACAGGATTGGAACACATACAAACAATGAAATAGGAAAATAACCGAAAAGTCTTAGGAAAATCAAAGCGTCCATCGACTCGTATCTGCCGAGCGCGTGAGTGAACTAATTTATGTAGCGCCTTGGCCGTCTTATTTCACGCCCGCGCGAAGAGAGCGCGCTTGCTGTCCCTGTCTTTTGGACATGGCTTGGCTTGATCGACATTTCCACACCAATGCTGTCAGTGTCATCAATATATTCATTAGGATGTCGCATTACACACTCCCCCTCCAAGTTGGTAGCACGTCCCGGGTCCAACTTGGGACTTGAATCGCGGACGCGCGGCCTTCCTCTACGCCCTTTAGGTCTGACCGGCACATTAGACTCTAACGGAGACGTGAATGGGATTAAGTCTGTGCTGTGATATTTCCCTATAACGTTATTATCGAGATCTGAAATGATGAAGGTCGTAGGGCTGACGATAGTGTTTATGCGGTATGGACCATCACGCCTTGGCATAAACTTTTTCGTTATGTGCTTTGTAGCGCTACTTAGGTCGTGCGTTTTGACTAAGATTAGATCTCCTACCTCGTATCTAGGTGTTTCACGACGAAAAGTGTCAGCTATGTCCTTGCGAATGTCCTGGCACTTCTCGACCCTATCTCTGACATCGGAGAGTGACAATATAAACTCTCGTAAGAAAGGAGTGACCTGATGAGTAAAGTTTTCTTTATCAAGGACGCCCCGTAAGTCGTGGTGAACGTCGAAGGGTGTCCGCAGTTCACGCGCTAAAGTTAAATACGCAGGTGACTTACCAGTTGTGGAGCACATAGCGCTATTCATTGCAAACCGTATAGAAGCTAGGTGCTTAGGCCAAGCTGTATGGGTGTTCTTGACAAGGATGGATATTTGTACTTTCAAGTCCCGATTTTTACGCTCGGCAGGGTTTGCTTCTGGATGATATAGCGGTATAAGCTCCTGCTTCACGCCTAATACGTACATACACTGCTGCATCAGCGCCGAAACGAACTGCGTGCCATTGTCCGACACAACGCGTCTTGGCAGTCCGTACCTAAGGAACACCTCTTCCAGCAGGACACGAGCGCAAGTCTCAGCTGTGGCATCTGTGAGGGGAAACAGTTCTACCCACCTTGTAGCTACATCTTCGACCAGAAATATCCACCGCTCCCCCTTGTCTCCAGCTGGGAGCGGACCGAACAAGTCAATTGCCAGGACTTCCCCTCGTTGTTGAAGAACTGGAGTTTGTAGGAGTCCAGCTGGCTTATGGTTCAAAGGTTTGTAGCGAAGACACTCAACACACTTCTTGAGGTACTCAGTGACAAATCGGCGCATCCCTGGAAAATAGTACCTTTCTTTCATCCGGTGAAGCGTCCTCTCTATGCCTTGGTGTCCAGCGGTAGGTGAGTCATGAAGCTCTTTTAGAATGTTCTCCCTCATCGAACTCGGAATGACCAGTTGAGCATCCTCTGAGTCACCATCAGCATCATAGCGGTAAAGAACACCATGTGACAGCACATAACCACGCTCAAGCCAACGACCGAGGTTAAGTTCATCGGGGCTTTCTAAGTCTTGTATGACCTTTTCCAGGTCAGGGTCATCCAACTGAGCGGCACGCATTCCGGCTGGACTAGTGGAAGGAAGGTTAAGAATAACAGAGCACAAACCATACTCTTCGGTACCGTCTTCTGTGCAAGGTGGACGACTGAGCGTGTCCGCAACGACGTTGGCCTTGCCTGGAGTATACTGGTACGTTATATTGAAGGACTGGAGTTTCAGAGCCCAACGAACCAACCTACCCGAAGGTGATTTGACAGTCAGCAACCACTTCAGAGGCTGGTGGTCGCTTCTGACACTTACCTGGTGGCCGTCAACATAGCCCCTGAACCGTTCCACTGCCCAGACCACAGCCAAAGCCTCGCGCTCAGTGGTGCTGTAGTTCTTTTCTGCGGATGTTAAAAGACGGCTCGCATATTCTATTGGACGTTCTTCAGTGCCCTCGCCCTGTAAGAGACAAGCTCCAACAGCGTAGCTGCTTGCATCCGTTCTGAGAACAAATGGTTGAGAGTAATCAGCCTGAATCAGAATGGGAGCGGTGGTGAGGCGTTTCTTCAGCTCCTCAAAAGCACAGACTTGCTCCGACTCCCAAACCCAAGGCTGGTTCTTTTTTGTCAGACGTGTTAAAGGTTCGGCAATGGCTGAAAAATTTGGTACAAACTTGCGAAACCACGAACACGTTTGTAAATAAGTCCTCAAATGTTTCAGGTTGAGCGGTGGTTTCATTTCTACGACCGCCTGTATCTTATCAGTGTCGGGAGATACGCCTTCTGGCGTGATAACGTGACCAAGATACTTTACCTTTTTCCGGCAGAACATGCATTTCTCGCGATTAGCCCTCAAATTGAAGGCGCGCAGCTTTTCGAAAACGGCACTTAACGCCACCATATGGCCGGAGTACGTTTCCGTTATAAGCAGCAGGTCGTCCTGGTAAGCCAAGAGAGTGACGTTATCACCTGCTATTTGTGAGAGGTCGCGACTCAGGTAAGTGCGGAGCTTGTCAATGAGGCGCTGGAAGGTAGAGGGGGCATTTTTAAGCCCGAAAGGCATACGCTTAAAGCGGTACGTACCATAGGGGGTCTGAAAGGCCGTTTTGTCCTTGTCGCTCTCCTTGACAACCACTTGCCAAAATCCACTGCGCAGATCCAAGGTAGACATGAAGCAGTTGCGCCTGGTGGACTGCACCAACTCGTCGATGACTGGCATTGGGTAAGCATCAGTTTCAGTTACCGCATTAAGCTTCCGATAATCTACGCAGAACCTTACCTTACCATCCTTCTTCGGGACTAAGACAGCGGGCGATGTCCATGCAGACTCGCACTCTTCGATAATCCCGTCCTCCAGCATTTTGTCTAGCTCCGCTTTCATCAACTCTTTCTTTGCGGGCGTAAGCCTGTATGGTGGAACAGAGATGGGAGAATGATCACCTGTGTCTATATGATGTTCAGCATAAGTCGTAGGCGCTCCATTTGCTGCAAAGACATCTGCGTTATGCAATAGTAAGTCTGACAGCTCCTGGCGTTGTTCAGCATCCAGCATTAAGCCTTCTTCATCACGCAATAGATCAGCAGAAAAGATCGTGGTACAAGACTTCGGAGTCTCAAACTCGACTGGATACAAAACCTTAGAACCTGAAAAATGCCAGGTGGACGCAGCAAAATCCATGACGATTCCAGCGGCTGATAAGAAATCAATTCCTAACAGGGTTTCATTGTTTTGCGCGTCTGGCAGTATAGTAAAATCTAAAGTCACCGACCTGTCCGGAGTTATTCTTACCTTTAAGGTTGTGATAAGTACTCGGCGTGTGCGTGACGAGCCATCTGCCAACTTAACATAGCGCGTGGTCTCAGAGCAGGGGTGCTTCTTTTTCAGCAGCAACTCGTAAAGCTTACAGCCAATTACGCTACTTTTGGCACCAGAGTCCAAAAGTGCAACTCCTCTTACACCTAAAATGACTATGCTTAAAATAGGTCTTAACATAAGTCGTTGTCCCGACGAACGACTCGCAAAGTCACCACCGACATCAGGTTCCACTAATGCAAAATGTCCTGAAATTTCCGCGGATACATTGGACACCCTACTTTCGTTCATCGTGGTCACCCTACACTGATTCGCAGAGTCATCAAGAACATCAGGTTTTTCGGATGAGAAATTTCCCAAATTTCCCGCAGAAATCATGCTCACCCTACTTCCCATCGGCATGGTGACCCTACCATTAGTAACAAGAGACGACGACATCGGCGACGGCGGCGGTTCTTTACCAAGAATCGGTTTATGTAAACAATCCGTGAGTCTATGTGCGGTACTATAAACATTGTTATTGTTCTCCGAATGATTTGGACGGAGAGGTACGACCTTATGTTTATGTGGACCACTAATAGCGCTAGGTAAACTTGTACTTGGAGGAACAGTGGTAGGTATTGTTCGTTGGTGACTTACCAATGGACTAGGCGAGGTCGAATCAAGCCATGCCGAGTCGAACGTACAATAGTTCGCGTTGCACTGGGGACATTGTGATCGCGTAAAACCTTTTGCGTTGCAACCGTAACACGTAGGTACTGCTTCCGTATCTACTTTGTCTCGTTTTGACTTTAACACAGTACAAGAGTCTATTGAGTGTCCACGGTGTTTACAGTACTTGCAAAACTCCTTCGAAGTAGTTGACGAGTTAGGTGCGACGACGGCGGCGGCGGGCGTGCTGACGGCGGCAGCGGCGGGTTGTAGCACGGAGTCCCGGTCAGCGCTGTTGCGAACGGCGGCGGCGGTTGAGGCGGGGGTGCGCGCGGACCGCGTATCGTTGCTATGAGCGGCGGCGGCGGCGTTCGCCGAGTTAAAACCGCGGGATTCACGCGGGCTCGTTGATGCGGGCCGTAGAGACGGCGCTGTTCTCGCACGTAGGGTCTCGGCCGGAGTTTCTTCGGTAGCGTCTTCGACGTGCCGTGCCTTACGGAGTAGCGAATTGTAAGACTCAAATTCGTCTCGACGCAGGCGCTCTCGAATCCGTCGATTAAGAAGGCCGTAAACCATATCTAACTGGACCTTCTCGCTCAGGTCGCCAGGAGTTAGGCGAGCTAGTAGGGCCCTCACCGTGGCGACGAATACCTCCGTTTTTTCTTTCCCTTGAGACATCGAGAACAACTGAAGATAAATTCGGTGCGGGGGGCGTCTGTCCCCGAATGCGCTCTGGAGCGATGCCACCGCGTCACTCCAAGAGGAGATGGAAGATTTCACCCCCTGCCACCACACTGCTGCGTCTTGCACCACGAGCATGGATATGCCCCGCAGTGCGCTGTCGTCGCTCACACCAGCACACTCTTTGTAGGCCTCCGCGGCATCCAGGAAGTTGTCCAGTGAGTCTCCAGGTGCTCCACTGAAACGAGCTGTGCATCCAGCGAAGTTTCCGTGAAGTGGTGCTGGCGTAGATGCGGCGAACGGCGTCGAGTTGGGTTGGGGCGTTGACATCGATTCGCGGTGCGATTCGTGCGCGAGGACACGATCGAAAAGCCGCTCCATCATCGTAGTCTGCGACTGCTGAAGAGTAGCTATCATTGTTGTGAATTCACTCGCCGTGAGAGAGGCCGCAGGCGGCTGCGTCTGCAGCGGCGGCTCTGGCGCTGGCGTCGGTTGATCGTTTGTGGGTTCCTCCGTGGCGTCTTCAAAGTCCGACTGACGCCGCAGTTTGCGGCGTGTATGTGTAGGACGTGGCATTATAGGTATTTAGGTTCACTGCGATAAGCACTTAAAGTTGAAGAAAAGTCACAATCACAGGCCCTCGCTTGGGCAGCCAGTTTAATAGTAGTTATGCCCGGCTACGGCTGGCTCAGTCTATCTAGGTAGGTGTTGATGAAAAGGCACACGTACACAGTCAGAATATATATTAAAGACACACACAAAACAGGATTGGAACACATACAAACAATGAAATAGGAAAATAACCGAAAAGTCTTAGGAAAATCAAAGCGTCCATCGACTCGTATCTGCCGAGCGCGTGAGTGAACTAATTTATGTAGCGCCTTGGCCGTCTTATTTCACGCCCGCGCGAAGAGAGCGCGCTTGCTGTCCCTGTCTTTTGGACATGGCTTGGCTTGATCGACATTTCCACACCAATGCTGTCAGTGTCATCAATATATTCATTAGGATGTCGCATTACAGTATGATGCATTTTTTGGACGGGGCAGGAAGGTGAGAGGTACCTCAACTAGAATACCGGATGATACCGGCTACGGGTAAATGGTCTTAATTTTTACAGTTCCCATCACCATTTACAGATTTTCGTAACACAGAACAGTTAGCGAGAAAATTTAAAATTGCACAAACACAGTTGACACAGAGCAAGCAAGATAAGCCGGCCACACGCTCCATCTTGCTTGCGCACACCGGCTTACCGGCCGCAAGCAAGATGGACTGTGTTTGTGCAATCTGCATGCACAAATGTTTGAGCGTGTAGCCGGGCTATAAGAAATTTCCAGACACTAGCAGAAAAGTGGCAAACCAGACAATTGTCAGATTGCGACTTGACCACAGACACGTAGAGCTACGCCGACTTGACATAAAATCGCAAAAAAACAAGAAAAGGCAAAATGTGATGTGGTTTGTTGCTTTGGTAATTTTATTTCTTACCGTAGATCGATCTTACACATAAACCAGTTAATATACTATCTTACAGACGTATAATGCAACAACATCTCAGCACAAAAACTACGTACGGAAGGAAATTGCGACATCTCCAAAGAACTACTATCAGTAGCGGCATAAATGTACAATTATTGAAACATTATGATCAATTTTGTGATAACCGGAACAAAACTGGATCAAAAACAAATAGAATTACGGTTATTGCAAAAGCCGTGATTTGTTTTGCATTGGTTTTGATAACTGCAACTTTCCTGGACAGTTTTTTCCGTTCAAGGTGTTTACTACCCAGCAATTATTTTGTGTGGGAGGCGACTAGGCCTGTTGCTGATTGTAGCTATTGTGAGAATGTTACGAAACCTGTTATATTAAGGAATATCACCAGACAGGACTTTACAGTAAGTTACACAAATGCACTAACTGGGTACATTCCTAGGTATACTCATTATGGCCAAGCTCAAGTTACTTGGCACTACTTGTTGATTTGAACTGTTTCATACAATACAATGCAGAATGCTCTTAATTATTCTTCAAACTCGATACTTAAAAGATAATTTTGTATTGTGTAGTTGTTCACAAACATTGTATGTACCTACCTTGAATGACTAATGTAAAAATTAAGTTATATTTATCTTATTACAGAAATATGCATACTCCTCCCACCCCATAATAGTAAAAAATGCTTGTTCCCACTGGAAAGCATCTAAAGACTTAAGTTATAGCATGTTCAAGAGGTTGTATGAGGAGACTGAAGGTAGCTATGAGAGTCTGGAGGAAGGATGTCAGTTCCTCAACTTTAAAACAGATCTGTTCAGCTTAAAGGAGGTGTTTAGTATGTCCAAATCTCGGGCGAATAATGCACCAGGGGAGGAACCCTGGTATGTTGGATGGTAAGTTTCATGAACACAAGCAAAATATCTATCACATCTCTACATGATCTTGTCATAAACAATTGCAGAGTAAAGGACAATCCAAATTGTTCTAGTCATCTCAGTATCGGATCTAGGGGGGGTCCAACAGGGGTGCTTGCCCTGGAGTCAGGTTTAGAGGGGGCACCATAATCCTTGTTTCAATAAAAACTTGTCTTATTGAACAAAAGACGAGAAGCGCCCTCGGATACACCTGTATCTCTTGGTTCATCATCTCACAATACTTATAACTATACACTAGCCAAACTTGATGTGGAGTTTTTGTAAACAAACTGCCCATACTTAACCTACAATTCACTCTGTTGCCGCGTCTTTTATAGATAACGGGGTAAAAGGCTTAGAAATCAAATTACCTACATGGTAAAAAAGTTTTATTTTTTGGGAAATTACGAAATTTGTTCTTTCTGTCCTAATGCCTATCAATTATTTTCCTACTTGCTAATAAGCTTCCTAGAAATCTTTCCCAGCTTCCCCAAAGTTTAATAAAGGGGAGCAATTTAGTCGCCTCACAAAAAAAAATTCAACTGCAGCTTGCTCCGCTTGCCACTTTAAACAATGGTGACATGTTTTGGGAGCTACGCGCTGCTGGTCGGAAAAAAGGTTAGCGAAAGCCAACACAATGGCTATCAGAATGCATACATCAGAGGCTATTTGCGAGTGACAAGTTTCACCTACCCTAGGAAAAACCGTAGTTGATTCCAGTTACGATTTTTCCGAGGAGAGGCTGAAACTAGAAATGGCGACCCTCGCCTGCCGCTGAGTCATCTCTATAATAAGTTCATTGAATATTCCAACTTATACATGAAAAACGGAATCTGTTGAATCTACAGTTCACTAAATGATCATTGGATTATTTCAGGGGTAACTGCCATCCAGATATCCTGGCTAAAGTCAGAAAGTATTATAGCATTCCTGAATTTTTACCTGAAGATGCAGAGTATCCAGCTACAGAGAATATATTCTTTGGATATGAGATTGGAGCTGTTATGCATGTAAGAATTAACCCATTAGTTCTTTACTTCAAATTATTATTCTTCAAATCCAATTATTACTTATAGGATATCTTAGCTGTCTGTCTGTTTTAACTCAAAAGACTTAAAGAGAATTTGTACAATATTTTTAACCCTTTCATGGCCCCAATGCACATTTGGTTCTTGTAGACATATTAGCTGCTTACCCCCTGGGTTGCGCCAGAGGCTGGGGAGTTAAAGCTATAACAAATGTTTCCTGGTATAATTGGACTGGATACTGGATACTGCAGTATCCAGTCCAATTATACTGAAAGGAAACATTCCTTAGTTTTTAATATATTTTTTACACTAATACAAGTTTCCAGTTATCCTAATAATTATAATTGTAATAGTCATGAAAAAATAATGGCTCTTTCAGTTGGACTACATACCAAGACTGATGTGGCAGGGTCAAGTAGAAGGGAACAAATCATGGTCTTTGGCCCCAGTACCTGAATGTGAACATGTTTGCCAAAAATTACAGTATTATGTGGAGCCTGGTGATGTTGGTAAATAGCTTTATTATTTTGAAACTTCCTCTATAGATTGTTTTTCTAATTCCATGATTTTAACAAGAACAACCCTGTAGCGAAAAACAGCACTCTTAGATGTTGCAGCTATTTAATCTTATTGTTTACTTAAACTTCTGCCCTCAGCTTCGCTCATGTGGTACCTCAGGTACCAAACCTGGATAAAACAATAAAGTCACTCAAGATTCTTTCATATGTATTTTACAAATGAAAGAATTTTAAAAATCGAACCAGCAATTTTAATGATTTACCATGACCTACTCATGAATAGACTTTGTACAGGGTGGATTTTTTGGATCGAGCAGTATGGGGAGTTACATTAACCAGAAAAAAACGAATAGGGGGACTGTTAGCTCCACCTACTGGGAAGTTTGGCAAGGTCGCTCAAAAATTAGTACTACAAAATACATGTGAATCATAATGTCACGGGTCAAATTGACCCAACTGTGCTCTCGCTGGGTTACCAAAGGTACTTCTTCTTACTGCCACATCCCAAAAATCCACCCTGTTTATTGTATTGTATAGTGTAGATTATTTTTGAATGTGCTACTATTAGGTACTTACCTACCCCTTAATGTTTTCTGCTTAAAAATGTAATTTTATTTCAGTGCTATTGGACACGCGCGTGTGGTACCATTCCACATCAATACCTAAGGGCCAGTTTTCCCTGACAGTACAATCGGAGTATGGATAACCAAAAGAGTACAAGATTGTCGACATATCGCGATGCCAAATTTTAACAATTTTTTTCTATACAGTCATTTATTTATTGCCTTTGTAAGTGCCATTTTATAGTAGTGTAACTACCTTGTATTAGGTGTAAGAATAATGCAATATTTTGTCAGTGTTTATGAATTGTAGTGTTTTTTAAATTCAAATAAATGTTTATAAATGAAATGTTCCTTATTTCCGACACAGGCAAGTATTAAGCTGAAGTGTGTATAACCAAGTCTTTGTCAATGCACTTTAAATATTTGTGTAGTCTATTTTTGAAAGAGTTCACTGTGTGGGCACTGATCACTGATTCTGGTAACCGGTTCCAAGTTTTCACTATGCAATTGGGCAGTATGTGGTCTTTGGGTTTGTTGGTATTTGGCCCGAATATGCAATGAAAGAACGACATTGTTTTAAAACATTGTATTCACTAATTCTATGATCAATAATGTTCTGTGAATAATTAGTTAGGATTTTCAGCTTGTGTGTTTGATATTTTGATTGGTTTTATTACAATTTTGACTATGATTTTACTGTAGTAGGTATGTATGTATGTATGTGGTGAATCCTAACTAATATTTCACGGAACTGACTGAATATTGTAAAGTTTACAAAGAGATCAGATTGAAATGTTAGGGGTAATAAGCTCATGATAAATGCCATATGTCTGTGCACCTACCATTTTATTTACAGCTCAGCTCATTAAAACCCATAAATGAAATGCAAACTTACAATAATAATAAATAATTTCACTTGACCAGATTCATGCCAGTTTACCAATGGACAATTTTAATTGACATGGTATTTAATTTTTTATCACAAATGAAATGGTACTATTACATTGTACCAAATATGGACACTGTTATACATACATTACAATTTCATATTGCCGCTACCCAATGGCTCTTGTGCAGGTAGGTACATGAACGGAGATTGTGTGTTTGATTAGAAGAATTGCCAGACTCCAAGTACAGCATCCTTTATGGCTTCAATGTATTGGGCGGGAACCCAATAGACCCAATATCTGGATGCCTCCGTAGGTCCAAGTTGTAAACCCTGGTACATAAAAGTGGTATTGAAAGATCAAAAGTTGTTAAAACTCAAATAAAATTAATTATCAACACATACCATTATATGATATTCCTCATGATCTTTGATGGGTTCCGATGTGATGCCTGTAAAACAGTTTCATTAAATAAGAGTAAATAATAAGAAATACAGTCAGCAACAAAAGGCATTTATTATTTTAACTGCGGAACAACTAATGTGTTTTGAAATTGTAAGCTAAAATTTAATATAGTGATTTTCACATTTGATTCAGATTAATCAGGCTTTAAAAAGCTGCAACTGATAATAGACAAGTTGCTGACTGTACATAATTAAATTTCCTACATAATATCATCACATAGTGAAGCAAATTATCCAGGATCAAAGCCTTTTGCCATCTCCAATCCTCCTGCCAAGTATGGGTGGTGAAAATGGAAAAACCACCCGTAGGTTTTTGCTGTGCATAAGCCTCAAATTTTAATAATTTTTTATTTTATTATCCCACAAAATAAAAAAAAGACTTATTTTTATGGTATAACGACGGCTCCAAAGTTCAACAATGTTGCTTACTTTTGATAGAAGTCATAGCAAGCTTCTCTGTGCGTTCTTTGGTGCCAAGCCAGAGTTGATCCTGCTCTGATTTGAAGGTCAGTCGTACTTTCCCCCCATGTTTGTTTAGCATTCCGCTAAGTGGCACATTTGGTAATGGCTCCTGTGTTGAACAAAACAATTATTAGCATTAATCACCATCTCTCTCTTAGCTGAGGCCTACACTTTGGGTCACTAAGCCTTAGGAGAGTAAGTAATCAATAAGAAAAGTTTTGAATGAATATAAAACATTAGAGGAAATCTGAGAGAATCCTACTAAATACTTATAAGAACATGATTCAGTGCAATCACATAAAAATAATGCTGAGCAAATCATCTATTAATACTGATAGCAAGTAAACAACTTGTGACTTCATGATTCAAAACATTACACAGAAAATTCTAAAAATAGTTTGACAAGCAAAAATTATGCTACCTTGACTCCTCTGATTCCTGGCATAGCATCTGGAGGGATTCCTTTGTCTAGAACTTTCCTGTGTATTTTTTGCATGCATAGTGGCTCCTTACTAGCTGCACTGCTTGCTTTTTCAGACTCTAATATCTCCTACAAACAAACAAAATATCTATAAGTGGTAACAGAATATAATTTTTTAATGTGCATTGATCTTGCAACACAACTCTGGTTCTACAAACCTTTGGAGCACTCTTAACAGCTAAAATGTCATCCATTTTAGATCCCACAAGCATGACTTTGCCACCTTTCACAATTCCCGCTTTTCTGAGCGTCATTTCGTCCTTCGCCATGCCACGGATGAGCAGCTTTTGTGCGGATTGTGGGACGCCACATATTCGTTCCAAATGCGCTTTTAGTTCTAGCACTGTCGCATCATAGGCAAATGTAATGTCATGCTTGGCTTTGTTAAAAACTACGATAAATTCGATCTGTTCCGGGATTTCGCATATAGCGGAGTCTTCAGGGGTGTCTGAGGAGCAGGGTCCAGCCTCCGCGGGAGCCTCCATGTGCGCATTCTCACCATCCGCTGCCTCCTCGGCTTTAGATTCAGTCGCAGCATTGGAACCATTTGATACTTTACTTGAATCCAGATTTTCCGGTGAATCTCCTTTTTCTGATGCTAGTAAACAAACACAAAGGGTGAGTTAGCACAATTTTTGGAACAAAAGGACTCGATTCGCTGGACCACAAAGACTGTCAAACGAAGATACTGTGATCGTATTTTGTGAATGAAAAATTACTTACCTATACACTCCATGGTGCAGATTCGATTTTAGTAATAAAATTTGTAAATAAAATACAAAAACCACTAAATCGTTGCAAGTTGTTTTCCAAAATAGGTAATTTGTAAATCAGCCGGACTGGCTGACGTGAAGCAACAATTTTCTTCTTGGATTGACACAGAGTAAAAAAAAACTGACATTTCATTTCAAATCAAAACAAAAAGTCAATTTCTAGCTAGAGATGTGACTTGGATAATCGACTAAAATCGTCAGATACATAGAATATTTAAATTTTGTCTATGGATATTATATTATTCAATATCCGTTTCCGTGGCAACGTATTTGTAAACAAAAGTTTCAGTTAGTTATTGTATACTCTTTGAATTCAGTTTGAATTTCACGTAAAAAAAAGAAGCAAGGTACCAAATTTATTTATTTTCTGTGTTGACATGAGTTTCAACCTCGATGATCCGTTAGCAGGTATTTTAAGCGACGGAAGCGACGACAGTTTCTTTGACGATGATATCTTAGGAAAAAAGAAAGTGAAGAAAAAGGAAACCACCACGCCTGTAAAGAAAAATGCTTTATTTGATTTAGGAGAAACTGAAAAGCCGAAACCTAGTGTGTTAGAGAGCAAAAAAGAAGCTCTCTTTGATCTTGGAGGTGATACTAAGAAAGTACCTGCTGTACCCGCAGATCGGCCAGCTTCTCCAGCCCCATTGAAACGTACTATTTCCAAAGATTCCTTTAAAATTCCCCCAGTAGAATCTAAGCTTAAGCCACTAGAAACTATAAAATCACAAGCTAAATCTAGAGTTAGTGCGAGCGCTGATAAAATTGACATTCTAGGAGAATTTAGCAGCGAACCAAAACCTGTGTCGAAGGGCAAAAGCTCTCAATCAATATTGGACGACATTCTTGGAGGACCGACTAAACCATTATCAAGCTCAAGCCAGACCACAAGGCCCGCAACTGCTGCTAAAAGTCAAGATTTCGATTTCGACTCATTTCTTGGAAAGACCGACCCAAAACCTCCTAAAACTGCACCACAAAAGCCAAGCGCCAAAATAGAAACTGTTAAAGAGGTCCCCAAGAAAGAAGAGAGTAAGAAAAAAGCCGGTGGTGACTGGCTCGGAATATTCGAAGATGAAACAGCGCCTGAAGAGGATCATTCCGAAATGCCTTCGTGGCTTGTTGGTGGAGAAGCCAAAAAGAAAAAATCCGACGAAAAGAAAAAAATAGAACCAGTGAAAGAATTACCTAAATTTGAGATACCTGAGAAAACTGAAGAAAAACAAGTTAATCCTGTAGAAGAACTAGTAGTTCCTCAAGTGGCTATGCCTACAATGGCGAATAACCCGGTAATGGCGAATGTTCTTCAGGGGAGCAGTCAAGACATAACGGCGGAAGGGGCAGCTCTGTATTTGCAGCAACAGGAGTCTCAACTCATGGTTGCTATGCAACTGAAAGCTCAGGAAGAAAGGCTTGTGGCAATGCAGAGTAAGTGTCGCCAGTGTCGCGACTAGGCGAGGTACTCTAGGTAGCATAAAGAATATAACATTAAATAGGTACTTAGAATCAATTCACGTCGAATTGCTCATAAGGTTTTACCTTCATCTAAGTTTTAAAGTTTCTAACGTTGAGTTGTAAGTAATTGTGTTGTGAGTCCCAATTACCAGACTTCTTAAAATCGTTCTAGGTAGACAACCTACTACTTCCTAGGTAGGTTGGTACTATACCTACCACTACCTAGGTAGGTAGGTACTATACTTACCACTCAATATCATCATTCAGGAGCTTACTATTCACCCTACTGGGTATAAGTAGGCCTTAACATTTCTTGTACCGCCTCTCCTACCCATCTACCTACGTACATACATATTACGTGTTTTGCTAGACAAAAACCACAGCCGTTCCTTATCACAGTTATTAAAACCCATCTCTCTCCTCACCAACCAGCACGTCAGAAAGAAAGCCAGCGAGTGCAGCGCGAAGCAGCACTGGCAAACCACTCGCAGCTGGACGCTATGCTGCAGAAGCAGGCGGAGCAGAGGCATCAGATGCAGTCCATCATCACGGCGCATCAGCAGAGGATCTCGCAGAGAATAAAGGTAAAAACACTCCAGCTTAGCTAAGACGCCATTATCTCCGAATGTCAATCAGGCGCCGCCAGATATATATAGGTAACTAGGTAGGTATGTACACACTCATCAACTCGTGCTCTACTCTATGTAGTTAAGTCTTCGGAAAATTACTATTTCGCCAACATATTTCGGGAACTTCAATTTCTCAACTCCTAACTACCGCGCCGTGCGGTGTCCGGCATCAATAAGTAATATTTTCCTAGCTACCTACCACCCCATTCTATTCGCCCAAGCAGCAACGCCCTCTATCGAATTGCGATCTCCAAGCGAATAGTTTATCACTATACAGATTAAAATTTAGACAACAGCGGTTCGTTGTGGATACATACCAAGTTTTCTAGTTTCGGTCTTTTAAATGTTTTGGTAGATGTCCTGTAGCTGACCTGGGTTCTATCGGGTCATGTTCTTAGTTAGGACTACAACGACCATAAGACAGATACCTACTAAAAGAAAAAGCAACCAAACCCCTACGCGTACCTACCATAAAACTAGCAGCGTATGGGGGGACGCCATCTTGGCACCCTTTGGGGTGACAACGACAGCTCACACGCACAGCCAGACGATAAACATTTTCCCGGCTCGTCTCGCTCGCTGTTATTTATATTCAAATCTTTTAATCTGCCGCCGCAGTCTTTATAAATCAAATATTCGCGGCTCGCTGTTACTTATACCTACTAACTATTGTTAAAAGGGTTGGGATTGTCAAACCCCAAGCCGGTTCTGCTTGGTAAAAATCCGCCATGGTACCAACTCACGCTACGTCGCCACTCTATTATATTACTCAAATAATCAGCTGCTAAAACATTTTTCAAGGATCTCTTGGGTACCGCAATAGAGCAGGAAGATTATCCGGTCGACAATGATGATGAAACTGGCAGCCAACACGAATGGAAAGAGACCCCCCATGGAAAGGAAAAGAGACAGTTGCTCCAACTTGTGCAATCGCTGCAGGAGAATCATAATAAGGAGATTGATTTGATGGAGACTTCCTACAGGTAACTCTATTAACCATATACATACGTACTCACTAATAACCGTACTACTGTACCAAACTAAGACTCGAGCGGTATGCGACTCAGCCAATGTAGTTTAGGACGCCATTCAGCTAGGTGGGATGACGTACTGCGAAAGTCTGTTGGTAGATGCAGGATGCGGCACTCTGAAGACAAAGCGACAAGCTATGGCACTTTTAAGAGGAGATTTTAGAGAGACTTGTGATAATTTTGAGCAATATGCGTGTCATCCGATAGAAGTCTCAACCGTTATCAAATCAAGTCAGACGTTATAGAACTATGTCTTCAAATCTCAAAGTGATTTTCAGGCGTCAACTAGCATTCCTAGAAGTATCTCTCGGCCACGCGGAAGAGCGTATGAAGGAAGAAAGCGACAAACTAGTGAAATTCTATTCGGAGAAGATACACTGGCTTGAGGAACATCATCAGCTTTATAAAACTATGGCTGAGGATAATCTAAGCTCTCTCAAGGAGAGGCATAAGGCTGAGAATGAAATGTTGAGGCAGCAGCATTTGGATAATGTTCGGATTTTGCAGGAGCACCATGCTGCCCTAATGGAGAATATCAAGTAAGACAATGTATCTACCTAATACCTAATATAAACATTAGACATGCTTTTGTAGAGACCAGTAAGTGAACTTTTTTCTTTTGACTCGTATTCATTTGTCGCTGGTTTTCAGAAACGCGGTGAAACAAGAACAAGTACTCATTCAAGATTCTGCAGGATTTTCCTCCGATTTGCACCAACTCATCAAGGATGTAAGGGAAAATAAACTTAATAGTCAGAAACTGGTTGATAAAGTGGAGACTTTAGCCGAAGACACTCATCGAGATAGCGACAGGGGATTACAAGTACGGGAAACACAGATCAATGGTAGGTATAATTTTAAAGCTTATCTACTTTTAGTGTGCATAGATTTTGTTTCGGTGATCCTGATGAATGTAAATAGATAAATGAAACTTACAGAAATGCTGCAGCAATTGAAAAGAGAAAGAGATAACTTTGATGTTGAAAAGGCAGAAAATAGGGACATAATAAAAATGCTGGAGACGAGATTGAAGCAAATGACGACGGTGGGTATTAGTCAATAGATTGAATAAATAATTTAAAGCTAGGTACGTTATAAGGAGGACTATTGGTTTTTTAGATGATTGAGGAAGAATCAGCGGTTTTGAAGCAAAAAAGAATGGAATTTGAATTTGAAAAGGCAACATTTAGCAAGCAGACAGAATTTGCTAAGAATATTCTCAAAAAACAGGATGAAGAAATAAAGGTTCGTAGATATAATCCTATGTTTTACTTACTTCTTTCTTATAAACATTCAATACGTAGGTATAACATGTTTGTATTGTACTTAGTTGCTCATTAAATAGAAGAGTGTCTCTGTACTTTTAATTTCTAGATACTCAGAGAAGATATACAGCGAGAGTTCAACGAGAATAAAATTAAAATTGACGAAGAAAGAGCTAAAGCAATGAAGGATAGCGCAGCGGTCGCCAAAGAAAGAGCATCGGTGCAAAGTATCAAACAAGATCTAGAGGTAATAAATATTAGAAAGGATTTGGAATATTTTGGAAGATAAATTATTGAAATTAGATGATTTTATTTTGAATGTAAACGTTTTAGAAAATGAAAGCAGAATTACAAGCTGAGTTAGAAGAGGTGACAGAGGAGAGATCTAAATTAAGCGTCGAGAAACAACAGATTCATTTGGAGGAACAAAGAGTCTTAGCTAAGTGAGTTTATTTTTCATATATTTTTGAGAAACCCTGGTTAAATTACAATTAAGCATAGTAAAACCTTGCAAAATAGAAAATTACGTACCTAATCTTACCAAAATACCTACTAAGGTGATGATGATTTTTATATTTATTTATCAGGAGCCGAGACTATGATCTATTAGCTAAGACGACAATAGACAAACAAACACAAGCAGATAAAAAGTATTCTGAAGCGGAATTCCTACAGCGCAAATACGAAGAAAGAATACGACGCATACAAGAACACGTGGTGTCTTTGAACATTAGAGAAAAACAAATTGCCAAAGAAAAAGTCGCCCTGTCTCGGGAAAGGCTCAGTCTACACAACGAGAAGAGGCAAATAGAGAGTCGACAGCAATGTTCTCTATGCAAATCAACACAGAACATACCAGATTATATGCATTCCTATACATTACCTGAACCAGTATACACTGTACCGGTTTCTAGAGATTATAGAAATGTGGATTCTGCTATGCAAAACATAGAGAGAGATATTGCAAGTCTTATGAGCAGAAATTATAGTCTCAGGCACAGTACAGATGCTGGTCAAAGCAGCGAGTCCAAGTTTCAGACTGGTGATGCTGCTCCGGTTGAAAGTGAAACTCCTTTCAAGGTAGGTTATTAATAAATTTTAACATGTCGAAGAACATAGAGTTACGTATTTAATAGTACCTAAATTAAGTATATCTGTAGTAAATTGTTCTTTTTTTTGTTTTTCAGGAATTGATGGATCCCAAATTCATGATGCTGAGATTGGATGTGCAGAAAGTTTTAAGTAACTTGGATCACAGCAAGAAACACACCGATGATAACATTGAAGTTTTTGAAGATATAGACAAAAATGATCCGGAATATAATAAAGATTAATAATATGACGTAAGTGATTTAATGTATGAAATAAAAGACTGAACTGTATTAAAATTCATTTAATTTCATGACTATATCATAAAAGAACCATTTTTGGTTTTACTTTAGATGTTATCAAAATTTACACAAATGCCTACATAGCTACAATGCTAACTTACATAAATATCTCATTGTAAAAAATATAGGTACTCAATCTCTCTAAATTTTTAGCTCTAAGTTTTAGGATAGGTATATTTAGCTACATAATGGCTTTATTTACTTGAAAAAGTCCCCTAACTCCGTACAATATTATACTCGAATCTACGTAGAGTCTCGAAAGCTAGGTAAGTACTGAATTACTAAAGCACTGAAGTAATGAACCATAAAAGCCAATATTATTCGAACCATTGAAGACTCGCTTTAAAATAAATTACATTTTTTATTAACTCACGCACTCTTTGTAATATTTTAAGTGGTCACGTATTTTGTTATAAAAATTATGGACGGCTGGCCTTAGTAATAGTAATAAATCATTGCAAATATTCCCACTGCTTTCTCATAAATTATCATTATTATTTAGTGACAGATCTTTGTAAATAAATCAATTAACTATCAATTTCTATATTAGCATAGTTCCATAGCTATTTTATCGAATAACATTGAAGTAGGTATCTAAACTTATACATTACAGTTCAATAAGTATTTTATGTTTTTAATAACTAGTTATTTACATTTCGTTTATAATCTATAATTATAGTATTTAATGTATTTATAGCCTTTATACATATGTTTTAGGCAATCGTTTCATTATCTTAAAACTCATTTCGAAATGTTGATTTATTATATAGATATTCAATTGGCGGCCTAATTAATAATTATTATATCTTCTCTATCACAGAAATAACTTATTTTATTATACTAATCATTATTTAATAAAATAAAAACATTAGAAACGTCTAACTGAATTGGAATTGTGGAATATATAACTTACCTATAGGAAAATAAACATAGGAGTATAAAATGAAGGCCATTATGCCACTATAAAACTATCAAGTTTATAAAACAATGTTATATTCTAGTTGCTTCTTTCTGATACTTGACTTCGAGAAGTTGAGGGTAGTTTTCAACAATAGTCAGCAATATTCCATCGATGTAATGTCTCAGTTGAACATTTACGTCTTGTTGTTCTTTCAACGCTTTCTGTAGCTGTAAAAAGGGGCATAACATTATTATTAAATCAAGAAAAGTACCTTGAGAAGTATTTTTAGTTAAAACATATTATTCACGTCATGTTAGTTATAGACACACAAACACACGAAAAAGATAATACAATGCGTGCTTTATGAATTTGCAAGACATGGATGATTAAGTTAGTTTGGTTAAGATTTTTGATGAAATGTCAGTAAGGTATGAAAAAGGTACATGGGTTTCTTTGATATAGGACAAAAAGCATGCAACGCTAGAGGTAAGATAAGAACATGCACAGTTATAAAAAATATCGTACCTTTTCCATCTCTATGCTGAGATCGGATTGTTTTCTACCATCGAGCTGCAAAAATGCATACATGACATTTTAAATGCGATGAGTCTGCCGGCTTTAGTTGAAGCAAAGCTGATGTTCAGATATGATCTCGAATCTCTTGTTTAGTCTTATAATGAGAATCATTAAAGTTCATTGTCAAGGTCAGATTAAATAAGCTTAAAGCATGACATGTGTTCTCATGGACGGGGTTTGTGCCTATAACACTTCTCGTAAATACACAAGGAGGATTGTTTCGAGACTTCATAGAAGATAAAATGTAAAATATAGATCCTGACCAAAATCATTGGATCTTCAAACATAAGGATGTAGATAGGTAACTGGGCACGTTTATTTGGTAGGCCATATATATTTCCAGAATTTCTTTGTTATGAGACCACTACGAGCCTTATGAGATTAGATATAATATGTCCGTCACAGTATACTTATTATACTGTTTTTGCAATTATATTCGACGATGAAATTGATGACTGTGATGTTAGCTATACTGAAATAGATTCGAATGATATTGTCGTTTTTGTTTATGTAGTTTCTCACCTCATCATCGCTCATCTGCGACAGTTCGTGCGCTAAAGAGTTGCCGGCGACAAGCGGGCCGCTCACTCCGTCCAGCAGACTTCGGCCTTCCTCGACGCCGCGGGTTAGGATCTGCGCTTGTAGCTCTTCTTGAGCTTCTGATAGGGCTGAAATGGAATGTTGTTTCTGTTTTAGAGTCTGATAAATATATTTATTCAGAGAAATTAGTCGTTACTTTCTATCAGATAACAAACAATAATAGTACCTACCTATACCTATACAAAAGAGTGGTTGGACATCTATGTATTCAGCATGCACAA
Source organism: Eupithecia insigniata (assembly GCA_947859395.1). Classification (NCBI taxonomy): domain Eukaryota; kingdom Metazoa; phylum Arthropoda; class Insecta; order Lepidoptera; family Geometridae; genus Eupithecia; species Eupithecia insigniata. The sequence goes on from OX402002.1 coordinate 5,186,606, forward strand.
AATAAAGATGAAATGTTGAACTCGGAAAGCCATTTTGACAGCGAAATTATGTTGTGAATAAAGAGTTGTGTCTAGATTCTAAAACTTTAATCAAATTAGGTAATAAATACTACAGCTAAATCACTCGGTTGATTCCTTTTGCGCTAGGTATTTCTGTACATTCAAACTTTATTTACTTAGCTGAAATGTTTGGTAGCAAACACAAGTACGTCAATCAAATATCTGCGTAAATATTTTAGCGATGAAACTTACATTTATTCTGAGTCCTCAACAAAGTGAGCTCATTTCTTAACTCATCGAGCCTTGGGTCAGGCGGTGGCGGTGGCACTTCCCTCAGTCGCTGCAGCTCCAACTTAGCCGCTGCCAACAATGCAGCGGACGCCGCTGACGCTTCCCTCTCCCGTCGTTCCGCTTCTTTAGCGGCGCTTAGCTGGGCTTGTAGTTCGCTGACCTGCTCTTGCGCTTCGCGATGAGCTCTGACTGTGGCTTCGTTGTTGGCTCGTAGGGTTTCAGCTACGCCGCGGAGTCTTCCGACCTGATGAGAAATTTTGTTTTTGGTGAATCTAAATAATAAAAACGGATTTTGATCAAATTCGGCAGTGATACCGTAAATTTCGAGTGTAGTAACATTACTTACCTCGAAAAGGAATTGAATTTTATCTGAGAAAGGCAAATGTGAAGAAAAACTTGATAGTTTACTAATAAATTAAACATCGTTTCCTATAATTCCTATACCAATCAACATCCCATTAAAAATAATGGACACCCAGTGGCTACACCATGTTTGAAATCTGTAGGTAAGTATATAACATGCTAACAAAAATATTATGCTTATGTCGATGTATTTAACAAGTTTACTGGGAAATATGAAACATCGATGACTAGGAAAAGTAGGGAACCTAGATACATAGGTGGTAATAACATGATGCAGGAATGATAACAGCTATTGTTAGATTTATTAAGTACCTACCTAGAGCGCATTACGCATTGCGTTTGCGCACACCCATGTGAAGGGACAGACGGTTTAGAAAACAAGAGGTTGCCTGTTACAACATTTCAATTATGCGATCAAATTCCTTTCATTGTATACCTCCTATCATAAACTTTTAACTGAAATAAATGTACATACGTAACGTATGATCATTAAATTTTAATAGCGCTTCATTTTAACACACATTGGCCCAATTTTTAAAGTTGATAAGCGTCTAATCGCAGAAATGCAAGTGCTTCCCTATTTCTTTTCGTCTTTAGTGTCATGTCATTATCTTCATCTAATTTACCTACTAGATGGGCAAAATCCTGCAGATTCTGTGAGGAGGCGGAGGAAACGCCCCTCCATCTGCTAGGAGAGTGCGAAGCACTGATGCAAAAACGTAGCACTCATCTGGGCAAGTACCTGCTCAGTCCAGACGAACTACGAGACCTCACCCCTAAGAAAATCCTTCAGTTCTTAGCAGCTGCAAAGGCAAGTGGTGAACTATAAACGCCGCAGTTTTCAAGGGTGAACACATGAAATGGCGATCATAATAGGCCTATCATGGCCGCAGTGACAACAAAAGCAACCCCAAACAAATAAACAAAATACTAGATGTGCTCTCCTGAGGTTACGTGCATAAAGTGCTAGGCATAAAGTCAGTGGCGGATTTACCAGAAGGCTGAGTAGGCTGGAGCCTAGCGCGGCAGATTTTAGGGGGCGGCAAATTTGGGCCAAAAATTTATTGACTTAGAGAAATAGAAATGAATGTCAATGAATACCTAAATGTTATTAGGTCCAGTGTAATCTTCACTAAAGCGTGAGATTTAAAAATAATCTAGAAACTGACACATTGATCCCCTAGTTCACAACAAAATCATACTAATAACGGGAAAAAGCTGATTCCATCCTTAGTATGGACAAAAAAAAATTCTTTGACAACTTCTTTTAAAATAAATATGATTGTGAATTAGATTAGGGTATCCAGTATCGATTTATAGATAATAATAGGCAAAATTTGAATAGCCTACTGGCGGCAAATGTGTAAATTTGCCACTGCATAAAGTGGTATCCTGATGTCCAGCACAGTAAGTATAGAAATCAGAATAATTTCTTACTCACCTCTTGTTTGAGAGACGAGGCCTCCTGCTCAGCAACAGATAGCCTATCTGTGATGGTCGAGAGTTGAGAGTCCCTGTCACGTTCCACCCTCGAGATGGCTTCTCGACTCCTTCGCTTCTCCTCTGCTACGGTCTCTTCGCATCTGCATTCGATCTGTAGACAATTTTGCAATGTAGATAAAGGGGTTCTAAAAATTTACGTATACCTAGGTCCATTATGAATGTAAGCGGGTTAACTACGAACCTAGTTTGTGTTGGAAGAACACCACCGTTTCATCCCTTAACGAGGGACTTCTTCAGGGTATATAGTAAAGTATACCTAGGTACTACATTGCAACATTTATTGAAGGATAGGTTTTTTTGCAAATTAAAATAACGCAGTTTTATTGCTCTCCTTTTCAAATAGACTACCATGTTGATAAATAAATGGTACTTCAACACAATATATAATGCTAGACCATTTTTCACTTTTACCAATTATTCGTGTCATTATCATTTTCATCATTGATGGAAAATAAAAAAAAAAATCTTCTTTATATCTTCCCATACCTACTTATAATTCCGTATTCACCGACATTTGTTTGAGTTATGATTGTAAGAACTTACTTCTCGCACATGTTCTTCCAACATGTGAACTCTTGCTTGGAGTACCGCGTTGTCGGCCTTCGCCCTCGCGTATCGGTCGTCGCTGGTGCTCTGCGTGTCTGCCAGTGACGTCACTTGTTGCTGCAACAGTTGCACCTGTTCACAAACAAATAAAATAAAAATAAATAATGCTGGACATTTCACACAACATTAATAATATCGCTATCGAGAATCGTACCAAACTTCTAAATCTTTTAAATTTTATATCTGGATTCCATTTCACAAAATAAGTTTATTTTATAGCAATAGGTACCTAGGTACGTACAGAGTAGGTATGTATTGATTGATTTGGCTTTGCAAGCAAAACAATGCATTGTTTACAGATAAGAAAAATATTTTTCATGGTGATGATAATGAAGTTCATGGTCATCGTGCTAAATGAATCTAAAACAGCAGAGGTAGGCAACTATGAAGCCTTCACTTCTTAGTAGGTATAGAAAAATCAGACATGGCTAAGGAATTTTTAAATGACAGCACAACATCGCCTTTTAAGCAATATTTTATGGAGTAGGTAGCAACTTCGATTCCCAGCAAATACATAGACAGGCTCATGAAGTGAAAGACGCCCTGCACATAAATATAATATACTTGATCACATGAATAAAATAATTCCTTTCATCAAACCAAGTCGTCCTTGAGTCCTACAAACAAACGAACACAAAGTCTGTAGCTAATTACTGATTATTTACAGTACCTTTGCAATTCACTTGTCGATTGCTTATTCGAAAACAACTCTCGATTGAATTTCTACATCGGAAGCATCTAATTTGATACGGAAAACGTGGATTTACTTCGTGCTTTAATTTAAATTAAAACATTATAAAAAAATTACTTAAATAGAATAGAAAAAGTTATTTATTGGCAAAGAGGATATACCTACTGTTCTATAAATATAACATTCTTTATTTATTAGATTTACGCGCTTTGTCTGCTGTAAAGGGGCACTCTCTCACTACTCAAAAGATGCTTAAGTCATAACTAGTCATAAGGTACTAAGATTTTTGGCATTGAAATGGCTGTAGTTATTTTCCAATTACTCTTTTATAGTGCAAATTTAATACAACGAATTAATTTGAATTGGTTTAGAACTGCACGCGTAAGGGAGGAATGGAAGCACTTGGAAAAATCATTTGCCAAAACCGGGAAAACCGATACAATAGACGTTGCCGCTGTCTAATTTTAAGATTAGTATAAGTGTCTGAATAAAGGCTTTTATGATTATTATCTTAGTAGATACTAAGCAGAAAACTAAGGTATAAAGATAACTAAAATTAGACAGATCACTGATTCATTTCGACGACAATACGACAAACAGGAAGGTGTTACTTACGAATTACGAACTATGAGACACGATGCTACCCGTAATACCAATAGGTACATGACGTAAGCAGTTAGGGCTCTATCAAATATGAGTTCCTACTTAGACACCTAATAATCTCTGTAGGTAATGCATATATGAAGTTTCTGAGATATGTGTGATAAATAATTGTGATAAATGACAAAACGGTGATGGTTATGATAATGCAGTGCGATGTGCGAAAGAAAGGAGAATTGGGAATCTAGAAGTTTAAGAAGAATCAGCAAATAATAAGAGTATAATTGTGCTAGAGAAGATTATAAAGTAATTACAGTGAGATCAAATTAAATATCGCCACAAATGATAAGAAAATAAATATAGCCACAAATGATTGACGAAAGTAAATCAGAAAAGGTTGCCGTTTAAAAGAAAATACTCGCATCATTATCATTCACACTTGTAGTCAAAAGATCACATCATGAACATTGTTGATTATTTTCCAAATCGATGCCACATGATATAAATTGCGTAGAGAAATGAACATTAGAACAAAAAACATCACAAAACGTACACCTATGTATGAGTGGAAACGAACCTGGTTTCTAATATTTTAGGACGTATTATGTAAATAAGTGCAGTAACCGTACCTAAAACAGATCAAATTCCTTCACTTTCAAGGTATGCACGAGCCCAAATTAGATCCACCTTCAGTTATAAACAATAAACTAAAACTCAGAAAATTAGTAGACCCTATTGTAGATTTACGTATAGAATCGTTCTGCTTGATTGATGAAGCACAGAATCTTTAGGAAGTAGTACTGGACGTTACTGATTCAGTTGAACTATTCATGCAAGGTTACATAGAAGTTGAATGATCTTTTGTCGAGGCACAACCCACCTGTGCAGAACTGGAGAATGGGTTGGAGATTCTGTTAGACAAAGGTATTTAGACCCGGATAGAATTAGTGCTTAGCAGACACATAATTTACGTTGAACCGTGCCTAATTAGCACATAGGCAGATTTGATGATATAAACTCCGGAAACATGCAAATGAGGTTGCTAACATTATTATTTTCAAACAGTCCATCTGTTTGAATAAAGTTTCATTCATATTCAACTGAAATATTGCGAAGCTTCACACTGCATTTTAATAGGGTGTAATATAATCTCATTAATAGTAGACACACTTACATGCATTGTAAGCCTTTCTTATGTAACAGTTTAGACAAAAATCTTTGCATTGTTAGGTTTATCGTGGGAATAAGTTAAAACTGTTATGGCAAGAGTATAGCTAGACCCAAACCTATCGAACTTTCGATCTATGCGCAAAAGTAGGTACGGTTGGTTTTACTTTTGTTGGAGTTCAGATCGAAACTAGTTTCTCTTACCATGTAAGTTATAAAAGCTGGAACGCGACAGGTTACTGTGCGGTAAAAGTTTAATTATATAACTGAAGGCTCGTTGTATACAAAAGTAGACCAAAACGATAATCATAAAACAAATTGAAACTACAATGGCGATGGAGTTAAAGAATAAAGAATTGATAATAATAAATTGATTTTGGTAGAGAAAACAAACGCTGTACCAAGCGATAACCTTAATTATAAAGTCAGTTTGCGCGGTTATCTGTTGACTGTTTACGTTACTGAGATCATCAGCACGGTCATCAGTCTGTCAACTGAATAGTTATACATAGAGGTATTGGATGTGATCAAGTGGCTTTCGTAATCGAATTACATTTTGCAACCGCAATAACTGCATAGCTGAATATCGAATGCAACGGTCTGTACATATTAGAAAAATGAGTTTATGTACACACGAAAATACTGCAAGCTTTTCAAAGTTCAGAAGAAAATAACATTTACTGTGATGATTCTATGCATAGTGTGATAGGATAGGTCAAGCTGCTAGCAGAGCAAGACCACCTTGATAGAGATGATATAGGTAATGCAACTTAAAGAACCTCATTTTAAAAAAGTTTTTAACCACCCAAATCATCTTTAGAATCTTATGATTCCAGTAAACAATTTTGCCTCACTACTTGATAACTTAAGACAATTGAAACATAACGACTCACAGACAAGCAGCACCAATATTAGAGACAAGTGGCAATCAATAGCCACTTTAGCAACAGGCACTTTGTTGTATACCCAGCTTGCAGTATTCTCGTGACTTCCTTACATTTTCTTGGGCCGTCAACTTGTCTTGCAACTTTCCAACGTTAACTGCGGATGAATTTAAGTTGGTTTCGTTCAATTTTGTAATGCGGAATGTTTGTGTAGGCTTTGAAGAAAATTTTACTTTTTTGATTTCTAGTTAAAATACTCTACTTTTAGTAAGAAAAGAAATAACGCTCACGATGACCTACCTAAAATTAGATTATGATCTAAAATTATATTAGATTACGATTATGAACCTACCTAAAATTAGTTTTTGTTATAATATTTTATTTTTATTCTAAATTATGTGATTTAAAAAGTAATCAAAATTTTTGAAATGTAATTTAATCTAAAGTACCTAATATTTAACTTGACTAAGTGTTCCTTGTGATCCTATAGTATTAATAAAAAAAAAATACAATACAGATGTCGCTCTGTTAATAGTACATCGTGCGTGAGTCCAAGATGTAGCATATTTTCGTAGAAGATTCCTTACCACTTACTTTTTTTGAAGAAATAGCAACTGGTTCCGATGAAAACACGTACAAATTACTATTCAAATACTGCGAGTAGGTAGTTATCACACATGAACACAACATGAATAAGTTTGAAGACTACAATTTTCCAATTACCTACAGTAAAGATTTCCTGTGGTGTTGTTCGTGTTTGGATAAGGAAACACTTTGACAAGTAAATAGCCCTAAATGTGTTGATCGTGCGGTAAGAGAAACTTAGTGGGGAAGGGTCACCTGCCCTTAGAAAGGTCAAGATCGTTTGCGTGACTTTGAAGGGCGAGAGAAAATAGGCTGGTACTACACTCAATCTGATAAGAAGGTACACCATATTGATTGAAGAAAGTATAAGGTTTATGTGTTTGAATTTTAAATATAGCAGAAACGATAGTTAAATACATTTTGCTGATAAAACTGATAACTTACATACAGACCAAACAGCGGCAAAGAAAGAGACTATGACAAAAAATATGAAATGCTATAAAAGGTGCAATTCATAAGTATTGCATAATATGATTGCAATGCAATACTTATGAATGAGCCAATGACCCAAACGACTGCGGTCTATATTCCCCAATGACCGCTTGATTAATTATGACATCGGTCATGTGTGTCTGCTGAACTGACGGAGGAATTGTAACTAACTTTTTAATAAGTACCTTACTCCAGAATGAAATTCAATGTAATGGTCATTACTTAGATACGTAAACAAAATCTTGCTATCTCAGCAATTATATCCCAGTCGGTAAAATAAATAGTTTATCATGCATTTCGACGAAACACTCAATAGTAAGAAGAGATTTATAGAAAAGTAGGTTCTTTTCAATCTAGAATCATGTTTTTAAGGACAAAGGACATTTTCATAAACTCGAAATGCCCGAAAGAAAATGCCAACAGCTGATATCTGATGGCGTCAATAAATACAGAGCTCAGATCAGCTCAATCGATCGATTGATACGGTTTGCTAGTACCAATATGATAAAATTTATATTCAAAACTCTAATTGCGACCGCTTCTTACTTTTTAACGAAGCAATTAATTGACTCTACGTGTTTGCTAATGATGAATTCCTTATTCAATTATTAGTGACAAAAAGATAGCAATAACGGATTCCCGTTATTCAAGCCAAGAAACTCTTTGAGTGTCATTATGAGCAAGTATTTTTTTATCACGACTGTGCAAGAAGGAGGTTTATTTAAATTCTGATAAACAGCAACTTCTTCAACGTGTCAAGAAAACGTTACGTTATCTATGTAAATTATCTGTATTAATAGAAAAAACGTTGGATATGGATAATAATTTTGCTGTAGGTATATTCCTACTTAACACCTAACACCACATGTTACGGTTAGATAAAAGATGTTCAAAAGTCATTATGTATTGGGCACACACATTCCATTGTCTGTCGAAGGACACTATAACCTAGTGTTTCAGAAGTTATTTGAGGCCTTCTGGTTACAAAAGAATTTTGCATCTTGCACGCTACTCTGACGTTGAGCATTGACCTAATTTATGGACTGATGTTAATAAAAATGCAGAGAGCTACAAAAATGTATTTATTTATTATATGTTTATAAACTCTATTTATGCCTTAGAACATCTAGGTACTGACTGAAGGATATGTTCAAAGAATCAAAATTCACAGAAGTATTTTCGCCAAATCTACGCAATATAATTTATCTGAGCTCTCAAAGATTACAAAAGGCATCCATCGGGAATCGTTATCAAATCATCACTTATAGATAAACTTGGTAAGCAGTTTGAAGTAACTACTAAGCAAAACGCAAAATTAGAATTATAAATAATATCAGTTTCAGTTACTTTATGACAAGAAATTTATCAAATTTCTGCATATTAATGATATCAAAGAAAATAATCGCGTGACAAAACAACACAAATCGAATTCAGAGACAGTACCGAATGGTAGCTGACGACAACGCGTTTTGCACACAGTGAAAAAAAAATCTGTTCTTTTTAACTTTAGCGAGCTTAAGAGAATACAGAAATCATTGATTGAAAGCGTTTTTGTAGATGAGACAGCAACAGCTCTGTTTGTTGTGTGTGTAAGCAAAGCAACCACACGTTTCAATACGGTAAATATGCAAGCACAGCAGATATCGGCCGCATTAGTGTCAATATTATTGTTATAAAGCATATTATCATAGGATACAATAAATATGTGGGTTTTTTACCACTATCAAACTGTAATAAACTACGTCTGCAAACGTTGTTAAAAGGAATAACATATTTTAGGTAAAATATGTTATTCCTTTTAACACCAACGTTAACCGCATTAAAGGGAAAACAACATTGTTATTATCTAAGGAGGAAAGAACTGCGTCAGTGACATAAAGAATATAAGGCCCTACGTGTAAATGTTAAATTGAATTATAATATGTACAGTAGATAATAAGTAAGTATACTTACAAGGGGGGTGAAGGTAAGGTACCTAACAAATACCGTAGCAAATTTCCGCTCAAGAAAAATCGATTCAACAGGCTTCTAGTTATGCAAATGCTATGGCATGACATAGAGTTTGCCTTGAGTCAAGTCAGGTCAGAGCTAGCATTTAATTGTGAGCTGAAAGTAATTTTGGTATGATAATTCAAATAGTCTCACTTGGTCCGATAGGTTGTCACACCAGAGATGGGCAGGAGTCTTTTTGCCGCCGTTAACTCCGTTTGGCAAGTGTGGAGACAAGGGCCCTCCCGTGAACAGATCCTCGGTGAGACTGCCGCTGGATGTGATCCTGTCCCGAGACTCAGGTGGAGGACCCTGAGGGCCCACGAAGTCGAACTGTCCATCCCACATATCGTACTCCAGCTCCAAACTATCCTCAACCTCGACCTGATCACCCATCGTACCCCCAGACCGCGAGAATAAGCCCGATTTAAACATTTAAACACCGGGTGTTCACGATTCTTTGGATTGTTTCCAATATTGCACTATACTCATAACTTAAATAAACTAATATTAATTCAACATATTGACTTTGAACACGATTAGAATTTTCAAAATAAAGCTAATTTACTTAATGGCACAGTTGATTCAGCACTTAACTAACAATCAGTTCATTACGTTAAGGTAATTCTGACACTGATCCTCCGTTACACAATTATACTGATCACTGGATGTCACATTTTTCACAAAACTGCTTCGTCGATGCACTGTAATTCAATCACAATAAAACAAAAGCAAAAGTTTTGCCCCTAGTTGTCGTCGTAAACTAGTATTAAAACGTCCGGTAAAAGAAGACTCCGACGCACTCGGTTTAAAATTTTAGGCGGTTGTGGCATTCTTTTGTGGAAGAACGGATCGTAAGATTGCCGGAGAATCCAGATCGTATGTGACTGGTTCTCGGAATTGTGACGATACTGAAAATTGTAAACATGAATAGCTGGCGTGGAGCTAGGACAGTTTCGCGGTCGGTACTAACCAACGGGCACGGTACTGCCGGCTGCGCGCCCCACCCATTGACACGACATGATTATCAGCCGCCTCGGTCGGCCGATGCCGCCCGCGCCGCACTGGACAAATAAACTTTATTCACTCCCTGCATGTGCACTGCATGCACTGCCGATAGATATGTACTTTACAGTCGTGGCAATAACCCCTTTCCTAAGCTCCCCCAGTCTGGCTACATCTCGTAATTTCACGGGTGAGGGGCTCCCATGATTGCATTTACTGCCAGATGGAGGAACTATGAAGAGCGCATCAAATAACTGTTTCAATGCTAAAATTATTCGTAATAAGTATTTTGATTCTGGAAGTCAATGAACGGCGAAATCGAAAAAGTGAAACTCTCGGCTCAGGGCCGGTAGATGAAAATGATTTCTGTCTGATCGGATCAAAATTTCAAGAAGAACTTACTATTTGACGAACTTTATTATAAGACTTAATAAGGCAAGTCTGTCTGTCATTACTTCGTAGGAGAAAGAAGTAAACAATCAACAGGAGCATAATGCTTGCTGTGAAACTGTTAAACTGGATACCTATCGAAAGTGAAATGAACATTGTATAAGATAGGCGCAAAAACCTGAAATTACTATGGGTAAACAACGTCGTACGAGTATATAACCGAGCACAGACTGACAGCACGCAATTACAGGAGAGCATGCATTAGATTTTACTTGATGTTTGTTTGATTACTTATAAGGAGAAACTAGAGAACCAACTTAATAGGACTTTCTTCGATGAAATGTCGCACCACTAGTCCACTTCAATCGAAGCACATAGAAACCTTCCAAAGATAAATTTCGATTAATTAATGGAAGATATTGAATTGCCATTGCTTGTAATTATTGTAACCTTGAGAAATTAATTTATTTTCTTGCTCAGAAGACCTATTTCATGGATTTTTTATAACGGATATTGATCTCACTTCATTATTTGTATCTTTTTGCATGATGCATTTGTATTGTTATAAGTACAATTTAACGGTTATTGTGAAAACATGTGTAGATGTTGAGATTTTCGACATCGATCTCAGGAATGTAATCTGAATTACTTATTAACCTTTTAATTCATAGATCATTAAAAAATAAGCATTGAAGTCTAAACAAAGGACCCAACTGAACTGGCTAGACAAAAATAAGTCTTATACAACGAACAATCGTGAAAGAACAATGCTATCTCATACATTTTTAATACAATTCTTGTGACCGTAGCGAACCTTAAATTGCTTGCAAATTACATACAAATGTACCCACCCGTATTAAAGGAATTAGAGAATGCGTGCAAGAACTACTAAGCTATTCTTAAAGATAGGAAAGGATGTGCAGTGGGTAGGTATGCCAATTCAAGTTGTTAAATATTGAAAGAGTTGCGTCAATGTATTGCTAGCATTTTATGTCGTTTACCTTGGTGCCTTGCCTACCGAAGAATGTACGTAAAGTACCAAGGTACCATCTATTCTTTGCTTAGTTTGGTACATCACGGTATGTCACGGATATAGGGGACAAAGATACTCAAAGTTATTGAGTTTGGACATGCAATGTGCCCTTATCGTCCCTCGCTTGGTATTCCCTGTTAGTAATCCACTTATTAAGAATTTAAGGGGAGCCGTGTGGAATTGGGGTACATAACTTAAATTTGTAAGGGTGTGTGTGACTAAAGTATCTTACCTACCTTCTAATAAAACTTCTATTTGCTATAATATTAATGGAAAAACACCCTCACTTTTAAAAATACTTGTCAAAGTTAGCCTGACCTAAACATAAACGAAAATGCTTCAAGAGATGGAAAAGTAATGTTCAGAAGAGGTAGTTAGGAACTAGGAAGAACTTTTACATGTCGTTATGTTACGTACTTCAGAAAGTCATAAAATCAGATGCTATAAAATAACTGACTGGTTTTTTAGCTGTCGTCCGTCATACGTAACACAGCCTTGCTCAGGGAATGCCATTGGAGATCCTATTTTATAAACAACTGACGCTATACTGCGCCTTCCCTTTTTTCCAAAACAGACGTTAAATTAGCCGTCTCATTTATCTCGTAAAGTGCGACACTTCTGTCCAAATGCTTGTTAGTCGTGGCAGTATATCTATCAGCGTGCCCAATTCTCATATTGTCGTGATCAGTTTCAGCCAATTAATGTCTGTGTATTTTAAGTTCCATGGTCATAAAAATTAAGTGGTAAAAGATGATTTTCAAATAACATCTTATTGGTCGTTTTGTGCTCCATTGGTCTATCTATTGAATGATTATTATCTATATAAAAAAAAACTAAAACACATTGACATTAATCTGCATGACGTTACATCTTTAAAGAGTCTGCATATTATAATATATTCTTTACAGAAACTAAAAAGATATTTTGTATGGCCTTTTCAATTACAACATTGGAGTTTATTAAAATGGAGTTTATTCATAATAATAAGCTGTTACCTATAATTGGCAATATTCTGAATCCTATAGATGCTATAAACAAAACGCTCTCCCAGAGCGTCAATTTAGTTCACAATAATTACCGCGTTTACAGCAAACTCACAATCTGGTCTAGATCATTCGGAATTAGCCACATTCAACATGCCGAGATCTTTGCGCCCTATATACGATCAATTGCTTTCTTACTGGTATTTAGTCTTAACACGAGTAGTGTCCTCAATTCATGACGTTGCCCCAAGCAGTGTTTATTTAGATATTTTTCCGTGTAATTTCTTTAAATGGTCTTCTTGATTGTCAATGTATTGTAAGTAGAGCAAGTTTTAGTTTGCTTGAGTCTTGAAACATTTTTAACTGTCTTCAAAAAAAGAATGAGGTGCTATGTTCATCTGCATGTGGTTTTTTTAAATGTATTTTTGTCGTGTTCTCCCGATGAATGTTTCACTATTGTATAGAAAATGATCGCGAGATGGTTCCATAAAAATATGCCCAAGAGATTATTGTCCCGAAAACTTAAAAACTAGTGTAAATATCAAAGAATTTGAAATCGGTTTAATGAAATTCGCATTCGAAAGTCTAGTCTAGTTATGAAAATGTTCTAAAAGTTGATTAATGAAATAGATCTAAATATTGATTGCAATTTAATATATTTTTTCTTTGTAAAAGAAGTATATTACCCAGATACTAAGCTATGATTACAAATGCTCATTCAATTATGCTGATGTATGTAGCCAGCTTTCACCCTGTTTTATTTAAATTAGTTAACGCGAAAGGAATGTCCGATGCTATAACATACCTCATCAATAGGTCAATGCACTAGTGTTCAATAAATGCGAATTAAAATCTAGGAACTAATTATAAACAAATAGACACATTACAAGGAAACAAGTGCGTTTTATAAGAAACAGGTTACTTAAGGATTACACAGATTAACAAAGGGCTCTAAATCAATAAGGGGTCAAAAAATAAAAACACAGAAATTTGTAAATTGCTAATTTGTAATTGCTGGATCAATCAACGTGTTAAAAATAAAAAGTAAAACACATGAAAAATAAGTGAAACCATTTACAGGGTTTTAGTAAAACTTCGGAAATAAGATGATAAGAAAACAAGAACGACCGGAAAGAGAATAATTAGTAAATTAGTTCATGGAATGATAGTGATAATGATACGACGAGAGTTAAACGAAGATAAGAATGCTGTAGTAATTGGATGAGCTGCAATTATCTACTGTGTTACACCGAACTATTGCGATAGACAGATGGGACGGATTTAGGATGAAAAGTACCTAAGATAACGCTCTTACTTATTTTATTCTCTCGGGACAAATATTTGTACAATCTGCAAATATTTGTTCAGGGTGTTCTGGTCGTTTATCTATGTATAATAAAATAAAAATATCTATGATATATATTGTATTATGTATATCAGTTATATAATACCCATAACACAAGCTCTGCTTAGCTTGGGGCTAGATAATGCTGTGTGAATTGTCCAGCATTATTTATTTTGCTCTTTGACATTATATTGAATTATTTTGCTTATTGTTTAGATTGAATTATTTTGCTTGTGATTTATTATGTTGCTCTATATTCTACTAGGACCTAGTAGAATATAGAGTAGTATGACCTAGTAACTAGGTCATACATACCTGTGAGAAGATGTAATGTTTTGAATAAATACAAATACATACAAATATGTAGGTATGTACGTTGAAATGGGTCGCATGAAACTAATGACATAATTATAATGATATAGCTTAGTACTTCTTGGGAAACTTACAACCAAAATACATTGGTTATAATAATGTCAATGAAACCTCCCAAAGCGTTATAATCGTATTCTTTTCTTGGGAACGATGAACAATAAAGTCAGTAGTGAAACTGACAAATTCTAAAACTAGAGTTCCCTCAATTCCCTTATCACATAACTTTTTGTAAATCAATGCTTTCCCGGTTCTGAGAAAGAGTCTCCGTCATTTTTACAGCTAGTGGCAAATCCAGAAAAATAGAGATCCCTTAATACGACCAGGAAACCGAACTCTATTACAATCACACAATGTGTGAGGTTTTCACACGAGCACGTTCGCACAACTTTCAGTTTCATTAAGTTTTTGCTACCTGCCACTACTCAGGTAGTAAGAACTCGTAACAAGTTGGATAATGTTGATGTTTATTGACACTTCCATGCCATTCGACCTGATTGTGATGATATTCTGTAACTTGCGAGATTAAATGAGTAATGGAGATCAATATTTGCATTTCACATTCTAGTCAATATTGTGTGAAATAAAATAAAAAGGTTAAGGTTTCTTGTTCACTTCTTTGTGAACAAAAAATCAAAGTTATCACTTTATTTTTCTTTTACTTTTTTACTTTTGTATTTTTAGCCAGTTTTACTTATGTAATTTTAATTTTATAATGTGACCAAGAGTCCCGTAAGATCTTAAGGAAATAAAGCATTTTGAGTTTTGAGGTTTTGACATAAATCTGGGAGAAAGGTAGGGTCTTTATAACGAGGTCATTGGCCTACATAATTTCTGAGCAAAATGTCTTGAAGCGTATGCCAGGGTTCGACGTTAAGCCTCATTTTGTTTCTCCATCATGGAAGAACTATTCATCTGTATTGGTACGTAATTTCGCTAGTTTGCTCTGTAATAGTCCGTAATCATACTAACAATAGGGCTGCAGTGGGTGGGCTGAGTGGGTAGGAGGGATCATAACTCATAACCATGTCAAGGAGCTTGGTTAAATATCTGTCTGAATATTGATATTAATGTGGACTGCTTTCGTTTGTTCAGCTGTATGTAAGATTTAAATGGACGTAGCAATGATGCTTTTCGTTTGCGATATCGTCAATTTGATTGTACCTATTTAGGAAATTGTTATGGTTTCCTAAATTGAACTTTAAAGTACTGCTTAATGTGACATGATGGTGTTATGCTTGTTTTCAAAAGATTATTTCTATTACATGTTTTAGATAGGTACTTACTACTTATAGTTTACCACCCTTCTCCAATAAAAGTGGAAAGACAGAAAAAGTACACCAGTCAAAGATCTTAAAAGCTGTCTATAATAATCTAACCACAGCACAGCCAGGTAAGCAAGTTATGCAAATAACTGTTTCCCTATGGCCTGGACATAAGCCATAGACTTATAGTCTTGTAAATATTTATTGTTGAATACCAACGTAACAATAACAATACATTTGGGACCCTTATTTCCTTTACATAAGACTCACACAATAATTGCATCAGTGCCTACATTAGTTATTCGTTGTGGTAGAATGTCCACCCACGTTATACCTGAATTCCCTTTCCTGGTTGGGTGAAAATGTTGTTTTGGTATGTACTAATAGAAGGTAACAGGTAAAGGTTTGGTTGGACTAATGGAATTCTGAAAATTGACAATGTAAGGTACAGAGTCTGAGGAAGCAAGTTTTCACGAAGTAGGTAGGAGCCTAGCCTACTAACGTAGAAATTAGTAGGACACGCAAGATTGATTAGGTAGACACTAACTAGGTACTTACTTATGTTGTAGTTTTACCAAACCAAAAACAGCATAGTAAAGAGAAACAAATAAAATTTCCTGAAATAAAAGACACGAAAGTAACTAGGAAATGAACATCTAGAATGACTTGGGTAGGTTCAAAATTAACATTTTAACCCAACGTAAGGTTGGAATCGTTTTAAAGAGAGGTCAAGAAAACGATAACTCCAAACAGAGCTCACTGTTTACATTCAAATCTAATTCTGTATGATTTATCATACGCACGCATATGACCGGAAGAGGGGTTTGTGCAGCTGAGGGACCATTTCCTGTGTCCAAGTCCAGTACTGTTCGCCTCAGTTCGCCTGTCAAATGAACCAGTAAGTCCATTGTCTATACCCTTTCCTTTGCCGCGAATAAGGTCATTGAACAGATTAGGATGGTGATCACGTGGGGTTTATTGTTTCGTAATGTTCACGCCATGGATCTTGCTCTACTGTTTTTGTTTCTTTTTGGGTGTACCTACCACCATGGACTGATGGCTGGCATAGCATAACTAGTTATTGGTGTAGGACCGTAAGTAGGTACTTACTATTTTCAGCATACGTTTTGATTCCCTAAGTGGAGCGTAGGGAATCAAAAAGTATGCTCCACACCTTTAGGTGTTTAAAATGGTGTTGAAATGAATCAGATATAAAAGATTATCACTTGGAAAATAACTACTTACATACGAATGCAAGTTTTGGATATCCTATAATGTAGGTAAGAGTATCGGACACACTTCATGGACTAGATAGAAGCCCTGGACTGGAAATCTAGCTCTATAAACATACTTCAACTATGCTGCGTCTACTTTCCTCTTACTAGAAGTAAGCCATGATGTATGAATCCACGAGGAACTGATGAAAGGATTGCTGAGAAAAAACACGAGAGAAACAGGGCGGTGATTATAAAAGTAACATCAAATAAAATGATGAGTAAGACACAGTATAAGAGAAGCAACACGTAAATAAAATACTCATGGTGGACGTTGCATTGCCAAGAAAGTGACTAAATAAAGAGATGAGATCACTGGATACGCTGAAACTGAAATAACGCCTGGGAATCATGAAAGTCATGAGCCTAAATAAACATAATGATGGATATTTTAAAATATTTGAGGATTTAATGGATAATAATACTGCAGTAAAAGAATAGTAGATTCATGACGTTTTATAGGATAAATCCATCACGGAAAGATTTTAAGATTCAATTTAATAATCAATTCAAATGACAGAAAATATTACCTCAAGTGAACTTTTTCTGACTACATAATAATTTATAACTTGAAATGCTCAAACGTTTTTCAAGTGCCTATTGATAAATAATTATGGAATGGAGAGATGAATCTGTCAGCTGGAAGGTATACGTTTGTAATATAAATAGGTAGGTACCATACGATTAGATTTAACTAGTTTTTATGATTCATTTTAACATCATCAAGTCTAATAATGTCTTTGGCGCTACTCCAATGCGTAACCTTGCACTCAAAATCCACAAAAATAACTTCCGCCTGCATAAAAAAAATCAACAAGCGTGTGAACTTCTGGATTTTTTCTGTTTTTGTTTATATTTTTGGGATAGGCCACCCTAATATTAGTTTAAATCTAATTTGATTTACATATAATTACATTTATAATTGATTGGGTAGATATTCAAATGAATAACATGTGAACAGCAATAATTTAGAAGACGAAATTTATTATTAAATCATATCCAATATATGTATGTACGAAAATTTTAAATAAATAAGGCCTCTAAAAGCCTCACCAGATTCCAACCAAATCTATTTTAGCACCAAATCATAATATAGCGGGCCTTGCAAACGTTCGTCGCTAGGTCCTTGACAAGGCACTAGATTGTCTTAAAACGGAAGGAAGTTAGCTCATCGATTTTAATCGATAAAACAATTGATGGCTGATGACAAACGGTTATTTGGAAAACATGGTTGTTTACAAAGACAATGTGAACCACATTTACTAGAATAGGTAGGTAAGGTAGGTACTAATTGAATGGAAGATTATGATTCATGTTTGTAAATGAGATGACTGTGATCCAAGCAAGTGATGATTATGTTTCTTAGCGAAGAACCTGCTCATAAAGAACTAGACTTAGACTAAGGCAAGGCTTCCACCGCGACCGGAGTGGATCCATTCAGGACTCCGTTTAACTCGCAAGAGTAAACTGCATACTTGTATTTCCATCAACAAATAATCGAGCGGAAAGGACCGAGCAAGCAGAAAGATTTGATGAAATCCGCTCAGTCATCTCTCATTTCCCGCATCCCCTTTCACGGTGGAAACCCGGCTTATGATCACTTAATTTGTTGAATTGTGCATGATGTTGACGATAATATGACTATTTTTGGGGGTTTACGTTGACATTGGATAAGATTAGAAAATAAGTTTCAGTAGGTAGTACCTAGATAACAATTTACCTACCTAATTTTATGTTGTAGGTTTTGATTGATTGTCTCTGATATCTGATAACACAGTTGATAAACATCGATCATCGTTGCCGGAAACTCGCGAATTTGAAGAGAATCTCAAAGAAAACAACCGCTCAAACAAGAACAATTTAAATCACCATACCACCTTTAAACATTCCTTCAGTGCTGTATGACGGCAGAGACTCACAGACGGGAGAGGCTCTTAGAGAACTTTGGAAGCAATTATGAGATGCAATCAGTTGGAAGGGTGGGACCCGTGTTTTTGTAAACACAAAGATTGTAAAGTATCTGTAAGTAAAACAAGAAGATTGCTCCACTGACCTTATAATTGAGACCTTGGACATCCTCCTCCAAAGAGACATCGGAGTACATATCGTCCGCCGGCTCCCCACCTGAGCCGCAGCCCGACGAGTTGAACGACGACGAACGGTACAATTGGCTGGAACAAAGGACAAACATACTTTTATTCACCTTTATTAATGGTAATTCAAGGTGGAAAACGAGTTGGTGGTTTCAAACTTTCGCGCCTGGTAACGCCATCTACCGTAGTGTGAAGGAAGCTAACTAGCGCCATCTGTGATGAGTGGCTTAAATTACTTAGTGGTGATAAACGGTGTCTTTTTGACTTAGTCGCGACAATGACAGAAAGATGGCGCTGGCTTGCTAGTTCTTGAAAAAGCCGTAAGAGGGCCCGATTAACTGATTGAAATAGTTTGTCGTTAGAGGTAAAATGAAATTGAAATAAATGTTTTAAAACTTACCTTGCTAAGACATTGGATCCAAGGTTCTGCGGTCTCTTCCCAGAGCTAAAACAAAAAAAGGTGAATTAAATAAAACGTAGTTCAGGATTATCAAGGTACAAGGAAAAGTCTAATAAAGTGCACTAGCCAAGGCTTAGTTAGCTAATATTTCAGTTCTACTTTTTCATTGAAAAGGTAATAAAATTCTAGTTCCGTTTATATTTGCGTTTGCTTCGTTTTGTAGCGAAAGAAGGAAATATCTACGAAACATATTAGGTACTAAACATTCTGAGTAATGAGAGGAACGTAGGAAATTACAATAATTAGACCACAATGTTACGTATATACTAAGTGGTTCTTTCAGTCTAAACTGGCGCGCGGCTTCACAGCATTTAGGCACTAACATTTATATTTTAGACTGTAAACACAATTTTAGAAGAAACACGTATATTAGGGAGTGGGGGAAACAAAGTTAGTGTAACAAGTTTTTTTATAATTGTCGGTTTTATTTTAGGCATGCCAATATTTAGGACACAAAATCTTCAGACACTGTCCGAACCGAACTGATATTTTTAATTAATTATTTACCTACTGACTTTTCGGACTACATCAAAATATTGAAGCTGTTTAGTACCATCAGTTACAAGAGATAAAAAAATAAAAATATTACGTACTAAGAAAAACCCGTTACCAAAACTGAGTATTTTAGGATACCTTAGTCTTATTAGTTTTGACAAATAATAATAATTTAAAACTTATTTCTATTCATGAGAAAAAGTTATGTTTTATTCCAGGCCTAAAACTACAACTATGAAAAATTTCAGCCCGATCCGTTGAGTAGTTTTACCGTGAAGAAGTAACAAAAATCCATCCATGGTTAAAAATTCAGTTGCAACATTTGTCCCAAACAAACTAACAGGCCATGTTAATTAAAAGCTTTTAAAAATACAATCACACACTTGTAAGCTGCTTGTAAGATTCGTCTGTGGCGTGTTCATCAAACATTTTTGGGAAGTTTTTACAATCAAGGAGTACTTTTTCACTCATAGATGCGTTTATTTAATCTTTTAAGGGATAGTCACCATTGAAAAAGATAATAGATGATCTATGTAGATTATAAATCACAACGCTCTGACTTTCGTGAGACGTTTGAAATACTTTTCATAAGACGTTGATGGTCAACGGGTGGTTTGGTGGGTGCGTTTCCGTGAGACGTTAGAAATACTTTTACATTGCGAATGAGCACGTCTCTCATGAGACATTGGGAATAACTCGTCGTTTGCGTCGTCGTCGTGGCCGCGCCGCGGTGAGAGTGGAGTAATACTTCGTCTATTATTATAATGCGTGGCCTGTGATCATGATCAGACAAAAGATGTTTATGACACTCACATCTTCACATCCGGCTACAACTATGTCAATGTTATTCCAATCCATAACGATACCAACTAACTGAAATTTATTTCGCAAACTTAACGATAACCTCTTTTGTTCCTCGTGAGTAATGCACAAGCACATATCTCAATTATTGAACATGAAATATTATGTATGAAATGGTTAATCAGAACAAATTATGACTATTTAATAACCTACAGTTTAATTTTTGGGTCTATTAAGTAGTTAAAAGTTATGCTTATGCACATAGCAATTAGTTACATCTGTAGAGTTAAGCGCATTTTTATGTTATCGTGATATTTTAGCACTTTTTTCTAAATATGTGTAGTAAAATGAGGTGTACGGTACGCAAAAGTATTTTACACTCGGGACCAAAGGGTCGCGGCGGGCGAAGGTCCGTCTGCGACACAGGCGGTTGCGTGTTCGATTCCCGCCTTGGGACAAATGTTTGTTTCGGGTGTTCTGGGTATTTTCTATGTATAATATAAAATATATATCGAGTATTATGTATACAGTCAGTCATATTCAATAGAACCCTTAACACAAGCTCTGCTTAACTTGGGGCTACATTATTTATTTATTTATTCAGCATCGATCAACTCGGCTCCGATCGTGGTCCGTTCTCAGCACCAACCCACATCTTCTGGAATGGAATACACTTCATGATCTGTATTGAATATTTTGTCATCAAGAGTATTATATGCTCCACTCGATGGACCGACCACATTGTAGCCGCTACAATGTAGCTGTTGCAGGGAGTCGATAGATGGAGGTGACTTAGGAGTGTTATTCGTGGCTTCGTGTGAGGGAGGCCCATGTCCAGAAGTGGATGATTATGGGCTGATATCATGATGGCGATCAGTGAAATACTTTGAAACTAGGTTTGGTCAGTTCAATTAATTTATTGTTCACATTAGTGAGTTTGGTCATTATTAGTATTGCTTTAGATAAGACCATATGACCCCTTGGATGCATGGAATGGACAGACGTCCGCAGGGTATTAGAGAAATCGCCAGCAAATGAGACATGGCTGCGCGCGCGCCGTGAAATTGTGCAAGAAAGTGTTACCATGCACCGGCGAGCCTATGCAGTTGGTGATAGCTGGATTAGTGGTAGAAAGTCTGGCTTTTTTATTGGTCAAGCTTAGTTCCGCAACACCTAACTAGTGCTTAGTGTTAAGTTAGTGTTTTTATAATTGATACTGGCTCCTAACCGCTGTTTTGCTCGTATTTTAATAAATATACATTATAGCGTTATTCCTGGTCTAAAGCAAAGTACGCCCAAGATTTTTTTTTATTCCATTTATTTTGTCGTATTTTAAACTAAAATATATAATAGCCTTATTCTAAACTAAGGCCATGTATCCAAGTAAATTATTAATCCCAATTATTCTGTAGTTTTGACGTAACCGTAAAAATAACAAACATACGAGTATGTACATCCACACTTTTAAATTACCTCATAATGCCTATTATTGTGGCAAGGTTCTAAAAGAAACCTGGACCTGAGGGATGATAACCTTATTCTTAGACGAATAATTTTCATAATCAGACCCGTAGTCTCACAAACTACCCCATACAAACAATCAGTTTCAATATTTTACCTCTGTCTGTATAATAATTTATGTATATCGAACAATCTTTCAAGGTAGGTACATATATATATATAGCTACTCGGTTTGCATTGCATTCAATTCAATGTTGTTACTGTTGTTAGCTTCTGACTCATGCTTGCATTTTTATTGTTATCATAATCAAACACAGAACAGCTTGCACAACAAAACAAAGGTTATACATTAATGATACCATGTTTATGAGAATATAGTTGAATAAAAAAAACGCTCATACAAAAGACATAAACGCGCTACTTTTTATAAACGCGATAGTAACGGCTCCGTCATTATTCTCGACATAACGGCTAAATGGATCTAAATGAAATTTAGCAAGATGTTAGTTTGTATCGTGGGGAAAAGCCCTGGGCATATTTTTCTACCAGGAAAGACGCATGCTAAATCGCAGGCAGAAAGTAGTTTTTTTACTATTACACTTAATATCTAGGACAAATCATTTAGATTAGACATTATACATAATTTAATATTTATTATTATATTATTAATTTTATTACACCTTCAATATGTCCATATATGAAACACTTAGACACGAACTTAATACTAATAACTACATATTATCTATTTCAATACACTTAGACAACTTAATACTAACTATATCTAGTATGGCACAATCGGCGGCCTTATCGCTGACAGCGATCTCTAGCTTGTTGTGATTTAGTTTTTGCCAATGTTCTCAGTGGATCTGTATCTCCTGATAAGTCCATTCTAACTTTTATAGCATTGAGCTTGTGCAAATCAAAATATGGCGTAGCCTACATTTAAACTGCTACTATTACTGTTATTGTTCCGTTTCTCATTTCCATGATCACGGGCCATATAGTAACCCGGTCCTTTGGGAGGCATGCGTGGAGCCGAATCCAACAGCACAGAGGCCCTTTATGAGAATTAATCTAAAGGGGAGCTACACATAGCGGGTATCATCCTTGGTTGCACAATATGATACACCTGAAGATGATATCCGCTAGGTGTAGAGACTATTTCAAAGGAAACAAAAAAAGCCATGTTATTGTGGTGAATGGATGGACTGGGTAATTGGGCTATGGGGGAGACTATGGACGCCTGCCATAAACATACTCTCAATACTGTTACAAGCGGCAGACGGTGGCTTGCCGAATGCTGGATGGGTTCCTCAAAATGTAATGTTGTTCCGTTTATTTATTACTGGTATTATTAATTATTTTAAATCTGTGATGGATTTCCTGTTTCTTGTTTTTTATATGTTGTGTCTCGTCTCGTACGTGACGCCAGCTGCATTGTTCCGATTGAAGACCAGCGTTGTTAGACCAGCATTGTTGCCTACCGCTATTACAAAATATGCTGAGTCGGACGCCATTTTGTAGCTTTAAGTTTCATTGATGTACTAAGTCTAATCAGGGTACGTTATAAGTTCTTAATTTAAGTAGGTACCTATCTACCAATTTCATAAGGTAATGGTGTTAGTAGTACTTAGGACTGTAACAAACTTACCCCCTTATTCATATTGGTTTGATAACTTAAAACAGCTGCTAAGTAGTGTTATTTCTCACTTACGTCAATAGAAGAAGACAGAGTTAGAATTAGCAATGCTTTAAGTTAGCAGACTATTATGAATAACGGGGTTAGTCTGTATCTTAGCTACAAATAAAGATTTTCTTATTATTCTTTATTCTTATTTTATTACTGTCTATTTCGCTATATTTCCCCATATAGCGCTAATACATGTTTCAAAACACATGATGTAATTTCATGTTTATTTTGGTGTTTGCTAAAGCGATGCTCACGTTTTCGGCTGATACCTTATGCGTGTAGTTACATCATTATAAAATTGTTCCTAAAGACTGCTTTGGTTTCATAAGCAGTAATTTGAGGGAAATTACACACTTTGTTACATCATTTCCGTCGTTTAATAAAACCTTATTTTAACAGAATTCGAAAAAAGGAGGAGGCTATATGCTCGGCTGTATTTAATTTTTTATAATATATATATATATATATATATACATATAATAATAAGATTGGACAATCCACACAGCATCATCTAGCCCCAAGCAATATATTACATAAGGTAGATATTTTTTTATTATACATATAAAATACCCAGAACACCCAAGACCAATATTTGCAGATCGTACAAACATTTGTCTCAAGGCGGGAATCGAACCCGCAACCTCCTGCGTCGTTTATATACATAAGTCAAAAGTCCGTCGATTCTGGGCCATTTATGGTCCGATTTGGATGATTCTTTTGATGATCCCGAGGGTATCTATAAAATTTCTATAAAAACAATTTTTGAGGGAGATGTGTCCCGTAAAAATTAAAAAATCTGTTTTAAAGTAAGGGTTTCGAAGTCAGCTTTTACGTTTTTAAAACAATTAAACTATCAATATCGTGCAGTGGCAGTGATGTAAGTAGATCTAGCAAACATTTTGGATAGGTACTCACATGGTACACTTATTCGGTTCCAGAATCGTATATATGTAGTTATTTTTGGTAAAGACTACAAAATCAATGATAATATTGGTGAAAAATGTTTTATGACATATCATCATAGAAAACCGCAGAGGTACGAAACAATTTTTGGATTTGTAAACTTTTTCATCATTTCATTCGTCACCCGTCCGTTTCAGAACTCGAGTTTGAAATTTGTCAATTATGCGTTGTAGAAGTTTGTTTTTGTTTTTAGTGATAAATAACCTTGCTGTTACCTTGTTGTTTTCTGTTCTTGTTAACAGTTGTGATGTATTCAATCTTAAATAAGTGCGTAATCAGGTTGCTATAAAAGTGTTAAACAACAATGTTAAATATTGTTATTTGTCTATTTGTTTCATTTCTATTAATTTTTTTAGGAATTTGTGTAAATTTTTCTTCGTTAGGTTCCCATGCCATTCGTCAAATATCTTAATTTATAAATGAAATACCTCCCTTACTAATTCAGTTTTAAGTATTAAGTTAAGTAAAATTTCAAGATTTCTAAAGTAAACTTTAAAATTTTAGCTTGCAACATTTTTTCATCGCTTGGTTAGTTTGCATATTTGGGTAAAATCTAGTTTATAACAACAATGTACATTATGTACCTACTACTGTAGTTTATAAGTATCTTACTCTGTTTTGTGAACTAATAAATAAAATAAATAGAGAAAAGCCTTTGTTGACACAAAACATTTGATTAGTATTCTAAAATTGACACTGGTTAGTATTCTAAAATTGACACTGTTTAGTATTCTAAAATTGACACTGGTTAGTATTCTAAAATTGACACTGGTTAGTATTCTAAAATTGACACTGGTTAGTATTCTAAAATTGACACTGGTTAGTATTCTAAAATTGACACTGGTTAGTATTCTAGAATGGACAAAAAATTTAAAATAAGAGAAAGTCAATAACACCTTGTTTCTTTTTTTAATAACTAGAACACTACCAAAATATAGCAATAACTAAATATAACTAATAACTGTAAAAAAAATACTTGTCTAAGTGCTTATTTTGTAAGCCTAAAGAACAATATTAGAATGAAAAAATATTTAGTAACAATACCGCGTACAACCTTCTCTGATAGTATTCATCGAAGTAAGTTATCTACTATTTTCGTCTCTCCACGAGACATCTTCAGGACACCACAATACTCGACCTTGACATTGAGATTGGTCAGCACAGCAACACCGACAGAGTCCCGCAAGTGATGTTGCCTCTCCGAGCTCCTCGCGCCAAGTAGACTTGGGAGACGAAACTAGTAGACAACTTACTTTGATGAATACTATCAGAGAAGGTTGTACGCGGAATTGTTACTAAATATTTTTTCATTCTAATATTGTACAATGGATTTCCGCAAAGTAACGCCTGAATCTATTATTTTTTGTATTTTATTTTTAAGCCTAAAGAAATAAAGTTATTGATTCTGATTCTGAACTGATTGTGAGTTACGTATCCTTTAACATCCTATCTACTACTTATATAAATATATTTACATAGTTTTAGTTTTTGTTATTCAAATTTACATATTATTTTTATTCTTTGTTATAAGCATGTATGAGGCCACCTTATGCACCACGGTCTCCACGGCAGACCAGCGCTATGGTATGATCTGCTCTACCATAACACATGCTGCGTGGAGTCCGATTTTGACAGTTTTTCTTTTTATTTAAGTTATTTACTATATATTACTCATCTGTTCTGGCAAGTAAAAATCTTGTTAATTTTCTTTTTACTACTACAGCCTTAGGCAGGCAGTGTTCTACAAAGCACTTCCTGTTTAGTAACGGCAAAGTTATAAAAAGCAGGTCAAATTAAAATAATAAACTAAAAGAATTATATATGCAAAAAAAACCATATCACATAATGACTAATAGATATATCTAAATGTTTTACTATACGTTTACTAAGGCTAAGCTATAGGTAGTTCTGTTCGCTCTCAGTCGAATCAGATCATAATATTATGAATAACAATGAATAAAATTTTCAAATAACATTACTCCTATTTCCTTTGCTCAGATACATTGTTCCTCTATGCCTGTACTTGGTTATAGAATCTTAAATATTTTTTGTATACAAAGAGTGTACGAACTCCAAGATAATATTGTAGCATTATTTATTTACCTATTTTACGATCATTTATCATGTCTATTTACATGTATTTAGTACTTACGAGGTCTCTGTAATTTTTTAACCGACTTCAAAAAAGGAGGTTTTCAATTCGTTTGAATGTAATTTTTTTATGTATGTTACGCAATATCTCCGCCAATTATGGGTCGTTATTGAAAATCCTTTTACTATTGTATAGAAAACGATCCGATTTTTATCCCCAGGGGATCAGTATTTATCCTGCAAAACTTTAAATAAGTGTAAAAGTAAGGGAATTTGAAGTCGGTTTATCGTTTTTTAAAACACGTGATATTATGGCTAATCAACTTTGAAAAAGACCTGTGATTTGAGTGGCAGTATCAGCAGTAGCTTGAATTGCGTCATTAATGTTATATATGCATAATGTAATGTATTATATTATATTAGTATCATTATTATTCTTTGGCCATCGTTTTTTCGGATGAATGTGAATCACTCGCCTTAGTTTGGAACACTTGAATGTTTATGAGGTGACGTGATTCATTGAATTTTGAATCCATGTTGTTTTTATTGCAGTAAACAAAGAAAATATTTTGTCCATTGTATATAATTAAATATGTGCGTTTTACGTTATCATATTATATTTGACAGAGAAATATATTGAACTCGGGAGCAATAAACTTTTATAGTTAATAAGGGAGGCAAAGAAAATTCAAAAAGACGTTGATGATTGGTTCTCAATATGTCCCCGTTATACAGGATGACTGGAAATTGCTCGTATTCCTCTCGGGAGAAGAAACTGTGACTAATTTAGAACGATTTAACCCCTATCACTTGGGGGTCGGAAATCCGCCATTTTCGAGAAAATTTACTTTGTTTTTATTTTAAGTAAAATCCGAATTTTGGTATATTATACAAAAATTATCCATTTTTGACCTGATTTTTTCTATGATCTGATAGTTTACTAATTGGCCAACCTCTTTAAAGCTAAAAACTGTGAAATTTACTGTATGATTTTATTTTGTATGTTAATACTTGCAATTAATTAAAAAAAAATCTTTACAGAAGTGTCTTTATCACAAATAGATGTATGGAAGTTGTAAAAAGAATTGTAATTAAATGTCAGTATTCATTAATCTGTCAGATCATAGAAAATTTCAGGACAAGAATATTATCATAGACAAGTCATAATATTTTTTAAATAAATTTTTATTGCCTAAATTAGTTTTTTTTTTTAAATAAAAACAAAGTATATTTTCTCGAAAATGGTGGATTTTCGACCCCCAAGTGTGAGGGGTTAATTTTTTTTAAATAAGTCATAGTTTCTTCTCCCTAGAGGAATACGAGCAATTTTTCGCTTTATAGGTAGGTCATTAAATATGTACCTACCTATTTCAATAAGTGGATGCACTGTTTATACCTATATGTACTAACTAAAGCCGTGGGGTCGCGGCGTACGAATATCGACCCCTCCAACTCAACCCGTGGATGTCGTAAAAGCCGGCTAAGGGAACCTACCAGAGGAAGGGCAGCAGCGTCCTTCTGAGTATTTTTAAACACCAACACTGCGATCACCAATCCGCCTGCCAAGCGTGGTGATTATGGCAAATCCCCCCTACATGGGAGACCATCCACTCGATGGACCGACGACATCGTAGCGGTCACAGGGAGTCGATGGATGGAGGCGTCTCAGGACCGCTATCTGTGGCGTCGTACGGGGGAGGCCTATGTCCAGCAGTGGACGTGTATGGGCTGATGATGATGATGATGATGATGTACTAACTATAATAAGTAATACCTGCAATTATTAAGTTAAAACCTACTAAGTTAAATAATAATAAATTTTAAGTGATAATTGGCGTGAAAATTTATTTTCTTTACGTTTTCTTCGTAATCAACCACTTCATAAGCAACCATTAAATCGAATATGGTAATACGGTATGGTATGGTATAATGGTAGTCTACCACCATCTAGATCTCTTTTTAAGTAGTCTTTTCCATCAGGTAAACTCACTCAAGTTTGATCGGAATGTTACCTACTAAATCAATTTCATGTCGGTGAAATTACTAAAACCTAGGTCCCTAGGTACCTAGGTACCAATATAACTTAGTCTGCGTGACAATTTGCCATAAACACATGTTTTAGATTGATAGATATAAATTGTTCTAACACCAATTTGTATTTATGAGGCAATTAATTCACCTATTAACAACATTGATTTGAGTGCATTTTCAGGTTTTTCGTAGGTAAAATTTTGTAGTTGATAAATTAATATATATTTTTAAATTAAAACTAATAGGAAATACATGATATTGAACTCAATTATTTCCACAGAATATTTTAAGAAATAAAGTACCTATTATTACGGTGAAGTTCATATAGCAAAATAAGTATTGTTACCAAATAAAAAAAACCAAAGCAATTATTGCTAACACACATAATCAGCAATTTGTCGCTAACCTGTAGGGCCGCTTTCTGTAATGCATGTAAACACCGTTCCGCTCCAGCTTTACGGAATTACACAAATTGAACCGGAACAAATACAAATACAGCACAAAACAAAGCACTCGAATTTAGGACATCACTTCATTTGCATATCAATTAACTATAACTGCATAACTATAAAAAAAAGAATCATTTTAAATTTGAATTTGAATTTTAAAATCGGAACGCGGCGTGCGTTGTCGTGCGTAGCGAGTAACCGTGGTACTAACGCATCGCGAGGCCGTGGATAGTGGTCATCGTGGTAACTACGAGCTATTCAGACAACACAATGGCTGGTACCTACTGCTAAATTATTTATTACAGTGCACGACATTCTCTGTGAGCTGAATTCAGTCGATTATGAAGCTGATGTTGCCATGACTCGATATGGGAAAGTCGCACAGGAATTAAGGAACATTGTTTGGTATGTTCACATGCGTTCAATTGGTATTTACTCTACCAGGTGATTTCTGGGGTTGGTATTTTATATTGCTATACGCTGGAAGGTAGATATTTGCAAAATAATATTTACTTAACCTGTGAAGGATCCTTTCAAAACATAGAACATCCCTCAAGGATCACGACGACGATATTTTTGGCCTAAAGCACTTAAATGCTTTAGGCCAAAATCTCAAGAATTACTAGGTCCTTGTGATATTTCAACTAATTTACTTAAAAATTATAATTTACTCAATTTGTTCTAGATATATAATTATACTAGCTACATACTTTTATATAAGATAATTTACTTAAAAAATATTTACTACTTATCTCAAAATAATTATTAACATTTGTGATATTTCAACTTATTTTTCTATAATATTTTTTATATAATTTCTTGAAGAATCTGCGTGGAGCTAGATAAGTCAAATAAAGATGTAAAAGCTGTGAAGCAAGCCTAGTTTGTCAATTGTTCAGGTTTTTGTATCCTGTTTTGCTTCTTGGCATGCAACATAGCTTTTTTTATTAATTTTCTAGTGTAGGTTTTTCCCGGTTTAATAGTTATTCGAAGTCAAGAACGATCTAGAACTAAACAAATGTTTTATTTGTATGAGTTTCCTCTATCCTTTAATATAAGATAGATTGTGCGCCGAGATTTTGTAAAAACAAATATAACCAAGCGATGTCCGATGTTAGGGCCAATATCTTAAAATCCTACTACCTTTAATCCATTAATAGCTTTATCTAGATTAAGATAAGATCTAGATACATTATTTCACCAAAAAGAAATGAAAACAAAACTGCACTTTATTTGCGACAACACAAATTACAATTTGCAACAGACTGCCTAGTTGACCACAAACTCATTTCATGTTTAAAACTATCAAAAAACGCAAATGAATCAAGACCTGTTTCAAAACTTGTGGTCATTTCAAATCATTTGGCCCTGACAAATAGTGTCCATTCTGAGACAGATAAATTAAGTTCTCAAGGTGCAAGCACAAAAGGTGAGGCTAGCGTGACTGCTTGACAGGAAGCCCAGCTTTGGTTCTCACATTTACGATGGAGGTTCCGCTAGTTATTCATACCATTCTACTTGGTACACACAGATACAGTTAGCGTTATTGATAACTTTATAAGTGACTCCCCGTTTACTATGGAGAAATACATAAAAAACTAAATGCATACACACATAAAAAAATACATACAGCCGAACATAGAACCTCCTCCTATTTTCGAAGTCGGTTAATAATGGCATGTTACCTATCGGCAGGCAAATTGCACCAAACATGTACAATCGGTTACAACAGCCACCGATCTGATTTGAGTTTCATAATCAAAACAAAAGTGGG
Source organism: Eupithecia insigniata (assembly GCA_947859395.1). Lineage (NCBI taxonomy): Eukaryota > Metazoa > Arthropoda > Insecta > Lepidoptera > Geometridae > Eupithecia > Eupithecia insigniata. The sequence continues at coordinate 5,217,749 of OX402002.1, forward strand.
ATAGAAAAATGTATTGTTATAAGAGTTATTAGTGAAAAATCCGAGTGGGGTGGTAACTGTGGTAAGTGGTAGCACGCCGCCAGCCGAACGGAACACATTCACTTTCTTGCTAAGAATCCCGCCTGACGGTGGATTTTACTATGTAACTATGACCAGCTTCAGCACACGGTTTCGCTTGCCTTATTAGAATTAAACATGGTATTAGAAAACAGGTATGCTCTTCCGAGACACGATGGTCACGTGGGTGTCGCCAGGCTACGTCATCGTCGCCATCGGCGAATGAGAATACGACTCTGTTTCCTGGTGTTACCAGTAGCGTACAATCGTAACTCCCCGAACTCCTGTATAAATCTGATAAAACTATGTGGTTTTTTATTCACTAATTATTTATCACATTGACTCGTGTTTAACTAACGCTGTTTTGACTGATCTAACAAATATAATTGACGATTGACATTTTTTATTGATTTTTCAATCACTATTGTTTCCCAACTTCTACATTTTGTTGAAATGAAGTGGCAACTGGACAGTGACGTCACCTGGCGACACTCCCGGAAGAGCCTACCTTGTTTTCTTATACCATGGAATTAAATATGTTTTATGCTATTCCAGTTCGTGAACAATCGGTCCATACTAATCACTATTACTATACGTTCCGAATGATTATACGAGATGCGGTCGTAGACATCACCGGATCTTCGCCTAAAACACTCCGCGAACGCAGCATGCTAAACATGATTCTACACTACGCGCGCTCAACCTATTGAATAAACTACTGGAGTTCCAACATGTAGACCTGTTCAATGATAGCCTAGCTTGTATTTATAGGTTCTAAGATTGTACTTAACTTTAAATTGGTTTTTTGACCTAGATAGTAAGCAGTTTGGTGTAAAATGTACGGGGCTATCAACTTTTAATAAATAAATGTCTAATGTTAAGGAGTTATAGCAAAATAATAATCGGCGTTCCTTTGCAGGTCGCAACGCCGAGGCTGGGCAGTGAATGCATTTAATGAAATTAAAACCTAGCTAGTCACTAGGTTATCCATAATAAATATTATCGGATTTACTGAGATGCGGCACAAAAAAAATAAAGGACCAGGAATTATATAGTGTATTTGTTATTCAAAAAATTATCGGATAATTACCTACTTACAGTATTTGACTCTGACAGAGTTTTTCGGCTTTTTGTCAAAGCTTACATGCGATGATGAAAAGCAAGCAGCGACATAAAAGAAGTTGAACTGTTCGATATTCTTTGGAAGTTGGAAAACACCATCCTTATTCTACACAAATAACTTGTCTTGACAAAAATCATTCTTGGCCGAAGACAACGCTAAAACTACTGAATATATCAGATTGAAAATTTGCTCACAAAAATTATAACCGAATAACATAAATTATCATGAGCTACTTTTCATTCAAAAATAAAACGCGTGTAAAACCGCGGGCAGCAGCTCTTATAAGATACGAGTAGGTTCAGGTTTGCCTAATCTAATTCTGAGAACTGGGATCTGCACTGACATCTCACATAGGAGTGTATTGTAACAATACAGGTTTGCCTAATTTTGGTTCAAAACTAGGTTTCGCTTATGCCAAATGAGAGCAAAATATTTCTATAAATCTAAAATAGTTGTTAATATACACAGGATGGTGACTCATTCACTGAAAGTAAAATAACACTGCGACTCGCGTATTGTTTTAGCACAATGGAATGCACCAAAACAAATCTTCAAGACGAGAGTGAATAGGTAGGTCTTATAGACTTTCGTCATACATCTTCCACGCCACATCGTCACTTGCCATCAGGTGAGATTGTGGTCAGACGAACTATCCTACTTTAATATTATAAATGTCAAAGTTCTTATGGATGGATGGATGGATATTTGTTACTCTTTAAAGCAAAAACTACTGCACCTATTAGGCTGAAATTGGTATTGGTATAGTTTGGGACCTGGAATAACATATAGGCTATTTTTGATCCCGATAAAACGCGGGCGAAGGCGCGGGCAGCAGCTAGTTAATTATAAAAAAAAGGCTTCTTATGCTATCACAAAAATGAATACCTCATCGGCATAATTAAACGGCGTGAATTCGATTCAGCAAGCAGTTTTTGACTTTATTGTCTTGTTTATATGTAAGTATATACTTATAATGTATTCACTAGCTGTGCTCGTGACTTCGCCCACGTATAATTTTATATATTTTACGCGGAACGCTAATTGCTTGATAGTTAGTCTGCGGGATGAAGACAAATCCAACAAATCAGAGAAAAAATCTGCCAATTTATCGTCCATCAATATGCATCGGTTGACCGAAGTTCTTTTACAGACGATTTATTTCTACTGGTCATTTGTTTGTTATTTTATGTTATTTGCTCCATGCAACTCTAAGCTAATTTTCCAAAGGTATTTGGATGGTTTTTCGATTGTAACTCAGCTATCACAAGCTATTTTATTAGTAGATTTTGTTACTCATCCTATATATGTCCTAGCGTTTAGGTAGTTCTTTTGTTTTTAATCTAAAAGAGAGCGTTATATCTTTTATACCATAAAAAAATTTACTATAGAGAACGAAATATGTACGCTTACAATGCCGTACATCTTTCGTTCAATACCGTACAAAGCCGCCAAAGAATAAATGAAAATAAAGAATAAACCATTTATCAAGAAGCAAATAGGAAAAATGTTATACCTACGTATTAGAAATAAGCTTTTTATGCCTCTACAGTGGTTTGTTTTGTTGAACAAACAAATAAAGCACTTTCAGTCTAAGTTTCATTTCATTGCGAAAAGAGTTTGGTGGCCAGGCATCAAATATGTAATTAGCTTCTCTACGTGTAGTCAACTAAAAAAACTACTTTAAAGGCATTAAAAATATAATACATTTTCTACTTCTTATTTATGATTCGGAAAAATGACATTCGTAAAGGAGTTTGGTTAAGGTTAGTGAAAAAAAAAAACAAAATAAAGCTTACTGTCTCATTGAGCCCCAACGACGATGTGGCAGATTCTCCTGGTGGCTACGGAAGATACAACACAAAACTTGAACACAAGCAAAAAAAAAGCATAAGAAAATAGGTATGACAAAAAATTGTGGTAGGTGAAAAAAAAGCTTGGCAGTGAAAGAATCAAAAAAGTGGTTAAAAAGTTTTTTGTAAAATTTGGGTTAAATTGAAAATGTAAGCCCAGGTTTTTAAGTTCTGCCTCTAAGTATAAGATGTGTTCCTTATTATTATTAGACAAAACAAACGAATTATCCCAGAATACTAAGATACCAAATGTAAATATGTAATAGAAACCCCTCAAACAGCGAATTCAGAAACTTGCAGAAGTCCCACGAGCGTTTACATGTTACAAGTCACTTGCTCAAGTCAACTTCCGCAAATTTTATTGTCAGTGGGACACTTCGTAATTGATTTCATCAGAACACTCACAGAAGAACAAAAATGAAAATATATGTAAAATACTTGGTAAGTAGGTAAAATACGGGTTAAGTTCGGATAGATGCCCCAGAAGGGATTCTCAGTAGGGTTTGCCCCACTGCCCTACTTCCAAAAATCATAATCAAGTTTTGATAGGCTATGTGACATAGAAAATAGATAGATTGATAAATCTTTATTGTACCATACAAACACAAAATACAATAGAGAAAGAAATGGTGAGATTCAAGGACGTAAAAAGAGCGGCCTTAGTGCTTTCAGCTCTTCCAGACTACCTTGGGATGGATTGGACATAAGAGAAAAATATAGACGGTGGTATATTAATTTTGACTAATCAATACTTAATTGCGCATTTCAGAAGTCAGGATGTTTGGTAATTGTTAAGTCTGGATAGTTGCATCAGTTGTGTTGTGATAACTGAGGCGACTATCCAGACTTAACAGTATCCATAGGTATACAAATAGTTATCGTCCACAGTATCTACTTACATACAATAATGAATAACATAAGTGAAATTCAAATGAATAACATAAGTTGGGCTTGGTTTGGTACCTGGGTGGAGTTCTGCGTAAACTGGTCCTAGTCCAGGAATGCCTGTTCAGCTGGTTCCCGGGACTTCGTGTGCCATTCTCCGCCCTGTAAATTAAAGAACAAGAATTAAAAACAAGCAGTTTAAGATACTTGTCGATTTGATTATACTTGAAATTGTATTTGGGAACACTAGATTTTTATCTCGTCTCCAAGCATTAAAATTTTAGTACTTTTGTTCAGATTTGTTGACACCGTTTGCAGCTAACTCTAAGCTCGATTAACGGTATTATATTAATTAATAGCTATAAGTACATAAATTTTACTTATATTTGCAGGGGGTCTTCGATATTTTCAAATAAACAATTTGTTATCCAGTTGCTTCTCGCATCCAAGATCAGTAAAATTTAATACGTAAAGCGGTGTGTTATACTTGTAATAAAACATCAACACAACAGAAATAAAATGAAATCGTCTCAAATGGTATCGTAAACTTTATGATAAACAAGTCTGTCAAACTGCAGGTCTATAAAAACCTTAATTTTATGAATAAAAATTGCAAAATTGTCTACGTAAATGCTGCTGGTCTTTTATCTCAAACGATCTTGGCACATCTGCAGTTTGATCGTTTAGTTATCGACCAAGTTATGCAATATGTCGCGTCGTACAAACTATAAAACTTTAATTGTCTAAAATAAAAACAACTTCCGTCCATCCTCTCAGTTATTCGTATTAGATTTGAAGATCAAGATGCTTCAGGGATATTTCTATAGAGGTTTCGGATTGGAACTATCGAATAGTATCCCAATAAAAATTCAACTTAGACGGGAGTTGAACCCGTAGGAGCCCCTCAGTACGCGAATTACGCTGTGTTGCCAATTGAGGTAGATATAGTACACAGATTAGGTACCTAATATTAATTCGTTATAGTGACCGACGAGTCAAAAATCTTTGGGAGTTCCTACGGCCTCTAGGGCCTTTGCCCTGAATGTGAGGGATTACTACTATAATACGTACTATAATAACAAATCCTGTACTTTATTAGTTTTCTGTGTAAATGTAATGTGTCAGAATTCGAATATTGCTTAACGAAGTCCTTAAAAGGGGTTAGACATCTTGATTTGACTATACCTATAGCAGTTATGACTAAATGGCTTTCTGCCTAAATCTTGATATGACCACATCGCATTAGGACTAAATAGCTATATGACTTTATATATACGACCGGTTATAGAACGTAACTAAAGACATGAACGAGACCATATTTTGGCGCACCTAGTCATTTTGACTATTGAGTGAAATTTTGATGTCCACCCTGATCCTACTTTTTATCATAGAGGAGCTTTACAGCACTTGAGAAAAGGCCTTCCTCCATTTCACATTAAAAGCCGGTTGTTCGTAAGCTGATCATCTCTATAAATGATGAAATCTCTTGTCAACGTCCTAGACCTTCTAACCTGACGTTTCAATGTCAATTCGATTCTATGACTGCCAAAAAACTTGTAGGTACGACCTACGGCCGTTGTAATTAAGTACTTACCATGTCCCTGATGATTACTTAGTTCAGTCTACGAACAACCGGTTGTATGTTAAAATAATTTGATTTTTTTTACTAATTGTTACGCTTCGGACTTTCTACGACAAATAACCAATCTCCTATCGCCAGAATTGTTCCTTGCATTCAAACTCCACGTAAGACAATTCTCACAACATCGTAAGGCTGTAGACAGCAGCGCCTGATTCCCTTTACAAAGACCACGCTTCTTTGAGATAAGAGTAAACCCACGTGTTTTGTGGTGCTTCAGGGTCAGCTTCTCCGTAGCACTCGAAGTTCTCCACATCGGATATGGAGTTGGGGCTGGAGTCCGTAGTAGGATCCGACTGGCTGGATGGATCAGCTCCGTTCTGGAAGAGATGAGAGGAATGTGATTGGCTATCTTCTCTCACTTGTGGACATAAAACTGAAGTGAGGCATATTATTTCTTATTTGATAATACGAGTAATTTATTATTTACAATTTGACCTGTCTCAGAGCTTATCTTCTTGCCTAAAGAAAAAAACGCTGATTTCTGATATCAATCATCAGTAATAGTAGGGAAAATATTTTATCTATCTCCCGGTTGTTCATCATCGTCATATCAGCCTGAAACGTGCTACAAACGACCAGGGCTAGACATAGGCCTCCCCATATGATGCCGTACGCCTCGCCTTGGTCCAGCGGCAGCCTGTATCAGTATTGCAATTAAATTATTTTTTTATTTTTATCAGTAATTTTATTATATATTTATATTATATAATAATACCAATATCTATATAAAATATCTATACTATATTATATTTTACCTGTAGTTTCCTAGGCAGGTTTCCCGGCGAGGAGCGCGGCGATTTCCTCTGAAACACGCTGGGCGCCATCATTGCCGCCGGGACCGTCAGCTCTGAAAACAAAGGAAAACAAATTATTTTTTAATATGACCTAGGACATTGTCTATGACTTCGAGCAGGAACTAACATAGGTACAGAAAACTTTAATTGGAAAATGTGTACTTGATTTTACATAATTAAATAAACAAAAATAACACAAATAGGTAAGTGCTACCTACAAAATAAAATGAGAAATAATAAAAGATTTAATAAGTACATCATCATCATCAGCCCATACGTCCACTGCTGGACATAGGCCTCCCCCGTACGACGCCACAAATAGCGGTCCTGAGCCGCCTCCATCCATCGACTCCCTGCGACCGCTACGATGTCGTCGGTCCATCGAGTGGATGGTCTCCCATGTAGGGGGTGATACATATAAGTACATATGTAAGCAAAAATAATATGAATAATACTCGTTACAATCATAATTCATATTTCGCCATGAGAACTTGCTTTGCCTCCTAAAATTTGGAGGTTCAAATGCATAAAGTTTGAATAAAGATGCTTGCAGAATATAGTAATCCAAAAAATCTACACGTATCTAAAGAATCTTGAACTCATTAGTATTGCACAGTAGTTAACATTATAAGAAGCGTATCAATGAACGATAAGGTTTTATCTATCTTTTATCGTAATTTGTTTTGTACGTGGGCACCGTCAACATTTCTTATAATCAACAGAACGCATGAAATTCACAAAGACAGTCATAGAGAAAAAAACTCGCTGCTGTACAATATTTTGTGAAGTATAAATAAATTTGGAATTTAACATTTACGGACGATAAATGAAGTAATTATGTTCTACAATGAGGTCAGAAAACGGTTCTTCGCCCTAATCGGTATAACGGCATAGCATTCCTGAGCGGGATAGCTAAGTACCTTTTTACGAGCACCATGAGGAAGGACAGAATAGATTGCATTTCTTGTGTAGGTAAGCTTATTACAAACTGCATTAATTTATGAAATGAAATAAAGTCAGTCTTTTATTCTTTCATGCAAAAATTATCAATAAATAAATTCAAACAAACTATCAAACATATCCTTTGTAAAAAGGCTTATTACAAAATATCAGATTATCTAGAGGATAAAAAAGCATGGGACGACTTTTGCTCCAACTCGAAAACTAACAACCTAACAAGGTAAAGGTTTCTTGTTCGCTTCTTTACTTTACCTTAAAAAGATTGAAGTGAACAAAAAATCAAAGTGATCACTTTATTTCCCTGTTTTACTTATGTAATTTTAATTTTGTGACGTGTCCAAGGGTCCTGTAAGGTCTAAAGGAAATAAAGCACTTTGATATTTGATATCTGAAGTTGTTGTCGTGATTGTTATTGTAGTTGCTGTCATCAGAGGCTTACTGACAACATTTGTGACAAACAAACACTGCAGCAAAACTAAAAAATAGGCATAGTTATAAAGACTATACCGTGTTCATGTTCGTACCAGAGATAGCCAATTGCACGACCTGACAAGCAGCTTCGTCAGCAAGCCTCCAGCACACGCACCGGCTAATGACGACATGACTCTTCAGCACCAGCAACACATAGGTCCGTATAAAGAGTTCTTACATCGTTGTGGTTCATACCATAGACAGCCAGTTGCACAGTCCGGCAATAGGCCGCTAGCAGTCTCGCTAGCATCCGCAGGATCTGCCAGCACGCCGCCAGCACCCGCACCAGCTGATCCACATCACTTTTCAGCACCAGCACCGCTCCCCACACAGACACCGGCATTTATAATATATCCGCTCATCTAACGCGTTTGTTTATCGCGGAGTTTTTGGCAATGTTTGCTGGCTGTTCTTCGGTAATTTTTCCTACTACAGTAAGTAATTTTTTTATTATTTTGCGGGTAGTTTTCGACACGACTTCTTTATTTCATATTTTGCTTGACCTAATTTATGACCGTTTCGTTTGTGGTTTTCTATTGCTGATTAGTCACAGATTAGGTAATGACAATGTTATTACATGGTAATGTTTGTTTTAGTGATATGTATTTGTGTCTTTTTTTGTTTTAGTGTTGGATTATTTTCTAAATTTTACCTCATTGTTGAAGTGCCCTTGATTTTGTTATCTTTTTAAAGTGCGCAAGGCATATTTTAATTCTACAAATACGCAATTGTGTGTTTCGTTTCGTTTTTTTATGTTAAATTGTATTTACCATTAGTCTAAACGAAACACGACATTGCATATTTGAGAACCGGCATAATAATGCTTTTCCCATTTCGATTAACATTTATAACAGTTGTTCGAGAAAGGCAAAACAATAGCGTATTCAGGTGAACTGATAAGAGGCTGCCAATTTAATTGCGCGTTATCATTAGAAAGTTGGAGCTAACAATGCCGCGGTAAAATTCTCTGATAACAGAACTATGGGGACGATTGTGAAATGCACAGATGAAAAGATACGGGTAGCAACACACCAGTGATTCAGTACGCAAGAAATTCTACATAGTAAAGGTAAAACTTTAGAATCTATCATGATTATTAATCAAAATAACATAGAACGATCATTGAAAAGCTTCAAACAACACAAATAGTCGTAATTTTCCCGATATAAGTGATACTAGGAAGACCTTAAAAAATTTGAGACGAAGTAGCGAAAACATCTTATGGTTAAAACATAACATAATTTGCTAAATGTTGCCAGCGAGAAGAGACACTATAATTTGCATTCACGCAAGAAGGAAGACTATGAACTAAATTATGAAGATGGCTGATAATGATGATGAGATGACAGATAGAAATTTCTCGCTTACTATTCAATCAACTAACATAAATTGCTAGTTTGAGTCAGTTTTGAGATGAAAAGTGATCACGATCAATCACGAACATGCAAGCAAGAACACGCTTCAAACTTTATCATACCATCTTGTACAGATTAACCTGAATGAAAAGAAAATCACTCCATATTCATGTGCTTAATGCATCTTCATTGACCAAAAAAGGTGATGTAGTGACCAATCATCTGGAACTAATGATTATCTACAGCAGCTGCAACCGAGACAGCCCCGATTACAAAGCAAAGATTCAAATATGTAATACATACTTTTAGACGATTTTCTTTTAAGATTTTGGGTATCGTAAGCCCTAGAGTAATTAGGGTGTTGTATTATGGGTAAAGCAATAGCAAAGAAATCCAAAATTCAAAATCAATCCATAACTGATGGAGAAATCGACAAACATACGAATAAAAAACACACGGGCAAGTAGAATAAAATCTTGTAAAATCAAAATATGTATTTTTTCAGGGTCGAGGCTTTGTTGTAATGATAATAATCTACATATTATAAAACAAAGTCCTCCGCCGCGTCTGTCTGTTCGTGATAAACTCAAAAACTACAGAAAGGATTGTCATGCAGTTTTAACCAATATACAAAGTGATGCATGAGGAAGGTTTAGGTATATAATTTGTCAAGGTTTTGTGTAAATAGGTTGAAATATAATTGTTGGAAGTGTCGGAAAAAGTCAAGCCGCCTAGGAGCTTTCATCGAAAACGCTGCCTAATCCCTTTGAGATATAAAAATATAATGCATAGTAGGATAGTCCTCTTTTATATCGAGATCTACAAAAAAATCGGCGAATGTATTGATCTACCTAATCAGTCTTTATTCTCATAGTCCACGCGGGCGTAGCCGCAGGCGGGCCAGCTAGTCTCATTGTAGGATAAAATATCTATCACTTGGTGGCAATTTCAGTGATAGTTTCATTGCGGTCAATCGAAATGAAGATCAGTGGGTTTCGCTCTCTGACCAGGAATTTTATATTACATAGTCATGCCCATGTAGTGGTTGTAGGATCAATCATAACGGGTTCCATTCCATAGCTGTCAGAAAAGTGTAAAAGCAATTGGTAGAAATTGCAAGCGATCAATTTACTACCAATTGCTTTTACAGTTCAAAACTTAATAAAATTGAGAAAAGAGCATAACAGCTTAGTAAGTTAGGTAGACGATTACGGGACTTTAACATCGGGGTGGCCAGAAGGCTGTGGATGTGACTAGAACCGAACCGATTTCATACTTTAAGGTTGATCGCTTCGTGTTGGCGAAGGATTGATATTTTTGTGGTTTTAAGTTTTTTCTGCGATTTAAAAGGAATAAAACGAACGGAAAAGTAATCGCCGCAAATCGTAAATAATTTTCTATAAATATATGACAAAACCGTCTTCAATTGAATTGTATTTTGTGGGAGAATTTGGGAATACATAATATGTTGAGTTAAGCCATGAATAATTTTATGGCTATTAAAGTATTAACTATTAACTATTAACAGTTGGGGATGCCATCGTTGAAAAAACAGGGACAAATAACAAAGTTATTGTGGCTATTGCAGAATTGATAATTATCAGCATGTTTGTTCCACAAACAAACATTTACTTATAGACACGCAAGTTAAAATGCCCCTGCATGCGCTGCTCGTGGCATTAGTAACGTCCTTCTACTAGATATGTAGTTAATATTGGCCAACAACTGTACTGGAAAACCATATTATTTTACAGTCTAGTAGTCTCCTTATTTTCCAATACTTAGACTTCATTGGTGTTAGGAAATAAAATAATAGCAAAGAATGGATGCTTAGAAAATAATGTTTCTGAGAGCTGATCAGATTTAGCGGTTTTTTGGCAGAAGTAAACGAGCACAAAACCAATGTTATAAATAGCCGACATGCAAATTATTTTTCAGCGTTAACAAGACCATCTCAAGAAAACTTTCTCTGCACCTCTCAAGCATTTGGATATAAGCAACTTATGACATCCCTCGCCACCGCACCGGTTTGTTTTGACACTTTGTTCACGTAACATTTGCACATTTTAGAAATTTACTACACACATTTGTTTGTATACTTTGTTATTGTTTAGAATTTTCAGTGTTTCCATCGACTTTCAAGGCATTTTTTGTAACTATCTATTCTAACGAAAATAACCTCAAATTTCTGACCGCCCTGAATATAATTACCCCGATATTAGCCTGATACATTTATGTTTCACAAAAGTATAAATTTTTCACTGTGTGTCTTTATCACTTATAAAAATCACAGCATATTTGTTCGTTTTAAGCTCAAGGTTAACTTGGACCCACATGGACCACACCGGCGGGGTCCACCAATGGACACCAACTGCGCGCGAGTCGATCTAACCTAACCGCTCGTGCAGCAGCATTATCGATGAATTATGTTAATATTACGATAATGCCAGTAATGAGTGATGCACTGACAGGCGAAGTCATTGCCTTTCGCATAGAAGCAAGGTATGTAACTGGCAAACTACTAAGGATACTTTATGCTACTAAGTCATAAAATATGAATATCTGATGTAAAGTAATTCAATAGAAAATAAAAACGTCAAGTGCGAGTCTACTCGCGCGCCGAGAGTTCCGTAATTATAAGACCTTGTTTCTTGCCATATTTCATGATTCTAGGTCAAAGGGATGGACACGTAGGTACCCTACAGGTTTTGGTCGCTTCTGTCGTGATTTTTGGTATCTGATAGAATATTACTAATCGTTTGACAACGTTTTTGAAGTATTACTTTAGTTTGTATGGTAACACCAACAGCTTTTGGCAACATTATAATTTGGACACACGATTGGAAGAGACGCATAAGCCCGCGTAAACAAGCATTCAAGGCGGCTCCAACCGTGGAAGTTTCCCGCCTTTGAGCTATAATGTAAAATCGCTAGCAAAAAGGGACACTTCGGTTCCGACCGCCAAACTGGCGCGCCAAACTTGTCATAAGAGTTATTACTGCGTAAAATAAAGTAATTATCAAGTGTGTGTAGTGTTTACGATACTTGCAAAAACCAATTTTTTTTTTGTGAATACAATATTTATTTACGGTTTTCAGATTTTGCCCTTTACTTGTGCTATAAGGCCTTGCTTCTTGCCGAATCGCATGATGATTCTAGGTCAACAGAAAGTAGGTACCCTATAGGTTTTCGGTCCATGGTGAGAATCAAATATTATTTTTGATGTGATTAAACTACATATTCACGATTTTCAGATTTTCCCCTTTATTTGTGCTATAAGACCTTACGTCTTACCGAATTTCATGATTCTAGATCACCGGGAAGTATCTTATAGGTTTTCAGTCCATGGTGAGAATCAAATATAATTTTTATGTGAATAAACTACAAATTTACGGTTTTCGGATTTGTAGTTAATTTTTTATCTTTATCTGAGCTATGACCTATAAGGCCTTGCTTATTGCCGAATTTCATGATTCTAGGTGAGGGAAGTAGGTACCCTATAGGTTTTCGGTCTATGGTGAGAATCAAATACAATTTTTTATGTGAATAAACTACAAATTCATAGATATCGGATATTTCCCTTTAGTTGTGCTATAAGACCTTGTTTCTTGCGAAATTTCAAGATTCTAGGTCAACGGGAAGTAGGTACACTATAGGTTTTGGGTGCACACAAATTTCAAAAAAATTGGGCTTAAACGGATTGTTTTATATCACGACTCCAAGAGGTTAGAAACCTGAGTATTTGAAGTTAATTTCACTTGATAGCTCCACGCGTTTCTGAGAAACTCGGTTGACAGACGGACAGACAGACAGACGGACAGACGGACAACAAAGTGATCCTATAAGGGTTCCATTTTTCCTTTTTAGGTACGGAACCCTAAAAATATTAAGTACTTACCTACATAAGTGAAATAATGGTTTATCTAGAGTGGTAACCAGACCACCGGTTCTACTGTCAGTCTATGCCGGTTTTTGTCGTCATATCAGAAATCTAGTAGAAAGCGGCAGTGGTAAAACCAAGGTCTATAAAACTTAGATCTTCTAAAACAGGTCGGACTAGGAAGGCCTACGAGGGCAAGAAGTAAGCAATGAAGGAAACAGTTTAAAACTGGTTTTGAAAAGTAAAAATAGTGAGAATTTTTGTGGGAATAGAAATATGTAGTCTCAATAATATGAAGAATGTACCGTTTGTTTTTGATTAGATATAATAATATAAACGTCAAAGTTTCTATGGATGGATTGGATGTATGGATATTTGTTACTCTTTCACGCAAAAACTACTGAACCGATTAGGCTGAAATTTGGTATGGGTGTAGTTTGGGACCTGGAATAACATATAGGCTATCCCGATAAAATGCGGGCGAAGGCGCGGGCAGCAGCAAGTATCTAATAAAGAACGCGTAAGAGATGGGTGTGACTCCTCGCGATTTGATGTTTAGGGCATATAACGTCAAGCTAGTCTCTCCGGCTTATTCTTAGCCTTCTACGTAGTCTCTCATCAGTCTCTTACGCGTTCTTTATTAGATGAGTATTTATAATTATATTTTTTGATTAGCCACTGGCTGGCACAGTACTTACCTAGGTACTGTGTATTACGCGGCAGCAGCAAGTGACTAATCAATCATACAAAAATAATCCGATTTATATTCAGATTCTAAACATAGAGGCATTTATACGCTTGAGTATGTCTGTAAAATAATACAAAATGTTAAGTAAAAATAACAACCGATTACAACAAACTCCTTTAAAAACAAAAACGATTGCAATAAAAAATCTAATCGGTAAAGCATTAGGACAAGACCAAATATGATTTTCAGTCGAACTACCAAAAAGACAGCCGCGTACAAGCCGTGGGGTCGCGGCGTACGAATATCGACCCCTCCAACTCAACCCGTGGATGTCGTAAAAGCCGACTAAGGGAACCTACCAGAGGAAGGGCAGCAGCTTCCTTCTGAGTATTTTTAAACACCAACACTGCGATCACCAATCCGCCTGCCAAGCGTGGTGATTATGGCAAATCCCCCCCTACATGGGAGACCACCCACTCGATGGACCGACGACATCGTAGCGGTCGCAGGGAGTCGATAGATGGAGGCGGCTCAGGACCGCTATTTGTGACGTCGTATGGGGGAGGCCTATGTCCAGCGGTGGACGTGTATGGGCTGATGATGATGATGATGATGATGAAGATGACCAAAAAGAAGATAATGGCGTACACGGAGTATAATAGGTAAGTATGAGATAGTCCGTTGCCCAACTGTGGTACAGAAACGGCTGAAAATAAATAATAATCGCCGTGTTATTTTATATACATATATATATTAACTTTCTATTGATAAAGTTTATTGACAAAGAAAATAACAATCAAATAATATAAACAAATTAAACTAGTATTTACAATTGAAAAAATTGAGCTAACTGCAGACTGTATATCGAATTGGTAAGTAAGTAGGTAGGTATGTTCTTCTTTCAACTCACATAAACTATCAAATTGGTCTGTCATTGTAATCGTTATAAAAAGTGGTTCTTTGCCAGGCCTCTCTGTCGCAACAACAACGAAGTGCGTTTAGCCAATGCAATGCTACAATGAATGCTATGCTACACATTATTAGGAAACTGAAATAGACCGCATAAACAAAACAACAGCAAACGGACGGAACAACAACAATGACAATGATATTGAGGCGTTTTAAAAAAAAAGTTTTACCTTGTTCAAGTAGACCGACAAAAGGGCACCACTATTTAACTGACTCGAAATAAGAAGGGGTCGTTTATATTTGGCTATTATTTATGTTTTTTGAGATGTTTTTATTGACAAAGAAAATAATATTATATATTTATGTTTTTTATGTATGATTCTCCATATCTCTGTCAGGATTGGATGATTTTTTGCAGTTGTACAGTATATATTTGATAGCTACCGAAGTGGTCCCATAAAAATTATTCCTGAGGGATTAGTATTTTTCCCGCAAACCTTAACAAACAGTAAACTTAGGAGTTCGAAGTCAGATTTCAGTTTTTTCAAATCATTCAAATTATTACTTGAAGCATAAAACCTCCGTCTACGCTTGGGGCTGTCAAATTAAAGCGGAACCCTTCATATTTTGATATGCTATCCCATCAAAGGTAAATAAGGGTTGGTCATAGTTTTGTCTTATTTGGAAAACGAATCCTATCCTACTTAATCCTACTAATATTATAAATATCAAAGTTTGTATGGATGGATGAATCTATGGATATTTGTTACTCTTTCACGCAAAAACTACTGAACCGATTAGGCTGAAATTTGGTATGGGTATAGTTTGAGACCTGGAATAACATATAGGCTATTTTTTATCCCGATAAAACGCGGGTGAAGGCGCGAGCAGCAGCTAGACATTTTATAAAAACATCACTCTATCTGCGGTGAATTTATATTATGGACATTGGTTATTATTAATTTATCAGAATATCATAAGATCTTCTCTAATTACTTAAGAATCAAAACAAACGAAATGCATCTAATGACGACTTAAAAGTCTTCTGCTTTGTGTACACTACTGAAGCAACTGCTCCCATTTGCAGTTAGAAAGGCAGGTGACCTACCTTCGTTTTCAAATTAAACAGATTTGCATAATATCGTCTAGCCTTGGAATCATATGGACGGTTTTCACACAAGCTGTTATACATTCGGACTGTATCGTAATAAAAAAATACATATTAAGTGGTTTAGTCTAAGTCAGCAGACACGGCACCGATTTTGATACTTGGGGTGGTGTTAGCCAAAAAATAATTGGACAATTAGCAGCTTCATTTGTTGACTTTGTAAGGTACTTAATAAAGAAAAAAAATTTTTTTTTTTTATCACAACTCAATCTTATTTGTACATCTTAAGTTATCTTATCAGTATGGTTATAGTAAAACAATATCTAAAGATCCGCGCCTAGGCATAGCCTGTATCGCGTGGATCTGAAAATAGATTTACAGTAAAACAAATCCTGAGCTAAAGGCATGACATACTCGCTGGTTATTATTATAATGTATCAAATACCTACTCAATACTGGTTTTTTTTTGGAAAATTCTGAAAAAACGCCAATTAAAATAAAAAAATATAGTTGGACAGTTACCTGACATTATAAGAGGAATATCCCAGCTTGAATTATTTTGATATATACTTATTTCAAGGGGCTTAGGCAGAGTTTTCGATGAAAGCTCCCAGGTGGCTTGACTTTTTCCGACACTTCCAACAATTTATCGTTATATGACAGCCAATTTACACAAAACCTTGACAAATTACATACATAAACCTTCTTCATGAATCATTCTATCGATTGGTGAAAACCGCATGAAAATCCGTTCATTAATTTTTGAGTTTATCGCGAACAGACAGACAGACGTAGCGGAGGACTTTGTTTTATAGTATGTATTGTTAGTAAGCTTGGAATCGATAAACACTGGCTGAAGTTTCACATCTAGACGGCCAATGACGACACAGCTTGAAATCACATAACTAGCCAGTTAGGTACGAGTAAAAAGAGTAATTCCCGATCGATCACGGTGGCATCGACCTCGTTGCGCAACCAGTGCAGACTCATCGGCTTCAAGCTTTTGGAGACAGTCTGTGAATGTTAATGTTAAACAAATTGAAAAGTTCATCAGGGTTTTCGTGAAGGTACAAAATGTAAGGTACATCATCCTTATCAACAGTCCGCTTTATCCAATCTTTTGATAGAAATGAGCCTCAAATTGAAGATGCATGGCCAGATTTATTGCTGTAAAATCAGTTTTAACGGGATATTTACCATGATTTGTGTTGTTTTGTTCTGGGCTTGTTTCGGGCTTAGCTCGTGGTGATCGTGGTAAACGTACGCAACGGTGCCAAATAAAAATCTAAATGAATAAAACTAATAATATCTAAAATCTAAATAAAAATCTAGTAGGTGGATAGGTGGGTACCCCTACCCATAACACAAGCTCTGCTTAGCTTGGGGCTAGATAATGCGGTGCGTGTGAATTGTCCTACATTATTTTTTATTGCGCCCTGTCTTCAGCTTGCCGGTCCAGCAATGGACTAATATAGGCTGATGGTGATGATGATTTATAAATTTTTTAGCTACTTTTTTGTTACAATATTGGAAAACATAAAACAACACAAATTATGGTCAAAATCATGTCTTAAATGACTGTAGTTTTAACACTTTGACTGCCACCGACGCTCTTAGCCTTCTTGTGTGGCTTGTTACTCAGAGTCCTCAGAGACGACACGCCTCCGCCGCCGCCCCCTCCTCAGGTCACATCGCTGCGGCAGTGAACGCGCTAATAACCATGATGGTTTCAAAAGATTGATTGAAGCCTTATTTTTGCTGATCTTATAAGAGCAGAGCTCCCAATCTAATGTCAACTTCGTGCTAATATTCATTTCCGCGTCATAAACGTGTTGTATGAAGCTCATGAAATCAAGAATAAGGTCAATAGGAACAGACAATATAACTATATAACTACCTACTGTTAAAGGTACATTCTGCATTCAACGTCTTGGTTCTTCACAAAAACGCGGGTGACGGCATGACGTGTTGGGACCGGACGGATACCGGCTACGTGACTTATTTTGTACTTCCGAACCAAGTAGACATAGGTACCTAGCCTACTAAGAGACGCTGTGTCTCAGAAATCTAAATAATAATTATTTAGATTTTTGTGCGCTGTGTCCTTACATGTATTTAGATACGTTTATAGGTAGGCTTCTTCATCATTTTATAGGCTCAATTTTCCTATAAAAGTGACGGTTGGTAATAATCCGTAATAGACATCCATTAAGTTGCTTTGCAGCAGACAGCACCCAGATAGAACTTACCTAATCTTCAAATCAATCGTCATTCTTTTTAGAGAAATAAAAAAATCCTATCAATTTCTAAAAACCAGTCGTTGTTCCGTCGGCAAATTGATTTTGCCGACAACCACGACTGGTTTTTTCACAATGTTTCCGTTTATCTGTAGAACCAACTTTCATAAGCGACGACTATGAACAAGGTCCATAATATAGGTAGGTATAGTATCATAAAACTTGAAAAGTCAAAGTCAAGCGTATACTCACATAAATAAGTCCACTTTTCGTATCAAATCAACTCGAGGCACGCAATCTGAAACAAAAAAGATGATGAGTTTTCAAGAGTGTTTACTTGCCAAACTTTCTTGGAAGGCATCATTTTGGGTATTTTATCGTATTCGAGATTTTACGTTCATGATAATAATATTATTCCAGTCTTGTTTTCTTGTGCCAAATTATTAGTGGAATGTCATGCCACACAAACATAGTTTCTCTGTGACGTCAGTAGTGAAAGGTCAGCAAGGGTCAAATTGCGTAAAATCTGTTCGAATACCTACTTTCTGAACAATAGCAGGATTTAGCTCTACGGTAAATACAATTTAAAGATTTAATTTAAGAGTCTAACAGGAAAAAGTTAAGCAGGTTTTAAGCAGGATTACGAAAAGTTTTACTGGGAAACAAACTTTTTTACAAAATCACTAAACCCCTTGACGAAAATATAAGTTGAATCTAATATAACATTTGAACCGATTTTCTTCAAACACATTCGATCAAATGACATTTTATAAAAAAACAAACAAATCGGTTTATCTGTTTGTGAGTGACGATTTCAAAGACACACACAGATTAACACGGCAAAAAAACCACCCCTCTTTTTTGTTGGGGGTAGAAAATTATATCAGGAAGATATTTTGCATAGTCTTCTTCATCATCACTAACTTAAGATAAGAGCTTCATTGCATTTCATCACAGAATGTTTAATTTTGTATATTTGTGTGTCGTTGAATCTAGTTGAAAGGTAGAAGCAAACTATTAAATAGTTTGCTTCTACCTTAAAACCGCCATCATCAGAGGTCTTCAACATATCGACAATGCGAAATGCGGATACGAATTGAACTTAGGTTTAGAATATTAATTAATTTCTTTCAGATTAACCCGAATGCGAGGGTTTATGAAAAACCTTCGAACTTAGGTTCTTTCTTCGGCTTCAACGACGAGCGAGACGTCACTCGAGACTTGTAATTTAGCTTTGAGAGTCCTGCAGGCACCTCGAGCTGTTCGGTAGCCGGGCTACGATGGTCTCTTGAGTTAGAGCGTCATTGGGGGCTCCAGTTCCCGCGCAAGTAGTCGCCAGAAGGGTTTTGTATTTGGCGGTCTTCCGTACAGAGGAACGAGTCCGTTCAGCCTGCGTGGCGGGAATTGTCCGCACAACCAACTAAACTTTCCGCGCAAGCATATAACCGCTTTTTTTTTATTCGGCGAGGAAATTCGTTTACGAATAAACTGGTCTGGGGGGACCAGAATTATGTGGGACTCGACGCCCTGACAAGGACGTAATACCTCTCCGGTGACCCTCTCTCGCCATTTTCACCGAACCACGAGAACATTTAAACCTTCCGCGGTCCGACTGGCATCCCCTCTTCCTCCCATATTTTGCCGGCGAGCCCACCGTTCCACTCACTCGCCGACCCCATTCATCCATCACGTTTCGTCCCCCCGATTGGGACACAGACAGGACAGACGCAGTTTGAAACGCGAAGCCTATAACCGCCTGACAAAGCTGTCAAACGCAGTATCGTCACCATAGAGATGAGATGTGCAGTGAAATCAAATGATGAAATAATTTTATCACGCGTGCTTCGAATTTGAGACGAAATTCTACTAAGTCACGTCCAAGCGATGTCTCATTCCACTAATCGTGAAGCCTTTCTGCCTTTCTTCAGTTTTTATTGTGAATTTATTTTTATTATGTCATTCGTCTATGGTGATTGTTTTAAGTTTTTATACAATAGCTTAAAAATGCAAATGCGTGCAGTGCAAAAAACAATACGTTTGATTACAACTCATAGTGATTACATCACTCACGTAGAGTGATTTAAAATATTTCTATTCTGTTTTCAACTCAAGAATTCTGACTTAGAAATGAATTCCAAGGTAGATAGGCATTTCGAAAACAATCTGAATCAAAAACATTTTTCAGTAGAAATAACTTGGTTCTTTGCCAAGATAGGACCGTAGCAATCCCGAGTACGCTCACAATATGGGTAAACGATATCGTTAAAGTAAGGTGCACTATGGTGATTGTACATGGATGTGAGCATAGGGCAGAAGCACAATGAGCCTTGAGTGGGTAATCTCATTGTTAGACTGATACCTAACGAAGATGACGTTGATGATAGATTTAGCGACAGTTTTTTTTAGCATTACTAGAAAAAACTGTCGTAGTTTGTCAAATTCCTCATTAATATGAATGGGTATCTAGCTCAATAAACTATGAACCTTGTTTGTTTTGGAAGAATACCAACGATTCATTCATCCCTTAATGAGGGGTATGACGACCGATGTGGCGCGGCGGACTGAGGTCCGCCTGCGACACAGGAGGTTGCGGATTCGATTCCTGCCTTGGGATAAATGTTTGTACGATCTGCAAATATTTGTCTCGGATGTTCTAGGTTTTTCCTATGTACAAAAAAAAAACTATGTGTGTAATGTATTGTATTAAGTAGGTATATCAATTATTTGTCGAGCATTAATTATTTATTTATTTTGAAATTATTCAGAGTGGTCTTTAGTTGGTATTCTTCCAACACAAATATGGTTCTTAGTTAACCCGCTTACATAATATATGAAATGTCCTAAGTTTTCAAGCAACCGTACCGTTTCGCTGCATTTGCGATCCATGTCATTGCTCTCAGGTTGCATTTCAGTATTTCGTTGCAAATGTCGCAATTATTTAACATCTTAGCAGTAAATGAACGCTTTGAATGCACGGTATGAGGTTTTGAAATTGATACTCTATTTTACGTTCCAGTATGGGCACATCGAAATAAGGTATCAGGTTTGTTGCGTGTGAAAATATGAAGTAAAGCTTCGAAATTGGAAGGAGCAAAATTGACGCACGATTTCGATTCGACACCAAATTAAAAGAACATATTTTGTATGCAACTCAAGTCTAAACTATATTTCGATGATTTATTACTACCGAACCTATACAGACTGTAGGAAGTAGTACATATGTATTAGTATTATTATTTCCATGATCGCGAGCCATATAGTGACCCGGTCCTTTGGGAGTCATGCGTGGAGCCGACGCCAACAGCACAGAGGCTCTTTATGAGAATTAATCTAAAGACGAGAGCTACACATAGTGAGCATTATGCTCGGTTGCACAATATGATACACCCAAAGATTGAGCCTTCCATCCTTTGCAAGAGAGACTGTTGCAATGGAAAATGAAAGTAACAAAAAAAAACATGTTATTGTGATGAATGGATGGCCAGGGTAATCGGGCTATGGGGGAGACTATGGATGCCTGCCATAATGTTACGAGCGGCAGACGGTTGCTTGCCGAATGCTGTATGGGTTCCTCAAAATGTTGGCGTAAATGCCGGAAAGGAACAACATTGGTTCAAACGACTAAGGGGTGTCGTGTCGAGAGGTGCGGCCCCGATTTGGTGAGCGGGTTTGCTCATTATTACGCTATTAGAATCTTCAAACCTCGAGTCTACATCCTAAGATGCATCTCTCGCGACTCCACTCAGACCGACCAATGAAGGCAAGCAAGAGGTGGGGATCTGGTTTTCTCGGGATACCACTCCGCAAGCGGAGACGAGAACCAGGAACTTCCCCGGGAGCACTCGGTATACCCGTGATGTTGCCACTCACCAACAGCTCGCCATAAGCTGCACTGAGGGTTATAAAAAAAAAAATATTATTATTTATTACTGAATATTTTATTAAGCTATGTGTATGTTTCCTTCCGTGTGAATGTGCAATAAAGTTTCATGCAATAGAAACCTTTTATTCACGCTTCATCAGACAAATGAAACTTAATTAATTTTGTGTTTACACTATCCGACTTCTGGATCCAATACAACTGCAATTTACTTTATACTCCAACGCGAAACTGATTCTTGCAAACAATCAGGAGCCTGTGGGGTTTTTACCTACTGTACAGTACATTTTCACCACAGTACTGTAAGCCTCGAGGCGGCTCAGGACCTCTATTTGTGGCGTCGTATGGGAAAGGCGTATGTCCAGTTGTGGACGTGTATGGACTGATATGATGATTGTAAGCCTCGTCGTTTGGGGGAGGTCTTTGTTCAGCAGTGGACGTATGCGGGCTGATGATAATGATGATGATGATTGTAAGCCTGACCATGGCAGACTAGACATACCATAAAAATTTACTCATAATTTTTGGAAAAACATAGCTTGAGAGCTTGACATATACATACTTTTGTTTTGTTTGAGACTATGTACCTATTATTATTTTAAAATATTAATAAATACATAGTATCAAACAAAAAAAAGGTTATGCGATGTTTTGCCGTTGATGCCTATGAGAAATAAATGAATGAAACTGACTGAATCTAAGTAAGACACAGTAAAGTAAGACCAATATGATATTACCACTCTGCTAGTTAGAAAGCAAACTTAGATCTTCTAACCAGCTGTCTGTCAAGGACCAATACATTTATTTTCATTAAAAATTTTAAAATACCCTCAGAATCAGAACCTGTTATCCTTAATTATCCCAAAATAATATTTTCTAGCTTGAAATTGGAAGGAGTGCTTAGAGCGTTCATCAAGAACTCTACAATACATAACAGAGCAAACAATGCGGGAAAAGATCTCATCTGAGAGCATCCGAATGTATCATCCATATTTTCCGCAAAACTATTGCTAATAACTAATTATTATAAATGTGAAAGTTTATTTATTTGTTTGTACTTGTTTGTATTTTTTCACGCCCTTACTAAGCAACCAATCGACTTGATTTTTGGCATAGAGTTAGTTATTTTGTCCTGGTAAAACATCAAATTCCTATGAAATATTTACGGGAAAAAATACCTTTTTATGCCCCTAAAAATTTGAAATTCGAATCTAACGCGAGTGAAACCCGGGGAACAGCTAGTTACTTATAAATCGGAAGGTGTAAACGCTGCTTTACCCCGCAGTTGTATAGTAGTTACTATAACGTGCTATAACCCTACCTTACAGTCCGCTCTGATTACCAGTTTCAATTTGCTCTCAGTTTTTGCGGAGTATTTTATTTACATAGCTACGCTCTACTGGCATGTGTGTCAATGAGTTATAATGTGCCAAATGCACTGGGCATAGCGAGTGCTGATTTAATTAATTCAATTTTGTGAATCCGAGAGCAGGCAAATGCTCGAAGCTTCAGGAAAAGAGAACAGCTAACTAGAATATATACATATAAATAAAGATATAAAATAAATAATGCTGGATAATTCACACAACATGTGTGAATTGTCCAGCATTATTTATTTATTATTTATCTAAATCTACGTGTAAATGAGCAGCACTCGGAAACATTTCGTCACTTCCCGAGGCTGTGTCGAGTCTCATTGTTACGCGTGGGTTAAAGGTTGCGTTACCCAATCTCTTTGACGAGCGTTATGGCCATGACGATGAACTGAAGATGAGTGGGAAAAGAGTTGCACCTGTTGAGTTTATACTTTGAATATTTTAGTATGTAGAAGATTTTATATTTTTTAAGGTTTTCGTTCATTCAGATAATTCGTGCGATGACAAAATGCGATGGATGTCCGACTCTGCGCTTGTGTCGATTCGAAATGGTATAGAGAGAGACTCAAGTGTAAAAGCATGTGAGTTAAAGCACATATACATATTTGTGCTTTAACACATATAAGGCGTTTTTAAAAAGACGCACGCTTCAAAACGCCTAATGTATAGGTACCTACATATTTGCTCTTACTGCTTTTAAGTTCTAGAATTTGAACCAAAATAATGAAAAATAAATGAATTAAATACATACATATATTATATTAAATACCTAATGAGGTTCAGTTCAACGATCACTTGATACCGTATAATTCTAGCTATAAAAACAACAGAATGTAATGCTTGAAAATTCACATAAAGGTTCTCACTTCAAGATTTTTTTATAAAAACGAGACCCCTTCATTAACGTAGCACTCCCACGTTAGTAAAATAGATAAAATGGCGCCTACGATGGTAATTGGAGCCTTATACGGTGAACGCTAGTCATCGTCATTCAAGGTCCGATGATTAGTCACGCGAGTTAAAAAAAAATTATTGCTTTAAGCAGATGGAAGTATGTGAAGCCAATCTCCTTTTACTGGTTTTACATCCCTTGCATCAACTTTAATGGTTTGTTTCTTGATAAGTATGTGCGTGTTTTCTATAGTACCTACCTTTGTAACTTATTGTTAATGGTGCAAGAAGCCCGTATCTAAATCTGTACATACATATGCATGCTCATCGATTACTCTGTCCATTGAGATTATTTTTCTATTGTATCGAAAATGATCCGGAGATGGTCCCCTTCCCGAGGGATTAGTATATGTATTTACCTACCGCAAAACTTAAAAACAGGATAAGATTAAGGGATTCGAGGGTCAAGATTTTGTTTTTCAAAACAATCAAATTATACTGTTTTTTATATGCTTCACTTCAATGGTTTAGCGTATTTTCTACATATATGTAATTCGAACGTTCGGAGTAATTTAAGTTATTCGAAAATGGTGAATTTAACAAGCCATACCTCATTAGTTTTCATAACTCTGAACATTGACAAAAGGCCTGATTTATTATGAAACAAAATAAACTCGACGATATAAAATGTTACCGAGAATTTTAAGTAGGTAAAAATTATGTTAAGTATGTTATAAGTAGTACATATAATATTTTGCAAATATAAATTCCAAAAAAGTTTTTTAAACTTACGCGATCTGAACACATTATTATAAACCTGTTGAAAAGTCGGGAAAAATTGGTAAATAAACGCGATAAATACCCGTGAATATTTAATAATAATAAATTCGAAAAGATTGTTTCCTTTCCTATTTTCAGCTCGTTTACGTGATATATTCCTGAATACCAGAGTGATAAAAATAAACAAGATTGATACATAAATCTCTTGTTACAGATTAGGGTTGTCCAGATGCAGCCGGTGAGGGTATAAATAGTTTTAATATGTCACGGGAATCCATCTTGGATTTTCTATAAGCGGGGATGGGCCAGAATTAGACCGAAGCAGAAATAAAAAAAACTAAATAAGTAGTTTTAAAACTGTTTTATCTACATTATTTATAGTTTACCTGTTTCTGCCCGCGTCTTTGTACATTTTTTTTGGAATAATAATAGTACCTATCTACAGTATAGGTCAGATCTTAAAGTGTGCAAGATTTCACCCCGATCAATTCAGTAGTTTTGGCGTTGTCTTCGGCCAAAAATTTTCATAACGGCACATACTTTTTAATATTAATAGTACCTATAGGATAGGTGTTTGAATTGTCCAGTATTATTTATTCTGTTACCAGGGCAGCTTGTGGCGAGCTGTTGGTGAGTAGCGACACCACAGGTATACCGAGTGCTCCCGGGGAAGTTCCTGGTTCTCATCTCCGTTTGCGGAGTGGTACCCCAAGAGAACCAGATCCCCACCTCTTGCTTGCCTTCATTGGCCGGTCTGAGTGGAGTCGCGAGACATGCATCCTAGGATGTATACTCGGGGGTGGAAGTCCTATAGTACCTATAGGATAGGTGTTTGAATTGTCCAGTATTATTTATTATTATTATCATAATAATTTGATGACAAATGAAAGAATTCCTCGGGAATAACATTTTAATGGGACCACTTCTTCTTTAGGACTTTCTTTCTTCTTTTAGACAACTGCAAGAGATTCATCCTCATGTGACGGAGAAATGGATGGACAAACATAAAAAAATTACATACAGCCCAACATAGAACTTCCTCCTTTTTTCTAAGTCGGTTATGAATAGAAATAGAAATGTTTATTTGTAACTTGGTAATATACAAAATATTTAAAGAAACGAACATAGATAATTTGGCGTGTTTTAAAAAACGATGTACTAAACGATGAAACGATGACTTCAAATTCATGAACCTACCTTTTCTTGTTTACGCCCATTGTCGTGGAAACTGTTTCTTAACAGCCATTGTGATAATTTGATTCTTTTCATAAACCTAATAATCGAAACCTAATCCTTACTTTTACACTGTTTTTAATTTTTGCGGAATAAATACTAATCCCCTGGGAATAATTTTTTTATAGGCCCATCTCGGGATAAGTTTCTATTCAATAACGAAGCATTTTAAAAAAAATATTGCTTGACAAACATACAAGAAAAAAACGTAGGATTGAACCTCCTCTTTGAAGTCGGTTGAAAAGAAAAACTGTTCCCTAATAGGTTGTCTGCACCTTAATACAGTATCTCTATTGATAACTAATTACATTTATTGGCATACCTGTGCACATAACATAGCTGCTAGGTATATGTAATAGGAAGGATACATTCAAATATTAATATAAAAATATTTTGTTTCTTTTTTTTTAATATAGTACCTAATTTATTCATAGAAAGAGTACATGTTTTTAAAATCTTTATTGACAAAGAAAATAACATGATTTTTGGTTAATAGTGCCTTAAATCCTAAATTAGGTTAAAATAAAAACTTTTCCAGCTCTTATCTTGAAAATTTTTGTCATTTGTCCTTCAACTTTAGGACTTAGTCTCACTTAAAAAAGACCCTAGGTATAATGCACCTGGGTAATGGATACCTAAGTAAAACCGTGGGCTTATATCTATGTAGTCTTGTGTATTGATTAGCTGGCAATGCTCCAATCTCAGAGGCCGTATATCACTCAGCGCGAAATAGCCAGAATAGAGGGAACTCGCTAAATCCGGCACCGGCGACATTCAGTCTACATGCGGTATTTATTCAGCTTCAGCTCCAACATAATGTTTCTAGGTATTCTTATCAAAGTAATGTGTAGAATTACGTATTAGTCGTGCTGATAAAGATTGGGATTGAAATGACATGCTATCCCGCTGTGGTGCCGTTTAGATCATACTCAAATGGGATCATAATAATAACTAGCATTTTCAATCACAATCTTTATCACGAATGTTGTAATGTTGTAGAACTGTTTTTAATTAAAGCAAGATTATTGTTTTCATTGTCTTTCTCTCCTCACTCTTCAGAACATAATTATTCTCGTAGGATGGTAGGCTCTTCTTTCCTTGTTTTTTCCTCCACTTCGTTTTATCCAACGCCTACGTATTTTATTTTAAATCAAATATAATATAAATATGAGGGTTTCAGCACAGATGATCCGATTCTGTGGGTTTTATGAATTCATTTTATTGATTCTGTGACCAACGCTATTATTTACGACACTTTTCTTCACGATATTTATTACACTTATCTTCAGTTAGGTACCTAGGTACCGCATACATATATTCATTCATAAGCATGGTGGATTGTCACTAAAAATCCAAGTTGGAACAAGTAAACTAAAAAAACAAACGAGCAGACAGCAAACTACTGAATTCTAAGGCAATGAATTCTATCACGCGAGCTTTCAGTTTTGTAGGACAAAGGTACAAGTGTTTTATACTATTAGGTTAAGCTTTATTCATGAATATTCTAGGTCAAGTCAACTCATTACTTATTTCGTAGTAAAAGTCAGGTTACTAAACCCAGGAATCGATGGAATAATAATGGCTTTAAGCCTAGACCGGAGTTTAAACCGTATTTTTATGTATCGTCGGCAAAGGGTCAAACCGTGTTTTTTTGTGTTTTTCCTTGAAATCCATAGATGTTGTTTTCTGAAAGATTTTCGGATGATGACGTCACGATAAATCTTTGACGAATAAAATCTATTCATGCCTGCGGTGGCATGAACACTTTGCAAGCGAATACAACGCAAATTGTAGGTACTGACAGCTACCGCACATCGCGTCTGTTTAGTAAAACCTCTGTTAAAAACATTGAACTTAACTCAGTGGTTAAAAACATTATAGTGTCTTTTAGATTTATAATAACACCACCCTTAGACTCCCTAGAAAGCGCATTCTAGTGACAGAGAGAGATAGAGAAACTTAAGTACATGGCCCAAGACACACACATTCCCCGCACCTTCGTGGAAGCGCGGCGGCGGCGGCGTGGAGGCTGGGCAGTGAATGCGTTAAGAGAGAGAATTAGGGACTTCTAGGTCAATAGCAGCGCTATTTATGTTTCAGAAAAGTACGGCAAACGAATCTCTACAAGGGTAAACATTATCCCTCCTTTCTTCGCAGCTTATAGTTCAATGTCACGTGTGAGTAGGTGTGTTCGGAACCGATAGATTTGGCACAATATGTCTTACCTATGACTACGTCATCGTCATCTAAGATCAAGGTTTAACGATATGTTTAACTCATTGTTTATGTATTTTGATTTTAAATGTTTATTATACATTGTGATTTCATTAACAATGACGGGATAATTATTTTTCTGTAAGCACGTACTTACTTAACTGAGCTATGTGAAATAGTCGTAAGTTCTGACGATATTTTTTTTTAAATTACTGAATGGAAAGAATGATAAACGGTTTTATCTATAGAAATTGCTTCGTATGATGAAATGGGATGTAAGCCCATAGAAAGACAACATACCTATTGTGTTCTTGGAATCGGCCAAAAAACTAACTTACTTCTACCGGATCTCTAGCCAAAATCTAGATTAGGAACAAATATTTGAGTACCTAACTAACGCTTGTAAGTACTACAAACTGCTACCTAGTGAAAAAGTTCCTTCTGGAAAAGGGATCCATCTTAGGCCACATCTTCACGTTCTTAAGTGTGATAAGACAAATGCTTTACCGTTTACTATTAAAAAAGCTTTTGTTTCATACGTGGCGCGCGCATGCAAAATAACTCAAATTCAGTGCGTTTATTTTACAGTCTTCGCAACCTTGCTAAAGCTAATGTCACGTTTATATGTAAATAATTTATATCAACGAACTCTATCTAACCAGTCTGTAAATATTGTGTTCTAGCAATTGCCTGCTTTGTTCACCTGTAGACAGACTCGTTTGCATTGATGTTTAGCTATAAACAGATGACGTCAATAATCGTGCTAAATTGCTAATACAAAAGTCACGCTGTGATATTTTAATATAGTTAGAAATCGACAGAAGAATATTGTATGCATTGCTACTTTGGTTCAGATAAAGAAGATAGTAAGAACTCGTATCGTGTTGCAACGTTTGCAATAGTTCAGATAAAAATATTAGTATCAAAATAATCTATGGGAGAATCTCACCTGTGATCTGAACAGATAAGACAAACTGAACAAATTGAAAGGTACTCAAAGCCGTCGTTAAATCCCAAAAGGGAAAATGGACGTTAAAAAAAATGGTAAGATCCGATTTTGTCCAACTGATGGTTAACTTTTAAACAGTTGTTTTAACGATATACTTAACAGAAGTTTTTATACAATAATCGTCAAAGTAATTCGAGAAAGAATATTCGATAAGAAACTATACTTTATTCACAAAGAAAATTACAATCAAATAATAGAAAAAAATTAGAACTAGTATTTACAATTGAAACGATTGAGCTAACTGTAGAATGATGCAAACAATCTACATGTAGCTGAACTGGTCCACATCAAGACATATCTTTCGAGACGAGGTACTATGTACTTTACTTACTTGTACTGTACTGACTTATGGTAACAGACATGCAACTGTGCTGAAGTAATAGAAGACGCAAAACACGAAAACTCGTGCTAAAGAATCACCTAAATACTTCAAGCTTAACAATTTAAAATCAAAGATGCAAGTATAGCGAGAAACGTTGGTACTTAAATTGCCTATGGCGAGATATTATGAAAGAACGAGAGGACATCCGTAGTTTGGTTTGCTTCAGTGAATGGAAAAGTTGATAGTGTCATGAAACAATTATCTCTTGCGCAGTTGGCATGTCTCATGGAAGTGCTCACTAATTAGTGCCAGCTGATATTATTTCTACCTGCTAGCGTTCAGATAACACTCTAGGTAGAGTTTGCATTTGCTGAGTTTGTTTGTTTTCCGTTGTTTTCTTAGATTTATTATCATTATGATTTATATATGTTTTTAACAGCAGATAACAAGAAATGATTTTTTTGCTTCGGATTCTAATATTGCGAGTTATATCTATTTGTCTACTCAGCTCATGAGCACCCAATGCTCGGTCTCCTCGCGCCGCACCAACGCGAATTTCTAATTCACGTTTGCACCAACCGTCAGATTTAACGTTGAGAAAGCTAGAATGTGTACTTAATTCATTAAAATAGGTAGGTAAGGCAGGGTCATATTCGCGGAATAGATTTTATGTAAAGGTACAGACAATTAAAATTAAATAATATCCCAAAAAATTATGACTCCAGCGGGACTTGATTCCGCGACCTTCCCTTGAATACGGGACTGCGCTAACTAACTTTGCCGTTAGCGTTTATGGGATATTATTTAATTTCTTTGAGATTACCCCAAGTGCGGGCTTAAGCACTATAATAACAAAATCCTAAGGTACAGACATTTTTATAAAATAAACTTAACAAAACAGATCATGTAAATAAAATATGGAAGCCTTGAAATAACGACTCCCATGTAAATATGCATTCAGTTGGTATAAAATAAACAATTGTGTTTTTGCAGGTGGTACTGCTAGGATACCAATATATTAATATACTTACCGTGAATTACATGTCTAATTCTTTTTGGTATGATTTATCGATGACAAGTGTTTCCGACTCCATTTCTATGGTTTTACCTACAGCTTAATAAAGTTCAATGCTCTATTGTGAAGGGTGAAAGGGTGATTTCAAAGTGTACTCATACCCTTATGATATTCGAAAAAGTACTCCATTGAATTGCGTTTTAAAAATGGCAATGGATCTTTGAAAGAACAAATATAAGATAATTTGATTGTATGAAAAAAAATTTAACCAACTTCGAATCCCTTAGTTTTATACTAGTTTTTAAGTTTTGTATCATTTTCTATAGCTATACAAGAGCGAAAGAATGATTAAATCCCCCATTATTGATCCGCCCATAATTGACGGAAAAATCGACGAACATACATATGTATGTACATAATCAGCGAATACAGAACTTCCTCCTTTTAAAACCTTCTTTAAAACAGTACAGAAATTCTAATATTAAATTCATGCCAATAAATGCTATCATGAAGCCATACAACGCTTGATAGATCCACTTGTAAGTATCATTCTTATTCTAGAAAAAAGTAAACTAGAAAATCGATGAACCTGGTACGGTTAGGTTTCTTTTGATACCACAAAGCAACGGTATTACGTAAAGTAGGTACCATTTACCAACGTAGTGGTATTTACCAAGATGAGGATCGCGTGACTATCGTTATGCTATGGCCGTGTACAGTTGTTGGCCACATATATACCCTTGGTATTTGTAAATAGACCAGCGTTATAACGTGAATTTATTCACGATATTATCGCCCATGTCACGTTATTTGCGCTATAATTAGCGTAACGCGTTATTCGCTCTAAAATTCGCGGAAATAACGGGGATAACGTGCGATACGTTACATTCTATGGTTAGCCTGCACCTACCCTGCTAGACTGTTCTTTGTTAAAATTAAAAAGCGGGGGTCATGGTTGTTTAACTAAATGATTAAGACGGTACCCTGACCCAATCTAGCGCCGCCACATATGTATTTTATCGTATTATTACGTTAAAAAAAGGAATTTTCAAAAATCCGTAGGTCAATTTGTGATATCTATCATAAGCTTTTTTTAAATAGTTTTATTTTGTATAGTTAAGGAAGAGATGCGAATCTTTAGGTTGCCTGGCAGAGATCGCTCATAGCGATAAGGCCGCCCATTGTACATAAATCTGTATTTGTCTTTCCTTGCCTGTTTCTGTTTTTATCTGGTGTGCAATATAGAATATTCGTATCGTATCTTTGAAAATTCCTTTGTTTAACGTAATAATAGGTGACGGCGCTGATTTGGGTCCTACCAACACACCGGTACATCATATCATAACGTGATATGATGTACCGAATAAATCACATAACTGCGAAAGTTTGTATGGATGGATGGATGATTGTTACCTCTACACGCGACAACTGGAATCAATTGGATCGGGTTGATATTTTGCATACAGGTCGTTCTAGACCTGGAACAAAACTTAGCTTATTTTTATCACATAAATCAGTTATCATGGGATAGAAATAAACTTAAAACGTTTCCATAGAAATAACGCATGCAAAGCCGCGGGCAGAAACTAGTTAATAATAAAAAAATCGTTATAATAATCTCAAGGCTTACATCCCATTTCGTCATTTACCCACTTGATCATTTTCCTTCACTTCATCGCTCACCCAGTTTGTCATTTTCCCATTTCATCGTGTCTTAGATATACCTACAATACGTTTTAGACCTACATAGTTCACTATTTTAAGTTTTAACTATCTCTTAAGTTCTTGAAATAATGTGATATAGACGCGAGGGATCTCTACCTCCTCGGCGATACCTTGCTGTTAAAACTAGTAATACCTCATTATTGATAATCTCTACATGTTTGGTCCATTAATAAATAATAATAAAAAAGCCTTTTATTTCTTGAAACTTCAGTTCTAAAAACTTGAAAAATAATGAACCTACTTATCTAAGATTTCTTAAAACTAGCTTTATAAGTTTTAGCACTTGGGGTAGGTATAGTGCTTTTCTCAAGAACCGGTCGAAGATGAAGGTCTCCTCAAGAGATTTCCTGGTGTCTCAATCTTTAGCTGTGTTCGTCCATTGATTGCCAGCCACATGAATTATGTCATCAGCCCACCGAGCAGTTGGTCTGCCTCTGTTTCTGTTGCTTCCTGGTCCTGGCCAGGTAGTGAGACGTTGAGTCCATCAGTTTGGACGGTTAGTATGTTTTAATAAATCCGATGACATCGTAGCGGTCGCAGGGAGTCGCTGGATGGAGGCGGCTCAGGACCGCTATTCGCGGCGTCGTTTGGGGGAGGCCTAAGTTCAGCAGTGGACGTGTACGGGCTGATGATGATATTTTAATAAAAATCTATAATTCCTCATCAGATGGTACCACACAAATGGCTTATTGATGAACGTGGATGTAAGTATATCATTAGGTATCGTAGAATGTGGGCGGACCACCGGTACACGGCATAGACCGTATTGATTACCTTTTGAATGTGTTTATCGATGATACCAGCAAGCCAGATGTGAGGAGGTGTATTTGTTTTGGTGTACCTTTCAGGTCAAAATAGAATATTCCTACTAATATTATTAATGTGAATGTTTGTATGGATGGATGTATGGATATTTGTTACTCTTTCACGCAAAAACTACTGAAATATGGTAGGTCTGGGTATAGTTTGGGACCTGGAATAACGTATAGGCAATTTTTTATTCCGATAAAACGCGGACGAAGGCGCGTGCAGCAGCTAGTTTACCATAAAACAAGTAAGCGTCCCAAAGACGCTGACAGTATTGCCCTGCTCAAATATCACAGTGCTTTATTTCCTTTAGACCTTACAAGACTCTTGGACAAGTTAGTTTTGCCTCAACTCGAAAATTAACTTGTTCACTTCATTTCCCAGTAAAGTTTTACCTAAGTAATTTTAATTTTGTGATGTGTCCAAGAGTCCCAAAGACGCAAAGACTAAAAAAGTAAGGGTCTTTATTAAAAAAAGACACTTTGAATTTTGAAGTACACATCACTCAGTCGGTTCTTACGATATCCTCGAGCTAAGTTGAAGGGGTCAATTCTTACGCTCCGATCCACTCGGTCCGGAATTTGGAATGTTTACATTACAGTTATCCTAAACTAAGCACTCTTAGTAAGTTCTATTGGAATATAAAATGGTCACCCAGGTATTACCAGCTTCTACTGAAATAAGTCTCAAGAAAAACGGTTACATAAAACTAATAAAAAGGGGGAATAACATGCGACGTAGTTATAATCTAATAATTAAATCTATTCCCAGCTGTAATAAACTGCAACGGTCATAAACGTATTTTCTAGAACTAACGACAATACTATAAACCATTTTGTATAAATAAATGTCATGTATTACATATGCAGGGTAAATCCCAGTTTATCACACCTAAACTGGCATAAGAACAAATCGTATGAATCTGGGTCGTTTGTTCATGCCATACAATTAATAGGTAGCTTAATTTTAATTTACTTTCGAGTGAGTATAATCTATGGATTTTCATTATTATGTATGTGTTAATATTATATTTTTGGTTGTTTCAATATAAAATTTAAGAACTCAATCTTTAATATTGTTTACATACTTATTTTTGTTTACGCTACGGGTAACACACGACTTATTGAAATTGTATAGTACTTAGATCCCTAAATTATTCTAATGGATTGACTTGGCGCTGTAGGTAGCAGAGACTATTTATGTTCCTTGCTGAGTCGGTAGTAAGGAAGTAAAATGCTTTTAAAAGTAAAGGGTGCCCCAGTAATTAATCATTTTATCTCGCCCGTTGTACGCCATACGCATGTACTAGTAGAAAATGTCCTGGGATCATTTCAGTCACTTGTCACATTAATTTGTTACATATAGCAATGGATCGTTACACGAAACACCCTCTACCTTTAGATATAGACATAGACACAAAGGACAAGAATACTGATTCATCATGAGAAAGCAGTGTTGATTTAGGACTCATATACTATCTAAAACCAGTACGAGATCGAGTTCATTTTACACCTAAGCCATAAGATTGGTTCCGCGATAGTATCAAGCGAGAAGTTCCATTTTTGTATGGGATTGGCGTAGTTCCAAATTCGCACAGTAGAGGCGCTGTATCAAATCCAATACAATAATGGATCATCTCGAATTCATTCAAAAACTGAAATTGAATTGGCAGAATTGTGGCAAACAGTCGCAACAGCCACGAAATATAGAATAACATTTGAAAGAAGAGTTTGTATGAATCGCTATTGAATCGCTGTCGTACTGTAGAAAGCAGTTCTCTTCTGTCCGGTAGGGGCGATGCAAAACGCATAAATGTAATTAGGGGAGGAAAAGTGAACTTTTATAGTTTTCGTAAACTACGCACAACCCATACCATATGTACCTATCTATTAAGGACTTCCTTAGTACATAAATAGATAGGTATATAAAACTATCAAATTTCACGTTTCCTCCCTCGCATTTATGCGCCTTGCAGCGCCCCTGCGACACAGAAGAACTGTTTTTTCAGTACGACAGCGATCTAATTGTAAATCCAATGATCATGATCAAGGCTAAGTAATAAATCGGTACTAAACTCCGTATTACGTATAGGCAAGCATTCGATTTCATGGCTCAAAGTAATTTCCACAAATACCTGATTCGCCAGGGTTATATTGCTGCCGCCATCTTTGTTTTGATTTGAAACGTTGATTCAATCTAAAGTTATGTTTCAGTCGAGTGCCAGCCCTGAACTATGTTATGCATGAGTGTCGAGAATACAATTCCGATGACATTTCCAGTGGAGAGAAAGCTTGATCGAATGCGCATAGGTATTGTTAGAATCGGTACAGCACGCTCACGCACTTCACATAACATCACGAGTTATTCGAATAAAGCACAAGGATGAAGGAAATAAATATGCCTTGTGTTATATTATTTTGTGGTCTGAGAAAACGTGCCATACGTGGTGATTTTGGAAAATCCATATTTTTTAACAATGGTTAAAAAAAACTCTGTTCTCGCTTCATTTCCTGTACACCTTAACTCTTGGACACGTCAAAAATATATAATGATTTAAGTTTGGTACTTATGTTCAAGGAGGCTATGTGTGCCGAGGAGGAAACTCACTCGCGACACGTAAAAATATAAATAATAAATTTATCACTCCGTAAAAAACCGCACAAAAACATGATTAATCATCAGCCATAATCTAATCCCGTGGAATTTCCTTCGAATGCACCCTATGAACAGTGCCCACTGTACCGAAACGCACTTCTTCCTGTATCAGTGTTGGCATTCGAGGTGTGTGCATACCTGTACAATGTACCTACTGTCAACGAGATAACACATGAAAACACAAACATAGGTGTCTTTATTACTGCAGGCAGGCAGTTAGGTAAAAATACCTAGGTACTAAAACTGTGACCGTTTGTCAATTTGAATCGCGGAAATGCTTTGAGTTCTTATAATAACTCTACCACTTCAGACAATACTTTTTACAAGATGAAAGCGGATATAAATAATTATAACGGCGCTATAGTCCGTAAGTCCCAAAGATTTTCGACAAGTCGGGTACTTGCCTCCGTGGCGCAGTTGGTTAGCGCATCCTCGTATTCAGAGGAGGGTCGCGGGTTCAAGTCCCGCCGGAGTCGTAAATTTTTGGGATATCATTAAATTCTATAAATAATTAATTTATGAAATGCGATCGATGGCATCAATGATCTTTTCTCAAAATTTTAAATCGCTTACAGTACGATGTTACTATGTACTTTGTTTTACAAAAACAGTATTTATTGTGAAGATGTTCCTCAATGGGCAAAACGACGCAATACCAATTAAGTAGCTAAAAATTAAGACAAAACCACAAGAATCAATATACGCGTGTCTTATCATATTTTTTACTTTGAAATGTATTCAAAAAAATAACAACCAACTTGGTAAACCAACTTCATATCCTAACCTTAACCTTTCCCAAGAAAAAACATATATTTCCACCCCAACTTGTTCTAGTTAAGAATTATGGATCGCACCAGTTCTTGTCATAGACATCCGTCGGCCGTGGGAACGAGGGGCGACCTGCCCTGACCTTTCCCTCTTTACGACTTCTAGGTATTTGAATCTTTTACTTAATAGCTTGTGCTGTAACGCAGAACAAGCTAGTAATTGAAAGGTTCAATATTATATAATACTAGCTGTTCTCCGCGGTTTCGCCCGCGCTAAATTCGAATTTCACTTTTCTATGGGGGATAAAAGGATTTTCTTTCCGTTCAGTCGTTTTTCGTGAAAATACGAATTTTCACGTAAATCTCCCATGGGAATTGGATATTTTACCAGGACAGGGAGGAAAAACGAATCAATAGTATAACTTTAACCCAGGCTACGCATAAGCTTAGGAAAGTCAGTCCAAAGATCGTAGATCGTAGGTGCGCCCAATTCAGATTTTTATTGGATCTCAAAGTGGTCTGACTTTCACCGAATCTCCATTAATTTTGCAAACTGCTAACCGAACTTGATTAGGTAACTATAGCATCTCAGTTTTACGCAATCAACCAATTCTAACAATGCAATCAGTTTGGTAAAGTAACAATGAATGAACATTTTATGAAGGTCTCTTTACCGATGTTAACTCAAGGCATACTGCCTTTTGACCATTTTTTAAAATTATTTCGGATGACTTAGCGTTGGCCATGAATAGATCTTAGGTATAGGCGGACCAGACGACCTCTTAACACTTTCAATGTCTACGACGCATATGTGGATCTACAGTTCGTAGCGACGGCAGCGCGCGGCGCGGCCTAGTGCCGCGCCGCCGCCGCCGTGGCTACGAACGTAGAGAGTGTAAGAGCCGTTCCAGAAGCAGGCTGTGTAAGTAAACGATATACCTACTAACACTTTTACAGCCCACGCACGACGCACATGTGGATTTAGCGCGCTCCTACGGTCGCACCGCAGTTTAAGTGTAGAAAAACGGGTCGTCCGCTTGCACTGCAAGATGCAACAAGCAAAGAACAAAGGATGCTAGCAGAAGCGAAAGTAACTGCTTTTCATATATACATATGTATAATAAGTAAATTAAATATGTATTTAATATAATCAGTACTTAACTAAGACTATTGAAATAAGGCTTATCAACGGTCTAAGGATCAGTATAAAGTACCTGGTGAAATATTTATTAATATTTCGTTGCAAAATATTTTTGATTGGAATGCAAGGTTCCGTAAAACAAAAGCATAGCAAATCAAATAAGCGTAGAACTACGAAATAGGCACATGGCTGCACATGAACGGTCACGCCGTTCGTGCCATACCTAGGCCCCGACTCTGAGAAACGATTTCTATGAACAGAAACAAATATCAGACGAATTTCAACTCTATACAAGTACAGATAAGATAATGGGTACTGAAGCAAGGCATTTGAACAATATGACGGCGTGTTTAACAGTTCAATCTGATGTGTTTGTAAACCGAAATAGTGTTTTGTAAACACAGCCCAATAGTTGTAGTGTAGTTTGTAAGCCTCAAAAGAGATGTGGTTGTATTTAGAAACAATTGTCAATTGTGAAATTTTTCAGCATACGAACATTTATCTTGACTTTTACCAATGCTCAGCTATGTTTTATAAATTGGTTTGTTAATTACGAAGATATATTTCCATTTACTGATCTTTGAGGAGAAAATATTTTTTCACGCATTTTTGGGCTCTCCACAGTTTATGTTTCTTGTTCATGTTATGTTTGTTTATCGGGCTTTTTCATATTCATTGATTGAGGAAAAGGGACTTGAAGACTCCCCTGAGGCACTCCTTAGTCTACTGACGTTTTTTTCTATCCAATCTACAGTAGTTACAACTTGCATACATAGGATAGGTCTGATGACGAATTAAAACAAAATCAGAATACATACTTATCTTGAAACCTAAGATATTTGGTATCGTGAATGAAAAAACTTTGTTCGTTCAACTTCAACCTTGCTACGTTCTTCTAAACAGGGTTTATTTAAAGTGTTTATATGCCACTAGCTACTAGAAACTAGAGACCTACGCGAAATTGTAATGAAACAGATGTGTTACACAGGACCAGTAAAACACAATGACAAAAAGGAGAGATGCAAAGACAATAGCGGCATAACACAGTCTCACAGCTTTCAGTGTCAACAATGTAACAATGACAATGCGGGTGCCTCGTGGAACCAATTGCCTCCATTCGGGTGAACAAATCTATTCTAGTTAGGTGTTGTTTCGTAGAGTAAAGTTTTCAATGGAAACTTGCTTACGTAAGCAACAAACTAAGTAAATATAGCTTTTTCTACTTTCTATACAAGTATGTTTTTAATATCACACTAATAATATTTTTGACCCAGCGAGCAAAGAGTCTCTGCTTCAAGTCTGGCAAAATTTGAATTTCGTCTGTCAGTTTGTTGGCTGGACCTCCTCTACAGGTCATATTTTACAACTGATCAGGACGAAATTTGGATAACAGGTTAAACGAATTAATAAAAAAAGTGTCGTCGGGAATTTTTGATTGACTAGAGGGGTTCCAATAAAGGTGCAAAAAGGGAGCAAATGAATATCTCCGCCCTAAGATCCGATTCGCGATCCGATGGTTCTTTCTTATTTGAAAGGCTTTAAGTTGGTCTCATTAAAAATTGGTGAAGATCTGATCTTCCTGACCTTCGGCGTGACGTGCAGAATAATTCTTCAAGGTGAGTATGAGCTCGCGAGGTCTGCTGTTCGCAGAACTACTAGTCATTTTACACCTTACTTTACTATCGTGGAATGCTGTGCTTTGCAATGTTTAGATTACTGAGTAACTTATTGAGAAAATTAAGCCGGAAATCGAACCCTTGAATTAATACCAAAATGACTAACCAGTTTACCTTGCCGCCCTATATTAGAATGAAAAAATATTTAGTAACAATTCCGCGTATAACCTTCTCTGATAGTATTCATCAAAGTAAGTTGTCTACTAGTTTCGTCTCTCCACAAGACATCTTCAGGACACCACAATACTCGACCTTGACATTGAGATTGGTCAGCACAGCAACACCGACAGAGTCCCGCCAGTGATGTTGCCTCTCCTCGCGCCAAGTAATGCCAAGTAATGGATTTCCGCAAAGTAACACCTGAATCTATTATTTATCTTGCCGCCCTGTTGAAAAATGTGTCATTTAGGTAATAATGTTGTTGTTATTGAAGGGCGTCTTCCTTACGACGACGCGATGTCGATTTTTTAATCATCATCATCAATAAATTAAACCATTCTTACATAAATGACCATGCTTCTAAGAAAACTAGAGTAGAGATAATGACCACACTTTGCTGCTCGGATAACACCAGAAACTTGGTTCCTGTATTTTGGAGTGCTTAGTCACAAACAATAGCTGTCATAAAGTGATTGCTGAAATTTCAGACAACCAATATAAACGTATCGTTTTGTTTTGAGTAACTCCAAACAATAGACCAGAGTTTTTGCTGAATAACTAGATTGCTGCTCCAAAAGACATAATGATAACATGAGCGTCAATAAGCCCAACTACTTCTACATAATCATAACTTTTGTGCTTTACACCAAGATATTTATTTAGTACAAAACATTACATGTCCCAAATATGTGCCTGTTGTATGTTATGCCTTAAAGTCTATGTGAAGTTAACCACTTTTTGTCGAGGGCTAGGCTAATTTCTTTAAACAAAGACGCTACTCTTATTTATAGGGTCGAACAATGTCGAACGAAATAAGTATAGGTACCGAAGCCCTTCGTATTGGCTCAAGTTCGTAGACATGTAAACCATAAAGATAAACATGGCATCCCATAAAGAACCAACCGAGCTTACCTTTCTAATTTTAAACCTACCTGGTGATGATGTCATCATCACGTTCTACCGGCGTGAGTCAGACTGCATCGCTTGGTCATGGACAGTTTTCTGTTTTACGGAGATAGGATATACCCATAATGGAAGTTGTCGCTGTTTGAAATCTAACTACTGGCCCGGCGCGACAGGTCCCATCGACAGTCAGACGAAAATGGAGGGCGAGGGACATCAATCTACATTAATGCGATCCCTATAGAAACTTATATTAGTTAGAGCCGTTTTTGATCCAATTTTTCAACACTTGTTCACGTAAAAAAGAAAGTAATAGGTATCGATCAATGTATAGAAACCAAATTGGGAACATAGTTTGCAATCACGGCATGGTTATAATTTGGAATATTCTTTATTGACTAAGAAAATAACAATCAAATAATATAAAGAAATTAAACTAGTATTTACAATTGAAACAATTGAGCTAACTGCAGACTGTTGCAAACAATCTACAGATAGCTCAACTGGTCCATATCAATACCAGTCGGAAGCGTCCCCAAGACGCT
Organism: Eupithecia insigniata; assembly: GCA_947859395.1. Lineage (NCBI taxonomy): Eukaryota > Metazoa > Arthropoda > Insecta > Lepidoptera > Geometridae > Eupithecia > Eupithecia insigniata. The sequence continues at coordinate 5,258,806 of OX402002.1, forward strand.
GGCTGCATTGCCCCGCTGTATGGCAATGCTAATGCGCTGCGCCAGATACTCACCAGCTCTCGGGTCACGCGTCGCTTCGACCAGGCGCTCAGATAATTTTTTGAAAACTAAATATTCTTATTTAGCATAGGAATTAGGACCTGTTTCTGATAAAACCTAACATTTCCTCCATATCCTCCATAGAATATTTTCGGATACATAGGTAATTTTAGGACTTGTGCCTCCTTTGTTGATCTGCTGATCTGACGTTGGACAAACCATAGCTTAAACATCAATGATTGCTGATTTTTCAGCTTTAGGCATCGTGCATTTTGCTGCCACGTGCCAGTCCCATGAGTCAACATTATACGGTCATGGACAGTTGGATATTGTTCGGAGACAATACACGCCGATCCGATTATGGATTTTTTGTTGGTTAATTGTTTTGAATCGTCGGTTTCGAGTATTTTCGATTCTTGAAACTTTGCTCAGGGTAACTTATAATATAACGTCTTTAGAAATGGATTAGATTAGATTATTGAGCACTCTGTGCAAAGGTGGGGGAGAATAGCGTAAAAAACATAAAAGCATGTAAAGTAGCATTGCTAAAGTTGTAACCACCTGATTTGAAATAGAAAAATTGGAACCAGAAGAATCCGGGTTGTTTAAATCAGGAGTTTATGATAGTGTTCTGATATTATTTGTCATTATGATAAATATTTTTGGTTCTTTAAGTCTAGAACAAAAATTACTTTAGGCCATCGCTTGCAGCAGTGAACGCAGTTAAAACCTTTGCTGTACGATTGACATTAGAAGGTCCATTATATATTATATACATATATAATTTATGTTTCGTCATTTGGATAATTGATTATTGAAAGTTATTACCCAAGTTCTGTCATATATAATGGTCATTACGTATGACCAGACAAGGTAGTAAAAGTAAGTACCCTGTTTAAGTATCTACCTGATATTATTATTTCTTTCCTTATTACGATTTTACGGAACCTTGGCTATCCTAGCCAAACTCGATGTAAAATATTTGTAAATAACCCTATATTTAACCTTAAATTCCCTCTGTTGCCGCGTCTTTCTAAACGCAATTTACATTACTTACTTCTTGATTTGGAGATCCTTTTTTCAATAAATATCGCTTACAATTATTTCTGAAACTCGACATCAAGCTAGTTTTATTTATTTCATTGTTAGTTTACAAACACTCTTCATCGAATTTGGCTAGTGTCTATATCTTTTTCTTAAAAAGGATGAAATTTTTTTTATTAGGTGACTTAGGTATATTTTTCAAGGAATTTGATAAGGTCTCGCTTTAGGAAAGGTTTAATCTCACAAGATCTTTACCCCACTTTCTAGTATTGGGTAGTTCAATTTAAACAAGCGTAGGTATGTATCACAAGCATAACTTTACTCAGAAGTTTTATCAGATTTTGTAGAACGTGATAAAACTTCAAAGCAGGTCAAAATGGGACAGGCAGGTAGAAAAGTACACATACATAAGGTTCCCATTCCGTTCCCCTTGTGGGTCACACTTGACTGAATGTTTATAGAAGAACCTGATGAATGGGGTTGAATAACAAGTGGATTTGTCAATATAGAGTTACGATACAAAGCGGTTTACTGTACCTATCGAACGAAGTTGTTGAAGAAAATGGGTTAGGTATCTTTAATTACTTTTTTCTCCTTACTTTCTTTTTTTTTTTAATCTTTAGGGAAAATTCAACACGGTGACACCCGTGTTAAATTACATTTTCACATTTCTAGGAGGATACACTTAGGTACCCACGCGCTGCTGCCTACTGCGCCACCGAGGCTATATCACGCCTATATACATAACTCTGGGGATAAAAAGGTCTTTTTTCCCATGAGAATTTGATGTATTAATAGGACAAAGTAACCTATGTTACTCTCTATCCTATCAACTAGCTCTATGCCAAAAATCAAGTCGATTGGTTGCTTAGTTAGGGCGCGGAAGGCCAAACGAATAAACACAGGTTCGCATTTTATTATATTAGTTAGGTAACGAAGTAGTAGGTTGGTAAGCGTTTTTAATACCAGCTTCGTTTGACCGACCATAATCTCACCTGGTCGAAAGTGACGATACCTATATCACGAAAGTTTAGGGTGAGAAGACACCTTTACTTCTAAAGAAACCGAGATTGTAATTCCGTCTTGAAGAGGCTGTAATTCTGGCCAGGCTGTAATTCTGTATTGAAGAGACCCAGGAAGTAATTGAGTTGATTAGGTGTTGCAAGTGTTTTTTGATGATAAATTGATGACTTTAAAGGCTTACCTTAAGTAGCGGTTAGAAATGGTTTCAACTGTAGCTAATAGGTTACAATATTCAAGGTGAAGGTGTTAAAAAATTCACGACCACTTAGGTACGTGATTAAACTTCAGATTTTTTTCATAAACATCTAAAGACATTTCCTATACTTAATTATTATTTTGTTCTAAGTATTGAGTTAATGTAAAATTACGTGTTTTCTTTTGGTAATTTTGTAATTTAACTTATAATATTTATTAAGCGCTTCTTGTTTGCATATTTGGGTAAAATATTGATCGTAATATATATCTACAACAACAATATATACCTACACACTTCTGTACTACTACTGTACTGTATTTTTCTATGGATCTTATTTTGAACTAATAAATTAAATATTCTTACGTATTTACACTAGGCAGCTAACCTACCTCTATATTGTAGAGTCCTTAGAAGAAGATACGTTTTAATAATTATAAAACGGTGTTTTCTTTATATTGTAGATTAAAAGTATTTTAGTACAATATAATATTATACGGTTACTCTCTATAATTAAGATCAGCCAACAGGGAGTAATTACCAGCACGTAGATGGTAATTAAATCATACTCGTAAGTACAAGACTTAGATATGCTTTATTTATTTATTTTTCTTTACTATAAGTTTAAAGCATAAGTAAGTTCGTACAGAGTACAGTCTAGTTTACTTCAGTATAAGTAAATTTTTCAATAAGTTATACACTATGTCATTAAGGCATTGATACAGGCATTTAGGTAGAGCCAATAGAGCTAACAAAAACGCTCCATAACATAAGAAACAAAAAGTAAACTCTTGCATACCTTGACCACCAAGCCGACAGAAAGACAACCTCCGTGAAAGCCTCTCAAGGACCGAGCACAAAACCAATAATTTAAAACACAAACACTCACTAAAACACAGCACAGACCCTAGGTTTCTATTTATAATGTGAAAACACAATTTTGTTTACAACTGTTTTAGTTTTCCACGTGAACCATCCATAAGCGACACACCTGAGTTACTCTACGGTAGCGCGGGCACTGACTCTGGCAAGACAAGGACAGTGAGATGAGGGAAAGAGATGCACAGATGTGGAGGGAGGCGATTCAAGAGCTGCTCTACTTTCTATGTTATTTTTTGAGAAATATACTTTTTCGATAAGTTTTTGCAACGGTTTTCTTAAAAATTCTTTGCTAAATTGTTTTTGTGATGCCTGTAGTATACGTTAGTACCATCTGGATAGAAATAACTGGGTAATTTAGCTAACTTAAGTATTTCTATGAGATAATTATCTTACCTAGAAAAACTTAGTTCACAAAATGTTGAATACTAATAGTGAAACCATTGATTTTACCGTTGTTACTCAACGCAAAATCTAAACTGAATAGCAATTCATTCACCAAACAAAACAACATCAGTTTCAATAACACTAAAAACTGGTTATTTTATAGTCGTTATTATTTTTACGTTGCTCTACTATTCTGTTACCTGTGGTTTTTCTTTACAAACTGTAGCGTACACTGTGGTTTTTTGTAGTAACTGTTGAGATAGCTATGGTTATTGTGAGGTTGTTATAATATTCTGTGGTTTGTGCGTTGTTTTGTATTCTGTGTCCGTACCTCCTGTTACCTGGCACGATGTTGCCCCCGCGCACCTATGCTTACGTCTCTACCATCGTTGCAACATGGCGTACCGGCTTCGTTGGTCATGGTCAATTGCTTATTTTATTATTGTAAAGTTGTTAAAAATAGCTTAAAATCTGTTGAGCAATCAAATTAGGTGTGGAAAACATGAGGATAGGTCGTTTTAATTGAAACACAGGTTCAGTTAAAGAAACGAGCGGTCGAACAATTACCTGCTTGATATTATTAAATATTATATATAAAATTATATAATATATTATATAGATAGATATATATATAATATTATATATATATATATATAATTATATTCAAACCCCTATAGCACCACAGGAACTCTACATTTTTCTAGAAATCGAAGTCTTGAGATGAACTATATTTGAGTTATTATTTTATTAATTCGATTCTAGAAAAATGACTGTAACTGGACGAAAAATCGGCTAAAACCTGCTAGAACGTGCCGAACGCTAAATAATGACAATCTTAAATTCAAAACCAAACGCCTCGTGTAATATTTTAGCAAAGCGGTATGGGCAATGCTCGGAGACCTCCTTAAGTAAAATTAATTGTATACTACTGATATCATATCACGCTAATATCAAGATATTTATTACCTCTTCACGCCAAAACTACGGAGCTACTCTGGCTGTATTTCTAGGCCTGGAATCAAACGGCTATTTTTTAACCCATAAATCAGTTCCCATGGGATAAAAACCCCCTTTAAATGTTTCCATAGACACAACGCGTGCGAAGCCGAGGGCAGAAACTAGTTACTTATATGGGCGAAAGTTTGTGCCGTTGTACAGATGTTTGTCTATGATGATGAAGACATCGCCAGAACTACAGACGAATGGATCGAACTGAAATTTTGCCCACAAAAAGTTCTGGACTGGAATAACATATAAGTTCAATGAATAACATATAACTTTTTATTCCAAAATAAACGCATGTGAAGCCGCGGGCTGCAGCTAGTAAGAAATAATGAACTATGTATTTTTTGTGACATAATGTAATATAGAGCACGACCTTAGTAAAATTTTAATAAATTATGTAGCCAACTGCGACGAATAAACAAACAATGCAACATCAAGTAGTAAAACGGAATATCGGACAGTGAACTACGAGTAAAATTCCTAATTAGAGCAGAAAACAATTGCGTTCCTGGAATTTTTCGGAAAAATTTGGTAATTTGAGAACAAGCCATATACGTTAAGGGAACAAAAACTCAACTACATTTTCAGAGACACACTTTAAACTTCTGTAAATTTTGGTACATTCAATTCACACTACGAGTACTTTTTTAGACAGTTATTTAGTGACATTGCTGAGTCGTTTGTTTTCTTCTCTTGACATAAACTAGAGTGAGATAAAACACCACTAAGCAAATGATTTAAGATGACATATTTTTACTAGTAAGCATCATGATACCTTATATTTTTCTTGGTCAAGATTCATCAATAACCTCATATTATTTTCAAGAATTTGGATATTAGGGTTTTGGTTATTATTTGGTGGGAAGCAGAAAATGATTCTTTTTCGTTGCTAAACCATTTTCTGCTTATTCTAACGAAAACAAAACTATTACAGAGGTATCGAAAAATACATTGGGTTTTATCAATTGGCGGCGAGAACTTTTGGTAATTCTTTTCCATAACGATAATACAAGAAAAATTAAGGAGTGGCGCTAGTGTCACATCATTATTGCGCCTTAAAAACGGAACGGATAGCCTTATTCCCCATACAAACGTACTTTCCGCTTCATTTGGAAACTGTGTCCCCGATCTTATTGAAATTTTCCATTCGTAATTGGAGGAAAAATAACTATGTGTGCAGTAATGCGGTTTAGTTTTTGAAAAAACATTATGATATTTAAATGAGAGCGAAACTAATTTTGACCACCAAATCGAGTCATCTTCAAGCGATTTTTTATGCATGATAGACACCTTTATCCGGAAATCTGTCACGCTGCAAACATCCTAAATATATTCAACATTATAAATAAACAAAAAATATACGGAAACTATGAAAAAATATCATAAAATGTTGCCAACACCAAGCACACGCACACAGCCATAGGACAGCTTCGTATTAGATGGTTAGACGCGCTTTCTCACTCATAGCGCGCCCCATTTCATTCTACGTGAAACAACAACAAATCCGCATGGGAAAATCCGTTTTTGTTTGGGAGAGTTTTGTAGCCTTCTTAATGCTGACCTACGAAGTCTACGCGGCGGCGTAGCGACGACGTAGCCACTGCGTAGCCGTAATCTTAGCTCTACGCTGTAGACCAAACGAATAAGTGTACACTACGAATTATACGAAGAAACAAATATGCATGAGAAAGTATCGAAGATTTGTCAGTCAATGACCGAACGCTACCTTAGGGTTATTTATTTATTTTGGCACGATTCTTTGCGTTTGTTTCTTTTGCGTTCCAAAAGGAACAAAACTATTGAAAAATCTTTTAAAAACCAACATATTACATGTTGTTTTTTTATTATAAAAAATCACTAACATGACCTACCAAATGCTCCAAAAGTGCTAATCAATCGAAGTTACTTTTACCATTGGTTCAAGGAAAATGGTTTAAAATTTGCGGCAAATTACTTTTTTGCTTGTTTTATTGCTTGTAGAAAAATTAAATCTATACTTACATATAATAAAACTGTAACAGGTCCAATTCTGTACATTGAAGAGCGCATAGCAACGCATAGCGCCGAAACTAATAAAGGTATTCAAATAAAACTTAACAGGATTTGAGTTCATACTATGAGGAAGGACATAGGGTACTTTTTATCCCGGATTTCTATAGGGTTCCCTTGGGAGAAATGATGATCGTAAAATTTGTTGGATGAAACTTAGCATGATTTAAGTTCATATTACAAGAAAGGGCATAAAATACTTTTTATCCCGGAATTTAGAAGGGTTCCCTTGGGAGAGAGGATGGAAGTGAAGTTTTGCGCGTTGCAGGATGGCGCGCGGAGCAAGGGCGGTAGAGAGCGATAGCCCCCCACTGTGGGGGCACTGGTAATGGAGCCCCTCACGCAACCGGACCCTCCCAGTAGCCCCCCGCAGTGGGGCCCCCACATTGCCCCACAGTGGGACTTCAGTAGCCTCCACAGTGGGGGGCACCGGCAGTGGGCCCCAGTAGCCCCCCGCAGTACCCCCCGCAGTGAGGCCCTCACACCGCCCCGCAGTGGGACCCACTCAGTAGGCCCCCACAGTGGAGGGCACCGGCAGTGGGGTCCCCCGATAGTTTGCCCCCGCAGTGGGCCCCCCACATTGCCACGCAGTGGGACCCCCAGTGCCCCGCCATAGTGGCCCCCCGCTGTAGGGTAAAATCACTTGGCTGCGCCTAGCGCTGAAACTACTGAATGTATTCTAATGACTCTTGGCATGATTTAAGTTCATACTACGAGGAAGGTCATGCAATACTTTTTATCCTGGAATTCGTTAGGGTTTCCTTGGGAGTGGGGATGGAAGTGACATTTCTCGGCCTAAAATAGCGCAAAAACTACTGAATGGATTCGAATGATACTTAGCATGATTCGAGTTCATACTACGAGGAAGGACATAAAATACGAGTCCTTACCCCAAAGTTAACGAAATGATTACAAAATTGTTATTAGTGCCGATAAACGACCTACTGAGTATCCGGTTGGTACAAAGCTCTCACTACCAATGATGTTGCCATCGTCCTGGTAGATCAGCACTGTGACAGGCGGGACATTGTGCTGCGTACCTGGGATGACCGCTTGCAATGCATTAGCGAAACGCACCAGGCATTTGATGCTCTTCAGTCTCTACTCGCTTATATACCTACTGTCGTGGCGAAGACGGATACAACTTTGATCTTCGACATGTGAATCCGAAAACTGACGAGACTGGATAATAAAAAAGTTTCTGCAATGCAATTCTACGCCTAGATACATTTTACCAATAAGAGAAGGTCGCATTGCTCACCTGCAAAGGTTTCGAGGTTTGTTTAACCGTTTTCTGGTGGACACTTACGCCAAAATTAAAACGAAGCGTTTGGTATACATCAGAACAGAACTAATGAGAGAAGACTGTGCGCTGAGAATTATGTAGATCTGCGAGACGCCATGAATCAAGATAGAAATTGTGAAGATTTAGGACGACTGGTGATTCTTCCTTCCAGTTTTAGAACTGGACAATAGATGTGTAGTGCTCTATTCTCCAGTAGGTACTATCAAGCTTACTTTGAAGCGCATAATATACCTAGGTAAATGTGGAGCTGTGTGACGTCCAGTCAATAAAATCTAGGTGTATGTAAATCTATACTACACTAATAAATATAAGTAAGGTTTGTGTGGTTGTAGGGGGTAATCTCTGAAACTACTGAGCCAATTTAGAAAATTCTTTTGCCTATTGAATTTGTTTAAATACTCATCGTTTAAAGCACGTTATTTAAGAGTTTTATAGACTACTAAAAATGTTTACCGCCCAACGAAGTGGGCACGGGTCAGCTAGTTATATAATAATAATAAATGAAAGATGGCACGATCGATATCTGTCGAGTGTGTCATCTTTCTGGGGAGACCCTTCGTCATATACTTTCGGGTTGTTCGCACCTTGCTAACTCTCAGTACTTGCACAGACACAATCAAGTAGCCAAAATTATACACCTGCTGGTAAGAGCAAGTTGCTACTTGCTCTCCGATACGGCCTTACCGGTCCTGAAGTTCCGTATTATAAGTACACACCGGCGCCAGTTCTCGAAAACGGCCGTGCCACGCTCTTTTGGGACCGATCTATCATTACAGACAGGACTATTCTCGCGAATAAGCCTGATATTATTATATATTAGTATAGCGTAGGCTGCTTGATCTTAACCTGTTATTCATAATGGTCTGCTAACTTAATCAGCTGCTAAGCAGTATTATTTCTCACTCTGACGTATGTCAATAGAAGAAGACAGAGTGAGAATAAACGATGCTCTAAGTTAGCAGACTATTATGAATAAGGGGGTTAGAGTATAGCCGAAGCCGCGGGAGCTAGCAGGTTACTATAAATTATTCAATTGAATTTATTGAAGCCAATTGTCACACTTGCTTGTCGGGCGCAGTGTTATTCAAATTTTTATTGGTACGAGTCGTGTTCATATCGCAGGAAGTTTAACTATTATAATCTGAGACAGCAGCTAGTTTCTATGAATAAAATATTGCTATCTTTAGTTGCGAAGTGCTGATTTGGATTTGCGATTTTTTGATAAAAAGAATGGGTAAGTAGCAACCATCTTTTGCAATAATCACGAAGCAAATTGTTAGATAGATAGGTTATGTTTTTCAAGCTCAATTACTGATAAACACTCCGAGAACTCCGCATACCTTTGCCATTAGATACATAGGTAATTAAGTACCTACCTACAAATACTACAATAAGTCCTGATCACATTTTAAAATCTTATTTAAACCTAATATATTTCACTATTTTATTTAATCCAATTTAATTCATAATTAAATATTATTTATCGGGTATTTATCGCGTACCTTTGGTTATATTTTCCCTGCGTAATCTTTAATTATGTTAACCAATCGCGAAAGTTTAAAAATTTCTATTCAATTCGTTTATTAAAAACCAGACCTAATAGCCCGGCTACACACTCAAACATTTGTGCATACATGATTGCACAAACACAGTTTGCGCAAGCAAGACGTTAGCGTGTGGCCGCCGGGCTCAAACCAGTTGGCGCAAGCAAGAAGGAGCATGTGGCCGGGCACATCTTGCTTGAGCAAACTGGTTTGTGCAATCATGCATGCACAAATGTTTGAGCGTGGAGCCGGCTATAACATTACTGAGTTCTCCAATACGTTTCGTCTAGGATCATGTCTAGGACACCAATTTGCTAGGTAATAAACTAAAAATTAAAAGTATTATCTCAAAACTATAATAACTAGGTATCAAAAATTTAAGTTAAACACAAAGAAAATTGATTTAATGTTATAAAAAACCTACATCAATTATGTTACTAAAAATCACAGTAAAAAGGATAAAAATTAACAAGATGTACATATATAAAAAAAAAACTGAAATATAATAACAATAAATCAATATTTTTACAAAATCTATATAAATTAGAGATGAGTCCGGTATTCAATAACTAACTCAGTACCTGTTAGCATGGTCCTAAAATATCTAACGCTATTGTAAAATCCGCATACCGCTAGGGAATAACTGTGCAAAGCGAGCATCGGGCCTAACCGACGTGAGCCATAACTACCCAACGCTTCAATACCTATACTTACCTAACTATCATCTACGCATAGGAACTAGCGGACCGTTCACCCGTAAGGTTATGTAGCTTCAACAAGTATTTGGTATTTCTAACCAAATCGGTTAGAAATATATTGGGTAGAAATCAGGACAGGTATAGAGTATTGTAACGTTATTGGGTACCAGTTGGTACTAGCGGTATTGAAACAAAATACCCAACTAATAACCGGTAGCCAAAATATCCAATAACTCCCATCCTTAATATAAATAGGTACTTACTATGAGAATGCGAAGTAAATTGGACCACAGAAATTAAATAGCTGAGCAGGGAACTGTAGGTACCCAGAATAGAATAGAATATATCTTTATTGCACCATCAATACATGTTATACTTATACAAGAACTACCTATTAGAATTAAATTAGTTAGTTGTCTTTTATGAAATGTCTAGACATGGCCAGACAGATCTTCGACCATAGACCTAGATTTTTTGACTAGGTACATAATGATCCCAGACATCGTAGAGCTAAATAATGTATTAATGATAAAATATATATAAAGATAATTTTTATGCAAGATCCGAAGTGTGATCAACCAATACGCACGTGAATGAGGTTACACATGGAATTTTAACCAGGTGCAAAAACCCATGGTATAAGAAAACAAAGTATGCCCTTCCGAGACACAATGGTCACGTGGGTGTCTCCAGCTTACGTCATCATCGCCATCGGCGACTGAGAATTGATGAGATTGATCGAGAACGGATCTGTTTCCAGGTGTTACCAGTAGCGTAAAACCGTAACTCTCGGAACTCCTGTATGAATCTGATTAAACTATGTGGTTTATCACATTCACTCGTGTTTAACTAAAGCTATTTTTACTGATCTAACAAACATAATTGACGATTCACATTTGAATTGATTTTTCAATTGATCCTTATCACGTTTGTTTCCCAACTTCTACATTTTGTTGAAATAAAGTGGCAGCTGGACAGTGACGTCACCTGGCGATACTCCCGGAAGAGCTGACCTGTTTCTTGGATCATGCAAAATTCATGAAGAAACCCTCAAGTTCATAGTAAATTATTACCTATCTATTATATGACCACGTGATAGTCGTATTACCAAAATGTTTTTTCTTATAAAAACCGTATCTTGGAGCAAACAGAATAAAAATTATGCAATTTAGTTTGTAGTGGCGGAGCAAGGGGTGCTAAGAATCCCCGGCAGATACCAGGCCACCACAAACGGAGATTGGACCTGGCAACCTACAACACGCGTACACTGCGGACTGACGAAAAGTTAACCGAACTTGAGGAAGAGTGGAGCAAGTTACGATGGGATATAATCGTGTTATCTGAAGTCCGACGACAGGGAGAGGACTCGATAACCCTGAAATCCGGTAATTTGCTCTACTTCCGGGAGGGCGACCAACAGTCCCAAGGTGGTGTCGGATTTATCGTTCACAAGTCTCTCGTAAACAACGTCGTGCAGATCGACAGTGTGTCGGCAAGGGTGACGTACCTTATACTCAGAATAACCAAACGGTATTCGCTGAAGGTCATACAGGTCTACGCCACGACCTCGACCCACAACGATGATGAGGTGGAAACTATGTATGAGGACATTTCCAGAGCCATGCATATCACCAAAACTCATTACACCGTTGTTGTGAGACTTCAACGCGAAACTAGGGAAACGGAACGGTGATGAGCTGAGAGTGGGAAACTTTGGTGTCGGACGGCGAAACCACCGGGGACACTTACTGGCCGGCTTCATGGAGAAGGAACTCTACATGATGAACTCCTTCTTCAGGAAAAGGGCACACAAAAAGCGGACCTGGATGAGAACAGATGGTGCGACCAAAAATGAGATAGACTTCATCATGTCGATTAAAAAGCAAATATTCAATGATGTCTCTGTGATCAACGCGGTTAAGACCGGAAGCCATCACCGCATTGTGAGAGGCACATTGAATATCAACACTAAGCTTGAAAGATCTCGGCTGATGAAGTCCACGCTCCGCCCAGCACAGAACCAGATCCAGAACCCCGAAAGCTTTCAGCTCGAGCTTCAAAACCGTTTCGAATGCCTGGCAAGCGTTGAATCCGTGAACGATTATAACGATTTGTTTGTGCAGACTATCCTTACGACAGGGTCTAAGTTCTATAAGGCCCAACGTATAAATAGAACTAAGAAACTCTCTGACCATACCCTCAAGCTCATGGAGGACAGACGGGAACTAAACTTGCAGTCTTCAGCGGGCGCGTCAGAATACCGGCGGCTCAATAGACAAATCTCAAAATCACTGAAACGCGACCTACGCCAATACAACACCAACCGTATCAAGGAGGCTATTGAGCGGAACAAAGGCTCTAAAGTGTTCGCGAGGGATTTGTCGATTGGGCAAAGCCAACTGACGAGACTGAGGACCAATGACGGCAGGATTATCTCGTCGAAACCCGAGCTTTTGAGGGAGGTAGAGAGGTTCTATGGACAGCTGTACACGTCGGTGCAAAAACCTGTCCCTAGTTCAGCATAAGACCCAAGAGCTAGACTTACCCGGCATTACACCGATGATATCCCGGATGTCAGCCTGTACGAAATTAGTATGGCCCTTAAACAGCTCAAGAACAACAAGGCACCGGGGGAGGACGGAATCACCTCTGAACTTCTGAAGGCGGGTGGACAACCGATCCTTAAGGCTCTTCAAAAGCTGTTCAATTCCGTCATCCTCGAGGGAAAAACGCCACAAGCATGGAACGGAAGCGTAGTGGTACTGTTCTTCAAGAAGGGTGATAACACCCTACTGAAGAACTATAAGCCAATTTCGCTTCTGAGCCATGTTTATAAGCTTTCTCCAGGGTCATCACTAACCGTCTTGCGCGCAGGTATGACGACTTCCAGCCCCCCGAACAAGCCGGTTTTCGGAAAGGCTTTAGTACCATAGACCACATACATTCGCTAAGACAGGTTATAGAGAAGACTGAAGAGTATAACATGCCCCTCTGTATAGCGTTTGTGGACTATGAGAAAGCCTTCGATTTGGTCGAGACTTGGGCTGTATTACAGCCCCTCCAGAGGTGCCAAGTTGACTATCGATACATCGAAGTGCTGAAGTGCTTATACGAAACGCCACTATGTCAGTCCGATTACAGGACCAGAACTCATAACCTAATCCACTACAGCGAGGAGTGAGACAGGGAGACGTCATCTCACCGAAACTGTTCACCGCTACGCTGGAGGATGTGTTCAAGGTTCTGGATTGGAAAGGGCTAGGCATCAACATAAACGGCGAGTACATCACTCACCTTCGCTTTGCAGACGACATCGTAGTCATGGCTGAGACCATGGAGTGAGAGACATTAGTACAATGCTTGGTGACCTCGGTAGATCCTCCGAAAGAGTTGGTCTTAGAATGAACATGGACAAGACGAAAATCATGTCAAATGTCCATGTAGTACCAACTCCCGTATTATTCGGAGGCAACACCATCGAAGTTGTCGACCATTATGTCTACCTAGGACAAACCATCCAACTAGGAAAGTCCAACTTCGAGAAGGAGGTCAACCGCCGAATCCAGCTCGGATGGGCAGCGTTCGGGAAGCTACGTGGTGTCTTTTCGTCCCACTTACCGCAGTGTGTCAAGACGAAAGTCTTCGACCAGTGTGTATTGCCAGTGATGACATATGGCACTGAAACATGGTCCTTCACTGTGGGCCTCATCAGAAAGCTCAAGGTCACACAGAGAGCAATGGAGAGGGCTATGCTCGGAGTCTCTCTGCGAGATCGAATCAGAAATGAGGAGATCCGCAGAAGAACCAAGGTAACCGACATAGCTCTCAAAGTTGCGAAACTCAAGTGGCAGTGGGCAGGGCACATAGCTCGTAGGACCGACGGCCGCTGGGGCCGTAAGGCTCTAGAGTGGCGACCACGTACCGGAAAGCGCGGTGTGGGTAGACCCCCCGCGCGATGGACCGACTATCTTGTGAAGATCGTGGGAAATCGCTGGATGCGGGCAGCGCAAAATCGGTCATTGTGGAGATCCTTAGGGGAGGCCTATGTCCAGCAGTGGACGTCGATCGGCTGATATGATGATGATATACTTATGATATGCGTTACAAATCAATACTTAACAAAGAAAATTACAATGACATAATTGAAATAAATAAGAACTACTATTTACAATAGAAAAAAATTTGCTAACTGCAAACAATCTGTATAATAATATAAATAAATAATAATAATAATACTGGACAATTCACACAGCATTATCTAGCCCCAAGCTAAGCAGAGCTTGTGTTATGGGTACTAGATAACTGATATACATAATACAATATTACATATATAGATATTTTTTATTATACATATAAAACGACCAGAACACCCTGAACAAATATCTGCAGATCGTACAAATATTTGTCCCGAGGCGGGAATCGAACCCGCAACCTCCTGCGTCGCAGGCGGACCTTCGCCCACCGCGCCACGGATGTCGATATGCAGCTCAAACTCGTCCATATCAAATGAAACCATTAAAACCATTTATTCATTGTGATGGTTCGATTTTAAATAGCATGCGGTCATAAATTGTAGAAATAAATTGATAGTTGTTTGCCATAATTGTAAAACTTAATTTAATTCGTAATAAAATAAAACAGCTTAATAAGGTCACAATAATCATAATAATCAGTAGTTACAGTAATCAAAATCAGAATAATTAATCACAATCTTTTATTATAATTCTAAAATAATATCTAATTATTATAATTCTAAAATAAATTAAATTTGAGTATGTCATTTAAAAAATTCATTCATGTCATAAAAACAGTTTTCCAAAAGCCAATTAAATACATAGTTTTGTATTTAACTTTTGGAGGGGCAAGGAAGTTATGTCATTATCATTACTCATTAGGTTTATAATTATAAACTTTGACTGACATATAGAAAATACTTTTGCGACAAGAAGATAGCCTAAACATAGGGGCGGCCAATTTATTCTCAAAACCATTTAGAATTATCTTAAGTCAATGCTCAAAACGTTAAATTCAGGTTTTTTAATTTTTTGACGAATAGACATACATATTTCATAAATGTAGAGACGGCACAGAGGTAATATTTTAAGAGCTTTATGTCTACAAGATACTGTCTGGTTCCATACGTTGCATAATGATCGAATTGCATTTTTTTGTGCTATAAAGACTTATCGAATTTCAGTTAAGTTGCCCCAAAGAATCAGGCCACTTCTTAAATTTAGCCGTGATACGCAATCTTGCCAGCTTCACGGAATGACTTTTCACTTTTGTCCTAAGAGCATATACGTCTACGAGTACTTACACATTTATTTAACTTAGAACTCAGTGTTATGCAATGATCTTTCCAGTTCACATGCTGGTCAACGATGATACCTAAGAAGGGAAATGTGGACACTTGCTCAACACTTGTACCTGAGTGATTTATATTTAAAGTCTGAGCGGAATTTTGAGGACAATAGAACTGCAATATCAGTCGGAAGCGTCCCAAGACGCTGGCTGCATTGCTCTGCTATGCAAATGTGTTGCGGCAGATATACTCACCAGCCCTAGGGTCACGCGTCGCTTTGACCAGGAGCTCAGAAAATTTTAAACCCGGAGGGCCTCGTTACTCCACGGACCTAGGGTCTCGACTCCAAGGGGAGCAAATGCGTAGGCCCTGTCAAGACCTGCTTATTTGCGCCTCTTGAAATCCTTGGCCAATTTTTGTTTTGGCACCGAAGCCGTAAAAACTTAGGAAGATTAGGTATGAGAACACCTCACAATAATAATTTTAATGCCTATGTTATTTCGCATAGAATAGATCCCAAAGAAAATAGTTTTCACACTTCTTCCCTGTTTGGTTGAAGGTGATTTAATCTCTTTCTTGTTTATGTCTTGGACCAAAACTTCACGCAAATTTTGACGTATTTTGATTTTGCTAGCATGTCAAAAGACGTCTGCCATGTACCAACTTACGCATCTTCTGCGACTTCAAAACCGATTAAAATAGGAAGTATGTGAGGTATTGATTTATTTATTTATTGAACGTGTAAACTATTTTATCATACGTTACAGGACACTAAAAAACCAAAGAATGTCTCAGTTTAGGCGGTCGCAGCGCGGTGGACAAAGCACAATGAATGGTTTCAATGGTAGATGGTGTCTTACAATTCGGAAGGAAATATAAATAGGGGAAGCATACTCGGCAGTGGACGTAGAGTGCTGATAGTTAAGACTGGGTGAGCACGCGAGGTAGCCGAACGAGGCAGCACCGAGCTATATAATATTCAGGCTGCCTCGCTAGGCTAGTCGCCCAGTCGTCGCCTAGAGCCAGCGCCTAAGTGCTCATTATGTACACGAGCGGCAAAGTGCCAACGGCAGAGGTAACTGTAGCTGTCGATAGTGGCCGACGGCAGCCGTCGCCGTCGACTCGTCGGCTCATAAACACAAACAGGGTTAACAGAGGAGGCCCGGGGATTTTTTCATAAATTAACTAAAGGCTGTTGCTGTGATGTGAACCACGTTCACAGTACTGTGTGTAAGCGCAATGAATAAATGATTTCATTGTCGTTTCAAAAGTAGATGGCGTCTCACAATTGGGAACAAAATGTAAAAAATGCGGAAATTATTAGTAAATTGTCTTTTGTATAGTACTTATAAGAAAGATGTACATTTTATGTGATGTTTCAAGATTTTAGTCCTAACTATAATACTTCATTGCTTCAACAGTGTTAAGTTTATCTCGAGAACAATGATAGTTATTTTATTATCAGATAGGAATATTACCACCGCATAGGGATGGGCAAATGAAAAAATATATCGATATATATTGTATCGATATTTATTATTAGTATCGATATATGCATTGTAAAAATTATCGATATTTCGATATATCGATATTTTTGGCCATCATCATTGTGCAGGCAAAACGGGAGGAAGACCAACATATCGACCACAACTTTGACACATGCACATACGCGTATGCGACATCATTAATTTCTCCTCCACCTCAAGGACGGCTGTGGTCATCTTCGCAACTTTGTCGTTCGTCAATAAAATAGATTAGATAGAAAACACTTTATACCACACAACGAAAGATTAAATATATACAGGCAAAAATATTTAGAATAGATAAAGTACTCGTATATCCATGCAACTAAATAATAGAACTAAAAATGTAGTACAAAATATAACGTACTAGCTGCTGCCCGCGTTTTATCGGGATAAAAAATAGCCTATATGTTATTCCAGGTCTCAAACTATACCCATACCAAATTTCAGGCTAGTCGGTCCGGTAGTTTTTGCGTCAAAGAGTAACAAATATTCATACATCCATCCATACAAACTTTGACATTTCTAATATTAGTAGGATAGGGAGTAGGATGCTTGGTCTTGCCTGGCTGAATCTGTTTGTCTATGTTACAGACTTACGATGTTCTCTTCATTATTTAGAACACCTAGATTTTGGTCCATTGTATGTATATCTAGATATAAGTTCATTCTAGTTCCAACTACTCCTTAAGAGCCGTTACGCACTGTCGCCAGCGACTCGATCCCTCGGCGACGAAAACATAGGCCGCCCGGGCGACCGTCGACCAAGTGCGTAAACACCTATATTATACTGTAGAAAGTCATAGTCGCCGTCAACCGATTTGCCGGCGACCAGTCGACAGTGCGTAATAGCTCAAGCCGGGTACTGACCGGTGTTACAGGGTGTAATGTACCATTCGCAGCGAGCATGATACGTTACGTCGTGTGCTAAAATCCGTCTTATTGCTCGTTGCGATCGCGAGCCCCTGTTTTCCCCATACTGACTGCACTGCACGAACGCTCGCTGTGTTACACGTTACATTACGCCCCGTACGCCGGTTAGTACTTACCTTTATCACTTAGATACATCTTTCATTGGATACATTGAACGACTTTTTTTTCAGCAATGTCCAAACTGAAAAGGTTCTTTCAGTATTCGCTAAAGCATTATCCAGTGGCAACAAATATTACTGTCTATGGGTCATTTTATATGGTCGCAGACTTGTCACAGCAGAAGTTCAATCAGTATTACCTGGTGAGAAAATAACTGATTTTTTTTGCTTTTTTTGGGTTCCGTACCTCAAAAGGAAAAACGGAAAGCTTAACTATAGGATCACTTATTAACCTATTTTCTCAGGAACGCGGGGAGTAGCTGAAAATATCATCAAATACGTTCAGTACCGTAATCTCTTGGAACCGTGATATAAATTAAAATTCCAAGTCAACGCAATCAAAAGTTATTTTTTGAAATTACTTGCTCTCAATACCTATAGGGTACTTCCAGTTGACCTAGAATCATGAAACTTGCCGAGGAACAGGGTCTTATTGCACAAGTAAAGAGAAAAATGCGATAAATATAAAATAGTTGTTTATTCACAAAAAAAAAATTGATTCTTGCCATTGGATCAAAACCTATAGGGTACTTCCCGCAATAAAACATATAAAACAAAAATAGAAGCAGTCTTATAGCACAAGTAAAGGAAAAAACCGAAAACCGATTTCCAGTTTATTGAGAAAAAAATATTTGATTCTCGCCATGGATTAAAAACCTATAGAGTACTTCCCGGCGACCTAGAATCATAAAATTTGTCAAGAAGCAAGGTCTTATAATTATACGGAAACATGGGTGCGCGAGTTTGACTCGCACTTTACGTTTTATTTTAATGTCGATGGACCTTCGTTTGACCACAATCTCACCTGATGGAAAGTGACGATGTGGCCAACACGGTGTATCACGAAGGTATAGAAGGCACCCTATTCCGTGACCCGTGTAATTGCCCGGATATAACAATATTATTTAGCTTCTGCAAGCGGCTTCGGGTTTTTTCTGGATATAAAGCAGCCTATAATGTTATTCCTAGTTTAGAAGTACTTAAGTATTTCAGAGAGCATCAGCAACTGGTAAGACTCTAGCGGTAGAAGTCTAAACGTAAAAGGAGTAATTACCAAATGACGCTGCCCTCCGCACATGTATTATGTATGCAAAATTTCAGAAAGATGTTCATTTGACGTAAGTGCTTAAAGCCAAATCAGTAAAAGTTCAGCCCAATCTGTTCAGTAGTTTTGGTGTGAAGTGTGAACAAATATCCTATCCTACAAATACCGTATCCAATTTTTTAGCATTACAGTATTCCGCTTGTGTGATTTATTAACTGTTTGTACAATAATTTTTGATGTTGGAGGTATCTGATCTCATACTTATCTGAAACTTTTGGTCGAATTCTAAAACTTCTACACCTTTCTTTGTAGGTAGCTAGTACAATCCCCTGAGTGCTTTGCGGTATGTTATATATTTATATACTCAGCGTTATTCTCAAGACCCAATGTTTGTAAACAGCTTCCTCACAATCACAAAACTAGACACAAAAAAAACAGACGAATTTAAAACCTCCTTCTTTTGAGGTCGGTTAAAAATGGATTTTTATTGTTAACCGACTTCAAAAGAAGGAGGTTTTAAATTCGTCTGTTTTTTTTTTGTATGTATGTTACGCGATATCTCCGCCAATTATGGACCGATTTTGAAAATTCTTTCACTATTGTATAGAAAACGAGCCCGAAGGGGTCCCACAAAATTTTATCTTTTTCTCTTTATCTATTTAATTATCCCCAGGGGATTAGTATTTATCCCGCAAAACTTAAAATAAGTGTAAAAGGGAATTTAAGTCGGTTTATCGTTTTTTATAACACGCCATATTATTTTAGCGTCAAGGTTGAAAGGTCATCTATATTATGTATGTTTGTATATGTATGCATGCATTCTAGGAAAGACCACCAATAGACAAGTAGTGCAAAAAATCAATATCAAGAAAGTACTTAGTAAGCTAAGTATGGGGGCCATGTTTATAAATATTGTATTTTGAGTTTAGCTGGAGTATAAGTACCACGTAAGCAAAATCACAGCAGAGTACTAGTATGGTATTATATTATTTGTAGTAGAGGCCAGTAGGAAATAAAATAACGTTCACTTTACAGGGAATGTGTTTGGCTTTTCAGCATTAAAATAATAGCTCCAAAAACTTGGCAGCGGTGGGATTCGAACCCACGCCTCCGAAGAGACTGGTGCCTTAAACCAGCGCCTTAGACCGCTCGGCCACGCTACCCTTAACATAACTGTTAAAATTAGCAGTTCTATTACCTACGTCTGTAATTTTTCAGCCTGAAAAACCGGAAATAAATTACGCCGCATCAGTGAGAGTAGCATGTGTGGGCGGCTTGTTATACGCTCCCACTCTTTTTTATTGGTAAGTGTATAAAGTCTTTGATTTGATACATAAAAAGATGAGAAATATATGTATGTACCGGGCCAGGCCTGGTTTGCAGTGTTCCCGAGAATCGTCTCCTTACTCTGATGATCAAACTTAGAATGGGCCTGTTTTTTTAATTTATTTATTAATTTAATTAAATCGAGGGTGCAGTTGAGGGCTAGATGATGCTGTTTGAATTGTCCAGTAAGTATTTATTTATCTTCTCAAGGTAACATGAGATCGATCTTTGACATTTTTTTTTTCTATCTTTGATTTCGAAATATAGCGATTTTTACAAAACTAATGTAAGTCAAAAGGCCGGTATAATACGATCTCATGTTTCCTTGCACCATGTCCTTCTAGCAGAAATTCGATTACAGCGACCAATAGCCATATGTGCAGGACATTATAATGCACAAGTGTGCACTATAAAGGGTGCACTCTCTAATCCCTCACTCTCATAATCCGATGGGTCTGCAGATCGACACGAGAATAGAGAGGTCAGGCGAAAGACCGACGGCTTAACGTTCTTTTAGAGGCACGGGGGTGTAACACCATCAACTTCCTGACTCCACGCACTGCGTATATTTCTTGCTAGAAGTACCCCAATAACAACTATTGGCCCGACATAGGATTGGAACCCAATATCTCATTATCAGCGGTTGAACCAGCTGACCGCAACACCAACAAGGCAGTAAAATTCTTGCACCATAGGAATTAATTATGTAATAATTGATATTAATGAAATAAACAAAATATATGTTTGTTCTTACAGGTATAGGTACCTAGACAAAATAATGCCGGGCAATAAGACCAAGTACGTGTTGACAAAAGTAGTAATGGACCAGGGTTTTATGACGCCGGTTCTAATTTCCTCGTTTTATATAGGTATGTAAAACAGTAGTGAATAACTATAAAGGCCCTTAACCTGTCATGTGGATTTCCGTCCGCGTGTAGATCTGGGCGGCATACTGTCCTATCATGGGGGCTGCACGAGGTCTGCAACCGCAAGCGGGCGGAATTCTTGAATGACAGGAGAAGGGCCATTATTATAACTTATTATTTCACTTCATTTATTTTAAATCTCGCTAAAAATATTTTTTTTACTATAGAAAATACAATAACATATAAAACTAATCTACAGTAAAAAATATATCAAAACGGTGGATCACCGGCCGCGAAGCTAGGCTCAAGCGGCCGGTGACTAGGGCTGCAGAGAGATTTATGTCATAGGCCACACCATTCTCTTCAACGTGTTGGTAAAGAGTCACAAATGCCATAATACGAGTAAATCATAGGTAATCCATCTCTATTGGGCAGAACACTTCATGAAAAGTAGCTGAACACTCATGCATTATTGATTTACATTTTCAGTTCACTCAATCCTAGAAAGAAGGCCAGACATTTTTGAGGAGCTTAAACACAAGTTCTGGAGAACATTCTTGTACAACCAATGTTTCTGGATTCCTGGCCAGACTGTCAATTTTTACTTCGTACCACCTCAATTAAGAGTAATCTATGTAGCCTCAGTATCATTTTTATGGATCAATCTATTATGTTTTGTAAAACGAGAAAGATATTAAAGAATTTAATAATATCCCAAAAATTTACGACGCCGGCGGGACTTGAACCCGCGACCCTCCTCTGAATACGAGGATGCGCTAACCGCCGGAGTCGTAAATTTTTGTGATATTATTAAATTCTTTAAGATTACCCAAAGTGCGGGCATAAGCACTAATAACAAAAACCTGAGAAAGATATTGATTAAGTCCAATTGACGATGATTTTTGATAAGATGATTAGATTAGAAGGTAATTAATTGAGCATAGAATATAAGTATACAATACAGGGGGTTTACATTAAATGTTTAAAATATCATTCCGCAAAAGAGAGAAAAATAGATACACAAAAAACTAAAAGTGAATTAAAGTCGCAGATATATTGCCTGGCGGAAAATGTACCCTACCCAAATAACAAGAAAAAACAGAAACTTAACGTTCTAAATTTTGATTTTTGATGTTATGAATCTTACAGCAAAACAAGGTCACTTATTGGTTAATACCCCACATAATTGCTAATGCTTGGAATTCACCTCATAATGTAGTATACAATGAAATAAATAAAACAATGTTTCCCTTGAATTTATGCCATTGCTGTTTTTGTTTTAATCTACATATCGAGTACCCGTGAAAAATTGACTTATTCTGTCCGCACCGTTTAAAATATTTATCTAAAACGAATCTAATATTAATGAAACAAATTATATAAAATATGACCATATCATATCCAAAAATAACCAATGACCTCGAGTTTTGGAAAAATATTAATTCGCTTCAATTATTTCTTAAGGCGCTTTACAAAAATGTTTTACTGGGGTTTTATTATATTGAATTTAATAATAATAATTACTTTATCAGAAAAATAAACATATATTGAATTAGTAGTTTTAATGTTTTGTTATTCATTTGATTGTTTTCTAGTTCCTGTGAGGGTTAAAACCCCGCACTCATCATTTGTATTTTCTACAGTTATTAGAAAACTACATAAAATATTGTAAAATGAAATATTTTATCGTGTAGATCAGATACAGAACCTATTCCTAATGTTTTTTGATTCGTTTCATTACTTCATCATCAGCTCATACACGTCCACTGCTGGACATAGGCCTCCCCCATACGACGCCACAAATAGCGGTCCTGAGCCGCCTCCATCCATCGACTCCCTGTGACCGCTACGATGTCATCGGTCCATCGAGTGGATGGTCTCCCATGTAGGGGGGGATTTGCCATAATCACCACGCTTGTCAGGCGGATTGGTGATCGCAGTGTTGGTTTTTAAAAATACTCAGAAGGAAGCTGCTGCCCTTCTTCTGGTAGGTTCCCTTAGTCGGCTCTTACGACATCCACGGGTTGAGTTGGAGGGGTCGATATTCGTACCTTACATAAATACGTTAATTAATTAAGTACGTTTCATTACTTACATAAATACATATATTAGTTAGAAATCTTTAAAACGGTGAGGACAGAATTAAGCAATTATTCACGGATCTCCTTTAAACTTCTTAATAAATTCGCACGATTTATACACATAAAACCGTTTAGGTATGCAAAAAATTTCTAGCTCCAGAGTTTCTTTTTGGATTTGCCTTGCATATTTGTGTACATATTATAATTTTACAATTTACCTCAGTGTCTACTGTACAACGATTACCGTTTTTTCAGTTTCTGATAACTGTTTCGTATGTTTGTTCTATTTTAAGCGTTTATGATGATAATAAAGTTTTATGTATATTATCTGATATAAGTTAATGAATATTCATTATTATCCCGCCTATACTTACCAACTATATTACCTATACATCTATACACGACTATTAATTGAATACACGGATTATCGTGCACTAGGGCCGCTGCCGCGCCACGCCGCCGGTCGGATATTTCGCCATGCCAGCCTTAACCACATCACCCGGCGGGCCTTTGTCACCGCTAACGTACCAGCAATACTCGAACCGAATGGTATGTTGCGTTACGATGGTAAGAGGCCCGACGGTATGACAGTAGTCCCTTGGGAGTTGGGAAGGTCCATTGTGTGGGACGTTATACATGCGTCGACACACTTGCGCCTTTCCATCTTCCGAGAACATCCGTGAGGGCTGGTGCGGCGGCAGATTTGGCCGAGGATCTTAAGAGGCGCAAATATGCAGGTCTCGACAGAACTTTAAGTCTGTGTGATACAGAGGCTCTCCGGGTTTTTATAACATAATCTGAGCGTCTGGTTGATGTGACGCGTGACCCGAGAGCTGGTAAGTTTCTGGCGCAGCGCATCAGCGTTGCCATACAGCGGGGGAATACAGCCAGCAGCGTCTTGGGGATTCTTACGACTGGTGTTGATACGGACCAGTTGATCTACCTGTAGATTGTTTGCAACAGTCTGCAGATGACTCAATTGTAAATCGTAGTTCTAATATGTTTCTATTATTTGATTGTAATTTATTTATTTATAAATGTTTATATAAAGAGGTAAGTTTACAATCTTTAGTGTTCCATAATTTTAAAAGTTGACAAAGTTTAAATTATGGATCACCCTATATGTGGGGAGAAATGGTGTCTACGACAAAGTTTTACTAAAAAAGTGATCTGAAATTAATTACTTTGTAATTACAACTATGTATAGTACCATTTCGGGAATCATACCCGCAACTCTGCGACTCACAGTGCGCCACAAAGTCCTTCAATAAAACAAAAGAGATAACAACAATTAAAAAATCATTTACTTACCAAATCTCGCACACAAATGTAAAACTACTCTCAAGTATGTAACACCATAAATTAAAGAAAATTTTCGTCTATGGTAACACTAAGCAAATATTTATATTATTTTTCCCAGTTCACTGACCCCGGCATTAGCTCCTCAAGTTGTGCTTTCAGCTGTAGGTTTTCCATGAAGAGCTGGTTACATTTCCTCATCTGGAAAAAGTTTCGAAGCTCCCTTTAATTTTAATATATATATTATTTCCCTTTTATTGTTATAGCTGCAAGAGAAATACACCATCCTTGAATATTTCAACTTTAAACTTTTTACGGTGCATGTGCTCAGCGGTCCATATCTCGCCCACTGACTGAGGACAGACGGACAGGCGGACGAGACTAAGTAATAAGTTCCCGTTTTCACCCTTCGGGTACCGAACCCTAACAACTACGTATATATATATATCTCCCTTTCATTCCTGAAAATGTTACAGAGAGACAAACAGAGTTATTAATATGAAAGTATTATTATTATTTATTACTATTATATTGTTATAGAAGTATATGATTGAAAGATCTTATAGCCAAGAGACGGCAAGAGCCAGAACAGAGGACGTTCGCCAACGCGATCGGTCGACGACATCCAACAACGTCGCGACGGTGGGCTTCACCTGGCTACCGATTATATAATGTTATACACCTGGCTCAGACTAGCGCAGGACCGTGGCAAATAGCATAAATATCATCATCATCAGCCCATATACGTCCATAACTGAACATAGGCCTCCCCCAAACGCCGCCACATTCAGCATAAACATAGAGGCCTAAATGCACTGCAGTGGATCGAAAAGGGCTGAACATTATGATGTATGGATTATATCATAAATGCTAGTAACCTCAGCCATTAACAAAGCGTAGTCGGAATCAATCTCAGCATGCATGGTCCTTGAGAACTGATTATCCAGCTGCAGCCGAGCTCGGTCCACCGCGGAGACTATCTCACGAACGCGCCCCTTGAGAAAATCTATCTTCTTCTCGTAGAGGCATAACTGGAATTTAGCATTAATTTATTTCTACCGTAAGTTTTTTATTGTAGAGTATGGGGGTGGTCAGCACAGAACTGCGGTGGATGGCACAAGCCAGGAGTGGGTAAAATCCAGCTGGGATGTACATGATGAATTGGTAAAGCTTTTTACCACCATCTCACTTAAGAAATTGGAGATGTGGCCTAAGATGGAATACACTTTCCCAAAAGGATTTATACATTCTGGCTTTGAAGACTCCGAGATTGAAGGTTCCACCATCCATCGTAGGTATAAATTGATACATGATGAATTCGTTAAGACTTAATTTACTCGTATTAAGAGATAGGATTATTGGTTACAAAAAAGATTTTGTAGAAGGATACACACAAACAGCTTTCCAAAAAGCTAGTAGGTAGGTACGTTGAAATCTTTAAATTCTAGTAGGAGGTTTCGGCGTAGCGTCAATGTTGACGCAGCATGACATAGCACCTATGCTATGTTGCGAATTATTTGTTTTATAGCGTAAAGGCATTATGGCAGTCGACAGGAATTAAAATTATATTAATATATTTCAGATAACTACGATCTATAATTTGTTAATAACAAACTCTTATATTAAATGGTGGTTACTATTGATACATTAAATAAAATCAAAATCAAATAATAAATCAGTTTAAATTAAATCAAGATTAGTTAAATTGAATCAACCTATATTATTTTTCGTACAAAATGCGACCATATCGGCAAAGTAATCCTGCCAGCTAATTAAATTAAGTTAATTTCATTTATTGATTCGACAACTACTTTATAAAATTAACTTAATTGGACAACGATATTTAAAAATTTCTAGGGCCTTTCATAAAGCAATGGTGCTGCAGGTACAGTACAGGACAATCGACACTACATCATCTTGCACCAAAGTTAGCAGAGTTGTGTTATAACTGATATACTTAATGCATCACATACATAGATAAATCTTTTAACACACAGAACAAATATCGACAGATCGTATAAACATATGCCAAAAAAAAATTAATTAAAATAAGTCGTCTGCCATTCACAGATTGCGCGACATAGCATTTCGTAGATGTGCTACAATGCACCGCGCCTACGCCAGTATCGTGTAGCATACAAAAGATTTCAACGCGCACCCCAGGAAACTAAATTCAAAATAAGTAGGGTCCATAAGTACCTACCAGAGTTGTTATTTTTCGTAGAAGTAGAAGAACTCATCTTGAATTCTATATCCTGGACTCACATTCAGGAAACACGTTACGGGTTGATTATGTACCTCCTAGTTTAGTCTGGTAAAATCCACTTTTTAGTTATAACTATCCCCTGTTTCCCCTACCTGCACATTCCTCCTCTTCTTCAGCAGTAGATACTTATCAGCGACCGACAGCAGCGCCCTGTGCGCGTGCGCAAGTTGCGCGTGCATGATGCCGGCGCGCTGCTTGAGCTGAGCCAGCGCTTTATCTCGGCTGGTGACGTCACTGCACTTGCTGTTGTAGGCGCGGAGGAGGGCCTCGTACCGTTTTGATAGCTCTTCATATCTAGGAGGTTATGTATGGTGAGAAATTAGAAGAGAATGCTCAGATAGGTATATTTCTCACTAACCCAGCCAGCCAGAGCCAGCGGTTACGCTCAAGTTTTTCCTAAATAATATGGCGTGTTTTAAAAGACGATAAACCGACTTCAAATTCTCTTAAATCTAATATCATATAAGATATCGCGTAACACTTACAAAAAAATCTTACGAATTGAGAACCTCCTCCTTTTGAAGTCGGTTAAAAATAGCCTATTGTTATTCCAGGTACTAAACTCTACCCATTACTAAATTGCAGCCAAATCAGTTCAGTATTTCTTGTGTAAAAGAGGAACAAACATCCATACATCCATCTCACAAACTTTGATATTTATAATATGAGTAGGATTTAGGCGATCCAATATATAAACGCTAAGGTTAACGGCAACGTCAACTTCAATTGCAGTAAAATTATTATAGAGGGCATTTTTTCAAAATTTTGTCAACTAACTGGTATTGAAGGCACACGATGCTCATTGTGGACCATGACTCCGAGAGATCTACTTGGAAACTGGAAGCTTTCTTTAATGCTGGAATAAGATAGGCAACTTTTAACTAATAAGAAATCGTGGCAAAAGCTTTGATACCAAAACTCACGCATATCAACTGTTGAAGGACCTTTTTAGGACCTTTACTCTGACAAGGACCTTGGTAGATACGAGTAGACCTTTACTCTGGACAAATGTCAATTTGAGTTTTTTCCTACAACGCATAATGCTGAAAATAATGTTTCAAACACCACGCCAAGAGAATTTTAGATTTTTATGAGTTTTGTGAGTTGTTGACAAACATTGTACAATGAGAATGATTTAAGTGTAGGTAAGAAATAAATGGGCACTTGGAAAATTCCAGTTTGCTTCCTGTGCCAACAAGATCCCCAAGGGGCATTTTAATAGGGAAATCGTAGCTAGCTACAGAAATAGGATGAACGTTCGCAGAAACTTATACCTGATACTTTTTGGATTGACGGGCTGGATGAAAATGTCTATAAGGTTCTGATATTACTACACTAGCTTATTTACTAGATATTACTAAACTAGCTTATTTTTACGGCATCGTACGCACTTTTCCTGCATTAAAAGTATACGATTTACATAGGCTTAAGTTGGTTATAGAAGGACATAGGTATGGATAGATAGGACATAGGCCGACTAGATATAGAACAATCTTAAGATTGTTCCATATTCAGATGGGATATCAACTACATAAGTAAAGGTACAATGAATTTCTGCCAATGAATGAGACCATCGAGCTAAACCTACATGAATAGGGAGATAAACTTTCGAATTTATAGATAAGCGCTTTGCACGCCTTTTTTTCCTAATGTAATTTCAGGTGTAGAACTACAGCCATGATACAGCCGAATCCGTTTAGTCCGGATCCGTTGCGTGAAGAGGTAACAAATATCCAAACTTTCTCATTTAGAATATTTGTGTGATCTGATTGATGATGATTATTGACATGTATCTAAATATTGACATAATACATCTAAATCTCATTAAATTTAGATTTAGATAAGCTAAATAAACATTAATGACACATTAGTGATTAGAGATATAAATGTGCTATTGGTTTCTTGGTTTCTTTTTCACTTCTTCCACAAGTGGACAAAGAATTGAAGTGAAGAGAATATCAATAACACCTTATTTCTTATTTAATAATAATAACTAGGTTTAGAGTATAAAATTTGACTTGTCTAAGTGCTTTTTTTGTAAGCCTAAAGAAATAAAGTTATTGATTCTGATCTATCATGTAACCCCAACCTTTAGAATTCTCCGATTCCTCGTCATCATCTTTCAAGAAATCATCTTCCCACCAATCATCAGCATCATGGTTATGCGCATGCGTTGCTTTGCAGCGCAGCAGCTTCTTTTCATACGCAGTCGATTTGTGCAGGCTGTCTTCTAGGTTGCTAAGGATGTTCCTGGCATTTGCAAGGCCGTTCAGGAAGTTCTTCTGTTGAATGTCATCCAGCTAAGGTAAGGATAGAATAAATATATTTTTAATATTATCTATAAATCAAGCTTTTCTATTACCTTATAGCTTTTTTATGAAGTTTTTATAATCAAGCTTTTAAATCAAGCTTTTATATCATCTAGGACCAAAGTGCTTGAGAAGACAAATCCAACGAAACCAAACTCGACGTGGTTAAGTCGTTTCGTTTAGGAGTTCATATGGCCACCTTCGGTTTCCATCATCAGACCAGCTCAATGGTACCGTGACATTAAATTGTCAATGAACTTACATAAGTATGCCAAATTTCAGGTTAATCGGTTGAGGATACCTAACTGTTCTAAAATTGAGTTGCAAGTCCACCCAAACACAGCTTAATTGTAAAATAACCAATTGTTTTAAAAAAAATTAACACTTACACTAACCCAGAGGTCGAACCATAGGTAAGCACCTATCCTAGAGATGCCCATAGACATTGTAATCTTGTACAAAATGAATTAAAAGTTGCTAGCGTTTCCCAAACATGAGCAGGTAGGTCTGCAAATCTAATGTCAGCCCCAATCTCCTACTTTTAATAGTTCTGGCATATTGCAAACGTTGTTGGTGCATTTGGCACATAAAACGTAGATAGGTAAGTGCTATGTTACTATACTCCATATAAAAAACCTGGATATTTTTATTTTACAAAACCCAAGTAGGGGTTACAAAACCCAAGTATTATTGGAAGAAAATATTTTACGACATCGAAGCAAAGAACAGAAGCTCGAAACATTTTTTGGTTTTGAAAGCTCTCATTCCTCATTTAATAGATCTCTTGTTCGTTTACGAATTCAAATTTATAAGTTTAATATTCATTTATTAATAAAAAAACAAATTTATACCTATATTTTTCTTTGGCTACACATGCAAGCATTACGCGTTGTTGAAGTCTGTGTTTTAGTTTTTAGTGATAAGTTTGCTGTTACCTTGTTGTTTTCTGTTATTGTTAAGTTTTCATTCTTGTGTCTTTGTTGATATAAACTATCTTGAACTAGCTGTTCCTCGCAGTTTCACCCGCGTTACCAGGACAAATAGCCTATGTTACTTACTCTCCATCCTATCAACCAACTCCATGCCATAAATCAAGTCGATTGGTTGCTTAGTGAGGGCGTGAAGGAAGGACAAAGAAACACACACTCTTTTATAACTCTCTTTATACTATTACTCTTTATAATATTAGTTAGGATAAGGTTTTTAAATCGGAGCAAAGATACCTACTATGTCCCACGTGGTGGACCGCCGACCACCTGGTCGTCGGTTTCTGCATTAAAGAAGGTCGCAGAAAACCGCTGGATGCGGGCAGCGCAGAACTGGTCTTTGTGGCGATCTAGGGGAGACCTAATTCCATCGGACGTCATCGTTCCGTCGATATGTGAATATTACTATTTTAAGACGAGTTCCTGCTTAAATAAAATAAAGGAAATAAATAACGGTATAGAAAACATTTTACACAGTTGTTGTTCAGTTCGGTGCACTTGTAATTTTCCGGTGCAATCAGGTTGTTCTGAATGTGGTTCTGAATATTTACTTGCATGGAGCTGTTTTCAAACGTTCTTCTGAAACTGCTTTACAGCTTTTATACTGATATTTCTTGGATCAATCGGGAAAAGAAGATGTTTTCCTATTTTGATCAATAACGAAGAAATCTCGTAGTATTGTACCTATTCTCTTTGGAAGAACTTGCAAGGAAATATGGCATATGCCAGTTTGGTCTTCACAAGTCTTTATGACAAAACTTCAGATGCCTGTCAAGTAGACAAATCCTGAAATATGCAAAAAGATTTGATCAAGAGCTAATTTTCACACAGGCTTCGGTTTTTGTAGACAAGTGCAAAATTCTACGATCGTCTTTCACAATGGAGAAATCTTGTTCATAAGTGGGTGATAAACGTACGAACTTGAAGTACCTACGCGGTTTTTAAGATCGCGAACTTTGCTCGATGTCAGTGACACACGTGAAGCTTACTCTGTATTGCGATGTCGTAGATAGAAGAAGCTTTGTGTTATATAGGAGCGAGCGGAGGCGGATTTCGAGCAAAATTTCAAACTTGTCGGATCGCCAACGAACTTACTCGGCGGTTTTGAAGTACGCGTACTTAGGGTGACACACCAGCGAAAAAGGTTGTCGAGCCACAAGTTCGCGGACTTACTCGCACGTCTATCACCCACTTTAGGCCTTTATACGTTAGTTATCTACAAAGGTACCTCAACGATCAATTAAAGATAAGTATTTCTACACTCAAAACTTATCTACATACCTAATACGGGCCATTCGAATCTACATTCCTTTTGAAGTACAGTCAGCGTCAAATTGATATGAGCGTCTAGAGTAGTCAAAATGATCTGAAAAACATAAAAGCAATTTGATGTACGCAGTTCGAAATTATCATATTGTTGTAAGAACCTTTTGACTACTCTAGTCGCTCCTTTCAATTTGACGCTAACTGTACATAATAAGGGCCTGTTTCCATCAAGGATATATAAAGCTGACATAGTGTCATGTCGACATAGCGACACATAACTATTAGGTACCTTATTTAGAATTAGAGTATTCGTTACTCTCAAAGACTTTAAATTCATATAATACGCGTGATCAGTTTCCGTGTGATCAACTGCGACATACCCATTCCTTTAGCCAACATGCTGAAAGCATGCTGAAAAAGCCATAGGTCCACCTAGAAACTCTTATTTTCCGAGTTTTGGCCGCCCTGTGCGTCGCCGCGTCGCGTTTACCTGGTTAGGTACCTAAACCCACTGGAAAAGTAGGTAATATTCCAGCAGGAAGGTAGGTACGAAAGAAGATCCATGGACATTATTACTAAACATTGTAACTAAACTTATTATAATGCTACATTTTATAGTTAACTTTGTGCTAGGTAGATGATTCCTACTTCACTAGGTACTAGAATTTTTCATCAAGCAAGACCAATGAGAATATAAAACTGTGAGCTAGGCCGACACACTTGCAAGAACTTTCAAACATACTAGTTTCTATTCTAGTAAAGAGACTACGGACATGCGAACTAAACATGGGTTTAACCTGGGATTAATGAAAAATAAAAACAGATGATTAAACGTCAGATGGTTTATTCAACTACAACAAAAAGCATAACTTTTTATAACTAAATCAGTCTAAAAAATATTCTCCTGCGTTAAAACTACTAACTTGACTCAAATATACTATCTACGAAACGATATAACATTCTACTCGTGGTAGGTAACGGGCGTATAGCCCATTTGTGGCATTGCACAGAACATCAATACATAACAATTGAAACAATTTCAACAAAGTTCCAGCTATAGGTTGTTAAAAACCGTTAAATGTTTTGTCTCAAGTCGACTGTAAATTCTGTATTTTTTTTTAAAGTCTGTTATTTCGTTCTCAATGAAGACAAAAGTTAAATAACATTATTGATTGAACACACTCAATTTTGGTGTTATCGCACAATACTAAAGGTTCTGGATTCAACACTTTTAATATATGTAACTGAGAAGTTTACACAAATAACCGTATATTTTAAAATCCGCAGGTGCAATACATATATAAATTATTGGCTGTTATATTCTTTATTACAGACTTACAGAACCATTGAAAAAAGATTAGATGTAAACTAATATTCAAAAGATGATATTATCGTTGTGGAAGACATCGTTCAGTTTCTAAGCTAAAGGCTTCAGGTAGGTACAAAATTATGTAGGGAAAAATTTCTAGTGCGATGATAAAAAAAAATATACAAAATGTGGAAGTAGTTTGGTTCAACTTGTATGTCTCTTCTACTGCTTCAAATAGTTATTGTTACTTATACAACACAATTTGCGAATTTATAAAACACACGCAAACGACAATTTAATAAAATATCAAGAAAAGTATCCAAAACCATTATTGCATCAATACTGATACAGTAACAATGATAAAATATTAAATTTGTGTTAAAAACAACAATATGGCAACTAATAAACTACAATACAATAAAATATAACCAAGATGGTAAGAATAAAAACTCACATGATCTCGAAATAATGTATAACAGTTTTGTAAATATATGAATGTACCATTATATACACATTTTTACTTGTGTTAAAATTGAGGTCGATGTAGGCACCGACTCACGAAAACTTTCAAAGTTTTAAGTAAAACAGAAGATAATACAACAAAATATACTTTTAAAACAATGTATATGCATATAATTTACTTCGTTATTGCTTTTACAGAGGCACTTTAATACATAATTAAATGTTAGAGACTTAATTTATATTATTATTTTGTCTTTTATTTATTAAAACAGGCACAAGAGCATTTAGAAATAAATATAAATTTCATATTACTACATGACAGTTCATTGCCTATATACTCGTAAATAAATAACGTTTTCACACTCTTTGCTCGAAAATCGTATTTTACCATATTCAATTAAATTGAAGGCGACCTATTAGTGCTGATCTCCTTGGTCGACATTTCCATACATATTTTGAGGTCCCAATTTCAAAACACGGGAGTTATGTGTTCGGAATAATGAGATTGAATTTGTGTCAAAATATGCGTGAAATTACCACGAAGAACTCATAATCTTCTTCGTAATTCGAACTAACGTCTATTCATTCAGAAGGCAGAATAAAAAACTAACACCGCGAAACACTTTACGAAACTTTACTATTTTCTCGCATAAAATGTGAAAAGTAGAGTAGGTATTTTCCTCGTGCATTAAGCTGTCTTCGTCTTGGGCGTGATTAAATCCTTGCACTCAGGATTCTAGTCTCCCTCGCTCCCTCCCTCTAAAGGTATTCTAGAATCCTGAGGTTCGCTCGG
This sequence comes from Eupithecia insigniata, assembly GCA_947859395.1. Classification (NCBI taxonomy): domain Eukaryota; kingdom Metazoa; phylum Arthropoda; class Insecta; order Lepidoptera; family Geometridae; genus Eupithecia; species Eupithecia insigniata. The sequence continues at coordinate 5,292,897 of OX402002.1, forward strand.
GATTTAATGATGCCCGTGAAGACACTACTTTACAAACCCGGTGATAACATAATCTTCTATTATTTGACATAAAGTGTACCGGGTTATATACCTACAATAACTTAAAAGTTTAAATTAAATGAATGATGCAACTGAATTATGTCGTACCTAGGAAGATACGTGCACATTTAATTTACTTACAGAAACATTGTTAGGCTCAATTCACACCGGGATGGCAGTGACGGACACAGGCGTGGCGAGCACTTTCATTGTCAAATAAATTTTCAACTTTATCTACGTACTTCTTATTCTTTATGTTTTTTGTAATTTACGGTGAGTCTTTCGTTGTTGGTACAATAAATAAATAAAAACGTAAAATACCATTATCGCTTAAGCTCAAAAGGTCGCAGGTCGCACGCCCCGCAAGCCGCACGGCCACGCACATCTTGTTAGCGGTCCAGATCGCAGCGCGGCCGGCCACGCCGTCGTCGTTGCCGGCTGCCACTCCAGTGTGAATTGAGCCTTAATGTATTTTCGAGTGTGGACCAATCTTTCAGAACTCGACATAGTGTATTGAACTTGACGCCGAATTATGACCATTCATTTAAACTTTCAAGTCAAGTGGGTTATATTTCAGCAGAGTTAACACCCGTGTTTACGGTATGTTGCATAACTTTTTTGAACTTTACTGTTCAACGAAAAAGTATCGCACAAAATAGGGTAGTCTTCGCTGATATAACGATGAACAAAAAAAAAACTACTAAAAACATCCGAATCTTCGGCATTCAATTTGGCTCTCTCATTTTGGTATAAAATACTTTGCAAAATATTTATATTCTTTGGTATCTATTTACAATCTAACAGGATATAAAGAGAGAAATGTATAGCTGCATTTAAACAAACCGAACAAGGTACTCAACGCGTATGATCGAAGGATGCAAACAATTTTGTAGTTCATATAGGTACTAACTCAATTCACAGAAGTAAATATAAACATTGCAACAGAAAAATGTTACTGGCCATGTGTCTTATCTGGCTTATTTTGTACCTATACCTACGTGCAGCATCGTTTTATTGTATATTTATGTTTACGTACAGTTGCAGCAAATTATAATGGTATAATAACAGAATTATTACAAGTTAACCAAGTTCAAGCTTTTCGTTTCTCATGCTGACTTAAAACGCAATGAAAATCAATAGAAGAGTTAGAATAATCGGTTTGCCGGTGGCGTAATAGATAGTAAAATTTGAGCTTTTGGAAAAATTTACTTACAATATGAATTAACTACTGAGATCCACAATCAACTGTAGATTACTTAATTTATTTCAAAGCTCTTAAATAGCTGCCATAGATTTGAGCTGTTTATTTTTTAAGGAATACATAAACATTTAACTCGTCAGAAAAATGGTTATAAGTATTCCTTATAAAAAATATTATTAATTAAAAAATTATAATAATACATTTTACTTTACTGTAAAACGTTCTTTTAAATCTCGCATTTGGAAAGCCTCTTTTTTTCTTCATAATATCGCATTTGAGCTGTCTCTGGGCAGCCTGCCTATCTCCGAAATTCAGTGAAGGATCCCAAAATTTTCGCCGCATATTGATTATGCTAAAAAAGAACCAATGGGCGGCGAAAGTAGTATGAGAGAGTAACTCACTCAATCAGTAAATGACAATTATCATCATCATTCTAGCGCGGGATCACCAACTGCTGGGTCGGTATAGATAGGCCTTCTATCATTTATGACAGCCTCCTCTATCATGTGTTTTTCCTTTCCTTAAGGAATCCAATTGCGCAAACGCGGGATCCCGCAAATGCGGCATGCAGCACCATTTTCGCGGGATCCGTAATGCGGGATCCGCGGGATTTTCGGTACTGAAGAAAATATGGAAATCGAAGAAAATTTACATAGACGTCCTTCTGAATAAGGAAGCTGTCTGCGGGATTGGATTCCCTACTGCGACAATAATAATTAGTCGGAAATCATGAGTGCTTATCGAAATAGTGTTCGCATAAGTATATGTACATTATGTTTCTGTGATGCTTGTTAGCATGTAATTCTAGGCCTACGCAGACAGGTCGCTTCAAGGTCATACAAATATTCCATGATTTAAATCTTGAAGTAGAAAATTACACAATTAATATTTTTTTAAGATTTGAATGAAATGTTTGTCTACTCGCGTTTCTCTTTCAGTTAGGTTCTAAATCTGATTATTACGTGAATGTCATTAAAATACTTAATTGAACAATTCACTATGAACTGTGGAGGCGGTTTTTATTTTAATTATTCAGGAATATTTATATAGAATCACGGCTGTAGTGTACACACAACATAATATAAAGTAGGTTGTACCTTTGATTTCTGGTGTCCAGCACTCAACTTTCGTACGTGGAGATACGACTCCCTTAACATTAACTTACAAGATTTCCCCTCGTACTTATAAAATGTATCGACTTTATGCAACAGTAAAGAGTCCTTTTTAACCCCGACGGTTAATGCATTAAGGGTGACATGTTTCTTATGTTGACATGGGGGCATCCATAAATTACGTGAGGAGGCCCCAATCTCACGCGAGATTTTACAAAACGCTTGTTATCATGTGCTTGATTGAATTGCAGTTAAGACTTCTAAGAACGTTGTCTAGGATCATAATGACCAAATACTCTCCCTCACGTAAGATCGGGTGAGATTTGCCTCGACTCCCCCCTCCCACACACAAACGCCACACGTAATTAATGACATAAGTTCGAATTAGAACAAAACACTGAACATCATTGGAAGGTATGGGAGAAAATTATTGATGTTTTGATACTATTTAATATCCTTTGAAAATATCTCAAAGGATTCAAAATCTTCCAAAATTCCCTTAATTGTACAAGTGTTCCTTTTCAATGTAAAATGACTCTAGCCCAGTTGATGGTTTAAAAAGTAAAAGACTAAGTTTAAATATTACACTTAGGTACCACTTAGGTAACCTTAGGTCCCTCCTAGCACATTCAAAAAATTGTATAAAATTTAGTAAACTACAGATGATTGTGACTTACGCTATCGTAAAGTATGTTCCATTCTGTTGCTTAACACTTCAAAGGGAGTTTGTGATGTTTTGGAAGAGGCGCTTGCCCCACCATGTCTCAAGGTCGAAGGGCTTGAAGTCGTTGAGCACGGGGCTGGGGGCATCGTCCTGGAAATACAGGTTGTTTGGCGGGGCAGGTGACGAACTGCCGGAATCTGGAAATAAATTGTGATTTTTTCATTACTATTTAACTTTTTATTGTTGAAGATTTTTTATCGGGATATTTATCGCGTACCTTTTGTTATATTTTCCCACGTTTCTAAATAATATTTAATATGTATTTATATAATATTTTATATAACAAATCGCGAAAGTTTAAAAAGCTTTTTATTTCTGACTGTGATTGTGAAAGGTGATAAGACTTTAAGGCTAGCGTCAACAGACCAGTATCGGACGCTCCGCGCTAATCGCATCAGATGGATTTTTGAGCGTAAAGCCAGGCGGCAACCACTGTAACCGCGGCAACGGACCGTCAGATTGCCGACGCAACCAACATTTGCAACAGAATTTCCAACAATTCAATTGACATCTCTATTTTCGTAGCAAGCAGACGAATTTTGTACGAATGGCCGCCGAGTTGCCATTCTAACTCGGCGGAGCGGAGCGCGGGAGGTGAGGAAAGGTGGACGGGCGTGCATCCGCTGATAGGCAATTCAAATGTCGACATCTTTGCTAAACGGATCGTCAACATTGCTGACAGTCCGATGCGTCCCCTCCGGGACGCATCGGACTGTCAGCAATGGCGTCAGCAGGCGGTGCGGATCAATGGACGCACTTCTATGGCAAAGAATACTACACTCCGTTTGATGCGGTTTTTCTTATCAAAGCAGGCTTTGAACATAGTGAAAAATCCTAAGTCTATGTATCAATATCAAAGACAATTTTTATACAATGGTAAGTTTTGTTATAAGTTTTTTAGTGATACTAAATAATGATAAAATCACTAGTAAACTCCAGAATTCATGAATGGTATTTATATATTTTAAAGTCTTTCACTATGGTACTTTATTGTTATATTATTTGTGATTATAAGTTTAAAAATGCAAATCAAAGTCACCTGCAGAACCAATAATATTATTTTATTGAAAATAATATTTATTACTATGTACTGTAGGTAAAAAGAGAGCAGCTGGTTGACTCCTCACTATGACTAAGACTTTCCAAAATAGGCACAATCTTTAGTAATCAAGAATACAATGAAGAGGAACAAGTTAAAAAGCGGGTATCATTCACATAGTAAAAATGAAAGGAAAATTGGGAAAAATAATAATACAATATCCTCAAAGTTACATTGCTTATTTTTCTTATCAACATTTGCAAGTACAAACCATTCAGTATTCTTGTGTGTGAGATAAATTATTGAAAACAATGAATCAGTCATTCAATTGCATGTCATGATAAGAGTTTTCAAGCTACAGTTTTGCTGCAGGTTTTAGTTTTAGAGTATGATACTGCCCTCTTCGCACAAAGATTGTTCCTTAGGGTAGAATAGACAACAATGACATCGCATTGCCATACATTGCGTACATTATACAAGTTGAAGGAATTAATTTCAAAAGATTTTCACATTTGATGACAAAGTGACGTAATTTTCTTCTGTTCTACCCTACACAACAATCCCCGTACTAGGGGCACTGGTTTTTTGATTTCTCTATAAATTAATATCTTAATAAACTAATGTGATATCTATTAAATCTGTTCAAGTCAATTCAATTGAGGCTGATGTGGAGCTCAAAACTGTTCCATCTTTTTCATTTCAATGGAACACAAAGATAGTTTGTTTCTGCAGGTAAATTCACATGAATGGAGGCTCAACCTAAAACCTCTTTTTGAGAGGATGCAAACTCCTGAGTTACGTATTCAAATTGGAAGTAACAACAACTTACCAGTTGTACTTGTTGGCGTAGAAGGCTCACTATCACCATAAGCAGACTGTGTCCACGCTTGAAAAATAGAAAATCATTAAACAGGTTATGAAACAATTTTCTTCAAAGCAACTATATGATACATTTAGGAGGTACTCAGTTGGAATACTGTCACACTTACTTTCACTTATAAATCTTATTATTTCTTCATGCTGCGGTGTTATGGCATGATGCTGTATTCTTTGGACATGGACTGTCTTTTTGCCATTGGAATGAAAAGTAGGTTTTGGCATACTGAAACAAAAATTATAATGAGCTGGTGTAGAACCTTACTCAAGCCTAGATACTCTTATTTTATGGTTCTACAAAACTTATGTCCAGTAAGAACTTAAAGTTGCTGCTCTGAGAGGTTATGTAAAATGGTGATGAAATATTTTGAAGTCTTCATGAAACTACTGATGATAATAGGCCAACTTACCTAACAATTTCACCATTATCAGACTCCGAAGACTTTCTGTTATGCTCTTTGCGACTGTCTAGTCTTTCCAAGTTCTGAGAGAGGCCTGTAAATCAAATAAATGCTCTATGTTATTTATCTCACATGATCATCAGTCAGCGGCCTTGTAAATCACCGTTTTGCAGTTTGTGTAAGCATACCTCGTCGAGTTTTTGCAACGATTTTGCTGGGTCCTTTAGAGACAGTGTACATTTTCTAAATTTCTCTAAAAAACTAAAAAATAACGTAAAATTCACACACGGATTACGATAGAAACTACAACCAAAACCAACTTCAACTTCTTTTTTAATGACGCCGCTTGCTTTACGACGTCAGAGAGTCATGACACATGACGTATGACAATAATGACAGGTCATATTACCGCAGTAGCAGGCTTTCTTCAAACGCTTCATGTTTCTGCTTGCGAAGCGTTTAGATAGGGCTCCGAGGTTTTCTCTCTACCCCGTCTTCAACTCGCAAAGGCAACTGGGTCATTTGGTGGAAGAAAAAGTAAGTTCGCTTGTGGCTCAACTTTTGGAGAAATTAAAAATTTATGACATTTATTATGTACTAAAATCATTATTCATTGGAACATGGGTTCATAGAAAATGGTCAGCGATATTTACCTAGTTTTATTCCATGTAGAACGCAGAAAATATACAAACCGCTAAAATATTTGAATTTCGCGCGGATATGTGTCAGATACCGAGTCGCAGAAACTTTACGATCGAGTTAGAATAGCCCTGCAGGAACGTCAGTAAAAAATATACTAGTAATGGACCCGATTAATAGGACAAGACATTTATTTATTATACGACTCTCAACGTACCAAGCCTCTGTTATTTGACCCCAAGCGCAAGGTGTAGCTACCACCATGTGCTTCGTGAGCACTGAAAGTGCCATCATGGCATTTACAGCCCACTCTGCCCAGCCTCAGCGGGGCACGTGCCCCGCGCTACTTCTTCACACACTTTCTCCATTTCTACAAAAAACAACATTGCTCTCTTTCGCTCTCATTTTGAACAAACAGCACCTAATTTGGTATTTCTGTTCATTAAAATAAATAAAAAAGTCAAGTGCGAGTTGGACTCGCGCACCGAGGGTCCCGTAATTATAAGACCTTGTTTCTTGCCTTTCATGATTCTAGGTCAACGGGATGTATGTACTAAAGATGCGCGACTGCGATTTATCTGTCTAGTCGAATGATGAACAACTACTAATTTCCTCATTCGACTTGAATATTAGTAATATACTAATCTTCAAAGTCGAATGTAACTAATTAGTAATTACTAATGTATCATTCTCTCTACGAATGGATCATTCATGGCTCCGATTCGACTTTGTTAATCGACCGATGGTTTTGAGTTATGAATGAATTATTCGTCGCTCCTGCGGGGATTGAAAGGAACAGATTAGTAACTAATTTTATCATTCTTGTGCGGTTGATAAGATGTGTAGTTTTTCAAGTATAATATTTTAGTTTTTAGCTTATATTGTAAATATATACATATATAATGTTATAGTGTGGTGGACAGCTGGTGAGTCTACCCAGAATCGAATGAAATATAGGTATAATACTAACTCTCTCTAACTTCGAGCGCGGGCGACTATCCACGTCGAATAACGAATCGAAATCGACTCAGGCAGTCGAACGAACGACTCGCGATTACCAACCAAATTAGTTACTAATTTGCTCTAGTCATTCGAATCGTTCGAATGACTTGTCAAGTCGAATAATTCGAATGAAATCATTCACAGTCGCGCATATTTAGTTTGTACCTACCCCATAGGTTTTGGCCACATACAAAAACAAAATTACAAAACTGTAAATAGAATACAAATTTTCAGTATTCGGATTTTTCCCTTTACTTGTGCTATAAGGACTTGCTTCTTGCCAAACTTCATAATTCTAGGTCAACGGGAAGTACCATAAAGATTTTCGGTCCATAGTGAGAATCAAATATAATTTTTTGTATGAATAAACTACAAATTTACAGTTTTTGGATTTTTCTCTTTAGTTGTGATTTAAGACCTTACTTCTTGCCAAATTTAATGATTCTAGGTTAACGGGAAGTACCCTATAGGTTTTGTGCGTATTTGATTCCGATGCAAATTAAAAAAAAATGGGCTTAAACGGCTGTAACTTTTGATTGCATTGACTTAGAAGGTTGATTTATATCATGGCTCCAAGAGGTTACGGACCTGAGTATTTGATGTTAATTTCAGCTCGATACAAAACGCCAGACAGACGGATAGACAGACAGACGGACAACAAAGTGATCCTATAAAGGTTCCGTTTTGCCTTTTTAGGTACGGAAACCTAAAAATAACAGAACTGTCACTGGAATTTTAACTGGACATTTTATTGATTTCATTGTATCGCATTGCGTGTCCATAGTGACCAGGACTTAATCGCCCTAAGTAGAGTAGGCACTTAGGGTGCCTGCCTTTAATGAAAGAGGTAGGTAGGTATACCTAACTCAACCTAGCAAGAGAGCTCGTTAGAAATCTTGCCATCATTTTCAACTGACCTGTAAGAAATTAATTAAATATCTGCCAAAATATTTTTGACTTCGATGGGACATGACATGAACTTGCAACCTTCCCTCGAAGTCAAGCCTGGTCGAAGTAAATTTTTTTTAATTATTTTTTTATAAATTAACTTTATTGTGTTCGTTACGCTTACACACTATATTAATAAGAAACCTTCAACTGACCTGTTTTTACTTGGTCACTTTTCCATCAACTTCTAAATTTCAATGCAAACTCTCACTAGACTTTGATTGCAGGGTAGGGCATGGGAAAGTAGAGCAGCTCACGTATTCCGTTTCCTGATTTGTTTACTCTGACAAATGCGATCAATCACTTCGGAACGAGACTCATCCGTTTAGATTCAACTCTGGTTCACCAAACCACAATCGGCTTCCCGCCAAAAAGTGTGGTTACCGCGATGTGCATGCTCAGTCGTCCAATCAGAGCGGTTCACGAATCACGCGTACTCGTATGTGCGTTCGCGCGCGGTTATCAAAACCCGATAATAATGTGAAGCCTACAAGTGTAGCGTTCGCTAAATAATAAAATCAATTCAATAAAACGAACAACAGACGATAGTCGTTTACAAACTGTCGGAGATCGCGGTTGCAAGCACACCGATGCAAATCGCGAGTGAAAACAATAATAAAGTATAATATTTGAAATAAAACAACAAAAACGCTTCGGTATTCCGGTTTTCGCCTTGTTTCGAGGTCAGTAAAAAAACTCAAGAGGCAACTACATTATTGAATGGAGAATCCTGGATGCAGTTTTTGCACAAAGTAGTGGGTGGGTGACTTACTTGGTTGGGTAGGTACTTGTTTTAAAAAAACAATAATAAACTCAACTCTACCTGGGTACTCCAAAAAAAGAGCATCACACGTAAAGGAAAGGACCTTTCGTTACCTACAACAGATTCGAAAGTTCACTTTGTTTCTTTACCAACATAGAGTCTTTGAAAGTGACTAAGAAAGTGTACCGCCGCCACGGAGCCGCACTTCGATTCACTTTCATTTTAGCCAGTTAGGTTCAATCGTAAACTAATCTATAACTATAGATTAGATAAATGTATTTGTTAGTCCTTATTGATTTGATTGCCTCAACCGTTTTAGATATATTGTAGAGGTAAATTAGGTTTATTTTGAAGACAAGGAAGCTAGGATTATTATTTGTTTTCCTCATATTTTGTTTTCAATCGACAAGAAACCTCGCTGATCTAAAAATCACCAAAAAGGTTCTAAAATTAACCTTCTGGCAACGCAGTCCTCACAATCATCATCATATCAGCCCATACACGTTTAATTCTAAGAGCTATGTCGGTGACTTTGGTTCTTCTACGGATTTCGTATTCCGGATTCTGACACATAGAGAAACACCAAGAGAGCTATGCTCTCTCCATAGCCCGCTGAGCAACTCTGAGCTTATGACCGAGGCCTATAGTTAGCGACCACGCCTCGGATCCGTAGGTCATCACTGGCACCACACATTTATTGAAGACTTTCGTCTTGAGGCTCTGCGGTATCTGTGACGAGAAGATATTGTGAAGCTTCCCGAACGCTGCCCATCCGAGTTGGATTCGTCGGCTGACCTCCTTATCAAAGTTGGATTTACCTAGTTGGACCATTTGGCCTAAGTAGACATAGTGATCAACAACTTCGATAACATCGTTTCTTCGTCGTTTCAACGTGGACTGTTATGGGTGCGACATGGGCGTTCGACATGATCCTTGTCTTACCCATGTTCATTTTAAGACCCACCAGCTGCCACCGACTCACCACCGACAAAACTCACCGTCCTCTTTACCACCTGACTGAACTCAACTAAAAGGTAAAAAACAGAAATTTTAATTTTACTATTACATCTAATGTATGCACGATCGTATGGTGCCGGTCTCGCTCTATAAAGTAGAAGAAAGCAAGAAGGAAATTAAAAAAAAATGTGCTCGATCTTATTTGGCTGGTCTGAAAGGGTTGAGCAAAGTCGGGCGCGGTCTGTGCTTGGAGTTGGATGGGTGACCGCATCATGATAGCTATGAAATTGGCTTTATTCAAATTTAAAAAAAAAGATCAATTTTTATTGTTCCTTTTGCTAAATATGTAGTTATGAACGATGGTACGGAGAAAGAACAGTACAGAGGTATGCGAGACTGCGCGCACTTGGCCAGTTTTATTTTAACAAGTATCAAAGCTTTTTTCCACAAAAATCTAAAAAACAAAAATAATATTTAAAATATTTAAAACTCATAAGGTTAGAATGATAAATGTGGCAGTAGGTAGCATAAGATAAAACTATGTACATAGATATTTGTGTATGAATGTAGAGCTATAACGCCTATATTTGATTCTAGAATACAAGTTATTTTATGTCAACAAAGTTTTAGTGAAATTTCGTTAAAAACCGATAACATTATGATGTTTTTACTGTTAAAACTATAAGGTAATCAATGAAAACAAAACACAAACTTCAACAACGCATAATGGCATTTAAACGACAAGCGTTTGAATTCGAATTCTAAAACGAACGATAGACGAATGAAATGGGAGCTTTCAAAACCAACAATTGTTTTGAACATCTGCGATTAGCTAACGTAAAATATTTTCTACGAATTAATTTCTTAGGTTTTCTAGCCCCTTTGTTTAGACAATATATCTTCGTTTTCAGGATCGAGTATACCTAGGCAATAAAATCACGTTAGAAACCTATTTATTACCTTAGCTACCTAGTTGCGATAGGATTCTAAAATAGGCGGCAATTGTTTTCTCAGCTCTTGTCAACTGACCCATTTTCCTGATCGAGGTGACCATGGGTCGACTAATCACCGCCATGCCATTTGTATTAACCAACTTCTAAAGGAGGGTAATGGTTAGTTTCATTAAGTGGGACTAATTGCTAGTTATAACTGTAAACTCATGTGTTTCCCTTCACAAATACCTTAAATTAGGTAAACTTTTTAAAATTGTACCTCGTACTTATTTCTTATTTTTGTAGATAAGACTTGGTTCCTATTGGTTTTGAAAGCAATTAATTTCTCTAACCGTTTTCTATTCTAGTAAAACAAATCAATGATTGTTCATTTAATTTTTCGTAAAAAATCCGTGACTTAAGAAAATAAATTTTATCTGGATGATTATTATCACACTAAGTTTGAATAGATAGGATGTTTGAATGGATGGATTACTGTTACTTTTGTCTGTGGTCTGTGTGATTTGTCTAGTATTATTTATAAATAACTAGCTGCTGCTTGCGCCTTTGCCCGGGTTTTATGGAGATAAAAAATAGCCTATATGTTATTCCAGGTCCCAAACTATACCCATAGCAAATTTCAGCCTAATCGGTTCAGTAGTTTTTGCGTGAAAGAGTAACAAATATCCATACATGTATGGATGGCATACAAACTTTGACATTTATAATATAAGTAGGATAGGATACTGGACAAATCAAACAGCATTACCTAGTCCCAAGCTAAACAGAGCTTGTGTTATGGGTACTATACCTCTAGATAACATAAATAGGTACTTAATACACTCCAGGGTAAAAAAAAAGTAACAGCGGTTTGTATTTTAGCTAGTACCATAGACTAATTTGTTTGTCTATGGTATGCCAGTAGTAGACATCGTAGCGGTCGCAGGGAGTCGATGGATGGAGGCGGTTCAGGCCTATGTCCAGCAGTAGACGTGTATGGGCTGTTATAATGATAATGATGATGATGCTAGTACCAAATAACGTTAACGATAAAATCATAATAGAACATCGTTTGAGTGGTTCGGAAGTCCAGTGTCCATGCATTTCCGATGTGATTACGATTCAGGTGCCAACTTTACTAATTAGACTGCACTTCGTAGTAGTAGGTACACTTGAAAAGAAAATACTTAATTATCTAGAAAATAGAAAATGATGGCCTCAGTGCCGATGATGAGTCCGCGAGGGTTTGTTTCCCGCTTCGGGACAAATGTTTATAAATATTTATACGATCTACAGATTTATTCCAGACTAGCTGTTGCGCGCGCCTTTGCCCGCTTTTTATCGGGATAATAAGTAACCTATATGTTATTTCAGGTCCCAAACTACCTAATTAATATCCATACCAAATTTCGGGCAACTCAGTTCTCTAGTTTTTTCATGAAAGAGGAACAAACATCGATACATCCATTCTTACAAACTTTGACATTTATAATAATAGTAGAATGTTCTGGGCGTTTTCTACGTACTTATCTATCTATTTATCTAGGACCCATATCACAAGCATTGCTTAGTTTGTTCTCTGCTTAGATGATGATTCGTACGTTGTCCAACATTATATATTTACACGCGAGGCATGGGTTATTTTATGTATTTCGAGTGTAAAGTGTTTTACCAGGTTATACCTATTTCGTTGGTAGATACTCTTTATTACCTACCTGTACACATCGAAACGGCTAAAGCGATTTTGATAAAGAGGTATCGCAATACTCGTCAGTATGGGTATTGTTTTCTAGGGTAGAAAAGACAATAATGGCTCGCATCGCCATTGTATACATTGCGTACATTATTGAAATTGTATGAATGAATCAAATCATATAATTTACGCATTCGATGAAAAAGTGACGTACGAGTATGTACCATTGTGTTATTATTACAGAATTTTTCTGTATTCTACCATACACAATCCCCGGGCTAGGAGGGACTGGTCTTCGTTGTCGTGGTTAGTGTCTGAAAAATGAGGGAAAATGAGGGGAGACTAAGTCGGGTTTTTCAAACATAGTTTTCAATTATAAAACCATTTTATATTCACGTCAAAGTTTGTAAGGATGGATGTATGGATATACATATGTTACTCTTTCACGCAAAAAACTACTAAATTGATTGGGCTGAAACTTGGTATGTGTATAGTATTAAATAACATATAGGCAATTATTATCCCGATAAAACGCGAGTGAAGGCGCGGGCCGCAGCTAGTTATTAATATTTCAGTGAAAGTATTTTCCACCCGCCTGTACCCGCAAATAGGTTACTATCACATTGCAATTCAAGTCAAGCACGCAACTTTACGCAACGTAGCGGATGGAGTCGATGGAAATGTGTAGTGAAGTTAGTCGCATTTATTATAAACTAGCGGCCCGCCCCGGCATCGCACGGGTATCTAAGAAAAATTTCAAAATAAAATATATAAATAGCCGGATGTCACCCGGAGATCGTGTAGCTTTCCAAAAGTGAAATAATTTTTCAAATCAGTTCAGCAGTTTCGGAGCCTTTTCAATGGAAACAAACAAACAATCAAATCTTTCCTCTTTATAATATTAGTATAGACTAGCTGCTCCCCGCGGTTACACCCGCATTAAATTGGAATTGCAGGGGGATAACAATGTCTATTTTCCCGAAAATCTCCTATGGAAATTTGTTGTTTTACCAGGGCAAAAAGTAGCCTATGTTACTCTCCATCCTTTCAACTAACTCTATGGCAAAAGTCAAGTCGATTGTTTGCTTACTTAGGGCGTGAAGGAAGGACAAACAAACACACTTTCGCATTTATAATATTTTATAGCTAGGACTAACATCTGGCCGTTTTTATTCCATACAAAACTATATTGCACACCAAGAAAATATATTTATACAGGAAAATAGATATAACAGAGCTGCACAATGGGAGGCCTTATCGCTATGAACGATCTTCCAAACAACCTTGCGATGGATACGAAACACGTGTACAACTACTTCGTGTCCAACCCGCGTAGGCGGTGCCGTATATATGTATATACAATACATACTACATGCAATACATAATATAAAATATATTTATGCATACTAAGTAGCCATATTCTAGATCTTTATGTGAGCAAAATTACAGCACGATTCATTCAGTATTTTTGGCGTTGTATTCGGACAAAAATCTTCACAACGATACAAATTCCAGAAACCATCCATCCAACGAAAGATTCCAGGCTTAAAACTACATCTATGTAAAATTTCAGCCCGCTCGGTCCAGTCGTTATGGCGTGAAGAGGTAACAAACATCCATTCGAACATCCAAACTTTAGTGTGATTAGTAGGACAGGCGCATTTACTTCCCTGACTTATCCGTATATAAAACAATATAAAACTCTACTATATTGTACGCGTCATATAAAATACAGCATAGACATAAGGTACGATGGTGGGCCTTAGCGCTTAGAAGCGATCTCTTCCAGGCAACCTCTAGGATGATCCAACAAAAAATAGCGATTTAAATTATCCGTTAGAAACAATAATACTGCATTAACGAATGCAGTATTATTGTTTCTGCAAATACTGCATTCGTTAATGCAGTATTATTGTTTCTATAAATGTGTTAATGTTTTAAACAGGTTAGAAACAATAATACTGCATTCGTTAATGCAGTATTATTGTTTCTAATCTGTTTAAAACCAAATCTAGTTCGTTTAGCGAAATGTGAGTGAGAATCGCATTGTCAAGGGTTTCAAGAAATAAAAATGTGAGTATTTAGGTACAGTGGGCGTTTCAAATAAGTACTCATGTTTTGTAGACAAGAGGGATACGCACTATACGATTTGACGGGCTGTTGTACATTTGGCACAAAGTAAATTCGACACGAAAAAAAGTTTGTGTAAATTCGCCACAATTCTATTTTATTAATTTTGATTATTGTAAATTCGTCACATAGCCTATTCCGTAGAGACAGCAGAAAAATCAAACAATAAGTAGAATAAAACAAAAAAAATGCTTTCACACTCATAACTAGGATTAAATAAAATTCAAAATAAGAACGTAAAATTTTAAATTCAGGATTTCAAAAATTTTGCCATATAAAAATCACGGTTGACAAGTGGCTGATTTGCTAATAACATCAGAAAAAGCATAACAATGCATAATTTATTATATCGGGTTTTAGCTCACATTTTGTTTTTACTAACTTTGTAATGATGCGATAATTCGGTAGGTATTTTAAACGATTCAAGATTAAAAAGATACCTAAAGATATAAACTTACCTAAGATAAATGTGGTTTTTAGGTATATTTACGTATTTTGATATTTAATTTATCAGAAAAAGTGCATAATGGAGTGAAATTAATTTAAAAACATAAAACAAGAAATTGAGTGCATGGTGTTAGAAAACAAGATGGTAAAGTCCGAGATCTGACGGATTTTATAAGAGTTTACTGTCCGGGTCATTTTTGGCTAGGGCATGACTTACCCATTCCCCAGAGTTACACTGTCCATTTTATAAATGAACAGGCGAAAGCAATAATAGCCGTATTTCCTTGTCTTACGTTTATTTTATTTTCTGTAGTGGTACACATCTTTACTGGTCAGCCATTTTCTTTTTTCCTATTCCATAGAGTTTAATATAGTCTGTTTTTTATTTTACAGGTTAAAATGCGAACCTGGGTCCTGGTGCTGGCGACAGCTGTTCAGCTTGTATGCTGTAATGAAGTGAACTCCGTGGATGGCTCCATTCCTATTGTCTATGAGTAAGTCCATCATTTTAGCCAATCGTCTAGCTCAAATAGAATAGAAGAACACAAATAAAAAACTCTACTTATGTAGAGTTCCTTCCTCCATTCCCCACTAAGTATGTAGAATTCTTCATTCCCGACAACGTACATATGTAGAACTCTTTCATTTTACCAACCAACTGACTTTCGTGTGGTTGTTTGATAAGGAACCAACAACACGAACATCCGTTAAGTAATCGTGTGTTGCTAGTAATGACTTACGGATACGAGACGTGGTCGCTAACTATAGGCCTCTTTCATAAGCTCAGAGTCGCTTAGCGGGCTATGTCGAGAGCTATGCTTGGAGTTTCTCTACGTGATAGAATCCGGAATACGGAAATCCGTAGAAGACCTAAGTCACCGACATAACTCTCAGAATTAGTAAGCTGAAGTGGCAGTGGACAGGTCATATAGCTCGCAGAACTAATTTGCTGGGGAGTAAAGGTTCTCGAGTCGCGGTCACGATGCAACGCGAAACAGAGTGTTGGGAGACCATCATCCTCTCGATGGACCAACGAAATCGTAGCGGTCGCAGGGAGTGGATGGATGGAAGCGGCTCAGGGCAGCTATCAGCGTCGTCATCGTGTGGTGGAGGCCTATGTCCAGCAGTGGACGGACGTGTATGGACTGATATGATGATCTTTTATTTGAAGGTTCTTGGTTCTTGTCGCGTTTCTATAATGTCAGTCGTGTGGAACCAATGATGACACGATTCAAACCACGGAGTCATAGTTGCCTCGGTATTTGAATACTTTGCAATCAACGCATATATATTTACACATACGTATGTAGTTATTCGTGTGATGTGAACAATAGTCAAGCATGACGAGATAGTTAATACTTGCCAATACAAATGATTGTCTTTTAAACAAACATTGTTGTGACGAAACTTGGGAGCCACTTAATAAATATCTATATTGAAATGAATGGCATTGTTTGAAATAGGCCACGATGCAATCAAGGCAATTTTTTCCATACATATGTATAGCGTGGTTACTAAGAGCTAGACCCTCCACTTATTTTTGATTTTGTCGCGACCAGATAGACAGACGCGGCGGAGGACTTCGTTTTATAATATGTAATGATTAGTAGAGTTTTTAAACATACTTTTTTTATGGTATTTATATTAATAGACGTTCGTTTGCTGTAATTATAGTGAAATTGCATTAGTGTGCGTACTGTGAACGTTCCAGCTCTTTTACCATCTACCTAACTTCTTAAATGACAACTAGCTTCAGCCGGCAGCTTCGCACGCATTTTTTAGTATAAAAAGAAGCCTAATATTTTATTTCGGCTCCAGAACTTTACGTGTCTAAAATTTCAGCTTGTTCCTTTCGTATTTTTGGCGTTGTCTTCGTACTAACACCTTCAAAACTACAAAATCTTTACCGAGACAAAAAGTAGCCTATGTGACTCTCCATCCTTTCAACTAACTATGCCAAAAATCAAGTCGATTAGTTGTTAAGTTAGGGCGTAAAGGAAGCACAAACAAACTACTAACTAACGACTACTAACAAACACTTTCGTATTTATAATATTGGTTAGGATTAGATCGATACGTATCTCGTCTCAGACATTTCAATCCCGTATTCACTTATTATATTAATCAATATTTAATTTTGGTAGATTATTAACCTGTATAGTGTGTATACAACGTGCCCAAGCAAGCCCAATGTTCTGTTTACTCGCTTAATTTATTTGGTCAAGAAAAAATTTATAAGTGGGGTTATTTTATTGGTAATTCACTGACTCTACGTGAACTGCAGGTTCTGTCCATTATTACGAGCACGTTTGTGGACGGTTGTGACACCAAGTCTTCATTATGTTGTAAATCACTTAAACTGTATTAGGGTAGTTTTAAGTTCATACTTCTTTTCAGACCAACATGGATGTACAAATGCGAGCAAAGCACCACTACTGGCGGCAGCAGTTGCATCAGAACAGAGCTCCCTCAACCTGTACTCACGAGGAACCTCACCACCTTCACAAGTCTGGACGTCTGCCGCACGGTTTGTGGCCGGTTTGGCGGACTGTGGCCAAAACCGGTCTCTGCTGCGCTCAGCATGCATACTGTGAAGATACATCCTAACTTTCTCAGGTGAGATTCAGGGACTCATTGTAGATTTCACGTGTTAAATATTCATTTTAACACCCTTGACCACGTTCTGGAGTCAAGTCGTGTCTGTGGCCGCCCCGGCATCTGGTCACTAAAGTTACATGTGAGGTTTAGGGCTCTAAATTCACACTGTGTACAATCTTACACCATTTCAACCACGTTTCTGAGTCTAGACTTCTGCCGCATTGTTTGTGGTCGCATCGGCGGACTCTGGCCAAAACCGGTCACTGCTGCACTGAGCATGCATGACAAAAAAGGAAAGTCTTTGACATCACTGAGAGAGTTGGAAGACTTAAGTGGACATGGGCAGGCCACATAGCCTGCAAAGAGACATCATGGTGCAAGAAACTCTTGGAGTGGAAACCATGGGGGAAACAAAGACCGGTGGGACGGCCACAAATGAGATGGAAGAACGATATCAAAATGATAGCAGGCAGCAACTGGACATTAACTGTCCAAAACCGAAAGAAATGGAAGAGTTTAAAGGAGGCCTACACCTGACTGGTCGACAAAGGCTAGAAAGAAGAAGAAGAAGGGCTCTAACCAGTTAAGTATAGGTAAATCTCCATAGGGTTCACGTGGTAACACTACACGACCACATCGACCATGTTTTCGATCATAATATCTCAGATGAAATGAGGACACGGACTTAAATAATACAATTTTCCCTTTAAACATACGACTTATAACCAATGAAGTGAATAGTTTCTAAGGTAATCAGTCAATTTATTCAGTTGTTTCTGTGGAACAAGAGTTCGATAAAAGGAGATCAAATATGAACCCCTTTGGAGCGCTACAACATTCTATACCCAGGGCATAAAAATTTAAAAAGGATAAAACTTAAAAAGACGAAATTGTTAAACATATAGAACTTAGTTGAGTTGAGTAGTAGTCGAGGAATTCTTGTATTAGTTGGTATTTGAGTTATTCTTTTTAACTCTCTCGGAGGCATTGCGCATCGTAGCGTGCACTCATAAAATATTGAAAGGAATTCAGCAAAAGTATGGTATTTACAAATTGCATGATATCTAATAGTACGTTATACTTACATTTTAACTACTGGAAATCGGTAAAATAGATAAACTGGACTAGTTTTAGTCTTTATCAGATGACCTAGGTAATTAGTTAAAGACAGTAGCGTAATCAAAACTATCTGTAATTGTAAATTTGTATTTTATAGCTTTTGAAAACATAATGAAACAAGCTAGTGGGCCAAAGTCATTTAGGTACCAACATAATGACGACCCTTCCCAAAATATTAGCTATTCATCATGTTTTGACCACGTTGATAACCTACTTTAGTGATCACGTAGATCACATATTCTTTTATATTTTATGTCAACAAATACATAATAGAAACCAAAAACTGATAACAATAACAGAAATATTTTTTATTTCTTTGGTTCTATATTTCTATGGTTTTGTAATCCATTTGTTAGAATTCTTTTTTGCTGATAGCTTGAGAATAGTAAATCTCATTTAGCTTTAAAAACAGTTTTGGAAAGTACAAACAAAGGCCTTTGCAATGATGCCCCACACGAGCATATTTACTAACATTAGAAATTATAGACGCCGCTAACTCGTTGGACCCCGAATATCGTTTGACGTCTATCTAGCGTATAACCATCGGGGTATTGAAACGTATCAATTGATACGTCATTTGTTGAAATCAGACTAGTACCAAAAAGATTAGGTAATGTTATGCTAGTACATAGTTTCAGCTCTAGGTATCATCATAGAATATGTATATCAGCCATAGTTCATGTACATCCTAATCGGCTACATACAAACATATAAACATACATAGTACATAGGGTGCCAAACTCATAACCGTCCTCCGTTGATAGTCGAGTAAAAAGAGAATAAACATTGTCTAAGGAAAAAAGCAAGAATATTTGCATTTACGAATGTGGCTTGCCACCAATGTCTTCAACCATCATAATCAGTATCCTTGAAAAGTGTTTTTACAAAGTCTTTAATAATAACAGCACTATTCTCGTCATAAAATGATTAATGTCATTAGATAGGTAGGTTTTGTATCGTAATTATACGTAATTCAACAATAAAATTATAAAAAATGCTGTATTTAGGTATTTTAAAACAAGATTTAATTGGTTTGTTCATTACACAGGTACGTTTTGCTATTCGCCTCGCCTCGCGTAGAGCTAATTCTTTCCACGGTAAATTTTTAGTCTTTTTATGCATACCGAAGTAGTTTGTTGTGTTGGTAATGCCTGGTGAAATGTTCAGTTCAGAAATTATTACCCATCCAGGTTCTACTCAGTCACTGGGTAGAGCTGCAAAGCCTGAAAAAACTATATACATATATGTACACATATAAATGTACTAGTGGTTTCTTTTTCACTTCTTCCACTTGTAGAAGAGAAAATCAATTACATCTTGTTTCTTTTTTGATAATAATAACTATATTTATAACGGTTTATAGTATAAACAGGAGATATGGATGGAAACGGCTCAGGATCGGTATTTGTGAAGTCGTATGGGGGAGGCCTGTGTCCAGCAGTGGACGTGTATAGTGTGATATGATGATGATATTATAAAATTTGACTCGTCTAAAAGCTTATTTAGTAAGTCTAAAGAAATAAGGTTATTGATTCTGATTCTGAAACATATAACGCAGTCTGGGGGAATTTAATGACTAGGTCCCAGTAATTCGATACTTCAATAAAATATTTTTAGTTTTCAACTGAAAATTATAAAATATACGTATATTTCAATATCTGACGACTTATTAACTTATTCACTAAGTCACAGCACATATGTATGTATTAAAAATACAGTATATTTTTTTTTTCATTAAATAACCCACCCCTGACCGTTCCCGGAGCAAAGGTGCCCTTAATGCTTGCAGCATAACCTCGCTGAATAGCGATGACTATCCTTTGCACCAAATCTATCCTTTTTTTCCTTTGTTTTCAACTTAATAAATTTGATTTACCTATCTATCTCGAAGCAACACCATCTGAATCCATCTATATAAATATGCAGGTATATATGTATGACTAGAATTAAAATAATAATAGGTAGGTAGGCATGGAGCAGTTCTGAAGTTAACCACCTGTGTTTGCAGAGGCGTATATGTTTGTCAGTTGATTGCAAGCTATGTTCGTTTTTTACTCTAGGCATGCGGTACTGTTGTTTTTATTTAAGATATATCTGTATTGGAATCGCATCGAGCCCTCGGAGGAAAGCCATTAGGCATCACGTTCGCAACTGCTGCACGTTGTTTTATACACGGTGATCATGGCTCATGGCTCATGAAATAAAATTGAATTTATAGTTACAAATTGATTTTTATCACTCTTTTACACATTAAGCACAATAACAAAAAAATACTGACATTATCTAAGCCCCACGGAGAGCCGTGGGGCTTAGATAGTGTCAGTATTTTTTTTTGTAATGCAACGATTTTTATTAGCCTCCTATCGCACACTCCATTTTCTCACAAAACAGGTTAAGTTTTTAGACCTTAATTTAGTTTTACCCTTTTGATAATGTAGGTAACATTATCAAATCTTTGGTAAAACTAAATTACCAAACCACCAATTACCACTTCATAGATAAAACACTGTCGCTTCCCGCTGTCTGTCCGTCTGTTTGTCTGTCCCTCTATGTATGCTTAGATTTAAAACTAAGCAACGGATTTCGACGCTGTTTTTTTTAAAATGGATAGTGTGATTCAAGTGGAAGGTTTATATGTATAATTTAGTATAAGCATTGCACCCGTGCGTAGCCAGGGCGGGCCGCTATTTTTACATAAAATTTTACTAAAACAACCAGTGTCAGTGGAAAATAAATGTCTTTATAGTCTTTGGTCAAACACTCTAGTTACCTTGTATGTAATATAACATCACGTAAAAGTAGCGGCACGTAAGTCTAGCGGTGAGCAATACGCGGAGGGGATAGCTGCGCATGGGTAATGTACAGCCCCGCCCAGGTACCTTATTTTTTCTTCTGCGCAATAACGGTCAGCGCTAATGTTACGTGCCGCTATTACCATTTGTTTCTGTTATTTTGATAAGGAAGAACGTAACGAGTGATCGGGTATTGTAATGGTCTCTAAACAACACATTGTCGTCATTTAATACTCCATCATCATTGACTCGTAAACTATGAAGAGTTCCACTCATAATTAAACTATAAAAATAAATATATAATGCGGGACAATCAGCTAATAATTTTGCGACTGGATGATGCTATGTGGCATCATTAAGCAGATAAGGTCTGCTGTTATGGGTAGGTACTAGATAACTGAATACAAAATAATCTGCTACTTTAAATCAACATTAGGTAGTGCCATTTCTTGGTGTGTTTCGTAAATCAGCCAAAAAAAGGCAAAATCACTTGCAAGTCTAGAGTGAAAGAACTCTACTATTATTTTCGTGGTTATTGACGACACTCTTTGTCCAGAGATCATTAAAATCCCAGATCGCTACGTTTTCCGACGTAGGCGCAGGGTCATGGAATACTCAACAGTGCTATGACGCAAGTGTCACATGGTGGCTGAGAATAGACAGACGGGCGGGAGACACCTGCGATGTACTATGGTACTATGAATAGGTCGCAGGGCTTGGAACAAGAACTGTTGCGTGCTATTTTTGGTTTTATGTTTCAGTATATCCAATCGATACAGGTTCCTCCAAGTGGGTTGGTGTTTATTGGCATAGCCTTACGTAAGTATGGCTTCACTCAGTTTGATTTTAGGGACGGTTAATGCGAAACAGCAGAGGGTTCATTCTTAGGGATACCTGCAGGACTAAATACAATACAATACAAAATTCTTTATTGTACACCAACAAAAATACAATAAAAATAGACATTACAAAAACACTTACAATGGCTGGCCTCTGGATCTTCCAGGCAACCTTTGGATGGAAATAATTTTACGAATTTAAGAATGGCAGGGGTGAACCTATGTACATAATGTACATAACAATTTAAATATCTAACAACAGAGGATACTAGATATAATTAATACCAACAAAACTAAATATACAAATGTAGGTCCAATATTAGACTACTATATATACTTGCATTGTTACTCATATTATTGGGCCGTGGGGACGCGGCGTAAGAATATCGACCCCTCCAACTCAACCCGTGGATGTCGTAAGAGCCGACTAAGGGAATCTACCAGAGGAAGGGCAGCAGCAGAATCAGAATCAGAATCAATAACTTTATTTCTTTAGGCTTACAAAATAAGCACTTAGACAAGTCAAATTGTATACTATAAACATAGTTATTATTATCAAATAAGAAATAAGGTGTTATTGATAATCTCTTCACTTCAATTTTTTGTCCAGCTTCCGTCTGAGTATTTTTAAACACCAACACTGCGATCACCAATCCGCCTGCCAAGCGTGGTGATTATGGCAAATCCCCCCCTACATTGGAGACCATCCACTCGATGGACCGACGACATCGTAGCGGTCGCAGGGAGTCGATCGATGGAGGCGGGTCAGGACCGCTATTTGTGGCGTCGTACGGGGTGGCCTATGTCCAGCAGTGGACGTGTATGGGCTGATGATGATGATATACTTACATAAATAAATATTAAATAGGTATTTACTTTTCTAAAAGGAAAATTTCCTTGACACATAATATGTAGTACATCATACGTACAAATCACAACATTAGAACGAAACATAAGCCAGTTCAAATGTGGTTGATGCCAAACCGTATATAGAGATTTTCATTCATAAGTTCCTCTCAAACATCAACAAACACAAAATAGTTAATTTTATTAAACACAAACACATCTTCATTCTACAGGATGTTATAAAAAATGTAATGCTTTGCGAATATTAATTTGAACCAAAGTTTTTTAAATAATGGCATTGTGTTAGCTTTCGTACTAAACTACTTACGATTAGAAATAACGGCCATATTTTCTTATAACTGTAATTATACTTAAATAGTTGCTTATTGAACTGGACCTTAGGAAAAACACAAGCACACAGTCACGAAATACGCAATCTATAACACTTTCAAATTAGGTTAGGTTAGATAGCATACATAGCGCGGCTACCTTACTAATAAACGAGTCGATAAAACTCAAGTAAAAACCCGATTTTAATTTCACATGTGACGTACCTAGTACCTACCACCGCCCGTAATAAAATCGAGCTGTCCGAATTTTATCAGCGACAAGACAAAGCAATTTATAACATTCCTTTATTTGACTTATACATAGCGGCACGTAACTTTAGCGCTGACCGTTATTGCGCAGAAGTAAAATATAAGGTACCTGGTGTCCGTCTAGTTAGCAGCCCCGCCATAGAATTTGGTGATTTCAACTATGCCAATAAATATACCCTAAATAGACCGTGGCAGTGCCATAAGTAAAATAAATAGTGCCCCAGTACTTTAGGAGATACCTTTTTTCGTATTATTTCTAAGTTTAGCTAAAACAGTTAAATTAAGATTATTAACGCAGGAAATAATAATATCTAACTAAAGAAACAAATCATAGGTAGTAATCCCTGTAGGTACCTATAGAAAGTTCTTTCAGTGGATGTAGGAGTGGGACATTGATCTTTAGTAATAATAAACATTGGGTTCTGGACAAACGTGTTTTTACATTTTGTAAGGGAGGTAATCAATATAAAATATTAAAAATAAATAATATTACAAACATTATGTATAATAAAATATAATTTATTTTTTGGCGCTTACGTCGCTTTTACCTAGTACATATATTGGTTCTTTTCTACAGCCCTAGAAAATTAGCGTCGTCACTTTCTCACTAGTTTCGGTGCAGCCAATCGCTAACTTTCGTTCATTCCTTTGCAATAATTTCCGTATTTTTTACATAGCACCTTAAAACCTGGCGTCTCCATGAAAATATTTGTGATGATGGATAGAACCTGCAGTTCACACAGTGTCAGTGAATTACTACCAATAACCTGTATATCGGTTCCTTTCATAATATTTTCTGGGCGATGTCCAAGAGTTTGACTCTACCATGGTAGGTGCGTAACTAATATTAGAAATTGTTACCGTTATAAACACAATAAATATTATGATCGTTTAGATTACAAAACAGAATGAGCTAATTTTGTTTTTACCATGTCAAATTACATAGCAAATGTGAGTTGGAAAAAAATATTGAGTCCAATAAATAGGCAGTGTTGGTTTTAAATAGCGAAGGCACACTAAAAAGAAGCACCATCTATAACAAGAGCTTATTTTGTTGTGTCGAGCCCATGTGATTTCTGTTATCTGATAAGAGGTTTCCTTACCTACTTTCTCAATTCTATGCATCGGTATTCCGTGTTAGGTTAGTATATTATAAATAGACTGTGTATAATGGTACGCACAGTTTTTTTATAATCTTTGTTTATATAAAGATATGATATTATCCTGATTACTTTTTGTTTAACTTATATTTACTAAGATACTTTTACTCTACTTAGCTTGGGGCTAGAGCAGCTGCTGTGTGGATTTTCAGCATTATTTATTTAGATACTTATTTATGCTGAAACGGTAAATACAATATTATTTTATTTGTACACTGAGGACATCCGTGGTACAGTGGTTAAAAGCCCGCCTGCGACGCAAGAGGTTGCAGGTTCGATTCCCGCCTCAGGACAAATGTTTATAAGTTGTTGATTCTGGGTATTTTCTATGTATTATTAGGATGTTTAGATGTATGTATTTTTGGATGTATGTTTGTAACATCTTCACGCTAAAACTACTTCAATAATCTATACATTATTATTATCTATATATTGCCATTTTCACACGTTTTCAGAACCATCATCATCATCATCATCAGCCTATACACGTCCACTACTGGACATAGGCCTCCCCCGTACGACGCCACAAATAGCCATTCAGAACCATAAAATATAATAACCTAAGCCAGACAATCCCATCAAATTGTGGTCGCAATCAAACAACAATAGCCATTGCAGTAACATCATCTCGTTTTGTTAGATTATTTGTTGTGTGGGAGTCGGCACAAGGGCAACGACTTTGTAATGATACTCAACAATAAATGAGCAATATTGCTATGCTAGTTGAATACCTACCTCCTACCTACACAAATAGTATAACAGTCAATTTATTTATTGCAAGAAATATGGTCTTAAAACAAGGTCTTAAAGATGAGAATAGTGTAACATACTTCACCAAAACATATAAATTACATTTAAATGATCTTCATCGTAGCGGTCGCAGGGATGGATGGAGACGGCTCGGGACCGCTTCTTGTGGCGTCGTACGGGGGAGGCCTATGTCCAGCAGTGGACGTGTATGGGCTGATGATGATGATGATAATCTTCATATTTTAAAGAACCTAAAGGAGAAGGATACCAACCGTATTTGATTTTATACGATTTCATCCAACAAACGCTACGCCAACAAAATTGCTCTGACGGAAGACCAGCTTTGGTTCCTAGCTTGCTAGTAACCAACCCATGCTCAGGCAAAAGCTATTTTGTGTATTTCGGACTTACATTTATAAACCTACGTGTATTTTTTATGTTGTTAAAAATTGTCGTGGTTAGGTCTGATTGCACAAATAAATTACTTTACTCTTTATTCTCTTATTCTTATATCAAAAGAATTATAAAATTTTGTTCATGCATTTACGTAGACGCGTTGGGCTAGGAACAGTTTGCATTCTGCAACAGCTATATAAGGGCTCCTAAATCATAAAGGTAAAATTCTTCTTTACTTATACAAATCGCTGAAGGAAAACATTATATTTCGACCAACCTTACCAAACAAAACCATGGTAGAAAGCAAGCGTTATCCGAGGTGAATGCCCAGTTATTGTTTGCAAATAACGGTATCGTGAACTAATACGACCTTCGTGATCTCACAGTTCACACATTGATTTTGAGTTTAGGCAGGGTTAGACGGATTTAGGTGTGGCGAATACAATCTATACCTACCTATTTACAACGCGTTATTCCCACGAATACGAACGACATGGATGGAGCTCTGAAGTTAACATTTCATACATTAATTCCCAAACAACTCGTCGACATTTTACTTACCTACTTGTAGGTAGGCGACGAGCAAAAATACTGAAGCGTAGCCACATCTAAGATAAAACAATAGACGACCGCGATAACTATAAATAACCGAGCTACACACATCAAAATAAAAACAAATAAAGATATGAAAATGGCTAGTCAACATATAATGACTGTCTACCTGACTAAAGCAGTGATAACAATACTACAATTGGTAATAATGAATATGGTCATGATGGACATGACGGTCTTGTTGAGGATTATGCTAAACCCAACTCTTTTACTTACAGATTCGATCTAATCGATGTGCCAGCAGCAGCGAGAGAGTTAGTCGCCGCCATGTCACGACTGGTAGGACAGAATCTTCAAGCAGAATGCGATGGAAATGTCACTGAAGTGGTAGAGACGCCTGTAGTCTTGTTCATTTCAGTGAAGACTGAAAATCTGAAGCTTGATTGGAATACTGATGAGCAGTACAATCTAGATATACAGTCGAAAGGTAAGGTTATTCTCGATTGAAATCTTGACTTTTATATAAAATTTTATATGACAGAAGTTCAAAATCCCCATGAATCAACTCACGAGCCAAAAAATTCAACACACTGACACACAGTTTACAGACAGGTAAAATAGTTAAGTAGAAATGGGGTCTCACCGTTGAAAGTAAAAAAAAAATTAGAACTCATAATTACTCGGTTAAAAATATAGTGAAATTTCACTTGGGATAAGTGCACATCTAGTTGCCATAAAACTGATTTCACCTTTTCCGATTTCAGGTGAGGGCATCCAAGTAAAGATCTCCGCTGAAACCGTCTACGGTGCTCGTCATGCCCTAGAGTCATTCACCCAACTGGTAGCAGCTGACCGACCTGACTACTCCGACCAATCCGTCTGCAGTCTCCGACTGGTCGCGGGAGCTAAGATCAGAGACACTCCAGCATACAAGCACCGAGGCTTTGTACTAGATACGGCCAGACATTTCATTCCGATGGAGGATATTAAAAGGACGATAGATGGAATGGCAGCGTCTAAACTGAACGTGTTCCATTGGCATGTGACGGATTCTCAAAGCTTTCCGCTGGAGTCAAGACGAGTGCCACAGTTTACCAGGTTTGTTTAAACGATCTTATCCAGTCAATATATACATATTAGACAAAATAATATGCCAAAAAACTTATGTGCAGTACAATATTTTGATTTGAATGCACCAAGCATTCAAATCAAAATGTATTCTTGTGGGCCCACCATTTGATTATGCTGTATCGCTTTTGGTTGATCTAACTAAAGAAAAATAAAGAACGACCCATCCAAATCGAAATCGCCGGAATTCTGTCAATTCGTTCGTCTTAAAATACGATTACAAATTTAAGTTTTTTAGCTTGGAATGGTGTATGGTTCGGTAATCAATTTTGATTGAATACCTATCTATCCATAAAAACAAATCATGTTATAACTTTTGCACTTAATAACTATATAGTCGCATGGACTTAAGAATATATCACATCACATTACATATGTTTATATCTAATTTTGCTTTTTAGGTATGGCGCATATTCTCCATATCAAATCTACTCAACAGAAGAAGTCAGAGAGTTGGTGAAATACGCGCAGATTCGAGGAGTGAGAGTCGTGATTGAGATCGATTCGCCGGCACATGCGGGCAATGGATGGCAGTGGGGAAAGGTAAGGATCTACACTAGAGTCTAGACTAATATGGCATAGATTCTGATGATAATGATCTTCTTATAACTAGGTCAGTTGTGATTGTGTCAATATTGTCATACACTAGCGCTATAGCACGACTCCGCGAGGGTATAAAACTATAGAACCATGATCCAAGAAAACAGGTCTGCTCTTCCGGGAGTGTCGCCAGGTGATGTCACTGTCCAGTTGCCACTTTATTTCAACAAAATGTAGAAGTTGCGAAACAAATGTGTAAGGGTCAATTGAAAAATCAATAAAAAATGTGAATCGTCAATTATGTTTGTTAGATCAGTCAAAACAGCGTTAGTTAAACACGAATCAATGTGATAAATAATTGGTAAATACAATATACCACATAGTTTTATCAGATTCATACAGGAGTTCGGGGAGTTACGATTTTACGCTACTGATAACATCAGGAAACAGATCCGTCTTCTCATTCGCCGATGGCGATGATGACGTAAGCTGGAGACACCCACGTGACCATTGTGTGTCGGAAGAGCATACCTTGTTTTCTTATACCATGTATAGAACGATGTTTTGTTGACTACATAGCCAGTAAATTTACACCAATTCAAAATAGCAATACAAATTATGTTTTAAGATTTTGGGGATACCTAATGACCCGTCGCGTCCCTCATGTTGCCTTGCTTGCCGAGTCATGCCATAGAGAGTAAAAACATAAGTGGCTAGCAGTTACTCGGGAAGACTTGCCGCAGGCTAAAAAACAAACGTTATTTCTTAGCTAGGCTAGGACTACGATAATTTTATTGTATGCAGGTCTCTTTCTCTCTATTTTTTTTCATCAACAGGAATACGGATTTGGTGACCTGGCAGTATGCGTGAACGTGGAAAGCTGGCGGAAGTACTGTATCCAGCCGCCTTGTGGCCAGCTAAACCCGGCAAACCCTGGAGTTTACCGTGTCCTGAAGGATTTGTACAGAGACGTAGCGGAGTTGCTACCGGAACCGGCTTTACTGCACGTTGGGGGTGATGAGGTAAGAGCGTTTATGCTCTTGCTTATTTTTCTAATTCTGGAGGTTATGTTATGACCTATCTCTGTATTTTTATGTAAGGAAACGATTTTGAAGGTGGCTTACTGGCTGTAATCAAAAACCAGATAGCGCAGCGCAACCAGTCATGATGGACATTGACTCGTTATGGTTTGTGCAGGTTGTCAAATCAAACCAAACAAACGATGCATGTTGTAATAAGCCAGGACAGACCATTCAGCTCCTTTGACCACTCAAGACCCATTGAGACCAAATGAGTCACTCATAACTCTAATCAAGTAATACTATTCCAGGTATTTTTCCCTTGTTGGAACTCGGTTCCAGAAATCATAGAGTACATGACCAAGAAAGGATACAACACTTCGTCTGTAGACGGGTTTATTCAACTCTGGGGCGAGTTTCACGAGAAGGTTCTCCAGCTGTGGGATGGGGAAGTGGTTGAACTCGGCGGAACACAGCAGCCTGTCATGATCTGGTCTTCGGAACTAACACAGTCTCATAGGATACAGAAATATTTGAGTAAAGAAAGGTACGGTGTGCAACAAATTTTTACTCAATGTTCTGTTCAGTGAAGTTACGAGAAGTAGTTGTTGTGATTTTTGCAATTTAGAATCTACCTGGTCTATAATAGTTAAATATCACAACGCAATGACTGGAACGATATTTTTCTACAAAGCACAATAAACATTTTTATAAATACCTATTAACGACTCGTATATTACTTAGATAAAATTAATTTTTACATTTGATTGAAAATCATCCCTAAATATTTTTTCTCTTATAGATATATCGTAGAAGTGTGGGAACCCTCCACCAGCAACCTCCTCCAACAACTCCTACAGCTCGGTTACCGAACAGTCTCGATCCCCAAGGATCTCTGGTACTTGGACAGAGGGTTCTGGGGAAGCACTTCGTTCTCTAACTGGCGAAGGATGTACGAATACAGGTTGCCGAAGGAAGAAGGCATGTTGGGGGGAGAAGTGGCGATGTGGTCGGAATATGTCGACGAGCAAGGTTTAGGTAAGAATCAGAATAAGTGAGTAACCACGTAAAATCCATTGATCG
This sequence comes from Eupithecia insigniata, assembly GCA_947859395.1. Classification (NCBI taxonomy): domain Eukaryota; kingdom Metazoa; phylum Arthropoda; class Insecta; order Lepidoptera; family Geometridae; genus Eupithecia; species Eupithecia insigniata. The sequence continues at coordinate 5,323,221 of OX402002.1, forward strand.
ACATAGAGTCCTTGATCGTCGTTCGCGCAAGCATCATCGACGATCAAGAAATCATTTGACGACCTATCTGACGCAGTGGGCGAAAGCCCGCCGACGCAGGAGGTTGCGGGTTCGATTCCCGCATTGGGTCAAATGTTTGTACGACCTGCTAAATTTGTTCTGGATGTTCTGGGTATTTTCTTTGTGAAAGTAATAAAAAATATCTATGTATGTAATGATTGATGTGACGCGGTGGGTAAAGGTCCGCCGACGCAGGAGTTTGCAGGGTTTGATTACCGCCTTGTGACACAAATATTTATTTGTACGATCTGCAAAATTTGTTCTGGGTGTTCTGAATATTTTCTATAAGTAATAAAAATGTATTATATGTATATATCAGATATCTATTACCCATAACACAAGCTCTGCTTAGCTTGGGGGCAGATGAAGATGGTGTGTGCTGTTTCTTGTCCAAACAAACATCACACACCATCTTTATCTTTCTCTTTTATGGTGTGTGTCAAGATGGAAACCATTCTATCAATTTCTCCGTGCAAAGAGCACCCTTTGCACGGAGAAATTGATATAATGGTTTCCATCTTGACACTTTTGAAACGCGTCCATTTGTAGTTTCTTGCTTCAAAGGTAAACTGCCAAAACGTGTAATTTTGAGACGATACCATTGTTGATCGGATTGAGCGAAGAGAATGAAGTGTCAGTGACAGCTTGGGTGATTTGGCTGTATCGTGAAATCTCTATTCTAGACTGCTTCACTTCTAGTTCTAGTTCGGGATTTAATATCAGCACGCTCAACAAAATATCGTTTTCCCCACTTGTTGAACAAATAACTATTTTGAAACGAAACTCTTTCTCAATATTTTTTTTTTCTTATTAATATTATTATTAAGTATTTATAGCGAACAGGATTTCATTTTAAGCCATAAAAATTGAACATAGAACCCCATAAAAACATAGAACCCCATAAAAAGATTTTAATGGGTGGTGATAAAATTCATATTATTATGCCGTAAACGTTCATAACTCTCCCTGCCTGTGAAGCATGTTGATTCTTTAATTTGAAAACTAGTTGATCTGGACTTTTTAAAAACTGTAAATATAATTGGTTTGATGTATTGCATTCAATATAATTATGTATGTAGGTACTTTAAGTTGATTTTGGGGTTACATGATGGTGGCTGTCTAGACTAGACTGTCCAGCATTATTATTTTACGTTGGTTTGGTTGGTGATCAGCTGAGCACTTTAGTTGAAATATGTACTAACGGTATTGTTCTTTTATAAATAATCGGACAGTTAGCTTCGTCGACTTCTGTTCGAATATTTTCCCACAAATACAAGCCTGGGTTGTTATATTTATGTTTTATTTCTGCATCTGCAATTTTTCATTCAAAATGTCTATAAAAACATGTTTTGTCTACAGATACAAGGGTATGGCCGAGAGCGGCAGCAGCGGCTGAACGCCTATGGTCAAACCCCAGCACTAGCACAGATCTTGCGGAACAAAGACTGCAGAGACTAAGGGACAGGTTGGTCCAACGAGGCTTGCGTCCAGATGTCTTGTCTCCAGGGTGGTGCTCTCAACATGAAGGGAAATGTCTATAATCCGATAAAGTATGGCTGTGTTCTGGCTTTTTAACTCGATTACGGCAATGTCAGGGGGTTGCTTTAGCAGTCTTCTGAGTTTTTAGTGTTAAGTAGAGATGAAGTTTGCAGCCCGGGTGCTAAAGTAAACCCTAGCATAAGCAAAGAGTTTAAAGAACCAGCAACCAAGACTGCAGAGACTTAGGGATAGATTTGTTTACATGACACGCCTGCTGAGTGGTGCTATCAACATGAAGAGAATTGTCTTTAATCTGACTATTATGGGTTTTGTCGTGTGGTTTTTTAGCTGAGTCCTGAGTTCGGTCACTCGATAGTGTCGGGTTGTCATTGAGGCGTTCCATTTTATATTAATTATATATAGGATTTGCTAAATAACATGTCCGTACGGTAGAAGCGCTTTATTAAATCTCATACAAATATAAAGAGTAACTGAAGTCAGGTCTCTGATTACGGTATAATCAGAATGGTCACTCCAGAGCTGAACTCCACCAAAGCTAAGACGAGACGAGAGGAGATGTATTTTAAACAACCAATAGAACGTTGTTATTGACGGATCTCATCACCGCTCAACTTCAGTGTCGAGCCGAGCGGAGATGTATCATACACGTATGATGCGATCGAAGCGGAAATAGGAGCCGTGCCTCGCAATCTGACGACTTCACGCAGCGGAGACGAGAAGCGATGTGAGCGGTACGGGGTGCAATGAGCCGCGCCGCTCTCAACATCCGACGCTTGCCGCACTCCGTGCTGGCTAGATCGGGGCTGAGCAGTACCGATCTAGCCAGCACATACTCCGCTTTAGCCAGCACACATCTCCGCTCCAGTCTAACCAGTACGCATCTGCGCACAGCTTCGGTGGATACACCTTAGCTGAAAAACGTCCCTTCCCGTCTTCGTTTCGGACATCTCTGCTTTAGTGGAGTCTGTGACTCATCTTGGTTGAGTATTTTTATGGCAGTTTATTACGTTTGTATAGTTTTTATGTGAAGTCCAAGTGACATAGGCCATCCTAATAATCAGAATGTTGAATTTTGTAGGGATATTTATTACCAACAAAATTCTACATTGTGATTATTAGGTATGTCATTATAGTCTCGGAAAATGGCTCGTAGTCCGTTTTTATGAAATATTCTTGATTTTGTATCATTTGCAAACATATCAGAATAATAATATATAGGTAGGATATAATTTATGCAAATAAAAATCAGTACCTAGGTTTAAGCGCTAAACTCCTTTATTTATAAGCTATTAATAAAAAGGGCCGAGAATACACCCTTGGATGAATCCCCTAAATTCCTTTGTATAATTGTAAATTATAATTCTAAATTTATTTTAGTTCGTAAGGTTCTTTAGTAAAGTTATAAATAAATGTCAACGTAAGAGAATATCTGTGATTGGATTGATTAGGTATTATACGTATTTACTGATGTGTAGATAATCAAAGGCATAATGGAAATCAGACATTTTGTAATATTTAATTGTTTATTATTTTGGCTTTCGCTTTAGCCCTTTTTGACTGACCTTATTATTTATATTGACTAAAGTGTTTTTATTGTATTTCCACTTTATTTCATAACTTCAAATAAGTAGGTTGGTATGTTTTGTATCGTAGTAAACTGTGATTTCTCTAATTAGTGATACTTCTAGAATGGCAATCTTATCAAGTAAAAAGAGAGTTATAATAAAGGTGCTATTTCGTATAGAAATCAATTACCAGATTTTTATTTAATGTTGTTAGATCCAAAGCTTACATTTAAGTTATATGATTACCGACATTTTTATGACAATTATTATTGCATGGCTATTTTCTACGTTAAACGATAGTTATTTAGATTCTAGATAATTAAATATTAATATGTTAATAACTTTAATAACTATTGACTAGAAGTTTGACTACACACGATTAAAGAATTACAGGGCACCATTATTCCTCGAAATACTTCTATCAGTATTCTTAGCAGCTCCCAGGCTGAGATCATTTGGAACTAAATCCTGTAGAACCGTGTCGCTTCTAAAGATGCTTGTCGCTATTCTACTAGCCAGTCTTTCCGACTCCCTCAAATCGTCATCTCTGGACGAATGTGAAGTCAAATCGATCTCTGTGTCGCTATCACTTTCCTCGTTTTCCTTTGGGCGACAGGCTAAGTTCTTTGGTTCATCGTTAACACAGGGGCAAGGGTTTTTTGCAGCCATGACTCTTAGGTCCGTTGGGGTTTGTTCATCTATTTGCTGAGGTGGTAACATCATTGGTGGGAAGGGGAATGGCTGCATCATCCTTCCATCTTCGCTGTACGACATTTGAGGAAGTTCGTGCTGATTCGAGATTGGTTGATTGTTTTCGGGCATGTTTGGATTTGTATTGTGAAGGTATGGATCGTGACGGGGAGATTTCATCTCGCAATTCTCCTTTGCATTAGCTTCGGGAGAGTCTCTGCCTGGAGAATCCGGAGCTTCCGGTGAAGAATCGGGTTTCCCATGTCCTAAAACAAATTGCTCATCAATCATCTGCTAGTGATCGATTTTAGTCATCGATCCGCTGATCTGTGGTGTTTTTCCTAGCAGTTACAGCTTATATTATAGTGTCAAGTAGGTACATTTGACAAACACGAGCATTTTTTGGGTTTGTATGTTGTTTGTATCCATCAGGCCCTATTACATATATACAGTCATGGCACGGTCGCCATGCCGTGTAAAGTAGAAATGTATTGTTATATAGCTTTGGCATGTCATGACGACCGTGCCCTGCCATGTGTCGCCCTTCTCAAACATACATACATATCTTTTTTACACGGCATGGCGACAGTGCCGCGACCGAACGCATGTGAAAAGGGCCTAAGTTATTCTCAATTCCATCAATAAAGTCACTCGATTTTTTTTAAAGATAAATCAATGTTTATTTCAGAATCACTAGATAGCCTTAGGTGCCTACCTATTTACCGCTAATTATACCACGATAAGTATATTTTGAAAATCCCCCCTATGTCCAGCAGTGGACGTGTATGGGCTGATATGATGATAAGTATATTTTATACCTTAGTACTATGTAATTAAGTAGGCATACGGACTTGAGAGGTAGTACCTTAGGGCTTCTATTTGTTGGATGACTCATACCTTACGTGTATAACAATAATGTTTTACGGCAAGGTAGAGCTCAGTACCTCGCATGGCGCTTTGGTAAGAGTATTTGGGACAATACAAGAGGCTGAACGTTTCATTACTATACAAAGGATAATTGATAAATCGCCTATGCACATAATCTTTTTAGATAAGTTGATAAAATGTATTATTGTGTACAATAAAGAATTAAAGGAATACATTCGGTACGTTAAGGAAGTTACTCTAATCAACATTATGTCTTTGCCTGAAAGTTACCACTAGCAATATCAACATACCAGGCATCGCCATGGGCGGTGAGCCAAGGCCAAGGCAACGCATCCTCCATGCGTCTTGCAAAAGTTGCAGGCGCGCTTGCTTGCGCCATTTCGCTCTTCGGTTTTGAAACCATACCTGATGAAGAAGTAAATGTAATTACATATGTGGTATTTGACGTGAAGTAATCTAATAGTCTGTCTATGGGATTTGGATTAGTTCACGGCTTAGACTCTCTTTTGATATTCGCTCCGTTTCGCACTGTAAGTAGTATGTAAGAAATGCAATGTTCTGTTTAGCTTTTCTTTAAAGCTAAACAGATTGACATGTATCTAAATTTTTCTCATGTATCTAAATCGTATTAAATTTAGATAGGCAAAATAAACATGTATTAGACACATAAGTGATATTATAAATGTACTATTAGTTTCTTTTTCACTTCTTCCACTAGTGGACAAAAAAATTAAGTGAAGAGAATATCAATAACACCTTATTTCTTATTTGATAATAATAACTATGTTTATAGTATAAAATTTGACTTGTCTAAGTGCTTATTTTCTAAGCCTAAAGAAATAAAGTTAAAAATATGGGGATGATAGGTACTAAAGTAAGTAATACGGAAGACTAGTTATAGATATCAGTGACTCAACAGTGACTCATTTGTAGCCAGCAGTGGGTACAAATGAACTGAATTGATAGAATGATGTAAATTAAAGACAAGTACATTATTTTAGAACTTTAAATAATAATTGGGAGAATTTTACCACTTACAGCCCTAAAAGTTTTGTTAGACAAATAATAATTTGTTTTATGTTTAAATGTTGCCATTCTATAATGATAAGCAAATTGTATGTCTGTGTTATAGTTGTAAATAAATTATTTACTAATACTATCAGTTAGATAAAGAAAAACAAAGTGTGTGTCTAGGATCGAAGGTTCAGTATTTTGTTGTCATGCCATTTATTTTTCTTAGAGGTTAGTAGTCGGTAGTTGAGGTATCTTTCAATTTTATTGCACAAATCAACAGTGGATAAACTCGACCAGCATTACTGTATTTTTCACCAGGCTATAAAAACATTTTACCTAAGAAGATAATATTTGGACGGTTAAATGATGTAACGACTTTTTCCTCTGTTGTCTAAAGGAAATTCATTGTTGTGTTCTCTACTAAGAGTAGACTAACGGCCATGCTATAAGCCGTTACCGTGGTCGTTATATAGCAGCAGTTTCAATACAGACACTTAATTATTTGTTATTGCACTTTCCTATTCACTTTTTTTCATAAGGGGAAAATGTCAAGTAAAAAGTAAAACCCGATCTTTATGAAATTCTAAATTAGGTACATTTTATCGCGCCGCCGTGTCTTTCAGCAAAGAATAACAAACGTATTGTTCATTTCACGTCTTTAAATTGGTACCCAGGTCAAATTAAAAGCATTTTCTTATCAACTTTATTAATACAACTTGATTACAATAAAAATTAGAAATCTTTAGGTTTTGATAGAAAACTAAAACAAATGAAGCCAGTTTTATTAGAAACAACGAGCTTGCTTTTTTTAGAAGCTTATTCAAAGTAACAAAAATCTTGTCACGGAGGACGCATTAAATTTATAAGACAAGTGAACTCACCGATGAAGTATTTGAAACGTTTTCTATCGCGATAAAACGTTAGAAACTATGATGGTTATTTACAGCACTAAAGCAAGGTAAATATCCCGTTATTAACTTAAGCGTTGTGCTTCCTATCACGCATTTTATTTTATTTTTGAATATTTTATATTTAATTGCATAGTATTATCATAAAAAACTTATCACAGATAACAAGTTTTTCTCCATAAAAAAACTTACTTGAACTCTAGCTTCAGAAAGACTAATTCTCAGCGCTACTTCCTCCCTTAGAAACACGTCAGGATAATGAGTCTTCTGGAACAGTGACTCCAACTCGCTCAGCTGTTGAGGAGTGAAGGTGGTCCGGTTCCGACGCTGGCGACGACGGCCAAACATGTACTCAGTGAGGAGATCTCCTGGTAAGGGTGATAGGTATGGACCTGCCATGGCTGTTCTGTTCTTTTCTCGTTGGATATTTTTTTATGGAATCTATGTCATATTTGAGAGATTTCGCAGGAAGAAGCCCTCGTAAGTGAAACAAACGCTGGGAAAACAATTATGTAAATTTGAAACACAAAACTAAACTTTTAAACTTCACGCGGGAGAAAACTTTGGTTCCCGCAAGAGTGTTGTATCTGAGATGATCGGACCGAAACTGTTTGAATTTTGAAAATATCGTCATGATAAACCCCCCTGGCTCCACCCCTAGACCGTTGCCGTGCTCGCTTCCAATTGGCGGATCTCGCTAGGGGTTGCAAGGTTCGCCCAATCACAGGATGAGATGCAGGGCAGTACTTTATAGATGTAGATTAAGTTATGGCGTTTTCGTAAATATAAGTTTTGTATAAATTTCGTTAGCTCGGAGCCGTAAATGAGGTATTAGGAGGTAGGTAGAACTTATTTCACTATTTTATTCTATTGGAAAATCTGTAGGAAAATTATTTCGAGAGGAATTTTTAACAGACTTAGAAGATGAAAGATACCTATTAAGTTAGATTTTTATTGATGATTATTTTTTCTAATGTTAACTCAAGCTTATATAAGTATACTATACCGTTATCATTATAACTAATTTGATTTTTATTTCTTTACCACGGTGAAATAGCAAACTTTTTCATTAATTCAATCAAAAAGATAGGTTTATGAAAGACACTGTCGTTCTAAATAATAAAGTTTATATAAGGACTTTATTTCTGGTATTATAATATAAGTACTTAAATTACACTTGTACTTTTAGTACATTAATCTATCGGTATATAACCATACCGACCTACTTTAAGTTTAAAATTCAGCGTTGAAAATCGTTCTGTAGATGTAACGAGATGAGTTTTATCAAATGGAGTCTGCTAAGTGGGTTGCAGATAACGGAAGCTGCGATCTCGACGAGTGAAGGCTGACGCAGATTTATCAGCTCTAAATGGTACAGCATCATCGGAGGCAGGAGCGCGGCACTACTCCGTGCACCGCGTTAATTAAAACAAAAGTCATTTTTTCTTGTTAAATACTAAAACCCAATTACGTAAAAGTATTCGCCTATTGTCCTTATAATTTCTTTAGATACTTAGGTAGTCGGAGGCCTTTGTTACTACTAGTACCCAGTACCAGGTGTAGGGTCTGTTTGTATACATGTTACTCTAGCCAAAATATTGATTTTTATTGTGTAACTTACGCCACCGTCTCTTTTTATACTAACCGATCCAATCCATCCAACGGTTGCCTGGAAGAGATCGGTTTCATCGATAAGTCCGCCGATTTTGCCACTCTAGATTTAATTGGTAGTTAGTTACTGTTTATCAATTTATTTTCTAAGGTGCAATAATAGTAGATTGTATCATAAGGGAGCAAAATAATATTTTTACGGCGAGGGCGCTTTTTTGAATCCAGAGCGAAGTGAGGGATTCTACAGTAGAATCCCGAGCGAGCGAGGGATTCTTTAGTAGAATCCTGAACGGGGGATTCAAAGTATGTCGCCCGAGCCAAAAATATATTTTGCGCCCGAGTGATACACTCTACTTTTCATCACCCTGTATGAGAAAATAAAAGGTGCCTCATATTTTATTTTAATATTATTATTAATATAAATTGTAAGTACATAACAACTAAATGAAATTAAATAGTACATAATAATAAATCAACTAATTAATAATTCCCCCATAGCCCAATTACCCAGTCCATCCATTCACCACAATAACATGGCTTTTTTGTTATTTTCATTTTCCTTTGCAATAGTCTCTACACCTGGCGGATATCATCTTCGGGTGTATCATATTGTGCAACCAAGGATGATATCCGCTATGTGTAGCTCTCGCCTTTAGATTAATTCTCATAAAGGGCCTCTGTGCTGTTGGCTTCGGCTCCACGCATGCCTCCCAAAGGACCGGGTCACTATATGGCCCGTGATCATGGAAATCAACTAATAAAATTTCCATAGGCTTTCATATATTTCTCCCGGGATTTTGTAGGTAATAGATTATAATCTATTACCTAGAAAATCCCGGGAAAATAATAGATAATTATCTACCACATTTCTTGCCTCAGTTCGAATACTTTCAGGAGTTAATTCTATTTCACTGTCACTTGAACTCATTTTTCGAAACAAAACCGAATCCGTGAAAATTTACGAAAACGCGGGCTGTAGTTCGCGCGTTTTTAATTTGATTTCTTTTTTTTTTTCATTCAGCCGGCGCGGCGGCGGCGGCGCAATATGGTCCGTTGCGTCTTACCAGCCAGTATTTATTCAAACAATATTTGCGTTCGATTTTGCTGGCGCTGAAAACTAAGACGTTCCGAATTCAATAACTGTGCGGCAATACACTTTTCCGCGCACTTTTTGAATTAGGAATTTATAAAGGGGAATAAAAATTCTTTTCTGCCCGCTAAAAGTTCCTTAAAGAAAACACCACCTTTGGGTGCACATAAAGGCGAACAAAGTCGTCTTTTTCGAATAGATGGGATGAATGATATTATCTATCTATATGGATCTATCTATAAAGAAAATTATGAGGACAAATAGGTGAACGCTTGTCTAAGACTTTTACGTACCGGGGTTTTAGTTTTTAACTATTTTTTTACACGTTTTTGCTGATTGTTTGTGAATCATTAAGCTCGCAAAAGTTTTATCAACAGTTTTGGAAACATGGAAAGTACAAACGAAAGTCTTTGCAACGATACCACACACGAGATATTTATTAACATTGGGGTTTTAGATCCTTATTTAGATCCCGCTATCTCGTTCGACCACAATTTTTAGCTGACGTCACAAATCCTGCCCTAATTAACCTGGAGGTACCACGGATCTAAATCTTAGTTCTCATAGCACCCCCTCGGGTATCTTTCACAGGTGCCATAGGTCCGAAATATAACCATCTGGCTAATCATAAGACACCTCATTTGTTGAAATCGGACTAGTAGTTCTATGTAGTAGTGTATGGAAACATATAAATCGGCTACATACTTTATTTTTATGGATGATACGATATTTTCCATATCCTGTTTGTGTGTCGTAAGTGCCAGCTAATATAAATGTGATTGTATATTATTTCTTTGCTCAAATAGAGTAGCCAACCTAATAACCCTCGTCCTTAGGTAGTCGGGTAATGAATAAACAAAACGTTAAAATACCTAGGTCTAAAACACTGAATGAGTAGATATTTTGAGACTAGTCAGTGTGGTTCAACCCTAAATGAACGTTTCCACCCGTCGCATCCCGCGCTATTTAATAGGGTTGACACCTAAAGAAATTGCTTAATGAAGTAGTTTTTACTTACTGTTGTTCGTTTGTGTCTCTTCGTACATTTTGAGGATGTTCTGTGCGTAAGATTTTAATATTTGAGATGGAATAGTCGGGCTTATACATTTTTGAAAGATTCTAAAATAACAAAAACAAATTAATCAACGCCATAAGAAGGAATAAATAACGACTTAGAAAATAGATACTTATATTCTATAAAATGGCCTCTGTATAAATCTAGTGGCTAAAAACGCTAATCCTTGTAGCAAATATTTTTGTGAGATAGAAGAAGTCAAAGACATCTGTGAAATTATAATTTGGTAGACCTGAGAACAAAATTGTCGAGATATTACGAGAAATAAATTAAACATTTTAAATTGCATTTAACTTTACCCAGCCCTGCTGGGCGGGCCGATTCCGCCCACCGCAACGCTAAATGAGTTTCCGCAAACATTTTAATGAATAACACCCCCCTACCCCCCCCACTGCAATGCGCTAATTAAACAGTCGAGCCATGTTGTTTAACTTACGATGGAGTTTCAGATTCAAGGGAATTCATTACGGTACAGTTGCTTTATTTTTATTATAAGTTTTTGTTTTTAATTAAACTTTGAATTATGTTCAAGGATCCTAACTAATGTATAATTGCGAATTTAGTTTTGTCTCTCCTTTTCAGGCCTAAATGGCTGAACGGATAACGCTAACAGAATTTCACCAAGGTGATTAGATAGGCAATTTATTCAGATTTATAATTATTTAATATCAATGTGGTAAACCATCGGCATTATTTATATACTCTCATCTACATTAAAATAAAATATTAAATAGATCCCAAAATAGTAAGTAAATCCCAAATATGCAGGTCTCGACAGAGCCGATTACGCATTTGCTCCCCTTGGAGTCGAGCGAGACCCTAGGTCCGTGGGGTAACGAGGCACTCCGGGTTTTAAAAAAAATATCTGAGCGCCTGGTCGAAGCAATGCGTGGCCCGAGAGCTGGTGAGTATCTGGCGCAGCGCATTAGCATTGCCATCATCATCATCATCAGCCCGTACACGTCCACTGCTGAACATAGGCCTCCCCCAAACGACGCCACGAATAGCGGTCCTGAGCCGCCTCCATCCAACGACTCCCTGCGACCGCTACGATGTCGTCGGTCCATCGAGTGGGAGGTCTTCCCACACTCCGTTTGGCATTGCATCGCGGTCGCCACTCGAGAACCTTTACTTCCCAGCGGTTATCGGTTCTATGCACAAAGCCTATAGTGAACGACCACGTCTCGGATCCGTAAGTCATCACTGGTAGCACACATTGGTTAAAGACTTTCGTCTTGAGGCACTGTCATACAGCGAGGCAATGCAGCCAGCTTCTTGGGGACGCTTCCGACTGGTATTACCAGTGATGACTTACGGATCCGAGACGTGGTCGCTCACTATAGGCTTTGTGCATAAGCTCAAAGTCACCCAGCGAGCTATGGAGAGAGCTATGATCGGAGTTTCTCTACGCGATAGGGTCCGGAATACGGAAATCTGTAGAAGAACCAAACTTACCGACATAGCTCTGAGAATTAGCAGGCTGAAGTGGCGATGGCCATATAGAACGTACTGATAGAACGATAACGTAGAACTGATAACCGCTGGGGAATAAAGGTTCTCGAGTGGCGGCCACGATGCAATGCGAAACGGAGTGTGGGAAGACCTCCCACTCGATGGACCGACGACATCGTAGCGGTCGCAGGGAGTCAATGGATGGAGGCGGCTCAGGACCGCCATTTGTGGTGTCGTATGGGGGAGGCCTATGTCCAGCTGTGGACGTGTATAGGCTGATATGATGATGATGTATCTAAATGTACTCACATTTTTTTACTGACATAATGTCTTTATTTACAAAATTTAAATTACAATATAATATTAGAAACAGATTAGAACTATTATTTACAATTGAAACAATTGAGCCAAATACAGACCGTTACAATATACAGGTAGTTGAACTGACCCATAACACTTCACTCATACGTATCACTACATATTATAAAACAAAGTCATCAGCCGCGTCGGCTGTCTGTCTGTCTATTCGCGATAAACTCAAAAAATACTGAACAGATTTTTATACAGTTCTCATCTCAATAGATAGAGTGATTTATGAGGAAGGATAAGTATATAATTTATCAAAGTTTTGTGTAAATTGTTTGAAATATAACGATTATTGTTGGAAGTGTCGGAAAAAGTCAAGCTGCCTGGGAGCTTTCATCGAAGACGCAGCCTAATTCCTTTGAGATATAACGAATCAATGCATGGTAGGATATTTTTCTTAGTCCACACGGGCGTAGCCGGGGGCGGGTCAGCTCAGCAGTTAATATTACAAATGCGAAAGTTTTGGATAGATGGATGTTTGTGATATCGTCATGCTAAAAAAACTGAACAGATTTAACAGAAATTTTGCATAGGTGTAGCTCTAAATCCGGAATCAAACATAGGCTTTTTATTCCATAAATCAGTTCGCATCGGACAAAAATAATATTCAATCGTTTCTATAAAAACAACGCATGAACAGAAACTAGTAATTCTATATTACATTATAATTAGTAATTTTATATTATATTTTATATATTGTATTTAGTATTTCAGTAACCAGTAATTGCCGTGAAGTTGCATAACGACTCTACCAATAGTTTGATCATCGTAATTTATCTACCTACCGAGCATGGTTTTTTATGATTACCAACATATCTCGCTAATAATTAGCACCCCCAACTAATCAACAAAATGAAAAGGCCCTCACACACTGCACGTCATATTCAGCAATCTCCATAATTAGTCGTCTGAAAAAGCTTAAAACTGCACTCGGTCCAACAGCCTCAATTAATTAATTAATCTTTTTTTCCGCGTTAAAATAGCATTTATAAACGAGGAGTAAACCAATGGGATCTGACTCCCCTACGTTACTATTAGGGATGTCAACACATTCATTTTCAGTTTGTTTTGTAGTTTTGCAAGGAAATTCGTTTTGAGAAAGCGAATTAGGCTCGGGTCTGAGATGTATAACTGTCACGACGGTTGGTTAGTTACTTGTGGACGAACTCGCTGTGTCACCGTTTAGTAAATTTTCCAATAAAACTTACCTATAGTATCGCCAAGAAAGTGCATATAAAATATGTATTACTAAGAACTCATGCTTTGCGTGGAGTTTTCAGGAAATAATTGTAAAAATATTTATTGCGATCACCGATTCGTCTGCCAAGCTAGGTGAATTTGGCTTATTCCACTTTTGCTCCCTAAAATCCCCCCTAAGAGGGAAAAGTGGAATTGAAAAAAGTCTATTCTACTTTCCCCCCCAATGTGATTAAAGGGGAAAAGTGGAATCGACTTTTTTTCATTTGGAAGAATCCCTCGTTACGGTTGGGTTGGCCCCAACGGGGGCTTAGAAGTTCATTTGGAGTTTTCAGCACTGGATATCTACTGATGAAGAAGTTACTCAATTCTAGAATTTATGTACAATCAACGTGGTCAAAATATTTTTTTTCGTTGACCTATTCAAAATTCATCAAAAAGATTTGAACGCGCTCATGACTCAATTTGAGCACTTTTTTTATATTTACATAGTTACATACTACGTGTAAACCAAAACGTGTCTGGCCTTTGAGTGGTGAGCAGTTTTTCATCAGAATTTGCTCATAGAAGATTTAAAGAAGATTTTTGCTAAGTAATTTCTGATAATAAAGTTCTCGGTCTACTTATCTCTCTCTGTAAGAAGAGTGCTGCTCTTTGAAATAAAATCGGAGAATACTTAAACCCAAACTGACCTGAAGGACTCACCTACAGAAGAAAAGAGAGGAGCTGAACCTCTGATACCGTAAACTGCAATGGCTGCTGAGCAGAAACTCAGTCCCCACCCTGGACAACCCTGCTCCCAGCTCCTGGTATACAAAGATGGTGCTAACTTTACGTATGGGATACAGCAGCTGTGCCCGCTATGGGGTGTTAATTTAACGTATCAATTATACATATAAATAGCTCAAAATGGGATCTTAAGAAAGCTATCCAATGCTCCATGATTCCTAATGATCTCAGCTGCATCAAGAAAAAAATCCCAACCATAGGCATTATGTTCTCAGGTCCAACAGTAAGTGGCAACCCTAAGCTCCAGTTAACTGTGTTTACAGCACTGGCACAATAGTGTCCGCATGTCGGACTAATTAGTGTGTAACCGTTGATTAGATGACTATGAATGTCGCCCTCTAACGGTGATTAGATAGCTATTTAATCAGGGATTAGTGCTAGGCTTAGGTAGGTAAAATGAATGAACACTTTATTGTACTTAAATTAACACGAATACTTAAATTAACATGAATATCTTATATCTAAATGAAAAATAAACAGTACAAAAGGCGGCCTTATCGCTTGAGACCGATTTCTTCTTCAACCTAGCCTAAAATGTACTTATTTAGGGGAAAATTGATGAATATTTTTGAGGGTGAATCTCATTAGTGGGGTTTATGGGAATTGAGCCTAACCAGTTCAATGCATGTAAAGTAAAATGGTATAATGGTGCTTCTCCCATTTATTGTTCAAACCCATGATTTCGCTCAAATGGATAAAACTAGGGTACTTTAATATATCGTAAGCCATGAAGTATCAGTAGGTATAAGTATTAATAGGGTTTCTGAAAGCTAGCTCTAATATATTCACAAAATTTGGACCTACCTTTTTTCTTTGATTCTTTTCTCTGATTTGATTTTGTCTTTGTAAAAATCTTTTCTTGTAATTTTTTCTCAAGATACCTCGTTTTAGTATGTAATGTTTCAGAAAAGAACCTGCTTTGCCCTAAAGGAAGTCATCAGAACTCTGAAACAATACCTAACCCTAAAGTCCCCGTAAAGGGACATGACAGTGTTTACTGTCATGTCCCTTAAAAAGACAAAGGCCCCTACATCGCATATTAATCAAAATATGTTAGGTATTCTTTACAATTCGCGATATCAAAAGGGCCTTAATACACGAGTGCGACGCTTCCTTCCTTTGTCCGAACTCATTCGTTTTGTTTTAACACCCCTTTACACCCCCTTTAAGTTTCATACACTCACACGACGCTGGCTCCTTGGGGTGTGTGCTGCGGATTGAATAAACATCCTCGCGAAAGTCGCAAACTACGTACAAGCTACGTACAATGGAGTTCTTTGCAGGCTCGTAGGTAAGCTTAGCACAAGTGATGCTACTGCTAGGGCCTGTACATACAATATAATACATAATTCTTTATCACCACAAAATTAAATATACGTAAATAAATTTAATGCATGATTACGCATTGTATTTAATTATACATTACATCGTCATTTTGAAAGCAAATGCTCGAAATCATAAGCTCTACATATTTTTATTTAACTTGTTTCCTGTGTACTTACAGTTAATATTAGTTAATAGTCGCTTTGACATAATTATCTATTAATATTAGTTGGAGAAGCCACTGACTCCTAAAATACAGTTCTTGAACTAGTTCAAGAGCCTATGGACTCATTTTACATGTTACATTAGCTATTATTTCAATAATATTTCTACTATTACTTTTATAGACATTAACATGAACAAGTACAATAGGCGGCCTTATCGTTTAGAAACATGTTCATAGTAGTTGTAATGATTTTAGAAATATATGTATGACAGGCGCAAGGCGGCGATCATGGCGTAAGAATAAACTCCTCGAACTCACCCGTGAATGATTATCGGAACCTACCAGAGAAAGGACACCAGTTTCATCCTGTGTATTTTTCACAGCCTCTGCTGCCGTCTCGTCTGCCTGGTGATGGCAGAATCCCTCTAGATTAAGGGAGGCACGTTCAGTTCAGTAGTGCTGATAGGTAAAGTTCCAATAGACATACATACATGGAGATGGTCACAGATAAATGATAAAGAACCTGTATGCGCAACTGCCGAGTATTTCAGTGTTGCAATTTCTTCGTAACCCGAATAATCACTAATTATTTGGGACTAGATGTCCTGCATTATTATATTTATTTATTATTTCTATACAAACTACGCCTCTTTAAAAAGATAGGATATATGTATGTACATACTTGATTAGCGATTATGTTAATCTATATTTCAAACGTCCCTATTTACAAAACGTCGGTAAGGAACTTAAAAAAATGTAAACAAAACATACCTTAAATTCGAAACCAATTACATCGATCAAGATTGATAAAAAAATATATTTAAAATACTCGAACATAAAGGCCTTTTAAATACCTATCATTACATATCTGATGTTACCAAAGGCCATAATTAAATCATTTATTTGTCACATAAACCATACAATTGGTTTACTGACTACAAGTAGCAAAATTTAAACATATATTTAATATAAAATTAAATGTTAAAATTTTGAAATTATTTTAAGATATGTACTTCTTATTTAAACAAATAGAAAAAAAACATTTATTCAAAACATGTTTACATGAAGGTTCCTATATACATACATATAGAAACGATGACACTACCGAAGATTAACAAACTGTTTGGTAGTCTACGCCCTACTCCTAGATTTCTGAATAATTAAATTAACATTAATTAGGTACAAACTTATATTTAAGCTACTTATTTGTTACTATACTAAAGGATATTATTCTTATAACTATACTAACTGCTGCAGTAATCGCAGTATGCCACATTCTGGTGGTAAAAAAGGTCTACGAGTCAGGAAAAAATACCAAATTTTATTTTACAAAAGGAATAAAAACGGTCTTCAGTGTACACCACTCCTAGTCCCCGGTTGATATATTTATGATTAAGCAGCAAGTCCACCAAAGCGCGACATTGTCTTTGCGAGGCCCTCTGTGGCGCCCCATCCGTCTTGCTTTCACGCCACTTCCCCCTTTCTTCGCAGGCACGAGATTTTTTTAATTATGATGTTGGGCCTTTTTTCTTTGGTAAACACGGGATCCGATAGTTTTAGTGCTTAGCTGTTGGGGTGTAGGTTCGATTTCCAACAGAAAGATAAAAAACACTGACGAAGAAAAAAATAAGAAAGAAGCGTGGTCTTGAAACTATCTTTTATTTTCAAGACTGTGGATGTCCAAAGGCCTACCTTTTCACATTTCATTTCTCTGTACAACGAGCTATGAACAGTCTTCATTAATCTATACTAATATTATAAAGAGGAAAGATTTGATTGTTTGTTTGCATTGAATAGACTCCGAAACTACTGAACCGATTAGAAAAATTCTTTCACTGTTGGGAAGTTACACTATCACGGGCCAAATTTAAAAAAAAAATTGTTATATACCTGTGCGAAGCCGAGGTGGGCCACTAGTGTACAGTAAAGACAAGAGAATATGTATCGCTAGAGTAGAGTAGACAATAGTGTACATAGGTATCTCTAGAGACCTTCGTGATACATCGTCGGCTACATCTTCACTTTCCATCATTGTGGTCAAACGAAGGTCTATTGCCAATAATAAGTAGATCGTTTTGAAAAAACTAAGACACGACTTCAAATTCTGTAGTCTGTTTTTTCAAATAAGCGGAATAAAAATAGAAAAAAAATTATTTTATGGAACCTTCGAGATCCTTCTCTATACAACTGAAAAAGAATCATTCAAATCGGTTCATAAAATAACGGAAAAATCCACGAACATACATAAAAAATACATACAGCCGAACATAGAACCTCCTCCTTTTTTCGAAGTCGGTTGAAAATTATATAGCACGAAATCTGTCTAAAAGTGCATATTATAGGAACCAGAGAACCAAACTGTAACATCGCAAATATCTTTTATTTTCCAACAGATTCATCATCATCATTATCTCAGCCGAATGACAACAGAACTTGGCCTTTCCCAAAGGTCGCAATAAAAACAGTTCCTGCGCTATCCGCATTCAGAGATTTCCCGCCACCTTCAGCAGGTCATCGTTCCACCTCGAGCAACGTGTGCCTAGTTTGTTTTAATATTTCATTAGGTCTCCCCACAACCATATTTTCATCTCATACTCATCTTTTCAAGACTGGAGCCACAGACAGCAGCCTGTGTCGGGCCTGTTTCCAAGAAGAACAAACTGTGGAACACGTTGACCACAACGTGTCTGTCATCTAGTGTTTCTCAAATCTGTGGCCGTCAGAGTTGGTACTCTGTACGGCCACAGAGTAGGCCAGACACAAGATGGGACTGAAGAGTCTCATGTAGACACCCACTACATTGACACCCGTGGTGGGTGTCGAAACCCACACGATCGACACCCACAGAGAAGCTATAACGAAACTGTCAAATCCAAACTCCTGCTCCAGTACTTCAAGGAGCTGGGCTGGTTAGGGCCTGTTTAGACAGGGGGATAATGTACAATACACTCCCATGCGAGAAGTCAGTGCAGGTCTCAGTTCCCCCACTTTAGAACAATTAGAATAGCGTCTATAATTTTATTATAGTTTATCGCAAACAGACCTATATATTAATCATGCAACCAACAGTCTGCAGTTAGCTCAATTATTTCAATTGTAAATACTAGTTCTAATTAGTTTCTATTATTTGATTGTAATTTTCATTGTTAATAAAGTAATTAAATGACCTTAATTAATTATTGTCATATTTATAAACAACCATACCCGTTTTACAAATAAACCATTTTTCAATTCGGAATAAATATTGTCGCGAGTGAAGCTATTCGCTGCGCGGGGCGGAAGTTCTGATTATGTAGAGGAATTAATTTTCAGACGCGACAAAACTGTGCTGTAGTGGAGGTGGGTGGGGTGGTACTGAGACAGGGGAGAATTCAGTGTTTAATCGAGCCATCGATCATATTCGAACTTACTTATTTGCAGCTCTTGTAATATAGTTTTTTTTTAAAGCTGGTGCGAGCACATTTTTCTTTCGTATACTGAAGGCCTGGATTTGTGATGTCAGCGTGGATAATAGTATAAAAAAACAAAAGACCATCGCGACAGCTTTTAATAAACTTTTTAAACTGGGTCGATATATACTACAATATTAAAGTCAGGAAGGGAAACGTCATTTTGGCCAAAAGGAAAAAGAATATTTAGGTAATTAAAAATAACATAATGTAGCTGGAAAAATGTTTGAATATATTTGGCGTAGCAAAAAGAGCTACGCGTTCTGTAGAGGCACTACGAATTCGCTACGGCGTAGCTTATCTACGGCATGCTACGGAAATTGGCTTAGAAATCTATCAAGAAATTAATCGTACGGCGAAAAGCTCACGATAACCGTACGGCGAAAAGCTCACGAACAACAAGTTCTGCTCACTTTGGGGCTAGATGCGATAATGTCCGTCCACTATTTTATTTTCCGAATATTGGCTGTTCAGCGTTTTTATTCGTTTTAAATCCGCCCCTGCTTTCCCTGATGAAACAAAACTACACCTCTCTCCGCACCTGAACGTAATAACGGAGCGTAAATCAGTTTTCAAGGAGCCTGCCAGCGTTTGTGGCCAATTTTCAATACCCACCACGGAAAGGCCTTTGGTTGGCTTTTATTTTTATCTAGGTTTATGACTTGATGAAACTTCACAATTTCGCGTATTGGAAATCGGATATTGATTGGTTTAGATTTTATTTTGTACGGTTCATGGCAACCTTGTAAAGGTTTTTCTTGCCCAGGGACTTTTATTTATTTAATACCCGTGATGCACACGTACACAGATTACTAGAAAAGGAGTAAAGGGGTCCCCCCTTTACTCCTTCTCCTCTCGAGTTGAGTGCTAAAAAATACCTACTACCGTTTACCACAGACCGGTTTATTGGAATTTTAATCAGACTATCTTTTCCTATTCAAATCGAATGTTATATCCGACGATGGTGACAGAATAATTATTTATTTTAAATAAACCGACTGCGATCGAGTTGGGCTTAGAGTTAGATGCTCGTTAAGAAGCGGGAAGAGCTCAAAGCCCGCCCACCGGTAGTCATTAACTATCATTACGAGTAGCATTTGGACATGCCCAAGATGCGCTCGTACCTTCAGCAAAAAGCTTGGGTACCCAAGCCACGTAAGTCCGCACAAAGGGTAAAAAAACAACACCCTAATGATTGACGCTCTAAGTCTAAGTTAAAACGCCTTACCAGGCACACAGTCGCCGTAGCAGAAACCGGCTTGGACAGCATCATCAGAGTTATAGCCGGTTTACATTGCAAGTTAAAAAATAAGTGTTTATAAATTAACATCAAGAAAATAACTGCGGGATTGATTATCTTTTTTGCAGATAATAAATAAAATATATGTAGAATATTTCCTTATTTTCCTACTTTAACTATCGCCACCCGATTCGCGATGATTAAATGGCCATAAACAGCATGTTTACAAGCGAAGGGTCCTTTGTGCACACCTCTCGACATGCTATTAATACGAAAACAATTCATCCCTAGCAGCAGAGGGGTACACTGCTGGACGAAATAAACGGATACGTTCTTTGCATGTACATTAGCATCATTAAAATAAGTTAACAATGATATGTTGTACGTAGTATGAACCATAGGAAGAAATATTTAATGAAAGTCACACTAGGTACACAAAAAATTAAGATTGTAAAATTTGTATGTTACATCACGTCAAAACTACGAATCGGATCTGGCTGATAGACATGAGAGTAATTATGAACGTTTTATCCCAGAGAAACACACATAAATCTGCGGGTAGAAGCTAGTTGCCAATAACTTCGAGATGAATATGGTTTGTTCACCTGTACGTAACCGCGTTTTCATAAATTGAATTTTTACAAAATAATAAATATTGAAATAATTGAAAAGCTTAATTTAGATACCATTGGAACCATTGGAAACGAATACCATTGGAAATGATTATGTGTCAGGCACATGTAAAAATTCTGGGTGCATGATCTCTCATGACCGTGTCCCGCAGTGTACGCTAAGCGATCCCCAAAGACTATGCATATGCGCACAGCAATCAACGATTGCGCTATTGTACCGCAGATTGAAATTTAGGGTTCACTCGTAATGTGATTGCACTCTTTTGCCTACGGAACCATCAGATTCCAGCTATTATAGGGGCGGTGTGTTATTTTAATCAACTTTCCGATGATGGTGATTGGGTTAGGGTGATTTTATGGATTAAAATGTGGATTGATGAAATTCTTTTGTTTGGGATTGTCTGTGCTCGGTGGTGCGGGATTGACCTCTTTGCTTTCGCATTCTTTTCGGAGCTTAGTTTAATTATTGGGAAACTGTGCTACTCGCTCTGTATTACCACAAAGATGGTCAAACTGTGATGGCACAGAACCTTAAGGAGTTTTTTTTGCGAAGTTGTCTGTTTTTATAGATTTGCTCACTTATAGTAAAATCTCACGTGAGATTAGGGGAGGGCAAGAGCAAAATCGAACAAAACCTCAGGACATCTCAGTAATCAGGAGGTTATGTGGAAAAATCGCCAAAATCGCCCCCTAAACTTATCAATATCTAACGTAAGCAATAAATAAAAAAATAGAGTTAAAGGCGTAAACAGATATCCAATCAGCGGCGATATTGATTGATTACGTTGATTGCTCTCATTGTGTCTACAATCATGGAACTTGATTAAAAAATGTATTCATCCGTGCACATATTGAACACTGATTAGTTAGTTAATGAATTATTGTGGTATGACATATAAGTTAATTAAGGTCAAATTTCACCGTGCTGCCAAAACCAAATTCAGCTTTATCGAGTTCAAATTCGTGATGCATTGTGTGACGTCTCTTAGGTTCGGTTTAATGTTTGCACTGGATCAACGTTAACGCGATAAAATGCGCTGATTTCGTTTAAGGCACTCAACTAAGTTTAGTTAAACTAAGTTTAGTTAAACTTAGTTGAGCTTAGTTGTTATAGCACTGCAGTAATCACATGAGAGCACTTTACGATGAATGAGGTAAAACTCCAAAAACAAAATTATTTATGTAAGTAGGATTTGATTTATTTTCCCAGGAACATCTCATTTTTTCAAAGCTCTCGGGAGCTCGAATGATTTCCATCCTCTCTTTTATCCGTGAATTCATTCAATTCGATATTTTTATACGTTCGATTCGATATTTTTATACAATATTCAATATTCGATATTAATGTATTCAGCGGCGCCGGGCCGCAATTTTCATTTTGTAATTTTTACCGAGTGCGCATTCGGTAAGATAGTGGTGCTCAACGTTTATATCTATATTATCTGTATTTTTATTAACGCTTACTGCCGGGGGGCTGTACAAACAATCACTATGCTAGGGGTAGCATTGCAATTTTTTGTTTAGGCTCAAATAGAGAAAATTTTGTGTTTTACATTGCGTAAATTATTGAAGGTAAAGGAATGAATTTCAAATATTTTGCGCATTCGATGACGAGGCAATGTTATTATTAAAACATTTGTTTCTATTCTTGACAAGAATCCCTGTGCTTGGCCTACATAACACACAAGGAAGATAATTTAGGATTTGTGATACTCCTTGAAAAAAGCTTAAAATGTTTGTGTAGTTAGACCTGTGCATGTATTTGTATGTATGTATTTTCTTAATATGTAGTTACTGTTTTTATTTTGGATTACCATTTGGTTAGTGTGATATCAATGAAGGTACGTACGTTCAGTTTTCACACCAGTAGTGTGACAAAACAGTACAACCACGGGTTGTCAATGATGAAAATGATGATGCGTGGGCTAAAATTATTACCTATTTCCGAAAATTAAGTACAATTGAAACTTTAGTTTTATTCTAGTTTAACTTTAATTTTTCATTTAATATATCAGAATATACAATAAACGGAGAAACCGTTGTTGTCTTGACCATTTTGGTCATAAAGGTTTTGAAGATTTTAGGTTCTCTTGCCAAAGATCAACAAAAGTTTGAGTGCCTCTGTGCCTCACGTAGATTGTTTGCTCCATATAATTTCATAGCCCTCGGTATGAGGAAGCAAATGAATGCAAAACGAGAACAAACGGTTAAAATATTATCCCAAACACAAAAGATACCCATTTACTTAATATATTCCATTCATTTCGGATTCCGATGGTTTTCAGAATAAAGGTTCTTTTATGTCAAATTGCTTTTTCTGAGATCATGTTTATTTTTATTCTGTTGGTATTATCTACCTTTTTATGAAGTTTTTGTTAGGTACCTAATTAATTCCCCCCCAAAGGGTTCCCGCCTTGCCGTGGCGGGGGGGCTTAGTAATCGCGGCCCGCTCACCCGCGATGAAGCTAAGAGGAACCCATGGGGCCGTGCCAACGCAGACGGCGACACGGTCGGCCCCGAGATGGACCGCTCCTCTGGGTTTTGCCCTCTAAGCATAGTTGGAGCGGTAGTAGGTTGCGGTGTCGAATGGGAGGCACCCCAACTGAGGCGGGTGGCTGTGCTGGCATGGCCGCAGAGAGGTGGAGGCCGCGGCGGGAGAGGAGTGCCGGTATAGAGGTGCGCCGCTCTCCCTGCCTTCCGCGGCCTTGGCGGAGCCGCCACCGTATGATGGCGGACGCGATGGGGTCACAGGGGAGGAGGAGTGTCGGTATTGCGTTAGCCGCTCTCCCTATTCTCTATGACCGTGTGGCGGCGGGGCCACTGGACTGACCCGTCGTAAGGGGACCTAGGGGCGTTTGGACACGGGGTCGTCTGGCGCCCATTTGGCAGGGTAAGGTCCCCGAGGTGGTCGCGGCGCATCATGTGTTTCTGGTGCGTCGCGAAGGGGGGTGCTTCACACCCCCCAGGGAGGGGCCCGGTATCGGGCAGCCGCGGTAGGTTCGCGGAAGAGTTTAACGTTCCCGTGTTCCCACCACAAGCGGCAGAAACGGAACACCCTGAGGGTTTTAGTGGGTTTGAGTCCCACATAATCGTACTGTCTCCTCGTGGCAGTACGAAATGCGAGAGTATTTCACTCAGGCTAATAAAAAAAAGGTACCTAATTAATTACTTCGTTTTCATCCTTTCCGTCTAGCAGAAAAATCAGTAAAAGAAGTAACTTAATAGGAACCTTAATTCTTCCTACCTCCAATAAAATATTCTTTTTCCATCTGTTTTAAAGTGATGATTCCTCTAAAATCCCTTAAAGTAATTGAACAAAAAAATATAGTTAAAAACTAAAACCCGACTACATAAAAGTCTTAAACAAGCGTTCACCTATTGTCCATAGCATTTTCCTTTGATACTTAGGTAGTCGGAGGCACCCACCCCATATACCTAGGGTACAATTAGTAACAAAACCCTCCGACTACCTAAGTATCAAAAGAAAGTTTTTAACTATATTTTTTTTTACCATACATATATCGATACAATATATGTATATCGATACATTTTTTCATTTACCCATCCCTAGATGACCCGTTGCCATGGTATCAAATAAACAAGAGGTCTCCATGGCAACGGGTATGTCATCCTTCACTCATCACCAAGGAATTTTTATACTAAATATATAAATTCCTTGCTCATCACATCAAACTAAATTAGACTCGAACTGTAACTAGATGTCGTCTCTCGCAAAATTTTATCGCGCTATTGAAGTGTTCCAGGTGTAATTTAGACCCAGCGATCTCTTAAGACCCTAAGTTTTGTCGGACACCATATAGCCTATAACCATCGGGGTAATGAGACGAATCAATCGATACCTCACTTGTTGAAATCTAAGTAGTAGTTTCAGCGCTACGTGGGAACAAAGAAATCGGCTACATATGTACATACACAGGGTGCTAAAAACATAACCCTCCGGTAGTCGGGTAAAAACTAAATGAATTCAGTTAAAAAAAAAACACATTTACGCATATTTTAAATATCCGGGTTTTTCAAAATTTCTTCACAGAATTATTTGTAATTCACTGACGTGACACTGCATGATTTGCAGGTTCAGCACATCATCATGAACAAGTCATGAAGACGTCAGGTCTTAATTTTTTTTTTTCAAATCTTTGCAATATTGAAAAACACCTTTGTTCAGAACCCAATGAATTACTAAAGACCCTCTACGATGTCTGTGTAGAGACCGATCTCCCACTCCCATAGCGACTGTTTATGCAGGGAAACCGTTTTTTAAGGATAGTTCCAAATAAAACCCCTGAATTTAATTATTTATTGAGTGGAGGGATGTACTACCTACTAAAATTGAGAATACAACCTCGCGACTTCACAAACGTGTTCGTGGTGATGGACAGAACCTGCAGTTCACGTACCTAGTGTCAGTGATTGACCAATAACTCTGTATACGATCAAATAAAAATTTAAAATAACCAGGAAATTGCAAGAAAAATGAATAACCTAGCCCCAAAGAAGCCCTGAATTACATTAGTCGAAGCCATTTTAAAAAGTATTAAACTACCCATACTTTATACATTTCATTGTGTCTAGGTAGAGGTAGATACAATAAAATATGTATACAGTATGTGTGAGTGAGTGTAGGTAGGTACACTCACCTGCTAACACCTGCGTAGCCGAACAAAAGCCTACTCCTCATTATTTGCCGCTGTGACACCGTTAATTATGTGCTGCGTGAGGAGAAGTAATCAGTCTTGCACCCACCTAGCACCTTATTGCCAGAGATAGAGATTCTGGAATGAAAGTTTCTAATGCTCTTTGCTCTATGGTACGCTATGGTTTTACGGTTTTACCCATAGAGTTATTATACTTTCTATCTCTTTTCGGTGAGGCGAAGCCTCATTTCAAAACCTTTTTGTTTAAAAAGGTTTGTAACTTACTAATTTACTTACTGACTGAGGTTAGAATTAGGCAATATCCAAAGAGTTTTTATAAGCTTCGATAAATAAATCCATATTTTGAATGATGAATTTAAAACACAGTACCTATATTTTGTGCAAATTTGAGCCTTTGCACGTAATCAATCGTTAAATAAGATTTTGCACACAGAGAGAGTAGGTTATTGCATTCTCATTTTGAAAGAGTACTGAGTACTTCCAAACTGGCGATTTGCACATAGATTAAAAGTTTTTATAAGACACATCTAGTGCACTCTTGGCGTGCCTTTCTCATGTCTTCCGAAGGTTCCTACGTAGTGCATTAGTTGATGACGTCACGGGCTGCCACCGCCACAGAATGACAGCACCAAGGTACCAGGTAATTTCTCTAAAAGATTGAAGTACCATTTGGTTGAGGTGTAATGTGGAAAACTGCACTGTTAGCTTTTATAATATTTTACAGTGCTTTTTGTGTAACACCTGTTTTAATTTCTTACACATTGAAAACTCAACCGTTTGTTATTTTTTTTGAAAACTTTCAAAGACAGAGCTTCAGTGTTTTGAGCTAAATTAACGGTACTTTAGAAGATATTTGATTAAATAGGTAAAATTCCTACATTATTTAAACCTACATAGGTACTCTAACTCTACACAACTTTTTCCCGACATAAAGATTTATGAACGGCATTCCTACTTATTATAGAGGTAATTATTACCTAGACCAAATGAACGAATGGAATGAATATGCAGCCATTGTTGTTCAACAAAATATACCAATTACGTGGCGGCGGAAGGAATATAATCAAAAGTGATCCTGACACAGTTTTCAGTGAACAGCTGGTCCATGATCTATGTAAGTGTCTAAAAGTAGAGCGAGATTAAGATTCATTCATTATGTCGTCCTTGATGTCAATTTTTTTGAGATTACATTACTACCAGGTTACTTTATTGAGTTACGGAATATCTTTGTACTTGGCCTGTGAAAAAGTTGATCGATGTTGTGAAGGTTGATATAACACACCAAATTACTTCTATATCGTGTTCTGTGATTTTAAAATGGACAGAAAACGGTAATTTAAATAACTTAATATAGGAAAAATAAACTTCTCCGCGCCAGTTTGGCTCCAAAGCTCTGAAAAGGAAGGAAATCGTAATTTCCTGATAGACTACGACTTCCTTCCTTATTATAACCGTCAATAGACGTCTAATGTAGCAGGAACTCGAGCTCACAAGTCACAATAGAAATCTATGCCTGAAAATAGTTATTCGACTTTTTCGAACCACCCCTCATAGGCATTAAGCCCACGTAGCTAAAATATATGTATAGTAATATATGTAAATCATAGCAAGGCATAGCGCGATATATTTTCTAAACAACTTTCGAGTGACCGCACACGCTGTTATTAAGCTATAATTTATTTTCTATGACGTCACCAGCTAAGAGTATACTGTCAGATTGCTTTGCTTGTATTGCTTGCTTTATAGCACGGTATATTACTACATATTATAGCTACGTCTGCGATGAGCTTCAGCGTCACCAAAATGGCGACACAAGGGTTTAAAAATATGTGAAATAATCCTTGGCAAATGGAAACTATTAAAAAAAGAGTTGTAATGATCTGGCTGACTTCATCCTTAGTTTCCGAGGACGCAGGCTCGGGGGACGACGGCAAATGAAAAATTTTAATTTTGAATGCAGTTTGTTAAAGAGCACAATAAAGAATATTCGCTCGGAGACACAAAAGGGGTTCAGTTTTTTGTGTTTACAATAATTACTTGTTTCAGTGGCTGCTTTGTTAGATGCTGCGGTTTTATTCATGTGATATCTTCACGAAATAAACTTATATCAGACCAGTATTTTGTTTTTGAAAAAGCTTTCTTGAAAACGTGTTCCATGCAACTTCATGCCCGTTGTTTTATAAAATGTTCTCAGGTACATAAAACATGGTTTGCAGTCGGTTACAGTAACGTAGTATACATACCTAAAATCGGTTATTATTTATCTATAGACTAGCTGGCCCGGCAAACGTTGTTTTGCCTTCAACCCTGATCAATTCAATTCAATTCATTTATTTCCACCGTAGGTATTTCTTAGTATACACTTGATGTCGTTAGTTTCTAAAATATGACTCTTATCCTATTACACTATCATTACAAAATTTGTAATCAAAAAAGGAAGCACCATAAGGGATTGTATGTAGAAAAAAAAACAGACAGACAGTCAAATATTAAGTACCTATACTAAAATTAAAAATAAGAGGGCTGTACCTGTTTATAAAATTACAATAATTAATAAAATTATGTCAGAAAATGGTCAGAAATTTAACAAATTAAATATATTACATGTCAAAAAATGTCATGAAAGCTTCTGTATAGAGGCATTGTCAAAGTAAAACTAAACTAAAATAAAGCTAGGTAGGTACTATAAGATAAAAAAAATAAGCTGCTGTAAAGGGGCATTGTCCAGTCATAGAAATATTATTAATAAGTTTCATTAGGAACGTTTATAATGTCAGGGTAGTAAGTGTATGTCAAATTAGATTGTACTTGTTTGTAAAACAATATCTATTTGGGATGCTGTTAGCAGTCAGTGAGATGTTATTTACAAGATGGTAATTGGTAAAGAAACATACCAAATTACTTCAGCTGTTTTTCCTCCAAAGCCTCCGAAAGAGTATAGTAACTCTTTTTCATGAGTATATCTTTAATTTTTCTTTTATAATATATGTAATTAAGTTCTTTTATTTCGTCACTCAGTTTGTTGAACATTTTAATACCAATGCACAAGTAACTTTTAGAAACCTTAGCTAATCTACATTCCGGATTCCGTATGTTTCCACCATGGCGCGTATTATAACTGTGTGTTGCCGCCAGTGTTGGTAATTCCTGCCTATTTTTTTTTACGTAGATAAGGCACTGCAGTATGAATTCTCCGGTTACTGTCAATATTACTAAATCGGAGAAGATATTTCGACAAGAATCTCTCGTTTTAAGACCTAAAATGGACCCTACTGCTCTTTTTTGTCAGTCAGTCAGTCGAAAAATTCTTGACGAAGCTGATCCGTTACCCCAAACCAGCAATCCATATGTCATGAGACTATGAAAATAGGCAAAATATACCGTCCTGGCAGCAACCATCCCACAAAGTTCTCTTACTTTTTTGACGGCATAACAAGCAGAACTGAGTTTACTCGCTAGACCGTCAATATGACCATTCCAGGTTAGTTTGGATCACTTAGAGGTATGGAAAATAGATAGTAGCCGATTCTCAGACCTACTGAATACGCATATAAAATTTGGTAAAAATCGGTAAAGCCGTTTCGGAGGTGTACGGTAACTAACATTGTGACATGGAAATTTTATATATAAGATAAGGCACTATGGTAAGATTCAACATCTTTTGACTTTGGAAGGAAAAAACTGTATCAAAATTCAAAAACATTTTCTTTTGTTTTTGTTACTTTAATTAGAAAGAATCAGCGGGGCAATGCAGCCAGCGTCTTGGGGACGCTTCCGACTGGTATTGATATGGACCAGTTGAGCTGCCTGTAGATTATTTGCAACAATCTGCAGTTAGCTCAATTGTTTCAATTGTAAATACTAGTTCTAATTTGTTTATATTATTTGATTGTTATTTTCATTGTCAATAAAGATCTTTGATTAGAAAGACAAAACAATATTCAATAGAGTTGTTACGTCCCAGGCAGAGTGTATTACAAAATTAAAACAAAATAGGTACCTAATATGTACTAAAATATAAAAATCCTCTCTCGCTCCCCACCAAAAACAAACCCTAAGTATTTTCAGTTTGGTTCGTCAGTGAATAAACTAACGTAGATTGAAAGTAAACCTGAAAACCAGATTGGCTTCGTGCAGCTCTAAAGACCGTCGGGCATTCCATTTCATTTCGTTAACGGACGAGTAGAAACGAAAACGTTACAAAAAACTACGTTTTGGCGAACCTCATCCTAACCGTAGTACGTTTGATCTGGGTAATTGCGTTCACGTGTATCAGTGATCCGTACTACGCCACGTAGAAATATCACGTTGAAAAAGAAATGGTCGGAAAACCAATACTAAAAGTCTGCTGAAACTCGGTGATTTTACTTTTTATAAGATTACATACCGAGGCATGGCGTTGTCCACCAACCGTCAAAAAATTTTGGGATAATAAATATTGATTTTATCATTATTAATCTTCCTTTCTTTATACTTAAGAACTTTTTATTTTTACATACATACAATACATATGTGTAAAGCTCGCTAAGCTATACTTACGTAAAGAATCATGTTCGGAAAAACTATAAGGCAGTTAGTTATTGTACTATGTACTTTAAGCCTATTGTAATTAGCATGAAATACAATAATTAATCGAAGGCCTGTGTCTAGCAGTGGACGTGTATGGGCTGATGATGATGATGATGACGATAATTTCGTTCGTATTAGGTTTATGTACATTGAACTGCGGTTACTTACCTATAAAGTATATAGGGGAACAGGGGGCATGACGGGGACGCGAGATAAGACGGGGTCACGCAACATACAAGAAACTAGACTCTTGCGAACAGAAAGCAATAAGCCAATAGGAAGCCATACTCCATCAACCGTCAGCGCGATAGAAACAGTGAGTGGGAATGCACGCGTTTTTTGTTTACAAACGAAAATCACGTTGAGTGTCTCGTCGATCTAATTTTACTCAGTTAAAAACGTCTTTACTGTAAGGTAATTATGACTACCCAATTTATGTCTTTTCTCGTATAAGGTTGTTGTTAGTGTTGTTTACTTTGTTGTGGTATAGTTGGACAAAAGTTCAGTTAATAATTTTTTTTTTGAGAAATAATTTTTTTCTAAATCAGCCTTTGGGGTAAGACGGCGTATTGGGTATGGGGTAAGATGGGGCATAGGGGCAACATGGGGAAGTGGGTCTTCGTTTAGGTATCCATGTTTATAAATAGGTACGTCCCTAATACGATTTTACTTTTCAGGTAAAACAATGGTACGTAATTACAAGGAATCCCTTTGGTCCAACAAACTGAAAATAGGAAGCAATACCGGAGCGGAAAAACAGCCGTTATTACTTCAACTCCTTATAAAAATGAGCTGGAGAATTTGAAAAAAAAAACTGAGGAAAGCATCCAATCCTAATGGTCCTCGGCTCAAAAAAATGCTAAGAAGAAACAAAAGACTACAGTTGCAGCCAAAACGAAAAATAACGATGATGAAGATACAATTCGTCTCTATTGTAATGATGAAAATCATAGTTTTCTGAAATCATCCGAAGGTTGGGTAGGCTGCCAGCTTTGTGGACGTTGGGCTCACAATGGTTTTGCTGGTGTGGATGATGAAAACACCAAAGAAATTCATATTTTTATTTATTGTTATAATAATTAGCATACCCCATCTTGCCCCATTTTCATTACCCCATCTTACCCCATGGTAAGGGGCAAGATGGTTTTTCAAAAGTTCCTATTAAATCATTTATTTAAAAAAAATGCTATAAGATCATCTCCCAAAGACTATGCCTAATTGTAGTTAGATTAATAAGACATTGTGCCATAAATAAATAAGCATAATAAACGTAATGATTATACTGTATTTTTGGTATTTTCCTTAGATACCCCATCATGCCCCCCTTCCCCTACTTAGGAACTTAAGTCCGTAGAAGATCATAAAACCGTTATCAATCTATAAATACTCGTAGATGCTACTAGAAACCCCATGATGACGTGTAATCTTTTTCACGGCCACGACATTAACTCCCTTATTTCCAATTGTTTAGATGTAGAATAGAATAGAATACTTATTCAGATAAAAAATCAACAATACATTTTTGTTAGAAGTCTTAAAGCGTATGTTAGGATTAACTAGACATGAGAGTTCTCACCGGTAAAAGGTATGTGAAAATAGGGTATGTGAAATTCCTATACTCTCTTTGATTAATCCCTTAACAAGCTGAACAGCCCAACATCAGCCCAACATCATTAGGCCACAATAGCTGATTATACCGTTTACCTGGTACCTGCGGTCTTACACTGATTAAAAGGCACTTTCCAGTCTTTGTTGAATGGATTTGTCACTGGAGGTTTGGGTTGGGACGGGATTTGATTTGAATAAAGTAATTAAGTAGGTTGTGAATCTATTTAGAGCTGAAGAGCTTTTAGTGAACGTCAATTATCAATTTGATTTTTCGCTCTTGATTCTCATAGTACCTACCTTTTTTTTGTAGTATATAGACCTACGTTTGACCACAATCTCACCTGATTGAAAGTGATGATGTGGCCGACGACGTTGTATCACGAAGGTCTAGAAGACACCTGTTCACTCTTGTCTTGTACCTAGGTACGTAGGTACCTTAGTACCTATATAAATAAATATTCATGTATGTTTATAAATACAGGTAAAGTTATTTTGTGATCTTAGATAAAGCGCCAAACTGATTTCGTTTGTCAAATGTAGATAGTAATATGCGTATTTGCTCGTAATTTGAGAGAACATATAATTGTATATTAAAATTAGTATTCTTGCAAATAAATGATTGATTTGATTATGGTTGTGATATAATTGTGAATTATGATTATATTATATCCATAATAATAACTGCACGTATCGTTAAACACAAAAATACAATCAAACCTAAGTACATAGGTTTGACAAAGACATGTAGACGCCAAAGAAGACTATTCTGATTTTCAAAATTACTAACAAAAACTACTTTTGTTTGCGTTTGAAATTATTTAATCGAGATTCGTCATAGTGTCAACCAAGTTTGGAATTTATATTTACAGGTGCCTTTACAAAGTAACTTCAAGCACAGATTTGATGAACAAACTTCCGATACAAAGCTGATCTGATCTGAATGCCGCTAGGGGGCGGTGGCGACAATTATTGAGCAAATGTAATAGCACCATTGTGACGGCTCTGTGTTCCGTACAGTGTTGATTAGTGAACAAAAGTGCTGTAGAGTAGGCTTTATGCGAACAACGAAAAGATAAAGGAAAATAATCTCAATTTATTTAATATATTTATTTACTACAATAAATATACTTATTTACTTTGGATGCGAATATCCCAGTATAAAATAGGCTGGCAGAAGCGAAAAGAGGCCTTTACTAAGCTGTGGGTGATCTCGGGTCTAGGTCTAACTAAGGAGTTAGACATTCCAGACGGGGAAAAAAAACAAGGAGGAGTATTGAGTACAACTATTCATTTCTTAATGATTAATACTACAATGATATTTTATCATAATTGTGGCTGCATTATGAAAAAATATCACTGTAGGGAAATAAACCTATTATGCAATATGCCCTACATTTAATTCATTTCACAAAGCTCTACGTCCATGTCTATGACAATGTGTTTCGTAGCACCTTCGTAGGCCCTTTAACCCTTCAATAATTTTCCTCGAGTGTTGTGCCAGTTATATCAGCTGCCTTGTCACAAACCTCGCGGACTAACATAAATCTCCCGGGAAAAAATATTACATTGAGTTTCAATAACTGTTATAATTATAATATAAATATCAATTAATAATTTATTCTGCTTTTTATTTTCCTCAGAGGTGTAGTATAAAGCACTATGTATCACTCGGCAGAAAGTGCGATTCCTACCTCGTGCGTTTGAAGGCCCGAGGCGCAGCCGAGGGCCTCAAATGACACACTCGATAAGAGTAGGGCACTTTCTCGCCTAGTTGTACAATGTACTATTAGTTCTAAATATCAATAAATATTAAATTTCTTTTAAGTACAAAATGACATTGTGAAACATAAATGATCTACCTTGACATCTAATTTATTAGCTTATTTTATTTTTATACATGCTGTGAGTAGTGTAATTCGAATATATGTATTTCTTTACTGGTAAAAAACATATGTAAGTTTATTTTAAATCATCAACTCTATTCCCGAACCAGTTCTTGATTATATTTGCGACGAGCCGCGACCACGCCCCCTTCCATCCCCTATTATACTACCCTCCAATAACACAATGGCACAACTCAAATAATACCACAAACCAATCACAACCCTCCAGCTTTGTCATTCGGGGCGTTATCCCTTGGCAAAGATATTATTATGTAAGCACATAATTCTGTTCTGTTTCGATTTGTCTATAAAATAATACACTTTGAGCTTTGTCTGCGAAACATTGAAAGGCAAGTGATGTTTAGCATTCAATGAATTTAATTAATTAAAATCTGCTTTTCGATGATCAAAACGCTTTTATCACGTTTTGTTATTGTTGAATTAGAATATTATCAAGCTTTGTGGCTAGCTAATGAATTATTTTTATTCTATACTAAGAAATTAGTTTTTGTTGGTTTGGTATGTATGTATAATAACAAAAAAATTAGAGAAATCATAAAAGTATATTGATATTTGTTTCATCAGATAGCAAGAAAAACAAACTAAATTAATTTCAAAATAAGTAAAAATGATGCCACCCTTGTAATTTCGATCCATAAGAATGGGACGGCAACATTTTTAGTGCTGTCGTATTAGTTTAGATTAGTTTTTGTTGCATCTGAATTGACACCATTGTAATCCAATAGAATGGTAATCGATTTTTAAATTGTTTCATCTAAACATGTAACATTTTTTTTTAATTATAAAAAATCCCTTCTCTACGACACCTAAATACATATAATAACTATAAGACGACGACGACGTAAGCTTAATTTAAAAAAAGAACGCCAGTTTTTTTATCCTAATAAAAGTCAAAACAAAAGTGCACAATGAACATTTCAGTATTCTGCCAAACCCAGTATTTTGAATGCATTGTCCGAAGTACCGGACCAACAAAAAAGCAACATTTGTACAATGGCCGCTCATACTTATAAAAGTGTTGCCAGCTAAGAGGTTCTATTGTTTAATGCCACAATTAGTTGCGAATTCGCCGGATGAAAGAAACTGACCAAGTCGCTTGGACAGTGTAGTGGGACTTGTAAGTTTTGATACTCACATCAAACCTTGATACATTCCAATTACGTTTATTCTTGACTATTGATAATCCGCTTCTTTTAAATTTACTTAATATAATAGATACCAAAAGGGCTTTCATTGAGGTTAGTTTTAAAATCATTTTCACATTTATAAACTTACACACATACAAAATAAGCTAATCAAGGATAATCTGCTAAAAGCCTTTTTAAAATTAAACGAAAGGTTAATAATGATCTAATCAGGCGATTTCTTCGTTGACGGTACCTATTGCAATGTGCTAGAATGCACCTGCTGCAATATTATTAGCTACAACTGATCTAGTGGGTAAAGGATTACCTACTTGATAAATTACATTTATTTAGCTTGCATGTATATTTATACGGCTTAGATCTAGGTAATATAACTTATGTCACTAGGCACATGCACCCTGTAAGGGCACTGCAAAAGAATTCTTGACTAATTATCTGTAAATGATATAGACTTTACTTTCATCTAAACACCTTTACATATATTAAGATCTCTCTAAAGGCCGTTATTTGTCTGTGACCTATAAGATCTGTAGAAAAAGTAAGAAAAAAAAAATACAAATACATAGTTAAATACAATACACACTCGTAAAATAGATACATAGATAGAGTTGTTATAAAAGGTACCCGACGATTGACGGGGCAAAGATCTACCTTCAGGTGTGCATCTTGCTTCTTCTTCGTAATGGAGGTCTACCATCAATGGTTTTGAATAACAAAATATGTAGTACCAAGATTAGTCAGTCACTGTAAAGAGAATTTAGGCAAACAGCGTGCTGCCCGGTCTGCCGCGAGGCTGCCGTTACCTAGCTAGAGTTGGTCCGCTTTTAGATTTTTTGGACTGTTCGTTTAGTCCACGTTCGTAGCTGATCTTTGATAACCAGCTACGAACATGGTTTTTTTTTCTTGTTTGATATCCAGTTACGAAAACGGAATGTACTTGCCGTTTTCGTAGCCATGTTTTGTAGCCAGCTACGAAAGTGGTCTTTTCGTTAAAGAATATACCAAAGTAAGCCAGTGAGCTGGTAACTTCACAAATAAGTAGGTATTATTTAGTTTCCTCATCAAGGTTCTAAGAGCACTGATTATATGAGAATTTTCAAAATTTAGTGTTGATTGTTCTGATTTAAAGTAAGGTCAGTTATAGATAAAAAAAAATCTTTTACTTTAATTTTTATTTCTAGCTGATAACAACAATAAATTTGTTACGGTGTAATATCTTCAAGTACTCATTTAAGGTATCTGTCAAGTCCTGAAATAGACGGACTTAAGACTGAGCCTTGACGAAGCCCACCGTACATCCCTATTCATCGCTGGTCAGCAGGTATTGTTGTGTTTAAGGCAACTGCCGAAACAATGTTCAATTTAGCAATCACTGTGGAGACTTTTGTGGGAGGGATGGGTTGCTAGGGCTGTCGCTGAGTCTGAGGCTGAGTTGAAGGCTAAAATAGCAGCCATGAATATAGGAATCCTAAATACGGTTAGGTAAATGATACTTCACACCGGAACAGTTTCTATTCTTTTATCAAGCACAGATCCGGTCTGGCTTGGAGTATTGCTGCCACGTTTGGGATGACCAAATACCAGCTTGTAACCTTAGACTCGATAGAACGAAGAGCCTTCAGACTCATTGATGAGTAGCCGAGACTAAAACCCAAAGTCTCGAACACCACCGCAAGGTTGCTTGTCTCTCGATCTTTTATAGGATACATTTCGGTGAATGCTCCCAGGAACTTCATGACCTGATCCCACCATCTCCCTTTCACTCCAGGACAAGCAGACGGACAGCACAATACCATCCCTATCTGGTGGATATAAGTACCATCCACTCGTACTAAGCGGTTTTTCTCCACCTTCATCATTCGCACCTCTAAGGAATGGAACTCGCTGCCTGCTTCTGTTTTTCCGTCCAACTAGAATCTGGGTCTTTTCAAGACAAGAGTGAACAGGTGTCTTCTAGACCTTCGTGATACACCATCGGCCACATCGTCACTTTCCATCATTGACATTGTGGTCGAACGAAGGTCTTTAGCTATAAAAAACCCCCGCTAGTTTGGGGAGACGCGTTCAGCCGTGGACGTAATAGAGAGCTTTTTTTAAAAGTAAAAAACGGTTTTTTTTTTGGTACTGATCATGGAACAGAAATCTTTTTGTAAAACGATATCATCTGTAGAAGTTTAAAACTGTGTCGCAGAATGACAACGCCCTCACAAACCAATATGATTAGCTAGAGTACCATTTTATAGCTATTCGCTATTCTAGCGTCAGATAGAGGCATGAATTTTTGAAATAAAATTAACAATGAGCCTAACCTTACCGGTTTCTTGAACGCAGATCAACTAATGAATGGTCAATTATCTTCTAAGGTTGAGTTGTTTTTTAACAAAGATTAATCGTCCAATTTATTCATTGTTAATCAAGTGTAATAAATTGCAAAATTTTTATATTTTAAAATGCTTGCCGCTTGCCAAATCATCAGGCAATCAGCGTTTTAGAAACCAGTTGCCAACGTTGTTTTATCTAGAACTGCATTTCTATGTTATCTAACTAGTATTTTAGTATCTCATTTTCACTAACTCCGGAGACTGAAAAGTCGGAACACTAAAAAGGAAACCCATCGACAAACAAAAAGTTACAAAGTAACATTTAAGAAGTAACATTTGAAGCTAGTTTTTTCACAAGTCAATAGAAAATGGTTAACGATTTGCGCCAAATTATTTTTCCGCTAGTTTTATTACTTGATTGACATAAATTCAACTACAAAAAAAAATTGAAACCCGCGCCGGCCCGTGACGATCCACCGGTGATAAAATAAACATCATAATCAGCTGGTATATGTCCACTGCTGGACATAGGCCTCCCCCAAAAAGATGCCACAAATAGCTGTCCTGAGCCGCCTCCATCCAACGACCCCCTGCGGCCGCTACAATGTTGCCGATCCCTGGAGTGAGGGGTCTTCCCACACTCCGCCCGTTTCGCATTGCATCGCGGTCGCCACTCGAAAACCTTTACTCCCCCACGGTTACCGTACTACGGGTCTACGAGCTACGATTAATTATACAAAGCAGAACAAATTTCTGTATGGATTGCTAGTCTTCGCTATAAATATAAATAAGCAAATCATTTATTTCAGGCAACGTTAGTCTAATACAGGATGTTGCTATGCGTTGGGTATCACTCTATAGTAGCGTATTACCTCAAAGCAGAGTCGTGACTCGTGTCTCATATAATGTCCCCAGCCCTGTGTCCAAAATGATACGTGTTTTACATTCACCTACTCTATTGTTGTAACACCAAAAAGTTCTGCAATTTTTTTCATTGTCCTCCTTTGTTTTATGAACGCATGCGGTTTTTGGGAATCTGTAAAGTTAGGTTTTGCCGATTTTCACTGTTTTGTGTGTCACATTCGTCATATTGAAATTTTTATTTTTGATGGGCATTCAAAACAGTGGCTGTTTATGTTATATAATAATAGGCATCAATATGTGTAAAATAGGTTACTTTAGGTATACTCATATACCTAACTAAAACGAACCCTTTCATGTGGTGCTGTGGTTCCCTTGCGGGTCACCGCCGCGCCGAGGATGGGCAGTGAATAAGACAGAATTCTTATTTTTTAAATAATAGCTAAAATTATCGGTTGCGCCATGTTTCTAAATCTTTTCTAAGCAAGTGGTATTCCATATAATATAATCAAACGATTACATTTTAATTGGCATTTTTGACAAAAGTTTTTTTAGATTTAACTTCATTTAACGTCAAAGTTAACA
The DNA here is from genome assembly GCA_947859395.1 of Eupithecia insigniata. Lineage (NCBI taxonomy): Eukaryota > Metazoa > Arthropoda > Insecta > Lepidoptera > Geometridae > Eupithecia > Eupithecia insigniata. The sequence continues at coordinate 5,361,905 of OX402002.1, forward strand.
GACTAAGCTGCTAATCATCCGAGTATCTTTCAAATAATACCAGCTTTAACAGCCCAAAATAAAATCATTGATAAATAATAAATATAGTGTTAACCATGGATAAAAAACAAATAGATTAAAGAATGGAAACGATGCCATCTGCAGAAGTTTAAAAATTGTGTCGTAGATGACAGCGCCCTCCTCCGAAATTAAAAGGGATGTTCCAAAAAAAGAATAATTTGAAACAACAAAATAAAGCTGATATTGACACAGACACAGAATAAAATGAAAATTATAAAACTGCAGCCTTTGATTTAACATCAACACCGCAATAAGTAAGTAAAGGCAATAGTTATTCTTTGTAAAGAGCAAACCTTCATGTCATCTCCGAGGCGTGACGTCATCAACTAATGCACTACCACGCGACCTCATCAGGCAGGTGTGCCTACCGCGAAATAATTACAGGCGCGACTAGCACCGACTACTGTCTGGACGAAAATATAGAGTCGCTCGACTCTATTGAGCAATTTTTATGAACATACGTTGTTACCACTATTATAATTGTTATTCTTCCAATTTTCTATAAGGGAAAGGTGTAAAAGCGATTATCGAAACCGTAAAAGCGATTATAAGCAACATTTATAAACACATGTATACCCTAATATATACCCTTTAAATAAATTAATATTATATTCTAGAATATTTATTTATTTATCGGCAATCAGTATGTTTTAGGGAACTCATTTATGCAAGTAAAGTTACTATTTATCAAATATTTACTCGTAATTTGGTGAAATTTCAATTTATTAAGAAGTTTCAATCACCTTTAACAAATTTAATCGCATCTGCATTACAGTTTACCAAACTGTAATGCAGATTCGATGCAGTACCGATGTCGTTGTTTGGATCTAAGTTTGCGATTATTTTTGGCTACAAGAGCTAAATACTCCGAGGCTAGAAAAGATGGAAGCCTCCTCATTATTTAAGATACCTAGTAGACAATGTGTCGTTATGAACGCGAATATGAATGCGCATTTTTTACGTGATGAAAAAATGGCAGGTGCAATGGCGGTTTCTCTGATTTGAAATAGTTTTTTCTTTAGGTTTTTACGGATAAAACATACACAAGGCTGTTTATTGTTAGATGTTTTCTATTTTCAGTGCCAAAAAATTATAACAAAACTACTCTCTTTCTGTTCCCTTCTGGATAGGGAGGAGGAGTATTAGCTGGGGGACCCATTGTAGAGTTTATATGCTGAATGTGGATTTCCACCAGCTGCCTTACCAAATTTGTCGTGTCTACGTTCGTATGAGCGATTAACTCAAATATTTTCAGCTGCTCTAAAGCCCTCCAAGAGTCTCTGTGCTTTACCGCAGTATTGAAAAGCTCGTTCAGCATGTCCCTAGACTTTTTTACCATACTGAGAATAAAGCCAATTCTATAAGGAGCGTAATCGCGGTTTGCGTTTTTTATCCCTTGTACGGATTCCATCTTCTTTTCAGTGTCGTGCAGAGTTTGCTCGACAAGCGATGTTAGTTTTTTCTTTATGTTTTCGTCTTTTTCGCTGTCGTATTTGTCTACATCATTAGAACGGCGAATGGTTTTGCTGTCATCATTATGACTGGTACTTTCTCTAGAAGACTGCCTATAATTTGGATAGTGAAAACTACGTTTAGAGCCTCGACTCAGTGGTTCTCTCGAAGACCGACCAACTGAATGATGGCGGTGGCTGTGACGTACTTTTTTCTTAGAGATATTTCTTTTCCTTTCTCTGCTAAGTGTAATTTGGGGTTCTATTACGCTGACGCGACGTGTTAGTTCCGCATAAGTTTGGCTAAGTAGTACGTTGTTGCTACTACTTTCTTTTTCTTTGGATTCACCTGTATTTTTCATATTTGGGTTGATTCGATCTATCTCTTGGGAGTCATGTATTTTTTCTCTAAGAGATTGTCTAAGAAGATCATCCGCGCTTCTTCTTTCTATTTTTTCGGAGTTACCTGTTTTGTCTGTCAAAGATTGGCCAACATGACCCAGACTTTTATCTTTATCTTTGGAGTCACGACTTGCTCTTTCTTTAGAAGATTTTCTAAGAGGATAACTAGGAGTGCTAATTTCTATATCTTTAATAAAAGATTTGATGCTGTCTTCGTATTCTTCAGAGTCAGGTAAATCAATCAGCTTCGTTGCCAAGCAGTTCTGCATTAGCAGAAACACTGGAAAAATGGTCCTTGCAATTATTACTATGGTCATAATGAAGCAAATATTTATTATTATTTCGTAACCTTATCGTTAATCGGGTTAAAGTGTATTCTATGTCTCTTACCTACTTATGAATCACACCAACAGGGTTTACCCGTCGACTGGATATAGGCCTCACCTGAAAACCGCCGTATTTCTAAGCAAAATAGGGGGTAATGCCATAACCCCCACGCTGGTACTTACGAATGGTTAAAATTATTATCAACATTTCTCATCGTATTATTTCGTTCTTACACGCTCTTTTGTTAGAAAACACTACCGATTAGGCATAGTTATTAAAAACTTTATTATCAGAGGAAATAACTAAGTACATGAACGTAGTGACAAATGTATGTAGATAGGTGGTACTTACCTCGCCATTTACCATTACCATATTAATATTTAACGAGGTAATTTGTTGATAAGAAAAAAAGATAACAAAAGATTTTTAACGGCACGTTGGGTATCTACATACTTAGAAGGATGGTAGCACCACGATCGTGTCGGTTCACCGTCATATCGGAGTATGATAGTGATGGAACAGGGAGTGCACTTGTGTCTGTGCAAGCAGAGGCGGGGTGGTGACTAAGAACTACATAAAATCGTAAGCAGTAGCTGGCAGTAGGAAGGAATGCCTACGGCGTAGACGCCGCGCCGCCCGCCGCATGAAAGCGTAGCACCACGGAAATCTAAATAATATTTTGATTTATGTGGTAGCATCTAAAGAGAATTAAACCACTCGTAGCATAGACGACGCGATGTGTGCATGCATATAGCGGCCGTAGCGGCCGTAACACCAAATCGTAGCACTGACGTAGGCGTTCGTTTAAAGCAGGTCGTGTAGATATACGAGTATATATAACACTAGCTGACCCGTGCCCACTTCGTTGGGCGGTAAAAATTTTTAGTAGTCTATAAACTCGCAAATAACGTGGTTTAAACGATGCGTGTTTAAAGAAATTCAATAGGTAAAAAAAAATCTAAATTGGCTCAGTAGATTCAGAGATCTACACACAAACCTTACTTATTTTTATTAGTGTAGTATATATAGTATAGATTTACATATACCTTGATTTTATTGACTGGACATTTACCTAGGTATATTATGCGCTTCAAAAGCTTTTGATAGTACCTACTGGAGAACAGGTCACTACACATCTATTGTCCAGTTCTAAAACTTGAAGGAAGAATCACCGGTCGTCCTAAATCTTCACAATTTATATCTTGATTCATGGCGTCTCGCAGATCTACATAATTCTCAGCGCGCAGTCTTCTCTCATTAGTTCTGTTCTGATGTATACCAAACGCTTCATTTTAATTTTGGCGCAAGTGCCCACCAGCCGTTTTAATTTTGAGAGAACGGTTAAACAAACCTCAAAACCTTTGATGAGGTGAGCAATGCGACCTTCTCTTATTGGTAAAATGTATCTAGGCGTAGAATTGCATTGCAGAAACTTTTTAGTGTCCAGTCTCGTCAGTTTTCGGATTCACGTGTCGAAGATCAAAGTAGTATCCGTGTTCGCCAAGACAGTAGGTATATAAGCGAGTGAAGAGCATCAAATGCCTGGTGCGTTTCGCCAATGCATTGCAAGCGGTCATGCCGGGTACGCAGCACAATGTCCCGCCTGTCACAGTGCTGATCTACCAGGACGACGACAACATCATTGGTAGCGAGAGCTTTGTACCAACCGGATGCTGTCCAGTAGGTCGTTTATCGGCACTAATAACAATTATATAATCATTTTGTTGGCTTTGGGGTATGGACTCGTATTTTATGTCCTTCCTCGTAGTATGAACTCAAATCATGCTAAGTATCATTCGAATCCATTCAGTAGTTTTTGCGCTATTCTAGGCCGAGAAATGTCACTTCCATCCCCACTCCCAAGGGAACTTTAATGAATTCCAAGATAAAAAGTATTACATGACCTTCTTCGTAGTATGAACTTAAATCATACCAAGTTTCATTTGAATACATTCAGTAGTTTCAGCGCTATGCGCAGCCAAAAAATGTTACCCTACTGCGGGGGGGGGGGCACTACGGGGGGCTACTGGGGTCCCACTGCGGAGGCAAACTGCCGGGGGCCCCCACTGCCGGTGCCCTCCACTGTGGGGGCCTACTGAGTGGGTCCCACTGCGGGAGGTACTGCGGGGGGCTACTGAGGGTCCCACTGCGAGGAAATGTGGGGGGCCCACTGCCGAGAGCCCCACTGCCAGCGCCCCACTGTCGGTGCCCCCACTGTGGGGGGCTAATGAGGGGTACCACTGCGGGGCAATGTGGGGGGCCCATTTCAGGGCAAGGGCGGTAGAGAGCGATAGCCCTCACAGTGACGGGCTATCGCTCTCTACCGCCCTTGCCCCGCGCGCCATCCTGCAACGCGCAAAATTTCAATTCCATCCTTTCTCATAAGGGAACCCTTCTGAATTCCGGGATTAAAAGTATTTTATGCCCTTTCTTGTAATATGAACTTAAATCATGCTAAATTTCATTTCAATACCTTCAGTAGTTTCAGCGCTATGCGCAGCCAAGAAATTTTACTTTCATCCGCTCTCTCAAGGGAACCCTATTGAAATCAGGATAAAAAGTATCCATGTCTTTCATCATAGTATAAACTCAAATCCTGCCAAGTTTTATTTAAATACCTTCAGTAGTTTCGGCGCTATGCGCAGCCAACAAATTTTACTTTCATCCCCTCTCCCGAGGGAACCCTATTGAAATCCGGGATAAAAAGTATTCTACGTCCTTCCTCATATTATGAACTCAAATCGTGCCAAGTATCATTTGAATACATTTAGTAGTTTCGGCGATACGCGCAACCAAAAAATTTTACTTTCGTCCCCTATCCCAAGGGAACCCTATTGAAATCTGGAATAGAAAGTATTCTATGTCCTTCATCATAGTATGATCTCAAATCTTGCTAAGTTTCATTTGAATACATTCAGTAGTTCCGGCGCTACGCGCAGCCAACAAATTTTACTTTCATCCCCTCTCCCAAAGGAACCCTATTAAAATCCGGGATAAAAAGTATCCTATGTCCTTCCTCGTAGTATGAACGACAAATCAAATCCTGCCAAGTTTCATTTCAATACGTTCAGTAGTTACGGAGCTATGCGCGGCCAAGATACAGACAGACAGACAGACATGATGGAAAAAAAAATCATTTTTGGCATCAGTAGCGATAATAAAGTGACCCCCAAAAAAAATTTTCAAAATATCTTCAATGTACAGAATTGGACCTGTTACAGTTTTATTATACGTATAGATTGCGATCCGTTTAGATCACATTTGTCAAGCTTAATCACATTTGACAAATATGACACTTTTTAATCACAATCCCTAACTGCAGGATTTATACCAACATTGCGAATCCGGTAAAATAAACGGTCCGTTGTCCGCACAGTATACAAGGATCTCTGTTTATTTTCTGTCAGTTTTCCGGCGAAAAAAGCGGACATCTACAAGCGGCCTAAAACTTTAAAATGATAAAATCAGTTGTTAGGAGCATGGTAAAGTAAAAGGAAAGGCTTACCTTACCTATTGATTTTCCTGAAATTTAAAAGTAAAACTTTATGGTCTTCCTTTTATTTAAGATGCTATGTCACCCAGAAAAAAACAATCTTTATGATCCAGCCTTCTGACCGGTATCGTAAAATTACGGGTATTTTTTTTTACAATTTGGCCGATTCAGACTGGCAATTATTCAACAATATTTGAATGCAGTTTAAATTGTTTTTAAAATCAAAATGAAGTCCCGGGAGAAATCCAAAGCATGCCCAAAGGGCCTTATCGCTGAAAGCGATTTCTCCCTACTGTATTTATTTATATTTAAGATAGAAGAGTTTTTGTTTAATTTTTAGTAGGTACAATAAAGTGTTCATTCATTGATTCAATTTTCTATATAGCTTGGCCGTGGGACGCCCTGTATAGTACTAACGTACATTTATTAAAAAATTGAGTATAACAGTATAAGAGTTCAAAGGTTACGTACCCTCCTTGTTTCGCACTTTATAAAGGGAATGACCATAGGTTTTCTGTACCAACTCCTTGAGTTTTTAATGATCTAAAAATCATCACAGATGAATTTCGGCAAATAGGATTAGACCTAAATTTTTCAAAGTGCGAGCTTTTTATTTCGGACTCTTGTGTAGACAAAAACAATATCATAATAAAATTCAATAGTTTGGCTCCCAACATTACTGTTGTAGTTGTAGTTCACTTCGCCTCCTTGGTTCACCAATTTTTGATGAGTCTTTTCAGTCATTTGTAGATGAGAAAATTCAAAATTTCAACAAAACCTCGGACAGACTTCTCAAAATTAATAGCCATATGGCTTTTACAATTATTCGGTTTTGCTTGTTTGTACCTAAATTTACGTATTCTTTGAGATGTTGTCAACTGTGGAAACATAGCGAGCTTTTAGAAGGCTTAGACAACATAATAAAGAATACTTTATCATCGGTTTTGAATATCTGTTTCGATGACAAGGCATGGTCGCAGGCCTCCCTGCCTGTCAAATTGGGGTATTCGCAAAATTTCAAGTGTCGCCCTGCCAGCGTTCTTGTCTTCTGTATACAGCACTAGTTCTTTAGTGGAAAAAATTTTAAAGCCGTCTTTGGTCTCACCTGGATATTCATTCAAAATTTCGTTTTTAGACGAGGCTCGAATGGCTTGGCATAGTGCTTGCCCTGATGCTGCTCCCCCAAAATCTCTTTTGTCCCAACGGCAATGGGACGGGTATCTGTGTGAGTTGACACGGAATTGTTTGTTACAAACGTGCTCCAGCTCTCCAGATCGTGCCCGTCTCCTGGCCGTTTCTAAATGGGAGTTAGGACATTCGTTGCAAGCACTTCCTTCATATAATACTGGCACTCTATTGGATCCCGTAACTTTCCGTAATGCAACATGCCTTCGGTTGGGTGCAAGGTGTTGCGCGCCTCATCAATGCCAGTGCGGTACTGTTGTCGAACAGCTTGGTCATCACGGATTATCGTGTACTAGGGCTGCCGGTCGGATTTCTCGCCATGCCAGCCTTAACGACATCATTCGACGGGCCTTTGTCACCGCTAACGTACCAGCTATTCTCGAACCGAATGGTCTGTTGCGTGACGATGGTAAGAGGCCCGACGGCATGACTTTAGTCCCTTGGGAACTGGGGAGGCCTATTGTGTGGGACGCTACATGTGTCGACACACTTGCGCCTTCCCATCTTTCAAGGACATCCGTGAGGGCTGGTTCGGCGGCATATTTGGCCGAGGATCTCAAGAGGCGCAAATATGCAGGTCTCGACAGAGCCTACGCATTTGCTCCCCTTGGAGTCGAGACACTAGGTCCGTGGGGTACCGAGGCTTTTCCGGGTTTTCAAAAAATTATCTCAGCGCCTGGTCGAAGCGACGCGTGACCCGAGAGCTGGTGAGTATCTGGCGCAGCGCATTAGCATTGCCATACAGCGGGGCAATGCAGCCAGCGTCTTGAGGACGCTTCCGACTGGTATTGATATGGACCAGTTGAGCTATCTGTAGATTGTTTGCAACAGTCTGCAGTTAGCTCAATTGTTTCTACTGTAAATACTAGTTTAATTTCTTTATATTATTTGATTGTTATTTTCTTTGTCAATAAAAGTGACTCCTTGATCATCATCACTTTAACGAAGAATATTTGCAGAGTTTGGAAGAAAAATCCTCCTTAGATCAAAGCAGATGCGTGCTTTTGTAGAGAACGTAGACGGAGGATTTATGCTGTTCCTCAGTCTACGGTAGATATTGACGAACGGCAGAGAAGTTGTCTTGAAGTTCAAAGAGAATACATGTTGAAGTTGTCCAAAGAGAAAAATCACATAAGTTGTCAAAGACAAAATTATATTAAAGATATTTTTGTAAATTCCTTGTTTTTAAAATTGCCGTAAAATGGTTCTACCCAGAAGTGTTATCACAGCCCCATTGCAATATTTATCGGGCGTGTCCACACAATTGAAAAAATGTCACAGTCTATTTGGTTTACAAGATTTGATGAATTACGAAAAGGTAACCTATTAGTGACTTTGTTAACTAGCCTTCCGCATACGGTTTCACACGCGTTTTTTCAGCATGAAAGTTATATATTCCTTCCCTAAGATATAATCTTGCTCCATGCAAAATTTCAATAGGATTCCTTCAGCCGTTTAGTGAAGAAACGGTTTTCGACTGAGAGACAGCGCACCAGACAAAAGAGTGAAGTTGAACACAGCTATCATCAAACAAAAGTAGAAGGTCGTAAGTCTTAAACCGTACATAAACACCCCGGAGATGTGCTTAATTTTCGCTTTGCAAGATGGGCCTGGCGCGGGCCATCGGAGTTCTCAGGCCCATTGATTACGCATGGAAGCCGGCCACCGGGGGGTGGTTTAGTGGGTCGTCGAAGCTTCTCTTCGGCATCCCCACATAGCCATACTGTACCCTACATAGAGTATGGTTTCTGGTTGCAGATTTTCCCCTCGACAACAAAAAAAGGTCTTAAGTCTCGCCGTGTGGTGCCGGGTTAGAATTCAAAAAACACCAGCCCAACTTTTCCCGCGGGTGTCGTAAAAGGGGGGCGGGCACCAGCGCCTCCCGAAGAACAATTCTACCACCGAACTGCGATCCTGAACCCGCATCCACAGCGTGGGAATTATTGGCATTATCTCCCATATCATCAGACCCAATTAAGCTTTGCTCTTAACCCAGAGAGGCTGGCGTCAAATATCAAAGTGCTTTATTTCCTTCAGAACTTAGACTCAAGGACACGTCACAAAATTAAAATTGCAGTAAAACTAGGAAATAAAGTGACCACTTAGGTTTTTTGTTCACCTCAATCTTTTTGAAGTAGGTAAAGTAAAGAAGCGAAGAAGATTGATAGTTTTAGAGCTCGTCCGAAGCTTTTTTATCCTTTAGAAGTGGACCAGTATAGGCTGTAGATGATGATTTTTTTGTTTTTATTCAGCCGGAGAATTTCACAATAAAACCAGTTATGGCTGAGGAACGCGAGAAAGCAGCAGAACTGATCAGGAAGTACTACCTCAAGGAACATGTCCTGGTGAAGGCTAGAAACTTCGACCCGTCCAACGACCAGGCGATTGAGGAATATTTGTTGAATGTTTTGAAACAAGGTTAGGAAATCTGGATACTCACCTACATACTCGTATGTAGAAATTTTCCATCTAAGACTTTTATGGTTTTTGCCAGGTTTATGAATGAATAAATGAACACTTTATTGTACCTATTAAAATTACATAAAAACTCATATCTTAAATTAAAATAAATACAGTACAAAAGGCGGCCTTATCGCTGAGAGTGATTTCTCCCAGGCAACCTTGGAAAATTTATGATATTATCTATAAATTACTGTTAGTTAGCTCCTAACAATATCGTCGTGACCATTTTAGTTACATTCATCTGATTTCATAGAGACCCATTACCTAACGGTGTAGTCTGTCTGGAGTGGTTCAAGAGTTATGATAGTTCTAAATTCCGAGACCAATGGCGCAAAAATTTATAAGAAGAATCTATAAAAAAATATAAATGGTGTTCTTATTGTTTTGTTGATTTTCCTTATTTGGGAATGGTTACAACAAAGAGGTTAGCTAAGTTTGTTGTTAAATGCTGCGTACATTCAAGACACCAGAAATGAGAGCTCGATATACTGGTAGCTTACAAGAGTTCTCATTTGGTAGAGATTTGCAGGTGTCTATATGCAATCTAGTCCTTACAAACCTAACCCGGTAAGATATTCACTCATAGACAAATTTAGAGGAACGCAAAACTAAGGTAGAATAACAAAATATTTTCTTGTTCCCATGTCTTGTCTATGATTTTTCGCAAAGTTAAACGATACCGATATATTAGATAGTAACCAGACGTACAGCCAAGGAATTTTTATACTAACGTAACTGGAAGACTCACTGATACAAAACCCGCGGTCCGAAAGAGACTGAATACTGAGGGGTGTGTCTCTTTCTATAAGGACGACCACAATTTATGAATGAAACAGGACAAGACAGGGAATAATCATGATTAATTTTTATTGCTTATATTCATTCTTTTTAAGTACCTATCCTTTTAAACAAGATTTTTTATAAATAGCATACCTACCTTTATTATAAAGTTAGATATTGAAAATTCGTTTAGTCAGAAACAATGAAAAACGTCCCCATATTGGAACCATCAAGTGTGACGTAAACAGGCTGTTTCTTTTGTATGAGAAAAGAGCTCTGAGACATGAAACTTTTTTGAAATGACAGAAAATGTTCGGCGGGGCAACCGGCGGAAGTCACACTCCACTGTCATGCTTTCTGAAATTGCGTTTCTTTTGCGACTAAAAATACTGAAGTGGCAATTCAAACAACACTTTTATAAACAATCAATCATATTACTATTTATTCAGTTAATTACAATCATAGTAGGTATAGAAACAAAATAGAACTAATATTTACAATTTAAACAATTGAGCTACCTACCTGCAGACTGTTGGAAACAATCTAGAGTTATCTAGCATAACTGATTCATATGGCAATGCTGATGCATTCATGCAATCAATCATACATGACTAAGCAATATAGCCTTGTGCAATTTGTGGCCCAATGTTGCACGAGGTCCTATAATTTTTACCCGACTACCGAAGGACGAAGGTTATGAGTTTGACACTCTATGTATGTATGTAGCCGATTTCTATGCCACCTAGCGCTGAAACTACTTGTCCGATTTCAACAAATGAGGTATCAATTGATTCGTCTCAATACCCCGATGGTTATAAACTATAAGACGTCAGATGATATTGAGGGTCTAACGAGTTAGCGGGGTATAAGTAAGGAGTGAAAATTCTAATGTTAGTAAATACGCTCGTGTGGGGCATAATTGCAAACATTCTCAAGCAATCAGCAAAAGAGTTTGAATAAAATATATAGTTAAAAACTAATAATAAGCGTTTACCTATTGTCCTTATAATTTTCTTTATACTTAGGTAGTTGGAGGCACCCACCACCACCCATATACCTAGGGTACAAGTAGGAATAAAGGCCTCCGACTACCTAAGTATTAAAAGAAAATGATAAGGACAATAGGTAAACGCAGTAACGTAAAATGCAGTAGAATAATGAGAAAATTTAAAGTTTTGGTGTATTCACGTGTGAAAAGTGATAGCTTGGGCTTTGTTTTTGGATACAAAGTGAACGCACACGAAGGCATTGCTGTAGTCTTTTAGTCAATAAATAACACAAAAGTACGTCGTAGCAAGCACGCGCAACACAAACGTTGATGCGATCGTGACTGAGGTGGGTGAACGTAGTGTAACCTAGTTTTAGCCTTCAACTTTCAGGCGGCCTTCCAAAGACGCAGAAAAAACTGAAAACTTGTTAAATTGTAGCTAACCCAAACTCTCGAATGCGGCGGTGCAAAATCGGTCATTGTGGAGATCCTTAGGGGAGGCCTATGTCCAGCAGTGGACGTCGATCAGCTGATATGATGATACACACATATAGTAATTGGTACATTTGATGAATGAATTTTCAGGTAATTCCTTGTTCGGGAGGACGGACAACGGCAGAATAGCTGGCATCTGCGTAAATTTCGCCTGCAGTCCGATCGACCCGGGAAACTTGAGGAATTACGCGTTTTATCGACAGGTATTGCAGATTTTTCAAGTTTATACTTATTTTACTAATTTATTGCGAAACTTCTTGGCATGAGCTCAACACGTTCCCTGTGCAGCTAAAATTATAGAGAAGACCTCAAAATATTTTTTATAATTGATGTTTTTATTTAGGGAACAAACGGTTATGATCGTAAAGTTTGCAATTGAGACTTAAAATTAATATATAAAACAAGAAGTGTTCCACCGTTAAAAATACACAAATAGTGGCTAGCGCCACTATTTATTAGCCGTGTGTAAAACATATTTTTTAGATATTTTATTCATTACAAAAACAATCATAATATACATAAAAATTTTGTACCGTAAAAACCTTGTTAGGTTTGTCTCGGTAGGTACTCACATTCGTTTAAATTTTATTTGTAGTCTAAGTGTTAATATTAAATAACTTAATTTAGGTCCTCTTATAGCTTCATAATAAAAAAAAAACAATAATGCTGGACAATCCATACAGCATCATCTAGCCCCAAGCTAAGCAGAGCCTGTGTTATGTATGTTTATGGTTACTAGATGACTGATACCTATACATAATACGATATATTGCATAGATATATATTTTAATTATACATAGAAAATACACAACTCACCTGAGACATATTTGCAGATCGTACAAACATTTGTCCCAAGGAATCGAACCCGCAACCTTCTGCGTCGCAGGCGTACCTTCGCCCGCCGTGCTACATCTAATAGACAAGATCGTACATAAGGTATACAACGTACCTACGTATTTTGACGAGGCGAGCGAACCATTGTTTACGAAATTTGGGTGCAGACAAGTCAAAAATATCTACATATATCGGAGAAATTATTATTGTATGCATCACATAGGTACTCTTTTTGTGAAAAAATTCCAACTAACACTGTGCATACGCGAATAAATGGAATTTACCAGGATGTTCTTCATATCATAATATATAACTAAGTATAGTGTTTAGTTCAAAACTTCAGTTTAATGTAAACTATGAGTTTTCAGGATCAAAATACGAAAGACTTCCTCTACTTTACGGCGAAGTTGCAAGAAACGCCGAATCTCTGGGACCTTTACAAGCAACAGAAAATCTTTGAGGTAGGTATCTAATAACTTACCAACGTTAATTAGTTTCCTCTTTTAGCCAGTTTCTTGGTTAGAAGTTTACTTACGCGTACCAAGTCGTTTTGATACAAATAGGTACTAACCTTCTTCATTGGTCGAGTATAGGTACTCGTAGGTATCAAATTTCTGGCAGTACTCGATTAAATAAGTTTATTACCAAACGCTATTTATGTCGTCATGTAATGACTGACTACCACCAAAGTGGCTAGGCTACTAAGTTACCACGGAAGACCAGCACTATGATCTGCTCTACCATAGCACATGCTGAGTGGAGACCGATTTTGTCAGTTTTTCTGTTTACTAAACGTTTATTTAGACTTATGTATCTTATTCGTCTCTGTTCTAGCAAAATAAAAGTATTTTTACTTTTACTTTTTTTACTTATGAACGGAACGGATAGCTTTAGCCTTATACAAACGTAATTTCCGCTTCATTTAGAAACTATGTCCCCGATCTAATTGAAATTTTCCGTACGTAATCGGATGAAAAATTGCTAAGTTTGTAGCGGTTTAGTTTTTAAAAAAACATAAAAGATCTTTAAATGAAATCGCTTGAAAATGACTCGATTTGGTGGTAAAAATTACGTTCGCTAACCTAATTTTGACCACCAAATCGAGTCATTTTCAAGCGATTTTTTATGCATAATAGACATCTTTCTTTGAAAATCTGTCGCGTTGCAACATTATAAATAATCAAAAATATTTCTGAAATCAATCATTTATTCAAAATTAATCGGAAAGTTCAGTTCGAAAAAATATAAAAAAATTATGCCGACACCGAGTACACGCACACAGCCACATGACAGCTTCGTATTTGATGGTTAGACGCGCTTTCTCACTAATAGCGCGCCCCATTTCATTCGAAGTGAAACAATAACAAATCTGCATGGGCCGATCCGTTTCCGTTTGGGAGAGGTTCGTAGCCTTCTTAAGTTCTGACGATAGAGCGCCCTCTGAAGCGGTCTCTATGGAGTCTTGGTAGAGTCAAGTGTGCCATAGATCGATTCATAGATATCAACGTATCGGGCTGCGGTGTTTCGAAGATTATTCTAGTTGATTTTTCCATGACAAAATTATTTTTATGCGTATACGAACTATTCTACTATTCAATATGCTTATTCTAAAAATAAAGTCATTAAAACGCCTGAGTATTTACGCCTGTAAAATAATTCAAAATGTTGATACTAAAAAAGTAATTTTTAGTATCAACATTTTGAATTATTTTACAGGCGTAAATACCGAAACAGATTACAACTTCTTCATAAACAAAATCGAATCGGTAAAGCATTAGAACATGACTAAGTATTTGATTGTCAGTCGAACTAAAAGGGAAATAAATGCGTGGCCGAGGTATAGGAAGACTAACACATTGAATTATTAAATGTTTAGGCTTTAAAAAGAACGGGTCTCGTCTCGCTCTGTCTGTCTGACTCTGCTGCTGAATATATTTGCAACTACCGAATATTAAAATAGTTCTTACTGGAACGAAGTATTTAAAAGATGTAGTTACCGAGAACTCGTTCGTGTCGGTTGATTCAGTTGTTAAAAAACATATGTATGAATTATTTGCTGCAGATCAAAATGCTGGCCGTTGTACCAGAATACAGGAGACAGGGCCTGGCGACGATGCTGACCGAGAAAAGCAAGGAGAACGCGCTTGATCAGGGCTACAAGATCGTCCGGATGGATTGCATCAACCCTTATGAGTTAGTTCGATTTATCTTCTAGCTAGAAAAACAGGTAAAGTACATTCTCTTCATTCGCGACATATTTATTTTATTTATTGAAAGAATACAACTTTTCATACGTATGTTATCTGTCCGCTCAATGCGGATAGATTCGCATCACTATTCTTAAAAAGAAGACTAGCCATGAAATATTGCAATCTTTCATTTAGGGTTAATTCACACAGCATCCGTTTTACAGATCAGTTTATTTTCCCGTGATGGCGTATGTAGTTGAGTTCACACACCCGACAGTATTCCGGATACAGTAAACGTTTGTTAGGTACCTGACTATTTTATACGGATTTTAAGCTACTGGCAAATAGTTTACTGAGTCCGGGTCAGGTGTGTGAACTCGCTCCTACAATTACATAGGTACCTACGCCATCACGGGAAAATAAACGGATCCTGTAAATCGGATGGGCGTAAATGAGCTTCGTCAAATAAAATAAGTGCGTGGACGGAGCATAACATTAGTTACATTAGGATAGGCTAGACTAATATTTTGGGACTTAAAATGATGGCATCCTTTTTAATTCGATCGTTATGAAAGGGATCATTTAGTTAGTGTTGTTAAATTAAGTTTAGTTTACTTTTAGCAATATGAATTGTTAATTCATTGAGATGTCGCGAACACTAAATCTAACTAAAAATACCGACGAGTGTCGACCTATCGACGACCGATGTGGCGTGACAAGCGAAGGTCCGCCTGCAACGCAGAAGGTTTCGGGTTCGATTCCTGCCTTGGGACAAATGTTTGTAGGTACGTTCTGCACATGTTTGTCCCGGGTGTTCTGGGTATTTTCTATGTCTGATAAAAAAATATCTATGTATCTACGTAATTCATTGTAAAGTAAATCGGTCATCTAGTAATAACCATAGCACGAGCTCTGCTTAGATTGGGGCTTTAGATTGTCCAGAATTATTTAAAAAACCACTTCACTCTCGTGTTGAAGAAACTCAGGTTGTAATTGACTGGAAAAATAGAGGCAGGCAGCGAGCTCCAATCTTTAGCGGTACAAGTGATAATGGTAGAGGAGTGTGCGAGTGGAAGTGTGACTCTTACAAGTAAAAGTGTAACCTCCCGAATTGGATAGAACTTGGTATACGAGTAGAACCTTAACAAATATTATACACGTGTTTTTTTAACGGTCCTAGATCACTTTTAAGGATAAAAACTACCCCTACAAAACCCCTATTAACCCTGCGGTTAGTTTTCTTGCTCCTTCCGCTTGGTATTCGACAAACATTGCAGTTGGTTACTTCTTAGAGAGAAAAGTAATCGCACTATCAGATGGAAATGTTGAGAAAGGCTCATATTTTACGTTTTAGCTGAAACATTATATCGCACCAGTTGAATTCTTCAAAAAATACCGTATAAAACGGGGTGAATAGAGAATCCAGGGTGAATAGAAATGGACGAAATACTGGACCAAGACATTACCTGGCTTGTAGCAGTGGAAGTATCCTTAGTCCGTGACTGTTCACCTCCTGTGTCAGTGGATCCGACCTCTGTAAGAGGATGTTTTTCCTCCAGTAGGTATTTCGTCTATTTCTATTCACCCTAGTCGCTATTCACCCAGTTTTATGACACTGTTTACGCCTAACAAAAAATGAAGAGCAATCTCCACGACAGTTTGTTTTCTGGCAGCCATTTTATTTTATAGGTTTTGAAAGAACAACAGATAGCATTCATTCGGGAGGCAAACCATTGTATGTACCTCCACTTACCTATATACCTAAAACACTGTAAATCTATCAATACAAGTTATTTGTGAATTTCGGGAGTTTCATTTGGGTACTATCATCATATCAACCCATACACGTCCACTGCTGGACATAGGCCTCCCCCATACGACGCCACAAATAGCGGTCCTGAGCCGCCTCCATCCATCGACTCCCTGCGACCGCTACAATGTCGTCGGTCCATCGAGTGGATGGTCTCCCATGTAGGGGGGGATTTGCCATAATCACCACGCTTGGCAGGCGGATTGGTGATCGCAGTGTTGGTGTTGAAAAATTCTCAGAAGGAAGCTGCTGCCCTTCCTCTGGTAAGTTCCCTTAGTCGGGTCTTACGACATCCACAGGTTGAGTTGGAGGGGTCGATATTCGTAAGCCGCGGCCCCACGGCCACCATTGTGCCTGCATAAATATCTAACCTACCCAAACTATACTTTAATATTAGTTTTCGTTCTAGCTTCAAGATCGCGGAACGCTGCATGCTGCAGTGCATCGTAAAGTTTCCTCTCCACAAGCTTCGTAGCGCCACTGCGCCGTACATAAAGAGCAATTCGGAGTTCAACAGATGTATACGAGTTTATGTAGCGAGCTCGCTACGCAATTCTGATACTGAACAAGACCTTGAAAGCCTTATCGAGTGAAACTTGACTCGAGGATTGCAGTTCGGTCAGCATCGGTAGCATTAACAGTCTGGACAAGGTTGTATCTATAAAGACACATTAAAAAAAATTGTCCCTGGGGTATCACGCTTACTGTATGTTTTTGGGGTCGCTGAATCAAAATCCAAGGTCAAATTCCTGACGTGATGGGATCAGTCTGACCTTTGATTCTGATTCAGTGACTCCAAAAACGTACAGGACCCCTGGGCAGTTTTGGTGGCTGTGTGATCAAGCAATCTCAAGGTACAATGTTTATAAACAACTCGCACCACTAAAATCTAAAATGCTATTTTTGGCGTGGTTAAAAATAATTAGTAAGTAGTAAGACCTCAAGTAATCTGTGCTTCAAGTCGACAATTAAGAACTACTTGTTGATTCTGTCAAAAAATTGACACCAAGAAACTCATTTTAGGGTTAAATATGGGTCAATGTTTGCAAACATTGTATCACTAGTATAGACGAGATTAAAGAAAAATGATGCATAAATTATTACATCGTTAATAAATAAATTCTTTGATGTGATTTTTGTCTATAATATCCTAGACAAATCGTTATTGAACGTTAAAATGCCATGCCTGCTGGGCTAGCAAATAATAATATTTATTATATTATGAATTATAATAAATATAATTCATAAACTGGTCTTGTCAACAAAATCTTTTTAGATTTGTCGAAAAAGAATATAAAAAATGCTAGTAATAAGAAAATTACGCGCATTTGCGTATATAGTTTTTTCTTTAACGATACAAAACCTTGTCCATACTCGATTTAAGGATCCAAGAAATTCTTTTGTACAAATGCAATGAAATTTTTATGTATGAAAAACATAACAGAAAACAACAAGGTTACCACTTAAAACAAGAACAAAAACTTAAGGGTGGTTCCCTGACCCAAACTAGCGCCGCCATCTATTTTATCGTATTCTTACGTTCATCATCATCATATCGGCCAATACACGTCGACTGCTGGACATAGGCCTCCCCTATACGACGCCACAAATATTATATATTCTTACGATATACAAAGGAATTTTCAAATATCCCTTGGCCAGTTTGTGATACCTCTCATAAGCTTTTTTTTTAATGCCTCTGTAATAGTTTTATTTTGTATAGTTTAGGAAGAGATGGAAAGTTGCACTTTTTGGCCACCAAACTCGGTTTTCGCATTTCCTCCTAAGCTATAAAGGTTGCCTGGGAGAAATCGCTCTCTGCGATAAGGACGCTTTTTGTACTGTATTTATTAAAATTTTAGATATAAGAGTTTTAATTTTAAATGGTACAATAAAGTAAAACTATTACAGAGGCATTAAAAATAAGCTTATGATAGGTATCACAAACAGGCCAAGGGATTATTGAAAAATCCTTTGTTTAACGTAATAATACGATAAAAAAGGGCGGCACTGATTTGGGTCGGGGTAGCCCCTTAAGAACGCATATTTTTCATTATTATTTCCACCAATATTTCCTTGGTTTTGTAACTTTTGTTTACAAAAAATATCTAAAATTCTCAAACCGAGTACAGGCTGTTTATGCTACAGGCTGAAATGTTCTACATAGCTACGACACGAAATGTGTAAAATCCACATAAAAATCGTTAAATATTGTTTTTATTTGAAGGAAAGGTTTCCGGTAGCTTTGAAAAACCATCTGTGGTTTTGTCTATGTGGTGTGTAAAGTAAATTGATATTTATTTCATTACGACGACCGATGTGGCGCAGCGGACGAAGGTCCGACTGCGACACAGGAGATTGCGGTTTCGATTCCCGCCTTGCGACAAATAATTGTACGATCTGCTAATATTTTTTCTGGATGTTCTGGGTATTTTCTATGTATAATGTAAAATATATATCTATTTAAAGTATTATTTTACGTATTAGTCATCTAGTACCCATAACACAAGCTCTGCTTAACTTGGAGCTAGATGATGTTCTGCGGATCGTTCAGAATTATTTATTCTTTTAAGAATCCAATATATAAATATTGCTAAACGATCCACACAGCATCATGTATTATGTATGGGTACTAGATGACTGATACATAATACAATATATAACATAGATATTATTATACTTAGAAAATAGAGCTCAATATTATCAGATCTTACAAATATTTGTCCCAAGGCGGGAATCGAACCCGCAACCTGCCACGTCGCAGGCGGACCTTCGCCCGCCGCGCCACATCGGTCGTCAATTATTTATTACATAACGAAGTAACGAAAGTAATTATATCGTTTACGTTTTAAATTTATATAGCTACCTTATGTTATGGTTTAAAATAAAAATGTATATAATAGTGTTGTTATTGTTTATTGTTCTGATATCTTTATGAATACAAAATCACATTTTAACACAAATCACGAAAGTTTAATAAGTTCTATACATCATCAGCCCGTACACGTCCACTGCTGAACATAGGCCTCCTTCAAACGACGCCACGAATAGCGGTCCTGAGCCGCCTCCATCCAACGACTCCCTGCGACCGCTACGATGTCGTCGGTCCATCGAGTGGGAGGTCTTTCTAGTTGTATACATTCAATGTTATTAAGGCACATCATTATTTCCTTTCATATCATAATTTCTTCTCAATCTACCTTAAGGTGGGTACTGACCGGCGCCACGGGGCGTAGTAGTAGTAATGTAACGTAAGGCCCAGATATACATTATGGGAATTGATGTCAATTGGGTTACGTTAAAACATTTTTCCACCGTAATCTTTATAAAAAAAAAAATAATCTATGCGATGCTATCAATCACAAGATTTTATTGTCATAATCGTTTATAATGGAATAAGCGAGAACCTTCGGTTTATTTTTTCATATATGTAAATGTCCTCATTAATAATTAATAAGCAAAACATGAATTTTGCACATCTCTGCTCTGTCCCGCTCCTATGAACGCGAAATCCTATGCCTATCTTCTTCACAAAATGGACGCCATTTTGTGATATATCTCCCTTTTAAAAAGCGAGCGTTTGTGCAGTCAGTACGGGGAAAGAAGGCGCAACGAGCAATTAGATTGATTTCGAAAGTACACGGCGTAATGTATCATGCTCTCTGCAAATGGTACATTACGCCCCTTAACACCGGTCAATACCCACCTTTAAAGATAAATATTGTGTTATTTGATTCTGGGTTCAAAACATTACCCTCCTTCTAATCAGTTGAGTGATATGAACGTACGCTTTCTAAATTATCTGATAACATCCAAATTTATACAATAAACAAGATAAAAATAGCAATAATAACAATTGATTATGATTAGGGTGATCTTCTGTAAAAGATAAAGGGACAATTAGTAGCTTCGTCGATTAACTTTGAAATAAAATTAAAAAAAAAATTGTATTTTCATTACTTTGTTCCAAGTTCACCAACAGATGGTAAGATCTTAACAGTTATTTTGACTTTTTTGACACAATTTTTCATACATTAAACGTCAAGGTAAACCGACACAGCTGACTAATTGTCCGATTAACTTTTGGTGAAAACCAGCCTTAGTGAGATTCACAAAGGAGATTCCAAAATAAGTATTTCAGGAAGTCAGATATCCAACTTATTTTATTAGACTAGACTTTTCTTTGATTTAGACTGAATTGTGTCCGGTTCCACATAACAACCGAAACAACAAATTTTTGCACCTTCACTTTAGACTAATTTTCTAAATTTTCATCAAAATTATTAATTTTAATGACACAAAACTTATCTTGGAATCTAGGTAATTAAATTCACTCCATAATGAGCTAGGTATTGAGAATGTTAATTAAAATCGGCAGTACTTTACATGTTGGTTAGCGGTTATCTAGATTAAAGTACATAATCTCAAATTAGCAATTCGAGCCAGACTAATTTTAATTTTGTGACGTGTCCAAGAGTATAATAATAGGAAATAAAGCACTTTGATCTTTGATATTTGTCTTCGTTGCGTTTTTAGTCGGTTTATGGACTTATTATAATTTATACTTAGATTATAATTTTACCAACGTATTCTTATTTTTTTTCTGTTTTCATAAATTTTAATACGAAGAATTCAGTTGAATTTTAATTAGCAAATGAAAGCCAGTGTGAAATTTGCCTCAAAACCATCCATGACATCACTAGCGGCGTAAGGGGGGCGTGGGGGGAGGGGGGGGGGGGTCCGGCCCGGGTACCAAGCTCCGAGGGGTGCCATCTTGGCACCTCTCGGGGTGCCCTGGCACCCCGAACCCAAACCCGAAGGGTTGACAACGGAAACTCACACGTATAGCCAGATCATAAGAATTTTGAGCGGCTCGCTCCGGTCGCCGCTATTATATCTTTGTCGTGTATTTTTTGTTAATAGTCAAAAATACTGCGGCTATCTCCGCTCTTTATCGTCTGAGTTTATTTGTCTTTGTTGCTAACCCTACCTAACCAAACATAAAAAAGTAGTGCGGGTAGAAATCTACCCCGTGTACCAACCCACGCTACGCCGCCGCCACTGTATGACATCAGTCTACCATTGGTTGGTTCATTATGAAACCACTAAGGATGTCTCATTTTCCAAACCAGACTAAAATGAGATAAACAGACGTGTTATTTTCGCAGACATATCATTTACGCGATGTTACGGCTAACTTCACACTGGTGGCCCTTCGGTTGCATTGTTCAAACTACAAACATATTCAATTGTATGACACCGTAGGTAAGTATAGTTAAAACCAGAACCCTGAGTTTGGGTTTTTCCACAGTATCGAGACGTTTCATGTTAGTATGGGATTTAAGTTAGTTAGAACCGAATCCCTTATAAAGCCCGGTTTCCACCGCGACCGGAACTCATTCAGGACTCCATTTCGATTCCAACTCGCAAGAGTAAACAGCTTATTTGTATTTCCACCAACATAGTCGAGCGGAAAGGACTGAGCGCCAATGCGAAAGTGACAGAGCTGTTAATAAGTTATACTGTGGCACCAAGAGAATATCCCCCCGCGATTTTGTGCACTTATTTAACTAACACGTTATATACTATTTAAGAAAAAACTACTCAATACTATGGCGAAATAAATCGCAGGGCTCTGATGTCCGCAAATATCACTGATTGCGAAGCCTATGCTATCACTGAAGGTGTGTTATAAAGATAAGGCTTAATAACATTAAGTATGAACCAAGTGTCACTCATACGCAGGTGGTTCCCGTCCGTAGCCAGGAATCTGAGTTTACCAGCCTTGTCCAGCTTTTTGAGGCCCAAGCGATCCTGAAAAAAATTATCATAATTTGAGTTATGGTTTTTGCGGTTTTTTAGCCTGACCATGGCAAACTAGGGATGCCTTGTTAAACAAATACATTCAAAGATAACATTAAAAATTAAAATAGTCATGTGTGCATAATTTCCTTCCAGTCTTCAGTTCCTAGGAAGTTGCGGGTTCGATTTATACAATCTGCAGATATTTCTTTCTGGTGTTCTGGATGTTTTCTATGTAAAATAATAAATATATATTGTATGTAATGTATTAAGTATACGGACTATTATCAATCAGGTATCTAGTACCCATTACACAAGCTCTGCTTATTTTACGGCTATATGATTGGCGTGGATGTCGTAAGAGCCGACTAAGAGAACCGGAAGGGCAGCAGCTTCCGTCTGAGTATTTTTAAACACCAACACTGCGATCACCAATCCGCCTGCCAAGCGTGGTGATTATGGCAAATCCCCCCTTACATGGGAGACCATCCACTCGATGGACCGACGACATCGTAGCGGTCGCAGGGAGTCGATGGATGAAGGCGGCTCAGGACCGCTATTTGTGGCGTCGTACGGGGGAGGTCTATGTCCAGCAGTGGACGTGTATGGGCTGATGATGATGATTGGCGTGGATTGCCCAGCATTATTTATTTATTTTATTTAGATAACTCATGTGAGAGGGTAACAAAGCGAATTACTTAATGATGAATATTCATTTATTGTGAAAACTGTAATACGTAATAAAATAAATAACGCTGGACAATCCACACAGCATCATCTAGCAATAATATACCAGAGCCACACAAAAAAAAAGTTGGTTATGCAACGAATCGCACTATCCTTTTCCGAGATATTTTGAGCTGCTGAATCGATAGTCGAACTACGAAGTTACTTCAAAAAAATTATGTAAATACCATAGACTTAGGATTTTGTTCTGTAAATACATACGCCAAAATACGTCGGAAAGTATACCTGGTCGAATTCGTCGCACAACCAACTTTTTTTTTTCTGTGGCTGTGTAATCATAATTAACTACTTATTGGTCTCAACTGTTTCTTATTTGCGGACATACCTACACTTATTAAAAGTGAACAAAAAAATACGAACTGTGTTCAAAATGTTCTCTTATTAAAAATTTACAACAAAAAGATTACGAATTGTATTCTATTTCTTCTCTTTTTAAAAATGTACAACAAAAAGAATACGAATACTCTTTTCAAAAGTATTGGTAAGTCCCCAAATATAATCGCAAATTGTAGATGGTGATAAGAGGAGGAATTACGTTTATAAGTGTTATATGATTTTGTTATTTGTTAAGCTCTTTATGACACAATTAAGTAAACATTCCGGAGTCGTAATCATTATTTGTGTACTACAGTTTCTGCTAAGTCCACATATTTCTTAGCACCTTGTATTTTTAGATGTAGCAGATTGTCAACAGTGTCTCTCTATCGACATCAACGAATAACCATCCGATGGTGGACATTATGGTCCTCCATAGTTAGAAGTTCATGCGACATCAACAATTTTGCACGCAAATTATTTTGTAAGCATGGGAAGTCGAAGGTCGGTTTTGGAAGGGACCAATCGACCAATATTCCACTGACTGATTTGGCCAATCCAAACCCAAACTTGCTCGCGGCTTTTCACGTTTTCCCAGGATAAAAAGTAGCTTTTTGCTTTTATAGTGCTGTTACGGGTTGGGTCAAGGTATTTTTAAAAAAAATATTTTGAACTGGAACTAGCATTTATTAGACTGGTACAATTGTAGGTGAAACAGTGACGTTGTCGCGATGAAGACCAAACCCGGACCGAAAGCATGCCCCACAGAAATGCACGTGCAAGCAAGCACTAGAGTGCTTGCGATGCACCTTTGTACCTACTTGTACCTACTTGTACCAACTTGTACCAACTTTACATTTATTGCGAAATAATATCGTGACAGTGCGTAAGCCTCACACCGGGGGTAATGATTTGATTGTTTAAGAAATTTTATAAGATCCCAAAAATCAAAAAAGGTTCAAGTTCCGTCGAAGCAGAAAAATTTTTGGGATCTTATTAAATTACTAATAAAAAGTAGCTTATTGTAATTCAAATATAAGTATTTCAGGAAAATTTCTGGTGAACCCTTCAGCAGTTTTAACGTTAACAAGTCACAAAACGTCATCTATCTATCCATCGAAAATATCGCGTATAAAGTTGGTTTTCACTGAGAACCAGGTAGAGTAAACAGACACGATCTCACAACCCAGTACACTGACCACAGGCTCTGTGGCTCGGTGGCTAACCGAGCTGTTGCCGAGGGAAAACTTACTAGTATAAGCTGCACGTAACACTTTAGAGCTAGAAAAAAAAAATTGAGCCTGTTTTTTCGGAATCTTCTGGCTAGAGCGCTTCATTGCTATACTGTGTAACCCGATACCCTTAAGGTATACTACTAATGTGCTGAGTCTCATCCCAATCTGATTTTCCGATACCGTAAGGTCGTCTTGTCAGATCCGGGGCAAGATATAGAATAGGTACGTATGTAAATAAAAATGAAAGGTGGCAACACTATATATTTAAATAGAATAGAAGCATACTAATGTGATATGAACATACCTCGATATACAGCGGCGATTCTTGCAAAGTGTACAATTTCACCGACTGCCCGGGAGCATAGTACCCGAACCATTCCGTCTCTCTAGGCTGGACAATCGTATCGTTATTGTACTTCACCAGTACAAAGTGTTCGAGCCTATTCAGGTTGTCTATGTAAGTCTGGTTGATTTTGAGTTCGTTGTTGATATCGGATAGGAAGTGACTGCTGTTCCGGTAAAGTTCTTCTTCTAGAGGATCGTGCCAGTAAGTTGCTTGGACTAACGCGTCTTGGACCCATCTGAAAAGGAGTTAATAAATATCATTATTTTCAAATTCTTTATTGTAACCAATCCTACGAATATTATATGTAGAGGTATGTATAGCGGCGACGTTCACAAAATCCTATTAATATTATAAATGTCAAAGTTTGTGAGGATGGATGTATGGATGTTTGTTCCTCTTTCACGCAAAAACTGCTGAACTGATTGGTCTGAAATTTGGTATGGGTATAGTTTGGGACCTGAAATAACATTTAAGTTACTTTTTATCCCGATAAAACGCAGACGAAAGCGCGGGCAGCAGCTAGTATGTACTACATAAACATAAAAAAAAAGGACTTATTATGATTAAAATTCATTTATTACGGGCAAACATCATAAAAAACTTAGGTTTTGCATTGTCATCTGATTTCCATAATATGAATGCCTAATTACTAATTGGAAACCGGATTGTGGGTCTTAGCCAAATTTGATATGATAACAGACACCAGACAATAATAATATTTAAGCTTGTAAAACATTAATAAATTAATAATACATAAATAATGCTGGACAATGCACAGACTGATATAATTAATAATTAAAAAAATATATGTATTACATATAAGAAAATACCCAGAACACCTGGAACAAATATTTGCAGATCTTAGGTACAACCATTTATCCCAAGGCGGAATCGAACTCCCAACCTCCTGCGTCGCAGGCGGACCTTTGCTCGCCGCGCAACAACGGTCGTCAATAAATCAAAGCAGAAGAATGAAACCAAAACGGTTTCGACGATAGTAATCATTTACTTACTCATTTACTATTTTTATTTTATTTTGGTATTATTTGTTCTGGGTGGCTTTTGTGAGACTACGGATCACTTGCTCTTACGAGTTTTCATATTTTAAAATGTAATGTATTTAACATACACATTGTAATGAGTGTGTCATGGCCAGTGATGCGCTCTAAAAGGTACAACAGTGACGGACTCTTTAAAATCTTCCTACCCTTGAAATTAAAAAGAATTACATCATCTTCAGCCAATAGTAGTGCACTGCTGGACATAGGCCTCCACTAATGAGCGCCATAGCGCCCTGTCTTCAGCTTGACGCATCCAGCATCTCCCTGCAGTATTTCGCAAATCGTCTATGGCCGGAGGCCAGGTGAGGTGACGACGCCGTCAGGTAAAATAATGCTTAAAATGACGACAGAAAGCTATGTATTTACTATTACTGTTTGTATGGCAGATAATTCGCCTTAAAATAGCAACTTATCTGAGCAAAATCGAAGCACGTCAAAAACAACTTAGACTATAATGTAAAATACATAAGCATTAAGCAGGGTCTATAATTGCCTTATTACGAATCAGATACTTGCCGTAAGGTTTGTTAAAAGTTGAAATTAGTTGCATAAAATATTAAAAAAAAAGTATGCTGGACAATACACACAGCATCATTTAGCCCCGAGCTAAGCCGAGCTTGTGTAATGGGTACTAGATAACTGATATATGTAGTTGATACAATATTATTATATTATATATAGAAAATACCTGGAACACCCAGGAACTAACATTTGCAGATCGTACAAAGATTTGTCGCAAGGCGGGAAACGAACCTGCAACCTCTTGTTTCGCAGACGGAAATTCGCTCACCGCGCAACATAGGTCATCGATATGAATAATAAATATGAATAATAATATTAAATAAGGAAAACTTACAACGTTCGTGCCTATTAATAAACAATAACCAGCAGCGTTTACCCTTGTCACATGGGATCTGCCTTTTTTATAATAGGTAGGTATATGTCCTCAACGCAGTAGGCATATAATTACACAGAATAACTAGTATGTAACAAAAATTAATAAATAATAATAACAAATAATGTTGGACAATTCACACATTATCTAGCCCCAAGCTAAGCAGAGCTTGTGTTATGGGTACTAGATAACTGATATACATAATACAATATATTACATATATAGATATTTTTTATTATACATAGAAAAACGACCAGAACACCCTGAACAAATATCTGCAGATCGTACAAATATTTGTCCCGAGGCGGGAAACGAACCCGCAACCTCCTGCGTCGCAGGCGGACCTTCGCCCACCGCGCCACATCGGTCGTCGGAGTAAGGACCATACATTCTGATGTGGTTCAGGCTCAATCAATGAACACAGTAAAAATATAAAAATGCCTCCAAGTATAGGAAGACGTGACTAGGTAAACACCCTGTATAGAAATCCGAAGGAATACATAGAGCCCATCACAGACGTAACTATAATATATAGTAATATAAATCATAGCAAGGCATAGCGCGATATATTTTCTATACAAATTTTTGGGTGACCGCATCATCATCATCATATCAGCCCATAACCATACACGTCCACATAGGCCGTCCGACATAGGCCTCCCCCATACGACGCGTCGTATGGGGGAGGCCTAGTGGCGTCGCGACGCCACAAATAGCGGTCCTGAGCCGCCTCCATCCATCGACTTCCTGCGACCGCTACGATGTCGTCGGTCCATCGAGAGGACGGTCTCCGGGGGACGGGTGACCGCATACGCATTATAATTTATATTTCTATGACGTCACCAAGCTATACGTAATTGCTTGTATTGCTTGCTATAAAGCACGGTATATTACTATATATTATAGCTACGTCTGTGGTACGCTTAATATAGGCTACACCTAAAACTTCTTATCTGCTATATATCTGTAGATTTCTTGTACAACCTGGAAAATAGAAAAACCTGTTTTTTCTCGCTCTTGTCGGATTAACCACCTTCATAGCAATCGAATATTTAAAGTTTTTCTAATTTAGCTACGACTCCACTACTACATATGTATGTAAAAACATAATTACATAGACCGAGCTGGCAATAAAAATAAATGAAGATTTTGTTTTTAGAATAACATTTTTGTTATTCTAAAAACTAGTTAAGCCCTATATTTTTGTAACGCGGAACTTAGTATGCACATTTTTGCACACCTTGAGACTCTTTACAGAAGTTTTTGTCAGTTTATATTGAGACGTAAATTACGTAATTCATGTTTGTAGGTCGGTTGTTTTCTTTTCTTATTTCCATAAGTATGCATTTTAATTACCATA
This sequence comes from Eupithecia insigniata, assembly GCA_947859395.1. Taxonomy (NCBI): domain Eukaryota; kingdom Metazoa; phylum Arthropoda; class Insecta; order Lepidoptera; family Geometridae; genus Eupithecia; species Eupithecia insigniata. Next base: position 5,390,143 of record OX402002.1, read on the forward strand.
ATAAATAACTGGTAAACTTTACGCTTAAAGCGAGACTGTAGGTCTCAAAATTTCATGCATAATTCTCGCTTGAAGATAGGTGATGACGATGATGACATTCGTGCAGTTTAAAGCATCGGGTTGACTTGTTTATCCTACTAATATTGTAAATGTCAAAGTTTGTATGGATGGATTTATGGATATTTGTTACTCTTTCACGCAAAAACTACTGAACCGATTATAGGCTGAAATTTGGTATGGGTATAGTTTGGGACCCGGAATAACATATAGGCAATTTTTTATACCGATAAAACGTGGGCAAAGGCGCGGGCAGCTAGTTTAAAATAAATGGAAGTGTTCACATAAATGACGGCGGCACAATTAATCGTCGTCCACGACTCTTGTTATGACGACAGAACGTCGTGGCGTTATAATGGGAACAGCTGGAGACGATAGTCTAACGATAAATTTACCGGATTTATAGGACATTAAATGTCCTTGCTGTCCTAAAGAATAGCCTCTATAGGTGGACCTATAGAGGAAGTCACGTTTCCTTTATGTCAATGGTAAATTTATCGTTTAACTATCGTCTAGCTGTTCCCATTATAACGAATAATCGATTTTAAACTGCACGACTGTCATCACGACATAGTGGGAACACACTAGCGCCTCCACCCATTTTATTTTATTACGTAAAACAAAGGAATTTTCTAAAAATCATTTAGTTGTTTGTGATAACAATGATAAGTTTTTTTAATGTCTTTGTAATAGTTTTGTTTTGTATAGTTTAGACAGAGATGCGAAATGTGGTATGCGAAAGGTGGTAAGTAAGGGGGCCCAAATAATATATCTCGGGCCCCAAGTCAACCTCGCCTGCACGTGGTGCACTCTGCTGAACAACAAAAGGGGCCCTGGGCAAGTCTTAACTGGGTATTCCCATGGAGGGTTGAAGACAGGCAGGCGGCCGGTCGTAAAAACATCATGCCAAACCCTTTACAACATGAACATACGAGTGGAGAGTGGAAGAAAAATACATGTTGTGCCTACCCTACCTAAGCAGAGCTTGTGTTATGGGTACCAGATGACTTATATACAATACAATAGATTACATAAATATGGTACATAATATATTTTTACTATACACAGAAAAACACAGAACACTCGAACCAAATATTTGCAGATCGTACAAACTTTTGTCCCAAAGCGGGATCGAACCCGCAATCTCCTGCGTCACAGGCGTACCTTAGCCCGCCGCGCCTCATCAGTCGCCAAATTATTATAACAATTATATCGAAGAATTTATATGACAGGCACGTAGCAGGAACATTATTATTGGACCTGCAATTTGCTCATCACTTTGTCGAAATGCCATCGGCGTGGCCTTGTGTTGAGTTATTTATTTATAGTATTCATGATTTATTTGGTCCATAAATAAATATACAGGTCCTGTCAGTAATTTCTTTCTTGAGTTGGTTTGATTTTCATACAGTTTTGTTCACGTTCCTTTGATTTTCAAACAGTTTTGTTCACGTTCCATTATAAAAATAATACCTATCTTTGTCGGTTTGAGTTTAATACAGAGTTTTATAAACCTCAAATTAGTTGTTTTAAAAACTCTTTGTATTTTTTTTGATTATACGACTACTATAAGATGCACATACATACTTATTTTGTTTCCCTCAGAAATGTGCGAAATCTGTTTGTATGCAAATCGAACCATCATAAAATAAACACGACATAGCACAATGTTGTTTTAAACTGCTGTCAGGAATCTGTCCTTGTTTCCGTTCTTTTTGTACATTAATAATAGCTTCATTTTCTGACAAATTGACCATTGTACAAAATACCCAATATACCTTTTACCCTCATATATACACATGCTTTATATGTACATAAGTACATATTATATCAGTATAATTTGATACAAGTTTTGAATTGAAATTGAAATGAGCTTTATTTACTTACACAAAATTATCATAAAATTTTAAGGTGTTTCTATTTCCTACTATGTGCAAGTACCACTTAAGTGGTGAAAGCGTCCTCGGGGTTCTTCTATGCTTCTCTATCCAAAGCTAGTCTGTAGAGTAGAGGCCCTGCTCCAAGTAAAGCTACGTTCACACGGATCGGTTTATTGCAGGATACGGTTTAGTCACAATACAAATTGTATGTATGAGTTCACACGTGCATTAGGTTTTAAGATCTGGGAAATAACCGAATCGGGCAAAACTTGTCATTAGATTTTGCGAAGCATCCTGTTTTGCCGTATTCTGCAAAGAACCGTTCCTACAAAAAACCGATCCGTTTGAACGTAGCGTTCCAGCTACTTTGGCATTGATACAAGTGTTTTGCCTACAGTTATCTAAAGTTCAATAAGTCACCGTACTATCTAATCTGTGGCAGTGGATACAGCAAGTGAACGACAAAAACAAATGAGGTTCTCGTATTCGCACCACTTATACCTACTGTCCGCAACACCTGGCTCCGCGTCAATGAACAGGCAGCCTTAAACACCAAAAGTTCTATTCCCTTACTTCATAGATTTGGAACTATTTCGGTTTTGGTTTGAAAAGGGCTGTTCAGATCGCAGTGCCCCTTAGAATTAGAATAAGATTATGTGTGAAGTTTTCGAAAGGAGCAGTGGGCAAGGCACATAGCTCTTAGAACCAATGGCCGAGGGTCATACATAAGACACTCGATTGGCGACCACGTACCGGAATTCTATACTTATGTCCAGCAGTAGGTAGACGTCGTCGTTGGACTGAGATGTGGTGCTATTATGTGTGATGTGAATTATAAACTTTAGGTCACCTTGCATAAGCCGCATAGTTGAGTAACTCCCGTACATAGTCGCAGCTCTTATTCGTCATAGCAACATACTTGGGTAAACCATGAACTCTCTTTGATGCTATAGACACCAAGAGAGATCAGCCCCCCTAGCACGGGGATTGTTGTCTAGGGTAGACTAGAGAAAAATTCACTTTGATATCGAATGCGTAAATTATTTGAAATTCATTCGTTCAACTTCAATAATGTACGCAATATATGGCGTTGTGACGTCATTATTGTCTATTCTATCATAGAGAACAATCCCCGTGCTAAGGGGGCAGGTACTTTATAAAAGATATTCATCATCATCATCAGCCCATACAGTCCATTGCTGAACAATGGCATCCCCCGTACGACGCCACAAATAGCGGTCCTGAGCCGCCTCCATCCATCGATCCCTGCGACCGCTACGATAAAAGGTATTACTTTATGATATTGGAGAAGTGTGATATAATTGAAGATCACTCACTTAGTATAAGCCGCATAGGTGAGTAGCTCCCGTATGTATTTGCAGCTCTTATGTATCATACCCACACAGTTTGGGCAGACCATACACTCCCTGATGCTGGCCACCGAGAGAGGTCAGGTTCTTTATCAGAGGCAGGATGTGGCCGCTTCTTTGCATTTACAATATAGGAATACTACTGAAGCCCGAATTAAAACTCTACTCACTTAGCATAAGCCGCATAGTTGAGAAGCTCCCGTACATAGTCGCAGCTCTTATGCATCATAGCAACACAGTTGGGTAGACCATACACTCCTTGATGCTGGCCACCGAGGGAGATCAGATTCTTTATCGGAGGTAGGATGTGGCCGCATCTTTGTACAACTGCTCGCCTGCAATAAGACTTATCTTGAACTCAACTTGTTTTATTACCTACCACAAGACTGGGGAAATATTATTCTATGTATACCTAACAAAGATTCACAGGACAGACTCATAAGAATTAAAATCAACGCATGGACAGAGTTTATTCGGAACTAGTTTCTACCTACGGTGTACGCGGGCTTCATTTTTCAAGTGCTATGTATGTTTGTTTTTAATAAAGATTATTATTTATTTATTTTTTATCAACCAACCTATACAAAACAATTAATTTTATGAATACCAAAATTTAAGATTTAGATTTTTTTTATGATAATGCCATTATTTTTAAAAAAATCTGCTGGAATATTTTCAGCAGCCCTCATTAGATTAGAGTTAAGACTGTTTAATAGGAATAACAGATTGCCGGTCTGTTATCATTATCACCTTACTTAGTTTTATATTATTATTAAGATAAAATCCCGTAATTAAAGTAAATGTAATTTTAAGTAAAACTGATCTCAAATTGTTAATTATTATTATAAGTAAATTTAAGCATAATGTCCACCTCTTATAGGTATAGTATAGAAGTTGTCTCATATCAACATCTATTATAAAAGCTTAATATGTTTAATGTTGGTGTACGTTTATTAAATAAATAAATAAACCAAATTTAAGCAATAATTAATGTGATTTGAGAATATATATTCGCGGATAGACTAGAAACTGAAGAATTATGACGAAAGCGGAATCTGACGAAAAGGTCATTAGAAGTTATCCACATCCGTCATTCATGACGAAACTGAACTGAAATTATACAAAAAACCGCTTCTGATGAAAGAGGAATCTGACAGACGTTCTCTAAATCACAATTTTAGTATTGCAATAAAAAAATGGAATATTCATAAGACGAAGCTACTACTGATGATCTCACTGTCATACCTACCTAATCTTTGTATAGTCTATTTACGTACAATTTTATTTAATATTATTTATTATAATAACTTGTGTTACTTTGTAACATAAATGTATAAAAATTTACTTTTCCAAGTGTACCAACATTATCTGGAATAAATGAATACAATACAACATTTATATAATAGTGTGAAGCGTGATGCTAAGCCTGCATACATAATAATTTGATAAAACGAGGAAACTTAACAAAGAAAAGCAAACACAAACAATGATATGAAACTATGAATTCTGTGGTTGTTATTAAGTGTAAAGCCACTTGTATGGCTTTTATAACATGGTTGTTCCTACTATGGTACAGGATGGGCCATGAATTCGTTAACATTAGAAAAAAATATATTAAAAAAACTATTGGACATATATTAAAAACATGTATTTACCAGATAGCATAATAAAGGAAAATTATTTTTGTAAATTAACATCTTCTAGAAAAAAATAGATAAGAAATAGGTGCGATCCCACGGTCTGCAAAAGTCGAGACTGATGCTTAGAATACAAAATTCGAGACTGATATCATGAATGATAATCATTCATTAATGATAATTCATTAATCATCAATTAATGTGATTTGAGAATATATATTCGCGGATAGACTAGAAACTGAAGAATTATGACGAAAGCGGAATCTGACGAAAAGGTCATTAGAAGTTATCCACATCCGTCATTCATGACGAAACTGAACTGAAATTATACAAAAAACCGCTTCTGATGAAAGAGGAATCTGACAGACGTTCTCTAAATCACAATTTTAGTATTGCAATAAAAAAATGGAATATTCATAAGACGAAGCTACTACTGATGATCTCACTGTCATACCTACCTAATCTTTGTATAGTCTATTTACGTACAATTTTATTTAATATTATTTATTATAATAACTTGTGTTACTTTGTAACATAAATGTATAAAAATTTACTTTTCCAAGTGTACCAACATTATCTGGAATAAATGAATACAATACAACATTTATATAATAGTGTGAAGCGTGATGCTAAGCCTGCATACATAATAATTTGATAAAACGAGGAAACTTAACAAAGAAAAGCAAACACAAACAATGATATGAAACTATGAATTCTGTGGTTGTTATTAAGTGTAAAGCCACTTGTATGGCTTTTATAACATGGTTGTTCCTACTATGGTACAGGATGGGCCATGAATTCGTTAACATTAGAAAAAAATATATTAAAAAAACTATTGGACATATATTAAAAACATGTATTTACCAGATAGCATAATAAAGGAAAATTATTTTTGTAAATTAACATCTTCTAGAAAAAAATAGATAAGAAATAGGTGCGATCCCACGGTCTGCAAAAGTCGAGACTGATGCTTAGAATACAAAATTCGAGACTGATATCATGAATGATAATCATTCATGATATCAGTCTCGACTTTTGTATTCTTCTAAGCGAACACCGAAATTTTCGAATTCTCGGCTGACCGACCGTGACCGTGGGCCCGTGACGTGGGATCGCACCTATTTCTTATCTATTTTTTCTTTTAGATGAGTCTGTGTCTTTGGTTTATTGATGTAGACACTGCTCTTTAAATAAGCTGACAAAAAGAAGTCTGCTGGGGATAAATCTGGACTCCTCGGGGGCCATGGGATGTCACCTCAGCTTTTCAAGAAAAAAACCCTTTAACACCGATAGGGACTCGTTAGATGTGTGATATGCGGCTCTATCTTGCTAAAACCACGTCTTACGATAGTAGACAGCAAATTACAGTAGCTGTGGTTTCAAGAACCCCTTGATCACGTCTAATATGGATCACGTCGAACTGACGCGGAAATTTATCTGCAATATCTCTTCGCTCGGAGAAGACTATGGGCCGCCGGTTTGCTTCACATTTAGTGTCGATCCCATCTCTTTGAACTTCTTCATCCATTTCTTTATCAAAGGAGCACTTGGACACTGATTCTAGTCACGAAAATTATATTCAACGCGAAAGAAGCGTCTCACAGTATTGAGAAAACGATAGTTTAAATAAAATTGTTTTACACAAAAGGCACGCTACTGTCCCGTAAAGCTATCCATTGCTGAAAAATTCCCTGAAACAAGCTAGCGATGAGACCCCTCCTCCTACCCCGCACGGCTTGCATTCGCACGGGATATAAGATTTAAATGTTAACTAATTCATGGCCCACCCTGTATAAGAAAACAAGGTATGCTCTTCTGAGACTCGATGGTCACGTGGGTGTCGCCAGGCTACGTCATCGACGCCATCGGCGAATGAGAAGACGACTCTGTTTCCTGGTGATACCAGTAGCGTACAATCGTAACTCCCCGAGCTCCTGTTTGACTGATTTAACAAACATAATTGACGATTGTTTGTTTATTGATTTTTCAATTGATCCTTTATCACATTGTTTCCCAACTTTACATTTTGTTGAAATACAGTGGCAACTGGACAGTGACGTCACCTGGCGACACTCTCGGAAGAGCATACCTTGTTTTGTTATACCATGGTTCCTACTAATATTAAATGTCAATGTTTGTAAGTATGGATGTTTGTTCCTGTTCCACGCAAACTACTGAACTGATTGGGCTGAAATTGGGTACCTACATATGTGTATAGTTTGGGACCTGGAACACCATATAGGCTATTTTTCATCCCGATAAAACGCGGGCGAAGGCGCGCGCAGCAGCTAGTGTACCATAATAAGACACAATAAATAAATGAATAATACAAGTTACTTACAAGAACTGAGCACCTTGAGAAAAGCCAATAGCATTGAAACCCCCAGTTAAGTGAGAATCCTTTGACAATTTATCACATGCATATTCAACTTGTTTATTTGGTGACATAAAGTAGCCATTCTCCAAATCCTCCACGGGTGAATCACCAATCCTGAGGGAGTTTATGTAGACTCCAGGAATTTGCTTCTCCAAGAACACTTTGAACCCACCAAGACTGATAGTGTTGCAGCATGTGTCTCCTGTAATTTATGTAACATGAGAATATGTCACCATCAGTTTAAATTTACCGCTTCCCATCAGGTGAACAGCACGCTTGACTGCTACCTTGGTGGTATAAAAATTATAATAATTTTTGATTAAACGAACTTACCTGTACTTGCAGTTCTATCATAATTATATGAAGTGCTTTGTTCTTCGAGAGTCACCTGTAAGAATATTTTGTTATCTATTTAACTTGTCATTGTTTTACTGATGTGGAATGATGATAGCTGGATCTACTACTACAAGTTAAATATATAATAAAATATTCTTACAGGTTCCTCATCTCAAAGAACAAAGCATGATGTATAATTCAGATAAACTATTAACCTCTCAGGGATCTCCATGAGAATACAAAGTACTTCCCTCAAGGATCATGCAAACAAGTTGACACTCCTTATTGAATGAATCAGATTCATGTGATGCTTGGTAGGACATACTAATGGACCGGATCCAGTGAATGTAATCTTTGAAGGGTTAAATTCAATTCTTAATAAAATGAACTGCATTTCAAAGTATGGGTAGGTACTTAGGTAGTATGTAGGTACTAGGTACCTAATGTATGTATCAATAATTAATTATTACATTTAAACAGGATCATTAGGAACCAGAGGAAACAATTTATTTTACAAAGGTAGGTATTCTGTTGTTTTCCTGGAGTACAATCTCAGTCTTCAAATCCAGAGAGAATAAGTTTATTCTGGGAAAGTGTACTACTCTCACTATCTTAAGCCACATCTTCACATTCGTGAGATGGTTTACCTTAATACAATAAAACAAAAATAATAAATACATTTGAATAGCATGTATTTTTTTTTTATATATATGTAATCGATAACGTAACATGTACATATGTAGTCAGAATGAATTCATATCCAGAGAGAATATGTGATATTAGCTAACATTTTTATTGTTTGAAAATGAAATATTTACATAATGCTTCATGGCACTTGAGTTTGTTTACAATTAGTTTAGTATTAGAATATATCTTTATTAAAGAATATCTATCTTTATTATATTAGTAGGTAGATGAGAGAGATTTGTTGTAGTTAAAATATTCTAAATAGTTCGGACAGAATTGAGAATTTTTCAGAGCCTCCATAAAGTGAACTAGGTATTTATAGATAGAAATCTTGATGTAGTCTTGTTATCATCAGGTAGGTACTTACCCATTCCATGCCACAAAACAATCGGAGTAGGACCCGCTATTATTGTTTTGATAAAAAACAATAAAAATAAAAGCCGCAAACTCATGTTAACTTTGATCAATTTGATCATAGAAATGCAAAGAATTGAATAGGTGTACTTATGCGTAATGTATTCAATATTCCACCCTCACTTTGATAGCACTTTCGTGAAATATTAAACACTGATTTTATCTTGGAAAGCCACCGATACGCGGTGCGGAACACGAGCGCGAAATAAACAAAAACCAAAAACAAATAATTCAACTCAACATTTTCCTTTGCTTGTCAGCTGGAGGAAACGGAAACTATTTTTGATAGTGACAGTGTCTAGGAAAGTCTAGGACAAATAAAGTTCTACCAACTGAATAAAAACAATCAGTCAAGCGCGTGTAAGCGCGGTGGGCATTGAATTTAGTTTTTCTAGATTCCGCTAGATGGCACTGACAACAAATTTATGTTGCAAGCAAAGCTATCACTACTCCATACTAGATGTCAGAATAAGTTCTCCTAATTTGGTGAAGTCGGTAGAGTCAGGTAGAGCCTATATTTCCCTGTTCAAAGAGAATAACACTACATTTTAATTTGTTTAGCGAAGCTAGGTTTCATAAAAATCACATTTACTTAGTTATTTAGTGCCTTGGATAGGTAAGGTACTTAAATTTTATTTTCTGCCTTACTCCTGATTTTGTCTTATCTTCTGTGTAGTACCTTTCCCTTTCTGGAAGGTAGGCACTTCTATAGCTTAAAAGCAGGCCCTTCTGCCATCCAATACGTAAGAAATGTACATTATTATTATTATTTAGGAATGGAGGTTCAATATAGTCAAGCAACCCCCAAGGCGGTTCAGCATTTTCGTTTCCTAAAGTTTTCTATGTTTCTAGTTTTCACGTAAGGAATAGGTAGTATTAGACTCTGCCAACGACTTCGCACGTTTTTTTCTCGGGATGATAGGTAGTCTATGTGCTTCCCCCGAATACAATCTATCCCTCGCCTAGTTAACCGTTTTGGCTTGAAACGTTAGCAGAGGACATACAGAATTACTTTCGCATTTATATTTTTAATGTCATAAATCAATGCTATGGCATAGAAATAACCTTCGAACGTTTCTATAAAAACAACTCGTGCAAAGCCGCGGGTAGAAACGTATACCTATAGTTGAGTGATAAATCTGAAACTGATGACTGAATTTTTTTCATTAATTATTTATACTAATATTAATAAATAAAATACATACACGTGTGTTTAGCATTACATTTTATTCAGTAACAAGGTAGATATCTGCTTGCAAAAATACCTACTAATATTTTACGGAAAATACCAAAATGACACATTCTTTGCGTTTGCTAAAAATCGATTAGAATCGACTGAAAAATATATTATTTTCTTCGTTTTATTTTCTGTTGAGATATGTAGGTATCAAACAAGTAGGTACCTTTCTCTTTCAAAGATTTTTATAATCACTATAAATAGGTACTATAATTAACCGTCTATGACGACCTCAGCTTGAAGTTCTTTCGTCGTTATAGTTAACAGATCTATCAAAATAATCAATAGACTTATAATTGGTGACTTTTCAAAATCTTACAAACTAAAACTTATCTACAACTTACTTATCAATCTATTACAATATGTCATCACAGTCTCGAGGAAATCACTTAAATTTTAACCACGTTGGACTGAAACTGAAATAAAAATATGCGGATAATGTACTAGGTAGGTTAAACCTATGTGAACCCAATTTAATACCTAGTTAAGTTCCAATCTTATTATTTTAGATTCAAAGGGCTATATCTTTTACAAGAATTATAAACACATAATTATAATCAAAAATACAATTATCGAAGTATAATCGATCCGCTGACATAATGACGTCTTTCAAAATGGCGGGCGACCAACGTGATTATAACTATCTATAAACTTAGACATACCATTTACTTTAATCGGAGCTACCTAGTAAGGGATAAACTATATTTACACGCTTTCGTACGGCTTGCGTTTTAAAATTAGAAAGTTGTTCGTAGGATAAAATTGTTATTCAAAAAACATTTCTAATGATCTTTTTCGACCTTGACGTTTAAAGTCTAAAACTGGTTTCTGATTTGGAGACATTCGGTGATATGCGACTTTGTGCGTTAAGTAGAGCTTATTATACTAGAAAATTGTACGAAATTGTGTAAAAAGTTAGACTTTGGATGCTCATGACTACGACGATTAGTATTAATACTTACCTACCCACCTACGTCAACTAATTTAAGACTAATAAGGCCACAAAATCCACATACTAGCTACCAGTCACAAAAGAGTCCCATTTGCTCGATATTGTCGAATAAGTGTCCAATAAAATCAAGTTTTATCAATGCTTTTCGTCAATTCTAGCTTTTTAGACTCTAAATTTTTCTAGAAAACAGTTTAAACTCTTTCAAACAGTTTTCTAGTAATTAAATAGAGCAAAATGACTCAAACTCTATCAGAACTAGATTTAAAAGCCTCAATTCAAGGCTTTTCACGAGCACAATCGACCATCGACGTTCAAGATACAATTCCCAATCTTTGCCTAATTTAGAGCTTCAATAGGTTTGTTACATTAAAACCGGCGGGGGAAAAATATGACTTTCGATTTCATCGACCGTGCGGTGTACCTCGCAGATCATGTTTCCTATAATATCCTCATGGAATCGGTGTGCTTCAGAATATTGTGCTCTATGCTCCTCATTTTACGCGCTTCGAAGAATGAATCCGAGTCGGATGAGTCAGATTCTCCTTGTATGTTGTATGCCCTGATTCTTCTAGCTCTGGTGTCAGAGTCGTAGGCCAGGCTGTGGTTGATCTTCGACCTGTAGGGTAGTCTGTAAGGTGTGCTGCACTGTACATCAGACATTGATCTGATATGTCTTCTATCTTTGGACTGCTTTGTGAGGGTGAACTCCATGTTGCTTGATTCTTCTATCGACCTGTAAAGAAGGAAAAAGGAAGTTAGATCATGTTTATTGTAGAGATGAGTCCGGTATTCAATAACTAACTCAGTACCTGTTAGCATGGTCCTAAAATATCTAAAGCCATTGTAAAATCCGCATACCGCTAGGGAATAACTGTGCAAAGCGAGCATCGCGCCTAACCGGACCATGAACCATAACTACCCAACGTTTCAATACCTATACTTACCTAACTATCATCTACGCATAGGTACTAGCGGACCGTTCACCCGTAAAGTTATGTAGCTGCAACAAGTATTTGGTATTTGTAACCAAATCGGTTAGAAATATATTGGGTAGAAATCAGGACAGGTATAAAGTATTGTAACGTTATTGGGTACCAGTTAGTACCAGCGGTATTGAAATAAATTACCCAACTAATAACCGGTAGCCAAAATATCCAATAACTCCCATCCTTAGTTTTTTGTACCGACAACAATATGTTGACTACACTATTGTATTGTATGTCGTCATACCATTATGTATAGAAGTAATGTTTTAAATAAATACAAATATAAATATGTTAATGTCATACAATCTGTAGCACAGCGGTCGTAAATAAGTAGGTATGGTTTACTACCGATTATAATAACAATACCAAACAGTAACCACCTTGTCACGTATATTAGTCACGTACCGAGTTGCACTATGAACCGCGTGTTTCTGGATCGCGCGGTCCGAAGTCTCGAATGGAGTGCTCGCTCGTTTTTGGACTAATAATTGTAAAGCAAGAACCCTTTGTTCGGTCTGGTTCGGTTTAGAAACGACTGGGTAGAAAATATTCCCATATAGAATCGATAGTTTGGCTTCTGTATTCTGAACGTAGGTAACTTTATAATTATTAAGAATTTTGGCCTTATTACCGGGTGTTCTGGGTATTTTCTATATCTAATAAAAAAAAAACTATGTTATATATTGTATTATGTATATCAATCATCTAGTATCCATAATACAAGCTCTACTTAGCTTGGGGCTAGGTGATGCTGTGTCATCCACACAGCATCACCTAGCTAGCCCGCATTATTTATTTATTTATTTATAACAAGCTGCTTATTATTATTAGTTTGCCATCGACATGCCTGGTATTGTAATAATCCTAATATTATTAATGCGAAAGTGTGTTGTTTGTTTGTAATTCTTCACACCCTAACTCAGCAACCAATCGACTTGATTTTTGGCATAGAGTTAGTTGAAGGATGGAGAGTAACATAGGCTATTTTGGTCCTGGTAAAACATTAAATTCCCATGGGAGATTAACGGGAATAAACATTTTTATCCCCCTAGAAATGTGAATTCGAATTTAACGCGGTTGAAACCGCGGGGAACAGCAAGATAAAAATATTTTGGTTGAAAAATCACGTGAAAAAGTTATTAGCTACTTCAAAAAATTAAGAGATCGCGTTGAAGTATTTTGTATTAGAATTTTCTTAACTGTCTTGAATTTTGGTACATCTATAGTTTTTTTTACATAGCTGGAACATGTTGGAGAATAGATAAATAAATATAAAACTGTCTATGAGCCATAATTCTCATATATAGGTACATATATAAACTACGTTATGCTTATTATGTGAATAACACACTTGTGTAGGTACTTTAGATGTCCTGTGTCCCATGGCTAGTCTCTCTCTCTGCTAAGACTGGCCACCGTGTCCTGTTAAGAGGACATCATCATCATCATCATTTGATAATATCTAACCATACTTATGTATACATACGTACCGAATTGTATATAACCTACAACTCAAATTAAAACAAATCTTTAGTTTGAATAGATACTACACGCTCGTAAGAATTGTACAACACAATAGCTGTTAGACAAAATAACACTACAATACATATAACATTAGAATCACAACAACATTCATTAGTGTTATATAATTTAATAACATTACAATCTTAAATGCGGAGGCTGCCATCTTTGATGACGAAGACGCAGATTGTATGGGGACACCTGAGGAACCAATTTTTGTCCACAAGCAGGGTTTTTATAATATACTTTTATAAATATTTTTGTAAGGACACCCCTTAAAATTAATTAGTTATCCAGGAATCTGATAAAATTGCCGTATTAAATAAAAATTAACTTGAAAAACTATCTTTCCTCCAATCTTCCATCCTTTGTTAAAGAAAGCGTATATATTAATTTATTCCAGCGTAAACAAAAATTATTTTTAGCGTAAAATATTTTTTTAGCGTTGTTTAATGTTATCTTGTACCTACTGATCAAACAAATGAACATTCTAACCTTCCCGTTTGTGGACTGCAAAACAAATGATTAATTGTAAACAAACTTCAGCTAATGGATGTATCGCATCTTAGGAATTTTAATGGTAAAACATCAGCAAGTTCAGGGCTTAATATTATTATACTGTGAACTAACTAAGGCAGACCTATCCGTTTGATATTTATTACCAGTAAAATTGTTTATAGCTGGTGAACGATTTTATGCTACCTACTCGTACTTCAGTATTATTATTATTTTTGTATGTTACGTGATATTTCAGCTAATTTTGAACCGATTTTGAAAATGATTTCATTTTTGTATAGAACGGTTCTGAAGTGACCCCTTATTTTTTTTTATCCCTAGACGATTAGTATTTATCTCTCAAAACTTAAAAACAGTGTTAAAGGGAATTTGTAGTCGGTTTATCGTTTTTTAAAACACGACAAATTATGTTATAAATGCTTGGGTTCCCAAGCAGTTATAACAACAAGCCTGTCTCCAGTAGTGGACTAAATTATAGTCCAATGATGATGACAACTACTTGATTTAAAACTATTTAAAAAAAATATTTATCAGAAACTTAAGATTAATTACTTTACTGGATACTAAAAGTTACCTAGGTCCTTATTGACTTTACCTAGAAAGATGACGTAGTATACTTTAGGTATACCCATACACATATATAGATATCACTTTTGCCTAAATAAATAGTTATATCTGAATGTTTTTGTATGAAATGGTAGGTACTCTAGCTAGGCGAGAGCGGCTCACCGGAGAGCTTTTTAGTGGGTATTACGTCCTTGTCAGGGCGTCGAGTCCCACATAATTCTGGTCCCCCCCAGACAAGTTTATCAGTAAACGAATTTCCTAGCCGAATAAAAAAAAAAGATACTCTAGCTAGATAATCATTTTGGTTTGTGAGGACGGCATTGTAATTCTGCGACACAGTTTTAAACTTCTGCGGATGACATCGCTTTACAAAACTACTTCTGTTCCATGTACGATTAAACGATTTTTTTTTAATTTTATATATAACTAGCTGCTACCTGCGGCTTCGCACGCGCTTTTCATGTACCCTATGTCCGATACCATCTACCTCACTGCCAAGCATTAAGATCCGTTCAGGCGTGAAAAAGTAACATACAGACAGATAGACGTAGTTACTTTCATAATATTATAAATAGGTAGGATAACTATATCAGTCACATATACTCTAGCTCTAGTACATTGATAAGAACATTGCAATAATTAAAATCATTAGAAAATGTCAGAGTTATGATAAACATGAGACAAACCGTTGATCTGTTAGACCTTGAGGGTTGTAAGGAAGTCTGCTGGCGAGGTCAAAGAGAAACTATATTTTGCTGTTCCTGACTGCTTAACCTATTACAATTAACCTCCAGAATCCCGTAAGATCGAAGTCTATGGGCTCTGTCTGCATAGTTTTCGAAAAATTTAAAAGTTTTAGTTTCCTTGCATGGGAACATTTAGCGCCTTTTTCTAGTCTCGCTAGTATTATTATTTGCCATATATGTACCTACTGTTTATTTTATCAGAAAATTAAGAAACCTGCGGCGTCTCTAACGGATAGAGAGGAGCTTCTTTCTTAATATGACCATAAACAAACAAAGTGGTAATTAATCTATGGTATGACAGAGATCCAATCTTATTCTTCCAGCTCTTCCAGTCTATGGTTTCTTCTTTGTTTCGTGGCTTTTGCGATTATTTGCCACACTTTTGCCAATGTTGTATTCGTTTCTCTCTTCCATCTCAGCAATTGAACTTTTCGAATGATTTTTCAGTGATTCGTTGATAACTTTGACAAGTCTGTCGTAGGTGCTTAATACCTAAACGGAAACTTTTTCGTTTTGGTATTGTACAAACTCCAAATCCTAATCTCTATGGCCAATTCATATACCTACTAGCCACTCTGAGCACCTCGTCTCTATGTGTTTATAAAAAAAATATTCTGCTAGTTAAATACATGTTTAATTTGTGCAATTGAAACGTAAACCCCACGAAGTTAAACCAATAATGTATTTATATAATTAGGTATGATTATTCTTAGGATTACATAGTGTCATAGGTCTATTACGAAACTCTACAATAATTTAGCTGTGGCCAGGATTTTGTATAAAATGGTATATAATATTTTATAAGATAATAACAGATTCAATAGTAACAGATCAGTCAGTGTTTGGCTAAAAGCTCTTTAAAATATAAGTATTAAATAAATAATTCTTTAATCCGGTTTTTCCTGCCACAATAATATAATATGTAAGTACCCTTACCTATTTTACTAGATAAAGAAAAAACAGAATGCATAATTTGGGTAAGACTCAAAATAAATAGGTCAACAACCAAGTCTGTTATGGTTAGGGCTTACAAAACACCACCGATATGATATTGAGCACGGGGGACTCTCCCCCTTATCCAGCCCATGGCGGCCAAACGACTGTTTACGAGGAAGTTCAAGGTTTGTTGAAGGCTATTCAATGTCAGGGATTTTGGTTATGTTGATCTGCGTAATTTTCTTGGTTTAATGGCTGTGCGTCGATCAGACGCAACATTGAACATTGAAGTCATGAAATTACTGTATTTCAATGTAGTCTAGTATCTGAAAGATTGTTCACCTGTTTTATAAATGTTTTAATACTTGGGTACAATAAAATTAATGTCGCTGAAACTCCAGTCACGATTCACATGACGTAGGAAAATTCCAAAAAGTTGTCATTAATCTAGGCATATATCATGAATATACAACAAATAGTAATTATAATTACTTGCGACTCTAAATCAAATATTATGCTATCAAGAAACGTGGTGTAGTTTATCAAATATTTACATATGACCATAGATGAAGGATTTTGTCCATGATATGACGTAGGTTCACATTCATCTAGAATTTCTATTTTGGTGCATCGGAATTTTCCTTAGCTCTCATTAAATACTACTAAAATGCTCCAAGATGGTCTGATAACGAAGATAATGAGGGCATCAGCCAGCCAATCAAGATAATGTTATTTACTTTTAATCTCTCGTGACATTGTTTGCCTCCTTTTCCAGTTTCCAAATTATTTCTTCAATCGCCATTCTAGTTGGCATTTTTGTATTGGTTCTAGTTTGAAAAATAGCCAGAAGAGTAGCTATAAACCACCATATTCAGTACCCACCTTTTAACCGAATCGAAAACTGGTCTGGTAACTTTATTAATCGATCGAATGGTGTAGCACGACAATCGACATAAGCCGATTTTAAAATAGAACAAGAGCCATAGACAATGCTCTCAATGGTTCCCGTGGTTCTCATAGACAGTGACAATACGACCAAGATCATTATAAAAACAAATCAATAGGCAAGTACGGTCTACGTGTGTTAAATGATGGTTGTAGACGCAGATTTGACGTAAGGTACTCATTTCAATAACCTATATCCGATTGGTTTTATTTAGCTTATAATAAGTTTAGCAACATAATAATTAGTATTCTTGCTGAAAATACAATGGCCTCATCAAATAACTTCAGGATAACTTTGTTTTTGATATGTACCTTTATATATCCTAGATTAAGAATTTTACCTACAATACAATGCCATTGAATTAGCAGCGAGTTTTTACTCTATGTGCAATGCTAAATTATAAATGCGAAAATGTGGATGTACTGGATATTTTTTAGATAACTCTTCACACCAAATTACAGAAAGAATACACCAGGTTGAAATTTTGGAAAGGTGTAGGTACCTAGGTAGTTCTTGACTTATGAAAAAATTATAAATTGACTTGTAAAATAGATTTTTCACGTTATTGGTACTGTTTTAAATATGTTTAGTGTTAACCTACCTCGCAACATAAAACTGATAGTACCTACTAGGTATATTCTTGATCTTCAACTTGGATCTTGAAAACGAGCGACACGAAACAAAACAACGTGAAAATTTGGCAGAACACCAGAGAACTAAATTGACTATTTATAAGCAAGGGGCCTAATTCCACAACTAGCAACACACAAAGTTTTCAGATGTTAGCAAGATTATTAATAATCTTTACAGTAGTTGAGAGAAAAAGCTAAGAAATAAGGCTGTGTAGAAATAATATTTTCAATCAAACTTTTTCCTTTGACTGTACATTATTTGACTCGACACGAATAGATTTTGAGAGATGATAGATTGGAAACCATCCAATCGATGGACCGACGACATCGTATCGCTCGGAGGGAGTCGATGGATGGAGGCGGCTCAGTACCGCTATTTGGTGTTTCGTATGGGGGAGGCCTTTGTCCAGCAGTGGACGTGTACGGACTGATATGATGATGACGAATAGATTTTTCCATCCATTTCGAGGGCGGTCCCAGTCGCAGAAAGAAAAATAATAAAATTTAATCGATCCAGCGAGTGGGACCGCGGTCCCAGTACCTACTGGTCCCAGTTGACGAAAGCCTCGGGTTAGAAAATAGTAACAGTGACCGTTTTGTTAGAATAGACTAGAGGCGTTCAAAAAAATTCCATGATCAGCAAATAGGTAATGGCGACCATTGTAAGTCATTTGCTATGAAACTTTTGTCTATTACCATGCAAGCGATTAATTAATAAATATCAACATAATGTCGATAGACTCAACGACTATTGTTCCCAATTTTCGTTTAGGATGGGTCCTTAAGAATACATGAATACCTTACTACTAGCTACATTGCTTTACACCTCTTTCTCAAAAAGTGTGTCATTATAGCGTAGCTTAGCGGGCGTAAAACTTGAGTTTATGCCCTAGGAATTACAAGGATTTTTTTCTTTTTATTTTTTATGTGAAATCATCAACTCGTACCATGACATCGTCGTTTTGCATAAAGACTCGGCTCTTTGGTGTTCCGTTTACAAAAAACATGATGCATTTCATTTGAATTTGAAAATGGAACTGAACGTGGTCGTGAACGGAAGATTCTTGGTGGTGATTCATCCTCTATGTATAAACGATACATTCGTTTATAATGAACGGAGTGGTTTTATCCTCATTGCCTCCATGGTAAAATGCGTAGATAGATAGGTACTTTGCGTTGCGCGTAACGAAGACACAAAAAAGTTGTTACTAGCGCGAAATATCTGGAATATTTTGTATCATCATCATCATATCAGCCTTTCCACTGCTGGACATAGGCCTCCCCCATACGACGCCACAAATACATATTAGGTTGGGGAAAAAGTCTTTTCGCATTATAGTATGTATGAACTCGTAATAAAATCTCTTTGGCTATACTATTTGTATCTGGCTGGTTTTGGTAACATTAAAAGTTTAAATTTTAAAGAACATAATTCCAAATTCAAATATAGAAAATGTGTGATATTTATTTGTTTTTTGTACTGTCAAGATGAGTGAATCTAATGAAGAAATTCGATACATTTTAAAATTTTACTACAAAAAAGGTAAAAATGCAACGCAAGCCGCGAAAAAAATTTGCGATGTTTATGGAGTGAGAGATGCTAGTGCAGTGTCTGTGAGAGTAGCACAAATTTGGTTCAAGCGTTTTCAATCCGGAAATTTTGATGTCAAAGATGCACGTCGCTCTGGTCGCCCTGTTACGGATAAAATGAATGCCATTTTTGAAAAAGTGGAGCGACGTAGCTGAGGAACTGGGAATTGACCACAAAACAGTTTTGGCGCATTTGAAAAAAACTGGGTACACAAAAAAGCTCGATATTTGGGTACCTCACGAGCTCACTGAAAGAAACCTAATGAACCGTGTACTCATTTGTGATTCTTTATTACGACGTAATGAAAACGAATCATTTTTGAAGAAGCTGATAACAGGTGATGAAAAGTGGATCACGTACGACAAGAATGTGCGAAAAAGGTCGTGGTCAAAGGCCGGTCAGGCTTCACAGACTGTGGCGAAACCCGGGTTAACTCGCAACAAGGTGATGCTGTGTGTGTGGTGGGATTGGAAGGGCATTATTCATTATGAGCTGTTACCACCAGGCAGGACCATCGTTTCTGAACTCTACTGCGAACAACTGATGAGATTAAAGCAAGAAGTTGAGAGAAAGCGGCCGGAATTAATCAACAGAAGGGGTGTGGTTTTTCATCATGATAACGCTAGACCTCACACATCTTTAGCCACTCAGCAAAAATTAAGAGAGTTTGGCTGGGAGGTGTTAATGCATCCGCCGTATAGTCCTGACCTTGCACCT
The DNA here is from genome assembly GCA_947859395.1 of Eupithecia insigniata. Classification (NCBI taxonomy): domain Eukaryota; kingdom Metazoa; phylum Arthropoda; class Insecta; order Lepidoptera; family Geometridae; genus Eupithecia; species Eupithecia insigniata. The sequence continues at coordinate 5,410,248 of OX402002.1, forward strand.
TCAGATTTCCATCTGTTTCGGTCTCTTCAGAATTCTTTAGGCAGTGTCAGGTTAACATCACGAGAGGACTGTCAAAACCACCTGTCGCGGTATTTTGATCAGAAGTCCCAAAATTTCTACAGCAATGGGATCATGTCCCTACCTACAAGATGGCAAAAAGTTATAGAACAAAATGGTACCTAAATACTTTAGATATATGTAAATAAACTATATTAAAAAATGTTTTGAATTTTCTTAACAAATGCGAAGAAACTTTTTCCCCAACCTATTATATATATATTTTACTACAAATTCAACTGAAGGAGAAAGAGTCATCAAGCGAAACAGGCGACACTTAAGTTTGTAATAGGTATGCAAATGGAACACAAGGGATATAATGATTCTAGTATATGATTTTTTTTATTATTTGCTTAGGGTGTCTTTTGTGTCACAGTGGCCATGGTAGGCCTAAAGTGGTCGCTACTTCGAGTGTTCACCCTTGGAAGCTAGTATATGTTACGGTCGTCCGTCTGTTTATCTGTTACGGTGAACGTAACAGATAGAACGTGAAGTAGAGAAGTGAAAATGGTAGATACCTATGCAATAATTTACGCAGGTAAGTTTTGATTGTTTTATTTTCTCGCAACCGAAGTGAAAACTAGAGTTTTTCACTCGGGCGAAAACCCCCAATACTTATAGATACCTACTTATTTAAAATTTAGAAAATAAACAATTAGCTACATTCATCATGATGATGATGATTTGATTTATTTTCTAAATTTTAAATAAGTAAGTATATTATTTAAAATTTAGAAAATAAACAATTACAATACTTATAGATACCAATTTATTTAAAATTTAGAAAATAAACAATTACAATACTTATAGATACCTATTTATTTAAAATTTAGAAAATAAACAATTAGGTACATTACAAACTACTATTTCGAAACTAGGTATGAATGATTAGGTACTTAATCATACTTTAAATAATAAAATATTTGTTTTCCTGCATCACCATATTTTCCCCAATCATCATGTTTTATCATTATATTTCTAGAAACAGCTAGTTATCAACATTTTCCCCAGATGTATCTTGTTTTGTCTTTTAACTTTGCCTCATGTTTATCAATAGGTCAAAGATGGCTCGAATGATTGGAACCAGACAAGACAAAGATCATTAAAATACATATAATGATAATATGAATGAGTCACCGTCTGTTTTATATCTGAAATAGAATTATCTGAACAGCCTGTTGTAAGTTGTTGTAGGACTTCGTAATTATTATGTTAGAAATATTTATTTGGGTTTGTTGAAATTTGACGTTTAATTGTAAATACTAAGACCCGAGTTCACCAAAAGATGGTTAAATTTTAAACGGTTGTTTTGACGTTTTTGACAGATGTTTTCATACAGTAAACGTCAAAATTAATAGACGAAGCTGCTTAACTTTCCAATTATTGTCTATGTAAGTATAAATAAATTTAAAAAAAACTAGCGCGATGTAATTTTTTTTTCAAACAATTATCCACGCTGACGTCGCTGCGTCGTCGTCGCAAATCCAGGCCTTCAGTATACGAAAAACAAAAGAGGATCCCGCCAGATTTTAATAATAAAAGCTGGCGCGATCCTCTTTTGTTAAAATTATAGTTTACGTATATGTGCCGTGGTCATTTCTAGGTAACTTTGTGATTTAGCATCCTTTCTTACGTGCCCTGGCTATTACTACTGCTTGTATATATATTGTGAAATGGTCATTGATATAGAGATAAAGTTCCATACAATATTAGAATTGATTAAGTATAAGAGTTTCAGTTAAGTTCTTTTCTTTCTTATTTTCTTTCTTCAATGATGATGGGAACAAATATTTAATAAATAACATAGAAAGAAAAATCTGTCCAAATTCAATTTCGAATTGGATTTAATAAAGCAGTTGCAACGGATCAATGATCCGTTGGTAACATTTTGTGAGATCAGATGCAACCACAAACTGATTATGATCAGATGGGAATAATCCTATATTATATACATATATATTTAATATACTAATATAATGAATGTCAAAGTTTGTGAGTGGGATGTTTGTTCCTCTTTCACACAAAAACGACTTATCTGATTTGGCTGAAATTTGGTATACGTATAGTTTGGGACCTGGAATAACATACCTATAGGCAATTTTTAGCCCGATAAAACGCGGGCGAAGGCGCGGGCAGCGTCTAGACCTACTTCCTACTAATATTATAAACATTTAACAGATATTTGTTACTCTTTCACGCAAAAACGACTGAACTGATTGGGCTGAAATTTGGTATGCGTATAGTTTGGGACCTGGAATAGCATACCTATAGGCTATCGTTTACCCCGATAAAACGCGGGCGAAGGCGCGGGCAGCATTTAGTATTTAAAATTTGTACACGAAATACTGAGTGAACTCTAAATAAAAATCAAGGTTTCAGTACGTGATATTTTGACGCCTTGACGAGTCACAAGAGACTTTGGACCTGCCAAAGTGTGACGCGAGACTTGTCTATATCGATCATAAATTCTTTGTACACATACTATCGATGCTTGGTTTCTTCCACACTTTCTTTTAGCTCAGGTTGGTTGGCTCAGGTTGGTTTTGTCAATATTCAATGGAATTATTCATATATACGCTCACAAAGGACGCTATTTACAAAGTGGATTTTAAACAATAATTTTACATAGATTATGATTAGTCAATCTATGTACAATAAGTAAGTAATTCAATTATTTTCTGTGTAGGAAAAATCATGCGTAGGTATTTTTTATGTTGTGGTTACGTTTTCAGAATAAAACTGGGTGCCTACTCGGAAAAGGAAAATCGAAGTTTCTTTTTCGTTTTTATGCAAAACCAACTCTTATGTCGCTTGCGTAAGATTAGCGTTTGCACGAAAAATTATCAGAAACTTCGATTTCGTTTTTACGAGTAAGGGCCCTGGCCAAAAGTCGACTCGCCCACGGAGGGTTCCGTACATCGTATTTCGCATAAGAAAACGTATAATTTTTTTTATAAATCAGAGAATACTAAAAAGCCGACATAACGCGGTCACCCATCCAAGTACTGACCGCACCCGACGTTGCTTAACTTCGGTGATCGGTAGTCAACTTGATATAGACGTTGAAACCCTTAATTATTAAATTTACTTTATTTTTATTATATATTGTTAAAGCAGCAATAGATATATAAACCCTGTCAAAATTCTCAACTGTATATTTATGGTTTAAGAGATACAGTCTTGACAAAAGTAGTGCAAAAATAGCCAAACAAAATCTAGTTTTTGTATGACAGCCCTTTAATTTTAATATTTATGTTATTTTTATTATTCCTTGATTTATCTGCAAGAGAAATACACATTCTGTGACAATTTCAAATGCAATGCCTATCTTTTACGGTTCATAAGATACAGCCCGCTGAAGGACAGGCGGACAGCGGAGGCTTAGTAATAGGGTCTCGTTTTCCCTCTTTGGGTATGGAACCCTAAAAAGGGACCTATATAACCTAGTCAGGACCTAAACTACCTATCTATACCACAGATAATATAATACTAAACCTACATAGACAGTTTAGCTACATAATCATGTTTTAACCGATCTCTAAAAAGGAGGAGGTTCTCAATTCGACTGTATGTTTTATTTTTATATTATGTTACGTGATATTTCCGCCAATTATGGACCAATTTTGAAAATTATCTCTATTGTATAGAAAATGATCCCGAGGTGGTCCTATAAAATTTGTATCCCCAGGGGATTAGTATTTATCCCGCAAAACTTAAAAATAGTGCAAAAGTAAGGCATTCGAAGTCGATTATTATTCAGTAAGCTCGGAAAGGTGTCATGGCGAAGGTAGTTATAGTTATTTTTACAATTAGTTTGTAAGTAGTATTCTAGCTAGCATGCTATGAAACCTTGATAATGGACTCAATAATTACATTCAATACTAAGGCACAAGGTTGCATATTATCACGGACAACCTACAAATAGATGTCTATGTAGGTAGTAATTTTGTAGGTACATTACACATAGAGTAATAAATTTGTTTTGAAAAAACTAAGCACCGACTTCAAATCTCTTAGTTTTAAACTTTTTTTGCAGGATAAATACAAATTCCTCGGGTTTCATTTTTATGGGATCACATCTCGGGATCATTTTCTATACAACTGCAAAAGAATCATGCAAATCGGTCAATAAATGACGGAGAAATCGACAGGTTACATAAAATAAACAGATATACAGCCGAACATAGAACCTCATCCTTTTTTCGAAGTCGATTAAAATACGATGATGTAATATTGTTTGTAAATACATTTTTAGGGTTCTGTGGTCTGTGATATATTTTATATAATAGATATTAAAATTAGGGCTCCTATACAAACAATAATAAAACTATTACTTTTATTTGGCTGTTTTTGATCTATTTTTGTCAAGGCTGTATCTTTTTGGTGGCGATGGGCAGGCCATATAGCTCGTAGAACCGATAGCCGTTGGGGAGTAAAGGTTATCGAGTGGTGACCGCGATGCGATGCGAAACGGAGTGTGGGAAGTCCTTCCACTCGATGGACTGACGACATCGTAGCGGTTGCAGGGAGTCGTTGTATGGAGGCGGCTCAGGACCGCTATTCGTGGCGTCGTTTGGGGGAGGCCTATGTTCAGCAGTGGACGTGTACGGGCTGATGATGATGATGTATCTTTTTAACCGTAATACTATTGGATATTGATATGGACGTTGGACCAAAGGAGTCCAATGTCCATACCAAGGTAAGTAACAAACGTCGCGCGTCGGGTGCGGTCAGCACTTCGGTAGGTGACCGGACCGCGTAATGGTTCAGTCGATTTTTTTTAAAAAACGTGTTTCGTTTTCCTTTTGCGAATTGTACGATGGTACGGAACCCTCCGTATGCGAGTTGACTTGCACGTGGCCTGTTTAATAAATTATAGTTTTACTAAGTATGCCAATTTAGCTTTAAGTAATGATGTCTCATTTCATGTCGCCAACTCCAATCTCAACCAGACTTAAAATATTGACTCATTATTACTGTAAGTTGGAGATAATTATTTAAACACCTACGTCATCTTTTGAATATACAAATGCCATCAACTTTTGTTCATCCATCATCCAAAGAACAAAATGTTATTGATCACTTAAAGTACAAGGGCAAAGTAAAACAATTCTAAATTCGTTTAACTGATGAAACAAAGCATCAACCTTTCAGGGCCCGTACTCTTAAAAACGAAATCGAAGTTTCTGATTCTTTTTCGTGCAAACACTAATCTTATGCCATGGAAATAAGAGTTGGTTTTGCACGAATACGAAAAAGAAACTTCGATTTTCCTTTTCCGAGTAGGCCCCCAGGTTTTGAATCGATAGTGGCAAACCGTGCTATATTTTTTTATAATACTGGAATGGGACACTGTATATCAAGGCCGCAGTGACCATTTATTTTGTCTATTATTTTCCTGCTTTGAAACCTAGAGATAAGTACTATATTTATGCTATACTAGCTGCTGCCCGCGCCTTCGCCCGTGTTTTATCGGGATTAAAAATAGCCTATATGTTATTCCAGGTCCCAAACTATACCCATACCAAATTGCAGCCTAATCGGTTCAGTAGTTTTTGCGTGAAAGAGTAACAAATATCCATACATCCATCCATACAAACTTTGACCTGTATAATATAAGTAGGATAATTATATACTATCTACTTATAACTAGGCATGTATAGCGGCGACGTTCACCAAATCCTATTAATATTATAAATGTCAAAGTTTGTAAGGATGGATGTATGGATGTTTGATCCTCTTTCACGCAAAAACTACTGAACTGATTGGGCTGAAATTTGTTATGGGTATTTTTGGACCTGGAATAACATATACAATGTGTCTGGTCACCGGTGTCGGAGACTTTGGGGGGGTGAAATCCGGTAAATTTTATCGACAAATCACTATCCCTATTTGTTTTTTCTCTCTCCATGACAAAATGGCACCCATTTTGTTTTCTGCATGGGTGCTTGTACTGATTAAGCTATAGCTACCCAAGCAGAAGTTATGATGGTTTGAATATGACCCTTGACTAAAAAACGCTATCGTTTTTGAGTCCACGAAACCGTTAGTCTAGTTGTTTATTAGCGGGATATTTAAGGGTCAAGGGTCATATTCAAACCGTCAAAACTTCTAAACTAATCGTATTTAGGGCTAAGATGCACGTCTTATTTTGAAGCATACATTCTGTACTATCGTCTAAAAAGAAAAAACATGTAGCTTGACAGTCTCGATTTTATGAAAAAGCTAATAATTTAAAAAAAATGCTATAAAGAAGTTGTTTTTTTGTATTTCAAATTCCTTTTTCCTCTGTTATAAAATAGAAAGTGCAACAATGTTATCATTGATTTATTGTCTAGATTATTAACTATCAAATGAGTCCTATCGTCTTCCTAGGACCTCTACTTGGGTAGCTATAGCTTAATCAGTACAAGCACCCATGCAGAAAACAAAATGGCTGCCATTTTATCATTGAGAGAGAAAAAACAAATAGGGATAGTGATTTGTCGATAAAATTTACCGGATTTCACCCCCCCCAAAGTCTCCGACACCGGTGACCAGACACATATATGTATAGGCTATTATATATCCCGATACCGCCGGCGAAGGCGCGGGCAGCAGCTAGTGAAAGATAAAAATACTTCGAGTTATTTGGTAAGTAAACAGTACTGTCGCAGGGAGTCGATGGATGGAGGCGGCTCAGGACCGCTATTTGTGGCTTCGTACGGGGGAGGCCTATGTTCAGCAGTGGACGTGTATGGGCTGATGATGATAATGAAACAGTACTGGCATTACCTTCGTTTTTAAATAAGAGATTAAATCCTACTAATATTATAAATTTGAAAGTAACTCTGTCCATCTGTCTGTCTGTTACCTTTTCACGCCTGAACGGCTGAACGGATCTTAATGAAATTTGGCAGTGAGGTAGATGGTATCCCGGGGACGGACATAGGGTACATGAAAAGCGGGCAGCAGCTAGTTATTAAATAAATAAGCCACGCGGCTACTCTACCAGGCATTATAGCACAACACGTAGTAACAGCCAGCGTAGCGGATCGCGTAGCCACCATCTACACAGCGCTACGACAAGCTACGACGTAGTAGCGTAGTAAATAGCATAGCTACATTCTTCGGAAACTCTTAAAAATTGCAGGGTAACTAACGTAGCCTACCAGAGGAAGGGCAGCAGCTTCCTTCTGAGTATTTTTAAACACCAACACTGCGATCACCAATCCGCCTGCCAAGCGTGGTGATTATGGCAAATCCCCCCTACATGGGAGACCATCCACTCGATGGACCGACGACATCGTAGCGGTCGCAGGGAGTCGATGGATGGAGGCGGCTCAGGACCGCTATTTGTGGCGTCGTACGGGGGAGGCCTATGTCCAGCAGTGGACGTGTATGGGCTGATGATGATGATGAACTAACGTAGACTATTAAATCAAACTACAAAAGGAAATTTTCAGTAGGAAGTGACTGTAGGTAGATATCTACATATTTTAGATTATAGTACCTCGAAAAGGTTAGGTTTCTAGCGAAACGTGACATATGCCTTCCAACTATTTTGAGCATGTTATATACATAATATAGGTATAAATCTAGTGGAAACCAAATTTCCCTAAACGTAAGTAAACCTAAGTAAAATATTATGTTACACTGTTCCATAAATCATTTGTTTACATTATTTCTCGGTATCAAATAGTGAACCTCGCGTCACGAGCAAGTGTTAGATTTCGACACCGTTCATTCAACATATTGCAACATAATCCTTGTCGGGCACACGAGTACTCCTATGTGGACTGTGTGTGAGTAATTTCGTTCCTTTCGGGAGATATATGACACCATTTTGTGAAAAGGATAGCCATAGGATTTCGCGTTCATAGGAGCGGGACAGAGCAGAGCGTCGTAAGCGCAAAAATAGTGTTTTTGCTTATTATCTATTAATGAGGACATTTATAGACAGATATAAGCCGAAGGATCCCTTGGTATTCTATTATTCAATACGGTTATGATGACTTAAAAAAATCTTGTCATTGATAGTATAGGGGAAAAACAGTAGTAACTAAAAAAAAAATATAGTACTTTGCTCAATTATTTCTGATAAATTTGTATAATTTTTTCATTTTTGAAAAAAATATGCAATACAAGGCTCCTACCCAAACTATACCCATACCAAATTTCAGCCTAATCGGTTCAGTAGTTTTTACGTGAAAGATTAACAAATATCCATACATTTAACCATACAAAACTTTGACATTTATAATGTTAGTAGGATAGGCCACCTAGGGATCATTCTCTATACAATAGAGAAATAATTGTCAAAATCGGTCCACTATTGACGGAGAAGTCGATAGCATACATAAAAAAAAACATACATTCCAACATATTGTATAGTTAAAAACATATATAGTCCAACATAGAACCCCGGAGGAGGTTCCTTTTTCGAAGTCTACTTACCTATTTATTAGATCTATTCCTTTCTATTTCTCATACCAAAAACTAATAGGTAGGTAGTACCAGTAGGTAGGTGGTATTTGTTTATTGTCGTAGGTAATACAATTTCTATTCCACTAAACAAATTCCATTGGTAGGTATTAGTTTTTGTTACTAGAAATTATAGAAAGGACATCACAAGGTTTTTATGGTAAAAAAAATTACGTATATTATGATTCCCTTTGTAAGTAATACGTAAATATCTAAAAAATATATTTATATATATTTAGCAGGAAAAACTGATTCAATAAAAAATATTTCAATCAAAATAGTGCACAGTATCATATGTAAGTTAATCAGCATTATGTAGTAATTGATGAGATTGCCATGCCAATCTAATGTAATAAATAGCTATTCAATCAAAACTGGTGCACAGTATCATTATACAAAGTTAATCAACTTATTTAATTGATGATCCTGGTTCAGGTGTTCAGGTTATTCTGGCTGTCACGCTAACTATAAATGTCTAGCCCGAAAATCCAGTATCTAGGACAATGCCTTTCAGTTTGATGACTTCAATTGGGAATGTGAACGACCTTTGACTGTTCGGTAATCAATTATTGTGAGAGGTACAAAAGCAATCAATTATGTGACTATAACCAGCTAGCCTGATAAAAAAAACTCATTTTGAGTCTAGTTTTCTGACAAATTGCACTACCTAGTATATAGGTAGGTACCTACATAATATGTAAGTAGATAACTTTAAGAAAAGATACCTACCTACCTACCAGTGTCTTGCCCGACTTAATGGATTGTTTTGTCTATAAAAAACTGAGACAAAAATATTACATTTTAAAATTAATAATTGATTATATACGCAGAATCTTATTGAAAGATAAATGAATGCTGTTTCTTTATATTGAAATCCATACATTCCGTAGAATGTTCTTCAATAGACAAGACCTAATGAGAATTCCTTCATTGTATAAGTACCTATACCTACCTAATGCTTGTGAAGATAAGTACCTACTATCTTTACAGATTTTTTCACCGATATAATTAGTAATGAATAATAAATTCAAAATCATTATTATTGATCTTTATTATCATATAATAAAGATCAATAAACATTTCATGGTCGATTTTTCTTAGAAGGATCTATACCTATGTAAGATAGTTTCACAATGCAGAGTAGGTATAGGTCTATCATGAAATGAGGCAATTAAATACGACACGACTGTAGAAGATATACGGAATAATTATATTAGGTAATTAAGTAGGCTTTATTAAAATAATAAGAAAGAAAAGTACAATGAAATTATAGAAACAAATTCGAACTAGTATTTACAATTGAAACAATTGAGCTAACTGCAGACTGTTACAAACAATCTACTGGTAGCTCAACTGGTCCATGTCAATACCTATTACCTTAGGTAATATAATAAGGTTGATTTTGTTTGAGTCTATGGTTTTATTTTATTTGTTTAACTCAACAAGGTGTTCTAATGGCATGTGTGACAAAGCCCATATTAAAGAATCAAAAAGTAACCATAATGTCATAAAGTTCGATAAAAAAGCGTTGAGAATTATTAATTAACCTAGCATTGTAATACCTCGTGGAATTGATAAAGTCGATTATGAATTTCTTATATCCTCGCTAATCATACTGATGATATTTATGTACCTGATAGATAATCATAAATAAATGCGATTAAAATCCGAAGGTTTCAAGAAATTCCATGTAATTTACTCCATTCGTAGCTAATGAATAGATTATATTGTTATTTAAAATGTTATTGACATGTATGTATCATCATCATCAGCCCATACACGTCTACAGCTGGACATAGGCCTCCCCCATACGACGCCACAAATAGCGGTCCTGAGCCGCCTCTATCCAACGACTCCTTGCGACCGCTACGATATACATGTATGTATATCCTGATCTAAAAATAATATGGCGTGTTTTAAAAAACGATAAACCGACTTCAAATTCCCTTACTTATTTTAGGTTTTGCAGGATAAATAGGTACTAATCCATCGGGGATAAAAAATTATGGAACCCCTTTAGGATCATTTCCTATACAACAGTGAAAGAATTTTCAAAATCGGTCAATAATTGGCGGAGATATCGCGTAACATACATACAAAAAAAACATACAGACGAATTGAGAACCTCCTCCTTTTGAAGTCGGTTAATAACCTGAAATAACCTACTTAATTGGAAAACATTGTAGGTAGCTATTTTATACTGGTAAAGTGATGGTCCGACAGTAACAGCAAATATAATATAATAATACTATTGATATTTTTGTTAAACTAGTCTATAGAGAGAGCAGCATATAAATTAGAAAGATAGATAAGGTAGCCGATGCCATAACTGATTACATTGGGGATTTTGGTTACTCAATCGACGCGAGCAGTGAACCGAAAATTTAAGTATTAGATATCACTGTGATTGTGAACTCTTGTTCACATTCACACAATAGGTTATGTTCAAATGATGTAATACTCACTTTCCCATAAAATAGTCCGATATCTGGCTAACTTTCCAGAATATTTGAAACAGCAGCATCAAAACCGTATGGTTGATCCATGTGTACAATTTTACACAGCTCTCCATTGCGCCCGAGTCGAATTCTCGCTCCCACACCAGCTTCGAGCACGATACTTCACTCATTCGTCACTTTGCAATTCAGAATAATATAAAACACAGTTATAACTTTTTAAGAGTAAAGTTTTGGTATCGCTACGTGCTAAAATAGCACCGGACTGATAATAGTTTGCGGTTCTTTAGTTCGACGCGGTCGTTCGGGGCGCTGCTTCACGCAAACTGACTTGTGGATTGGATTGGATGCCCCTGAGTTCTACACGGCCCCAGTAGGTACAGTCATGGTATAGTCGATACCGATATTACCGACATGGATGACGAAAGATGAGATGACTCAGTAGTGTTTTGTGTTTGTTTCTTTGCATTGCGATGTGATACTGGTCTGAGGGAGAACGTTATAATAGGGTCATTTTTTTGGATTCCTGAGGACAATAACATGGGTTCATTACCTGGCTTTTGTGGGTAGTATCTGGTGGGGTGGGGTCGGTATAGGTACATGGTGGGTTGCTTATTTCATAATATGAAATAAGCAATATGAATATTAATAATATGAATATTATTATCTAAAGATATCTTAACAAAATTATCTATCGCACTGATTGTTATAACGATGTTATGGATTAGGTAGGTCCTAATTGGTTTTTATTACCTATTTGTTTGTTATTTTGTTAGTTAATAAAGAGCCTACCTAATAATGATAATTTGTTAATCTCAACTCAAACAAAATCAATAGGCTTTTGCATCTGTGAAAGATGATTTAGTTATATCCGTTATAAGCAAACCTTATCCTAAACACTAGGCAGTAAGTAGTCTTGGGTTATACTAGGCAAAATCCGATACCTGTGACTTACGTTACTGTGACTTCAAAATATCTGTGACAAATACCAGTGACAAAATACTAGCTAGTATTTCTACCAATCACGTTCAAATTCATTGTTTTACTGATTGAATAATATATTTATTACAGCAATAGTTCCGCTACGTAACGAAAAATCCTCTTGAAGTGTATGTGTATAACGCAATGTAACAACTTTGTTACATTGCGGTAAATTTGAAATGAATATTTCAAATTTCCAAGTATAAAATACTAGGTGTGTCTCATTCTGACTTAGTGATACTATCAAAGAGAGAATATAGAAGTGATATTATCTAGCTGAAGCGATTTATTGCGTAGGTACCTAATAAAATAACAACGATTTAATATCGTGCACTCGTGAAACTGGCACTGCCTGTGAGACAGTCACAGATATATTTAGTTTCTGTCACTGTGAAATACCGCCACTTTTCTGTACCTGTGACTTTTATCAGTGACGATAAATACGCCTCAAGCCTACTAGGCAGGCATGCCAGTAATGATAATTTTATTAATATCTCCAATTCTAACCAAATTAATTAATTCAGGGAAACCTATTGGTATGCGCAATAATTTATTTGGTTATGTTCAGCACGTTTCAGCATTTGATCGTTTCGTTGAAGACGACTATAATTTGTAGATCGAAAATCAGTTTCAGTTATGTATTTATATTCCTTCTTAATAATTTCAAAATATTTCTTAGTAATTTTTTTCTGCAATAAAGCTTTTTTATTTATTTAATCTTATATATAAAATTTCCATGTCACAATGTTAGTTAACGTACTCCTCCAAAACGGCTTTACCGATTTTTACAAAATTTTATATGCGTATTCAGTAGGTCTGAGAATCGGCTACTATCTATTTTCCATACCCCTAAGTGATAAGGGTTGAAGGCAAAACAACGTTTGGCGGGTCAGCTAGTTTAATATAAAATCGAAAGTTTGTGAAGATTGAAGTTGTGAGATGTTTGGGCGAAGACAACGCCAAAATTACTATCAGAGCATGCTGAAAATTTGCATAGCCGTAATAGACAGGAGTCTAGGGTAGAAAAGAGAAAAATTACCTACGTCACTTTGTTATCGAATGCGTAAATTATTTGAAATTCTTTCCTTCAACTTCAATAATGTAGGTACTCAATGGCGATGCGATGTCATTATTGTCTTTTCTACCCTAGAGAACAATCCCCTTGCTAGGGGGGCTGGAGGCCAATGCAGTATCACGGGATAAAATATCATGTGATTAATATCGAGTTCCGCCAAACTGCATTATCATTTGACTTATCGAGCATCTTTTCGAAGAAACGCCCTCGATAAATATTGAGTTGCATATTTTGAGAATAGGTTGTTTGCTACGAAGCAATCACTCGCTTTTTTGACAGTTCTTACCATATGTATCGAGTAGATATAATTATTGCAAGAATTGCCTTCCTGGAGTGCTATTCTGACAATAATCTTCTAACGACACGCGTGTATAGAGTAAAGCAGAGTCATTAATTCTAATATAGGAAAGGAAGCAAGAAAGCCAATTTTTAAGTAAATGGGAATGAATATAATCCTAACTAATATTAAAATGCGAAAGTTTGTTTGTTTGTCCTTCCTTCACGCCCTAACTAAGCAACCATCGATTTGATTGTTGTCATACACTTAGTTGAAAATATGGAGAGTAACATAGGGTACTTTTGGTCCTGGTAAAACCTTAAATTCCCATGGGAGATTCACGTGAAAACATAACTTTTTATCCTCTAGAAATGTGAAATTGGAATTCAACGCGGGTGAAACCGCTTCATGCTGGACAATCCACACAACATCATCTAGCCCTAAAGTACGGAGAGTTTGTGTTATGGGTGCTAGATAACTGACTGATTTTCATAATACAATACGTGTATAGATATTTAATAACTTTAATTGAATAGAAATAATTTTCTTGTGGTAAAAGGTTGATGTTTGAATAACAAACATTATTTCTATAGACACAGATTTTTCCATTAGTAGTATAACATATGGAAAATTCCACTAGAAAAGTCCTTAAGTAATATAACGTATGGAAAATCACTACATAGTATATAACAAAGTCGCTTCCCGCTGTCTGTCTGTCCCTATGTTTGCTCAGATCTGCGGATTTTTTATAGATAGAGTGATTCAAGGAAGGTTTATATGTATAATTTAGTATCAGCGTTGCACCACTTGCACCCGTGCGAAGCCGGGACGGGTCGCTAGTTGTGTATAAAATAATTATAGTAGGGTGGGAGTGGACAAATTCATGGTTAGGTATCTCGGGGGACCTTCACTACTGATTGATTAGGTAAACGTGCTGTGGACTAGTTAGATAAGGAATTTTGATAGCATCGATGTAAGTAATAAACGTTTAAAAAACTATACTGATCGATAGTTTTTTTTTAATTATTGAACACAAAAGAGGAGGACTTACTATATATGGCTGGAACGATAATATTTTTTTTTTTAATTATTGAATACTAAAGAGTAGGACATGGGTTCCGTACCCAAAGAGTGAAAATGGGACCGTCGGTCGTCGTCTGTCCGTCCGCCCTTCGTCGGCTATATCACATGAACCGTAAAGGTATAGTTGAAATTTTCACAGAATGTGTATTTATTTCAATTGCGGATTTAACAAAAAATTCAAAAAACTTGATTATTTTATGTATTGTTGCTCTACTTCTGTCATGGCTGTATCTTTTGAACCGTAATAGGTAGAAGATTAAATTTTATCATAGTAAGTAACAATTCATTTTCGATTTTTATAAAAAAAAAAACTGTTGTGTGTGTTCCTTTTGCGCTTTAGTTTTTATATTTAGATATAAGATCTTTTACTAATGTTAATTTCTATAAGGTAAAGTGTTCATATACGTTGCTATGGAATGGAACCCTCCGTGTACGAGTAAACTTGTACTTGGCTGGTTTTATTTTACTATTTTCACCGATTACTCCGTCAAATAAGGATCGATTTTGAAAATTCATTGGTATAGAGAACAATCCCTAGCGATTTTTTTTTTTAATTCTTTTCATATTCTAGAGATTCTATTAAAAATATTCTAGAGATTACTAGAGAAATTTTTAGTATTTCTCCCGAAAAACTACAAAAATAGGGTACTACCTACATACTAAGGAATTTGAAGTCGATTTTGTTTTTTTTTATAAAATCAAAATTATGAGAATAAGTAATAAATAAATAAATAATGTTGGACAATCCACACAGTATCATCTAGCCGCAAGCTAAGTAGAGCTTGTGTTATGGATACAAGATGACTGATAAATGATAATACATAATATAATACATAGATATTTTTATTATACATAGAAAATACCCAGAATAGCCGGAACAAATATGTATAATCATTTTCAATGGCGGATAACTTGAGAAGGTTTTCTGTACCAATAAGGTTTACCGCTATTTGTGGCGTCGTATGGGGGAGGCCTATGTCCAGCTGTGGACGTGCATGGGCTGATATGATGAAGGTTTACTGGAAGAGAACTCTTTTAAGGTTAAGCTCGCCTTTGCCATAATCTCTACAGTTTTAAGTTTTACATGTATTTGTTTTATTATTGCATAAGGAATTAAGAATATTCCTTTTTACTGTCCATAAAGTCTTTAATTAATAAACAAGATTGTAGAATAAATTTAAAGATAAATTTACTCACATACGAGTAAATTTATTTTATTGGCGACGTGGTCGTCGTCGCTCGTCCAATAATAATTTTGAGATCACCCCACTGTTTATTTTAAGAAGTTTATAAATAATGAAAATGACCAGAAAAACAACTAGATTTCAATTTTAAGTGCACGGTAGAATTGTAAAAGATCATTGGTTACGCAAGGAATCTTTCTGATGCATAAGAAGTTGAACGTGCGTCTGGGTATCTGTTTGTCTGTCTGTCCCAACGTAGCTCTCAAACAGCTGAACAGATTTTGATTTTACAGTATGGCCCAAATAAGTGTGAAGTTTTCAGAGTTCAGGGAGCTCTCGCCGTCCAGGATAGATACATCCTCATGAGAGGTGTTTGATTCCACCATAGCTTTTCAATGCCTGAACTGTATCTACCCCTACCCTACTTGAATATATTGGTAGTATGAGGTTGTCTTATCGCAGATCAGAGTTTCACCACTACCCCACAGCACAAAAATGCTCATTTAAATATGGGTTTTAACCCGTAACATTTAGATGCATTTCATATTGACGGCTTCAGATGACAGACAGCTCGCTCGCTGCCACTGGTTAATCTAACAAGGTAAAGGTATTTTTATTTTTATTCTGTATTTTTAAGGACTTTATTCGTTTAGCGAATATACCAGTCCCTTTATATAATCACAAACTACTTACGTTATCTAATAATATCATACCATTGTGTACAAGGCCTTAGCGGCCTTTTTTTTCGAAAGGATTATTATGCTTTTGACCGCAGATGGCCATGACAGCGTTACCGGGCTTTTGGCGGGCCCAGAGGGCGCCTCGCCGGTAAAATTAGGTTGGGGCGACACGCACAAGGGCCACCACTTAGGTGCGAGCCTCGGCTTGGGCTGTCGCCAGATGCTACAAGAGGGTAATGGAGGTTTCGCCTAGGTGCACGAATGCATCTAAGGGCGGAAGCGGGGAATTCTTCGACCCCGCATCCGGCGGGGTCGGTTTTTGGTCGGTTGTGTAGTGTGCGGAAGCGAATTGGTTGCCGTCACCTCCGGGTTAGCGGCGGTGATTGGGTCAACGGGGTCACCGAGAACGTGTCTCGGTCTACGGAGGAGAGCCTTAGCGGCCTCGGATGGAAAGTAAACTTTGAACTGTTCGCTTTTTACTTTACCTTTAAATTAAAGTGCTTCATTTATTTCCTAGTTTTACTTGTCTTTTGTATTTTGTAACGTGTCCAAGAGTCCTGTAAGGTCTAAAGGAAAGAAAGCACTTTGATATGTGAAGCTTGTGGAAATTTTGTGCTGTAAGGTAAATGTGTGTATTTAGTACCTATTTATTTATTATTTTTTATCATTCTTTAATCTTCTCCAAGAGACACCAGCCAGCTCATACCGCACAGCACAATGCATTCAAATATGGGCTTTAACTCGTTTTCTTTAAGTACCTATATTTTACAGTTTTAAAATATGTACCACTCAATCACAAATCCGGTCATTCAGTTCCTAATAAATAATTTACAAAACCTATCCCTGTTGTGCTGCTTTTAGAAACGTACAATTTGTTTCACCTTATACACTGGCCATAGAATCAATGAATGAACACTTTATTGTACCTATTAAAATTACATAAAAACTAAAATTTAAATAAATATAGGATAAAAGGCGGCCTTATCGCTGAGAGCGATTTCTCCCAGGCAACCTTTACCATTGATACCTAATCTCCAGTCACTTGTTTATTTTCTTTGACTGTTTACTTAAGAATGAATGCATTATTTCGTGAACTGTTTATTTTTAAATAATTATAAGTAGTGATGCGAATCTTTCGACTGGTAAATTATGGGGACTAACAATAGCTTCGGTATTTATTGAGATGACAAATGACGTCTAACAAACAAAGAGAAAAAACGCGTGGATGGTGTGTTCTACTAATATTAGAAAATATCAAAGTTTAAGTATGGAAGTATGTATGTTTGTTCCTCTTTTCCGCAAAAATACCTACTGAACTGATTGGGCTGAAATTTGGTATGGGTATAGTTTGGGACCTGGAATAACATGCTGGACTGACCTGAAACGCTATTTTTTATCCTGATAAAACGCGGGCAAAAGCGCGGGTAGCTGCTAGTAAATTATATTACTCAGTAACTCAGATCTTTCACGAGACTACAAATTAACAGACTGTGAACCAGTCGGTTTCCTCCGTAAACATGTGTTTACCACTATGTTAAGTACTCTAATAAGATGACTCCATTCGAACAGAGGATGACGAACCCTGAAAGGAGTTTATATGCTGTCTAACATCTATAACAAATCTAGAATATAGACAATGGAATTTTTTTATAACCAGTTGAGTGTGATGTGATGACTGTTGGGGTGACTGGAAATTCCGAAACTCGATTTTAAATTCTGAATTCGCTTTATAACAAGATAATTGACAATATTAGTAATGAATGAATGATTAGTGTTTTAGTTTAGCGATATTTCAGTATTATTAGAGGTGAAATAAGGCTAAAAGATACATATTTTTCGGTCTCCTAGGAACGGTGTTGAGCTTCCTGACGATCGATGCATAAAATATAGAAAAATCTGGAGTAGGTACATAATCACTTTTATTTAACGCGATATCTACCTTATCCATCCATCATGATTTTTGTAGTTTTCGGCATTTTTCTTATACTTACCTCTTTAAAAAATTATGTGTATAAATTACTCTTATAATAATTATTCATAAACCAAAACAAAAATCATGGTAAAAATCCCGTTACCTAAATGCATTTCGTAATTTGTCAAACTATCCGCCTTGCTTGCCTTGGTTCAATAGTTAAATTTGTAGTACGCAGTTACGTACATAAGAACTCATGAACACTGGAGGTCACAAAGAGTTTCCTTGTCCGACGCCCCGCTTCGATGAAGTCATTTGTAAGTCTAGCTAAATACCTATCGTGTTTGTTTACACTGTGGCATTACGTGCATTCTTCAGGTGCCAGGCTAACGTGATCCAATGTTGCACGATAGGTATGTAACGCACTTGCGGTTGAACCGCGCGGTTACTTAGACCTCCCGGTTATCCCGCCAGTGCGTGTAAGCTCTGGCACGCATTAAGGACCATGGGGACCATCCGAAAAAAGGTCGGGGAATCCGAAACCCTAATCAACATGAACGCATTACGATATACTAGTTAAGTTGTAGGTGGCGAATAATCTATTTTTTTTTTTTATTTTTGTAACACAGTGACTATGTCATTCCCGTAAAACTATTTTTTTAAATAAGACAGGCATAAAATATGTATCTAGATACGTAGATATTGTAATTTTCGTCTGCCTATATATTTATAAAGATAACACCTTAAAATAAAATAACATTGCACATACAAATCTAAATAGGAATTAATCTACGAAAGAACAAATAACATAGTATAAGAAATACTTACACTAAAACATTAAACAAGGAATTTCAATTCTGCTACCCATCAAATATTCGTGGAGCGGAGCGTGTAGAAAGCCTTTTCTATTTAAGGCGTATACAAAGGCAAATGACCTTGGGCATTTGGCAACCTAGCGGGGATACCACGCGCCATCTATGGAGCAAGCAAAACGCGCGCGCGGTGTCCTCCACTGCAGTTAGATGGCGCGCACTAGTGTAGTACATACGTACACACAGTACACAGAGTAATGATGATCAGAGATACCCCTTGAGAGAAACTGACCAAAGGAATAATAATTGTCTAAAAATATTATATGATGTATATGAATATAGGTAGGCTTAGGATTAAAACATTACTACACAAAATATCATTTTATTAAAACAAATATTATTAAATTTATTTTTGTTGAAGTTTTTATTAATATTGATGAGAACACTCGGCATGATAATATAAATTCACTATCTTGTGTAAAAAAATATATTCGTCCTTGTTTTCAGTGCTAGGTAAGTGGTTGGTATGGTAACTAGTTATGATGTGGTAAGTTGATCTGGAAAGAAGTAATTTAACGGAACCCTTAATCCTCTTTTACTGAAAAATAAAGAAATTAATATATTTAATGGCCCGCAAGAAAAAATATTCTTTAAGTGAAAGGTAGTAGGTAGGTAATTGATACCATTTGATAGAATATGGTTGGTAAACTATGTAATAATAAGAAAAATACATAACATGGTATCCAAATATAGGAAAAAAGGTATATATGAAAAAAAGGTCAAAATTAGACCAAATTTCAGTTTTTTATTAAAAAGGGGGGTCAAAGGGCCAGGGGGGAAACATTTCATACAACATGTTTTCGAAATTATTTTGATCCTCTACAAGACCCAACAAAATATTTTCTTTCAAGTCACTTCGCTTGGGAGATACAAAAAGAGGGGAGTTTTTTTTTGGGGAAAGTGGGGTGATTTTTTTCCAATTTGAGTAGAAACCCTCTATACGGTCCCGCAATCGATACTCCTCTATCACATCGGCATCTGGGAGCAATCTCAAAAGGAGGGATTTTTTGTTGGCAAGGGGGCAAAAATTTTATCGCATTCCAAATTACTTGTCCTCTTCTATAAAATCCCCATAAAAAATAATAATATGGCTCTGCTTGGGAGCCGCACTAGAGGGGGGAAGAAGGGGGGCAAATCTCGAAAAGTCGGAATTTTCCCTAGGTCCCATAAAATCCCTTTAAACATTTTCGCAAAAAAAAAATACTTACCTACCCCTCCATCAAATATCAAAGTGCTTTATTTCCTTTAGACCTTATAGGACACTTGGACTGTTGGACACGTCACAAAATTAAAATTACATAAGTAAAACAGGGAAATAAAGTGATCACTTTGATTTTTTGTTCACTTCAATCTTTTTAAGGTAAAGTAAAGAAGCGAACAAGAAACCTTTACCTTGTTAGGTTTTTAGATTTCGAGTTGGAGCAAAAGTCGTCCCATGCTTTTTTATCCTCAAGATAATCTGATATTTTGTAATAAGCCTTTTTACAAAGGATATGTTTGATAGTTTGTTTGAATTTATTTATTGATAATTTTTGCAACACAGTCACTCAGAGATTTGTTGTAGAAACGTATACTTTGTCCTTTAAAAGATACACTAATCTTGTGCAGCCTAGTTTTGGGCAAAGCAAGTTTATTCTTATTTCTAGTATTTACATTATGTATGTCGCAATTTTTAGGGAATCGATCGATATTTCTATGAGTGTACAATAAGTTTTTATAAATATATTGATATGGTACGGTCATTATATTAATTTCTTTGAATTTATTGCGCAGGGATTCTCTAGTTCCCCCACAGTAATATGCCATAAGACATAATACTATGGAAGTAGCTGAAATAGACAAGTCTAGAAGTATCAACGTCTGTAAGATGACGGATTTTTTGACTGCATATGCTGCAGAACTAAGTCTCTTCGATAGTTTATCTATGTGTGGGCCTCATTGAAGTTTACTGTCTAAAGTTATTCCTAAGAATTATCCCCCTATTATACTGTCTACAATGTCTAAAGTTTCTCCTTTTACGTTTATATCAGCCTTTACTTGTTTTACATTTGGTAGAATAAATCTAATGCATTTAGTTTTGGTAAAAGATTATTGACATTAAACCAATGGACTACTTTTGATATTGCATTGTTTACACCGTCATAATTTGTGTTTTGTCTAATCATCTTGAAAATTAAGGAAGTATCATCAGCAAACGATACATTCTCGTGATTATTTTTAACGAGATGAGGCAGGTCGTTAATATAAACCAAAAATAGGAAAGGACCGAGGATAGATCCCTGCGGTACACCCATTGTAACTACAGATCCCGAAGACCGTTTCCCATTTACGTCAACTCTTTGTATCCTGTCACTCAAATAAGTAGTAAGAAGAGGTGTAAATTTTCCATAGTGATGTAATTTCCTGATTAATGTTCCATGGTGTACACAATCGAATGCTTTTGACAAGTCGTAAAAAACACCTAAAGCATCTTGCGACTTCTCCCAAGCATCAAAAATATGCGATACCAACTCTACACGGCATCAGTAGTTGACCTGCCGCGAGTAAACCCGAATTGCTTACGATGTAGCAGGTCATTGCCATTGAAATGCCTAAGCAATTGATGTAAAATAAGTTTATCAAAAACTTTGCTGAATGTAGGCAGTGATATCGGTCTAAAGTTAGTGGGGTCAGACCTACTACCCGATTTAAATAGTGGGATTATCTTACTATGTTTCATCAAATCACGAAAAACGCCACAATCAATAGATTCATTGAACATAAAAGCTAGATCTGGTGCAATACGTTCGTTATTTTTATAAAATGTAATTCACTGTTTTTAATTTTTGAGCAAATATAATTTGATTTTGCCATTTGACAAACTTTTCTAAATATTTTTGAGCGATTTTTTACTTTATCTTTGAACTCCTGGCTAAAATTGTGTTGTTTTTCAATATACAGTTCATACAATTTTTGTCTACTCTTATATATATATATATATCATCATCATCAGCCCGTACACGTCCACTGCTGAACATAGGCCTCCACCAAACGACGTCACGAATAGCGGTCCTGAGCCGCCTCCATCCAACGACTCCCTGCGACCGCTACGATATCGTCGGTCCATCGAGTGTGAGGTTTTCCCACGCTCCGTTTCGCATTGCATCGCGGTCGCCACTCGAGAACCTTTACTTCCCAACGGTTATCGGTTCTACGAGCTATATGGCCTGCCCATCGCCACTTCAGCCATATATATATATATATATATTTTATAATAATTACGTCAATAATTAGTAGGTACTTAACCCCCGAATCTCAGATTTAAGCACGACTCAAATGACGATTTTTTCACAGATTTTCAATGAAAACTGTCAAAATATTGCGACATAAAGACGTGCTTACATCTGAGTTGCGTTTGAGTATTCGGCCGTAAGATACATAATTATTAGGTACTTAGGTAAAAGTTGCGCCACAGATTAGGTAAAGTTACTTCGGTTGCGTGTGTAAAAAGTTGGTATTGAAACACGATGCTAATAAGTCTCTGTAACGGCACTACTCTATGCATCGATGCATCGATATTAGACTATGCCTGAGAACTTGACTAGGGGACTAAGCAATTATTATTTATAAGGGCCACCATACCAACCATACTACACGGGTACTACACGGACTGCTTGGAGCAGTCATTCATACTCACATACACGGAACCACTCGAGCAGTTGAACTGCTTCGGAAGCAGTCCGTGTATGTTGATCAATGGCTAACTGCCCGAGTAGTCCGTGTTTGGCGGCCCTCAGATATAGGTAGCATGGTAGGTACAGGTGTTTCAGCCCTTTTTTATTTCCCATATTCTTATTGTTTCACTAAAACCCAACTCCAGAAGAAATACTAAAGACAAAACACAACACAGAATTTTAGAAAATCAATTAGGTAGGTACTTCGTTATTTTTGAAACTGCTTCAGATGATATTATGTAGGCATGATAATGCAAAAAGAAAAACGCGTGACGGCTGCGACAACGACGAAGACGACGGCACGATTGTTTTGTTTGGTCTGGCAACCTCGCACTCGAGCCGGCCGCTATAGAGCTTGCAACGTCGCGTCTTCACTACTAACATTGCCTAATCAAATTTTGCGAGCAATCGTTCGTGGGAGAGAGACGTTTTAGTAGGCGCAAATAGTTTTTTCGTTAAAAGTTCTTATTTTGAGTTTATTTCAAAACAAATGGACCGGCAATTGAAGCATACGAGCTACATAAATAACTATACTGAGTTTGGTAGTAAACGAATAAGACACACCGCCAAAAAGTGTGCTCATTCACCTGAAGATATTGTTTCTCTAAACTTTTTCTGAGTGCTTACTATAACTGCCAGCAAGCAATTGAAACCGGCACATAATACTTTAAGATATGTGTTACCGGATATATAAATTTCAAAGGTCCACGATCTATATTTTCGTCAAATACATGTTCGAAAAAGACGTCGTTTTCGTCTTTTCCCCTTATAATTCGCCTTAGTTTGCAAATCTTCAGACCGAAGATATAAAGAGAACATCTAATAAAAATATGTCATTTTGCTGCGTTGCGTTGGTCGAACGAAACAAACTTTGTAGTCTCCGAATAAACCCACTCAAGGGGAAACTCAGTGCGTTCGGTGCTCGTGTACTCGGCAATGCCATAGTATAAATAATTCAGCATTTCAACTCGTTTTTATTGCCTCATCCAGTGCTTGTAAGTACTAATGGTAAGGCAGGTTTAAATTTATAAGCACCTGGTGGGATAGTAGGCACCACATCCTCCTACTTTTGTCTTTACACTCACTATAGTCGTTATTTTCTTTGAGGTAATGAAAGAATACAATTTTTCATACACGTAATCTGTCAGCTCGATAAATATCGTAGAGTTCGTTTGCCCCGATATTTTTCGATTCGATAGATTCGCATCACTAATCTTAAAAAGAAGTAGAGTCTATGAAATATTGTATTCTTTCATGCAATCTAGATAAAAATAAATAAATGCGTGGACGGAGCATACCTAGGTTAATTTCATCATCACCATCATGGATCTATTTACATAAGTCTGATAAAGAATCACCTAAACCTAAACAATAACTCTGTAGCCTAGGCAACTTTCTATTGATATGCAGAGCTTAAAAATTTGCGAGCAAATGCAGCTGCTCTCTTTCTACAATTTCTATACTAGGTATTTCGTGCTCATTGATTTCCAGTAGGCTAGGTAGGCAGCTGGGTAGGTAAGGTACCTACTCTTCTGATTCATTCTATTCGTAATGCATAGTAATCGACCAATGGATTGAAATCTCTTCCGTCGTAATAGCAGATATTACGATCAATGAGCTAAACTAGGAGTCATTTGCGCACGATGGAATGTGAATTTTGACCTAACTACACACCAATCAGAATTTATAAATATTCTGTTGGTCATAGCTAAATTTAGGGAGAATGGATAAAATATACTTCGATTCTCTGTGGTAATTTGAATTGTGGTGGGCCACATCTTTCTATTGAATTTTTAAGCGCACGAAAAGCATTTTTAACTTAACATAAGCGTTAATATTTTATCACGGATTTCTTTGTTTATAAAGAATTCCGGAAAAGAAATGGCTGGCTTATAGGAATTTCGGATATAACAGTTTGTTTTGTTGGACCCACTGGGTAGACCCATTCGTTTGCAAATGATGGGTCCAACAAAAAAACTGTTATCGGCTGAGTCAAGGCTGGTGAATATCGCAAAACTGACGTCACCGCTTCAGCCTTCGGAAAACGTGACTGGCTCAAGATGGTTAGGTAGGTTCCGTTCGTGGCAGATTGTTTTGCGTTCCTTTCATTCACATTAATTTGTGTTGTTGTTGTTAAATCTATTTAGAGGTTTACAGGTAGCATGAGCATAAGTACATTCTTATTATATCAGTGAGCAGGGTATATTGCTGTCCATTTGTCGACTGATGTGGCGCGGCGGGCGAAAGTCGGCTTGCGACGCGGAGGTTGTGGTTTCGATTCCTGCCTTGGGATCTGCAAATATTTTTTCCGGGTGTTCTGAGTATTTTCTATGTAAAGTAAAATATCGAACTATGTTATGTATTCTATTATGTAGGTCCCTAACCTACCTACATACATATCAGTCATCTAGTTGTCAGTGTCTGAAAGAAATCGCGCTCTCTACGATAAGACCACCTTTTGTACTGTTTATTTTTTATTTAGATAGTTAACTATAAGATACGTTCTTAATGTTTATTTTTAAAACAATAAAGTGTTCATGTCGTATGGGGGAGACCTGTGTCCAGCAGTGGACGTGTATGGGCTGATATGATGATGATGAAAGTGGTCATTCATTCATTCTGTAGGTTCTCATAACACAAGCTCTGCTTAGCTTGGGGCTAGATGATGCTGTTTGGATCTAACATTATTTTTCATTTATCTTCTGGTAATGGGGCGTCTAAACGGACTATATTTTACGACAATTTGTGGCTGCAATACTGTGGCCAGCAACATTGCTAGCAATACCAGCCACACTATGCAATATTTTAAGGATGGCCCGGCATTATAGCCACATATTTTTTGGTATGTCAAAATGTTTTGATGTGTAGCCGGCGTGTGGCCGAACGATCGCCTCGCAATAGAAAATACTGCAATATATCTGGGCCATCTATATTGTTGTTCTGTTTTACTGTATATGCGCGTCCCTTTCTCAGCGTCATTTCGTCGGCCATTATTGCTGGATTGTGTGGCTCATTAAAGGGTTCTGAATCAAAGGCCATACTATTGCAGCCATATTGCAACATGTTGCCTGCAATTGATTGCTCAGCCATAAAATGCACTAAAATGTTTTTTTGATGGCTGGGCAATGTTTGCCAATAATTGCAGCCACAAATTGTCGTAAAATATAGCCCGTTTAGACGCCCCTTAAGATCCCTTGTTACCTTGACTTTAGCGACTTTCACGCCTGGTAAAACACCATTCAATGAAAAAAATACACATTCTAAACAACAAAAACAAGGAAAAAAGGTGATGGTATTCAAGTAGAGCTACGAACTCGTGACCCTGTGTCGACATGGGGGTTGGCTCTCTACTCTACCCATGATAGGTGACAAGCACTTGTGCGTTAGTACTTTTTCAAGATATAAAAAGACAAGCTAGGTGTGATCTAGGTCGATAGCAGTCCCACTTTCATTTGGCAAATTTATAAGGCTTTGTGAGAATTAGGACTCCACTTTTTTATAGCAGTCGCCTGGCTATCAGTATTTTTTTATGTATTTTCTGTATAGTATACATACATTAGTCTATTAATACGCCACCGTCTATACCTGTACAATAATCACGTGTCCATCCAAATGTTGCCTGGAAGAAATAGCTCTTAGCGATAAGGCCGCCCATTGTGCAACTTTTTCTGTGTTTGTGTTTTCCAGTTCTTTTTCTCTATCTTGGTGTGTGTTTGTATTGTATTGTATCACTTTACCTATGGCCCCTATAGGGTAAAGTCGGCATTGACGCCAAGGAAGGATTCCCGAAAAACCAACTTCTGAAAATCGCAGTTAAGTTTTGATAGGCTAATATGTACTTTATTGTCCACTGCACTTTTTCAGAAGTAGGGTTTTTGGTAGTGGGGCTCGCGGCTGAAATTACTATGTTATGACTATGTTACCCTATTGCAAATATATGTATAAGCTGATGATGACCTTGATGATGATGATGATAGTTGCAAAAGACCTTGCACTCATAGTCAAGTGGCATCACACCGTCCGAGGGGTCAAGCGATGTGAATGTGAACTACCAAGGTCACTCAGGACCCGCGCACCGAGTGTACTGAAAGCATTATAGAATAAACGATTGAGGATTCTCGCTTCCTGTGAATTGCTGTCCAGGGATTGGTTTGTTGACAATTGCGTGATTCATAAATGCAAAGGCTTGCAAAAGTTTTTACAAATTACAGATTGAACACTGACAATAAGTAGCTTGACAGGATATAAGGTTCTCAAAAAACTCGTTTATGAAAGTCTCGCGATGAGAAGTTATGCACAATACAATCGTGAACTATCACTATCAGCTCAAACTCAACTGCCTTTTTCCGGTGCAAGTCGAGTGCGTGAGTACTGTACTGTCCCAGCATGGCCATACTCAAAGATTATCTAATCTTTGCTATACGCCTCTATAGCAAAGATTAGTTCATAGTCCCTAACTTCGTAAAGTCTCGTAATAGGTACTTAAATTATTAGTTTTGGTTAAATGGTAGGTTAATATTAAATTGGTGATTTTAACCTAGGTTATATTAAAATAAAACAGATTGTCGTCATCTTATCCCATTTTTATTTTAGCATTTAACTTTCTAGTTTAAAAATACTTCTATCATCATCATATCAGCCCATACAAGTCCACAGCTGGACATAGGACTCCCCCCTACGAAGCCACAAATAGCGGTCCTGAGCCGCCTCCATCCATCTATGTAGGTACTCCCTGTGACCGCTACGATGTCGTTGGTCCATCGAAATTGAAATACTTCTATATCAACCTCGAATATTGGGACTTGGGTTACCCATCGGTGAAGACCATTGTACCTCCTTGAGTGCTCGTAATAACGTAAAAATTGTAAATGTACCTAATGTATCGTATTTGTTAATGTGTGTGTCACAGAACACGTGAGGTCAGCACAGGTGGATAGATCAGGAGGGTGAGTCTATTTGACGTTAGATGTGATCGTGACGTGACTCATTTTTGAATAGGATTAGCGTAGTTCCCTTTCCGCACGATAGAGGCGATATATCAAGTCCTATACAAAGGAGACGTCACGATCATGTCTCGTTACTAACGTCAAATAGACTCACCCGGGGGCGAGTCCTCCTGGTTGTTTGTGGATGTGGGGTAACGATAAATTGAGCAGTGAGCTGACTTTATATCCAGAGCGAAAATAAAAAAATGCCGGGACAGAGTAGCCGATCACTGATTTTTATAAAGTTGACAAAATGAATCAAGATTTAAACCAGCTTCCTCCTGATCAGCCTGTTGTTGGCTTTTGTTGGCAGCTTGATGTTATCGGCAGATGTGCTGATTGATAGGTGGATATCTCTAGGTACGTAATATGGAATATTGAATGAGTCGAATCTAGCATTCATTATTCTCTGTAGTTCTTCCTTACAAATGTGGAAATCACTATAAAACCAGATAATAGGATAAGTAGTAAGGATGGGAGTTATTGGATATTATGGCTACCGGTTATTATTGGGTATTTTGTATCAATACCGCTAGTACCAACTGGTACCCAATAACGTTACAATACTCTATACCTGTCCTGATTTCTACCCAATATATTTCTAACCGATTTGGTTAGAAATACCAAATACTTGTTGCAGCTACATAACTTTACGGGTGAACGGTCCGCTAGTACCTATGCGTAGATTATAGTTAGGTAAGTATAGGTATTGAAGCGTTGGGTAGTTATGGCTCACGGTCGGTTAGGCCCGATGCTCGCTTTGCACAGTTATTCCCCAGCGGTATGCGGATTTTACAATACCGTTAGATATTTTAGGACCATGCTAACAGATACTGAGTCAGTTATTGAATACCGGACTCATCTCTAATAAGTAGGTAACTCTTGTATCCATACGACACTCACATCTGAGATATGGAATTTAAGGAAAAACCATTAAATGAGCTTAACTGCCTTGGTTGCCTAGCTTGTTTGTTTTGTACATAATCTACAATCAAAGAAAGAATAAAGAAAATAAAAAGCACTATTATTTTTAATGAGAATTCAGGTAAGTACATGTTTCCTGCGGTCTGCAAACAAAGTCTGTATCGTGGAGACCAGGGGATGAGTCCATTTGAAGTTTTTCTCATTTTTATATGGGATTTGCGTAGTTCCATGTCCGTACGATAGAGGCGCTGGCTGTTCCAAATTATATGGAAAAAGGAGACGTCACGATCACGTCTTTTTAGTAACGTCAAATAGACTCATATAAATTTCGGAATACTTACTAACTATGAGCGAACAAATAAAAAATTGCAATAAATAGAGTTCACCAAACTTAACAACAAATAAACAAACAAACGTACTATCATTTATGATCAGGAAATGAATGTGATAACCATAACCAGATAGTAAATGGATTGACTGGTCTGACACTTGTACCTAAGCGGGATTTCTTTTTTCAAGGTAAAAGATGATTGTCCGGAAAAAGTGTTTAACTTCCTAACATCGTGTTTTAGGTTAGTTAGTTAATTAGGTAGTTACAGCTTAAGTACACGGTATAATATTCAGTGGCGTATTTACTCTGAGCACTGGCCCAAGGGTCCCCCCTTGGGCCAGTGCTCAGCGGCCCTTTTCTGCTGAGACCGAAGACGTACACCACCGGTACGCTCTACGGGCCAACTCTATTATCATACATGTAGTAGGGTATTCAAACCTAAGTTCGGTCTAGCAAGCCATCCTACTATATAATATATATATATATACACAGTGTGTCCCTGGATAAAGTGCAACCCCGAAAGGGGGTGAAACTAGATCAAAAATTATCGACAAAAAAATAGAAAAAAAAAATCGTATATACTTTATTGAAGAATTAAAATGTTTATTACTCACTAATGACTCTATTTAATAAAAAAATGATTTCTTCCAAAGTAGTGGGTCTATTTTGTTAAAATAAAAACCATAATCATATCAGATATGTGACGATGACGATAAAATAACAAATAACTCACAAACGAGTGGCTATCGTCAATAATCTCCAAAAATCTTAAAATTAAGCCTATAATACTAGATATTTTTATGACTTTTTATTATTGTCTATCATAATAGCTTTTAAATAAAACCTGCGTTCTAACATAAAAAATGCGCTGGCTAGGAGCTTTTAAAGTTGACCACTGATTACGTCACCACTCAGGTAGATACCCTTTCTTTTATTAAATAGAGTCATTAGTGAGTAATAAAAATTTTAATTCATCAATAAAGTATATACGAAATTTTTTTAAATTTTTTTTTTCTATTTTTTTGTCCATAATTTTTGATCTAGTTTCACCCCCTTTCGGGTTTTTTTTGTTTTTTTTTTCTATCTTTATTTAAAGAGCTTAATCACACTGCGATTATGTCGCTCTAACTAATTAACAGAAAAGAAACACAAAAAACACATTATAAAATAAGAAAAACTAAACAGATTAAACTTTCATCTACTAAACTATTAAAATAAATAATATGCCTACTTATAATATTATAAATGTCAAAGTTTGTATGGATGGATATTTGTTACTCTTTCACGCAAAAACTACTGAATCGATTAGGCTGAAATTTGGTATGGGTATAGTTTGGGACCTGGAATAACATATAGGCTATTTTTTATCCCGGTATAAGACGCAGGAGAAGGCGCGGGCAGCATCTAGTATAACATAGGTTATATTATTTTAAGGGCCCATGTTAGGAATCCGTATTCTCTGGGGCCACAGTCGAGAAGAAAATTTAAGCAATTTTCTGGGGAATCGATGAGAATTCATGGAGGAATTCCTGACGCATCAAAAAGGATTCTAAGACCTAAGCAGCCTTTTTTGTAACACTATGAATAAAATGAGCATACAAATCTGCGCAGTTGAAATGATTTTGTTTTGCTTTGTTTACAGGCTCTAGATTCAATGTAAATTAGGTATGCAAATGGATATCGCCATCCGATATCAATAATTTTATGTCGGCATTTTGAAGTATCAAAATAACTCTAACATGGCACGTCATACCTTTGTTTGTAGTAGGTACCTATTTGAACATAATGCCAGACACTTCTCTGACAGCAAAATAAACTTACCTATCTGCATGGACATGATAAATACTTATTATAGGCCGGAGACCTCTACAAGTTCTTTGCCTATCTGCAATCTGAGAATATCTATTAGCGGATTTATCGGCGCAACCACGAGACAGGCCGAGCACAAAACTATAAGAAGGACTATTATATCCCCCAAGAAACGTGAAATTCGAATTTGACTTGTAATAAATAAATTATAGGTTAAGCGCCTAGCTAGTATCATGTCTGTGGCCTAGGCAGTACCATTAGAAAACCTACCCACTAATTTACAACCTAGCCTTCTCAAAAAGGCCAGTCATAATGTCTATGGAGCTTTAACCTACTTGGCTAGGTTTATAGGTTACTAGTTCAGGCCTGCCTATTTTAGGTTTCTTACCTCACACACACCTTCACCAAATACCTAGGTAATGTTATCTGGTAATGTGGTGAGGTAAGGTATCCCTCTTAACTCTCACACAGTAGGTAGATGATTTCTGCATCTCTCATTCATAGTTTTGTTTTTGTTTTTCAAAGTTCTTTATGTATCATGTTTCATTATAAATAAGCACAATTTCAAAACACAGTTTAGATATACATACTTAACAAACTAAGGAATTTGATAACTAAACAGGCTACACAAACAACTTTCACAGTTTTTTGATAAAATAGAAATATATTTATGGACAATTATAAAACTTATTATTTGTAGTTTAGCCACAGTATTAAACGACTAGGAATGATTTGGTATTACATTCACTTTGTGCAGTGTATGTTTTTAACAATGTCATTCATAGTAAAGATTCTATTCGAATGAAAATCGTCGAAAAATGAAGAATCGAAACCTATGACCAACAGGGCAGTTGCTTACTTGGGCCCTTTTACAACTTCATCATGCCCCAGCGTAGGCAGAACTGGTGTTATAGGTAGGTAACCAGATGAGAATAATAGAATACCTTACGCAAACCAGTCTCGGAACAAATAATAATAATGCTGGACAAACCACACAGCATCATCTAACCCCAAGCTAAGCAGAGTTTGTGATATGGGTATAGATGACCGTTTTATATTACATAGATAGATATTTTTATTTCACATAGAAAATGTCCAGAACACCGGAGACAAATATTTGCAGATTGTACAAGCATTTGCACAAGGCGGGAATCGAACCCGCAACCTCCTGCGGTGCAGTTGGCTCTTCGCTCCCTGCGCCACCGAGGTTGATCGTTATTTAAGAGCGCAGCGCGCGCCCACGGCGACAGCGGGGCGGCGGCGTAAAAGGAAGAGTGGAGTGCGCGAGCACCCCTCTCCACTCTTCTTTTTACGCCGATCCCCTGATGTCGTCTGAGAAGAGACGGTCGCGCACTTACATCGCTACAGTCGCGATGCCGCCGCCGTCGCGCGTTTGCAGCGCTACAAAAAGTCGCCGTGGGCGCACGCTCTATGAATTATTACTGTGGTTACTTATTATTAGCACGGTATGCTTGTAGGGAATGCTGATGTGCGTGCAGAGCATATCAATATAATCAGAAAGAATTCCCTTGCAATATCTGCACTCATTGTTTCATTTACGATTTCGATAAGCATTGTCACGTGTGCGATCTGCTGCGTAACGTACCTATTGTTTTCCTTCTAATAAAACAAAATGTGCTCGCATTGCACTTAGGTACTATGTAGAAAATAATAATATTGTAGATCAACGTAGAAAAAAATATCGTTTCGTGCAAGAGATCATGCATTGTGCTTACCACCCTTCATCATCATCGGCAATGGCCTTCACATTCACGAAGGATGTTTTATATTATGTATGTATAGGTAGATACCTCACCTACCATCCTTATCTTGTGGATTATCCTTCCACTCGTAGTACTAAGAGGTAGATAGATTCTCCCCTAGTTGCATCGTTCGTCCCGCAAAGGTTTAGAATTCGCTGCCTACTTCGGTTTTAACGACCTTTTTATTTATGTTTAGTATCTTATCTACCATAACAGAGTGGTGTCTTTCTTTGTCCTATTAAAATCACTTAATTAATTTTTAATAATCATGAATGATCCAGTTCAGTTTAGGTGTGGAAAGCTTATATGTAAACAGAGTGACTTCCGCTATGCTTCTGCTATTTTATTATTATTACCTACTTCGAAAAATTATGGAATATACTAAAGTAAGTAAATTCAAAATTCTGTTTCACAAAAGTACAAGCAAAATTAGTATAAACAAATCAAAGCTACAACCGTTGTTGTCACGGTAACAAGATTGTCGCTCAGCATAATGCACGGTAACGATATGATGACGCTACTGTACGCTGGGTTTATGTGACACCTAGAGGGCGCAGCAGCCGCAGCAGTTGTGACACGCGCGTAAAATAAGAACAAAGGTACACAATAATTAAAATATGTATTTACAAGGTAAAACAAGCATAACAGAAAATTATAAGTAGCCTGCGGCCTACGCTAGGCACATACTAAATTGATGAAATGAAAAAGGAACAAAAAGTACATATTTTTTAAACACGAAATAAGATCAAATTGACATGTACATTTTATGGTATTTATCAAATGATTCTGACGCTATAATAAACAAAATTGACGCTCAGAACGACTGCCCATTGGTGGAATATCCTCTGATAGTAAGAGTAGTTTTTTAAATTTAAGAAGTTGTGATACATTTGATATTCTACGGTGGATACAGAGCCATCTTTTGACTAGTAGTAAAATATGTATTGATTTCAAAGCACCATCTAGTATGGAGTAGCGAAAATATATTAGTTTTTTTAACGCAGACGTAGATGGCGTAAGGCGATTAAAAAATAATCCTATTTTACTCCTGACTTCAGTTTAAAATCTTTAGAAACTAAAAATTACTAACATTCGTTTAGAATTTTTTATATATTTAAGTTTATAAAAGAAAAACAAAGCATCACACGTAAAATATATTTATTGAGACTTACAGCTACAAAACTGCAAAAGTAAATCAATAACATTATGTATATAAATAAATATAAACGACTGATATAGTCAAGGTGAGATTATAAACATAATTATGTTACTAAAATACTTTCATTACTGATCTTAACTGCAATATAAAAACGTGAAAGAAAAACCAATAACAGTACAAATATAAATAACATTTAAAATGCTTTTCTGCCAGTATAAGAATATTTTAAATTTTCATCACAGATGTTTCTAAAACATAGAATTGGACCTTTACCTATTCCTTTATAATTCATCATAGATATTGAATCTGTATACTATGGACCAGTTGAGCTATCTGTAGATTGTTTACATAGTACTACTATATAATTACTAGTTTAATTTCTTTATATTATTTGATTGTTATTTTCTTTGTCAATAAAGACTTTATGTCATTGGAAAGAGTATATTATATGAACTTTCAAAAAATTCTTTTATTCTTACATGTTACTTTACTAACAAAGAAAATTTCAGGTAGCTCAACTGGTCCATATAGCAACCGGAAGCGTCCCCAAGACGCTGGCTGCATTGCCCCGCGCTGTATGGCAATGCTTGCAAGTCAGTTCCAGGTAGGTAAACTTTTTGTTCGTATTTTTCATTTTTAACCGGCTTCAAAAGAAGGAGGTTATCAATTCGTCAGTTCTTTTTTTGTATGTATGTTACGCGATATCTCTGCCAATTATGGACCGATTTTGAAAATTCTTTCACTGTTTTATAGAAAATGATTCCGAAGGCGTCCCATAAAATTTGTGTATCCGGGGGATTAGTATTTATCCCACAAAACTTAAAATAGGTGTAAAAGTAAGGGAATTTGAAGTCGGTTTATCGTTTTTTAAAACGCGCCATATTATTCCAATAAAAGTTTAGAACTTGCAGCAAAGCACTCCCAGGTTAAGTATCCAGTTGGTATTATAGTGTATTTTATCTGTCTTTTTGAGTGTCCTTATAAAGTCATTTTAAAGAAAGCTTTCTGTTAAGACTGGAACAAAAAAAAACAAGAAAATTACTAATTTTACTATATAAATTAACGTTATGGCATGCTAGCAAGCCAGTCCGCCACCCTCGTTGCGTTCAATCTCTCTCCTCACGTACTCTGCTTGCTTCTCACTCAAGCCTAGCTTGGCTACCTGGAAAGAAAAATATACAATTTTTATTGTGTGTATGGTGTGGTCTACCCTCCAGCTCAGAAAAAAACAGACAGACAGAAGAATATTACATATTATAAATGAAACGATAAATCAAGATAATTGTATGTTGAAAAAAAAGAGAAGGAAACGAGAATAAAAATATATTATTATGAACTGGAGGAGGCCTGTACCCGAAAGGCATAGCTACTTCTGATTTGTTAATGGAGAAAACACTTATTTAAATAAAGGGCTTTATTTCACACAAACTTTGATATTTTCTTACAATAAGTCCGCGTTATGGTCCGTTCATTTAACATTTTGACTATACTATCGTGAATTTGAGACGTCACGAACACGTTTCATTTATATCTTATGACTTTTGGTACTGCGCCTCCATGGTGGCACTACGCTACGCAAATCTCATACAAAAACGAGCAGTCACGATGACGTCACGATATTATCGTCAATCCAAAGTCGGGGTTTTTTGGAGTTCATACCCTAAACTTAAACTGCACTTTGACAAGCTGAAGATAGGATGGTTTAAAAACATCAACTTCTTCACAAAGGCTTTTCAAATCGAACAAGACCTTCCACTAAGAAGCTTCATCAATGTTTTAAGGGCCACCATATACGCACTGCTCGAGCAGTTAGCCATTTATCAACATACAAGGGCTGCTCTTGCAGTCAGAGTCAGCAGCTTAAAGCTGCCATTAACTGCTCGAGCAGTTGATACCAACTGCTCGCGGGCGGGAAACGCGCGCCACGTGGAATGAAGAGCGCGGGCGGAGGTAACTGCGAGAGAGCAATCGATAGCTCGAGCAGCCGGTGTATTCCTAGCGACTGCTTGTCCGGCCGAAGCAGTGGAACAGCTCGAGCTGTTTCTGTGTACGCACAAGACAGTATTCTTATTCTTAGTGGGGGAACTGAGATCTGCACTGACATCTCGCATAGGAGCGTATTGTGCATTATCCCCCTACCTAGACAGGCCCTAACCAGCAACTCCTTGAAGTACCAGAGCAGGACTTTTGGTGTTTGACAGCTTCGTTTCAGCTTCTCTGTGGGTGTGGATGTGGTTTGGATCTCAATGAGACTCTTCAGTCTAGTGTTGTGGCACAAGACAGTAGTTTGCTATGCAGTCGCAACTTGAAGCAGTCGATAATGGCTGCTTCAAGCAGTCCGTGTATGGAGGCCTTTACTCCTATTTTACAACTATCGTAGTTTGAAGACTTCATTAAGAATGTGTTTTACCTCCTGCTCGAACTGGTTGATGCCTCCAACTCCGACTAGATATCCGTTGAGACGAGCGGCAAGGTGGGATGTCTGAAGCTTAGAGGAATCGAGCCCGAGACTACGGCATAGGTCCTTGTGGCCTTGGAGCCGGTATTTCTGGTGGTAGCTGGAAAGAAAGAACGATATAAAGTTTAATTACTCATATTGTAGACTTCTGGTTGCTGCTTTGAATACATTTTCCGGGTTAAAAAGTAACCTGTTGCACCTATTTTTAAGTATGAGAAAATAAAGGTAATTTGTTTTATATTTTGTTTGACCACAATCTCACTTGATGGTAAGTGACAATGTAGCCCGCGAAGAGTTCCGATGGTTTCTTGATGGAATCGGAACTCAACGCGGGCTACATCGCATACTATAACACCCCCCCATTGTCTTGAAGAGAGGCAGGTTGTGTAAATTTATAAATGGGTACGAATTTTAAACGTTTTTTTGTTTTCTTTTTTAACCAACTTCAAAAAAGGAGGAGGTTCTCAATTCTTTTCTTTTCTTTTTTGTATGTTACGCGATCTTTCGGCCAGTTATGGACTGATTTTGAAAATTCTTTCACTACTGTATAGATGATCCCGAGGGGATATTATCCCCAGGGGATTAGTATTTATCCCGCAACTTAAAAACAGTGTAAAAGTAAGGGTCTCGAATTCCATTATTAGGGTTTTGTAAACAATCAAATTATCACAATGACTTGTTTTCACGGCAACAGGCGTAAACAAGAGGTAGGTTCAGGAATTTGAAGTCGGTTTATCGTTTTTAAAACACGCCAAATTATGATTAAGGCTGTTGTCATACCACTGACTACAACAACTAGTGACCTTAAACCATAATCAGAACATGTTTAATAGCACAAATCCCGACTGTTAGACCATTCAATTGGTCAATTGAAAAGGAACTTGACAATCAAAGTTGGCGCCACCTTGCCTGCCGGCAGGGTGGCGCCAACTTGTCCTGCTGTGGCCTGATGTAATATCTTTCAATCAAAATCAATATGAAGTTTCGTCTATGATTTCTATACATACAATAGTTATTTTATGATGATTATTACAATCAGACCGATATCTTAGTGTTTCATATGCCGCCGTAACCGTGAACTAAGTTTTCCCCTGTGTCTCCATCATTGAAAATAAATGAAATGAACCGTGAGTGAATTAATTAATTACTAGTCAGTTTATAAACTCTCGAATCAAAATGTAAATTGTCAATAGGGTAAAAGTAACAATTTAACGCATTAAAAAACGTTAAGTACAAATGTAATGTCGAAATGGTTTAGAAAAAAAAATCTACTCTATGGGTTAAATAATCAACAGAATTTATTCCGGAGAATTATCTTAACTGTAACCAAAGGATTTTGTCCTAGAATTTCCAACACAATATCGCCGCGTCTATGTATTATGAGGTATTGAAAAAAAAATTACATTTAAATATGCACATGGTTTACATACAAGCTCTAACTACACCCTTCTTAGGGCTAGATGATTAGATGATGCTGTGTAAATTGACCAGTATTATTTATTTCACTAACTAGCAGCTAAATATAATTATAATTATCCAGCACCTAAATAATATCAACGATCACATGCCTCAGTATAGAAGATTAGCATCCTTGAGATGCTCCAGCTAGCTACCGGTTATGGAAAGTCGAACGCGCGTGGAATCCGAATGATTGAACTATGAGTACCTAGCGACAGCGAAGACCGTGGCCTGATTGTTGCGAATATTGCATTGATGTTCGATTGTGTTCCATAAGGATAAATACAGACAGTTTGTCATTGTGGTGCTTGAAAAAAAAATGAATTAAGAGGGTACGTCACAATAATGGGGATGTAACCTATGATCGATTAGCAAGAGAGCGAAGAAAATGGCCTAATTCTTGCTAATATTGCATTGATGGTCGATTGTGTTCCAAGAGGATAAATATAGAGAGTACATCGTTGAGTTGCTTGAAAAAAAAAATTTAAGGCGTACGTCACAGTAATGGGGATTTAACCTATTATCGCTTAGCAACAAAGCGAGGAATGTAACCTGATTAACGATTGTGTTTCAAGCAGAGGATAAAAGCAAGTCATTGGAGAAGACAATAGCTTTTTTTCTATAAATGACAAAGGAATGAGGAAAAATTTGGACAATAACTGTGTTTTTACTTTTTTTCTACATTTTATAATAGCTGAGAACAAAAGATTAAAGATCTTAAGAAGGAAACGTTGACATTATTTTGAATGGAATTATTTTCCTGCAGAGGTTTTCAGGACTACAACACGCGATTCTTCAAAAAGGATCTTCTAAGACATTTAAAGGGTCGGCAACGCGCGTTTATTGTCCCTGATCTTACAGGCGTCTATACGCTACAGTAAACGCTTTCCATCAGGTGGTCTGCAAGATAGTTTACCACCATGGAGGTATAAAAAAAACTAATTTCATGCAATGCCTTTTGAGTAAGTCGCATTAGGGCCGATCGGCTCTCATGTGTCATACACGTGTTTATACAAAAATGTGGTTATTCCACGGGTTAAACACCCCGGTAACTCGTTATGTGCATAGCAATAATATAGCGCGTTTTAAAAAACGATAAACCAACAAATTCCCTTACTTTTGCACTTATTTTAAGTTTTGCGGGATTAATACTATTTATGGGACCCCTTCGGGATAATTTTCTATACAACAGTGAAATAATTTTCAAAATCGGTTCATAATGGGCGGATAACATACAAAAAAAACAACATACAGTCGAATTTATAACCTCCTTCTTTTGAGAGGTATAAAAAAAACTAATTTGATGCAATGCCTTTTGAGTAAGTCGCATTAGGGCCGATCGGCTCTCATGTGTCATACACGTGTTTATACAAAAAAGTGGTGTGGTTATTGCACAGGTTAAACGCCCCAGTAACTCGTTATGTGCATAGCAAAAAATAAAATGTGTTAAAAATATATATGTTTGTGGCGTCGTCGATCGTAGCTTCCCAAACGGATGAAGGGATGAATGACTTTGATTTGTGGTATTGGTTTAAAAGCTGATTTGATCGAGTGTTTATAAATATACTAGCTGCTGCCCGCGCCTTAACCCGCGTTTTATCGGGATAGAAATGGCCTATAATGTTAATCCAGGTCCCAAACTATACTCATACCATATTTCAACCCAATCTGTTGAGTATTTTTTGCGTGTAAAAGGAACAAACATCCATACTTGCAAACTTTGACATTTATAATAGTAGGATAAAATAAAATAATTTTATTTCGGACTTCTAAAGATCCTATAATTTGTTAGTCATTTTATGCTAAAGAGCTCTCACAATAAGTGTTAGAATTCTTAAGCTACTTTTTACTTTGTTTGATAAGACTCGACTTTTAGCATGGTTCGATGAAAATCCAGTCAATTTCAATCTTATGATGGGGTTCATCTCTGTACCCGAGTTTGAAAATAAATACAAAATTATAATATAAAAATATATTAACCTATACACGTCCTATCCTACTAATATAAATGTGAAAGTTTGTATGAATGGATGTTGGATATGATATTTGTTACTCTTTCGCATAAAAACTGCTGAACCGATTAGGCTGAAATATGGTATGGGTAGAGTTTGGGATCTGGAATAACATATATTTTATCCCGATAAAACGCGGGCGAAGGCGCGGGCAGCAGCTAGTTAATTATAATTAATAGCCTAGCCATTGTGAAGTATTGAGCTCTACCTTGCCGTAATACAGTTTCTAACTAGACGTAAGGTACGGGACATGCAACTCGTAGAAGCCTTAAAGTACTAAATCCTATAGCCCAATAGTATGTATACCTTTATATTTTTGTACTAAGTTATCTGTAAATTAGATTTGTTTAGTGGTATAACCGTTAACCGTTGGGTAGTAAAGGTTCTCGAGTGGCGACCGCGATGCAATGCGTAACGGATTGTGGGAAGACCTCCCACTCGATGGACTGACGACATTGTAGCGATCGCAGGGAGTCGTTGGATGGAGGCGACTTAGGACCGCTATTCGTGGCGTCATTAGGGGAAGCCTATGTTCAGCAGTGGACGTATGGGTGATGTTGATGATGAGTGTTATAAATAGCTATAATTAACTTTAAGGCTACCTTGTAAATTTTGGAAATAAAACATTTTTATTTTTATTCATTCGGTATTGTATTTTTAAATTTTTATTTATAACTGCCTTCTGCCTGCCGTATACAGATTGGTTCTACTTACTCTTCAGCTGGATAGAAAGTCCCGGCGGACGCGATCTCTGTACGAAGGTTGTCCTTGCATCGTATCTGCATGGATTTGTATGAAGCCTCCGCGATCCCTCGCTGCTCTTCGTCGTGGTATAGGATCATGGATTGGTACTGGAATTTTAGATAAATGTTCTTGGTATTAGTCTAAAGTAGATAAAATAAATAACGCTGGACTATTCACACGGCATCATCTAGCCCGAAGCTAAGCAGAGCTTGTGTAATGGGTACTAGTTAACTTTTATACTCGTACTTAATACAACACATTACATAGGTAAGGTAAATATTTTTTCACTATATATAGAAAATAACCTGAACATCCGACAAACATCTTCAGATCGTACAAACATTTGAAACAGAATCGAACCCGCAACCTCCTGCGCCGTAGCAGGACCTTCGCCCTCTGCGCTTTAAAGGTCGTGATTTGATTAACAGTTGAACTTCATAGTGCATTGGTGGTGGATTATGAAGTTAATGGTGTCGGTGGTTTTTGGCTTTTACAAAACCATAAAATTACAGTTTGTTTTGTAAACACTTATGTAGGTATATTAAAGCATACTGTTTTCTAAGTTTTTGAGACAAATAAATAATAGATAAATAAAACGTTTATTCGTTTCTCACGAAGGTTTTAACTAAAAGGTTAGGTATCATCATATCGGCCCATAAACGTCCACTGCTAGACATAGACCTCCCCCATACGACGCCACAAATAGTTATTCAATATATTAATTGGTTAAGTACAAATACTTATCTCTCGGGAATAAAATGTTTATGGAACCACCTCGGGATCATTCTTTGCTATTCTATTGCAAAGAATTTTCAAAATTAGTTTAAACATTCGTTTTATAATGAACTAACTGTGCCCGCGTCTTCGTCGTTCGCGTGCAATAGTGACTGTGTGATTTTCATACAAACTTTAATCCCCTATTCCCTTTGATATTTTACCCCCTTGCGGGTAAAATTTTTAGAAACTTTAAATGTCATTTTTATTTATATTTAATTATCAGCCTACAAATAAATTCCATGCTGTTAGCTGTAAAAATGACGATACTTCTATACAACCTTTCAACCCCTCTTTTAACCCCTTATAACCCTTTTTTCGCATTAAAAGTAGCCTATGTCCTTTCTCAGGCTTTACTAGAGTATCTGTGTACCAAATTTCATTTAAATATGTTCAGTAGATTTGGCTTGAGTGACAGACAGAGTTACTTTCGCATTTATAATATTATATTAAGGATTAATCTGAAGAGTCTATATATTTATAATATTATATTAAGGATTAATCTGATTAATCTAACGGTCCGAGAGGTGCATCGAGTTTCGGGTTCCCTTCCCTCCCACCTCGCGTGCGAGTGTGTGGTGTGTAAGATACCAACCAAGAGAAGGAGAATTCTCCCCTTGTTTAAAATTGGTTGAAAGCTGGGAAATTGTATGAGATGTTGGGGCACTGAAGAAAATAATCCTTCTTGTACCTACTTCGAGATCCCACTTGGTTTTATATCGTGATTTTATAACAAGTTTGTCAACGTCTTTGTATATTTAATCATGTTTTCAGCTGAGGAAAATCGTCTAACCTGTCTTTTTAGCTTGGTGGTTAGTCCATACTCGTGGTTGGCCCAGAACATATCCAGTAAGTCTTCGTAGGTCACTGTCTTGGGGTCAAAGTCCAGCTCGATCACTTCAGTGTGGTCACCACTGGAAATATAAAAACAAATCATTATAGAGACGTAGCTCGAGAAGCTGTCAAACTTACATAGAGCTCGGCTAGCCATGTTTTTGCTAGAAGACTGTAGGTCAAGATGTGTTAAGCTTAATTTAAATAGATTAGATTTAGGAACAGCGGAGCCAAATTAAATAGCAGCCATTTCATTGTTTAATTTTTTTATGCGTCAGTCAACACAACCATCCAACTCAACCCGTGGATGTCGTATAAGAGCTGACTAAGGGAACCTACCAGAGGAAGGGCAGCAGCTTCCTTCTGAGTATTTGTCAACACCAACACTGCGATCACCAATCCATCAGCTAAGCGTTGTGATTATGGTAAACCCCCCCTCCCCACATGGGAGATCATCCACTCGATGGACCGAAGAAATCGTAGCGGTCGCAGGGAGTCGATAGCGGGAGGCGGCTCGGGACCGCTTTTTGTGGCGTCGTATGGGGAGGTCTATGTCCAGCAGTGGACGTGTATGGGCTGATATGATGATGATGAGTCACTATCAGTGAATATACATACAACAGTGCATACAACTTGACTGTTATACTTTTCTTTTGTTTGTTAGTAATAAGTTTAGGTTGTTATAGGACTGACATGCTTTGCAAAATTCCTTAACAATAAATTAGAAAAAATAATTTGGCGTGTTTTAAAAACGATAAACCGACTTCATATTCCAGAACCTACCGCTTCTTTACGCCCGTTGCCGCGGAAACTGTTTGTTAAGTCATTGTGATAATTTGATTGTCTTCAAAAACCTAATAATCGTCTTCGAATACCTTTCTTTTTCACTGTTTTTAAGTTTTGCGGGATAAATACTACTCCCCTGGGGATTTTTTTATGGGACCACCTCGGGATCATTTTCTATACAACAGTGAAATAATTTTTGATTTCGGTCCATAATCGGCGGAAATATCGTGTTACATATGTTTCGCGATTGAGAACCTCCTCCTTTTTTAAAGTCGGTTAAAAAAAGATATCTATGTTAATTCTCAACAGCGTGTGGCGCGTCGCGTCGAGGAAGCGATGAAGTGATGGATGGGATGACGCATCGATCGAAAAGACTTTCGATAAAACTCTGGCTTAAAAAAATGACGCAAGGAGAGATAATTCGGGGACTTTGTCCAACAGTGCTAATTAACTATTTATCGGGGGCTACTTGTGGTTGTAATGAAGTAATTAATCAGCGTATTGTAGCAATCGCCAAAATAAATTGGTTAAAAAGGGTAAAATGTAACAGAGTTCGGGGAACAATTTGCTACTTGTAGGGCAAGTAGCAAATTGTTACTGTTAATTTGCTACTTGTAGGGCAAGTAGCAAATTGTTAGGGCAGTGTAATTTTTTCATTATTTTATCAATTCCAACAACCAGTACATTTTTGGAATGTTGCCAAGACAATTTCGACTTCATTGGATAATGGGAATCCTTAAACTATTGATATGTTAGTTCTAGGCTTTAAAAAATGATTTAATTTTCTGAATACGATGAACATGTTTTCAGCGTGTTCAGCAGCACTTTCTTACTTTCTCTTTCATCGACTTCTGTTTCCAGTATATCTAACTTGAATAACTGAATATGGAATCTAAATCAATATAATCCCAGATTCAGTTTTGCCTAGCAACGCTTTTGCATACACTCTTAGCCAGGTCAAACATTCCTTCCGCTATGAATACACGAAAAGAGTCTAATACAATTCTAGGAAATAATATTTAACGCGCACTTTAACCTTGAATTTGAATCGCGTGTGACCTTGGTATGTTAGACGTTGTTTACAATCTTTGTGTTTTGGAAGATAACTCTTAGAATATTTTTAGGTACATCGTGATAGTTCAATTTAAAAGCAATGTAAAATTTCTTGATAAAGATACAACTTATTAAAGATCTATTTATCGGGCATTTATCACGTACCTTTGACACAGTCAGTATAGTGTGTCGGTGTGTGAACTTGGACATTCCTGATTTATGAAGATGAATTGAGGGTAGTTGTAGATACTGCCGTGATCGCTGTAAAAAGTGTGAAGAACTATAGGAAAAATTACATAATCTGTGACAAAATAATACATTGCTATGCCCAACAGGACGTATGTACTGGTATGTACGTACTAAAATGTGTAATATTTTATCTGTACCTATTTGCAATTAATATATGAATATGAATAATATGAATATGAACGCGATAGAAACG
This sequence comes from Eupithecia insigniata, assembly GCA_947859395.1. Taxonomy (NCBI): domain Eukaryota; kingdom Metazoa; phylum Arthropoda; class Insecta; order Lepidoptera; family Geometridae; genus Eupithecia; species Eupithecia insigniata. The sequence continues at coordinate 5,454,533 of OX402002.1, forward strand.
TAGTAGGGGAAAATATAACAAAAGGTACATATAAATACTCGATACTACGCGAGAAATACCCGATACTACGCGAGAAATACCCGATACTACGCGAGAAATACTCGATACTACGCGAGAAATACCCGATAAATAATCTTTAACAATGTTAACAAATCGCGAAAGTTTAAAAAAGTTTTTTACAAATACAATTAATAGAGCAGGTCCGCCCTGATAATACCCCGGTAAATAATCTTTAATAATGTTAACAAATCGCGAAAGTTTAAAAAAGTTTTTTACAAATACAATTAATAGAGCAGGTCCGCCCTGGGTACCAAGCTCCTAGAGATGCCATCTTGGCACCTTTCTACCTAGCTATAGTCAACCAGGCTCAAGTGTTTGGGGAGTTTACTGGTGTCAATTCAGATGACATTAAAACTAAAGTGGTAGGTACCTAACTAATTTGTCTGCACAAAAATTATGGCATCCTTATTACTTCGATCGACAAGAAAGGGACGGCCATAATGTATGTCGTATAATATATCAGTTATCATCATTAACACTAGCGGCGTAAGGGGGAGGGGTGGCGGTCTGCCCCTGGTACCAAGCTCCGAGGGGTGCCATCTTGGCACTTCTCAAAAAGTTTGTGTGGGTCGCTCCGCTCGCCGCCGTCATATCTTTATCGGTACCTACCCATCTTTTCAGTATTCCTAACGTTTTTGTAAGAAAAAAACGAAAATGTTGCGGCTCGTTGTTATTACTGCAACTCGCTCCGATTGCTGATGTCGCAGGTCTTACTTATAATTGAGTTGACGGTCGCCTTGGGGGTTGTGAAACTTCAGCAGTTCAGTATTTATATTTCCGTTTCTGGGCGGGGGGAGGATACTGAAATCCGCCCCGGGTCCCGCCGACCCACGCTACGCCGCCACTGATTATTGAGTACCCATAACACAAGCTCCGCTTAGCTTGGGGCTGGATGATGCTGTGTGGATTGTCCAGCATATTATTTACATACTTATTCGTAGTTTTTGTGCCATCTGAACTTTTGACACCATTAGCTGCCCTGACTACTAAGTTTGCATTGCTATCATGAATTAAAAAAGTAAATAACTTATTTACTTTTTACTGGCTGTATTCTTCCATACAAATAATGATGCAGATAAATTCCACGAGTGCTTAATAATCATATGCCATTATCTGCGCAATGTTTTTTAAACAACAACAATTGATGCAAGCCATGACTTTGCGAAGATCGTAATTTGCGATTACGCAATTTTTACAACGGGCAATATAATGCACGTATACAAATAAAGTGAAACAAGGTGTTTTATTCTCCAAAAAATTCATGTGAAAGAACTCGTTCTCGAAAAGCCTGTTTTTAACGGGTTTAAGTTGGCGCAATAAAATAATAATCAATGTATCTACTGAGCACACAAATAGGTAAAATATAAAATTGTATGTTCACGAATTGTTATGCAAGACACTTTAAATTTAGGTACTTTACATTTTGCAAGTCACGATAACGGCCTAAGAGAGTGCCAATTGAGATTTAGACGTGTCTTTTCCGCAAAAAATACACTATTATGAAACAGAATTATGCCGCCTACATTTTTGGCAGAGCAGAAAAAGCTGCACCTGTCTGCTACAGAGGTTACGATTTAGTAGATATACTAGTATATTATGACGAAGACGATATTTTTGTAGATGTTAAAGTTTATCAGAAACCTTGAATTTTGCAAATTCACGCATGTTAGAGTCCGTCTTATTCAAAACACATCTGAAAAACAACATTCCTGATAGTTTTACTGTAATCGTAAAGGCAACCAAAAACAAGGTAGATATCTCTGTTCCTTTCCAGAACCTTACAAAGGAGTTTATTTAAGAGTCGTTTACATAAGATCCTGAAAAAGTACAATGATGAGCTATATTTTAGCGGTTTGTCCGTACAAAAGCAACGCCCTCTAGTTCAACACAAAAAAATAAGCTGGCTTCTTCATTGTGCCGCCGTACAATAAATAAATAAATAATCGAAACATCTCCTTCCAAAGACCTTCTTTGACAGTATGTCTACATCAATGTGGGGTTTAGCACTAATTTAGCAACGCCATCTAGTTTAAAGCAGATACTCACAGGTTCTTATAAGCTGGGTTCTTTATAGTGCCACTAGTGTAACCTGGTGCGAATGATGCCCGAAGGGAGAATCGTTCGACCAGAAACATCCCATGCCTTCTTTATCGGGATATCCAACATCGTAGAGAGAGGGCTAGAATTTAGCAACGCCATCTAATTTAAAATAGATACTCACAGGTTCCTATAAGCTGGGTTCTTCATAGTCCCGCCGGAGTATCCCACCCTGGTGCGAATGACGCCAGGTGTAGCGCCGAAGAGAGAATCGTTCGACCAGAAACATCCCATGCCGAAGGTGGCCTTCTTTGTCGGGATATCCACATCGTGGAGAAGTGTACTCTGGGAAATTCAACAAGTAAATTAATAAAACTCTTGACAGAAACGCATTATCTATGAATGCAAAAAAATAAGTAGGTAGAGTGCGCCGAATACAAATGATAAAATGTTCAAGGTGAGCCTTTGATGACTCTATTACGGTTTTGAAATACTAGCTTATTCGAGGAGACCTAAGCATTTTTGACTTAATGCTGGGCAAAAGTCTGCAAGAAATATTTCTTAGTCCTTTTGATTTGCTACTTCCTACAAGTTCCATTTTGAGGAGACATTAATTAATAAGAAATTTTCGAATTTGTCGATCACTTAACTTAATCTGAGTAATTTGGATATTTGTTATTGCAATGACAGGCTAACAAAACTGTCACTTCATGATCAAAGTGCAAGGATAAGAAAATCGTGACGGATTAAAGAGTTATCACACGTCTCATACATAAGCCTTCTGTTTTGATAAGAGGAAGATAAGTTTTGCCAAAACACAAAGTAAAAATTACATACATATCACGATTATGCCATGCTTATGAATCGGGAGTTGTATCTAATATTTGTTTGAGTTGAGTTGTACCTTCATCAAAATCTCCATAATTTATTCGTTCCCCGCGTTTTCCCCCGCGTTAAATTCGTAAGCCATATACCTAAGCCGTAAATCTCCATAGACATTTGATATTTTGCAGCCCATTTTCAACAACTCTATGCCAAAAATCAAGTCGATTGGTTTACTTAGTTAGGGCGTGAAGGAAGGACAAACAAACAAACACATTTTCGCATTTATTGGAACTACTGCACAGTTTAACTTAAAAAAGCTCAATAAAACTGTGTGGTGAGGTCACCTTCGAGCAAAATAACATTAGAATCAATAATTGTCTCTTGATGACCGATGTGGCGCAGCAGGTGAAGGTCCCCCTGCGATGCAGGAAGTTGCGGGTACGATTCCCGCCTTTGAACAAATGTTTGTACGATCAGCAAAAATTTTTCTCAGGGTGTTCTGGTTATTTTTTTTACATTATAAAAAACATCTATCTATATAATATGTATTTTGAATTAAGTAGGTACATATATCAGACATCTAGTACCCATTATACAATTTCTAATTAGCTTGGGGCTCGATGATGCTATAGTAAAATACGTTCATCCTTTTTGGAGCTACACGATGTGGCTGACAGATGAAATAATTTCAAAGCGCTGTAAACCTTATCAACAAGGCCAAGGCTATGGAGAGACGCCATCTTCCTAATAGTCGGAGTAATAAAAGCATCAAAAAGAAGAGTCATTCAAGTCCTTGCTACATAGATATGTTATCAGCAGTCAAAGGTCATTGGCAATAGCTTAGATCCTCAAGATCTTTACTGCGTAGTGCTCTTATCGGACCCCTAACAAACTACGCTTTTGTAAGCGTTATCATCTAATAGTTCAGGAGCTAGACGGATAGTACTGACTGACTGACCTAATGTTCAATTACAATAAATATTTTCAAACTTTTTATTATGATCATCACGGGTCCGTAAGTCTGTCCCAACAATGAATGGACTAGCTTATTGCTTAAATTTTTATGCAAAATTATTAAATCCTTTAAGATAGTTATTACGGGTAAAATTTTTCACAGTGGCAGTTTTTTTCAGCATCGTCTAGCCCGCTGTCTAGCCCCAAGCTAAACAGAACTTGTGTTATGAGTACTAGATGACTGATATACATAATCCCACACAGATATATGTATATTTTTTTATAATATGCATAGAAAATACCCAGAACACCCGGAACAAATATGTATTTGCAGATCCTACAAAAATTGTCTCAAGGCGGGAATCGAACCCGTAACCTCCTGCGTCGCACACGGACATACGCCCGCCGGGCCACATGAGTGGTCAGTTTTAAGATTATGTCATTATTTACTTTTAAGATCATGTAAAGTGGACAGAATTGTCTCCGACACTAAAACGAGTGTGTTTAAATAAATACACACGAGCTATGAATGATACCAATTAATGAGACGAATTAACAATTAAATAATGATAACCTTTATTGTACATTATATATAACCCATTGTCAATGGATAAAGATATTCAGTCAAGCATTTACTATTATGGCTATAAATACCTAAGATTAGTTACAATGTTATGTGTTATCATGAATAAATAAAAATTCCTAGAGGTGCTTCTCTAAACTCGCAGATACTATTAATTGTTAAGAGATGTTCTAAATTAGAATTTCGAAAATAAATAAATAAATCGTTTAATAAGGAACAATAACATATTAAAAACGATGCGATCTGCTTAACTTTACAGGAACAAGTAATTCCGGACGGATGCGAATTTTTGAAAAATTAAATTGCAATTAAAATCACTTATTAGTCTAGACAGAACTTTGGAGTTTTTGGTAGAGTCTGGTCGAATTAATTTGTATTTCAGTATTTTTATTTATTGCATTCATACAGTCATCAGTCTGGTCTTAGTGATAAGGTGAGTTTAAATAATATTCACGGCAGATATGTACCCTTTTAGGGTGTTGCAATGGAAGACTGGCCAGGTATCATGCCTTTCTGCTTAGGATACACTTACTTAATATTTACCTACTAGATACCTATACTAAATATTAAGAATCGCTAAAACTATCGCTGAAAAAGACGGCAAGTTAGTAAAAAAAAATTAAGTGCATCTCTTTAAGTTCGGTTTTGCACATGTTCCTTTTCGAGTTTTATGTTAAAATTTTTGCAACTACTGCGGTTATTTTACGTTTTATTTTATTTTTTGTTTTCAGGGTTTATTATAATTTTTACGGCCATCGAGTTGGTGGACGGTTTTTGTGTAATAAATCAAATGAAGTAAGTACATAATGTACAGTTTTGAAAAGATTTTACCACGACTTCTGTTGAACCAATAACCTACTAATATAATAAATACGAAAGTTTGTGAAGATGTGAAGTTTAGAAAGTCGTGAGATGTTTGGACGAAAACAACGACAATACTACGCCGAGCGGGCTGAAATTTTGAAAAGATACGATGTAGGCCCAGATATGTCTGAAAACATTAAGGCTAGTTTTTATTCCGGGAAAAGGGTGTGAAAACCGCAGGCAGAGTAGGTTTATCTAGTATAGTATGTACTGTACGCTGTAACTAGTAGTATAGTATACATAACTCCATAAAAATCATAAAGGACACTGCAAAGTTACATGACAGCCAAACCCAGAAAGTTGACGGTTATTTATTGATGTGCCTACTAGGTAATATGTGCTCGTGATACGTTGAACGAATCAAGTTGAAAACCGAAAAGCATTTAAAACCGTCACTGTACAAAAGCGTCAATCTGAATAGATTAAGCACGTGACCTCTTCAATGCTCTTGGGTTCGTTTTTGCTAACTATGTAATCGGCATTCTCAATAGGGATGTAGACGATTTAGTACGATACGAATTTACTTCTAAGGTCATAATGGTCAACCTCGTACTATATTCTAATGACTCCTAAAACCAACGATGGAATCAAAGGATGCCCCCATATCCTTTGGGACTGTCCGGTAATATCCGCTGAGCTGGACGCCTTTTTGGCACGCGTATAATCATTTTCTGTATAATTTTTTTATACATACCTGTCCTTTATACATTATTAGATGTATAAACTATGTACATGTATATGCCAATAAAAGGGTTTTCTTTTTTTTTCTTTTCAAAACATAAATATCCGTGGATATAGTACACTACACACACCATACACTATTCACGTGCGTAGTTATGCGAAAAATCAATCAAGCTAACCTGTCGACAAGCTTGGTTGGTTGGATTCATAGACAATGGTTAACGTTTTGCGGGAAACTACGAGTACTTTCCCACTAGTTTTATTTTTTGTTAAACGCAGAAAATGTTAAAAACCGAAAAAAAAGTCAAGCGAATCCGTATCCGATTCCGAGTATTCGATTTAAAAATATTGGATTAAGAATAGCAGGGCAATTCTGAGATGAGCACGATTTATTTAGGCCGTAATCGCAAACTCAACAAAAAGTAAATATTTTTTAATAATTTAAAAAATAAACTTTTAAAATACAAGCTTTTATATCATTTAGGACTAAACTGCTTCGGAAGACAAATCCAACGAACCCAAACTCGACGTGGTTAATTCGTTTCGTTTAGGAGTTCTTAGGCTACCATCGGTTTCCATCATCAGACCAGTTCGATGTACCATGACATTGCATTGTCAACGAACTTACATAAGTATGCCAAATTTCAGCTCAATCGGTTGAGGATAACTGGTCTAAAATTGAGTTGCAAGATTCCACTCGAACTACGTTGAAAGTTAAATAAAAGCTTGTAAAAAATTGCGCGCATTCGTGTCAGATTCCGAGGTACAATGTCTAGGACCCGTGCCTAGAACAAGTAACAGTACCTAATCTGTGCCAGAACTTAGCTCATTCATCAGCATACATGCTTAATTTGGGGCACAATTCGCCACAAGACAGTGCCATCAATACCGAGCAGCACTCATATGTCCAATGACTGTGAGTCCCCCTAGCAGGTGTTTTGTCATGCCACCACGCTTGGCAGGCGCAGTGTAGGTGTTATAATATATAATATACACAAAAAATATCATAAAAATCGGTCAAGTCGTTTCGGAAGAGTTTGGTTACAAACACTGTGACACGAGATTTTTATATACATATATAAACATATATGTACATACATAGTCATTTTTTATACATAGAAACTACCCAGAACACCCGACAAAAATATTTGCAGATCATACAAACATTCTCTAATTGTATTGACTGTTTTATGTATTTTTTTGTTTTAATTAATGTAATTGGTTTAATAACCGTATTAATTAAATAAAAATATATAAATAAATTTGTCCCAAGGGGGGAATGGAACCCGCAACCTCCTACATCGCAAGCGGACCTTCGACCACCGCGCCACCTTTGTCATCAAGTAGGTACATACATACGTATATGTACTATAATTTAAATTAGACAGTGTTCTTTATGCCGCGTACACTGATCTCACTATCATGCTTTAACTCATACGCACACTTTTAGAACCAATAGAAAAAAAAACTAGAACACCAGTAGACCAACGAACGTATAATGTCTAACCACCAGCAAAAACTTTATGTACAGTTAGAGAGACGAAGTGCTAAAAGACCATCGGAGAGAAGTTCATTGTTCTTAATTATGATGAAAAAACCTGCCCTCATTCAAGTTCCAGGTTCCAGGTATTTCATGCAATGTTGTAGTTTTAAGCCGGTTTTTGGATGTATTTTTGTAATAAGTTATTACGAAAAACTAATAACGCTTTGTTTTTATTTGGATGTGATCATAAATACGTGAAATGTTTGGGATAATTTTATGTTATCATTGGTTAATTACAGCTAAAAACATTTATTAAGAATTTGGAAGTTTTAAACAGGAATTAAAACAATTATATAAAAAAACGTGCTCTACAGTTGTATAAAGTAATAATTTTTCATTATTTGTAACCCTTTTTTAAAGAAAAACAAGGACCGAAGTGCTTCGGAAGACAAATCCAACGAACCCAAACGCGACGTGGTTAAGTCGTTTCGTTTAGGAGATCCTATGACCACCTTCGGTCTCCATCATCAGACCAGATCGATGATATTGCATTGTCACCGAAATTACATAAGTATGCTAAATTTCATTTCAATAGGTTGAGGATAACTGGTATCAAATTCAGTTGCAAGATTTGGCCCACACAAACTAACAGGGAAAGTAGAATAAAAGCTTATAAACAATACTCACGTTAACCGGCGGCTTCATATTGCAGACTTGTCTAATAAACCTCAGCATACAAGAAGATCTTGATATTTGGTTTTTCTTGCGTGTTTTAGATCGCAGATTGATTTGGAGTGAGGCCGCGACACGTCGGCTAGGCTTGGCGGTCCGGCGAACACTGCCGCAGTTTGCTTGTTTCTTGACTCACTGATATTGACTCGCCGTTTTCACACGTCATGCTACGTATAAATAACAATTAATATTTTATTTCACCATGATTATTATGTATTATCCTAATAAATATAGGGATTGGATGCACGTGGAAATTATAAAGCAGTAGAGATGATCATGGCGCTGTAGAATGAATAATAGTAGCAACTGGCGTGCGTGTTGCGTGACATAGTTTGCTATGTTACGCAGTAGAGCTAATAATGCATAGATGTGAATCACGCGTAGGAACATACCTACACGTGTTTATAAAAAAATCGGGATTAAGATTGAGTCTTTAAAAACCACCCCCTCGCTGGATTGCACGGTTACGCCTAGCGCGTTAGTAGACCAGGGCGAGCAGTCTCGAGCTCGACGGGGTCTCGACATACTATGTAGATGCGATCGCATGGCGACATCGGTCACGAAGTCTTACCAGTCACATTTTAACGATTTTTGATGGTCTCCACAAGAATCAAGTTTCAAATAAATCAAAAATTGAATTGATTGCAATCAATTCACCCATTTGGTTTTTGATGTATATCTATTTTTTTAATGCAAGGTTAGTGTGTTTGCTAGTATGCTTAATTAATGATACATACATGCGTTTATTATACTTTCATGGCCTCAGACCCGACGCCGATGTTGTACTCCGGCGGCGGAGGCTAGGCAGTGAATGCGTTAATGAACTCCGGTGTTCATTAACGCATTCGATGGAATTCATTAGCTTAGTCTATTTCAAAGTAAAGTCGTCAGGGGATAAATTGTGACAACTAGATTGTTATATTATATTCCACTAGTTTCCGCCAGAGTCCTTGCATGTATTTTTCTATGATATCGTTGAAAGGTTATTTCATACCATGGTGTTACCATGGTAAAAGTAGACCACCATTTATGCAAAACTCCAGCCTGATCCAATCAGTAGTTTTGGCACGAAGAAGTAACATTCATCCAAAGTTTGGCATTAGTAAGTAATATTAGTGTGCTTCCAGTTCCACATCTAACACTAACTAATGTATACCGTGACCTTGCCCGCGACGACGGCCGCGCGCCGTCTGCAGAGCCGGCTAGCCTCGTCAAATCGATAACGTTTAAATACAGCACAAAACTCATCGAGTTGACCCACTTGCAGGCTTCTGATTGAAGTTTGGATGCCAGTTCCGGATCTTGTGGGTTTTTTTGAGTTGAAGGCTCGAAGAAACGGGGTCGTTCTGAAATTGAATCTGGGAGAGATTAAATATGTATGTATGTAGGTACCCACTGTACCTAGTTTTTTCTTAGATTAATAATTGGCTTTCCTAGTTTTACTTATTACTTTATGTACATAATTTCTGACGTGCCCAAGTCCTGTTAGCAAGGTCTTACGATAATAAAAAACCACTGAGTTTTGCTTACCCGTTAAGTTAAGTTACAGTTTTTACCCCCCCCCCCCCCCCCCCCCCCTACAGAATTTAAAATATCCAACATAATTGAATGTTCTAAAAGAACAATTCAGGGGGGCAGTGCAGCACTGAGACCAAATAGGCTGTCAAAAAATATTTTGCCACGAGCTTGACAGTCTTCCATCATGGCCTCTTACTTACTACATTGAATCGTGGGTGAATATAATAATCATAATTCTAACTAGAAAAAAAACTAAGTTTTCTACATCTACATAAACTCCTAGTATAAACAAAATACAAGTACCAGTACCAACTAGAAACCATTTCATGCATTTCATAAACAACTGTAAGTTACAATATTTGAGACCTTACTCACCTTTTCTCTAAATATGTTTTCTCTTATCGTTCACTGAACTATTTTTCAAAAGATTTTGTATTATTCTTTTCTGTAACTTCTATTCATGACTGTAAAAATAAAATAATAATTAAATCCTTTAAAACCATAATCATATTAATGGACCCAAAGTGCCTACTGAGAATATACCTGTCTTGGTAAAATAAATATGAATTTGACACGATACAAGTCAATTTATTTCCACAAAAATCCAGTACTATAATAAAGAGGTTAAATTAAACGACAAAACACTTGAAACCAACGATTTATTGATTATTACTTTAACGATTACGAAAATTTCACACTACTGTTTCAAGATTATTATTTACCATTTGAATAAAGAATAACAAACTTATAATTTAAAACAACAAAGAGCTTTGCATAGCTCCTTATATTATAAAGATTTATGCATAAATTGTGCCCATTGAAAAACTATAGCATTAATAAATGTTCCAAACAATGTTTTTCAATAGGAATTATCATAATTTGAACAGGAATCAATAACAATCAACGAATCCAAAAAAATGGATTTAAATAAGAAAAACGAGCCAGCGTCAATTTCGCAGCATCACACAAATAGTCTGCCGTTTTCACCAGAAATATATCACAAGACAATACAGAAACTAAAATACTTATTTTTTATGATATATAAAGTATTACTTGATATCTGTACGTACCTATTTAGGCACATAATGCAAACTTTTATTTGGTTCCGTATGACGACATGCTTTGGTTCTTGTAGGTGATTACCTGCATACTTATACATTCTATAGGCGACGTCATCTGTCATGCTGTCCCTCTCAGATTGGACTCAAACTGAGCAGGACAGCATGAGAGATGACGTCATTCTCAATCCCATCTATAACTACGCAGTATAAGGTTTTCTTGTCAACCGTGGAATGTATGATGAAAACGGCAGAACAGGAGACAATTGAGTTATAAATCTAGTTGCAAACTGCAAAATATTAGGCCGACGATGTCCATAGCAGGTCGAGACGGAGCTATATCAAATTCCTCAATAGTACTATGCCAATAGCCTGTAGCAAGAAAATATCCGATTAAAATCTGATTCAAAACTGTTAATAAAAATAATTTCTAATCAGTTTGTTTCTTATCTAATAGTAGTTGACATGTATAATAGATATGCAAATATAATAGATAATCAACTTTTTAAAGATCGACTTTAATTCAGAAACAAATAGTGAATGAAATAAATCCTTTTTAATCATTTGCTGACTTGCTTCTGAATCAAAGCGTTATAATTTGAGATCTACGTTTAATATTAGGAATTTTTCTACGTGGTCCAAGACAAGGCAAGATAACATTGATTATGTCAAATTCTAAATAAATTACGCATATATTTGTTCTACGTTTGCATCTACATTATACTAACAGCGAATATAATAGACAACCAATACGATTGAAGTAGAAAAACCGACTACTAGATTAAAAGGATATCAAAATCACTACAAAATGCTAATTTTGCGTGAGTTACTCATACGAACACATTTATTTGACACTACTAATTAGGTGATGTTACTTTTTGAGATAGTGTTCACTAGGTCACCGAAACAATACATCGATCTGTTAGGCAAATGACGATCGTTTTAGTAGAAATTGAAACATTGCGACTTGTAACTCTTTAAGTCTAGCATTATATAATTTATGAATTTTTATATTTGGCCTTCTGTTTACATGAAATATAGATTCAGATAGCACGGTTTGGTATTTTGCCAAGCAACGCATTTCCTAGCGGCCATGTTTTACGACTTATCCGATGGGCCTAGTGAAACACTAGCTTTAGTTACCAGAATAAACAACAGTACAATCTTAAGGTGGATACTGACCGGTGTTACGGGGCGTAATGTAACATTCGCAGCGAGCATGATACGTTACGCCGTGTACTAAAATCAGTCTCGTTGCTCGATGCGAGCGCCTTCTTTCCCCATACTGACTGCGCGAACGCTCGTTTTGTAACACGTTACATAGTAATGTAACGTGTTACGGGGAGTACCCCGTAACGCCGGTCAATACCCCCTTTTAGGGTATAGATGCCTTTCACAGGCATTATTTACAACCGTTCATAATTAACATTTTTCAACAATTTATCTACAAAGATTATAAAATACATTTACAGATTTTTGTTTTAGGCAAGAGCAACAATAGGCGTTTAAGCGTTAACACAACATAGATACATAACAGTATGCACACTTTAAAGTTTACAGAATTACTACACAGTTCTTCCAGATAACTTTTTTCTAATGGTCATTACTGCTTGTTCACTATATTGCGACAAACGTGTGAGGGGTTAGCATAATAAAATAGTAAAGAATTATAAGTACCGAACATCTTTGAGGCAAAGTGAAAGAGCGGTCTATGCAAACCCCCTCTAGTGTTGTAAAACTCAACTCAGAATTTTATCATATTAACACCCTTTTTCAAAGAATATTTAGGTTTAGCTGCGACAACACAAATAGACCCTATCTGTTACTTAGGAAAGCGCAATTTGAAATACGTTTTTTCAAAACACGTTCTATGATAAAAATCCGATTGAGTTAATGAAGAAGTCACGTTTATGTTTTACGCTTTACTTTTAGCACATGTTCATTTGTGTAATAGGCGTTAAAATTAAATAGGACGTAATGTTTTGTCCCCTCTCGACAAGATGTCAGCACGACCAACAAACATAGTTCACATTAACTTCTGCTGTTAATACATACTGTGCCCAGCGAAATATTATTTCTAGCTTTAAATAATAATTTTAAAATGCCTGTTGGTTTTAATACTTGGAAATAATTTGTATCACAAAATGCTGCCGAAATGCTTTTCTCAAATAATACTGTTATATTATAAAATATAAACTCTTTAATTGATATAAGGGACTCTATAAGGCCTTCACAATATTGCTTCGTGATTCTAAGATTTGTTTTAATTATATTCACGGCTTTTATGAAAATGTACATACAATATTTTAGTACTTTATAAGTACCTACTAATGTAAGTGATTAATCTAAAACTACTCTAATGACTAAGATATGGACGAATGAATTTTAAATGGATGGGAACTACAAACCTATTCATCTAAAAATGGTTAAATGTATAATATTTCAAAAAGCTCCTAGTATAATGAATAAGTATACAAAATTCAATAAGTAATACGTGACTGGCATGTCTATTACGACGTCTAACAAGTATACCACAGATAATGAACACCGAATTTCGAATAAATATGTAGATTTAAATATTCATTACTCAAAATACCATTTAAGGGTTAATTGAATAAGTATACAAACTTTCAATAAGTAATACGTGACTGGAATGTCTACGACGAACAACAGGTATACCACAGATAATGAACACCGATTTTTTTTTATAAATAAGTTAAAATATTCATTACTCAAAATACCATTCAAAGCTTAAAACTCTAAAATTTGTTCCGAAGACTATCTTTAAGGAAGCAAGTTTAAATTTGGATAATTCTAACTGATTGTCACAGTTTTAAGTACAAAATAACATTTTAAAATTGTGCTTGATAAAGTAACATTGTAATAATTGGCACAAACTGAGTATTAAGTACTATTAAGAACACTCAACTTGTTAGTTTTATAATTATCTACTAGTATAGATTGATATAATGCAAATCCTATTGGTGTTCTACTTCGGGATTATTATACATTACGGTTTTATATTACATGGGCAATATAAATATGGTTTTGTTAGTTATTTTAGTTAATTAATAAGAAATATTTAAGTAGTAAGTACTGTGGTCCAGAAAAAGGCAAGCATTGAAAGCAGGAATAACTGTCTAAGAAAACAGATATTATAGGTATTCTAAGCTGTTTAAAACTTTTGAAACTATCATGGTTATTTACAACACTAAAGTTAACGGGACTACTCAAAACTCAAATCATGGTAAATATCCCGTTAACTTTAGTGTTCTAAGCTGTTTGTCACAATTATGTAACAAAACATCAAATTTACTTTAGGATAAGGCGTAAAGCATCTGATATAGATTTCTTTTAAATTCATATATAAAATTATTAATCGTTTATTAAATTGTATTTTTATCAATTATGCTATGTCTCACATAGATATTAAGAATTTGAGGCACTTTCAAACTGATACCCACGAAATTTTTGATTGCATTAAGTCACGTTGTTATTATGCAATTATAAAATTCTAAAATTTAACCCTAAATCAATAAGTAAGGTTGTAAACACGATCACATTAGACTATAATAAATACTTTTTGAAATATAAATGGAATGTTTAGGAAATATAAGGCAAGTTATAAAATACTTATACAACAATAATTTCACGAATTAGGATCCATAACTTACACTTAATAAAATATTAGCGACCATAATTTGTCTAGAATAATAACTGTTGAGCTCTTATTACTATCACACGTGTATTCAGCCAATCAAGCTATAATGGCAATTTATCGGCAAGGTGACGCAAACTGACTGAGTTTAAGGTGGGAAACCAGGTTCGGTAAAAAAATACAAACGATTTTACGGTCAGCATATTACCTTTTACAAAAACATACGTACATATAAGGAACTTGATATTTTGGTAAGCTTAAATAATACTGCGAAAGTCAGAGTTACCCAACTTGATCTGAAAAAAATCTTCTCTAAGTATAACCTAACCATGGAATACCACCTTAGAGCTCTCAGCCGACAAAGTTCTAAATTCTTTTGGAATGACAATCAGACTTGTACGCTTCACAATCACAAATCACCAGCGTTAACAACGCTTTAACGTTTCACCGGTGTTACCAACGCTTTAGGAAACGAATGTTACACCAGTAGCGCTAACGCTTTAGTAGTTTACTATTACACCATTGTCGCCAACGTTTCGTAGTCTACTTTTCCAGTGTTACCAATGCTTTACAGTCTACTATTTCACCCCTACATGATAATACAGCACCTATGTGATCTCGTATCTCCTACCACGTCACTGGTGTTGCCAGAAAACCGTGGTACAGTACCTGAGCTTGGAGATATGCTTAGCGGGTTCAACTGTACCGGCATATCTTTTGTCTCTGGTATCGAGTTCATGCTATGGTTGTTTGTAGATGCCAAGCTGTTTTCGACCGGGCTGCCATTAGTTCTGATTTGCGAACGCTGTTTCTTCAAGTCGGCTAAGGTTCCTGAAATGGTACGAAATGGAGGTTGATTTAAATGTTCTATTAATCTGGTTATATTCTACGGTGCGTTGTTTTGGTGATTTAATTTTTCTTTCACAATTTGCATGCAAACAAACAATACAGAAAGAAGGAGTGTTTGAGTGTATAGGCTACAGACATTCATGCAATAACAAACACACTAATCTACACATAACAAAAACCCAAAGAGGCGTTGTCTAAGATGAAGTTAGAACCATATTTCATAAAAATATACTTAATATGTACTAAGAAATGTTATTGATTTTATATTTTGTAAGGGAAAGTATGTATGGTATGGTGGTTTTATGATTTAGAATAAGAACCGCTCAACCATTTTAAAAGAAAGCTATTTCGAGTAAAAAGGTCAGTTTTACTTTAAAAAATTTATGGGTTCGTAGTTACAAACTGGCACGGTAATATAAAGGCAAAATATATATATGTGTATCCTTTAATTCCCCACTCATATTTGGGCCAATCACAATTTTTTATCTAGTCATCGTTTGGGCTGTACAGAGTCGAATTTTGACACATTATTTACGAAAAAGGGCAAACACAATTACCCATAGACAGGAAAAAACAGAGATAAAAATAATTATGTATTGAGTACATTTATTTGATAACTGGTACCCATAACACAAGCTCTGCTTAGCATGGGGCTAGATGGTGCTGTGTGAATTGCCTAGCACTATTATTTATATTAAATAATGAGAACGGTCCTTAAAGTTAGTGAAATAAGGAACTAGTTCATCTCGCCTTACACATGCCTTCACATATAAAAAAGAGAAATAAACAAACACTCATGCACTATTATAACCAGAGACTGCTTGCCTCATATGCATCCTCGATTCCACTCCGCAAACGTTCACCCCTCACTTCAATATACCATTGTGCAGGACTGGGCTATCTCATTAATGTCTGTGTAAGCCGAAGGTAAACCCATACTACGAAGCCCTGAGTTCGGTGAGTCTGTAGTATCGACTCATGGAACTCAGGGCTCTGACGGCCTATTTTACTTCTCCAAAATAAGGAATCGATTGTTTCGTTTCGTTTTTATGTGCAGATTGGTACTCTAATTCGATGTATTAAGGTACACCAATAAGCCGAAACGAAACACGAAAATTCGTGCTAGAAAATTAAAATAACCTGGACCGCAATAACCCACACTAAATTTTGTAAACATAATCGAAGGGAACCAGATTGTAATTACCATCTATTTCTGATAAAAGGAACAAAATCTTATTTTATTTAGTTAAAAAACGATTCCGTAAATCAATGTTGAAAATATATATATCATATAAAGCCAGTGTTACTCGGGATGATGTAAGGATTCTAACGATACCGCATACATCCAAATCTGTTCAGTCATTTTAATTATAACTTTAAAATGCTTTCTGCTTATTTTATGCTTTAGCATATCCATAAAATCTTTAAAAAGCTAATGATGTAAAACAAAATACGCTCCTTTATTCATAAAAAATACATATACTACATGGTATTGTAAGGACGTGTCGGAAATTACGACACTATGACATGTTATGGCGAGCGTTTAGCTTTGCTTAATCTCCAATAAGCATGACGACTGATTTTGAGAAACTACACCGTGATATTTTTATACATCTACTGTATACAAAATAATTCATATTTCTGCAAAAAAATATGGTCATCGAAGGAAAAATACAGCTTTTAAAAATGCATTATAGATTTCACTCAAAAACGCTACAATACTCGTGGCTTCTTTCTATGACGTCATAGATGCACAAACATCTTATGATACAGAATATTTTCAAGAGAAGCTTTACTAGCTATTCTGTGCCTTTACATTAGATATTGTGACAGCATGACGTCACAGTTAAGTATTCTCTGATTGGTGTCAAACGTATAATGGCGGAATGCTGTATTTTGTAAAAATAATAATTAATCTCGACCAAAACTATAATAAGTGTTTTGTAATCTATGGCTCAGGTATAATTTGGTATATACATAATTTTTGAGATTTTTAGTAACTGTCTATTAGCTACATAAAATTGGTGATCGAGGGCTTGATGTTCTATTTGATGATGTTCTTTTATTCTAATGAATAAAAGGACAATAGAAAATCAACATATTCTGTTGATTTTCTACAGCTGAGAGCGATAGCTGTTGCCATCTTTTCTAGTCATTAAACTAGAAAATATGGCAACAATTATCGCTAGTTTACCTTCGGTGTACACAAACATTAACAAAATCAGCCCGCTGTTAGAATAACTTTACAATATGTTATTTTGTGCTCGGTAGTAATGTGCGAACGATATAAGGATGCATAATTACCTGCGTTAATCATGACGGTGACATGAACATTGATTTTACCATTATTGTCTGTGGTGTAGGTTGCCGTGCCGGTTTCCGCGATTGCGATGTTGTTAGGGTTGACAATCATTTCATTCCTACCGTCTAACGCGTCTTCCGTTTTGTACGCGTCGTTGTCTTGCCCTTCTGGTGCTTTTCGTACTCCATTTGGCAGGTTTCTTTCATATTTTTCCTCGTGGTGATTCGATCCGGGCGCGTAGTGAGAGGCGGCGTTTACACCGAATAGGGGATTGGTTGTTTTAGGTTGGTAGTGGTTGTCTTTGTAGTTGTTCTTGGGTATTGCGTACTCGACGTTTGAATCGTAGCTTTGGTTGGAGGTTGTCGAGGTGGTTGAAAGCCGCTTGTGGGTAAGTTCTGGCGGTTGCAGGTTTGCGGTGTTTTGGTCGTTTTCCACGCCGTTTGTAAGGCCCTGGAAAGAAATTGGATATTTTAATCGAAATATGGTTTTTACAGTGGCTGAATTTATTGCACAAAATAATTAAATAGTACTAGGTAACTACAAGACTTAATTGAATTATATATAAAATACATTCATCCTAGTAATATTATAAATGTCAAAGTTTGTAAGACTGGATGGTTGGATGTTTGTTCTTCTTTCACGCAAAAACTACTGAGCTGATTGGGCTGATATTGGTATGCGTATAGTTTGGGACCCCCCCCCCCCCCCCCCCCCCCCTAGCACGGGAATTTTTGTCTAGGGTAGAATAGACAAAAATTACGTCACTTTGTCATCGAATGCGTAAATTATTTGAAATTAATTCCTCCAACTTTAATAATGTACGCAATGTATGACGATGCGATGTCATTATTAATCCGCCTGCCAAGCGTGGTGATTATGGCAAAACCCCCATATCACCTGGGGAACAGGGGAATGTGGGGAAGGCATGATAAGCTGTGGACAGTGGCGCTGATAAGGAATCATAAAACGGATAAGTCAAAAGTTGTTGTTTCTTAGTGTCAATTTATTTAATTGTTGATTTGTAAATATGTATGTACTTGACCAATGCTTTTTATTTAAATTTGATTTAAGCGATGTTGAAATAATTAAAATACTAGTATGCTATTATTATAAATTACCCTCTGCCCTTCGCTCCTTACCGTACCTGAATAAACCTAAGCCTTTTTTACTCGGGGATATTAGTGAAATAATATTCAAAGTTGGACCAGTCCGAAGATTACGTCATACAAACAAACATGATTACAGAAATAGAATACATGCAAGCGGGCAATTATCGTCCTAAAAATATGTCTGGTGAGCAAGTACAGCATTTATGCGTGAAATAGTAGGTAACATTTACAATGTGATGTTTGAAATTCATACAGTCCAAAAATCAGCACGAAAAATTAAATAAGTAATGTTTCGCATCCCTTTTTAAAGATGAAATATAACTGTTATTTCAGGTCCAAAATAATATGCGCCAAATTTCTAACAAGTCTGTTCAGTAATTTTCGCACTGTCTCCTCATTATACACACATCGCTGGATACTTTCGATTTATTAGCAGGACGTGTTTAAGCTAAAAAAAGATCGAATAACTTTTAAAAATTTGGTAAATTATATATTTTTTCACGCAATTATGTTTATGTAAACATACCCTATATCTTAGGCCCAAAACTGGCGGGTCCTTCCGCATCCTGCGCAAATTGTCGTGCGTCAAGAACATTATATCCAATGACATTGTTTATCACTACACATAATCAGACAACACTAAGCTATTCCCACAAAATTCAGTCACTTAGCTCAGCAATTTGTACAGTATCCAGGCTCATAATGAATCTTTACGAAACATCCACACAACTGTCTAAATCAATTTTTTTTAAATATTTTTGTCAACTACAAGTATCTAATTTAAGAGTTCTTAATTTGTCCGAATTACACTTTCTGTCTGAATCGCACACAAATACAAAATACGTACACCATCCGATAAATAGCTGTTCAAACAAAACAATTTCATTGACAGAAAAATTTTAAAACACAACAGATAACCCGCGAAAGTCACAAACAAAACTGTTCAAATATTTCACATACAGAAAAGTTTCAAAGGAGATAGTGTCAAAATGCATTATCTAAGAAGCGGTCGCGTTTGTGCCCGCTCGCTGACCACACGGACTGCGCGCGAGTCGAGGGAAATCGCGAGGAAAGACTGATTCAACGCGCATGCGTACAGCGGAACGGGATGACCACGCTACCATTGCAACGACCGAAGTTGTAAGCGAATTTGCAACCGAAAAGTTTCGCAAAAAACTGACAGTGTTGAGACTCTTAATGAATCTTACTGACTGATCTGCACTAACATGTCCAATGGAAGTGTATTTGCTCCCTGGCCCAATTCCTAGTTAGCGGAGTAGGATTTTTGGTTCTTGCCCTTGGAAACGTTTCAGCAGGAGTTGACAGGGGCCTTCATCAGACTCTTATTTCTTTGACAAGGAAAGCAGAGCAGAGGTGCAATTAAGCAGATACCGATAAGATTTTTGAGGTGATCTCCATTAAATTGTCCGCATGTAGTCTTGAATTAACACCTAATATTATGAAATTTTTATGTACCGGGCACTGGCAGGTAAATATAAAATAAGTTGTCAATAAACAAAACTCAATTTTTTTTTATGAAGCCGTAATAAAAATTTGAGTTTTGGTTATTTGTTCATCCTTGGTTTTACAAACATTCATAATGGACCAAAGCCCTTTAACCACAGGCTGTTGTTAATGTTATTGTAAGGAAATTTCATAGTGAATAGGACGGAAGTAACAAATTATAAAGAAAGACACCTTCAATTTCAATCGCATGGCGACATCGACAGAACGCGAAGGTTCTGACCAGTGAACTGTTAAAGGTACACCATTATCCATTATTAATACCGGTTATTGTATTGTAAGTTTAGTGGCCTTACGTTTTGCAACAAAGAACAGATTTTTTTGTGTTTAGAAAACTTTTTCTATGGATATTTTTGACAATATATTTTGGCAATGGAAGCGTAAAAAACTACACGGAAACGAAATTCATAATAAACCTAATAGTTGAGCTACCTCTATATTGTCTGCAACAGTTTGCAATTAGCTCAACTGTTTCAACTGTAAATACGAGTCCTAAACTCACAGGTATGTTTTATTTTCGCGAAAACAGCAAACGCAAGACGTGGGCTGCACTTGGCTCAGTGCAGTTCAGGACCAAACACATTGAGAAGCATATGCCTGACAGTGGTTTGAAAAGGGCTTACGATGATGATGATAATGCTGATGATGCTAAAACGATATATTAAAATATCAATTGCCCTGAGAAATAAGAGACCTACATGTACATAGATAGATAGAAAATGATGAATAATGAAAATGTTTTATTGCACACTTTACAAAACAATAAAATTAACAATACAACCAAAACAGGCATTGAACTACTAAACTGTGTTAAAAACCATTTAATGAAAAATGTTAATTTACAATTATCTATGGCGGGTAAATTTGTATTCTGTACTTTATACGATATTCTTAAATAACTGAAATTTTCGGTACATCATCATACACATTTTTATTAAAATTTTTGGATTGTCTAAGTGTTTTGACATTTATAAGTTTGAAGATGAAATAAATGACTTTAATTTCTTAATTATATATTATTGCTTAAAAGCAAAAGTGTTAATAATCTTTTGCTTAACGAAACTAAAACTAAATGTCTTAGATTTATTCTAACAAATGTAAAACAAGTTAAGGCTGATGTAAACGTAAAAGGAGAAACGTTAGAAATTGTAGACACTACCGTATTCTTAGGAATAACCTTAGATAGTAAACTTCAATTGGGCCCACACATAGCTATCGAAGAGACTTAGTTCTGCAGCGTATGAAGTAAAAAAAATCCGTCATCTTACAGACGTTGATACTTCCAGACTGGTCTATTTCAGCTACTTCCATAGTATTATGTCGTATGGTATATTGCTGTGGGGGAACGCTGCAGATATTAACACCGTATTTGTGCTGCAGAAGAGGGCTGTTCGTGCGATCCATAACATGGGTCCTAGAGAATCCCTACGTGATAAATTCAAAGAAATAAATATAATGACAGTACCATGTCAATATATTTATGAAAACTTATTGTACACTCATAGAAATATCGACCGGTTCCCTAAAAATTGCGACATACATAATGTAAATACTAGAAATAAGAATAAACTCGCTGTGCCCAAAACTAGGTTACACAAGATTAATGTATCTTTTAGAAGGCAATGTATACGCTTCTACAACAAAACCCCTAGCGAGTTGCAAAAACTTTCTATAAATAAATTCAAACAAATTGTCAAACATATCCTTTGTAAAAAGGCTTATTACAAAATTTCAAACTATCTAGAAGATAAAAAAGCTTGGGACGGATTTTGCTCCAACTCGAAAAATAACTCTAAAAATAACAACTAACAGGCTAAAGGTTTCTTCGTCGCTTCTTTACTTTAGTCTACATACCGAAGCGACCGAAATCCAAATATCACTTTATTTCCAAATCAGTGTTTAATTTTAAGAATTTGACCTGTTCTAAGTTTTCATTTATTGTATTTACGGAAATAAAGAAACTTTGATTTTGACTTTGAATAAATTTCATTTTGAATTTCCATTAAAGCCATAAATCTAGTCATCCAATCAGACGAGAAAGATTGGATACGCTCCCTTGAATTTCAATGCCACAACAAGACACAAACACGTCAGGCAAAGCGCCACAAAAAGGCAACACGTTCTCCATTCAAGAAACTAATGGAAAACACGATTATGAATAATCAGTAACCCAATAGAGCATGCAAAGGACGAAAGATGGTTAACAGACAGGTGCCGTCAAATACGTTATCAAAGTCAATGATTCCAAAGAACAAAACAATAAAACATTTAGAAACGTGTAATTACGAAGAGAGTGTAACCGCTCTGATGCACATCGCCACAGATGAGACGCAGTTGGTATGGTGTACAGAATGATGCATAAGACTGCATAGAATTTATATTGATACTGCTCTAGAACATGTGCTTACATTATAAAGGCGCTGACCGGTCGGTGGTGTTACGGGGTGTAATGTACCATTCGCAGCGAGCATGGTACGTTACGCCGCGCGCCGTGTGGTAAAATCTGTCTGGTTGCTTGTTGCGCCTTTTTCACCTGCAATGACTGCACGAACGCTCGCTGTGTGACACGTTACATTACGCCCCATACAACGGTCAGTCTCGGCTTAATACGGTTGTGCCATCACACTACATAGACTAACAACTAGGTTCGAGAAATGAAACTCTCGCAGAAAGTAGAATCGAGCAATTTGTAAATATTTAAGTTTGATAAACGACCCGAAGCTATCAGAATGGTGAAGGGAGCGCACGTTAAGCCTGGTACTGATCGGTGTTACGGGGCGCAATTTACCATTCGCAGCGAGAATGTTTCGCTTAGTGACTCTCACGCGTTACATTACGCCCCTACACCGGTCAGTACCCGGCTTAAAACACTTGTGCATTGCAAAGATAGATGAATAACTAGGTTTAAGAAGCGAAACTCTTGCAGAAGGTAAAAACGAGCAATCTGTAAATATTTGAGATAAATTAACGATCCGAAGCTATCAGATTGGTTAAGGGAACGCACGTTAAGGTAATTATATCGCAAACAAAACGTTCTGCATCTATAGACGTTCTGGTCTATTTCTGCGAATAACATGTCACGCTACCTATAATGCAAATACGACAGAAGCCCATTAAAAAAGTGACTGATAAAATAATGTAAAAGATAATTTATTCTTTCATTACATTCTGTTAGCACACAACAGCCAATAAATAGTAAATCGCTATAAATTCATTAGTGAAGTGATAAATATGGGCGGTTTTGTTTTTCAGGTTATCTGGTATAGATCTCTCTTTTAGTGACAAAACCGCCAACCGTCACTTGTTATCTCTATTTTTTAATATCTCGTAAATTATTTCGGGCTGTATTGCTAAATTGTAAATCTTTGTTTACAAACTTTCTACGCCGAATTCATCTGAAGTGAAGTTATGATAAATCATCACGAGAGAATCAAATATCATCACGAGACAGCCAAGCAATGCGTTATTAAAAGAAGATAGGCCCACGATGTAATTAATGTTTGTAATTAATTATACGAGTTTAATTAGCACCAGCCAGTCTAGTCGAAAGTAGAGAAAGTATTAGAAATAAGTTTGAAATCAGTATTTGCAAAAAAAAAATCGAGGCAATGCAAGTATTTATTCCGTTTCAATTCAATTTTCAGAGTTATTGGTAATTCACTGACACTGCGTGACCTGGAGGTACTTTCCGTCATCACGAACACGTTCGTGAAAACGCCAGGTCTTAATTCTTAAATTATTTTGTGAATCACTTTTGATGCTTATGTGATTTTAATTTTGTGACGTGTCCAAGAGTCCTGTTGGGTATAAAAAAGGAAATAAAGCACTTTGAGTTTTGATACAAAATTAAAAATACGGTTGTCCGACACCCAATGAAGTACAAAATACCTATCTCCTATTCTCACAGCTACTATTAATTCAGGGCAAAGCCGTTTTTAACTTTCAAATAAAGCATCTGTAAAAAACGATGATTTAATGAAGGGGCGTACCTAGCACCAATACCAAATTTAAGAAGCGACTATCGTCTTGTCAAACTTTTACCCGATGATGGACAGAACCTGCAGTTCACGCAGTGTCAGTGTATTACCAATAACTCTAAATGATATGAATGTTTTAGCTTCATAATAATGCAGCAATAGTTAATGAGTTTCAATTTCAAAAATTCTTTATTAAAGCCTTAAATAACATTAGTTAGGTACAATTACTAGTGTAAATTTAATCCTAGAACGCACAAACATATATTTAAATAATAAACGTTTTAGAAGCTGGGCGTGCGCTTATCAAAACTTACGTAGGTATTTTTACATTTCGCGTTACAAAACATAATTACTTAATCATAAGTAGGTTTAGTTTTAAAATAAATAAATAACGTTGTAGATACATTCCTACAAAATATGCAAAGTTAATGAGTAGATACATAGTGAAATGAATAAAAACATTATACACTGTCGGACGTCTGGTTTTAGCTGTAAGTCCACTTGTAAAATTTATAAATAAAATAAAACTTTTCGCGATTGGTTAACATATAAAGATTATTTATATATTGTATTATTTATTTATAAGATTATCGATGATTTTTACCCTAACGTAGGGGAAAATATAACAAAAGGTACGATAAATAATCTTTAATATAATAAATTAAATATTATTGTAAGCGGAGGGGACACATCTGCGTTTACAGACGCATGGCATGTGTGTGCGTCCATGCAGTGCTTCAAAAAAGCGCATTCCGTGCCCAACCTTCTAGCTATAAGTTTCAGATAACCACTGGTACCTCCCCTCACACGGCACATCAGGGATGTTCTGTTGCGGATGATTGCGTAAAAGTTAAAACGCGGGACACTGCAAAAATCCCGAACGCGCTACAGAAGCGGTGCATCCCCAGTAGCAATCTGAATCCTTTAAGGCATCTATCTACACACGAAACCCGCCGAGCTTGTTTTGCGATAAGCATACCGCCGGCGGGTTGTGCCCGCGCTCGCTCCCCGGCGGGGCATGCCGGTGACACGTCATGTTCACTCGCTCGCCTTTCACACATAGGTAGACAGGCCGCAGATGCCGCGGCACTCGTGCCGCCAGCAAAGATCGTTCCGGCTTACAATGTTCTAATGCCGCCGGTCTAACCCGCCGGCACCAACCCGCCGGGTAAAGCCAACAGGCCAGCGGGTTTGGTGTGTAGAGGTCTTTACGTTTACTTCGTAATTGAAAGGGTTTTGAACAGTTAATCTTTATCAAACTGATCTTCAATGTTATCATATCAGAGATCATTAAGATTACAATCTCACTGGATTAAGTTTTTTCATTGAATATCTTATCTGTGTGTTTTCTTTATGAGTTTAATTTAAGATTGTCACTGAAGGTAGAAGATGTTTGGAAGAACAGTTAAATTTGATCAGACTAGCTTCGGCTTTGCTCACGTGGATCACGGATACAACACGGTCTTTAACTGGTTATAATAAGAGAAAAGAACATGGTTGCCGCTGAGGTTGCCTGGGAGAAATCGCTCTTAGTGATAAGGCCGCTTTTTGTACTGTGTTAATTTTTATTTTAAATATAAGAGTTTTTTATTTATGTATATTTTTAGTACAATAAAGTATTCGTTCATTCAAGGTACTTTCAAAGATTATCTCCACATTTTCAGATATCAATAACTTTATTAATTAAGGCTTAAAAAATAATTTCTTAGAAAATATGCAAGAATATAATTAGAAATGTCTCATACTACAAACAGCTTTATTTAGGTACAATAATTATTATCAAATAAGAAATAAGGTGTTACAATGTTCTATATCCAAACTAGCTAGCTTCAATGCTATCAGACCATTTAGATAATTCTCATTGGAAATCTATGTGAAAGATAACAGTAGCGGTATGTAGTTCAGTTCTAAGCCGACTCGAGGGGCTGCGTAATGGGTGCCAATTAGTCTGGTGGCAATAATGAGTGCTTTTACGTTCGTATTAACAGGCGGTATGTGGCGCAACTGGACTGACCCACAGGGGTAGAGTAGGAGCCCGGAGCTTTATATTTACACAGTTGGACAGACACAGTAGGACAGAAAAAATATGACGGACACAGTAGGAAGGAACCAGTATAACAGATACAGAAGAATGAAGAATAATATGAACATTGGTTCATATTATTCTGCATTATTCTGTGTTTGTTCTATTATATCCGTTATATTTTGTATGTCCTACTGTGTCTGTCCTACTGTGTCTGTTCAATTATGTAAAGATAAAGCTCGTGGCTCCTTTACCCGGTGGGTCAGTCCAGTTGCACCACATACCGCCTGTTAATACGAACTTACAAGGACTCATTATTGCCCAGACTCATTGGTTAATATTATTTAACTAATTAGTCTGGTGGCAATAATGAGCACTTTTACGTTCGTATTAACAAGCGAACCTCAAACACTCCAATACATTTATGTATGTCTCTAAGATTGAAACAATCTACAGATAAATAGCTCCAGCTGCCATTAATATTGGCAGTGTAATAAATTCAGCCCCAAGCTAAGCAGAGCTTGTGTTATGTGTACTATACAAGATGACTGATTACATGATGATACATTACATAGATAGAAAGAAATTTTTTATCATACATAAAAATACCCAGAACCCCGGAAAAAAATATTATTTGCAGACCGTACACACATTTGTCCCAAGGCGGGACTCGTACACGCAACCAGATCCGTGACGCAGGCAGATCCTCGCCCGCCGCGCCACATCGGGCGAAAATGCTTTTTGTGCGGTAAGAAATCTACCACTGATTGCCAGACTATAGTTCCACGTCGTTCCCGTTAAAAATGCATCTGCTAGGTGCGTGTTAACAATGAGCTTATTGTAATGCTTTTTAAGCCCAATATATCAATTCCTCAAATCGTAGGAATTTTTATAGAAGTTACACCATCAACGGATCCAATTACGTCATTCTTATTGCATGAAACTTTTGAAGCATGATTATAAGCACTAAAAAAGCGGCTAAGCGCGACTCGACTCACACACAGAAGGTTTCGTTTCATCATTCATAATTATTTTGCAAAAGGAACTCTAAAAAGGTTTTTTTATGTAATAAAAGCAAAAGGCCTACATGACGCGAAATACATATTCTGTGAAAATTTCAACTGTTTACCGTTTACGGTTCATGAGATTCAGCCTGAAGGACGAACGGATAGACAGCGGAGGCTTAGTAATAGGGTCCCGTTTTCCCCTTTGGGTACGTGACGTACCCAAAGGGTGAAAACGACGTACGTACCTTTGGATAATTGATTGATGATGAGCGCTACCCTTTGGGTACGGTAGTACCCAAAGGGTAGCGTTCATAATAGGCTTACCATGGCCGCAGTGACACAAAAGCCACACTGAGCAAGAGGTTGCAGATTCGATTCCCGCCTTGGGATAAATATTTATACGATCTGCAAATATTTGTTTCGGGGTTTCTGGGTATTTTCTATGTATAATAAAAAATATCTATCTATGTAATGTATATCAGTCATCTAGTACCCAAAACACAAGCTCTGCTTAGCTTGGGGCTAGATGATGCTGTGTGGATTCTCCAGCATAATTTACGAGTATTTTTTATTTGATTCATTGTGTCAACAATAGCCAAGAAACCGCGAAGGTCGCTGTTTGTGGTTGATGTGGTTTCATCCCAAGAAATACATGAAGGTAGGAAGGTTTCATATTATTCTGGTTATGAATGGGTTATAAAGTTATAACAATAAAAACATCTCGATTCAGTGTCCTTTGTAGTTGGCTCAAGGAAAGGCCTTCAGTGGCAAACATCTCAACTAGTATCTTGAGATGTTTGCCACCTGCGTGATCAGTATCTGATCTGTAAAGTATTCTGTTTAGTTCTTGAGTTTTATCAAAAATGCTCAATTTTCTCTTCTCCGCCGCGGGGACTTACCAGTTGCAGACAATAACGAGCCCTTATGTGAGTTAAGGCGACTCCCTGACCGAAACTAGCGCCGCCACCTATTGTAAGTTTTATTTTGTATTGTTTAGGAAGAGATGCGAAGTTGCACTGTTTGCCCACCAAACTCGATTTTCGCATCTCTTACAAAACTATACAAAATGAAAATATGTATTACAGAGGCAATAAAAAAGGCTTATGATAGGTATCACAAACTAGCCAAGACATTTCTGAAAATTTCTTTGTAATAATAAGACATAACATGGCGTGTTTTCAAAAACGATTAACCGACTTCAAATTCCCTTACTTTTACACTTATTTTAAGTTTTGCTTTTATTTTAACATTTTTATCTTTATCTTTATCTAATAGTGAAATAATTTTCAAAATCGGTCCATAATTGACGGAGATATCGCGTAACAAACATACAAAAAAAAAACAGACGAATAGAGAACCTCGTATTTTTGAAGTCGGTTAAAAAAAGTTGGCGGCGCTAGTTTGGGTCAGATACCGTACAAGACACTAAGAAACGTCAAATACTTTTATTTTCATCACCTACAGCCGGGTATAACCCACTGGGAATCTACCCGAAGTTTGATTTTAAAGCGGACGTGATCCTATCCGCACCCATGGACGCTTTATGTTCTTTGACACGAAATACATATATATAAAACTAAATCCACTAAGATATTAGGACAAACTCTGACTAATTTACACTTTTTGAAATTTTATAAATAAAAATTGTTAGGAAATGTTCACATCTTCACGCCAAAAGAAAGCATCGGATAAATAAATACATTTGGTTCTAGAAATAGAAATCTCAATTCAACGCTTTACTTGCAACAACTAAGAACATGCGCAAATCTTACGCAATCTCTAATACAGATTGTAGGGAGATAACCTCAAAATCCATTCATACATCAAAAACAATGATCTGTGTGTACAAACATAATGTACGAGCAATTTTTAGAATGGTTATTGTTTCCATTAAATGTATGAGCGCAACATTTTTGTACCACGTTTTTTATATTTAAATTCTGGACATTACCAGAGACACGAAAACCACAAAACGACATATAACAGCTTATTCCCATAATCCTTTGCCATTTTCAACTAGTATTTACATCTGTTTTGCTAAATATGTAAGCTATCACCAAAAGGCAAAAGGCAAAGGAAAGGCAATTCCTTGACCGAAATAGCAGTCAGCATTCCGATCACATGTGGACTCTATGAGAAGTCTGTTAAGCTTCTCAATTATTTCGTTCAAATAATAGACGTCTTAACCCGAATTAGATTTTACATAACTAATATTATTAAAGCGAAAAACCAAAAGCCATCCTTATCTGGTGGATATACCATCCACTCGTACTAAGCGGTTTTCCTCTACCTTCATCATTCGCACCAACTCGCTGCCTGCATCTGTTTTTCCCTTAGAGTATCTAGAAAGGGAGTTGCCAAGCGCTAATCCTTTCCCCGATAACTATTTTGAAATGATGTTGTATACATACATTACGAGTCCAATACAGAACCTCCTTTTTTTAAATCGGATAAATATGGGTACAAAAAAACACATGGCATTTTATTCATTCCATCATTCACTCAGTCAATTTCAATCAACTAGTCCCCACACTACGCCTTCTACCAAGAAATTTAGACTCACATTACTCACCTACACCCTCTACCAAGACGTTGGCGTCGTATTAAAACTGTCGCAACTGCTATTCTATTTGAATCTAAATTAAACAATATTACAAAAAAACAATTGACAAAAATATAACTTACTTGTGATAGGAAATACCGTGGCACCTTAAGAGTGCTCATTGCGCGCCATTTTGTAAAAAGGATAGCAATAGGATGTTGCGTTCATAGGAGCGGGACAGAGCATACGTTTTTGGAAAGGCGGAAGCGCAAAAAATGAGTTTTTATCTAATTACAAGTTAATTAAACAACCAATCGAAAAATAAAAGACATAACTCAAGAAATACTTTAAGCTTTCTTGACAAAACAAAAACCCAACAAATAAAATGTGCTGTTCCTGAGATAAATAGCAAAATTGGTGCAAAACATGTATTTTTCAAAATAGTATTTTATCGAGAAAATTTTCACCAATCGTGTTTTTAAAACACGTAATCCCAGATAAAAGTCCAAAGTATCATTTCCCTAAATTTGAAGGTAGTAGCTTTCACAGATTCTGAGATAAATAACGATTTCTAACACTAAATTGCTTATGGCACACTCTTAAGTTTGACGTCTCTGGTCGTCTTTTACACCGTAATACCGCACAATTCACCATTTTCACTGAGCACTACTTCGCGACACGAAACGACAGCTAATGGTCGCGGTTACGAGTGAAGTAGTTTTATATAACGTGTATGGCCATATGGCCGGCAGAGGGGTACGCCTTGCGTTGACATCTCCCTTCTAGATACTCTAAGGTTTTTCCACACAATTACAATCTGGCTCTCTTCAAGAGTGAATAGGTGTCTTCTAGAGACCTTCGTTATATACCGTTGACCACATCGTCACTTTCCATCAGGTGAGATTGTAACTTAGTAAGAATTGGACGAACTGCATATGGATTCTTGATGAACCGCTTATTGGACGAAACGTGATTTGGACGAATCGCAATTCTTACGAATCGCTAAAAAATCATCTAAACAGTGAAACCGGGTTAAGCTGCAACTTCAAAGTCTACTGTGATGTTTATCACTAAACACTTTTTTACGTGTCTATATAAATCATAAAATGTATCGATGGGATCAGTTGCCCAATCCAAATATTCATTAGGTCAATTGATCCCGCGGGATCAGTTCGAGCGGCCTCAGTTGACTAAAGACCCAGTCAATCGTCACTTCCCGTCAGGTGAGATTTTGGTCAATCGTTACTATCAGGTGAGGTTATGGTTAAAAGAAGGTCTATTGCCAATAAAAAAATATGTCTGTCCGTTTGATACCTTTTGACTCGACTTAAAACACACAAGAAGTATAAAATTGCTCGTTAAAAGGTTTAGTAATATGATTACAATTTTTTTGCGTTTATTTTAGCGTAAACCAACTTGTTTTACAACCAGATTAATGCGTTCAATTACACACATACGAGTATATTACAGCAGATTAATATTTCATAATCTGTAATTTTACGATTCTGTAACAAGATTATCTAGGTTAATTAATCTACATCGAGTCGGATTCAATTATTTTTTGATAGGATCTTTGTACTGAAACTAAATTGGATCTAACTACTTCAAATAAAGATTAAAATCACCTGTGTGAAGTAATACGTCTCAATTTCTCATAGATCGCGCAAACGCATGGCGATTTGCATCTTTAACCACTGAAACATAAAAAAAAAGAAAACAATTCTAGAAAAAAATGTAGACACGTTGAGCCTAATCGTCTTTCAGTGGGTTAAAAATGCAGAGTTCAATAACTTTATACTCAAAATCCTTACAAGTCATCGTAAGTGCCAACAAACAATACCACTCACATAAACCATCCTTAACTCATGGATAATAAAAGCTGATGATGTTGATGATGAAATGATAAAGAGACTCTGTATACCTACCTACCTATGGTAGAAAAAAATGGATCTTGGCTGGAATTCAACCTAACCCCAAATTGAAAGCTCTCGGAACAAATATTGTCGCTGGTTTAGAATTTGCACCACCCGAGATCATCTCGCGGGATTCGGAAGATGCGACTAGGAGCGCGCGCCCACGGCGACTTTTTGTAGCGATGCAAATCCGCGACTGGTAAACGCGTGACAGCATTGCGACTCTACCAGTCGCGCGTCACTCAGTGCACACTTCGTTCCCCCGATATGTCTGAGACGGTCGCGTAATAGCATCGATACAGTCGCGATGCTGTCGCGCGTTTGTATCGCTACAAAAAGTCGGGAGCGCGCTCTAAGGAATATCCAACGGGAAGTGCGCAGCGGCGCCTCAGCAGAACAGATCTACCCCGTACTGCGATCCCCAATCCGCATACACAGCGTGGAGATTATGAATTTAGTAAAAATAAGATAAATTTTTAATTTATTGTCGACCAAATATTGCTGATGGTTATATTTTACAACCGACCAAAACATATAATGCTGTCCAAATAGTTTGTTAGCTCGTTTTTCCGGTTGAACAAATATTTAAAATAAATACCAATTTATTTCCTTATAATATGTATAAGGCCATTGTAATGCAGTAAAAATTATATGTTTGCTAGAGAGTTGGATTAAATCCGGGCTTGTCCGGTGCCGTTTTTTTATTCGGGTCCGGGAGATCCCTGATGCTCGTAGTCCTAGTACCTTAGTTCTAGTAGTCCTGTAGCCTTAGTGGTAACCATAAAATACCAAACTAGATGCAGTAAAATGCATTCTCCATACTTTTACCGTGATACTTTCAACGCCTGTCATTTCATCGCATGTCGCGACTATGACAAATTTCCCTTTCACGGTAAGCATCCGCAGTATTTTTTGCAGAACCATCCTCCTTATAATAATAGTGCGAAAGTCGAAAGTCGATTAAAAAGCTGTGACGCATTAAATTCTACCTACTTTGTTAGCACGATATTTACGTTAATTATGATAATGATTGACGATTGGTACTGTAACGTGACGTGCTCTAGACCTATTATACACTTATGGGTTTTTGATGCAAAACTGACCTTGTTATAGAAGTATTAGGATTCAATTTGGCTGGTGGGACTTTTCATCGAAATGAAATACATTAGATAGAAGGTACAGGATTCTTTATCTTGATTTCTTAGTATAGAAAACGCAACTAATGCGCTCATTATGAGATTATGAGGCTCTGTTTATAATATAATAACAAACGTACATATTATGTACGTTTGTTATGCGATAGCTACACGCGTGTCAGATATTGATATGAAATTATATGACGTGAAAGAAATATTTAACTCTTTTTTTTCAGATCAGTCTAAATGTACCTATACTCCGTCTTATTGATTACTCAGATGTTTTTATTTTCTTTGACTGAATGAAGGAATGCTATATTTCATAGACTCTGCTTTTTCAAAAAACGTGAAGCGCATCTGTCGCCTCAAAAATTAACGAGAGCTTCGATATTTATCGAGCTCACAGTAATCTGTGGTGACATGGTTTGTATGAAAAATTGTATTCTTTCATCGAGTCAAAGTAAATAAATGCGTGGACGGAGCATAGACAGTTATTTCCAATAAATTTACACTTATAGCATGATTGCACTGTAAAAGATATGCATCGTTACTGAATAATACTTTTAAATTGTTTAAGATACTTTTAGTAGCAATATGAATGGCTTTTCGATTTTTACGCGTATATAAAGTATTTATGGCAGGTTTAAACTTAAACCTGCATTCAGCATTTCAGTTCAGCAAATAAAATATTATGATTATGTATATGTAGAATAGTGAAATACCCTGAATCTCGTCGTTGAAGGTCTCCGTTGACGGGCTTCGCCCCTGACGCTGCTTTGGCTGTCAGCTGCTTCTCTCAAAGCTGTTCTAAGCACGCACTCTGCTAACAATACTCATCTGCATTGTATATATTGAATAGTGAACTAACCTGAAGCTCACCGCCGACAGCTGAGTCAAAGGTCTCCCGTAGGCTAGCTACGCCCCTGACGTCTGCTTTGGCTGTCAGCTGTTTCTCTCAAAGCCGTTCTAAGCACGTACTCTACTAACAGTACCCATCGCCAGTGTATGCGTTGAATAGTGAACTAACCTGAATCTCATCGTCGACAGCCGAGTCAAAGGTCTCCCGTAGTCTAGCTTCGCCCCGGACGTCTGCTTTGGCTGTCAGCTGCTTCTCCCGAAGAGACGTTCTACGCACCGACCGCACTCTGCTAACAATAAGTGATGTTACTATGGTGCATGGTACACAAGCAATGGTGCCGGTGAACATTATGAAAGAGTGTGTGTCAGAAAATGATTTACAAGTGACTAAAATGCTACAAGAATTTCATCTCCTGCCTTAGGCTAAATTCACATCAGAAGGCCGACATCGAGCGGCGAGCACTTCTAGTTTCAAACTGGTGTCAAATAATTTTGAACCTTATCTACATACATATAAGACCAGTATCGCTTAAAAACGGAAAGCGCGACCTTTCCGTGGCTGCGGCGGCCTCGCATGGCAAGGCGCGTCATATACTAGTTGTTATAATTCCGACTTATTTTCGAAGCTTCTCTTTATCAAGTCATCTAATTATTATTTAGCTTTTGTATTTTTAGCTCAATATCTATGACAGTATGAGTAATTCTCACCTGCTGGTGCTGGCCGTGGAAGACGATCTCCGAGCCGTTCGAAGTCGCTCGCCGGCGGTTAAGGCAGCCCTTCTCCTAGGCCCCTCTTATTCGGCTGCTAGTTGATGTATACCCGCCCTTTTTTGTTACCATAGCGTTGTATTCTCAGCTTTATTGCTATGACTGTATGTGTCATTCTCACCTGCTGGCGTTTGCCGTGGACGACGATCTCCGAGCCGTTCCAAGTCGCTCGCTAGCGGATAAGACAGCCGTTCTCCAAGGCCCCTTTTGTTTGGCTGCTAGTAGTCGACGTATAACCGCCACTATGTTACCATTGAGCGTTGTATACTCAACTCTAATGCTATGATAGTATGAATCATTCTCACCTGCTGGTGCTGGCCGTGGAAGACGATCTCCGAGCCGTTCTAAGTCGCTCGCCGGCGGATAAGGCGGCTCTTCTCCTATGTTCCTCTTGTTCCGCTGCTAGTCGACTTATACGCACTCGCATCTCGCCTTCTTCGCATATATCTGGGGATAGAAACAATAAACTCAGTAAAAAGAAAGAAGGATGTTCAACCCGTGGGCACCATCTATGATTGGCCCGTGGCTCCGTACGAAGCCACTTACCGTACACCATTTTATTTTTAATATTCATATAAGATATGATCAATAACATAGGTAGTATTATAAATAAATTTGTCCTCATATCTCGCCGCATTACTGGCATGTGAATATTCGTAGGTACATAAAATCTGCTAAATACACTCATGGACAAAATTATAAAATTTAATTTAAAAAAAACGATAAATTTCATGCTAAATTTAAACAAAAATAACCGTAGGTACTTAGTAAAATGTGATCAAAACCAAATATAAAATATGAAAAATACATAAAGGCTATAAAATATGAAAAATACATAATTTAAAATTTACATGTCAAAAACTCTTGGACTGTATAAAAGCTACGTGTTACGAGCCATTCTTTTAACATTTTATTAAATAACATTGCTTTGTTTTCTAAAATAGATTTCGGTAAATGATTATATATCTTGTACGACATGTAGGCGCAGTTTCGCATAAAAAGGGGCAAATTATGTCCTGGCATCACTAGAGGCTTATTTGTTACAAATCTCCTATTCCTATTATCTTGGTGTTCAAACAGGTTAGGGCGTTTCCTCACAAACCATTAAGAAATAAGGTGTTATTGATTTTCTCTTCACTTCAATTTTTGTCCACACAATTCAATTCAATTATCACATCAGCCACAGATGGCTGTCTTAGAATAAATAAATAAATCTTTGTTTGTCAAACTACTTTGTCTTCTTTGTTGAATGCTAGGTTTTATGAGCGTTGGTGAAGCAAACAATTCTTTAAGGATCCAAATATCTTACCTGCAGGTGTTTCATCGTGTTTATTCCGCACATTGAGATCAGCCCCGTATTGTACCAACAACTCTAATACCTCCAACTGAAACAAAATTCATGTTTTAAAAAGCGTCAACTAAAACCTCATAGCAACTGGTAGAATGCGCAAAGCGAGTCATGACTCGCTTTCGCATTCTAGGTTTTCAGGAGCGAAACTAGCATCACTCGTTTCATTGTCGACCGATGTGGCGCCGCGGGCGAAGGCCCGCCTGCGACGCAGGAGGTTGCCGGTTTGTTTCCTTGTTTTGTTTTGTTCTGGGTATTTTCTAGATATAATAAAAATATATACCAATATTACGTATTGTATTATGTATATCAATCATCCAGTACCCATAACACAAGCTCTGCTTAGCTTGGGGTTAGATTATGCTGTGTGGATTGTCCAACATTATTTATTTATTTTATTTTATTCATCTTCTGATTCAGCATCACCACCCCTTATACATCCACTGCTGCACATTGGCCTCCCCCCAAACGACGCCATAAATAGCGGTCCTGAGCCGTCTCCATCCAACGGCTCCCTGCGACCGCTACAATGTCGTCAGTCCATCGTCTTCCCGCACTCATGTGCTGCTTATGGCAACTTAATGTGGCTTTGAGTTGGCCCCGGAACTTTTTATCTGATGCTTTTATCATCAACATCAACATCATCAGCCTGAGCGCCATAGCACACTGTCTTCAGCTTGCCGCATCCAGCATCTGCCTTTCACAAGACATCATCCTACCTGGACGGACGTCGTCCTCCACTACGTTTGGACAACAGGCATGATGACAGTAACTAAAAATCACCAAAATTATGCATTTACCGAATTATACCTGAGCCATTACAAAACACGGAAGTATTCGATTTTTATTTTGATCGGGAATAATTAATATTTTGTAACATTCTATAAGTTGATGTCTAGATGCTAAAACTATAAAATACAGAAATCCAACATGACACGTTGATTGCCAATCAGAGAATACTGAGTTTTGACGTCATGGCGTCACAATATGTAATGTAAAGGCACATAATAAATATGGTAAAGGTCTGAATTTCTTGACAATATTATGGTCAATCTGTATCATCTGATGTTCGCGCATTGGTGACGTCATAGACAATGCCAACAGTATTGTAGCGTATTAGAGCGAAATTTAAATTGCATTTTTAAGAGCTCATTTTTCCTTCAATATGCTTTTTTTTTGCAGATATACGATTTATTTTGTTTTCAATAGAGGTCTAAAAACATCTCGGAGTAGTTTCTTCAATTCAGTCATCATGCCTATTTGTGGCGTTTCTGCGACTACAACATTGTGACAGTGAAGCGATTGGTTTAGCAGAATAAGACCCCCGAAGACAGTGCACTAATTGCGCTCTTAAGAAGAGAAAATGTGTGGGACGACCATAATGATTACACTCACATGGCCCCAGCAAGCAGCAGCGTGGACCGGCTGCCACATATCGTGGTCGACGACATCTGTGGAAGCGCGGTGCTCCAGCAAGTATTCCACTACTTTTATGTACCCGTTTGCTGATGCTATGTGCAACTGAAATTAAAGAAACTGAATTAATAATTTATATAAGTATTCGTGGGACCTGCGAGTCGATTCCTGGAAGATTTTGGGGAGACATTTGCCCAGCAACCGTTGGAAAACATAGGTTAGAAAAAGAAAAGAGATATGTTTTCAGAAGATCAGAAAGTATAACAGACTATTTAAAAGGGTTTATCTTATCTATTATCTTAAGGTTTTATAAGAAGCGTTCAAGCGTTCCGTGTTCGTGTTCTGCGTTTGTTGTGTTGTATAGAACGCAGAACACTTGAACGCGTGACCAATTTCCGTCAGATAGGCCCACTAACTTTAAGTAATCTTACCAACGTCGTCGCCTACTCTTTACGTCTCTAAGCTCCAAATCCATGGCCTATTGGACCATATCAGCTATATCCCATAGCATGGTCATTTCAATAGCCCCTCATGTTTCGTCTATCAGTCGCTTCTCATCATTATCAGAAAATGAGACTTACCAATGTCGCCCCTTGACTACCTCTCTGCTCGTCCAAATCCATGCCCGCTTGGAACATATCACATTATATCCCACAGCATGGTCATTTCAATAGCCCCTCATATTTCGTCTATCAGTCGCTTCTCATCATTATCAGAAATAAAGACTTACCAAAGTCGCCCCTTGACTACCTCTCTGCTCGTCCAAATCCATGCCCACTTGGACCATATGGCATTATAACCCATAGCATGATCATTTCAATAGCCCCTCATGATTCGCCTAGCAGGCGCTTCTCATTCTATCAGAAATAGAGACTTACCAAAGTCGCCCCTTGACTATCTCTCGGCTCGTCCAAATCCATGCCCGCTTGGACCATATCAGCGATATCCCTTAACATGGTCATTTCGGTGGCCGCCCGCGTTTCGTCTATCAGTCGTTGGGTTACACCTCTGGCCGCCATTTCGCTTTCGATCGCGTCCAGCGTTCGCTCCTCCTCGCATATGTCGTAGGGCATGTTTCCGTCTCCGTTGACTGCTAGTAAGTTGGCGCCTGGAAGGTTAAAATTATAACATTTACTATGAGCTGATATCTTTCGAGTATTTTTAGAGACTTTGACAGGTGGCATTGAAGGCGCTGTTTGGTCGAGATAAGTAAGA
The DNA here is from genome assembly GCA_947859395.1 of Eupithecia insigniata. Classification (NCBI taxonomy): domain Eukaryota; kingdom Metazoa; phylum Arthropoda; class Insecta; order Lepidoptera; family Geometridae; genus Eupithecia; species Eupithecia insigniata. The sequence goes on from OX402002.1 coordinate 5,492,973, forward strand.
TAATCTTGAAGGGCATTAACATTCTATAAGTTGATGTTTAGATGCTTCCAGTTCCCTCCCACTTTACTAGAAGACAGATTATACAAACACTCTTTGATATCGTAGAGACGACTAAGTAAATAATCAGTTTTGTTTTGAGAAACATTCTCAGAAAAAGACTATCATATGAGTTTATGTGTTAAACAATATTATTTTAACCTTTTTGACAGAACTCTATAACTAGACTCTTGAGGCTTTACTTGGGCAAATAAAAAAACTTGAACTTGACACTGTTACAAGAATGCTGTAACATTACTAGTAACAACTTATTAGGTTCATAATAGTTGAGTAATAGTTTAGTGGATAAGTAGTAGGAGTAACTTGATGATCTACTAGATATTGATAGGTAATCTTGTCTATTATGTCAAATCTTTATCTTTATGTTTACTTCATAGTTTTGTTTCTGAAAATGTATACTGTTTAATGTTTTGTGTCTATATCTTACCTATATACTGGCGAATTTGGTGACGTCGTTCTTATTTTTCCAAATTATGTAAATCCTTCTATTGTCTGTTAGTGACATGTATAAGATAAGTTTATGTATATTTTAAGTGCTGTGGATTTTGTTAATAAATAAATAAATAAATTACATTAAAGGCTACGGACCTCTCTGTATCAATATCCGGACAGGGTCCGGATATTGGAGTCCTGGGTTAAGGTCACATGCGGCATGCAAAGGTGTCCCTCGCTATCCTTCCACCTCCTAGTGACATTCGCACCGTTCTCGAGTAGCACCCCCGTCATCTCTTGTTATCGATACAGCATTGGTGCAGTGACGCTCTAAAGGCTACATACCTCTCTGTATCAATATCCGGACCAGGTTGAGGTTGCCACACGTGGCAGCGGCATGCAAGGGCGTCCACTTCTCACTATCTTCTGCGTTGACGTTTGCTCCGTTGTCGAGAAGTAGTCTCATCATTGCTTCATTGTTGTCGATGCAGCATTGGTGCAGCGCTGTGAGGCCATCTTCGTTTGTCGCGTCCGGGGTCACTCCTTTTGCCAGGAGTCGCCGCACTGGAATTGGGAATAGGAGGTTTTATATACGGCATAATCACTACATATTATAAAACAAACTCCTCAGTCGTGTCTGTTCGCCATAAACTCAATAACTAATGAACGGATTTTTATGTAGATTTCACCAATAGATAGTGATTCATGAGGAAGGTTTGGGTATATAATTTGTCAAGGTTTTGTGTAAATAGGTTGAAATAATAACGATAATTGTTGGAAGTGACGGAAAAATCAGGCAGCCCAGGAGCTTTCATCGAAAACGCTGCCCCCTGCCTGCTAATCCCTTTGAGATATAACAAAACAATGCATGGTGGGATATTGTTCTTAGTCCACGCAGGCGTAGCCGCGGGCGGGTCAGCTAGTGGTTACATAAAAATGGGTAGTTCCATTGCTCGACATTGCACGTCTACCGAGCATAGATAAAACAACAAATAATATTAACAATCGACGACCTCTGTGGCGTAGCGACCAATGGGGATAGAACTACCCTAATGAGCGCCATAGCCACGCTGCCTTCAGCTTGCTGTCGGTTTACCTATTGTCAAATAATGGATTCAGGCGTTACTTTGCGAAGACCACTGCAAAATATTAAGATGAAAAAATTTTTGTGGTAAAAAGTATTCGTGTAAAAAACCTTCTCTGATACGGCTCTAGACAGCACTGCGACTGCGAAGTAGTTGGAATGCAGTACCGACTGCAATAAAACTGTAAGACCGATGCATGGGTGCAGCTCGATTGTAGTCGGTGTGCAGTTGGCGTGCAGTTCAATCAACGACTGCACGTTGGAACTGCACGCCAACTGCACGCTGTCTATCCAGAGCCGAAGAACTAACAAAATGCAATTCGCGTACGCCGCCCGCCCTCCCAGAAATTGACATGCCATGCAATTAAAAAAGTTAAATAACATAAATGTTAACGCAATATAAAACTGCCAAGTCATTACCTACAAACAAAAAGTTCATGTATCCCCGTTGACGGGGATTGTCAACGGGGATTAGTGGAATAAGCCAAATGTAAGCACACACAACATAATTCGTAGAAGAAAAGACCACATCAACTACATAATTAAAACCCATCAAAGTAAGTCATCTGCTGTTCACTGGAATGGCAACTGAATACATGTAGTCCACGTATAATTATTGCGAAACAGCCTATAGTAGATATAAATCAAGAAAAAAACGTAGAAGTAGATGATGAATCAACTACTTTCGTCTTAGTACACATGTTACGTGACATATATAAAATTGTATTGTACCTTCATCAATATCATTTCTGGCCGCAGCTTCAAGCAACATAACGCTATCGTTGAAGAATATATTCCGTTTGTTGCTCTTCTCTCGTTTCGCTCGTGATCGCGCCCATTCTTTCTCTCTTTGCTGCCATAGTTTCAGCTGTTGCATCCGCCGTCTGAAAATAATAAGAAAATACATTTAATCTCTCTCATAAATTCACATTAAGTATGTTTGATGATATTTAGGTGATTTTGACGATGGCGACGCGGGATAGAGTATCCAGCCAAGTTCGGGAAAAAACGGACGACGCAAAAGCAGTGTGTATCTTTACTAAATTAGACACAATTTAAATAATGAAAGAACTTAACATATTAAGATAGAACTGCTATGAAGCTGCTTGGCACCTATTTATAAGTATATCTCAGCTATTTTATCGGTGAAGCCATTATCTCAATGAACTTGGCTTTTCACATTTATGTTTTTTGAGTAGAATTAATTTATGTCAAGACTATGGTCAAGACCTACAATAATAACAATTGAGCTGGCGTGAAAATGAGACCTTTACTCAGGAGTGAGGATCAATAGGCTTTGGTGGCGATGTTAAGAATGCGCATTACGCATGTATGCCTGGAAGAAATCGCCATTTTGTAAAAAGGATAGCAATAGGATTTTGCGTTCATAGGAGCGGGACAGAGCATACTTTTTTGGAAAGGTGTAAGTGCAAAAAGTGTTTATTAACTAATTACAACTTAATTAAACAACCAATCGAAGAATTAAAAGACATAACTAAATAAATACTTCTAGGTTTCTTGACAAAACAAAAGGCCAACAAAAAAAATGTGCTGTTCCCGAGATAAATAGCAAAATGTCAGCAAAATATGTATTTTTCAAAAAAATATGTTTTACGAAAATTTTCACCAATGGCGTTTTTAAAACACGTAATACAAGATACAAGTTCAAAGTATCATCTCCGTAAATATGAAGGTGGCAGCTTTCGCAGATTCTTAGATAAATAACGATTTCGAACACTAAATTGTTTATGGCACACTCTTAATGAAAGGCATAGATCTTACGCAAGTCTTGCATTTTTTTAATTCATAATACAGAGCTGCAAATCATCCTTAACCAACCACTGGATAATTATCCAGGAACTCCTGCCTCCCTCCTACCATCATTATAGTATCATCTCCACGCTCGAATTCCATCACAAAATTATCTATAAGATACAAAAACTAGTCGATAATAGTGAAGACACTTAACGTCACAAAAACACTGACCTTGCCAATTCTTCGCGTAAAGCATCTAGGTCCTCTTTCGAACTCATTGACAACACCTCGCAAACCAGTATCACAGCACGATTTTAAGATTTTATCTCACACACGTCATTAAAGTTCGATATTTCTATTGAGACTGTTAACGCTGAGAATTTACATTTGTATTTTCCTATACTTGTTTGATTGAAAGCATGTGAGGCTTCATAAGACTTCAGATCGTAGTCTAAGGCTGAATGATATGCAAACCACACAAGTGGCATGACACATTCTGATTGAGTTGCTTGCGGCTGTAGGTTTTATGTTACGCTATATTATTAAGCGGAATATAGCATTGACATCAGTTAATAAAGTTCATGGTGTAGTTTATGCTACAGTGCTATGAAATTATTGCTAGTTTTATCCTCTTCAAGTTCATGTTTTTCCTATTAGATCTATCTAATCAACCATATCAAAGAAGTTCCGAAGTTAATCGTATCTAGGTTAGTAGTTTAGACTTTACGCGATTGTAATAAGTGTCAATAAATGAGCCTCAAAGCTCAGTTACCTATTATATCATAGAATTGGCCGACGATAACGGTCATGATAACAAATTAGTTGTTTGAACATCGATTGCAATACAAGAATATAATAAATTATAATAAGATTTATTTGCAGAAAGAAAGCCCAAAATACAATTAAAACAGTAAGTGGTTAAATAAACATGATTAAAACAGCAACCAACTCGTTCACAACCAACGTGGGGTCTTCCCGGCAGAGCCGTTTAGTGACATCACCGAAGAAAACATTCGTTTATCTTTATCTATTTATATTATATAAAAATCTCGTGTCACAGTGTTTGTAACCGAACTCCTCCGAAACGGCTTGACCGATTTAAATGAATTTTTTATACCCCTAACTGAAAAGGGTGGCCCCCACCCTAAATTTTATTTTTTGAACAATTTTTATAATTATTATTTTAATAGATTTGGCATTCAAAAATACATATCACCCCATTCTTTCTAACACCAACCCCCATTTGTTCAACCTTCAGTGGTCGAAGGCCAAACAACGTTTGCCGGGTCAGCTAGTTATTTTATAATTATAACGAATAGATGAAAGAAAATTATTAAATCTAACTTTGACAATAATGGCTATAGTACCTATAGTCCGTAGTCAATCATGTATTGATATTTATTCTATAGGTGTACAGAGGTGATTGTTTATAGCTACAAAAACCGTTGCACTTGAGTGAATACGAGTGACAATTGTATGTAGGCAAGATAAGATCCATGTGAGATCATGAGTTTACGTCATTCTTATAATATCTTGAATTAAACTTGAATGTGTTTGTATAAGAATTTCCTTTTGAACCTGACATCACCGCTTAAGGATTGATTTTTGGCTGTTACAACTCAATTACAACTTTGATTGAATCAAATCAGATACCATAACGTCACTAAGCCAAAGAACGAGGAATATGTAAATCCATAGAAGAACCAAAGGTCTGTCTCACGACATAGGTTTCAGAATTAGCAGGCTCAAGTGGCGATGGGTAGGTCATATAGCTCGTAGAACCGATAACCGTTGTGGAGTAAAGGTTCTCGAGTGCCGACCGCGATGCCCGCGATGTATGCCGCGATGACCTACCAGAGGAAGGGCAGCAGCTTCCTTCTGAGTATTTTTTTAAACACTGCGATCACCAATCCGCCTCCCAAGCGTGGTGATTATGGCAAATCTCCCCTACATGGGAGACCATCCACTCGATGGACGGACGACATCGGAGCGGTCGCAGGGAGTCGATGGATGGAGGCGGCTCAGGACCGCTATTTGTGGCGTCGTACGGGGGAGGCCTATGTCCAAAAGTGGACGTGTATGGGCTGATGATGATGATGACCGCGATGCAATGCGAAACGAAGTGTGGGAAGACCTTCCCACTCGGTGAACCGACGACATTGTAGCGGTCGCAGTGAGTCGTTGGATGTAGGTGGCTCAGGACCGCTTTTCGTGGCGTCGTTTGGGGAAGGCCTATGTTCAGCAGTGGACGTATACGGGCTGAAGATGATGTATGTCTGGAAGAAATCGCTTCTAAGCGATAAGGCCCCCCATTGTACTTGTTCATGTTAATGTCTTTGTTTTTTATATAACTTTGTGGACAGTGGTGTACAATAAAGAGTTTTGTATTGTATTGTATGCCAAAGAACGGTTTCAATAATTCAATGAGCCAGCCAGAAACGCACACTACACAAAATATTAATATATTTTTATCTTTGAATATTGTGTGAACAGGACAGTTTGTATGATGTCTTATTATTAGTAGCTAAGCAAGATGAGTGGTCGTAAAATCCTTATGACCTAACAAGGAAAAACGCATGGTACAAGAAAACAAGGTATGCTCTTCCGAAACACGATGCTCAAGGCTATGTCATCGACGCCATCGGCGAATGAGAAGACGAATCTGTTTCTTGGTGTTACCAGTAGCGTAAAATGAGCTCCTGTATGAATCTGATAAAACTATGTGGTTTTGCATTTACCAATTATTTATCACATTGACTCGTGTTTAACTAACGCTGTTTTGACTGATTTAACAAACATAATTGACGATTGACATTTTTTATTGATTTTTCTATTGACCCTTATCACATTTGTTTCCACATTCTACATTTTGTTGAAATAAAGTGGCAACTGGACAGTGACGTCACCTTGAGCCACTCATGGAGGAGCAGACCTGGTTTTCTTGGATCATGGAAAAGTACTATTATCATTCAGACTAAATGCATCATATTTTTATGCAAATCACGACATTTTGCACAATCATATTTCACACAGTTAAAACAAACCCCTAATTTAATTAAAATTATACACCAAACAAAACCAAAAGTCCTGCTCCGGTACTACAAGGAGTTGAGCTGGTTACGGCCTGTTTAGGAAGGGAGATAATGCACAATACGCTCCCATGCGAGATGTCAGTGCCACAAAACAAACAAAATTTTCGCCATGAATCACTCCATTCATTGGTGAAAATCGTATGTAAATCCGATTGATAGTTTTGGGGGTACCGTGTTCAGATCACACGGAGAGGCCCAGATGTAATTGAAGGCGTCTCTATAAAATGGTATCGTCGCAGAATCGCCACCTTAGACACGTCTTTGTCCATGAAGAAACTACAGATGGAGGGACGCACGTCAATAGAGTCGAGGTTAAATAAAAAAACAAATATGTAAATAATGCTGGGCAATTAACACCGCATCATCTACAGTTAACCTCTACACTGACAAATGTGCAAATATAATTTTAATTAAATTTTAAGTAATTTTAATTATTTGGGAAATAAAAAGCGTATACTACTTAAATAAAAAGAAATTAAAATAGAAACAGATAAAGGCTACAATAGTTTCCGCTTATAGTGCGCAAATAATAACTAAATACATGAACAAATAGTATATCAAATACCGTGCCTAAATTAAAAATATCTAAAACTAAAGAAATATGTGCTATTTGAAGACTCTTTCATCTAACTAAAGATTCTGACGTAGCTATTCTGCGACGATACCATCGTCATAGTGAAACGCATGGTTAGCAGCATTAGTCTCCAGACAAAAGTGGCGGGGGTAATGTGTCCGATTTGGTTCAAATTTGGTACAGACCTTCTCTTCGACGATACAAGCAAGTGTGCCAAGGGATTTTGGGCGCATCTCAATATTTTTCGAAAAATCGACATTTGAAATTTAATATTTTTTATCATTTCCGAAGAGCTGTTAGCTCTGATTTGGCTCAAATTTGGTACAGACCTTCTCTTCGACGATACAATCAAGTGTGTCAAGGGATTTTTGGCGCATTTCTATATATTTCGAGAAATAGAAAGTAGGGATAATAAAAATAGGTAAGAAGTACTTACTGCTGAAATAACGTCTGATAATCGCATTCATCATAACTTGACATCGGGTAAATCATCTTGGTACAAAATGGTCAAATCCGTCTTTATTGAGCTTCACCTTTGATTTATGAAGTAAAACTTGAAGAATATTATACAAAACGAACTGCACTATAAAACCCTTATAAGTTTCCTTTTTTATTAATTTTATTGTACGATCAAGCGGCAGCTGCTGATTCAGAGTAGAGAAAAGGTGCCGTCAAGTATAAAACCCTGTCAGGTGATATATCGTATAAAGAATTTACAAAGAAAAAACAAAATAATGTTTATGCTCATTGTAACATAACAACAACGTGAGATCATAACAATAATGATGTACCAGTTACTTAATCCGGGAGTTCGAGTTCTGTTTGTTTGTATCATTGTACATATGACATTTTTGTCTGTTACGATAATACTCTGGGTAGGTTAACGAATAAAAACAAACTCCACGCCTAACGCGTTAGAGCGCGCGCCCACGGCTACTTTTTGTAGCGATGCAAAAGCGCTACAGGCATCGCGACTGTATCGATGCTGTAGAGCGTTTACAATCGCGCGTTTGCATCGCTACAAAAAGTCGCCGTGGGTGCGCGCTCTACTACTATTTGTAGCGATACAAACGCGCTACAGGCATCGCGACTGTATCGATGCTGTAGCGCGTTTTCCATCGCGCGTTTGCATTGCTACAAAAAGTCGCCGTGGGCGCGCGGTCTAACACGTGAGGTGGGGGGCTTTGTTTTTATTCGTTAAAGTGTCAGGACAGTATGTTACTTTTAGAACATTTTTAAAATTTTATGTAATGTAAATTAGTGGTAAATACGACTATGCTATTCACACGTTTATTTTCTTTGAATGAATGAAAGAATGCAATTTTTAAGCGAATCCATATGCCCCAAAAATTTCGGGACTAACGAAAGCTTCGATATTTATCGAGGTGACAGATTACGTGTGTATGAAAAATTGTATTATTTTATTATTGTGTTGTATTAGTGTGTAGTGTTCTTTCATTATGCCAAAGAAAATAAATGCGTGGACAGAATATAGTTCGACTTTACAGTTTAAATTCTCATGGGAAAGTCTCAGTTTACAGACTGCAATTAGCATGCTATCATATAAGCTAGATATCTAATGTAGTAATCACTACATATGTATTATAAAACAAATACTCCGCCGCTTCTGTCTGTCTGTTCGCGATAATCTCAAAAACTACTGAACGGACTTTCATGCGGCACCAATCGATAGAGTGATTCATGAGGAAGGTATATAATTGGTCAATGTTTTGTTTAAATTGATTGAAATATAACGAACTTTTGGAAGTGTCGGAAAAAGTCAAGCCGTTTTCATCGAAAACGCTGTCCATAGACATTTTCACTTCGACTTAGGACCAGAGTGAAATTTGTCGGAGGTTTTATGAAATTTATGGCACCTAAACCATACCATTGTTGGATATTGAGAAGAAAACCCTGCCTAATCCCGTTGAGATATAACAACACAACACATGTCTTCCACTAGTGGACAAAAAATTTAAGTGAAGAGAATATCAATAACACCTTATTTCTTATTTGATAATAATAACTATGTTTATGGTATAAAACTTAGAGTATCTAGAAAGGGAGGTGCCAAGCACTACTTTTAGTACTAAAATGATTCTGCCAGTTTTCGCGGGAGGCGAGGTAGCACGGTACAGCACCATTTACGTAATCACGCACACTAATGCAGAAAAATTAAGCGTCCCTATAAACGCACACGCAAGTAAAAGCTGTACACAAACACAAAACAAGCACACAATTAAAGAATTACTGTTGTTACACTATTGTTTAGTTACACACTAACACAAAAAAGTAGTGATGGGGTGTAAAAAGACCGATAAAATGAATGATTTCAAATGAATGAATTCAGGGTTGTTCCAAATCATATACTTTTCCTTTTTTTATAGATTTGTAGGGCGTAATCTCTTTAACGACTGAACCGATTTTAAAAATTATTCTACGAATAGAAAGGTACACTGTTAAGTAACACAAGGCTATATTCTATCTACGCAAGTAAAACCGCGGTGCGCTAATAGTTATTGTATGTACTTACATAATTACAACAAATATTACGCAATTATGAATCTTAGGGTTCTAACTTAGAACATTTTCATAGAAATCGGTTCAGTCTTAGAACTTCTAAGACTGAACTGATTTCGATGAATCTTTCATGAATGCATTTTTCGTCCTTTCCTTGGAAATAGTTCAATGATTTTAAAACTATATACGTTGTAGTAATTTATTTAAGCTTTAGGAGCATCTTTGTATTATAAATTGAATATAATATTCAATCATTATCTACTTGTACTGTATTGATATTTCAATCCACAGTCTATTTATAAAGAACTAGCTATGCACCGCAGTTTCATCCAAGTTGTGATGAAAAATAGTAGCCCATGTCACTATCCGGCTTACATACTACACCAGCTGTACAAAAAATCACGTATGTTTTTGCGTTCAAAAAGTACAAAGCAAATAGCAATAAACAAATGACACAGCACCACCAAAATTTTAGGGGAGCTCCATAAATCGACATGTTGAAGGCAGAATGACAGAGACAATCGCAGCAAACTAATTTTTATAAACAGACACAAATGACTGTTCATGTACCTCGGACTGCGTACGCTCGGCTACTCCCGTTCTGAATGCTCCAAGTAATGTATTCCCGATAGAGATCCTTTTCCCGTGTTTCGTTAACTAATTTGAAATGATGTTGTATACATACATTACGAGTCCAATACAGAACCTCCTTTTTTTAAATCGGTTAAATATGGGTACAAAAAACACATGGCATTTTATTCATTCCATCATTCACTCAATCAATTTCATTCAACTAGTCCCCACACTACGCCTTCTACCATATGGCCGGCAGAGGGGTACGCCTTGCGTTGACATCTCCATTCTAGATACTCTTAAGGTATAAAATGTTACTTGTATAAGTGCTTATTTTACACGTATAGTACGTAGTGTAGGTATAACTATTATTGTTTTATTTCTTATGTAACTCTTAACGCCACCTTCTTTATTGTTCTTTTATGTCCAGTCCATCCCAAGGTTGCCTGGAAGAGATCGCTGCACTTTTTACTTACAAAGGGCGGCCTTATCGCTTTGAGCGAAGGAAGAAGGAAAAGTTGACAGCAATGAAGTCATTGCTGTCAACTATTCCTTCTGTATATATTTTGTGTTTGTGTATAAAGAGTTTTCTATTCTATTCTATTATAATAGTAAGCCTAAAGAAATAAAGTTATTGATTTTGATTCTGATTCAGGGTACGATGTTCTTCTTAGTCCACGCGAGCGTAGCCGCGATCGGGTCAGCTAGTAGTTAATAACTTATAAGTCCAGTAAGGTAAGACTGACACCTGTTTGTGCCTCTAATGAGGCGTGAACTGAACCAATATAATGAAAATAGAGCACGTGATTCCACCTGTTAACTAAACAAACATAGGAAAACTTTCATAGAGGAAAGGCCTTTCAACTAATTGTTTAGGTTAATGATATTTGTATAGTAGTTATTAGAGTACAAAATAATGTCAAAATAATGTCAATTAGAGTAAAATATCAATGCCTAATAATATTATAAATGGTGGACGCTTCCGATTGGCATTGATAATGAATCCGTTGAGCTACTTCTAGATTTATTTGCAAAATTCTGCAGTAAGCTTAACTGTTTCAATAGTAAATCTAGTATTTACAATTGAAACAGTTCTAATTCGTTTCTATTTCTAATTTATTTCTATTCTTTAATTCGTGAACCTCTGTGGCGTGGCTGGCGAAGGTCCTCTTGCGTTGCAGGCGTTGCTGGTTCGATTCCCGCCTCGAGACAAATGATTGTACGTTCTGCATATATTTGTTGCGGGTGTTCTGAATGTGTTTTATACATAGGTAATAAAAAATCTATGAAGTGTATTGTATTCTGTAAGTATATCAGTTATCTAGTACCCATAACACAAGCTCTGCTTAGCTTGGGGCTAGATAATGCTGTGTGAATTGTCCAGCATTATTATAATAAAATTGTAATATGCATGACGACTGATTTTGAGAAACTGCACCGTGATATTTTTAGACATCTACTGAATGCAAAATAAATCATATTTCTGCAAAAAAAATGGTCTTCGATGGAAAAATACAACTTTTACAAATGCATTTTCAATTTTCCTCAAAAACGCTACAATACTCGTGGCGGCTGTGTATAACGTCATAGATGCACGAACAGCTGATGATACAGAATGATCATAATATTTTCAAGAGAAGCTTCACCAGCTATTCTCTGCCTTTCCATTACATATTATGACGGCATGACGTTACAGTTATGTATTCTCTGATTGGTGTTCAACGTGTCATGGCGGATTGCATTGTATTTTGTATCATATATATGTTTTATTTTATCAAAATAATAATTAATCTCCGCCGTGGGGTCGCGGCGTACGAATATCGACCCCTCCAACTCAACCCGTGGATGTCGTAAAAGCCGACTAAGGGAACCTACCAGAGGAAGGGCAGCAGCTTCCTTTTGAGTATTTTTACGTATGGACCGACGACATCGTAGCGGTCGCAGGGAGTCGATGGATGGAGGCGGCTCAGGACCGCTATTTGTGGCGTCGTACGGGGGAGGCCTATGTCCAGCAGTGGACGTGTATGGGCTGATGATGATGATGATGAATAATTAATCTCGATCAAAACATAAAATATAATACGTGTTTTGTAATCTATAGCTCAGGTATATTCCGGTAAATAATTTTTGAGATTTTTAGTTACTGTCGTCATCCCTATTGTCCAGCATTATTATAATTGTAATTGTCTGTTTTAAGTTCTTATTAAAATATTAAATTATAACTTTTATTTAATATTTTTAATATTTCTGAAACTAAATTAGCTTTTTCTACTATTCCCAACCCATAGATCAGCGACTCGAAATGTGTCTTGGCATCAGATAAAGGAATTCGCCATAGTTAAATGTACTGTGAAAAAAAAATTGCTTCAGGCCAAAGTAGATGTTTTTATATTGTATAATTACAGACAGCACAATTAGTACAGTAGTAGTATAATTTGGCGTATTTTAAAAAACGATAAATCGACTTCAAATTCCCTTAATTTTACACTGTTTTGCGGGATACATAGTAATCCCCGGGATAAAGTTTTAAAAATCGGTCCATAATTGGCGGAAATATAGACATACATACAAAAAAAAAACAGTCGAATTGAGAACCTCCTCCTATTTGAAGTCGGTTAACAACAGGGTTGGCATGATTAAAACAAATGGTTTTAAAACACATGTTTAAAACAATGTTTAAAACAGTTTGATTTTAAACCGTGTTTTTTATCACACGTTTAAAAACACAGATTAAAACAAGTTTTAAACATTGTATAAAACGATGAGAAAAAAACAAGCTTTAAAACTACTTTTCATTGCGAATGAATGATATAAAATGAAAGTAATATTTTTTTGATAAGTTATTTATTCAGTCAAACAAAGATCTAAGTACCTACCAAGTACCAGGATTTATATGGGTAATGGGATAAGATAACACGTATTTTTGAAACATGCATTAGATAGTATAGAATATTAAAAATTTCAATTTAAAATCAATCAAAAACAAAATTATAACAAACAAAATTACCTATATTTAATAAACATTATAAAATCAAAATTGTTTGTCAGTCAGGAGAGTAAGACAATATGACAAGATCAAGATAACAATTATTTTTTCTTTTCCTTATTAAGGTATTTAAAAACTGTAACAAGTTTTGCAGCTTTCTCTGTACCCAGTTTATTTCGTACGTCAGAATGAATAAATCCAAATGTTGAAAACAGTCTTTCAATTCCAGCACTTGAAGCTACAGCAGTGTGAAGCTGAGCCACTAAGTTCATTGTTTGACCATTAATTTGTTTTTTTAATGACTGCCACCATTCGAGAGGTCCGACCTGATTTACTACATGATCTTCAAATAGAAAGTTATGAAAGGGATCTGTCATTGCCCTGTATTTAACAACATAGGGCATCGCCTCTTTGTGATAAGCTTCTATAAATAATAAAGCCTCAGAAATATCTTCACTCGTGAGTTTTTCACCCCTGTACTTAGGATGTAGTAAGTTTGCTGCAAAATGAGCTGGAGACATTGCCATTTCATAACGAGCTTTGAACTTCCTTAAATCATCCAATGAATACTCGGTCTCACGCAGTCGTACATTCTCTCCCTCAAACATATTTTTAAGCTCTATCCATGCTTCAGTCACTTCGCCAATACAGCAGGATGTCTTTTGGGAGATGTCAAGTGTAACTGCGATGTTTTCCAGTTTTTTGTAGAGAGCCTGGACTTGTTGCTTCAGCGCCATGTCATTTACTTTCAATGAAATTGACAGATCTATAGCAGTTGAATGATTTAAGCATATATCTGACATTATATGCCAATTTTCTAATAACACTTTTAAGCAGTCAGCCATTGTGTTCCACCGTACCTGTTGTGGTATAACAATTGCTTTTCCACCAGCTTCTTTATATTTGGCAGATGCAAAGTGAGTGTACTTATTTGAAGTACCGCATTATCGACTTAACTTTATCAGTAATATCTTCTGCATTCAAATCCTTTGCTAGAAGGTTTAATATGTGTGATGAACAGCCGTATATAAGTATATCCTCGTGAGAAGCTAGTTCTTCCTGTTGGGCTAAATCTCGTCTCATACGACTCATATTTGCTGCGTTGTCTGTCACTACACTTCGCACCGTACATTTGTAAGTTTCACATTGTTTTATTGCCGCAGTAGTAACTTTAACCAAGTAGTCAGCTGTATGGCTTTCGGCTCCTGTGTCTATTGTATCAATTAAATGAGATGAGTCTGTCAACACATCGGTAACACAGACACAAACTATCGAGTCCTGCCTGACATTACTCCACCCATCAATTGCCAGATTAACAACTTTTTCAATTCATTTTTTACGGCTTCTTGAGTCGAGTTGTAGACTTCGTCGAGTAGCTTGCTAGCAATTTGTTTGCGGTTTGGAGGTTTATATCCTGGGCGTAAAATTTCCATTAATTTCAGTAACTCTGGGTGTTCTACGTGGTTAAAAGGCGTGTTAGTAGCAAACATATAACGAGATAATTGTAAATCAATTTTCTTCTTATCTTCTTGACTTGTAGCAATAATAAATCTTTTCATTGAAATGTTCACGCTCGCGCTGCTGCTGGTACTGGCATTTTTAGATTGAAGAGTAGTCACAGAAGATGTGGGTGTAGCAGAAGAATTATCTGAAGATCGGGAAGAACCAGCATCACTCAACAACTCCTCCTCCACGTCCCTGTCCGCGTCAAGATTTGCGTCAGTGTTAGAACCGGTGGTGGTGCTACATTGCTGGAAGTGTGCCTCCATTCTTTTCACAAGTCCAACTAGTTCTTTCTTACATTTTCTGCAACGCACCCTATTGGTCTTCAGTGTGGTATTTTCTTGGGGGATCGATGTGAATTGTTCCCAAATTGCATGCTTTTTGCGTCCTGGAGTTGACATTTTTATGAGGTGTTATCAGTCGCAGAATTAATAATGAAATGAAATGTGAGAAAGAAAGGCACTCGTATTTATAGAATTCATATTAAGTAATTCCCCGCCGGTAAAGTCCCGTTAGGAAAGTCCCTAATAGATGGCTGTCGAATGGAATAGTGGTTATTTTATTCCCCTCATTTAAATATAAATATTAGGGATGGGCCTAACTTCGGCATTCTTCCGAAATTCGGTTGAAATGCCGAACATTCGGTATAAGAAAAGAGTGAAATAGTTGCACAATTTTGATTTTAAGATTAATAAAACATAAAAAAAATCAAATCTGTCATACTCACTCATACCTGATTAAATAAATAAGCCTTTTACATAATTTAAAATCATGGTAATTTATTTATTAATCAAGTAACTAACTGTCATTATCAGTTTCCTTTTTCGACATTTCAATCTTAAGTTTTAGAATTAAAAAATCAAATTCAATAAGTTCTTATTAAATTAGGAAGTCTTATGATTTGAATCAAATAAACTTTTTGAAAATTCAATATATTAATTACTTATAGGTATATTTTATTGTTGTTTGTTAGTTGTTACCATATAAGTGCAGAATAAAAACCGAACTTCGGCATTTTTGATTTTTACCGAATGTTCGGCCGAAATTCGTATTCGGTTCAAACCACATTCGGCCCATCACTAATTAATAAATATTGGGGGTGCCCCTATTCATAGAATAGAATTTATAGTTTATAGGTATTTCCTCGCCGGTATAGTCCTGCTAGGAAACATTCAGGGTGAATGTAAATCGTTTAGTAGTGATTAGAGATACGCAACATAAAATAAATGTTTATCCATTGATCGTTTTTTGTCAATATTTATTTTACTATAGAAAATTTGAAAAGTTAAAAGATCTAGTCTGGAAATGAAACATTATAGGTCGAATTAATTTAAAATAATGCCCTAAACTAAAAAGGACAAAAAAAAAACAAAAAAAAACAAAACAAACACTTGTTTAAAACAATTTGAACTGTTTGTTTTATAAAATTTTAAAAAAACTGTTTTTTTTCCAACCCTGGTTAACAAGTAGTCATTGTTAAGTAGCTTTCACACCAAACTATCTGTAATCAATAAAAGAAATGCCTTCCTTAATTGATCACAATGATCACCCACTGAACAAGCCGAGAATCCTAACTAATATTATTAATGCGAAAGTGTGTTTGTTTGTTCTTCTTTCACGGCTTTATTTTTGGCATAGAGTTAGTTGTAAGGATGGAGAGTACAAAGGCTTTTTGTCCTCGTAGAACATCAGATTTTCATGGGAGATTTACGGGGAAAAAGACATAATATTAGAATGAAAAACAATTCCAAGAAATTTCCATTAAGAAGGCTACGAACCTCTCCCAAACGTCAACGGATTTTCCCATGCAGATTTGTTGTTGTTTCACGTAGAATAAAATGGGGCGCCAGTTAGTGCTCAGAGACTTTCAACCGGAATACACGCGTTTCTTGCCGTTTTACGAGTCTTTTCTTTTCGTCCATCACCTGTCCTAAAACTGCGCCATATGAGTTAGAAAGTGCGTCTAACCATATAATACGAAGCTGTCATGTGGCTGTGTGCGTGTGTTTGGTGTTGGCACCATTTTATGATATTTTTTCGTACTTTCTGATTAATTTTGAGAAAACGATTGGTTTTAAAAATATTTTTGATTATTTATAATGTTGAATATATTTAGGATGTTTGCAGCGCGTTAGATTTTCGAATAAAGGTGTCTATCATGCATACAAAATTGCTTGAAGATGACTCGATTTGGTGATCAAAATTAGTTTCGCTCTCTTTAAATATCACTATGTTTTTTTAAAAACTAAACCGCTGCATACATAGCTATTTTTCATCCAATCACGTATGGAAAATTTCAATAAGATCGGGGACATAGTTTCCAAATGAAGCGTAAAGTACGTTTGTATGAGGAATAAGGCTATCCGTTCCGTTTTTAAATCTCAATATCAAGGTCGAGTATTGTGGTGTCCTGAAATAGTCTCGGTGAGAGACGAAACTAGTAGACAACTTACTTTGATGAATACTATCAGAGAAGGTTATACGCGGAATTGTTACTAAATATTTTTTAATTCTAATATTATGCAATGGATTTCCGCAAAGTAACGCCTGAATCTATTATTATTATTATTTTTTGGGGGAAAGGACCTATTATCCCCCGAGAAATGTGAAATTCAAATTAAACGCGTGTGAAACCGCGTCGAACAGCTAGTAGCTATAATAATACGCACAAGGCACTTCCAGAGTGGGGATGATAGGCACTCTGCCGACGTAATGTAATGAAACGCGGCCATAAAATATTATACGAGTATATACATAATATATGTATCTACATACATTTGATAAAACGCCTACCTATAATACTTTGCCAAACCATGCTAAAGCATTCACTAAAAGCTTTTTCTCATTGACCGATGACGACCGATGTGTCGCGGCGGACGAAGGTCCGTCTGCCACGCATAATGTTGCGAGTTCCATTCCCGCCGTGGGATAAATGTTTGTACGATCTGCAAATATTTGTCTCAGTCGTTCTGGGTATTTTCTATCACTACATATTATAAAACTAAGTCATCGCGGGTGTCCACGCGCGCGTAGCCGCGGGCGGGTCAGCTAGTGTAAAATAATAAATATTCTTCTATGTATATTTGTTAGGTAAATAAAGAAAATTACAATCTAATATTAATCAAAAATATAAACAAATTAAACTAGTATTTACAATTGAGACAATTGCGCTAACTGCAGACTGTTGCAAACAATCTACAGGTCCATATCAATACCAGTCGGGAGCGTCCCCAAGACGCTGGCTGCATTCCCCCGCTGTATGCTAATGCGCTGCGCCAGATACTTGCGATTTTTCTGCCAATTATGGACAGCTTTTGAAAATTCTTTCATTACCTATTGTATAGATATTGATCCCGAGGTCGTCCCACGGGATCAAATCCAAATTTTATTCCGAGGGGATTAGTATTCATCCCGCAATTTTTAAAAACAGTGTACAAGGGATTCGAAGTTGATTATTAGGTTTTTGAAAACAATCACAATGACTGGTAACAAACAGTTGCCATGGCAACTGGCGTAAACAAGATTTTTCCATGGCAACGGCCAATAGACATTCTTTTATCCGTCGTTCCATCCATGTGTAATTTTTCACTCATCAGTCATCCATCACATTTAACTAAATTAGACTCTTAATGACTCGAAATGAGTTCTATCAACAACTGTGCCGACAGCCGATCTGTACCATCGCCTACCACTTTCCCTTAATAGCGTTCACTTCAAGCTTTTCTCTTGTAATTAACACCAGCACTTGACCATGCTATTTTTACCTCAATTACGTATTCGAGCAAGTTTCGCAACACTTTATTCTGTTCTAGGTCAGTGTCGAATAAAGTTAGAGTTCAAGCTTATCAACAATTCAACTCTCATAAATAATCTCTGTTCATTGTCTCGATGACTTTGCATCTTATTCATAAACGCTGCTTTTAAAAGATTCTACGAGGTTCAACATCGTACAGACTGGCTAAGTCGCAGAGAATTTAACCACCTCTACTTAAATTAAAATTCATTTACATACAACGAACGATATTATGACTACTATCTATAATTTGTTAGTAACATAAACTCTTGTAATAAATGTTAGTTTTCTTAACCGACTGTGTTTACTATTGTTACATTAAATTCGATTAAATTAAATCAAATTAAAACACATTAAATCGAATTACATACAATAAAATCGAATTAAATTAAGGCAATCAAATCAAATAATAAATCAGTTCAAATTAAATCGTGACGTCGAGAAGGCGGATATTCGTGAATACTGTAGAACGCCCCCTACAGTATTGACGAATATGTGCGAAAAATAGAATAAATTTATAATTTCTTTTGTACTATTAATTAATTTTAGTTAAATCATAATTTTATTTTATTATTATATATAGTTATAACAATAATTAGTTTTCTGACATGTAATACCAACAAATTGATTATTCTGATTATTCAACACCGGAAAGTAAAACATAAAACTGCTTCAGCTAAGCAATGTTTAAAGTAAGGGGTTTAATGTATTGTGTCTTGGTGATTTAATAGCAAAAGTCACTGGCTTAATTGATGCAATATACTTTATATGACACGCTTAGTTCCGTGTTTCTCGTACATATCTACCTAGTAATTGCAATTGCAAACCGCCGTGCAATAAAAAGTGAAATCAAGATTTTTACAAAAGTTTCATAAGCCGTGAAGTAAATTCGGGTCTTGAATTGAACTCGGAAAAAAGAAAGGGCCTCGTAATCAATGCAATTATTATAGCATTTTTTTATTTAATCGATTCCTATATCAGTTAGGATGGTGAAAGGATATTAATGCCAATAAAACGAAGGCGAAATGTCACGCGTTCACGGTTCAGTCTGACTAAATGTGAAGTTTGGGAAGGTCTTTACGACTATAGCGGTATGCAAAAACGCGATTAACGCTTTTACTGCGCAGAATGCCCAGTTTCAGCAATGCAACATGCAAGGGCTCGCCTTCCGTCGCGTCAACGTCGTCGCTGCTGTACAACCTATTGTTGTGCTGTGTGCGTCACGAGCACTCAATCAATGTGTTCTAGACAACACTTTCAAACGTTTACGTTACGAGTGTACTGAACCTGTATTTCCTAAATATGCTCTGTCACTCAAAAGTAGAGTCAACAAACATCGATGAATCGACTTCAAAAAGAAGAGGTTATCAATTCGTCTGTATGTTTTTTTTTGTATGTGTGTTACGTGATATCTCCCCCAATTATGGACCGATTTTGAAAATTCGTACACTATTGTATAGAAAATGATTCCGAAGGGGTCCCATAATTTTTTTATCCCCAGGGGATTAGTATTTATCTCACAAAATTTAAAAACAGTGTAAGGGAATTTGAAGTCTATTCATCGTTTTTTAAAACACGCCAAATTATTATTATGGAGAAAGAAATTCGAAAAGTAAAATAAAGCGGTCTACAAATTTTAGTAAATTCCGTGGACATTCTGAGCATTACCATAACAGGTAATTATCGAAATGGCTACCTTCAAGTGGACTCGCCGCCCCGCCGGCTATATTAGGAACATCAAACAAGTGAATACGCTAGTTATAATCTTGTTGACAGAAACACATTATCTGGCTTAGCGGACATGTGCTAAGATCATGATAAACAAAGATATCACGAACTGATATGGAAATAGATCTTTGTGCAACGATCGATTTAAGAAGAATTTTGTTTTCTATGACAGTATTCAAACGACCCGACATTAAAACATTTTATGGACCTCTGACGCAGCGGGCGTAGTCGGCCTGGAACGTACATAATAAGCTTCGATTTTCGCCTCAGATCAAATGTTTTTACAATCTTCAGATATTTGTTCCGCGTGTTCTGGATGTTCTCAACGTATCATAAAAATATGTATCTATATTTGGATTGAGTATAATCAGTTATCTAGTACCTACCTATCCATAACACAACCTCTGTTTAGCTTGGAACACAGACATGATACTAGCTGCGCCCTATTAGATTTCCTAGGAGAGAGATGATGCTGTGTGAATTGGAGGAAAAGTATTTAAACAAACCTATTCAAATTCTCTTTGAATTACTCTTTTGTAGGAATACTATAATTAAAAAAAAAATACCTGGAGGTCTACTTTGAAACGTTGACCGATGACGTCGGACGGCACAAAACGAAAGACGGCCGATCCGATCTTTCGATGACATTGCTATGCGAATGATTGTGATATTTATTTCTTAAGCAGGGTTTCCACCGCGAAAGGGTTATGATCGGGAAATGAGAGATGAGTGATCGGAGTTAATTTCAAAGGTTTCTGCTCTCCTGTCCTTTCCGCTCGACTATTTGTTGGTGGAAATACAAGTACTTATGCAGTTTCCTTTTGCGAGTTAAACGGAGTCCTGAATAGGTTCGCTCTGCTCGCGGTGGAAACCAGGCTTTAGAGATCGGAAACGAAAGGTGTCAGTTGGTAACGCACCCGAAGCAACTTTGTGTAAAGGTTATTCGTTTCGTGCGATCGACATCATCCGTCAACTTTGTTATTTTTTCTAAGTAGACTTCCAGGTATTTAGGTAGTGTTTTACTTAGCTTGTACGTACAGGGTATATGTTACGAACGCTACCTTAAAACCTCAAACATTGATTACAATGAACAAAAAAGGAAATCCTACACGTTTAAAACGGTGGCTTATCACCAAATTAGTTAGATAACGTAGATAAGTCTACATTCAGTATTCGATAGGTGAACCGCATTCTGTTCAAGATAATTAACGATTATTTTGGGATGGATTCCAATCCCAAAAAAATATAGGACTGAAGAAATAATGGGAGAGAAAGGTAAGTAGTAAGAGTACGGAGATGATCGCTGATAGAGGACAGTTAGAAGGAAAAAATGTGTTGTGCCGTCCGCACCTAGAGTGATCTTTTATCGACGATCAGGTCAGAAAGAAGATTGGAAGTGTACAACACAGTTCATTGCTGCTATATTTTATCAATTTATCGGGTTTATTATAGAAGGATATCGTCAACCCACGCCAATTGTGAAATTGCGTGCGGCCGAAGTGTTGCGAAAACAAGAAAGGTAAAATATTTGAGACACGATAACGATACTCTCGCCCAATCAAGGGCCTTCGTGAGATGAAAGTACACAAGGTAATGGAAAACGACATTGCTGTTAAAATACCTTTCCTTTGAGAACTTTGTGTCACTATTGTTTATTTGATACTGAAAGAAATTGAAATCGAAACTGAGGACTCGTCTTTCTGCTCAATTTCATTTTTATTCAAAACAATACTAACAGACAAGTCTCAGATAAATACAATACATAACTCTTTATTGTACACCACAAAGTTAAATAAAAACATAGATATTAACATGAACAAGTACCTACCTATTAACTTTCCGAATGTATCGAATTTTTTTCCACACTGTCAAAGACACGAGCAGAAACCTGTCTATATTTTGCTATCTAGATAGAATGTTCAGCCAAAAACGCTGGCATATCATAGTCTATTTTCAGATATTTCAGTTCAGGGTTTTCGGGTGTTTTTTTTATGTATAATGAAATATATCTATTTATTATAATAATATATTACAGTACTAGCTGTAAATTTAAAATATTTGCGCATAACCCAAATTTTTTAGTTATTTCCCTATTCCGGACGGAGACAAATCCAACAAATAAAAAATCATTGAAATCGGTTCAGCTGTTCTCGAGTTATAAGTGTAACTAACACGACTTAGTTTTATATAGATAGATAGATATCAGTTATCTTGTACCCATAAGGTCATAACACAAGCTCTGCTTAGCTCGGGCCTAGATGATGCTGTGTGAATTCTCCAGCATTATTATTATTATCTTCACAAAACACAATAGGTAATATTGCTACAATACAAGCATTATCTTTGACTGGCGTCTTGCTTGATAAAATTGGCTTAATGTACAGGTAAATCTAATCTAACATTGACGCCTAAGTAGCTGATAATATACTACTTCTAATAGATATTAGTTTTTCCATGTTTGCCCTTCAATTTTATACTGACTACGTAAGTACCTGCTAGCATAGCAAGATTGTGAATTCTATTACCAAAAACAATAGAATTGAGAATAGATAAATATCTTGCGTGGTAAAAGGTACAATTTGTGTGTGCACAAGTGAGGGTAGTCATAATCAGTTCCATTGAACATAAGCACAAATTACTTATTTGTGGTAACAATGTATTAGTTCTCACACACTGAGGTCATATTTTTTTATTATGATTGATAGCTCTCTTTACTACATATTATAAAAAAAGTCCTCCGCCGCATCTGTCAGTCTCTCTGTTTGCGATATACTCAAAAACTACTGAACAATTTTCATGTGGTTTTCACCAATCAATAGAATGATTAATTTGGAAGGTTTTGGTATATAATTTGCCAAGGTTTTGTGTAAATTGGTTACATATATATAACTGTGATAACTTTTATTGTTGGAAGTGTCAGAAAAAGTCAAGCCTCCTTGGAGCTTTCATCGAAAACGCGAAACCTAATCCCTTTGAGAGATAATGCTCTACTACCCAATTGAATTCAGGGCAGGTTGCTAGTATATTATAAATGCGACTGAGGGTCTGATTTTGGCGGCGATGGCGGTCGCGGGTTAGGAATAAACCCTCCAACTAGTTAATGTCCTCAAAGGCAATTGAGGGCAGCAGCTTCTTTCTGTGTATGCGATCCCCAGCCCGCATGCCAAGCATGGGAATTATGCCACTTCCCCCTAATAAGAGCCAATAAGGTGCTTATCAGGAGGAGCACTCAGGACTTGTATCGGCTGATGATGATAATTTTGCCTGGTTCCAGTCTAAATATTGAATCCCATTCTAAGCAAAGGTACTTTCTTAGATATTTTTTGATATCTTTGTCTACCTATCCAGCTTTTTACAGCTTTAAGCAGTTGGTAAACAGTTTCTTAAGGATGTGACACAACCGGTATATTAACAAGCCCCGCTTTTGCATTATCATGTTGAGATTAGCCATAGACAGCCCAACTCCATGACTAGAACTTAGATGGATCATCTGTGTGTAAGAATTCTTACCTCCGCGCTAGATGCAGCCTCTCTTGTGTGGTGAGATGCTCAACCTGAGCCATCTCCGACACCAAGTCTGAATGCTCCATGTTGTTTTAATCTGGAACCAATTATAGTTCAGGTAATTTACCGTGAATTGTGGTGTTAGAAACATTGGTAGTTTAAATAGGTACCTATTTATATTAAGCCTTGTGAAACAGAATTTAATTGTTTCAATTAGGTATTTCAGCTACAACAGAATTATTTTTTAGCATGAGAGAAAGTAAATAAATGTATTTGGCCATACATAACACACAGCACAACACATTTCAACTCAACACTTCTCACACTCAACACACTCGACACTGACAAATAGACCATAATTTGTTTGTGTAGTTTTATTTTTTTGTTGAACCAGGATAAGTTAACATTTTTACTTATGTATTTGTGTATGAGCAGAATAGTCAATCTTTTTTGATAAGAAGGTAGGTACTGAACATTTTCAGTTTTATTTGGACATTTGATTTCCCATCAGCAAAGTTATGGTACATTCGATTTTACCTTCCAGAAACAGTTTTAGTGGTACAAAAGGATACCAAACAGTTGTATTATTAGATGTCTTCGATATCAAATCTTACAGGTAAGTACTAGATAAGATAGCAATTCAAAATTAAATCATGCCTAAGCCTACATGAATCAATGAGGATAAAACCACTCCGTTAAAATATGAATAAATAATCAAAATCTGTAAGTAACACACAACATCAATTTCAAAAGGTAAAAGCGGATATAATTTTATAAACAAACTGGCGATTTAGAAAGGCATGCAAGCGTTGACTGAATCATTCCAAATCTTTGCCGGACGCCAAGTAATAACGTGGCCACCACATCAATTAGAGTTTCTTACGCATTAATGGTATTTATTATCTCTTTTTTCGATGTCACTTACCGCTGATCTAGTTTACGAGACAAAAGTATATTTCATTCTCGTATTGATACACACACTTGCCACACATGATAAACACATTTATTTTTGAAAACAACATACACTTTCGAGCATATTCCCTTTTGATAGATTACAGTGCTTGTGTTTTTCTAACTTCACAGTCGTTTATCATTTTCCGTTAGTTTTATTACAAATATGAAACGAAACGAGAAGAAAAACAGAAAACGCTATCGTATCGACTAGCGACCAAGCCAGACCAGCCAACCCAACCAACCAAATAATCCTCAAGTGTCTTTTAACTTTTTTGACAACTGAAACTGACAATCAATGATAATCATGTCAAGCATAGTGTTACCACCTTGTTGTATAGTTTTTTCCATGATTCCATTTTGAATGAGCGGTTTTCGATTTGCATTTTTATAAAGAAAAAAATTAGTTCCAAATATCTCAATAGGTAGCAGGGGGCGTCAACTGGAAATAAGGGTATGTCAATGTCAAATAAAAACTTGAAAAAGTTTGTTTTCCTTTCACTTGGCATTGGCATTACCCTAATTTCCAGTTGACGCCCTGCCATCTATCGAGATATTTAGAACTAATTTTTATTTTTTTATTGTAAGTCGAAAACCTCTCATTAACCTAAGAATACATAGTGCAATTTTAGGTTCTTCAAAATAAGTTTTAAAATTTGACGGTTTCCTGGGATTCCCGGGAATGGAAAACACTTGGGAAATCTGAAACCTTCTCAGTATACTAAGACGTCGTTGGCGCTGAGGACCAGCAAGTGCATTTTTCCCGAACTGACTTCCCGAACTACTTGATGACTTACTTATTTGAGGTTTGACCTTTGTTTGACACTACAAATAGCAACATATCGAACTTCTTACTTAATATGCATAGATGTCACTATTGTTATTCGTGTTATTCTATATCACAGAAATCTAGGCGCAGCTAGTATCATGTCTGTGTTCTATAATAACTGTTTTAACTAGAGACGTTCAATTCAAACTTCATCTTCATGGTCCGCGCGTGATCGCCTTCGCGTTTTGAGCGCCATCTCATATCGAATAGCCGAGCTTCAATACCTTCACCGATTTCACCAAACCTCTAATATTGTGCCAGGTTATTACCACCGATACTGATATCGGTTTTTTTTACGTTTTTTTAACACAATGGAGCTATGCTTATTATCAGCTATCGTTGCAAATGTTGCAATAGGTAGGTACCTATATACCCATACTCAGTACGTATAATTATTGAAAATTATCATTGTTATGTAAATTGGGAGGGAGGGATTCCCTGCAAATTCGGGGGGAAATGTTTGTTGGGGGGATTTGCCCCCCGCGTTAAAAAAACTTTGGCGAAATTATGGAGATTTTCTTGAGTATCTCAATCATTCAAACACGAACATAAAATAATTCGCATTACTACTTTAGTAGCAACCTTCATAACATGTGTATTCTCATCCTAACAATACTACTTAAATTCAATTGTTCATTTATCGTAAGAGTTCGTGCAAGCAAGATAACTTTGCACGTGTGGTTGTAATCGGAACTCGTCGAATCATTTTGTAACAAAAAGCTTTATTTTGTTTACACTAGCGCCAACAGCCACGCACACGCAAAGTTCGTTCGTTACGATAAAAATTAAAAAAATACTTATTTTTTCTCCTATAAAAAGTGTTCTGGGGGCTTTTTTCACAAAAAGTTAATTTTCGGGGGGATTTGGAATAAAGTTGGGGGGGAAATTCACATAATGATCTAGCAACACTGTCCCAATAAGTACTTCACCATCATAATAATATCAGCAGGGTGACATCCAGCTGGACATAGGTAATCCAGTGCTGGACATAGTAAAGTAGCACTATTTATCCTGTTATCATTGAACGCATACCTGTGTCCCTATATACATAAGTAAATATATGTATGTATTTATATAAAAAAAATATGACATGTAGTATATTTTAGGCAGAATATTTATTAGGAGTATTTTTATTTATTAAATCTTCATGAGCACACAGATCCCCTAATACTATCCAACGATCCTATCCATCCACAATTGTCTGATAGATATCACGATAACTCGCTCTTAAGCGATAAGAACGCCACTTGTAACTTAGTTTTAAAGTTATTTTTAATGTTTCTACCATCAATTTTAGTAATACAGATTAGATTAGATACAATTCAGAATTAAAGAAAAGCTTTCATTTTATCTATATAGAGATCTCCTCAAAGCCCAATTATACGATGCGCTGGCAGCATTCAGCGATTTCCCGCGACTTTAACAAGCTTACATTTTGTTTGTTATTTAGAGCGATTGATTATCCGAATTTTTAAAGTAGTCTACTATATGTAGTAATCTTTATTTTATTATTATAAATTCGAAAGTAACTTTGTCTGTTACCTTTATTATGCCTAAATGGCTGAATGAAATTTAGCAGGGATGCAAAATGCTATCTCAGGGACAGAAATAGGGTACCTTACCTACTTGAAAAGCGCGTGCGAGGCCGCGGGCAGACGACCGATGTGGCAGGGCGGGCGAAGGTCCACCTGCGGCGCAGGAGGTAGCGGTTTCGATTTCCGCAAAAATATTTCTACGATCTACAAGTATTTGCTCCGGGTGTTCTGGGTATTTTTATGTACAATAAAAAATAATCTATCTGTATACATAATATGTCATTGTATTGCATTTGCATTATAACATAATGCACATTCGCCTACTTAGTATCCATAACACAAGCTCTGCTCTGATTGTCCAACATCACTACATAGTATAAAATAAAGTCGCTTCCCGCTTTATAAATAAATAAATAAATCATTTATTTCAGGCAACACAGATATAGTCAAGTACAGGATGTAGTCTTACATACATAAAATAAATATATTCACTACCTACCACGTATTGTCGGCGACGTGTGACACGCAATAATTATGTGCCGTGACCGGAAATCGTCCGCGAAAACGCCGAACAGCACATTCTTCGGCCAGAAGTCTTCATCTCGACCTTCACTAGTTCGAGATATTCTCAGTTGGAATACGCACCACAAATGATTTAAAATCATTATGACGCGACTCCAACCGCTCGAGGTGAGGGTCTTCCTCTTCACATACTCCACGATCCCCTCCACCTTCGTGGTATAGTGAAGCCTAGACACGTAGAATAACGTCGAAGGCACGGCCGGGCGTAACAAGTAGTTAGGGTCCGGTCGGAGCGACGCCACGCTGGTTTCGGCTGCTGGGCTTCCTTTTCCTCCGCACTACCTCAGTGTATCCTTCAGAATCACACGGCTTTCTGTCACAAGAAGCCGGAACGGGCGCAGTGGCGCGAACAGATTCGCAACGCTGCTTCCCGCTGTCTGTCTGTCCCTATGTAGGTACATATGCTTAGATCTTTAAAACTACGCAACGGATTTTGATGCGGTTTTATAATCGCAAGCAAGCTTTATAATAGATAAAGTTATTCGACGAGAAAGGTTTATAATGTATAATTTAGTATCAGCATAGCACCCGTGCGAAGCTGGGGCGGGTCGCTAGATATTTAAGTATATTTATTTATTTACCTACTAGGTAGCTGCTGACCTACATTGTCTATAGTTAGATACCCTATACCTACTTATTTGAATGTAGATTACCTATTATAGGTAACAATGGAAAGGATATATCGTAACTCTTAAATAAAACACTTAAATTTCGCCAAGAATTCCTTTATTTCGAATTAACATAATGTTTAGCATCGCAGTTTATGAAGTCATTACTCATTTCGATTAAAAGTAGGTAACGATAGAAAATGAGCAGAAGATCTACCTACAAATTTGATTAATAATTTACCTACCCCTACTTCCTATTCTAGGCACTATATTTTTTTCGATCAATTGACACACTCCTTAGATTTGTAGGTATTTATACAAAGCCAATAGTTATTTTTCACATAAATAGTGAATTTTATACAAGTTACACCACATAGGACTGTTATTTTAGATTCCAATTACTTTATTTCTTCATGCTTACAAAATAAGCACATAGAAAAGTCATTTTTTTTAAATAGCTTTATATACATATATAGTATAGTAATTATTATCAAATAAGAAATAAGGTATTATTGATTTTCTCTTCACTTCAACATTTAATTTCAGGTCGATAACCAAATATAGAGGTAATTACTGAATATTGGTGACACTAGGTTTTGACTTTCTCTATTAACAATTTACCTATACTTATTTAGGTATAGAGCACAGACAAGATACTAGATTTCTGTGGTAAAAAGTAATTATATTATCAATCATACATTATTATGTTAATTTGACGTCAAATTGCCAATGACATAAGTTAAGTCCGAATTCATCAAAGTTAAATAACTCTTTATTGACAAAGAAAATAACAATCAAATAATATAAATAAATTAAATTAGTATTTACAATTGAAAAATTGAGCTAACTGCAGACTGTTGCAAACAATCTACAGATAGCTCAACTGGTCCATATCAATACCACTCAGAAGCGTCCCCAAATAATCTAAGTAATTCTGCTAAATCAAGTCTAAGTTCTCAATCGATTTTACGACGTAGGTTGTGTAGTAGCATAGCTGAAGGTAGTTTATTTCGTCCATGCGTCCATGGTAGAGGTAATTATGGAGGTGGTATATAGTACATTCCACACTCAACTCAACCCGTGGATGTCGTAAAAGCCGACTAAGGGAACCTACCAGAGGAAGGGCAGCAGCTTCCTTCTGAGTATTTTTAAACACCAACACTGCGATCACCAATCCGCCTGCCAAGCGTGGTGATTATGGCAAATCCCCCCCTACATGGGAGACCATCCACTCCGATGGACCGACGACATCGTAGCGGTCGCAGGGAGTCGATGGATGGAGGCGGCTCAGGACCGCTATTTGTGGCGTCGTACGGGGGAGGCCTATGTCCAGCAGTGGATGTGTATGGGCTGATGATGATGATGATATAGTACATTTACACGGCTGATTTCGTTTTTTTTTTATTAAAGGGCTTTATAGCACATGCTGATTCCGATTGATAAAGTTTGATGAATAAGGGTCTCAATATAATTACAAAAGAAGAAAATAGAGCTATTTATAGAATAGTTGCATAGTCCAAAAAGTCAAGCGATGTACAAAATAAATAATTATTCTAAATCACACTATGTTCCTATTATTGTATTTATTCGTTAATCTACAAATTGGTATTGTCATTGGCAAGGAGTGCCATATTAAAATAATTTTAATAATAAACAGCGAGTAACTGGGGGCATTTTTATTATCCTACTTCCTATCCTACTAATATTATAAATGTCAAAGTTTGTATGGATGGATGTATGGATATTTGTTACTCTTTCACGCACAAACTACTGAACCGATTAGTCTGTAATTTGGTATGGGTATAGTTTGGGACCTGGAATAACATATAGGCTATTTTTTATCCCGATAAAACGTGGGCGAAGGCGCGGGCAGCAGCTAGTTTATAATATATTCAATTATTATTAATTCACAAACCAATATATATAAATTGCTAATTCAAATGTAATATACACATTGACATTTTCCATTTGGCCCTTCTTTTCTAACTAGGTAATTCTCATTTTCTATGAACTCGCGTTTATCACATAATAATTACCGAAATCTCTATTATCTAATTAACGTATCATACAAATTTTATCAGCTATCATTATCAACTATCAAATGTTATTTACTATCATTTTCAGTTCTTACATTCATTTACATATTCTCATTCTTTACAAACAACATACAAAAATACACTCAATGTTACATCATTGTATGGTCTATTTTATTTTGCTATTACGCTAACATGCTTTAAAATATGAATGTGTAGATAAGTCAATTTGGCTCTTAATTCATCGTACACATTTGCTGCTCTATCATTAAAAAAATGTGTACTCGACTAACTATATAACTTACGCAGCTACTTAGATGGATAGATAGGAGATAGAAAGATAGAAAATACTTTATTGCACACTTAACAAAACAGTTTACAAACAATTGGAACAAAAAAAAGAAATGTGACAATTGGCGGTCTTATCGCTCACGAGCGATCTCTACCAGACAACCTGGGATGGATAGGATCGTTGGATTGAATACGGGGATCTGTGCGCATTATTTTAAAAAGCTAATACAAATTACAAAACTCTAATCAAAACAATTTACAAATCTTACATACGAATACCTACATAAATAACAAGAATACCTAAAGAATGGGATTGAAAGTGACGTCATCTATCAAGCTGTCCCACTCAGATCAGATTCGAACTGAGTGGAACAGCACGAGTTATGACGTAAATCTAAATCCTATTATATAAGTACGCAGGTTATACGAGACAAATCTGATATCTAGACTAACCCAAAAAATTATTTATTAACCACTAAAGTCAAGATCAATTGCACATTTTGTATGCAGCCAAATCAACCTTTCTACAATTGCAATTCCTAATGTAATGATAGCTACTGTGTATAGTTACAGGGTGTATCATTTTGCATAACAGTTAATCTGTAAATGCTAAAGTTTCTCTACGGCTATGGTCAACTTCTGTAACTTAGCGATCTAAGGTGGAGCCTGGATTCCGACACAATACTTTTCCAATCATCCATCTCGTTTCTTTACGTTCTTAGCTATAACGGTTTGTTTTGACACCGAAATAATGATACATCCTGTACAGATATTAAACTAAAGCCATTTGCAATTGAACGATGGACACGTTAGGTATTTAAATGCCATTATTCACAATATTTAAAAACTTTTTTCCAATCAAACACTAACTAATTTCAATGACCCTATAATATAAGAGGGTGCACCCAGTCGTAAGCAATAAGTATAATTAAGTTTGTATATGTACATACATGATACTTTCTATTTATTTTCAAACATCACATACTAACCCCCGAATACTCAAACGAATCTCAGATTTAAGCACGACTCAAGTGACGATTTTTTGACAGATTTTCATTGAAAACTGTCAAAATATCGCGACATAAGACGTGCTTACATCTGAGTTGCGTTTGAGTATTCGGCCGTATGATGTCTTAAAAAAAATTTAGGAACCTAGGTCAAGTAAACTATATGGCCCTAGATAGGTTCTACGTAGGCTTAATGCATATCTTTTGTATAAATTATTAAGTGTCAGTGTAACATTTTATTAATCTGTATTTTCAGCTCATCAATTTACGCCTTCCATACAAAACATAGTTTAGTTATGGACATTTAAACGAAATCGTACAGTCGGAAGTTTTCTAGTAAGCCACTAATTTAAACTCGCTAAACTAGTTTATAGTTATTTAGAATACTCTGCTAATTCTTAACGTGTACACACACAGCTGTGCGTTAAACCAGTTTAGTATCTACTAGCACTACTTAGCCTAGACCACAATTTCACAGCTCTGAAAATCACTTAAGTGTCTTGTATTTGAGGAGTGGCAACCTGTCGTTGCCACGTGGGATCTCTCAGGTGTTCTCATCGGAGGAATCGTCTGATGATGAGCTGGTGAGGAGAGTCGAGGCCATGGTTAGCTGGCGGATGAAAGGTTCCCGCGGAAGGCTTTGCTGACCAAGTGGTAAACGACGGACGCTCATCCGTTCGCTTTCTGGCAGGGACTGGCTGAATTTCTCTTCAGTGATCGCGTCTCGGGAGAGTGAGCTGGAAAGAAAGGTTGATTGAAGATAGTTAGATAGTCGCAATGATCAATGATCTATTGATCAATTGACGAAATTCACAAAAATTTCGACTGTTGATATTTGAAAAGTTGATTTTTTATAAAATATTAATACAACGTTGTCGTCGTGTATCGAGGGTTATGTTTACAAATTACTTTTAACAACTAACTATCTATATTGCTATTTTTAGAGAAACCTTGTATTTAGGTAAACCTTACTTAGGATTTAAGGCACTATTAACCAAACACACGTAATCTTTTTGGCAGGAAATAATACATATCTATCTATAGTCAAATATTCAATTCAAACAGATTCCTACAAAACTCAGACTATCATTCAGATAATCATCCTTCAGGGCCCTTGTAAAATTAAAAATATTAAAAAGAAGTAACGTGCCACGGCAGCGTAGCACTCGGCGGCGTAGAACTTACTCTACGATTCGTAGCCCTCCGCTACGCCGTAGACCTATTTGATCCCATGGCACAAACGAAAGACTTCAACGCGTGTGCATAAATTTTTTGATCTTTCTCGAGAATACGCCATTATTTTTTCGTTAATGCGAAGGTGGCTTTAACAGAGTTTTTTAAAATCAAAACACATTCATAAACAAAACACGGTATGATTCTTATAGTTCTATGACTGACCAAACTCATAATACGAGCCTTCATATCAGCCCATACACGTCCACAGCTGGACATAGGCCTCCCTCATTCGACACCACAATTAACGGAAAAAACGGCCCCCAGTCCCCGGCAGCTCTGCT
The DNA here is from genome assembly GCA_947859395.1 of Eupithecia insigniata. Classification (NCBI taxonomy): domain Eukaryota; kingdom Metazoa; phylum Arthropoda; class Insecta; order Lepidoptera; family Geometridae; genus Eupithecia; species Eupithecia insigniata. Next base: position 5,525,927 of record OX402002.1, read on the forward strand.
ATTTCTGATCACGGCAGCGGCCATGGTAACGGCGGGGCAGGGGTTGCTAGGAACATCCAGCAGACATTGGGCTACCAATTGAGACGACTCAGGACCGCTATTTGCGGCATCGTCTACGAGCCTTAGAATCGATCAACTGTTTCAGCCAAGATAACTTTACCATATCCAAGTCAACTCACCCAGTAAGCTCCAACATCGACCCACGGCGACACTGCCCCCGATGCGGCCCCTGCATAATACTGGCTGGCCTCGACGAAGCACCAAGCGGGTCTGAATGGGCCACATCTTCCATCAGGAGCACCGAAGGCCCACCCAGACTTGTGCTTCTCTTCGACAGCATACTTGGCGCTTGTCTAACTGGAACTTCCTTTGACGTCTCCGCTTTGGGATCCCGAGTCCCTTCTGAATCCGATTGAACGTCGGAAGGCCCTTGCCCGGACCCAGAACTCTCTCTTCGAAAGAGACCTATGATAGATTTGGGATGTTTTGGCTTCTCTATACCACCTATAGCGAGCGAGGAAGCGGAGGGGAAGAGAAAGTTTCAATGAGAATTACAATTTTTATACCATGCAGGAGGTTATATCTACTTAGAACAGAAAGTAAGTTGAGGGAGCTAGAGTAATGACTTAATCATGTTAATCGAGACCTCAACGCAAAGGTAAGAAGCATGGAGATAGGGATCTATCTAATTTAAATGTCTAAAAGTTAAGTTCAGGGCTCAATAACCATGTCGTTTAACTAAATCATAAGTACTAACTGGTCTCGTAATTTTGATAAAACTTCCTACTTGAACTAATATTGTGAGAAGGTTCTTAAATTTCACTAACAGGACTGACTAATTTCAATTGGATAGCTAGATATGTACGTAACAATTTGATGTTTTTTTTTTATTTCAAAATGTTTTGAATGAATATTTTGGTAATATTAATAATATTCACAGTCCGTAAGGATGATTCTTCAAGATTTGACGACATTTGAGACATTCATTTCGAGACATTTGACGACCGATGTGGCACGACGGGCGAAGGTCCGCCTGCGATGCAGGAGATTGCAGGTTCGATTTCCTCCTTGTATAAATGTTTGTACGATCTGCAAATATTTGTTTCCGTTGTTCTGAGTATGTTTTTTCTATGTATGATAAAAATATGTATCTATGTACATATGTATTGTGTTATGTATATCAGTTATCTAGTATCCATAACACAAGCTCTGCTTAACTTGGGGCTAGATGATGCTGTGAGGATTTTCCAGCATTATTTAGTATTATTATTATGTGCTTGTGCATCTACGTGAATTCTGTAATATTCTCACGCTAGCAACAAAGCCAAACGGTGTATCAAAACTACCAAGTGCATAATGTTTTCATTGTGCCCAAGATTTCATGTTTATGTTGTTTAAATTTCTATAATTATTTATCAATTCTTGACGTAGCACATTTTATTATTAAGTCTTTGGAAGAACAATGGCGTAGTTATTTTATTTTAAAAGTTGCTTCTTATTTTGGTGCATTTTTTTCTATCTTTATTGCGAACGAAGATAAGGTAATATTAACCACGTATTAGTTTCGTTTCGTCATCGAAAACAGTATAGAGTTGATTCATCCAGCTACCTATTTCTCTAACTTGTAGCAGAGCTCTTACCTAAGAAAGTCGCCGACGGCGAGTTGTAAGCCAAATACTCCTTATTTGAGGCCCAGGCAGGAAACTCTGACTGCTTCAGTGCACCAGACCCTTCGGCCTCCTCCCGTTTCCATGGCAACATGGTCTCGGTGGCGGTTGGGGTCGCTACTCGAGCTTGCTCGATTACTGTCATGTAGGTGTCTGAAATTGGAAATATGAACAGCTGGTGGACATAGCTCTAGAATAAAGCAATTAAAAACATCGCCAATAAGAGCTTTTACTACTTTGGAAAGAGCTGGAACGCTGCTTAATGAGAACGATGTGTCGCGGCGGGCGAAGTTTATCTTGCGATGCAGGAAGTGGCGGGTTCTACTCCCGCCTTGGGACAAATCTTTGTACGATCTGCAAATATTTGTTCCGGGTGTTCTGGGTATTTATATATATAATAAAACATATCTATCAATGTAATGTATTGTATTAAGTACTCAGTCGTCTAGTACCCATAACACAAGCTAGATTATGCTGTGTGAATTGTGCAGTATTATTTATTTGTCATCTTCATCATTATTGGCCTCACATCCATATCATGAAAGATGGCGTCGTGATCGTGATCGTGCGCTCAAGAGTTTCAAATTACTCTACTAAAGGCTTACAACATGTTCACACGATTCGGTTTTATGCAGGATAGGTTTGTGCATTAGGTTTTAAGATCCGAGAAAAAACCGATTCGGTTTTTTTCTTGTAACAATGCACGTACAAATTGTATTGTGACTAAACCGTATCCTGCAAAAAACCGAATAGTGTGAACATGCGGTTTCTGATTAAAATTGATATTGCAACTGATTTCAAGAGCAGCTTACCATTGTCATCAGACATCCTCCTCTCGTCTTCTTCAAGAATATCCTCGTTGGGTACTAAAATAAGGAGTAAATTCAATTACAGGTTGTTAGGTTTACAGGCACAATGAATCATGCTGCTAGGGATATAGATTTCAGAATTCTGAAGGAATTTCATAAAGTATTTGCAAATATTGAATGAAAGCTCTGATATGGCTCAATAGGGTTTGAAAAGTTACGTTGAATATAATCAAATGTGAGTTTGACACTTACTTTTTCAGGATTTTTACTGACTAACATGCAAGCCGAATTAATGTATTTTTTTTTTACAAAAATAGCAGATATTTTGTTAATATTCTTGTAAAAAATTCTACGAAAAGCAAAGTGAGTAGAATGTTTTACAAAACACCTACAGAGGCTAAAGACGACCCTATTTTAGTGCAGTAGGAATTAAAGTTTAATAACATGCAGCTGAAAATCACCAGTGATCAATATTTTCACTATATTTTAAAGCATTCTATGTTACTTCTACCCTTACCAGTTAGTCTACGTAACTTTTACCATAGCAAAAGTGCCTACTTAACCATATCGTACGTGTTGTGGCAAATCGTGTAAGTAAGAAAATGAAAATATTGATCACGCAGTTTGGTCGATCTTTGATTGCTACTTCTGAACGAGACATTCCAATTGCAGTCATCACGCATTAATTTTTTTAACAAAAAATTAGACTTCTTGTTAAAATCACACAATATTATTGCACAGTTCTTGAGATATATCCCCAAAATAATACGTATATTTTCATAAAAAAGATGCAATAACGACTGTAATTAGAAGCCGACTTCCGAACAAAAACACATACCAAAGTTATACGTGGATCGGTCCCTTCGCCATGGTAAAGATTTCTCAACAGCAGTGGGAAGTATTTCCTCAGGTGTTTTAACGTATTGCTTTACTATCCTCGCTTTCAGCGGGTTGAAGCCCGGCAGATTTGCCAGCTGGTTTAAAAGTGAACTACTATTCTCTTTATGGGAGGATGTTGGACTGACTTCTTTGTATCCAGCTGGTAAAGCACCGTCGAGTCGAGAGATTTAGTTGGTGCCACATGGAGATAGCCGGAAGGGAAGAAAACAACGTTCAAATGATATATCAAGCTTAAGAGGAGACAGGGTTACTGAGGTTAGTTACTAGGGGTTAGCAAAAAAATGGAAGTAATAACCACCTTAGGATTGTTTTCAGGATTTAGGTCCAATACCAAGATAAGTTTTATGTGCAAATTATAGTTTACAAGAAATAAAATGGAAGAGAATATTGATCGTTTAAAGGTTACATAGATTCTGTTTCATGCCACCACACACGTTCCAGCACATACAGTAGTAGCAAATTCTGGACCGAGCAAATAATTATAATGTACCAATTTGTAAATAAATCCACGGTTGTATTTCGGTTAATTTTGAGAAATAAGTTAGTGCGTAGGATAGGTTACATTATAACAACATCAAATAGATACTCATAAGTGCCGTTTGGAGTTGAAATGGTTAATATAGAAAAAAAAATGTAATTGCATACTTACTGAAATAAACATTCGGCGGAAACATTAATTACACAAGGATTACAGTAATTAGTTTGTAGAAACATAATTATCGTAGAAGTAGATTAATCTATCGCTCAATCAAAAACTTATCTTGAATTATTTATCTTTTTTGCCGATGTTGGCTGTTGGCTGCTAATCTGGCAAGATCTTGTTGTTATGTTGCACCGTTCGAAGAGTTTTAAAACACACTATGGACACAAGCACTGTCGGTCAATGCAAACATAACTGCTAATATCGTATGCATGCAAAAGAAAATAAGGCGTTTTCAAAAAAAAACTCTTTTTACCTAAGAAGTCAATATATAGCAGGCACGGATCTTTCACGGAAAAATAAAGGTTATATTCATAATACAGTGTCATGACAACCATATAATTTTAAACTAAAAACGCTATCTTTTCTGTATGATCGAAGGATTTTATGACATTGCCTAAACGCGTGTTTGAATTTGCCGATCGTCGATGTTTAATTCAGTTATTCAATACAATATTAGTATTTTAATGATTCCCATCCAATTCCAAACGTGAGTGAGATAGGTGATGCATGCAGAATACCTACGCGGGGATTTTGCAGTGAATGTTATACCGCCGTCGTCACCTTCTCTTCTCGGCTCCCTGTCATCTCCGTCCTCTTGTATCATCTCGTCTATGTAGTCTGCGGAACAACCACAACCCTCACGACAAAGAAATAGGATAGAAATTCAATTGTGCTAGTTGCAACCATTCAACATTGAGCACATCTAGTGCTTATGATGTACTATTGATATGAAACGCAAATTCATATGTGCATGATGATTGATGATGCTATTGAGCTAGCAAAATGCTTCATCCAAAATTTATTTGTACGTGAGTGAAGTACAATATTGTGCTACAAAAAAACGTTTCCTTAGACGATAAAGTAACAAATGTGTAATAATTTGCACGTGGGATTCGACATCTAGTGAAAACGAAGCAACAGTGTTTGCAAATTAAACTCAATAATGATTACTGAAATCAGAACTTTCCTGAGTTTTCATAAAACCTGAGTTATAACTGACGGTATTTCATATGTCGATGCAATATCGACGGGCTTTGGTCAAAATATCGTAGTCAAAACCTGTGTTTTTAAAACGTCATGGAAAGTTTGTAGAACTAATAACAAAATATTATACCCACACGTGCATGCGATAGACACTCGTGATTGTATAAAAGAATTAAATAAGTACCTAATCTAGAATACTTTATTTTACCGTGCGTGAACTGTTTGGCCGAACCATTTTGCTGGAATTCAGGGAAGGTGACATGATTTTTGCCATCCTGAAAAAAGAAGCAAATTTTTATTTTCTGACTAAAGCTGTTTGAATTTACGTGCCGCGTACGTTTGAAACTTTTTCGGTATTTCAATAATTTAGATTTTGTGTAGATGTCAATAATCTGTATCTAGAAGTTTACAAGTTTTTACTCGGTCGACTCAGACCTAGAAACTAAGGTTACCAAAACACTATATCTTCGTCTCTGAATTCTAAAAATAAAAAAAAATGGTATTAGTATATCATAAAAAATAAGGAATTTCTCACCTGCTTCCCTCGTTTACTACGCTTATGATGATGTTTCCGGTCGCCAACCCTTCTTCGTATATTCATATGTGTCTTGTAATTCACTTGTTGAATACCCAGGTCCCTATCATTGACTGCATGGCGACTGTAGCTGAGGCGTCGGTGCTGTAAGGAATACGCCTATCAGGAGAACATGTTATTACTGAACTTTATAGTAATTTACTTCACTTTATGTCACAACTAACGCACAACATTTACGTGCTGTTGCTATTATGGGTAAGATATGAAATTCTCAGTGGCACCTTGGTTGACTGTACGATGAAATAGAAATTAATAACCGTCGACCCGATTTTTGCGTGAAATTTTGTTGGTGTAGGTAGGTACAAATGATTGATGATGACAGATGATACATATGAATGATGCTGGTAACAAAGTGGAGCCAAATCCGTCTGGGAGTTTTTGAGACAAAGGAGTCCAAAGAGGGTAAAGGCAATAAACTAAATGAAGTTTGGTCTCACATGAAAGGTATGTTTTATTTAGTAAAAATTTTCCTAACGTGTAAATTTTTTTATATAGGTATTGCGAGTATATATACATATTTAATTTGTTTATATTATTTGATTGGTAATGCGAGTTTTAATATGTACGGAACTCGCATATTTCAGTGCATACTTGGTGCATTCATTAAAGAGATCCTCCAAAGTTATATATCCTACCGAGGAATCTCTACCAAATAAGAGCTCTTGTAGGCTAGATTGAGCTGTCGTTTGTTTTGTTTTAAACAACAAATGCGTACACCGCATTCTACAACAAACTTAGCTAACCTCTTTGACCGATCCAGAAAGCAAAAAATTATAAGTAATAAAGAATTGCATATATAAATTTGTTAATGATTTTTGATACCTACATTTTTGCGCCATTACGTCTCTGAATTTCCTAACCCGGAACCACTCGAGAGAGACCCCCATTCTTAGGTCTTAAGAAATATGAAGAATAAAATTAAAACGGTCACGAAGATATTGTCAGGGCCTAACTACTGGTTATTACGTTGTGATAATCTTTGCAAAGAAGGTGCAATGCAGCTCTACAAAAAAGTAGCCCTGGTTTTGGTATAAGGTTTAAACCATAGAGTAAAAACTTGCTCCTGCCTCAGGTTTAAACAATTACAAACCATACTTCACTATAGGTATAAACACTACTGGTATATACAGACCTCGTTCTTTTTCTGAATTTATCTACTCTACATCATCATCAGCCCATACACGTCCACTGCTGGACATAGGCCTGCCCCGTACGACGCCACAAATAGCGGTCCCTACTCTACATACCTTATGAAATTTCAAGATAAAATTAAATTAAAACAATTTGACCGCGGCTCAACTTCTAGTCACTCAAAACTAGATAAAGGCACGAAATTCAATTAATGGATAATTGAATTTCGTGCCCTTTTAATAATGTTTTTTTCTCTATTCAATAGACCTTTATTTGATCACAATCTCACCTGATGAAAAGTGACGATGTGTAGGATGATGTATCACGAAGGTATAGAAGACACCTACTCTCTCTTGTCTAGAAGAGAACCAGGTTGTAATTGGTACATATTTTTTTGATATGTTGTGAACACCAAACATGCAATGTTACCGCTGTGTTTTTGCCAGCTAAACATTAAACACCGATAAGAATCATCATTTAACTTACTCGTCTGAAAGGCTTGCACAGCTCCTCGGCAAGAAGGTGATGTATTTTCGCGTCGGTAAGGTCCTTTTTCGAAGGATTATACTCCAGCTCTTGCATATCAATATTCCATGAGGAATCTAATTGGCTGGAACTGTCAAATCAAGCTGATATTACTAGAGTTAACAAGAAATTCGTAAAAATTGTAACTAGGCGATTTTTAACCATATTAGAAAACTGAAACTGCATTTTAAAAACTGAAAACTGAGAACTGAAGTGAAAACGCATTCCAAAAACGAGTAAGTATATAAAGTTCTAACGTTACTATATCTGAATAAATTTTATAGTAATAAGTCCGCGCAACACCTCTGTCACGATCCAAATAAGATACACCAAAGAGAAAATTAAAAAATCTATTAAAGAAAGTCGTCAACTAGTTTCGTCTCTCTTCGGACATCACAATACTCGACTTTGACACTGAGAGTGCTAAGCAACAACGACGGAGTCCAGCCAGTGATGTTGCCTCTGCAAACTTCTCGCACAAAGATATTTTATCTCTTTAGTTTTTTTTTAAATAATTAATGAGGGCGCTAAGCCTCACAATATAGGTACCCTTAGTGTGAGGCTCAGAAGTCAATAAAGCTATAGATGATTGTAACTATCACTTAGTTACAATTATTTAAATATGTTTCGATTTTATTTTTATATCGACTTCCGCTTCTCTTCGATGTCCACTTAAAAGCTTGCCGTTTGAAATACATCATAAGATCTTACCTTCCGTTGAAATTAGTGTTAGTATAGTTTTTGAAGATAGCAGACATGGACTCCGCTCCAGATATATTGCCGATAGTTGACGCGTTTCTCTGCATGTACTCTATAGCATCTTTCATAGCTAATTTTGAATATGTTTCTAGAATTTTTGGTTCTTGACCCTAAAAGAAATAAACTTTAGTAAGTAGATATTTGTTGACAATCCTTATGAAAATGAGAAAAAAAATTAACACAGTAATTGTGATGTCATATTCCCAACACATACCCCCAAATTAGAAGAAAGAGCTAATCTGCTGTGCAATTATGCAAAAACCACCCATCCTGTATTGAAAGCACATTTGAAAGTCCTTTGAATGCCTTCGTAATTTGCAATTTTATGGCGAAGGCCATTGCAATGGCTCTCAAGGCCTTTTAAATGGCGTTCAAATGTAATTTATGGGATGGTTGGTTTTTGTGTAATCGCACAACAGGCCCTTATCAGTCAGGGGAGGCCTATGTCCAGCGGTGGACTGGTACAAGGTGGTATATGATGTGCTGTATATGTGTACGTGTGTGATGCCGTGACATTAAAATAATATTAGTAGTCTTACTTGATAATTCCTGAGTAGGAAAGGTCTTATAAACCGATTGTCGAACCTCTTGAATTTGTCTCTAATATGATGATTACCATGTTTACCTAATATATCTTCTATACCAGCCATCAAATGGTCCATACACTGAAAATAATTGAAAACATTCATAAATAGTACTGGGAAAATCACAAAGTATCGTATATCGTAGGTCCAACGAACATTTTTATGAGATAATGCTGCACCCCCAGTTTTTTCCTAGGAATGCTCTGCTGGCGTGTCATTTTTAAATAAATATCCTCGCTGTCATATTTTGTTCGGTGACTTTTACGCCCCTCGCTCACTAGACATCCTAGCTGCGTCAGCCCGTCGAACATATGATGGTGTATTCGGGAGCCCACGAACTCCCATATGTTTGATTCGCTGCCGCAGCCAGTCGAACATATGCGGTGCACGGCACTCCATGCATTAAGCAACCACGAGCTCCCAATGTTTGACTGGCTGCTGCCGAGGCCTTAGAGTTTCGCCAACTTTCACTAAAAAAGAGCTATTTTGATTCGAAACATTTATGTTTAATGTAGTAATATGTGTTCCAAAACCTACCCTCTCATGAATCCTCTCATTCATAGTCGGCTTCCTCTTCTCAGCAGTCTTGACATTTAGCATCTTGACAAGCGGCTTAATAGTTATACCCTGGATGAATACGGTGAAGTATATCACCGCTATGGTTGTAGTCACAAACATGGGTTGAAGCTTCACGATCTCCGGGTCGATAAGTAGCACCAATGCGAAGGCTACAGCGCCTCGCAGACCTAGAAGAAATATGTTTTAATGTCTTTGTCCAGAAGAAGGACAGGATACGTTGATAAAAAGAGTTGGAATCGATGTTAAGCCCATCTTCTCGCCAGGGCTCTACCTAAAAACCTCAACCGAATGCTACACATACTAAGATACCTATTTTTATACTTGTTTTTTTTCTGCTTCTATTATTTTGTATAGATTTAGAACCTAGTCTATAAGACACTCAGAGTTACTGACTCATATTTTATTCGATAATAGGTAAAAATTAAGAATGTTCTTCTTCTTCACCTTCACGAAACCTTTTAAGGTGGACTTGAAGCTAATGAAGCCAATGACCACGAAATTATGAATTACGAAGCTACATTTTTTGAATGAAATTTAATCTGACTTAGACGCTCCCACTCCTTTTGTCTAATAAAAAAGCAGCCTTATTTTCGATTGAATATTATCAATACCTATTAATATTTTGTGGATTACACTAAAACGCATTTCGACTCAAAAATCATGCGATCAAAGGTAAAGCAAGTTCAATTAAAGAAATAAAAGATATCCCAAAAATTTTAGATTTCGGCGAGGCTAGAACTCGCGACCTTCCCTAAAGGACAAGTCTCGCCAAAATAGTAAATTATTGGGATTCAATTTATTTCAGTTATCCGAGTGTGGGCTTACGCACACATATAATAAGAAAAAGTTAAATTACTGAAAAACCGGGCATATTGTAGCGAATACAACGTTTCTGCAACATTGAACATGACGTTTAGAAAACAGATGAATCATGTAAAAACAATTGAAAATGTCATTGTTATATTATGTTGTTTTTCATGTATTGAACTTCACAATCCAATCAGTGCCCGAATGAGGTTTGAAACGATTCATGCAGGTAAACACGCTTCGCTGCACAGCATATTGCTATCAAACGTAGGTACCTAAATCATATCGGATATTACTTATTCTCGCTGCTTAAATTAATTTTATCAATTCGATACTTAAAAATTATTTATATCAGTACCTTCCCTTATTTTTTTTATAAGTTGGTACTTTTAGTTAAGTCTGTTCTGATATGTTTGTTACTAAAAGACAGAACCGAACATAAATTTCCATTAAGTGGTGGTATATGAAAAAAAAGTTACCTTGTATTTACAATTGAAACAAATGAGCTCTCTGCAGACTGTCTGCTGATGACTCAACTGGTCCATATCAGACGTTAAGTATTTTAGATGTTAAGTATTATTTAACGTGTAAAATTATTTACCAATAAAATCTTGAATATTGAATCCATGTAATGTGATTTGTTAATCTTTATTATTAAATAAATAAATGATACATCAGCATCAAAGAGTTACATAACCCAGCGAACTTTTTATTGCGAAGGTTGAACTTGAATGCCAATACATTAACATTAGTGTGGTGTGGTCACGTCAGATAGGCACCTACACGACAGCAAGGGTCGCGTGTCCAGTTGGTATTCAGCCTGACAAATATTAGGGTTACAAACTCAAGGTCATCGTTTGTTTTGTTACAAGTTTTAATTGCTCTACGAGTGTTATCTGATAGAACATATAATATACAATAATAGCTTCGTCGCTTCACTTTGATGGAGCTATACAAAGCCCGGAGCTATACAAAACGCTTGCCTTGCACAAGGTTATTTATTTCGCTAATTTGTAAAAATATATGTTTAAAAAACACCACCCTTCCTTGCCCCCGAATACTGAAAGCAAATCGCGATTCTTACGACATTTTTAATGACTACAGACTAAAACTTTTGAAACTAACATGGTTATTTACAACACTAAAGCTATTTACCATGATTTGAGTTTTGAGAGTTAACATTCGCAGCAAAAGACAAAAAAAGAGGGTAGATCGATATATCTGCCGAAAAACTAACTCGCAGTGACTACAGTTGTTCCGTGATCATGGCGCATGTAACTGTGCCGAAATATTGGAGGACTCAAAACTCAAATCATGGTAAATATCCCGTTAGTAACTTTAGTAATCTGTCAGAAATTCGTCATTTGGGACGTGCTTAAATTTGAGTATTCGAGGGTAAAAGTAATGTCCTGTTTAGTTTCTGATAGAAGTTTTTTAGTTCATAGCATTCAAGCTCACCGATGCGTGCCGTACTATTTGCACGAAGATATTGATTAATGGGTTCAAACCTTGTTCCTATAGACGCGCGTCCGTCCATCAATCGTTTCTTTCGTTAGAGATAAAATGTGTCAATCTGAGACGATACCATTGTGATGGCGAAGCGATTAATTTAGTGGAATTAGGGCCCTGGCATTATACAAATAAATAAAGGACAATTGACACAGATATTAGAATGAAGAAATATTTAGTAACAATTCCGCGTATAACCTTCTCTGATAGTATTCATCAAAGTAAGTTGTCTACTAGTTTCGTCTCTCCACGAGACATCTTCAGGACACCACAATACTCGACCTTGACACTCTCCGAGCTCCGCGCGCCAAGTACTTGGCGCGCGGAGCTCGGAGAGGCAACATCACTGGCGGGACTCTGTCGGTGTTGCTGTGCTTACCAATCTCAATGTCAAGGTCGAGTATTGTGGTGTCCTGAAGATGTCTCGTGGAGAGACGAAACTAGTAGACAACTTACTTTGATGAATACTATCAGAGAAGGTTATACGCGGAATTGTTACTAAATATTTCTTCATTCTAATATTGTGCAATGGATTTCCGCAAAGTAACGCCTGAATCTATTATTTATCAATTGACACAGCATTATCTAGCCCCAAGCTAAGCAAAGCTTGTGTTATGGGTAGGTACTAGATAACTGATAGTGATATATGTACTTAAAATAATATAATAGACTACATAGATATATCTTTTTATACATTAAACCATCCAGAATTCCCTGAACAAATATTTGCAAACCGTACAAACATTTTTTCCCGAGATGGGAGGGGGGGAGGCCAGGGAGATCTTCGCCTCCCGCGCCACATAGGTCGTCAAGCATTGCGTTGATCATCTCATTACCATTTAAAAGAACACACCCTTAAGACATAGGTACTGGCTACCCTAAAAAAGTATGATTTAACGAAAACTGTTTTATGCGAAATATGAAACAGACTTACCTCCGTAAGACATCACGAATTTTTCAACTCTATTTAATTTGTGCAGTCTGAATTTATTCGCTACGGCGCTAAATATGTACACTCCTGAAACAAAGAGAACAGATGTTTTTTAAAGACATAACATAAAATATAAAAAATAGGGTATAAAAGAATATAGGGTATTTTAATTAATCCGTCTTTCAGAGAACGGATACATTAAGCGTTCTGAAGCGTGCGCGTTTTAAAAGGCACTGGTCCCCTACATTCTTTTTTTAAAATTTGAATACATAGAAGCGCGCGTTTGGCGTACGGCTCCTTTATTAGTTTTGTAAAAATATTTTAAGCACTACTAAGCACTTTCGAGCATGTAAATACGTTGAAAATTCTTTGACAGCAAGTACAAACTATACGTTTTCAAGCATGCGCTTTGGTACGAGTAACGTGCTTAAAAACGCGCTGCTAGTATTCTAACGCGCATTTGGATGTGTACGATACGAATGTTCCTATTTTAAAAGCGCGCTACCAAGCTCGCTTCAAAACGCCTCATGTGTTCCTACTATAATTATATATTTGTCAGTATATGCTACGAAAGTTCCACGAAGTGTCCACTCTATGAGAAGCACCATATTTTTACCCGACTACAATAAGGTAATAAATGAATGCATGAAATTCGACTCATGTTCGATTAATACATTACGTGCAAAACTGTACGATTATTACAATCAGCAAATTGTTTTCGGTTCTTAGTAGTGACTCGTAATTGTAAGTGCTGCACAAGTGCTACGAAAGCCTACGAAATTAGTAGAAAAACAGCTTTCTTAAATAGGTAGGCAATTTAGTTTGGATAAAGGACATTTCGGCTACTTTTTATCAGGCTAATACGTGAGTGAACCAGGGCCTCTACTCTACAAACCAAAAAGCGAAGTTTCTTTTTCGTTTTCGTGCAAATCGTACTCTAAGTGCCTTCGTTTTTACTATCAAACGAAATATAACACGTCCGTAATATTTTTTGATAATCGACGTCGTAATAGGTACGTAATAGGTTCCGTATATTTTGCTATCGTTTTGCAGCGTAGAGGCCCAGGCTTACCTACGAAGGTAGTTTTCGTTTACACACAGAAAACAGCCAGAACAAACCAAAACAAAAATCTCCAGGTCGGACAAAAATTAGCGCGAAGCGAAGCCACGCCACCTGATATGAAATCTTGCTCAATACTCGCTCTATGCTTGAGTAACGCTTTTCTATGGCATAAACGGCACTCAAGCATTTGTACGACTAAGCAAGCTGTCATAGTACGGGCCTATAAAATCCTAAAAGTTACTCACCTATTATCCTAAACATAGAGCAGAACAAAATTGTCAGCAGCACAAACCACGTGTTCCAATCGTGGTTGTTGTTCACAGTGGCCACTCCTAGGAACATGAAGATGATGGTCTCGGATGAAGACGACAGCATCTTCATGGTATACTTGATGGTGGTGTGAGATTTGTGCGAGATGTTTGCTTCTACGTAGTTCTTCATAGTGATGCCGCAGAACGTGATGCTGAAAATATAAATTAGATTAATATATGTATGTACGTGTATCTATCTATAATAATGTGTTTGTTGTGAACCAATAAATTTATTTTCTTTCTTTCTTTTATTAACAGTGACCTGCAGGAACGGTGTATTTTGAGATCGTGCGTTGAAGAAACGCCGCGCAAAGCGATAGAGCGCTCCGCGTCGAGCGCGTTATTACTTCGTTGAGTCATGGAACGGTGCACCACTCTACGTCGAGCTACATATGTGTAAGGCAGGATAAAGGCTTATTTTTTAGGAGTTTCTAAGTGAAGTGAAGTAAACGACACAACTCGGTATCAGTCAAGTCTTCATGTTCGTGTTAGGTAGGTAGTGTAGGTACGTACTGTAATTGCTTGTCGTAATTGTTATTGTGATTGCTGTCGCTTAAACTACATATTTTTTTGGCGATAAACAAGTATCTACCGATATTATTTTTGACGATAATCAACTGCCTAACAAGTATAGGTACTTTTTTACAAGTAAAGTTGCCTTGTGATACGGCCTTATGCCAAAAAACTTCTGAAAATCACAAGCAAGTATTGGTCGGTTTATAATCGTATATTTGGCATACTTTTCTGGCTACCTATTAAGGCTATTAAACTTGATTGAATTTTTTAGAGATTGGGTTTTTTTGTCTGGTGTGTTCATTCAAATTTTATGCTAGTAGAGATGGATGATTAGGTTAGGTTAGTCAAAAAAAACCATTTGGCCTAAGAACAACCCTATTCATTTCCATTTATTTTAATAATCAGTATTTCCGGAGTCTTGTTGTATTTATAAGGTCCAGTTGTTGTATTTATAAGAACGAGCTCCCTTCCCTCTATTTTCAACTAGAATTCAACATAGTTTTCAACTAGAAGTGAACATCATTTCAGCATAGTAGAATTATAAAAAGAAAAACTAAACTTAAAGAGAACCTCGCTTTATAAAGTCGATTTACTTTTCTATTGTATTGGAAACTTGGCTCAGACAGACAAATAAACAACTAAGTAACAAGTCTTTATTGCTTCTATCTTGCTGCATCAATTGATTGGTTCAGAAGCAATCGTGAAAACCTAGGGAGATGGGAGATAAGTTAAGGTCCTAGGTTCAATTCCTTGCCATGCACCTACGAGGTCAAAAAGTCCGCGGAATGGCAGGGAAATACAGCTCAATTAAACCAATTATTATTTTTCCTTTTCAATATTCTCCCTTAAGCCTAATACATTTTTCAGATCTATCAAAAAGTTACTTATACCTTCGAAAAAAAATGTTTTATCAAGGCCTTCAAAATAGGCCGAAATTGCCAACTTAACTTCTTCATCGTCAGTAAAAAAACATCCACGAAGTTCTTTTTCAATTTTGGAAAGAAATAATAATCAGAGGGAGCTGACTATAGGGAGGCTGGTTTAAAGTTTCGTAGCCACATTTATGCAAAGCAGCCATTGCAACATGGCTCTTGTGAACGGGTGTGTAGTCGTGCAAAAGCAGCACTCCTCGAGTCCATTTTCCCCGTCTTTTTTCTTTGATGGCATCTTTTAATTTTTCTAGTAGAGTGGCATAGTATCCTCCTGTGATATTCAATCCTTTTTCTTTGTAGTCTATTAACAAAATCCCCTCTGAATCCCAAAAAACAGTGGCCATGATCTTTCCGGCCGATTGTGACACCTTGAATTTCTTAGGGGGTGCTGCTCTTTTTTCTGCCACTGCATAGACTCCTGTTTCGATTCAGGCTCATAATGATGAACCCAAATTTTGTCTCCAGTAACAATCCGGTTCAAAATTTCGTTCTTGTTTCCGCTACAGAGCTCCAAAAACTCGCGTGAACACTCGACGCGCTGCTGTTTTTGAACCGCTGCGAGCATTCTCGACACCCATCTTGCGCTAACCTTAGACATGCCAAGATGGTCGTGGATGTTATTGAAAATGATTGTAGACGATACTTCAACCATTTCTGAAAGTTGTTTCTTTTTTAATCGAGCATCTTCCAGTACAAGTTTTTCGATGATGTTTGAGGAGGTGGCCTCGATCGGCCGGACCAGGCGGTTGTCTTCTTCAATTGACTCCCTGCCTTGCTTGAATAAACCATGCCACTTATAAATCATTTTTTTTCCAGGGCAAGAGTCTCCGTAAATAGATAAAATTTCTTCCAAAATTATTTGAGGTGTGTTTCCTTGCTTGGTAAGGAACTTTATAACAGCACAAAACTCGATTTTATCCATGTTTACCGATTTATTCCCGATTGACTTGCTAATTTAGTGATAACTTTAAGTGTAATGACTCGATTTATCTAAAATTAGCTATTTATACCTGTATTGAGTACCTGGAGAGTTCCAGGTAAAAAAGTTATCCCCACCCCTTTGCAACCCTTCCGTTCCGCGGACTTTTTGACCCCCCCTCGTATGAATGGATTTTACTTTAGATTCTTATTTTTATTATGATAAAGTAGCTGTGCCCGCGACTTCGTACGCTTAGTGGAATAGTGATAGTGTGATTTTCATACAAACTTTCATCCCCTATTCCCTTTGATATTTTGCCCACTCGAGAGTAAAATTTCTAGAAATTTTAAATGTCATTTTTATTTATATCCAATTAAACATAAATTTCAAGCTTTTAGCTTTAAAAATGACGATACTTCTGCATCCTATTAGTAGCTAAATATTAAATCTGAATCTAAATAGTGCTGTACTGACATAGAATTATTCAACGAGTTTTTATTCTAAGAGTGCTAAGCTGGAGCTAAGTTGGCTTGGCCACGCTGTTCTATTCTGTCTATGTATCAGCTGCGCTACGGGCGCTTTCGGCTACCATCATCGCGATCAGCAACCCCCCCCTTAGCGACCTCAGACCTCGACAGTAAAGTATTAGTTATTACTGTTCTATTCTGTCTATGCTATTATAGACTCTATAATAATAAGTAGCATAGACAGAATAGAACAGCAATAATATAGAGCATGTCGGGGCCATGCAAACTCAGTTCCAGCTCAACACTCTTAGAATAAAAACTCGCTGAATAATTTTATGTCAGTATCAGCACTATTTAGATTCAGATTTATTTATTTAGTTAATAACAGGATTTTAGCTAGAACTATAAATATTTATCTATAAAATATATTACGAAACTGTGCAAACAAAAGTGTTATAAGTTATAACCTAAGGAATATCATAACCTAGCAACAAACGTACATTGAAAGCACTTTTATTATTTTTCATTCGATCAACTGAGGAAAACAGTTTATTTTACCATTATTCGCCCTATTTCTGTCGCTTCGTTTGAATTCCGTCCATGAATTCATTCAAGCATTTTCGTTTCACTGCTTTTGGAATGGAAAAGCAAAACTCACATGAGTGGATAACAGACGTGTTGTTTATCAAACGAAGCTGTACTGTAATTATTCTACCTTGATGGTAATTATTTATTTTGGTGCGCTTTTGAAGAAATAATATTAATTTTCATTTATTTTAGATAATGCTGTGTGGATTGTCCAGCATTATTATTTAAAAACTGTGTTATCGCAATACGACTGTTAACTGTTTTAAAAAAATCACTTGATTTAAATAATTTCCCGTTACCTCGTCTATCTGTTCAGGCATTTAAAAGTTATACTGGAATAAAGAAACTCACATGCATCTACTCTGAAAACAATACACTCCTTTTTTGTTTTGTTGTTTGTTTTGTAACCTAAGACTGGACTTAAGAACAGTTTATTCTAATCTCCATTTGTAGAGAAAACTTTGTATGAAAAGACATTGCAATTACTTTATTACTTACCTACTCTTTCTACTTGGTTGGGTAATACATATATGTACCTATACGCGGTGGGCGAATGTCCCTACACCTGCATTATTATGTATTATTGTATATTTCTATTTGGTATACATATGTGTATTAGGATTATTTTAGTTTGTTTAAGTTTGTATTCGTTTTAGTTTTATTTTCGTATTTAACACCTGCACCGCCTTCCTTTAATCTTTTCATTTAAGTTTCGGTTGCCTGGAAGAAATCATTTTAAGCGATAAGGCCGCCTATTCTTTTAACTTTTTACCAAACTGTTTAGTTTTAAGTTTTTCTGAATAAAGCATTATCTTTCTCTATATTATATCGGTTATCTATAGTTCCATGTTCCATAACACAAGCTCTGCTTAGCTTGGGGCTAGATAATGCTGTGTGAATTGTCCAGAATTATTTATTACTTATCACACTTTTTCGTTACGTGAGCAATTAAGTTAGTTTACGTAAAAGAGCTATCGAAGCTAATGTTGCGACGAAAATCAATTCCTGAGCTTATAAAGATAAATGCCAGTATTTGCGAAGGTCGTTTAATCTACTTCCTGTTTTCCATTAAGGAATTCCTCGATAAAGTACTTTCCCAGAGGCCTGTGAGACAATTTAATGAATTACAGAAGTAAGAGTGACGAGCTCTCAAAGAGCAAGGCCCTGACTCTGGTGACTTTAGTAGGATTATAAAAATACTATTTGTATTTTGTATTTATTTAAAACAATACACCTGTCATCATATGTAAGATATATCATAACAGAGTCAATAAAAAAAGTTATAGTGCGCAGCGCATCAGCATTGCCATACAGCGCTGCAGCGGGGCAATACAGCCACCGTCTTCGCAAACCTTCGACTGGTATTGATATGGATCAGTTGAGGTACCTGTAGATTGTTTGTAACAGTGTGCAGTTAGATCAAATTGTTTCAATAGTAAATACTAGCTCTAAGTTTATATTATTTGATTACATACATAGGTATATCGATGAAACATATTTTAATGATAGACAAAAAAATACTCGTCAATATTATAATTTCAAAGTCAAACTTTGTAAGTATGCGTTTACTTAACAAACATCCATACATGGATGTTATAAGCTAAGCAACCAATCTACTTGATTTATTGCATAGAGTTGAAAGGATGTAGAGTAACATAGTCTATGTAGAGTATCATAGACTTTTTTTGCTGGTAAAACCTATGGGGATCAAATTCCCATGGAATATTTACGGGAAAGAAACCTTTTTATCCCCCTAGAAATGTGAAATTCGAATTTAACGCGGGTGAAACTGCGGGGAAAAGCTTGTAGATATGTATTTTTCTTAAAGAAAGAAAGCACCCGGACCCGGCGAAAATATCTGCAGCCGTACAAAAATTCCCTTACGCAGGAATCGAATGGGTCCTGCGTCGCTGGCGGAGTTTACTGCGCCATATGCCATTGAGGTCGTCAAATAGAAAACGATGCGATAATTGTACGTAGGCTATACTATGGTAGCAACTAGATATTAAGAGTTGATACTATCTGAAATCAGTTATTTTCAACGATCATATCTTCCACAATTCTGAAGCATTTACTTTGAGATTTTAATATGTTATAGTTCAGGATTGATGCTAGACATAATTTCATGTAATAGTGTTTCGAAAACACGATTACATGAAATTTTCTCTATAGAAAAAAAATCCAAAGTTCATCTAAACTGTACTTTAAACCGTCGCTATTCAATAGATACGTTAAAATAAGCCTTGATACTTTGTACAGTAAACAATTAGAGTATGAAGCAGACGGTGTGTGTTTTAGATTTTCAAAATTACTATTATTTTTACCGTAAAAAAACAAAAACATTATTTTTGCGGTTATGACGTTCTACTCTGTCCCGCTCATATGAACGCGAAATCCCAAGCCTATCCTTTTCACACAATGGTGAAGTATTGTAGGCCCTTAATTTAATAACAGATGTTTCTGACATACCACACCTGGTATGATCATTCAGAAGGTAAGTAAACCAGCTGTTTACATAGTCAACTTGATAAGTTAACAAGAAAGTTACTTTGTGTAACTTGAGACTTATTGTCTAAGACTAGGGATTGAAATGCCCGACAGGACAGTAGCCAAACTTTGTCTAGAAGTGCGGGTCAAGAGAGGGTAAATTAATAAAGAAAATTATATTAGGACTAAATCAATAATATAAGATACTACAAACTCGAACTCGTTCGTTCAAATTTTAACACCTTTGCAATGGTGTTGAATGCAATAAATACCTACTAATATTAAATCCGAATATAATTCTGTCTTTCTGTCTGTTACGCTTTCAAGCCTAAACGACGGAATGTATTTTAATGAAACTTACAAGGGACTCCCTTGTAAGTTTGTTTGATTAAAATCCAGGAAGGGAGGTAGAGTAGACGGTATCCTATGAAAGGATAGGCCACTTTTTGTTTCGGAAAAGTAGTGCAAAGCAGAATGCAGAAGCAAGTAAACTTAAGTTTAAATAAAAAATACTCACGCCAAAATCCCGCTCATATGGAACATCTCCGCATTAAGATACGCAAGATATGCCATCACGAAGATGAAGATTGGCTCGATGACCCTGACTTCGTTCGTGAATCGAGTAACGAGTCCAGTCGCGAAGCCCCATACAACCCCGATGCAGGTCCCACCGAAGGCAACCACGAGAAATGACGCAAGGCCGGCTAGGAAGTCTGTGTAGACAAGGTTTGAAGGGCCCATTTCTCTGAGGACAAAATATTTATTCTTACTTACAACATTCAGAGTGAAGTCTTCTCATGACATCACAGATTCCTTGTCTGTGACTCGCCCTTAAGGCGCGTTTATACTGTGTCCTATTCGTAAAATATCGTTGGACGACTATCGTCTCTAGCTGTTCCCATTATAAGGACTGTTTGTCAACATTGTGTCGTCGCGATTTTTATCGTTGAACGACTATTGTATCCAGTTGCTTCCGCTGAATCAGAATCAGAATCAATAACTTTGTTTCTGACAAAGTTATTGATTCTGATAACTTTGTTTCTAAATTTTATAATATAAATATAATTATTATTATCCAATAACAAATGAGGTTTTATTGATATTCTCTTCACTTCAATTTTAATTTTTAATTGGATCGTGACGACATTTTACATTTTAAGGTTGTTTATCGTGGCTATGATAGATAGACGTAAAAACGACACAACATTTGCCTGACGATTAGATCGTGATGTTTTTTTATCGTTTTACGACTCGTAATAGCTGTTCCCATTGTAACGACAATCTATATCGTCACAAGAAAAACATGTCGTGGACGACAAAAAATTGTGCCGCCTTTATATGAACACCTCCATTACAAGCCACGATTCTTTAAAATGCACGACTTTCTGTCGTGACGAAACAGTAGGAACGCGCCCATAGGTAGTGTGACATCAATGACGATAAAAGACGGTGGTAAATTAGAGGTTTATAACGCCGGCCCCGCGCATAATTCTTACCCAAATACATATTTATTCCTTTTTAAATTCATTATGATTTTAACCTGCTGCAAAAAAAGGAGGAGTCTATGTTTGTCATAGAAAATTATCCCAAAGTGGTCTCATAAAATTTTATTCCCGTGGTATTCGTATTTGCCCCACAAAACTTAGCTTTTCTAAATAATTAAAAATTGTTAAATAAACAAGCATTGCAGAACTCGCTACCGGTACGGGGCTGTTTGTTATTTATTTATTTATATATTTTAGGGAAACCATCAGCACACAAAACTTAGGTGAGTAATACAGTAGAGATTACTAGTCCATTTACATCATTGTTAGGTGCTAGTCACTCATAAAGAATAATTATTTTTTAAAGGCTCTACCATATGGCCGACCGCTATTTGTAGCATCGTATCGGGGAGGCCTATATCCAGCAGTGGACATGTATAGGCTGATATGATGAAGAGGCTCTACTATAACTGGAAAACAAGGAAGTGGACACTGACTGTATCAGCCACAAGCATTGCATTTCAGAGATGTACCAGTTTAAGCTGCCCTTACAATTTTCATTTCTGTCATCCTATACATAGGCCTCCCCTAAGGATCTCCACAATGACCAATTTTGCGCTGCCCGCATCCAGAGATTTCCCGCGACCTTAACAAGTTTCGTCGGTCCATCGCGTTCTACCCTCACTGCGCCCTCCAGTACGTGGTCGTCCCTCTAGATCCTTACAATTTTATGAAAGCTTTATTGGAAAAGAATGGAAACTTACCATAACAAAAACATAAAAAGCAGCCTCCCAATTTAATCAGTTTTTCTCCGAGATATACCCAGTTGTACCTGATAAATCAAAACTTCATTTCCAGAAGCCCGTCACCTTCAGCTTTGTTTGCAGACAAAATTGAGGTCGTCTATTTCCATTGTGATTCTGATAGCGGACCGCAGAGTAAGGCTAACATTTATAAAGTGAAGTTTTTAATTAACGAGAGTAGAATTGAGTTGTTTTTGTTACGGATTTTACTGCTCAGAGATCATAAACAAATAAGGAAGTTTTAACAAATTATGAAGGTTGCTACAACTCGAGAAACAGTTTCTCATTAATATAATATTTATTTCATAATCATAAATCATTTATTTGCAGGAATGTAGGTACAATAAATGGTCTTAAAATTTAAAATAACACACCAATACATTCTGCCTCGTCAAGGCGTGCAAAAATTCATCGGGCTTTATGTAACAGATAACGAAAAATTTTTTTAAGTAATTCCCAAGGATTTTATATACTAACGTAACTTAGTATACAAATTCCTTGGTAATTCCAATGTGAGTAAAAAATTAGTGTCAGTTTTTAAAATTTAAATACTCCGTAACGTCATAAAAACATTTATCCATGAGCCATAAACGACAAATTATATTAATATTTATTAAATCTGTTCTAGAACAAATTAGAATACCGAACATTAATATGACGCTCTACATAAGTAATACCCAGCAGGAAAGTAGGCTGCTTGATCTTAGTACCTAGGCGACAATAATCAACTAAAGACAATGTAATATTCTTACTCTATGAAACACAAAGAACAATAACTTATTTAGTAGCTACCCACCTAAAAATTATCTAAATTAATTAATTAATATTTCTCGACAATCCACACTGCATCATTTATCACCAAGATAAGCATAGAGTGTGTTCTGGGTACTAGATGACTGATATACATAATACAATCAAGGAATTTATATACTAGTTAGTATATAAATTCCTTGAATACAATATATTACATAATCTCTCTCTCTCTCTTCCCAGCTAGTTATCGAATATGATGGTGGGGTCAGCTTTCCTAATTGATTTACTCCACTTCGCTCTACCCTCAAAAACATCCTCGGAAGCTTGACACTCTTACATATCCTTAAGCACTACATCCTTCCATCGTGTTAACAATATATAACTTTGAGTTTCATATACTTATTATATGAAACTCAAAGTTATATAATGTTAACACGACAGGTTCAACTTACGTATAAGCCTCAAACATGTGATACAACACCACAGTGACGGCGTCGTTGAGCAGGCTCTCTCCAAACACCACAATGTACAGGATCTCATCCACATGGATCTCTTCGAACACAGCCAGCACCGCCACAGGGTCGACTGCTGATATGAGAGCGCTGAACAGAAACATGTCTAGGAGTGGAGTGGTGCAGCCGAACATGCCAGTCTGTCCACAGGCCCAGAGTGAAGCACCTGCAAAATATAGGTTTGTTTATTGACAACTAGCTGCTGTCCGCGCCTTTGCCCGCGGGTTATCGGGCTGAAGATATCCAGCATTTTACAATAACTTTGGCTTAGTGAGTTAACTGTGTTGATAATTAAAATATAATTTAATCTTCCAGTGGTCGCGCGCGGTCTCCGAGTCCGCAAGGAACTTTTTTTTTTAAATTATGATTTATACAGACAAAAGACTTCTTTTCATTATCAGGCTATACAATGTCGTAAAATATTTATGCGTCTTCTTTAACCATACACGTAATATAGCGGAATCACAGACAGCGCGCGATTACTTATGTTCCGCGTAAGGACGCGACTCTTCGAAGGTTGAACATCTCTTACCTATAGTAAGAGTATTGAACACCGTTCCCACCACAGCAAACAATAAGATAGTTCCGAGGTGATCGAAGAACAGTCTGTTAGGCATGAAGTATCCTGCATCCAGGATGATGGGAGGCAGCATATACAAGAAGAACGTGTCAGGGGTCAGTGGCTGGACGTGGACGCTATGCGTGCTCAGCAGGAGTGCTCCAATCAACACCCCCACAAAGATCAGCAGGCAAGACTCCGGGAACATCTTCGATAACTTAGGCGTCATGTGGAAACCTGCAAAAAGTTATGCAACCTTAGAAATTATTATAAGTCAGAATAAAACCTCAACTTTGTTACAAAGATAAAAATTGTTGTATTTCTTCACTTGACATCGTCAAAGTGATAGACTGCTATTGTTGTAAACATAAAAAATACGCAAAAAATACAAAATTTCAAAGTTACACAAAAGTCCGTAGAATTATGATAATTAGCATATAAAATCTTGTTCATACGTTAAGAAAACTTTGCGAAATCGCTAAGCATGAAACAGAAAACTAGAAAGTTAACTCGAACCAAATCATATTCAGGAATTTACGATATAATGTTTGGATCAACACCATTTCAAAACGTTTTGTACCGATACGCTGATAATGAACAAACAATGACAGAAGATACGTATAAATCTAAAGAATTTGATAAAAAATCTATATTGAAGAACAACAAAGAAGTATCTATTGAAAACCCTTATGCAACCACTGAAAAGTATGGTTTGCCTAAAAACCTAAGTGATAAGAGTATAGCTCAATCGACAAGTACATTATTTTATGACTTGGACGAAATTGCTAAAAGAGAATCGTTTCATTCCTTGACGGAAGTTAGTTTATCTAATGCAAATATATTAAAGGTCATGAAGATGCCATTAGGTCAGAACGGATTCAAAGGTAAAACTAATGCGATAGTACAAGAATTTGTAACGCAAATTCAACCAAAATTGAAAGTAAAAGATAGCCTGGAAATCAATACAAAGAATAATAAGAAGCGTTTTCACCTTATTGATACTCTTTCCTCGGAAATACATCTCCGCGACAAAGAAAAGCACTTAAGAAAAAACCAATTTTATAACATCGATGTTACTGATAACCAACAGAAGTTTTGGTCTTTTGGAAAGTATCGTACTGAGTATATAAAACCTTTGTTAGATGAAAAGAAAAAGAAAAAACGCAAGCACCGCGAAGATCCTTGTCCATGTCAACTGTTCTCATATGCTTGCCCATGCACGGATAACACATCTCAAACAGAATTAGAAAAGACTAAATGTGAAACAGTTGATAAAATTACCAGCACGGACAAAATTGCTAAGAAAAAGAAAACACTTTCAGTGCCTAAGGAAGATAAACCTACAACCACTCAAAGTTTAGAGATAGCTAATATGACACAGGAGCCATTAACTGTTAAGCAGAATGAAAAGAATGAAATAGTTTATACTGAAAAATACTCCCCCAAAGTAAAAGTTAGTAAACAATTCAGAAAAGTGCACAGAATTGTTTGCCCAAACTGCAAAGAAAGGGTAGAATTTTGTAGCACTACCGAAGAAGAAGGAAGTGTTAAAGTAGAAGATTCGAAGTCGTCGTCGAATCATAATAGTGAAGTAGTCTCAAATTCATACAACTGTAGATCAGCTAAGCTTAACACATTCAGAATAGAAGATTGTGACGACTGTAATCACAAACCTCGTTGCGAGATGGTACCTATTTGTCAGTTGCTACCCTTTGACAGTGCCCGAACCCATAAGAAACCAGTATCAACAAGGGCTCCGCGAATTATAAGGATTACTAAAGCTTGTCGGCATCACCCGCCATGTACTGTGGTGCCTTCGTGTCAAAAAGAAAATGTGCTGCGGAATCATTGTGAATATATTCCTCCGTGCTTACATCGACCGCGTTGCGTTAACTTGCCTCTTTGTGTTCCATGTAGCCAAAGCGTTCCATACGAAGACCTCGTACACAATAACGAAGACAAATCTGAATGCGTGCATGCAATGCAATGCAAATACACCCCCTTCTTGGAGAACAAAGCTAATGGTCTCTACAATACGATTACTCGCGTGCAAAACGCTTGTGAATTTCTCAAAGGATACCATATTGCGCCAAGTCTCCTCTCGTCAACGCTCTTGTCATCCCAGTCTCCCATACGCGTAACCTCAAGCCCATGCAGTGGTTCAATCGACAAATCTTGCCAGTGCGAACGATACGAATGTTTCCGAAAGTGCTCGTCGCACACGGCTGTAGCACCTAGCAACGAGGCGATCATATTCATTCGAGATGTCGGCTGCCAATTTCAGAATAAGACCTGCATATCAAAAGACTCGTTGCTGCGCTACAAAACCTCGAGTGAATCGTATAATTTAGCCAACGGCGACGTTAAATCTGGAAACTACTATACAGCTATACATACTTTGCGGTGCGAAGATAAGTTCACTAATCCTAAATCAGGGTACGAATCTCTGTCTACCGATTCTGTTTTGACGATGGAGATCGATTCGTTCTGCCCTTCTCACGGGCATCGATACATGAGCTCTAAGAACCGCTGCGCGAGCTACATTCCGAATCAACGATATGTGACAGGGTATGTCAGAACACCTTCTTCTATACGAGATAGCACTTACGCTGTCAAGTCGAGGACCTGGAAAGGGAAATTCAGGAAAATGGCCTCTGCTAAGCGGGCCCAGACATCTAGAACGAGTAACCTAAGTGCAAAGCTTGCTGTACATGAAGAGACGAGCAACTCGTTTGAATAAGGTCCTGTCCTTGAACGTTTCTCCCTCTTCAATAGCCGTTGTTGTTTATTGTTCACTAGCAACCCGCCTCGGCTTCGCACGGGTAGAAGAGCATATTATTATGATAGAATGGGTATAGGAGGCTATCCTTAAAAGATGCCAAGAAGATATATTCATCGCGACTTTTTTGTAGATCGATAAAAGAGGAATATCCACCCTTGAATTGTTTTGGTAGATCTCAAAGAATTTCAATGAAAGCTCCCAGGCAGCTTGACTTTTTCCGACACTTCCAACAATAATCGTAATATTTCAACCAATTTACACAAAACCTTAAAAAAAATACATATACCTAAACCTTTCTCATGAATCATTCTATTGATTGGTGAAAACCGCTTGAAAATCCGTTCAGTTGCTTTTGAGTTTATCGCGAACAGACAGACAGAGAGACGTGGCTGAAGACTTTGTTTTATAATTATGTACCTAGTGTTGTAATGAGTGCGGTTCTTTGGTCTTTTTGTATTGTTTTTTTGGATTATTAAATTCTTGTCGCTTTTCAAATGTTTAAATTCGGCTTTTCTAAAATTGAGCGAATCCATCTAATTAGAACAAATGAGACTCCCATTTGTTCTAATTAGACGTTCCTTAGAAATAGTGTTCCAAACAGTGCGTATGATTACCTCCATCTTTTCGAGAATCTGTCTTTATGAGAATAAACCGTTCGGAAGCTGTACGACCTACAATGCAGTGCAGAGGTAAGGTAAAGCCACTTATGCTTTATACGTATATGATGTTATTCAATGGATAATACTATGTCTATCCCAAACTACCGTAATTACGGTAGGTACCGCCTACGGTTTTTGGTAGGTAGTAGGTAATATTAAGTAAGAATGAGAATACCTACGCTCTGTAAAGAAATCCCTATAGATATGAATTATTCAATCTAGAAGCGTAGGTAGGAACTCTCATGTTGTTTACATGTTTGCTTATTTCGAGCATACAAACAATGGTGGCCTACTTCGCCGCTCCCACCAAAAATATTCCTACTTACAGTATTTGTAAAACAGACCCTTAATTGTACGATAGATAGTAGGTAAAGAGGCTTTCAGAAGCGAGTAATTATGTCATTTTATATGGTATATAACGAACGAACGTACCATATAATATGGTACGTTCGTTCGTTATTTTTTTAGGGTTCCTTACCTGAAAAGGTAAAAAGGAACCCTTATAGGATAACTGTGTTGTGTTGTCCGACTCTCCATCCGTCTATCTGTCTTTCCGTGGTACTTCGCGTTGATCTAGAATCATGGAATTCGACAAGAAGCAAGGCCATATAGCACAAGTAAAGAGAAAAATCCAAAAACAGTAAAGTCGTAGTTTATTCATATGAAAAATAATTTTTGATTCTCGCCATGGAGTATGGAACGAAAATCTATAGGGCACTTCCCGTTGACTAAAATCATGTAGCAAAGCCTTATAGCAAAAGTAAAGGAATAAAGGCAATATTTTTTTTTTGCTTTTTGTAAGCGATCAAAACCTATAGGGTACCTACCTACATCCTGTTGACCTAGAATCATGAAATTTAACAAGAAACAAGGTCTTTCAATTACGGAACCCTCGGTGCGCGAGTTCAACTCGCACTTGATGTTTTTATTTATGTATGAATCTATTTCTGGTGACACGTGTCTGCCCTTACAATAGACCGGTGCGATATCTGCGTCTACTGAAGACTTCTAGTTTCACTTTCGCTCTCGAGCGATAAGACCACCACTTGTTACTTAGTTTAAAATTGTCCTTTTTGTATTTCTGTTTCTTACGTGTGCAATAAAGAATTTTCTATCTTCTATCTATCTCTTATCTTAATAAGAGTTGCCCAGCTAGTTTTAATTGAACTAAGGCGTATTTTAGACGATTATTCGTCCTTTCAGATGCAGAGCCCATTTAGATATAAATAGGCTCTTAGTTAGGTTGCTTATTCAGGTTAGTAGGTTCCTACCTAACCTACATACCTATATTCCATCCAAATTTAAGACACAACGTTTGTAAACATTGTCTCCATTCTTATCCTAAATATCACTTTCTTGTTGTTGGTATTTTATCAGATTTGCAGAATTTGACAATTTGAGTTCTTTCCCAATGCTGAATTTTTTTGAAGCCCGGTGCCACAGAGAGCATTTTAGATTTTTATGTTGTTTACAAACATTGCGCCTTGAGAATGTATATGTAGAATATGTTTCCAAGTATTGTAGATCGAAGGTTTCCAATACTTAGGGATTGCTACGAATAACTGTACCGAAAGAGGTAGCACCACTACAAAGTGGTGATAATACCTCTATCACTATTATACACATGTACATAATCGTAATTCAAAAATGTTATTTACTAACAAAAAACTATATTTTTCCGAGTGTCACTCACCTATCTTCGCCAAGCTAGCGAAGAATATCCACAATCCAATGAGAAACGGAGTCTCCACTCTATGAAACTCGAAGGCAGCTATCACCAGCTTCCTCTCCGAGTTGTGAGGTCTCTCAGTAGCCACGGGGGCATCCGTGGCCTGTTGCTGGAGCTGGCTCCCGGGGGAATCTCCAGGGGTCGACCGCGCGGGACCCATCGGCCCGAAGTCCATCCCGGGGTACGTGGCCACACCATCAGCTGTTATGGACGGACTGGATTTTGTTGTGCTCTGGAAAAAAGATTTGTCTTCATCAAGGGTCTTGAGTTTGTAGTGCATGAAAGTATAAACGATTTATCTAAAGTTTTTTCACTAAGCCGGGTTCGTTTACTCAATATTATCGGAACGTTTTACTTTTGTGTGGGATTTGGAACGCCTCTAGGGTGCGGACTTGGAATGGAATGGAACGCAAATTCCATACAAAATGGAACGTTGCGATGACTTCTCGCGTATTCCAGTACCCAATGAAGTATTTTAGTTACTAATCTAAGCGAGTACCTAACAGAACATATTCATAATCGATAGGCTTCGTTCGACCGTGGTTCGACCACAATCTCTGCACCTGATGGAAAGTGACGATGTGGCCGACGGTGTATCACGGAGGTCTAGTCTACGAGACACCTATTCACTCTTATCTTGAAGAGACCCAGATTGAAATTGACTAGAAAAACAGAAACAGGCAGCGAGCACTGACATGTCGGACAGAAGAAGTTATAATCCACGGAAGTAAACTCTAATATCCTTTGTTTCAAAGCGTTTCCCGGGATTTTGGCTGTATTTTCTCATAAAGTAAAATAGTACAGAGAGCATTAATAAATTATAACTAAAGGTAGAGAATAAGGTGCTTCGTAAATATCGTTCTTCGGTTGGCAGCACATTCAAAACAAAAAGAGCATACGGAATTGGGGTAATGTGATTGATTCGATAAATCTGTGAAATTCACGGACTCGGTGAAGTAAGCCACACAAGAACTCCATTATTTTTATTTTTGTTAAATATCTAGCTTTTGGAGTATCTCAGGATATATCTGGTAGGTAGGTTTTGGAGAATTGGTTAAAATAAAACCCACTCATTCTAAGACATCATTGCTTAAGGAGAGTGGTGAATTTTCAGGAACAAGTCATATCATAGGAGGAATCAAGTGTAACACAGACTGGATGGGAGTTAAGAGAGAGAAGAGCAAGACCTATTCAGAAGAGATGGTGCTTACAAGCTAAATATTTGCTTAAGACACAGTCATTATGTCATGCCCATCTTAATATTATTAGGAAGCTAGACTATTAAAAAGGATGGATCTTCTAAGCAAGCAAATATATAAAATTTCTTTGTTAATGACTTTGGTAGATATTCATATGTCAGCAGACAGAAATCAGGCATTTTCTGCCTAGTCTTGATACATGGACATTTATGAGGTTATGTGCTTTCTGAGAAATGAGTGTTACTACTACAGAACCCAGGCTTAGTGTGTTTTACACACACTTAACAAATATTTGTCAAGAGTATTTGAGTATATTCTATATTTACTTCTTTCTAAGTGGCCTTGGTAAATATAAAATCAAATGATTTATTGCAGATACATATATTGTACATGGATATTAAATATCAACAGTCTCAAAAATAGACCCAGCCAGGGCAAAGCAGGATACATACTTATTTCTTAAGTTCTAAGCAAGGTGACTAAGGAGAGGTAGATATTGTCTAAAAGCTATATGTAGACAGAAATTATATGTATATATAACTTCTACAGAGCCCTGGCATAGTGTTCTACACTCACATTAAATATCATTTGCACTTATATTTTGAAACCAATCAGTAGGTAAATTGATCATATTGATGAGTGTAAAGACGAAATACATTTTCAGGGCACTATGCCAACTTGTTTGAAAGACTCGTGGCAAATATTATGATATTGCTTGGTTATGTTATAAATCTTTCAGAGCACACTTTTGGTTTATGATTCCGATGGAATATTTTATATTTGCGACCTCAGTAGTTATATAAATTAAGTACATAAACGATTTGCGTATGGTCTTGAAGGGATCGCAACAAATCAGATATATAACATAGGTTGGGGTACATAAAAAGTATACGTACCTACATAAAAATATATAAACAAAAAGTACTCGCCGTAAGATGTTACTTATCAATATTTACCGTAATGGTAATATATCTTTTTCTTTCATTTCACAGATTAGGTAATGTTCGCTCCTTTTTACGCAATCGATCATAAACTTATTGTTTTTGGCGAACTTCTTGTAATAAACGATATTTTAAGGTTACTTAGGTAGTAAGTATATTTTGCTAAACAGCAATCACCAGCCTCACAATGGCTCCTCATCTTCATCATCATCATCATCATCATAATATCAGCCCATACGTCGACAATGGCTCCTCACTGAGCCAATTTTGAAGATTTCGCGCATTTAAAGTTCTAAATAACCGCAATAAAAGGTAGCCCCGGATCCTTATGACTTCATTTCGGTTAAACAAAATATATTTATAATCCTAGGGGGTGAGTTAAGTGACATTAGTAACGAGACGTGATGGTGACGACGCATTTTTAATGGGATTTGCGTAGTTCCACATCCGCAACATAGAAGTGCTGTACCAAATTGTATGGAAAAAGGAGACGTCACGATCACATCTAGGTACTAACGTCAAACATATTCATTCATCCTTCAATTTAATAAGCACAAAGGAAATCGAACACGTAACATCTTGCGCCGCAGGCGGACCTTGGCCCGCCACGCCACATCGGTCGTCCTCGATCTTTCCAGGGATACCACCTACATATGTCAATCCTTATAGGATACTTTTTATTCCGGAAACGGGCGTGCGAAGGCGCGGGCGAACGCAGGTTTATAATAGTAACAGAATCACGTAGATCGGACTTCCCAAAGAGTCTCGATCTCGTTCAAACCTATTCACGGTTGGAAAAATACGCTTCCTTTACACGATTTCAGGAGAATTCTACGTGCGCCTTTGTCTCCAAATTAAATAAGGTCTTATATGGTTTCGATTGGGATTAAGCGCCTTCCCTGTAATACATGAACGAGTGCAGGTACTTCGATTTTTTCGATAATTTTCGTTTATTTACTACTTAAAAAGAACCTCTAGATTATTATTTATCGCTGTCACCGCTGTCAAACTGCAGGGCAAAGATCTTCCTGCCTGCTTCCACTGTTCGCATTCTAACACTTTCAGTGCTCAAGCGCGTTGCCCAAGCGCGTTGCCTAAGCTCAACACATACCGTTGTTGGGCAACGCTTAAGCTGGGCAGTTAACGCCTTAACTCATTCACAGCCGAGCCTCTGCGGTGCGACCCCAAAAGGGCGCGTCCGATGCCCGTGACGGACGTGAATTTCAAGGTTTGTGTCCACGGATCCCGGGATCGGTTTCCAACAAAAAACAGGTAAATATTTTTATCCACGGATTCCGGTATCGGTGGAAACAAAAAATTTAATAAATTAATTGTAGAAACGGATCCCGATTGTAAGTACCTGTAGCAGTTAAAAAAAAACAATTCGTTTAATAGGTATTGAGTCTGTTATTTACAAACAATAAATTATTTAAAATAATTGTTTGTAAATAACAGACTTAATACTCTACACTACACTACTAACAGAATTAATCTAAAATCACAGGACTCATCACATAATTATTGCTCTTACTAATCTACAGTTTTAAATTTCCAGGTCTCTATCTCAGCGTTATGCAGTATGGGGCAATTCATTGTCCGATACTGTGCTGGTTTTCAGTAAGGGCCCTTGCGGAGTAACTAACAATAAGTACATTATTATTATTTAAACACGATACTTAGGAATTAATTAAAACTAGGATGGTACTTATATTTAAAACATAGAACAAATGTACATAAAAAAATCCAAGCATATCAAAACATTGTTCAATCAACCGACTTGGCTTATTGCTTTCATTTAAAACATAGCCTAAATTTATAGGCTACTTATTATACTGAAAATTATATATGTCGGTAGAACCTAGTCCATTCACCATTGTATACAGCATCATCAGCCCGTATACGTCCACTGCTGAACAAAGGCCTCCCCCAACACCACGCATTGTGGAGCCGCTTCCGGCTTGAGCGCTATTATATTATGTTCTCTTTGATTATATACAAAGGTACTAGTATATACTAAGATTCGTAATAATCTGCGGCCGTGACATAAGACAAAGCCTGTCAAGGTTGCGACACACTCAAACTGTAGCCTTCGTTTGATCGCATTTCACCCACTTGTGATCTTGTGACGTGGCATATCGTCACTGAAATGGTAAACTCGCCAAAGTGATATTTTGGTGTTTTTCAAAAGTAAACTAAATAAATAATGATGGACAATCCACACAGATCATCTAGCCCCGAGATAAGCAGAGCTTGTGTTATGGGTACGACGCGACGCGACAAAATACTCGGTCTATCTCAGTCGGGCTCGCGGGCGTCGCCGACAGCCCGACTGAGTATTCTGTATAACGTGTACCCACGACCTTGAACCGGTCCGGGGTGGAAGTTTCCGCTCTACGTAAATTCTTGTCTACTCATATGATCATTGTACAATTTGGCGGCGACATATTATGACTATAATAACCGCACACTGTTCACACGTTCGTAGTACGTAGAGTTCACTCTTTTTTACTAACTTTTATTTTACTTGCCCTGTTAGTTTGTGTGGGATAAATCTTGTAACTGAATTTTAGACCAGTTATCTTCAACTGATTGAGCTAATATTTGGCATACTTATATAAGATCTGCGACAATGCAATGTCATGGTACTATCGATCTGGTCGGATGATGGTGACCGAAGGCGGCCAGAACTCCTAAACGAAACGAGTTAACCACGTCGAGTTAATTTGGGTTTGTTCGATTTGTCTTCCCAAGCACTTTGGTCGTGGATGATTATAAAAGCTTGTTTTGAAAAGAGTTTATGAAAAATATAAAAATATTATATAGATCACACTTTTTAGACATTCTTTTTCATCATCTTATGTTGATCTCAGTACCTACCTTAATTGGAGTTGATATTTCTCTGTCACATAAAGAGTACTTACGAACACGTTTTGGGTAGCCAAGTTTTATCAAAGAACTGTGTAACCTAGACTTTATAGGTAGGTATAGGTATCAAAATGGTAAGTCAAAGATGATCCCTTTGACATAAAATCCAAGAATACACTACGCTTTGCCCTATTTATTTTAATAGGAATCCGAAGAACCTTTGATTTATTCATAGCAAAGTCTCAGGCCGCATTAATATTGAGTTCAAAAAGGCACTTCTCTACATTCTGAAGGATTCTGGCGTCATCTTTCGAGAGTGACTCATTATTTGTGAGTCACCCTCATTGAATAAACTTTGTTGAAGGAATTCCGGTATTTCTACTACTTTGCTTACTTCCTATTAAAAATAATTCTGAGCATGAAATTTACTTCATTGTCAGTGCAGAATTTCTTGCACAATAACATAAATTAAGTAAAAAATAAGTTAAAATAAAGAAACGTATTTGTAACTAATCAAATAACTCAATAAAAAAATCATCCTTTAAGGACAAAGTTTGTGCCGTTGTGAAAATGTTTGGCCAGGGCAACGACAAAGCGAAAAAGTACCTACTAAATGGATCAATCTGTTCACACATTAAGATCAGCACTTGAAATAACATATAAATATATAGGCTATTTTTTATTCCAAAAGAACACGTGCGAAACTGAAGGCTAGATAAAAAAGAAATATTTAATAAAAGCAAAAAAAGAGCCGCCCGAACAGGGACTTGAACCCTGGACCCTTGGATTAAAAGTCCAATGCTCTACCGACTGAGCTATCCGGGCTGTACGAAACCGTACGAAATTAGTAAACAGCCTAGCTATACTACCTGTGAGCCATCGGTTTTTGTATAGTCACAGATATAATAATACTATACTAGTATAGTATTATATTTTCCGAGATAGGTTTTATTTGTTGAAGTTTTTTTATATAGAAAAAACTCATCTCATAGTTTGGTCGAATATAATCATTGTATTTCAGCGTAGGTCTTATTTTGCATTACCATAATTTTATGTTCATAACATTCTATGGTAAAATAAAATCCTTATCGTAAGGTCAAGATACCGATAACACGATAACCTTGATAATGCTCTAACATTTATTATTAGTAATTCAAACTAGATTCAGGCCACAATTTCGTACGTGTTTTGTCTGGATAAAAACTAGGATTCTGCCCCGGGATACCATCTCATTAAAATCCGTTCAGCCGTTTAGGTGTGACAAGGTATCAGACGGAATGACAGGGTTACTTAAGTATCTATATACATATATGTACCTACAGGGAGATATAAGAACAGTTTTTTTTTTTGCGATTTTTGACATTTCTAGTACATACCTCAGTCGGTTCGGTAGAGACTTTAGATCCTTATAAGAAACAGAATTGATTAGAAAAAAAAGTTTTTGTGTGAAATAC
This sequence comes from Eupithecia insigniata, assembly GCA_947859395.1. Lineage (NCBI taxonomy): Eukaryota > Metazoa > Arthropoda > Insecta > Lepidoptera > Geometridae > Eupithecia > Eupithecia insigniata. Next base: position 5,561,433 of record OX402002.1, read on the forward strand.
AATCTTCTGGCTGACTGTACCATTTAACTAAAATCTATGATTGCAGTTCAGAACATCTCAAAAAGTTATGGATGGTCTCGTAGGAACGTTTTCCTGTAACTACAACGGTTAGATACCTGCCCTTGCAGTCCCATCTCAAAAATCCACCTGTATATTATTCAACATCACTTGTTTGTTTGTCTAAGTGGATATGAGATTAATTTCATTTTTATAATCAAAAGGACACTATAAATCGAACAGATAAGTTAATAATGGTAAATAGGTACTGTAAAGGCTAACGTCGACAGGCCGGCATGGGACGCTCCGCACATACCGTATCAAACGGATTTTAGTATTCTTTGGATGTTTTGCCATAGAAGTGCGTCTACTGATACGCAACGCACGGAGCGAACGCATCGTCTCGACTGTCGTAAAAGCCGGCGATACGTTTATTGAGGATGACGTCATTATTCAATAACAATAACACTTTATTTCTTATTTGATAATATTAACTATGTTTATAGTATAAAATTTGACTTGTCTAAGTGCTTATTTTGTAAGCCTAAAGAAATAAAGTTATTGATTCTGATTCGTTTGGAAATGGTCGGCAATCTGGTTGCTGCGGTTACAATGGATGCACCGCCAGGCATTACGATAAAAAAATCCGTCCAATGCAATTAGCGTGGACCGTCCGATACCGGCACATCGACACTAACTTATGTAACTTATGCGTATAATTTATCAGGCGGCATTATCTTGCAGATGTATGAATTTTAAAACGCTCATTAATATTATGCCTTGTTAATACATACGTACTTTGTAAACAATGATTACCTACTTTATGGTATAGGTACCAGAAAGTATTGAGATTTTATAAACGCTGTTCGTAGAAGTACGAATACGTTATTCTTGAGAAGACATACCTAGGCCATGTATGTCTTGCAGTGGACTTCGTTCGGCTGATATTATGTTAATGATGATTCGTATTCTATGCTGAATGATGCTGATGATGATATATTATAATGGGTATATCCATTATAAGATATCATCATCATCACGTTTAGCGCGTTAGTGCACTAACTCAAGGTCGAAGTCTCACTCAGTTTGCATGGCGAAAGAGATGCTCTCTATTTCGAAGAAGAGAGCTGTTAGCCATTTAGCGCTCTGACACGGTAGGTACAAGCTGAAATTAACTTTTTTACATTAAGGCTAGAATCTATAATTTGATTGTTTCTATTTTTTGTTTGATGAAGTCAGTTATACCTAGTACCTAGTGTATTTTTCTTGGCCGAGAAAGATAGTCCATGAAGACTAATGTAAACACGCCCATAACTTTCACACTGCTTTGTCACACTGCAATCTGGTTTGAAGTTTAGGAAGTAAGAAAAGCTCCAACACATGTTATGGATAGAGACATTCGTCGTACATGGTTTTTTCACACTAGTGTAAAGAAGAAAAAATCTTCTGCTTAACATTAGTGTTCATCATCATCAGCAACCGCTTCAATGTCGTCGCGTCGTCGGTCCATCGAGTGGGAGGTCTTCGTACTCTCCGTTTCGCATTGCATCGTGGTCACCACTCGGGAACCTTTACTCCCCAACGGTTATCGGTTCTGCGAGCTACATGGCCTGCCAATCACCACTTAAATTTGCTAATTCTAACACACTAGTGATAAGAAAAACTAAAGATAATAAGTGATAAGAAGAAATTAAGGATAGGAAAAACTGACCTCTATCGGCGTGGTATGTGCCACCGTCAGCAACGCCGCCACCAGCAGCGCCCTACACGCGCGCCTGCTCAAATTGACTCCATGCTTCAGAGACGTCATCTTCACACCTCTGTCACCTCACACACATTTAACAATACACTTTTTATTTATATTTATTTATTCACACTTTCTACAAGCTCCCATTTGTACTCAGGTCTTCAACTAAGAACACGCACTGAAATATTTTCACTTTTAATTCCATGCGAAATCACACCATTCGCTACGCCGATAAATGAGGTATATAAATGAATCAAATAATATAAAAAGAATCGTTTGACGGAAATTATATTGTCAAGGTCGGTGTTTTTAATTTTACGGCTTTTATGCACCTTTGACGATAATTTGGGTAATTTTTGTTGTGGCAAATGAGAATCGACTCTGAAGCCTGTAGAAATACAATAATTATTAGGATACCTATAGGTGAACAGGAGAAGTAGGAATCTAACAATGGAAACAATAGGTTTCTTTTTAATAGTTAATTATGTACCGAGTGCGTAAAGCAGTGTCGGGTTCATTGAATCCCGAGCGCAACTCACAATTGTAAACCGAGGGAGTTACTAGAATCCCGAGTGCAAGAGGGATTGAATCAGCTAAAAACAAAGATGTACTCTACTATTCATACTTTCTGTGAGTAAATAGTAAAATTTTGGTAGCGTGTTTCGTGGCATTAATTTTTTATTCTGTCTTCTGAACAGAAGTTTAGTTAGAATTTCGAAGAAAATCTCATTTTACGGATTTCCTGGGTAAAAATGTTCACACATAATTTAATGTTCCAAATTCAATCTTATTGTTCCCTTGGGAGTAATAGTACATTGTTCACCTAGGCGAGAACGTGCCTGACACGAGGTAGGAATCGCACTTTCTGCCGAGTGATACATAGTGCTTTATACTACACCTTCGAGGAAAATAAAAAGCAGAATAAATATTTTATTTCTGGCGGTGTCATAAAACTTTCACTACCACTCGATGACATTCTGTAGAATTAATAAAATTGCCTACACCAAATTCAAAATTAGAAGAACTTACCGCGCCAGCTTTTATCACTTGGGTTCTTTTTTCAAAATATTGTTTGGAAATCGGAAGAGGCAAGCGACTTGAAGTAAAAACTTTTGTCGTTTGACCTATTATGACAATAACCATAGCTACCGGCCGATCTTTTAGGAAATAAAAAAAAAATAACACGTTAGAGATGGATTTCCATACAGTTTTCTCTCCCGCTAAAACAAGTGAGAAATAAAATTCCATAGAGTTTTTCCTCTCGGATTCCTATACGCCTGCAATGACTTACTTTCTATGTTATATTTGGAAAGGGAATAGGCAACTTTCCGAGCAGGTGTCGTATAAACATTATTATTCTAATGAATACTTTGAAATTTCTAACTTTTGAATTTGGAATTTAGAACCTCAAAATACGTATGGAAATGTTGACCAAGGAGACGCGCGCGATTTTTTTCCGAATTTATAAAAGGTGCAATGCTGATACTAAATTATTCCTATAAACCTTCCTCTGGAATCACTCTATCTATTAAAAAAACCGCATCAAAATCCGTTGTGTAGTTTTAAAGATCTAAGCATGCATAGGGACAAACAGCGGGAAGCAACTTTGTTTTATACTATGTAGTCTAGTGACGTAGCCATCTTGTAGGTGTACGATGGACGCAACTCTTTAGCACTTGGCCGGTTTGTTTAATTTTCTGAATAGTTAAAAATCATTAATAATCATTTATTCAAAACATTACATCTATTATTACAGTATAACCTAATACAATAGAGGCCTACAGGTAAGACAGGCCCAATAGGTACAATAGATTATGTCCTTTAAAATGCCATATAACGATTTAGATGATGTAAATAATTTAGATAATGTAAAGTATAGTCTTTATTAACAAAGAAAATTACAATGAAATAATAGAAACAAATTAGAACTAGTATTTACAATATACTTGTGTATTTGTTTTCAGATAATTATCTCCCTATGTAAGTAGATTTTCATCTAACAAAAGTCAAGTTTGTCTCAATATAAGTATAAGTGATATGATAGATATAAGCGTGGGTCTCAGGCGACAAAGCGGCGCCATTCTTGAGGAGAAAAGTAAACGGTCTACAGAACATTATACATGCACGACCGTCTGGCAAATAATTCCTATCCTCATACCGCCCTTAGTCCGAAAGTCTGTGCTTTTCACAGACTTTCGGACTCAGGGCGGCACCTACCATCTCCTACAAGTGATGTCTCACAAAAAGTAGATAAGAGCTATAGTCAGTTGCTGACGTTATAGGTAATATGAAGTTAGTATCAGAAATGGTTCCTAACTATACTATGTATAGATATCGTACCTAATCCAAAATTAGTTATAACAGTGCGACGATTTCAAAGCTACCTATGTATGTACATATGTATATGGCATTCTGAGGCCAAAAGTTTTAAATCGTTGATATTGCGACTGGATTTTGTTTTTTGACAGATTTCATACTTTGATAGCTGATAAAAATTCGACCCGCTTTCTCAAGTAACTAAATTCACCCCATAGCAGACTTTGGCTTGTAGCCCATTATATTATGAAGCCGGCTTTATAGCATTTAGCGTCACAAATCCCATGGCAATAGGCTCAGGACTGTGACGCGACACACAGGCGCCCCAATTCCGAGGGTATTGACATCAAATGTACATAGCCAGCCATAAAAATTCCTTCTGCTCTGGCGTGTGTCCTAAAAGGACTGCTTGATTAACATTGATTTGCTGCCAATATGGCCGCAAGCTAGATTTATGTACATATACCTAAAATTAATACTTTTTATCGATAAAACCAATTTACATGTAAAACTTTCGTAGTTTCAACATTGTATTAATAAATTACATTACAAATGAAAAAATTAATGATATGAATCCAAATAAACAAAAAAGAAAAATGAGAAAAACGTAACCTAAATCATACCTCTTTATTGATTCTACACCTTTAGTAGTGTATGCCTAAATAGATATCCCGGAGCCGGATAGATAATAAGGTATTTTATAAGAACGTGAATTGGCATACTAAAGAGATCGAAGGAATCAATACCGAAAAACTGTAAACGGGTGTTTTTGACACTGTTTCCGTAGTCAACAGATAGGCCATAGTTTGTGTGGAAAACTAAAAAAATATTTAGATTAAGAAATTCCTAATTAAGCAATACAGAAGTGCACTCAGTAAATATAGCACAGTATAAATTTACCCTGAATTAGGTAATCCTGTGTTTCAGACGAAAAATTAGCTAAGCTCTTCTCCTTGTTTTTAACCGACTTCAAAAAAGGAGGATTCCTCAATTCGACTGTATGTTTTTTTTGCACCTATGTATTTTACGGTATATTTCCGCCAATTATGGACCGAAATTAAAAATTCTTTGACTATTGTATATAAAACTAGCTGCTGCCCGCGGCTTCGCCCCCGTCGAATTATTTTTTTCGCGCGGAACCCAAATTTTTTTGTATTGTCCTTTTCCTAGTTCCAAGCACACCAAATTTCAGCCAAATCGGTTCAGCCGTTCTCGAGTTATAAATAGTGTAACTAACACGACTTTCTTTTATATATATAGAGATGATCCCGTCGTGGTTCCATAATAGTATTTATCCCGCAAAACTTTAAAACAGTGTAAAAGTCCTTACTTTTACTTTTGCATTCCAAGTCGAAGTCGAGATTATCATCGATTTATCGTTTTTTAAAACACGCCAAATTATTACCTCCAGGATCCCTAAGAAGATGAAGCTGGGGGATGCAAGGGTTACCATAACTCAATCAAAGTTGGTAAAAATATAAGCTCGTCTCAGCTACGTATATGAACGTTATGGACAGTAAAATATTGCATCTCTATGCAATATACTACAACCCGTTTGTTGCTTATCCAGTTATGCAAAACAGTCTCAGCAGTTTGAAGAGAACATTTCAGCGTTATTTTACAAACAAAAGACTATTGGCAAAGTTGTGGCAAGCTATAGAGAGGTCATCTAACGTAGTTTATGTTTATTTCCTTGGCTGAGTTTACCCAGCCCAATGACCATTCGTCATGGACGACTGGAAATAGGAAACCTTAGTGAAACAATCCCTTTATATTTCCAATGACCTATTTCGCCTATAAGTGCACATCTTAGCAATTAGGTAGGGTAATGTACAATACTGAGTTAAGAAAACTAAAAGAGTTGCCGCGATATGTATGGGAGACATTAGTACATTTTATATTGGATACATGTGTTTCTTGTTCGCTTCTTTACTTTACCTTAAAAAGATTGAAGTGAACACAAAATCAAAGTGATCTCTTTATTTCCCTGTTTTACTTATGTAATTTTAATTTTGTGACTTCTCCAAGAGTCCTGTAAGGTCTAAAGGAAATAAACCACTTTGATATTTGATATTTGTGTATTATTTCAAAGAACAAGCCCTGCCTACTGAGATAAGTGCCTCACATAGATTATTTAAGTACTAAATTACTTATTTATTTGCCCAGAACTTCATCAGACTGGGGTCGGAGATGACGGAATATAACAATAAGGTTTTTTTAGTCAAGATTATATTTTTCAAAGCCACGGGCTATAGTTCGGCACGTTGGCTACAAATCGACGTTTTACCTATACTGTGTAGGTAAGTATATCACACGAGTGGATTTCAGGGGCATTGCAGTGAGACATGCGACGTTTTATACAAAATCTATACGAAAAGTCCCAATCTTAGATTTACCTCTAGACTGCGCTTTTGGGCTACAGTTAACACCAGACGGAGATTTCCTATGAGTAGATGTACCAACTCACGCTTGTGGACTTATGTAACCAAAACATGAGGAGCTTACGTAAAACCATCCAACTAAAGTCAGAGGTCATTCCTTAAAATGCCGATCTGTAAAAACAATTTTAAATTTTTGCGGGTAAATACAAATCCCCTGGGGATATATTTGATTTTTTTGCCTACGTTTAGTTTGAAAAAAGGCGTGCTGAGCTGTCCCTTAGTACGTTTAAAATACCCTCAAAAGCGTTTAAAAGGGGACACCTGAATATCAAAAAATCCTAAGGAGACTCTAGGAAGAGCAGGTATGTACCAAATCACTACATATTATAAAACAAGGGCCTCCGCCGCGTCTGTCTGTCTGTATCTGTTTGTCTGTTCGCGATAAATTCAAAAACGTCAAAACGAAAACGCTGCCTAATCCCTTTGAGATAATGATGATCTACCTAATACCCATGCGAAGCCGGAGCGGGTTGCTAGTAACCTAATATAAACCATCGGAGGCGTTATCGAGATTACATAAATACACAGAACTTAATGCTCGCTAAGCCTCTCTTCGTTTTTCTCTTGATTTTCTAAATTTTGACTCTGAGCCAAGACTTATTTATCACTGTATTTTGTACAGCCCTGGTAGGTACTGCAGCGTCCTTGAACTTGTTAACAGCTGTTCGCAGCACTATTTTCTTTGCCTCGTTGTATTTTACCTTGTTGTTATTCCCTGAAGTAGGTAATTGTACGTGGGCCTATTTACAGACACTTGATTTGGTGAGCTTTTTACGACCAGTAGTGGGTACTACAGCTCAGATGTTGCCTTACCTTACCTAGTTATATTTGCCTTCTACTTTGCCCTGTCTGACGGGTGATAAAAAAGGTTCCGTTTGTTGCTCATAGAGAAATGTTTTTATGAAATCAAATAATAATTTTAGTATGCAATAAATTTCCTAGTTATTACATAAGTTAAATAATGTAATTCCGTAATTAACGGACAAACTGTCATTTCCACCTTATTGTTTAAGATCTATTTGTACACACACAGTTTCGACAATAAATTATCTTTACCTCAGTCAGGTGCATGTCAGGTGTTCCAAAATCGTAAGATTAAACGGATTATTCCGCTAATCCCCCGAAGCCGTCCCCCACGTGGGGGATTTGCGGAATTTTTTGCCGCTAATCCCCCAAACGAAATCGAGCCATCGCGTGGGGGATTTCCGGAAAACAGATTCCGAAAATCCCCCCATAGCTCGAGCTAAAAGTAAATTAGTCCGTAACAACCTTTACCACGCCCCTGCTACTGGGTTAGTAGCTCCTCGTTTAACTCTACACATAATGGGAGGTTTTTTAAAAGACAAAAAATCGGTCATAAAAATGCGATAGATGTTGTTCACGAGAACATGTATACGCGGAATTGTTATCAGAATCCCGTGAATTGTTTTCAGAATCATATACGTAATTTTTATAGAATCGTGTGTCGAGCGAATCAAATAGATTTGTTTGGATATATATGTATTTTAGCCATTATTATACTCTTTAATACGGCTATTCCCAGTCCAATTTTGCGTATCCAATCTTTCGATCATGAAAATTACATTTTCTAATCAAAGTTTTTCACGGAATGGCGGATACAACCTTCGAAATGGGAAGACACTTCTGAATCTGTCAAAAACTTTTATGAAACGAAACTTATAGGAATTTCTTTTCGAATTCCAAAAGAAAAATATTGTTGCTAGAATGAAGAATAGAAACCGTGTCTCTTTGTTTTGTACGATTTTCTAAATAATCAATTGCAATAAGTTCTAGTTGAAGGTGGAGGGTATGAGTAGGTATGTCTTTTCGAAGAAGTTTTATTCCTGATCTTTAATATCTGATAAATAAATGCAAATACATACATATGTAATTCATTAACTATCCCAGTCAAAGGTAACTAATACAAACTAAAACAGCAATGGCGTCGTTAATTCTGTCATAAAGCAATATTTACTTTGTAAAATTAAAGAAAATTCCAAGTTCCAATTAATATCACAAAATGTTGGAGAGAAAGACACCGCTGCACGATTGAGTTCAGCGGCCAGTATAATTGAAAACTCAATTGCACACTTCGTAGAGAATCATCACATTTTAAATAGGTTCGTTTTGACTCAGAAACATTGCTTCAACTCATTTCCTCTTATTTACATACGATACCCAAACGAAAGGTTATCGTGGAGACTACAACATTGACAAGATGGGCATTTTAGGTTCCTACCGTAAATTTAATCGGAAACATATTTATAAAGAACTAAGCAAAATCCCGAGTCACAGTGTCCAAATGACCAGAAAAAATTCTCTATGCTATTTATAGCATTAATGGATCAACGAATGCATTTTGAATGCAAGAGTAGAACACCCACGTATCTATTTCGAATACTAAAATCTAAGGGGAACTCTACATTTTTTATGTACTTGAAAATGTAGAGTTCCCTTAGGTTTGCCTACTACGGAACCCTGAAAGTTCATGCACGTGAAATCTGATACTCCCATTAATCTCCCAGCTTGGCAACGACGACCTTCACAAATCATCCAGTAAAATACATTAGATGTAGCAGTGGCGGTAATATTGTACCATTTTGCCGCTCGTCTCTATCGAAAAATATTTTAAAGCCTACGAATAACTAAATTTTCAAATCATTAATAAAACGTTTGTGTTTTTTGCGTAAATAAATTATCTTAACTCGAAATTTATCTCGGAATACTTACTAAAAATCTCTCCAATGTCAAAAGTTCGTGATGGTTTCTAACGCGCATTTATGAAAATGCGACTTAAATATCTAATTTTAGTGCGACCTCTAGCGTGAGTCCCTATGGTACAAAGCGGTCGTCTGGTGAACTAAAACATCTACCTACCTATCTCCTATACGAAAGGCATTGTCATGTTGTGCTGATAAAATTGCAAGATAAGTTTCATGTTTTGAACATGCATTAGTAACTGAGGTAGCCGAACCGCTAAAAGCATTAAAAAATCTAAATATTCAGATAACCTTGCTTGTTTTAAAAAGCTAGGATAAGGTGGCGAGGTTTATTTTTTCTTCAAACGTTTGAACACCTTACTGATAGTCAACCATAGTTAATTTAACAAAACCCAAGACTTACTTCTAAACTAAACTTATTCTTCTGTATCTCACGCAGCGTATTAGCATTGCCATACAGCGAGGCAATGCAGCCAGTGCATCGAGGGGACGCTTGCGACTGGTATTTATATGGACCAGTTGAGCTATCTGTAGATTGTTTTCAGCGGTCTGCAGTTAGCTCAATTGTTACAATTGTAAATACTAGTTTAATTTGTTTATATAATATTATTTGATTGGTATTTTCTTTGTCAATAAGACTTCTAAACATATTTATTGTTCTAAATAAGTTCGAGTCGGAAACAGTAACTTGAAAACTATTCCTAAACGAATAGGTTTATTTATTTGGTGTCCTAAATCTTTCATTTATGCCACATTGCCGTGACCCACATTGTCTCTGTCAATCCTAATAAATCAAAGTTTCGGCGAGCGAATACTTGCACGATACAAAAGGGTTTGCTACGACACAGATTATGTAATGTTACTACTGTTTATAGCATTGGAGCGTATCTATTCCTTATTTGGAATCAATTGGTAAACAAGACGAATGGTTCGCGTGTAAGCTTTTGGGATAAAATGTACCTAAATCCCTGGAATCCAATAATTGGAAAATGCTCACATTCTGCCGTGCCATGGAATAATCGACCCTTTCAACTCAGCCCGTGGATGTCGTCAGAGTCGAGTAAGGGAAGACCAGAGGAAGGGCACCAGCTTCTGTTTATTTTGAACATCTACACCTAGTGCTATCACCCATCTTATCTTATCCTGCCAAGCATGGTGACTACGGTAAAACCCCTCTTGTTTGGGGCAGGCACGTTCAACAGTGGACGAAAGCGAACTGAGGGTATAAATACGCGTTCAATGTCGATTGTCTGAGTGTTGGTTTTCGTTATGCTTGGTACAAAATTACTCATTTATACAAAGTTTATACAGACAGCGTTTTTACGACACAGATTATGTAATGTTACTACTGTTTATAGCATTGGAGCGTATCTATTCCTTATTTGGAATCAATTGGTAAACAAGACGAATGGTTCGCGTGTAAGCTTTTGGGATAAAATGTACCTAAATCCCTGGAATCCAATAATTTGAAAATGCTCACATTCTGCCGTGCCATGGAATAATCGACCCTTTCAACTCAGCCCGTGGATGTCGTCAGAGTCGAGTAAGGGAAGACCAGAGGAAGGGCACCAGCTTCTGTTTATTTTGAACATCTACACCTAGTGCTATCACCCATCTTATCCTATCCTGCCAAGCATGGTGACTACGGTAAAACCCCTCTTGTTTGGGGCAGGCACGTTCAACAGTGGACGAAAGCGAACTGAGGGTATAAATACGCGTTCAATGTCGATTGTCTGAGTGTTGGTTTTCGTTATGCTTGGTACAAAATTACTCATTTATACAAAGTTTATACAGACAGCGTTTTAGATTCTATGTTACGGTGCCATTCTTATCTCTACAAATATAGATTCGAGATTCGTTTGTCGCATCAATCTAAATATTATAGAACTCGTTGAAGTCGCCTGAAGTCTTGGCCCAGACCTAACAACTACTGGAACTAAAATCTTACCCTAAAGCGATGTTTATTGATTGGCCAGTTTGTCCGACAACTATTAACCTAAATGCTTAGGCGATAAAGACGTACCTACGAGTACGTTTCGTATTAATACATTTACGTGTGCTACGCAACTGCTTGTGATTCAAATAGATGGACTTCCAATCTGTTTTATGAGGGATTGCGCTAACAGTGTTCGAGGGATATCGCAGCTAAAAGCTACTTTGTAATTGGATAACCAAAGTTAACTACAGACATATTTTTATGTTTGTCTTTTTTTTTATAGCCGGCAAGGTACTACCTTATATTCTTTACCAAACGTTCAACAAGCATAAATATTGTAACTGGAGTTTTTAAATTTTAACTCAGGCTAAGGCACCAAACACAAAACAGCTGACTTCTTGGGAATTGCTCTAAAACCAAATTGTGAAACGATTAGCAAAATCCCTTCCAGGAAATTTATAATTCTAAATTCCAGCTTACGTGTACGTGTTTTGGTTTCAGAGATATATAAGTAGCGCGGAGCCAAGGATTACGTATGAAGTCTAAGGTCAGGGCCGGTTCGTGTTGGCAAAAAAGCAAGAAACGAAAATTTTCTTTACAACATTTACGACTCGACTTCCTTTTAATTTGAGGCTTCTGCCTAAGGTTTTGTGAGCTTTTGAACAAAAATATGAATGGTACTTACGTCACGACAAGGACAGAGTTATGTAATAAAAATACTGTCTATCCTGTTATCAATGGAGCAGTTTTGCGGGAGTCATTACATTACACAATTTGTAACTTTGAAGGGGCCATTAATATTAGGGTAGCGTTGAACAGAATTTTATGGGTAATATTGATCGGATGAACTCTCGCAGTCACTGTTGATAATAAAATATGAAACGAACCGGATTTCTATTTATCGGCTTCTTGGAGCTCGCGGTGAATGAATCACTTCAAGCTAGATTCATGCGAATAATAACTTATCGATTTCGTCGTCAGCGAACATTTACGTAACGATAAAAACGAAAGTGTTATTATAAACAGTACCTAACTCTAGTACACATGGAAATTTATGAAAACCGAGAATAGCTTACGTATGGTGATCATGTGTTTCTGAAGGTGGCCATGTTTTATGGTGTTTACATTTTTGCTTGCGAATGGTGAGATACGCACTACAGTCAATGGATTCGGGAAATTACAACTACCGGAATTTCAGTGGGTTTTTATAGAGGATTTGTTGTCTTTGATGGTATTGATCGCGTCGCGAGGTGAGGGCGCGTGGATAGCGCGGGCGGCAGGCTGCGCCGCGACTGTAGGGCGGGCGCCGGGCTCGGGCACTGCGCCCCGCGCCCCTCGCCCCTTGCCACGGCTGCGCGTATAAACTCTATTTTGTCCCGCAACCGTTACCGAGGGGATACTTACCGAGATGAAGCGAACACGTGAAGCTTGTCAATAAACTTGCAAGTGGTAAATGGTAGCTGGTAGAGTCACGTGATTGAGCTGTTTGTTTTTCTGACAATTAAAACTTTCCTGCCTTTTCAAGTCCGATCCTTTGAAAAATAAGATTGTTTAAAAAATATTCTTGTATATTTTTGGCATCAAAAGTCGAGACAGGAAAGAAACTATGTATTTGTAACCAAAAATCTATACATTTTTACCTATATAGGTATTTAATCAATACTTACCAGCCTGTATTTTTGGGGCTAGTGGTGTGTGAAATAGCCAAGCATTCGTTTATTATGCGAGAACAACGCATGCCGACTCAGGAAAGATAAGTTTCGCAAGAAATTGTTGATTGATGATTGTCACGCGATGAAGAAAACAAAACGATTAAGTACCTGTAGGTACTTATTACCAAACCTACTGGCGTAATAATAAGCGGAAGTCAATTGTCTCGCCATTTTCCGCGACAACCATGTTTCGTCAACTTCGTCAACTATTGTTAAATAATTCACCTAGAACTTTACTTACCTACCAATCTAAGCAACAATGGTATAGTACAGTGTCACTTCTGTCCATACAGTTCTATAGACGTCGCTTGCGCTGTATCAAAAAACCGAAAAGAAAGAATATTTTGTGCGGATGACAAGCAGTCATAATAATCTTAACAGTAACTTAAAAATACTATAAGAAAAAACGATTAACAAACATTAAAATCTTGTTTAAAATTAAACCTTGTTAAAATGACAGGAACGCTGTTTATTATTAACATACCACAAAAGGAATTCGAAGCTTGTTTAATAAAAAACAAAAGAGTCCAGAATAAACTTTTAGAAATAACAAAAGACGAGCAAAAATGCAAATCTGACAATTTAAATCACAAATCAAAAGGTGAATTTACTTTAACCGTTTCTGAAGTGCAAGATATAGATGGAAGAGATGGAAGGGGAGCATCTTGGGGAGATAAGATGAAGCAAAAGAATAAGTTGAAGATAACACGACCGATGCGCGGTATCGACATCGTCGACGCTTTTGATTGGGATACTCCTCTAGAAACAGTAAGTTGTGGAACGTGCCATGACCTTTACATCATTAATTTGTATTATTTTTAGTTTTAAGCACTTTCTGCCTGAGAAACAGGTTTACTTAACCAAGTTCAGGCAAATAAATAAATAATACTGAACAATTCACACAGCATTTTCTAGGCCCAAGCTAAGCAGAGCTTGTGTTATGGGTACTAGATAACTGATATACATAATACAATATATTACATGTATAGATTTTTTTATTATACATATAAAACGACCAGAACACCCTGAACAAATATCTGCAGATCGTACAAATATTTGTCCCGAGGCGGGAATCGAACCCGCAACCTCCTGCGTCGCAGGCGGACCTTCACCCACTGCGTCACAGAGTAAAATGTATTATTAATGACCGTATACATAACATAATTGGCGTTGTAATCTAAATGGATTACCTATTCTAAGATATTTTGAATATAATAATTTTAGTTTTTAAAAATAATTAATATAATATTATTTTTAAATAAATACAGTCTTAATTTTGTTTCTTACTTATATGTTTACGTTTTAATTAGTTTTAAGATTTTTATTGGCAATCGAAGTCAGATTTTGGCAGTTTTTAAACTTACCTACACAGAATTAACAATTAAAGAATTCTTTGAAAATTTGTCGTCTAGCGCACTGCCCAAAGTTTTCAAACGTAGGGACTAGTGATTAACACTTGCATGGCCTACGACGCACATATAGGAACCTGGTTGCTGGCGAGGGCGCGCCCCTGCGGCTGGGCAGTGAAATTGTTAACAAAAAAAACATAATTCTTTAATAATTACCCGATTTGCTAACTGTCCACCTGGCCACCAGCACAGTTATTATGAATTTATCGAATTTAAAACTTTTTCTTATTGATCTTCATAATATAATTAATAATGTGACTTTACCACTGTTACCAAACAGGACCGCGATTTTTCACCGAAATGTGGAGATATATTCCAAAAATATTTATAAAAATACTTATCGAAACATGTTCAATACTTTTGGAGCCGACAATCCCTATTCAATGCGAAATGACAATTTTGTCCCGATTGTGCCTGGGGACGTGAGTTTCACGACATGAATAGATTTTCTATACGATAATAATGTTTTTAAATAACGTTGGTATTGAAACTTCTGTCTGTTCTTTTAGATACTGTCAGACGTGTTCAATAGATTGGACGTGAGAAACGCTGCGTGGTGTCCTACTCAAAACAACAAACTCTGGCAGGTAAGGAATAGGCAAACTATAACACTGCCTTGTATTGAAAAGTCTCTGTTTATTTTGGGTTTATTGAAGTCTTTACAAGTATAGCTTTACATTGTTTTAAAAACTAGAGCGAAGATCTTACAATTCCCAGCATCCGATGTGAAGTTGATACGCTTTGCGGCGTGAACACTAACTATAGAACGAGATACCTAACTAACAGACAACAACTAAAGATCTTTCAGTCTAAAATAGGTTTGCTGGTTTACTAACGAATAATAAAATAAACCGTCAAGTGAGAATCGGACTCGCACATCCAGGGTTCCGTATAATTAGTATAAGACCTTGCTTCGTGCCAAATTTCATGATCCTAAGGGTAGTTCCCTTTTTGTGTGTGTAATTTTCGTGGAAATTTCAAGAAAATTGGGCATAAACGACTGTAACTTTTGATTGCGTTGACTTAAAACTTTGATTTATATCACGGCTCCAAGAAGTTACGGAACTGAGTATTTGATGTTAATTTCAACTCGATAGCTCAACGCGCTCCTGAGAAAAGAGGGTTGACAGATGGACAGAAGGACAACAAATCGATCTCATAAGGGTTCCGTTTTTCTTTTTGAGGTACGGAACCCTAAAAAACAAGGTCTACCTACTACGGTAGAAGTACCGTAGGAGACCTAGGATTAATTTATTTTTCCTATTCTCTTAGCTTCGTCCTCATCCAGGTCTCGAGACGTCGACGAGACGAACATAAAACATAGGGAACTCTTTCATTTCAGATTTCAATAACTTTATTTGTATAGGCTTACAAAATAAGCACGTAGATAAGTCAAATCTGTACTATAAACAGCTTTACATATAATATTTATTATCAAATAATTAGTAAGGTGTTACTGAATTTACCTTCAATTTATTTTTTGTACACTAGTGGAAAAAGTGAAAAATAAACCAAGTACCTTTACATATCACTAGCTGCAGCCCGCACCTTCGCCCGTTATCCGTTATCGGGATAAAAAATAGCCCATATGTTATTCCAGGTCCCAAACTATATCAATACCAAACAGCCCAATCAGTTCTGTAGTTTTTCCGTGAAAGAGGAACAAACATCCATAGATCCTTACAAACTTTGACATTTATAATATTAGTAGGACTTATGTGTTATTTTTATTTACATATTGCGATTCAGATACATGTAATTTTTTTTCATGGTTTGAAACTTTGAATTTATTAGTTGTTTATTTATATAAATAACTAGTAGTACCTACCGTAGTTATAGCGATACATATTGATGCATGCACATATGTTTGCGCACACACTTGTACCTGCACTATAAATAAATAATGCTGGACAATTCACACAGCATTATCTAGCCCCAAGCTAAGCAGAACTTGTGTTATAGATTCTAGATAAATGATACACATACTATAAATTAATGTCCCGTGCACATGGCTTGTCTCCGGTGGCTGAAAATCTCGGTAGGAAGACCGTATCTACTTTTCCCTAGTAATACTTACCAAAGGGATTATTACATAGGCTCGCAACATTCTTTGAAGATTGCAGGGTTTATCAGATTGACGAGAGCATTATTTGAAATACCACTAATACACAGTTTCCGAGTTTGAGAGTGTTTAGTTTAGTTTTTCTCAAGTTTCCCAAAAAACCTTGTATAATTTTTTTCTTTATTAGGAAATAATTTCATTGTTTCGTAGATGTTTACCTCGACATTATGTGTCAATTTAACATTGCATTTTTATTATTTTTATGACTTCATCTGCACACTTAGAATGGCCCATTAAACCGTGCTTATTACTCAGATAAGGATCGAGTGGTGGACGAATACC
This sequence comes from Eupithecia insigniata, assembly GCA_947859395.1. Classification (NCBI taxonomy): domain Eukaryota; kingdom Metazoa; phylum Arthropoda; class Insecta; order Lepidoptera; family Geometridae; genus Eupithecia; species Eupithecia insigniata. The sequence continues at coordinate 5,578,115 of OX402002.1, forward strand.
TACATATATTTAATGTTCGCCTATTATTTCTTTGTGACGTGATTTCTATGGGAGCTATATTTATAGCTCTATTATGGAGAAATATGGTTTAACTAACAACTGTGAGGCTGAAAAACACTAAAGTATAATAATATCTATAAATCCAATCTGACGTGTCCAAAAGTCCTGTTGGGTCTAAAGAAAATAAATTACTTTGAGATTTGAGTTTTGATATCTTAAGCAAATCCCAGTTCTTTGGATCCATTGCAGAATCGAAAGTAACAAATGAGATAAAAAAAGTCTTACTAGGTTAAACTTTTGAAACGATCACTAAGGTTTTTTACAACACTAAAGTCAAAAACGTTATAAATGACTTTAGTCTTAGTAGGTTGTCCTTGAAAGTTACTGTGACAGGAACGAAGAATTATCTTTCCTGTCATTCACGCTAGGTCATCAAAACGTGTCTTCCATTATCCTCAATCACTCGTAAATTTTATTTTTCTTATACACGTTGATGGAGACCTCATGCAGCGCAGGAAGCGAAAGTTCGCCTATGACATGAGGATTTATTGTATTGTTTATTTATCAGTCATCAAGTACCCATATCACAAGCTCTGTTTACTTTGGGGCTAGATGATGCTGTGTGGATTGTCCATCATTATTAATAATATCTGAAATAAATGATAGTCATACGTTAAGTCGACGTCCATAGTTTTCCCCATAGCCCAATTACCCAGTCCATCCATTCACCACAATAACATGGCTTTTTAATTATTTTCTTTTTCCTTTGCAATAGTCTCTACACCTGGCGGATATCATCTTCGGGTGTATCATATTGTGCAACCAAGGATGATACCCGCTATGTGTAGCTCTCGCCTTTAGATTAATTCTCATAAAGGCCCTGTGTGCTGTTGGCTTCGGCTCCACGCATGCCTCCCAAAGGACCGGGTCACTATATGGCCCGTGATCATGGAACTGAAATAAATGATTTATAACTGAATTAATTGTTTTATAACTGAAATAAATGATTTATAACTGAAATAAATGATTTATAACTGAAATAAATGATTTATAACTGAAATAAATGATTTATAACTGAAATAAATGATTTATAACTGAAATAAATGATTTATAACTGAAATAAATGATGTATAACTGAAATAAATGATTTATTTATTTATTACAAGCAAATTCTACTTGCCCTGTAAGTTTGTGTGGGCCAAATCTTGCAAATGAATTTTAGACCAGTTTTCCTCAACCAGTTGACCTGAAATTTGGCATACTTATGTAAAGCCGGTGACAATGCAATTTCATGGTACCATCGAGTGGTTTTAACGATGGAGACCGAAGATGGCCATGGGAACTCCTAAACGAAACGACTTAACCACGTCGAGTTTGAGTTCGTTGGATTTGTCTTCCCAAGCACTTTGGTCCTAGACGATATAAAACTTGTATTTAAAGTTTTTTTAAAATACTTTAAAAATATTTATCATATTATCACACTCCATTCACAAATCAATTATAAGTAAACATTTCAGGTGACATTTTCACTGGAAGCAGGAGGTAATAGCGAAGAGCTTCTCCAAGTGTTGAGAACGTTCGGGATCGGAACCCGCCACCAGTCTTCGCTAAGCATCGTTCCATGCACGTTGTTTTACGAAAGCACAGAGCAGAGGAAGCAGTACGAAGAATGTGAAAAGTAAGAATCTAGTTACAAATTATAACTATTGACTGCCCGCGGCTTCGCACGCGTTGTATGTTTTAAGGTTATTTTTAACCCGTCGAAACTGATTTCTGGGATAAAAAGTAGCTGTTTCTGGGATAAGGAGTAGATGTTTTATTCCAAGCCTAAACCTACCTGTATGCAATTTCATTTCATTCCGATCCGTTCAGTAGTTTTGGCATGATGAAGTTACAAACATGCATCCATCCATCCAAACTTTCGCATGTGGTTATAAAAACTTTTTCGCACAGATTTTCGGGCATAAAACAATAGGTTATAACAATTCTACAAGGTAGAGGGGTCCGTAGCCTACGCTGCTACGTCGTACATACTGCTTTGGGCTACGCTTCTACCGCAACAGCGTAGAGGTCTCTGCGGCTTACGCTTCTATGGCAACGGCGTAGAGGCCTCTACGGGCTACGCTTCTACGGCTACGGCGTAGAGGCCTCTACGGGCTACGCTTCTACGACTACGACGTAGAGGCCTCTACGGGCTACGCTTCTACGGCTACGGCGTAGAGGCCTCTATGGCTACCCTTCTACGTCGTAGATACCGCTATGGGCTACGCTTCTACGTAAAGGCCTCTACGGCCTTCGTCTTTTACTTTAATTTTTAGGAGTTTCGCCTCATTGATTTGTTACAAACAGTTTATATGATAACTATCTAAAAATAGTTATATATACATACTATGTAGTTGCCGTTTCTGAACATACAGTTAATAATGTATTTTATCCGACAACAGCAAAGCCCAAAGTGTTCGTATTTACGTATGTGCCACCTTAGCGTCCGAACTATACTCATCCGATTTTCAGCTATACACACCTAATTCAATTTCTTATCAACTTCACTTAAAAGACTAACCTTTCAACAGAGTCTCCAACACCGGACCGTGGTCACGTTTCTCCTCCTCAATCCAGGCTCGCAACAACCTAGCCCAGGTGCTGCAGTTGGTGTGCGCTGACGCAGCCATGACCTTCGACTGGTGCTTCCTCCTGCTGGTGGCCGCTCTGGTCGCGGCCATCGGGCTCGTCGAGGATTCTACGGTGGTTTTGGTGGCTAGCATGCTGATTTCTCCGCTGATGGTAGGTTAATGATATTATGGAATACTAGTTTCTGCCCGCGGCATCTCGCGCGTTGTTTCTATGGGAACGTTTAAAGGGGATTTTTATCCCATGGGAAATGATTACCATTCTAAACTATGTACCTAGGTACATAGTTTAGAAGTTCTGGTTACTACTTATTTGGCACCATGTACTGTCATTATTAAACGTTTCTCAAAATAAAAATTAGTAAACAGTACTCGGCGCCACCCAATTTGTTTTTACGAATATTAATTCGGGAACGGTTCAACCTCAAACAGGTCCGACAGGCTCTGTAACTGACATCCTGTCCTGTCTAGAGTTATTGGGTTCGTTATTTTTATATTTTACTGTCATTTCACAAGCCTTTTTGCGTGAAAACAAAGGGTTAAGCTTCTCGGCTGCTAGACGCTTTATCTACCTACTCTACCATATACCTATCGTATAGAATATTCAGCCTGGAATCTTTATTAAAAAAAAAATACAATTAGGAGTAGAAAAAATAACAAGTATTTACAATTGAAACAGTTGATTTTACTGCAGACTGTTGCAAATAATCTAGAGGGTAGGGTGGGTGCTCAACAGATCCATACAAATACCAATCGGAAGCGTCCCCAAGACGCTGGCTGTATTGCCTGCATGGCAATGCTGATGCGTTGCACCTGATACTCACTAGCTCGCAGGTCAAGTGTCGAATAGTGAAACTAGAACGACTAGATGATCTGATAAATTTTTGAAAATTCGCCGAGCCTCTGTACCCCGGACCTAGGAGGGGTCCTCCTAGGTCCGGGGTACAGACTCCAAGGAGACTCCAAGGAGAGCAAATGCGTGGTGAAGCCATGGCCATGCAAATCTTTTTACCTATGTTAAATTAAATATTAGGAATCATATTTGGCGGTGAACTTCTTGAAGTTATGGAGTCCTTTATGACTAAAACGTGAGTTGAGTTTCGCTCCTTGATCTTACTATTAATTAACTAAGTTAAATTCTATAGCTGAAACCATACGAAAGGTCACGTTTTATAAGTGCGTGAAGCCTAAACAAAATAAAACGTTAGGTAACAAAGGCCGAGGGAAGTAGGTACAATGAATACGTTCGTAATAGCTTACCCAACAACGGCGGTGCTGGGAAGTATCATTATAAGTAACGTAACTATAGATAGATACCGAAGTACCTAACTCGAAGAACCCATGAACCAAGAAAACAAGGCCTGCTCCTCCGGGAGTGTCTCTTGCTTACGTCATTGTACGGTGGCCACTTTATTTCAACAAAATGTAGAAGTTGGGAAGCAAATGTGTTAAGGGTCAAAAGAAAAATCAATAAAAAATGAGAATCGTCAATTATGTTTATTAGATCAGTAAAAACAGCGTTAGTTAAACGCGCACGAGTCACAGTAATAAATAATCGGTAAATTAAAAACCACATAGATTATCAGATTAATGCAGGTAATATCTCAATCAAAATCAAGAAGTTCGGGGAGTTAAGACTTAACGCTACTGGGACACCAGAAACAGATTCGTTCTAATTCGCCATGATGACGTAAGCAAGAGACACCCAGGTGACCATCATGTCTCGGAAGACCATACCTTATTTTCTTATACCATGGAAGAACCCATCCCGAATGCTCTGATTTTGTTGTTACACAAACGTTAGGTACTACTAACAAAAGGTACTAACATGAATAGCATGTCTTTACATTGCGTTTCGGAAATTGTTGATCGAAGTCGGGGCTCAGTGTTTTAGAGAACATGAAATATAGTTTTAATTATCAGAGGTATATTTATAGGAACCATTTTATTCTTTTTAGAGTACTTAGTTAAGTACTTATTGCGAATCTTTTAAATCCGGCTTTAAGAACCATGCCCTAAAAATAAAATATGGTAGGTATTGTAAAATGTGTTATTTACATAACCCCGAATTGGGAATCTTCATCTTCATTTTCTTAGATGCTAGTCATTGAGAATAACTTCGATTTTTTCCTTCTCCAGGGTCCAATAACAGCTGGGACGCTAGGCACAGCAGTTCGAGACCGCTCCCTGCAAATGATCGGAGTGACCCACGAGCTGCTTGGATTGCTGATGTGTTTGTCCATAGGCTTTGTTTTCGGCCTCGCCATTTGTGCCGTCGATGGTCAGTTGAACATTGTAAATGACTGGCCGACTGGCGAGATGATGTGCAGGTAAGCATTCTACAATCCTTTTGAGAGCATTGTATGATAGCAGCGCTTTCACGCGGCTAACTACGCGCTTTTCTCGAATGAAAAGTAGCATATATCCTTCTCCACGATACTTTCTATGTTCTTGCCTTTCATGAATACCCGTTCTGTCGTTTAGGCGTGAGAAAGTTTATCAGAGATAGCTACAGATAGTTACATTGGCATTTATAATATTGGGGTCGCGCTATATAAGTACTTACAATTGGGATACATTGTAGACCGGTGTGGCGCGGCGGGCGAAGGTCCGCCTGCGACGCTGGAGGTTGCGGGTTCGATTCCCGCCTTGGGACAAATGTTTTTACGATCTGCAAATATTTGTTCCGGGTGTTCTAGGTATCTTCTTTTTATAATGAAAAAATATCTATCTATATAATTTATTGTTTTAAGTAGGTATATCAGTCATCTAGTCGCCATAACATAATTATGCTCTGCTTAGCTTGGGGCTAGATGATGCTGTGTAGATTGTCCAGTATTATTTATTTATTTACATAATGCCAACCTGACCCCAAACCTGATTAACTTTCAATGCTTATACACCTGACTACCTCTACTAACTAAATGCTATGAATACGGTAGATATCCTCAAGTGCCACCTCTGAAAATTCACGTTTACCTACCACTGAAATTAGGTACCTAACCTATAGGTATACCTAAGTACCTACATCAGTCACATTCACAGACGAGAACATCAACGAAGCTTTTTTCAAGTCAGTTTTCAAAGCTGAATGTGGAACTTCATCGAATTTTAGTAGATTTTCCAAATGGAGCCTTTTATATCCTGTGGGTAAAATTCGGCTGCGATGGTCATAACGATGTTAGGTATAAAATCATACAAGAAGCTCGAACGTAGTCACTTGCATGGAACATTGTGGTTGTGGTTGTCATATAATAGAACATATGCATTGAAATGACGACTATACTGTTACGAAGCGTCACGTCGTGGACCTATGACGCTCGCAGCTAGGTATTTCTAAAAATAACAAGAGCCCGTCGTATGCGGATAGCTTTTACGTAGTTATGAACTCTCTGAATGCACCTATAGGTAAGTAGGTATTGTACCAAATTACCAACTATAGAATCCTCATCCGGGACAAAGGATACCTATGGTTGAACTTCAACGAGTTGCCATTCGAAAGTTTTCGACTACCCACATGTTATAAACTAGCTTTGCCCGCAGCTTAGCCCGCTTAGTTATTTTTTTCGCAGAACCTTTTTTTTACTTTTTCTGCTATTCGGGACGGAGGCAAATCCATCAAATCAAAGAAAATTAAAATTTAAAAAAAAAATGGCTTACAAGTAAAGACGTGTATTTTACACAAAACTAAAGAAAATAAAACAAACGGAAGACAAGGCAATATGGCTAACAATATGGCTTTCGCCTGTTCATTTATAAAATGAACAACGTAACAAAAAAAAAGAACAGTCGGTCTAGCCGTTCTTGACTTATAAATGGTGTAAATAACATGACATTGTAAAGATATACCTACCTACATAGAGTTGATAGTCGTTCGATCTCTTATGATGTGACAAAAGACTAGAAGTCTAATGTTTCTGTTAAAAAAACAAACTAACTTTAGTTTACTTCACTGATTCCTTAGTTAGGCAGCCATAAAGCTTAGCCAGAACGCTGTAAACAAATCCGAGTGAGATCCTTCGCTTTTTTTATTGGGATTTTTCCTGTATAACCGTCCATTGCGAATTTTTCCCCTGATACGTGCACCCTTAGGTGCTATGAAAACAGAGCAACTTTAGTTGAAGAAACTGTCAACTTTTTAATATTTTTCGTATAAACTTATACCTCGAAAACTTTACGCTAGGTGGCGGTTTTAAGAATGTCATACGCTAGTGGTGTGCCGGTTACGCGCGCGTTCGACAGCTCATTCAATCCGCGCCCCGCGCTTGTGAGTGACAAACGTCAGAAGTTTCTGCGCCTAGCTGATCTACTTTTACGAGTGTTTATATCTGAAGGTAAGACTCAAAATACTGAGAGTTTCTTTTTGTGCTTGTGATATGTAATGACTAAAGCATTTAGGATAGGGTTTTGAAACTAATTTTAGCAATTTTTCTGGTACTTTTTTGTTAGGAAAGGTTTTTTCTCGTTTTCACCGATGTTGGTAATCGGAGTATGTGACCCCCAAAACCAGCAGTGACCCCCATTGTCAACATTTCCTATCTTCAATGAAATAATTTTTTTATTTGTTTGTAGATGGTGAAGGTTCGTCCTAGAAGGACAAATAAGGCTAACTGGTCTAAAGCCAAGCTGAAAAAGGCCATGGAGCTCATCGATAAAGAGGGTTATTCAATGAGAAATGCCGCGAAAACAATGGACATCCCATTTTCGACTCTTCAGAAGAGGTACGCGAAAAAAATATATAAGGAACCTCGTCTTGGACGTACAACTACCTTCACACCTGAAGTGGAAGAAGAACTCGCACAGACCATCAAAAGAATGGCCAATGTGTTCTACGGGTGCACTGCTACTCAGGTAAGAAAGGCGGCATTTGAATATGCTGAAGCCCTGCAGCTGAAACATACCTTCAACAAGTTTTCGAGAATGGCTGGTCGTGTTTGGTTTGAGAGATTTGATCGTAGGAATAATATTTCTGTGAGAAAGCCTGAAGCTACTAGCGTCAACAGAATTACGGCATTCAACAAAACGGAAGTTCAGCGATTCTACAAGCTGCTAGAAGAGCTTATGGAAAAAAACAAATTCCTGCCAAAGAACATCTACAACTGCGACGAGACGGGCATTTCTACCGTTCAAGACCCGGGAAAAATATTGGCCGCGAAAGGATAGAAGAGAGCAGGATCTATAACCAGCTGGGAAAGAGGAAAAAATATCACTCTGTTGTGCACTATGAGTGCTGCTGGTGGATACATTCCCCCGATGTTTATCTTCCCTAGAAAGAGGATGACCCCGACTCTTGAAAAGGATGGTCCAGCAGGAGCTATTTACAAATGCTCAGACAATGGTTGGATCAATGAGGAACTTTTCCTCGAATGGCTTAAACACTTTACCCTGCATGCCAAACCTTCTGCAGTGGGTCCTATTGATCTTAGATAATCATGCAAGTCATATTTCACTGGCTGTCCATGAGAATTGCAAGAAAAACAACATTCATATGCTGTCCCTACCGCCCCACACGTCTCACCGCATGCAGTCATTAGATGTGACCTTTTTTGGGCCATTCAAAGCAGCTTACAAAAGAGAATGTGACCTTTTCATGAAAAGCCATCTTGCAGAAAAGATAACGCCTTATGATGTGACATCCTTAGTTAAAAAAGCTTACTCGGGTGTTGCCTCTATGAGCAAAGGCGAAGCGGGTTTCAAGACAACTGGAATATTCCCCATGGACCCCAACGTGTTCTCAGAAGAAGACTTTGTACCAGCTGAAATCCTTCAATCAGAACCTGTTATAATTCAAGATGCTGCTGACTCCATTTCAGAACTTACTGCTGCTGAAGTTGTTGACACCACCTCAGGACATACTGTTGAGCTGGAACGGCACAGTCCTGTGCCAAGCACATCAAGGCAATTTTATCCCACCACTCCTGAACGAGCGACTGCATCAACGACTCAAATTGAAATGCCTTCTGCCTCCGAGAACCTGCTAACAATCCAGGATTTGATCCAAAAGCCTAAAAAAACACTTGCCCTAAAGACAAGACAAGGAAGACACAAGCAGCATGCAACAATTTTAACATCGACACCTCTCAAAGACGCCCTGATCGAAAAAGAAAAAAAAAGAAGACTAAAGTTGTGAAAGGAAAAAGAAAACGCGCAGGGAAAAAGAGTAAGCCCCAGAAGGAAGTTGATAAAGTAAAGAAACAAATTCTGCAAGATTGGAACGATACTTCTGCTTCAGATATCAATACAGATGATTTGTGCCAAGATGAAGATGTGGTAGAAGATCCTGGCAACCAATGTCTAGTTTGCAGTGAATTTGGCCGCGATAACGAAATGTGGTTCAGGTGCACTTCGTGTGGGCTGTGGGCTCACTCAGATTGCACTCCACGGGTGGGACACAGCCTCAAATTACGTCTGATTTGTGTTGACCATCATTGTCAACAATGTGACTACTATTACCAACCGATGATGACAATGGTGGTCAATAATGTTTTTTTTTAAATTGATTCAATACGTAAAGAAATAAGCCAAAGTGATTTTAGTTGATCTCAATTAATAGCTAAATAATAAAAGTTTATATAGCGAGTTAAATAATAAATACAATACTAATAGTTTTTGTTTTATTTTAATTCCCGCTTAGGTGACCCCCTTTTGCAACATCTCCCCTATGTTATTATAGTGCGTAAGCCCTGACACTTGGGGTAATTTCAAAGAAATTAAATGATCCCGCCGAAATCAAAATTTTTGGGATTTAATTTAAACTGAGTGTGCAATAACGCCGCTCCAAGATGGATTTCGTGCCGCTCGTCCCTTCCCCCTTGTACCAAAATACGCAACACCGCCAACACGGCCGAGTGCCAGAGTTTGTAGTCACACTGCAGACAAGCAAATAAAGTTGCTCTGTCTGTACCTATAACGCCAATCCCTTAGCTGCACCGTAACTTGATACTTATTTCTACTAAGTATATTCCGTTGCACAGGTGTGAATATCGATCGTTGTGGGTGGGCATGCTGATTGCGATTCCGAGCGGAGCTGGTGTTGCCATAGCTGTGTTGGGAGACTACACAGCATCGCTGATCGGGGTGGCTATATCTGCTTCGTTGCTTCCTCCCGCTGTGAACGCTGTAAGTGAATCTAGATTCTAGAGCAATTGGGTAAGGTTTAGAGTTCGTAAACTGAACTTTAAATCCCGAGCCGAGCTGGCGGCGTGGCTATGATAGAGCATCACTGGTCAGGGTGGCTATATCAGCCTCACTGCTGCCTCCTGCTGTAAACGCTGTAAGTGAATGTAGAGTTAAGAATTCGATTCATGATTTATTGACCTGTAGGTAATCATTTGCGAAATAACGAAATAACTTATGCTCAAGCCAGCATCCTGAGGCATCAATCTAGTTAGGAGTCAAGCGAGCACTTTTGTGTGCGTGTATATTAAAATGTATAGTTGGGAGTAAATAGTACGTACCTACTTAAAAAGAATTGGATTACTCAACTAGATGAGTACATCTATGTTTTCAGGCTCACTCCGAAAGAGGATAGCGTAGTCATTACTGCCACCAGGACCAAGGTAAGGCAAGTTAGGGTCGTTATAGGCATTGGCACCAAAATGTGGAGGCCTTTACGTACCTGCCTAGCACTCAGCAATGCGGTAATTTAGGCTGTCTAATAATGATCAATGGTGTGATTATATACCTCTACTCTACTTGGATTTTCGTAAAAAATATTACTATATGAATCTATAAAAAATGTTAATGGTTAAATGATAAGTAAAATTAAATTATAAATATCGAAAATATTTTTTTTAGTTAACTAGTCTTGGCTTGTTTCTAAATGTTTTTATTTTTAGGGTCTGCTCTGGGCTATGTCTGTATACCGGATGGTAAACCCAAACGACCTGACCTGGCGCGTAGGAGACCCGTTGGAACTAGCGCTGTTGGGGTCAAGGTCACTGTGCCTCACACTGGTCAACATCATTTGTATATTTGTAGCAGGAGTTACAGTTTATAAGGTTTGTGTTAACATCATTATTTAAGTGGTAACGTATTCACTGCCCAGAGCCTTCAGAAGTCGAGGACGGAAATGCATGTGCGTCATGTATGGGCTATGAAAGCGTTACGGCTTGAATTATACCTACATACGAAACGTTGAGTTAAATTTAAGATTAAATTTTCATTAAATGCTACATCGTCGCTTGCTATGAATGTTACGTAGCAAGCTACTATATTGGCAGTTTTAGGGCACGTGGGAAAACAAAACTATTTTCCCCACTGAAGTGGCCACTGGGAATCAACTAAATAAAATATTTAGTGGGAACGTTGTTTGAATAATTTCATACAGTAGCACACGTAACCATCTTTCACGGGGTACTAGGAACGTAAATATAGAGAAGTTCGCTCATGAAAAATGAAGAGAAATTGAAATAGATTTAGAGCTCTAAGGTTTTATAGTGCTTATGCCCGCACTTTGGGTAATCTTAAAGAATTTAATGATATCCCAAAAATTGTTTCCCCTGTAGGTGGAGCTAACGGCGCTATAGTCCGTAAGTCCCAAAGATTTTCGACAGGTCGGGTACTTGCCTCCGTGGCGCAGTTGGTTAGCGCATCCTCGTATTCAGAGGAGGGTCGCGGGTTCAAGTCCCGCCGGAGTCGTAAATTTTTGGGATATCATTAAATTCTTTAAGATTTAGAGCTATTCTTGAATGCTCGATTATTTTGAGTTAGTTCTGCCTAAAAGATATAAATGTCGGTAAGTAGTCTATAAAAGATTAGTAGGTAGTCGATGTTGCTTTTTATCTTAATTGCTTTTCAAAGTCTACGTGTTTACGTAATCCAATCATGATAGGTTACTTGTTTTACCAAGAACAAAATTGTCCTTTTGTTTAGGTTTTTCCGAAACCTTTATATGAAAAGTTTTCTAACTTTCAGGTAAAAAATGTTTGCCCGTTAGAACGAAAGGATATAACCTGGTGGAGTGTTAACAAGAGTCGATTGCAGGCACCAAAATGGATAAATACGACCGCTCGGGAAATATACAGGTAGCTAGCTCATTTATCCTGAAGTTCAGTCAAGGTTATAAAGGAATAAACAATTTTTTATGTGCTAAATTTTTGGGGAATTGGAATAGACGTCGTGAAAAATTACAACTCCACTGGTCAAGTAGGTAATTGAGACACCCTGCAATACCTATGTTTTCAGTAACTACCTAAGCCTTCGCTTTACTTTATCATCATCATCATGATGTCAGCCCAAACACGTCCACGCTGGACATAGACCCCCCCCCCCCCCCCCCCCATACGACACCACAAATAACGGGTCCTGACTGTCCTGAGCCGCCTCCATCCATCAAGTCCCTGCAACCGCTGCGATGTTGTCGGTCCATCGAGTGTATGGTCTTCCAAAGTCCGTTTCGCGTTGCATCGTAGCCACCACTTGAGAACCCCTTTACTCCCCAGCGAACTTGAGAACCTTTACTAACTAACCAACATTATCAGTTCTGAGCTATATGACCCGTCCACTGCACTTCATAAATTGGACACTTGGACATTTTAATGATCTGTTTCGAATATGGCAATTATTTAACGACCTTTTAAGTTTCCCATAAAACAATTAGTGTGAATCGGCAGTAGCCAAACCAAGGTTAAAAATATAAATGTAGGTACGTTAGGTAGGTAGTTCACTGTTCATTTCAAATAGAAAAAAACAGTGAACGCAGAAACGTTTAAACAGAACGCAATTTCAGTAGGTGGTCGACCAGTCAACCAGAGAAGACAGATCCTAAGGTTCACGAGACGATAACGTTCCGGAGACCACACATTTTACAGAGGGTGAAGGCACAGAGCCTTGAAAACTGCTTACGGAATGTCCAGTAAGTTTCAAACTAGCTTTGGGTAATTTACATAATTACTTTCACAACTAGACAGCTCCTCTTGGAACAAGGCCCTGACTCCGTTCAACGAATTCGATATTATTTAGACAACTAAGCATAAAATTAACTCAAGACTAGGTATATTTAAAAAATCTTGTCAACTGCCCTAGATCATTTTTAGTCTAGTCAAATAATAAATGATTTTACGAATAGCAACATTTTTATCAAAATCGCTTGTCTGACTTTAGAAGAGAGGCTCGTAGGTAGGTAACTACCTACATTTAGTACAAAGTTCATCAGCTTCGAAATTATTTTTACAGAACTGAAGATAACTACGAACCAGTGGACTCGGAAGCAAGTGAATCTCAAAACAGCGACTCTATAAAATCAAACAACACGGAAAGAAATACTGAATTTCCAGAGTTCTGTTTTTATAACTTAGGCTACGAGAATAGAGAATCTCAAGAGCGCCCGACTTTAAAACCTTCTCAAAGTTTTACCATAAGTAGAGACTACAATAAAAATTCTGCTTAAATAGTGAAATAATAATGAAATGAAACCTACAGACGTAAGTAAGATACGATAGGTACCTACAAATGTTCTAGTTAATGACGTGTTTTTTTAAACCTATTTTTACCAAACCAAAATGTAAGTCAGTAGGTACCTACCTCCTGTATAAAGTTACCCGGGTTTTTGGCAAGTATCATGTAAAACAGCAAATCCAACCAAGTTTAGCTAAGTAGGATTACGGCTTCAGACAAGTCAAACTTTTCGGTAACATCCGAACGATCTTCTCGACTTGCCTTGGGAGACTTGTTCTACAGAGTTTAAGATCAGAACATTTCTAATTACTACCTACTTCGAGGTATCATCCCGATAGCAAACACGATGTAATCGGATAATATACACATTTAACCTTTGGTAAGTATTTAAGACTAGATATTTGTTTTATGATATTTAGACTTAAGAAGGCTACGAACCTCTCCCAAACGGAAACGGATTTTCCCATGCGGATTTGTTGTTGTTTCACTTAAAATGAGTGAGAAAGCGCGTCTAACCATCTAATACGAAGCTGTCATGTGGCTGTGTGCGTGTGCTTGGTGTTGGCATCATTTTTTGATATTTTTTGATTTGGTGGTCAAAATTTGTTTCGCTCTCATTTAAATATCATTATATTTTTTCAAAAACTAAACCGCTGCAAACATTGCTATTTTGCACCCATCTGGGACATAATTTCCAAATAAAGCGGAAAGTACGTTTCGTATGGGGAATAAGGCTATCCGTTCCGTGCTTAAGGTAGTGTTTAGCAAAACGCTCCATTGACCTTCAATAAAACCTAACCATCATGTCTATCCTAAGCATTTCCCGCGACATCATTAGTACAGCTTTAATCAGGTCGAGCCTGCATGCTAATCAACGTACCGATGACATTTACAGTTCCAAAGCCATTCGCATTTCCACCGTGGGTCAACAACAATGCCTTCCGGGGTGATTTTCATCGTTTGCATCCCGTCTAGCAATTATGAACACATCTTGAAATTCGGGAAACCTAAAGAGTTAGTTCCAGTTGACGATGAAGACTACAAGCCGTTTCGTTTAGCGGTGGAGCTGAGAAATAAGAAGTCAAGGAGTATTCCGATTCATTTGACGCAGAACTATTACAATGCAGCGTTCAACCCGATGATGGAGAATATTTCCGACGACAGTGAATTCTTTACCATGGAAAGTGTAAGCAGGATTAACCTATTCAACGTTGATGTTCAAGGGGCATTGCAACGTAGGATGTTGTGCTTAACCACTCTTTATTTGAAGTTAGCGAGTTGAGTATCCTAGTTCGTATTCGTTGAGCAAAAGGCACTGAGATAAACTAAACTAATCCTTGGATCCTCTCCAATACTAACAGAGCGCTGAATTGTACTATACCAAACTATTATATTCTGTGACCTTTCTAAGGCTTTTGATTGTGTAGATCATGGTACATTAATTAGAAAATTGAGTCACTATGGAATTCAAAACAAGGCACTGGACCTTATGCAATCATATTTATCTGATAGAGTTCAAAAATTAGCTATTGGCAAAGAAAGATCTACGGGCTCAAAAATTTAATTAGGCGTCCCGCAAGGATCAATATTAGGTCCTTTTTATTTTTAGTATACGTAAATGATCTCCCCTTTTTAGCAAAAGATCTGTGTGATAGTCTTATTTGCTGATGATACTTCACTGATTTTTAAAGTTGACAGAAATAAATGTAATTATGACGATGTAAATGATTCGCTTTCACACGTACTAGATTGGTTCACCGCCAATAACCTCTTAATTAATGCTAAAAAAACAAAGTGCATTAAATTCATGTTACCAAATGTAAAAGAATTTCCAACTAAGATAATGCTAAAGGATGAGATTGTTCACTTTGTAGACTCTACTGTTTTCTTAGGGTTACATATTGATTCCACTCTTCAATGGAAACCGCAAATTGATGCTCTCGCAGGCAGACTTAGTTCAGCAGCCTATGCAGTTCGTACAATTAGATATATTACCGATGAAGGTACAGCTAGGTTAGTTTATTTCAGTTACTTTCATAGTATTATGTCCTATGGTATTTTGCTTTGGGGAAAGACAGCTGACATCCAGACTATCTTTGTTCTTCAAAAAAGGGCTGTATGCGCAATTTATAAATTAAAGCCACGCGACTCTTTGAGGGAATTATTTAAAGAAATAAATATTTTGACAGTAATATCACAATACATCTATGAAAATCTAATGTATACGCTCAAAAATAGAGATAGCTTTTTGAAAAAGTGTTATGTTCACGATAGAAATACAAGAAACAAGAACAAATTACACATCCCAGCATATAGATTACGAAAAGTAGGGAAATCATTTATGGGCAATTGCGTGCGCTTCTATAATAAGCTTCCATCTGAAGCAACTGAACTCCCTATTCGTAAATTTAAACAGTACATTAAACAAAATCTTATCAGGAAGGCCTTTTACTCCATAGATGATTACAGCAATGATGTTAATGCTTGGCCAGATGTCGCTCCGTTCCGCACTGTCAGTAGTATGTAAGAAATTCAATGTTCTGTTTAGCTTTATAGAAATATTGACATGTATCTAAATAGCATTAAATTTAGATTTAGATAGGCAAAATAACCATATATTAGACACATAAGTGATATTATAAATGTGCTAGTGGTTTCTTTTTCACTTCTTCCACTAGT
Organism: Eupithecia insigniata; assembly: GCA_947859395.1. Lineage (NCBI taxonomy): Eukaryota > Metazoa > Arthropoda > Insecta > Lepidoptera > Geometridae > Eupithecia > Eupithecia insigniata. Next base: position 5,593,822 of record OX402002.1, read on the forward strand.
GGTCAAAAAATTGAAGTGACGAATAACACTTTATTTCTTATTTGATAATAATAACTATGTTTATAGTATAAAATTTGACTTGTCTAAGTGCTTATTTTGTAAGCCTAAAGAAATAAAGTTATTGATTCTGATTCTATTTCACAGATTCTGCAGGAACTGCTTAACAAACTTAGCGTGGAGCATGTTGTATGGGTTCCAGACAAGGCAGGGAGCTACTTCGATGTTATGTTTCCTTTGCCCACGGGGGATCAATGCGAAACTATGCTGCATTGCCTTACACAACTGGGTATTGGGGTCAGATACAAGTCTATAGTGAGGTAGGAAAAAAAGGCTCTTGGATCGACCACTGTTATTTTTCAGTTTCTTAAAACTGCTGAATTAGATTAATATTTCAAAATATTTTCCAATGTTGGTACTTTCAGTGTCCTTCCTTGCAACGTGGTCCATTCTGCGGTTGATAATGACGGCTCGGATGATGAGAATTTACTGTGAGTTTCTGTTTTTGATTCCATTGATGTTATGTAGAAATGATTTAACTTTCTGACACCAAACTAACAATTTTTTCCTTGACTTAGGCATAAGAACGAAGACGAGAGGAAATGGCGTAACTTTGTGGAATCCATCAGATCAAAACTGACAGTGAAACAAGTCGTCGATGGTGTAAGAGGTGGCGGACAACTGTCTTTTGACTATCTTACACTCATAATTACTGCTGAGTAAGTAGAATCCTTCACGTACGAGACATCGCATATTGACAACTTGGAGCGCACGCACCCACGGCGACTTTTTCCAGTGATGCAGCGCGACTGTATCAGTGTTCCCCCGATATGCCTCAGACGGTCGCACGTTTGCATCGCTACAAAAGTCGCCGTGGGCGCGCGCTCTAAGTTGACAATATAGGATGTCTAAGGACCTTATCATACTAGCGGATTGCGAGCGTCCTCAAAGCGGAGCGGGCGTGCAACGAACACGCCTCGCATGCGGAGCGTTTTCGTTGCGCATCCGCAACGATATCACCGCGAATAGCAGCGTGGACGCTCGCAATCCGCTAGTATGATTGATAAGGCACTAAGATTCCGATCTGTTCTGTTTCAGTTCCCTTGCTGCTCTAGGTCTGGTAGAAAACAACGCGTCGAACATAGTAGCAGCTATGTTGGTATCACCACTGATGGGACCCGTAATGTCAATCACATTCGGAACTATAATATCGGACAGGTCCCTCGTCAGAAGTGGGTTCGAGAGTCTCGTCGCTGGAATGTTCTTTTCTCTTGTCTTCGGATTCATCTTTGGCCTTATTTTGGGCACAACCGAGATGCCTTGGGGTTTTGGCGACTGGCCGACTGAAGAGATGAAATCACGGTAAAATCGACTCCGTCAATTTAATTTTAGGACTTAAGAACCGTTCTGATTTCTTGTTTTTGCAGTGGAAATGTAAGGTCCCTCTGGATGGGCGTGCTTTGGGCCCTAACGTCTGGGCCTGGCGTTGCATTAGCGTTGCTTTCAGGCAGTGCTGGTCCTTTGATCGGTATTGCTATATCTGCTTCCTTGCTGCCTCCGGTAGTCAACTGTGTGAGTATTTCTTTACTTTATGTTTCAGATAGCATTGAATTTATAAACTTATCTATAAATCGTGACTTTAGCTAGCAAGTCGGTTCCGAGATGCATACTTACATTAGTTGAATAACACACGCGCACTGCAAGTGATGCTGCATCCACCAATGTACGTAGCTATAAGTTTAAGAAATTGCGCATAATGTGTTCGTTCAGGGTTTATACTGGGCGATGGCGTGCATATGGCTATTGTATCCGGGAGTAAAAATACCACACATCAAGGGCGAGTCCTACACTGGCAATTCATCATACCAGCCGATTTACCACGACTACTTGCCCATTGAGTTTGCAATCAATGGTAAGTACTTTACCTATTTATAAATAGCACACTGACCTACATATTCCGTAAGAGAACCGGAGAGTGAAGAATGAAATGCAAACGAAACGAGCCGAATAAACCAATTCAATATGTTTGGAAAGATAGTGATTGTTGTGATTGGATAAACGGTGGGATAAAAAGAGCTAACAATTTTTTCAAGATAAAATTACAAATGTGTTAGTTACCGAATCTCCTAAGAAAAAAGAAGCGAAAATGAAGTGAAAAAGAGACAGGACTTGATAATTGTGTACCTACCAATCATGAAAATCACGGGAACGCACATAAACAAGAATGTTATTCCAGGTATAGTAAGCTGCTGCCTGACGATAGTAAACGTGATCTGCATATTCATAACAGCTATAATATTCCTCAAGATCAAGGAAGTAGCTGCTCCGTACACGTCCAGCCCAGACCTGAGACGGTTCTGGGAGCAGGACATCAGGGTAGCACGGGAGAGTAACAGAGCTAACTTGCAGAAAGCTGAAGAGGACGAGAGGCATGAGTAAGTTATCCAGATTAGAGCAATCAACAGAAACAGATTAAATCAGAATTAAAGACCTTAATTTTGACTAAGATGCGAATATATGTATATGATACAAGTATCATATGTTATCTTGACTCTATTGAAGATGACCACAAAACCTTGACCTTGAAGACTACTAACATGAAACGATCAGTTTCGTCTCAGTGCTAGATTTAATTCATTCAAAATAAGAGATTTTTTGCTAAAAATAACATATTCCCAAATGGTCCCAAAATACAATTGAATCTAAATTGGTTTGATCTTAGGTTCATAGAAAATAATTTAAGATATGCGTCAAATGCATGTCGTTCCTCTCTCCCCTCCGATAAGTTTTATTCACTGTAGAACACAAAACAAATATTGAATCTCACGCCAACATGAAACGATCAACCTTACCAAGAATGTTATTATACTTTATCCTTGCCCATGGTTTCAGAGCATTATGTCCAAGACTTTGAATACCTACAAGGATACATTATCATGACCTAAATATACTATGTGTGTTTCGGATCTTTTTCTCGTCACAAATATGATACGCTATCTCCCCCCACTATCGAACTAGACTATCAAGTAGGCTACCAAGGTGATAGGATAGCCTAGTTAAACTAACTTACGCAAGTCGTATTTAATAGGTTAGTCATGGATGACCTCAATCAGAACGACAAAGAAATTAAGGATAAACTGGAGTCTGCAATCCAGGAAGCATTGGATGATGAAACGTATAGAAAAGTCAAGAGGATGAGCTACCAAAGCCATAACGCTGATGAGGTATAGTAACCCAAATTATGTCAAGGATCATAAACTTTATTCTGTAAACCAAGACATGGAACTGGCCTGTTGAAAGAAGACCCAAATACAGGGTCATCAAGTAGGTCAACACAACAACCCTTCATTAATATGCCGTCAGATCTACGGGGTATTCGCTACCCAGAGCGGCTGTGCAAGCAGAGTTGCTAGATACAGAGAGCAACAGCAACTGGTAACCCTCTGAAGTCGCATTAGAAGTGTAAACGCTGAAGGGGTTACCAAATGATGTTGCCCTCCGTACTTCTTCTTCTTCTTCCTGCCCTGATCCCACACTAGTCGAGGTCGGAACAACATGTATTTTTCTTCCACTCTCCTCTATCAGCCGTGATCTCTGTACTAACACCTTTCTTAAACATGTCCTCTTTCACACAATCCATCCATCTTTTCTTTGGTCTTCCTCTCCCCTTATTTCAGTCCACATCTAAATTGAACACTTCTCGTCAAATGACCTTCTTCCCTCCGCATAACATGCCCATACCACCCTAACCTGTTACTCCTCATTTTTTCCGTTACATGGCGCCACTTTCAGACTTCCTCTAATGTACTCGTTCCTTATCTTATCCATCCTTGTCACTTCACACATCCATCCATCTCAACATTCGCATCTCCGCTGCATGCACAGTTCGTTCGCTTCCTTTCGTTGCCCAACATTCAGATCCATACAGTACGACAGGTCTAATCATTGTCTTGTATATTTTCCCCTTCAGCTTAAGGGGCATTCACCGATCGCATATAGTGCCTGTGACCTGTCGCCATTTCATCCATCCTGCACTTATTCTGTTGTATGTATGTATGCCCTCCGTACGTACATACATACTAACATATACAGGGTTATTGGTCAATCACTGACACTGAACATGAGTAAACTGCAGGTTCTGCCCATCATCACGAACATGTTTGAGAGGAATTCAAGAATTGTAAAAGAATCGTTCTTTGGAAAGGCTTTATTTGAAAATAAACTTCAAAACAGCTCTGCCCTGAATTAACAGTGGGTGTGACAATGGGAAATTTCGGTCTAGCCACCTACTAAATAAACTTGTGGAGGTTTAAAACGATCCTACACGTAAATCGATCGCACAAGGTCTCATTGAAATTGTAGCGAGTTGCTAAAGTTATAAAATCATCTATAAAAGGAGAAAGTTTAAATAATCTTTGCACACAAGGGTTAGGTACACTTTACTCTTTGTCTCGATATTTTTTACATCTTAGCAACCGCCTACAAAATTCAAGACAAGATATCTTTTACCATGGGCACCGACACGGTTATCCAATGGAACCCACACCACATCACTTACAAACTGAATGAACAAAGATTTGGGTTTCAAATTCACCTAGGTATACAACGATGAAATTCGATCAGCGCCCCAGTTTCCACTCGCCTCGTGATGTGATTATGTAAGTTGCCGAGTCGATTGGAGGCCGACCTTCACACCTTACCCCGTGCTCGATAGTAGATATGTAGATACCACGGTGATAAGAAGTAGCTCCTACTACTATCGAGCACGATTCCGGGTTTTTCCGGGAGCATTCCCATTAGGTACCTACCTATATAAGTAACTTAACAAACACCTGTGAGTCTATGGAAATAATCATTAGGTATAGGTACCTAGAATAAATGAGTTAATAATAGGTTATTAACTCATTTATTCTCAGATCAGAAACAATATACAAATTAAAAAATCACAACCATTATCATATCATAAGATTAAATAAATAATGAGAAATGAACTGAATAATGAGAACCAGAAATATTTCTAGTTAATCTACATACATGCAAAATTACTGAATGGCCGCTTCCCAGCTGCCAGCCAACAACTGCAACTTTGTTTAAGCGCGTGAATTGCGTCGTTTTCGAAATGTTCTACTCTAGCAATAACTTCCGTTAACAACGTAAGAGAATACAATAAACAATTACAGGTGATCAGAACGATTGGATTCCAGCCAAAATCAGCATCATCAAAACGATCTAGCTTGAATGAATCAGGCGCATCTTCCCCTACTCCTGCCAAGCCAAATACCGACGACATCGTCATACTAGATCGGCTCCTAACTTCGCTCCTCGGCATCAAAGACAAGAGAAGATCTTTCACGTCGCACAGAGGGACTCCTAGATCCAGTAATCTGCCTGTCATCACAGAATTGAGACCAGGAAGAAGATCCGAGTCATGGCCGGATAGAATTTACGAAGACTCTGTTGTACGAGGCGTCATCAGTAATCTGAGGGCTAGTGGACGGAATTCACAGTTAGAAGATCCGTTCTTGACACCCAAGTAGATTTAAGTACTTGATAAAAAATATACATATCATCACAGCAAAGGGGCAAGGGGCATCCTTCCCTTTGTTGTGATGCATCAATATATTTATTTAATTGAGTTAAAATTACATACATATATTCGTCGGAATTAAATTCAATATAAACGGTATTATTACAGTCATTTCATTACTTACCTGGCTTCTCCAGCTTTAAAGTTTAATTCTAATGCATTATCCTAGCTTTTAATCAGTGATTGCAGTGTGTAGAATACATAAATAAATAGAAAAATGTTGTAAATAAATTACGCTTTTAATCTTATGTACAAAGGCAACAATAGACATACAACAGATGACATGATTTACAGACTACCTATTTAATTTTATCACAGCTTCTGAGGTAAGAATAATAAGACTTGTACCTTAATCATATAAAAGCTCTCGAGGGCTTCATCTATGGAGCACCTACAGTTCAATTGACATTGTGCTTTAGGACCTTCATAAAGGAAGAACTATTATGCATTGGACTATAGTAGAACAAACAAGATTTTTGATAGTTTTCTCAATATTAACTAATAGAATTTTCCGGTATGCCTGTTAGTGATTTATGCTTGACTCTAGATGTGTAAATATCATATCCTAATGATATGGTATTGTCATAAAGCACCCTATATTTAGTTGGTAAGAAAAAAAAGTTTATAACTTGAGCAGGAGGCCAAACCAACCATTCTGCTTTATAAAGAGTAGAAAACTTATCCCTTACCTCTTTAATGAAGTTTTCATACGGATTATCTTCGAATAATGCAACACTTGCAAAAAAGGTCATAATCATTATTGGTGAAAATATTAATTGGTCCAATATCAGTTTTTTTGAAACCATCTTCAAAGATTTTCCAATAATAAATTTATCTAATGTTTTATACCAGAAGTGGCAGAGTATCCCGATAGTACCACCAGAGAATGCCATATGTTTGGTCCTAGTAGTATCATATTTCTCCTGGTCCTCAAAGTACAGCTCATATCTCTGTTCAATACAGTCACCCAATGAAGATAAGCTGACGGATATAGTGATGTTTGTGAGTAGTAAGTATTTGTCACTGAATGCTACTTTCACTGACTTTCTGAAACCCGTGACTGGTTCTGATGCTCGGATATGTGTTGCTATTTTCCGCCATGTAAATCCCAGTGAACGTGACAACATTTTACATCTGGTTAGCCTGCAAAAAAAAAACATTTTAAGCATTAAACAAAAACAATTCTGAATTTATAAACATTTATTCAGTACAATATATAGTAAATACTGTAAATTGGTATAAAAAGAATACATATTTATTAAAAAATCAAGATATTAATATTACAATATTTATTTATGTTTCTTTGAGTATCTTTTGATGTTTTACTTGAGAAGTGTAAATATCATATCCCAATGATATGCTATTATCATAAACAACCCTATACTTTGTTGGCAGAAAGTAGAAGTTGATTATTTGAGCTGGCGGCCATACCACCCACTCCGCTTTATAGAGAGTCCAGAACTTGTCACTAACTTCATCTGTGAAACATTGTATGGGATTCTCTTCAAATATAGCTACAGTTCCAAAAAAGGATAAGATGATTACTGGTGAACAAATGAACTGATCCAAAAACAGCTTTTTTAAAACCATGTCGAAGGTGCGTCCAACAATAATTTGGTCCAGAATTTTGTACCAGTTGTGGCATATGATGCCAGCAGTACATCCTGACAAGCCCATATGAGCAGTACGAGGATAATCAAATTTATCTATTTCTCCTTGAGATTTTTCATAAGTTTGTTCAATTAGATCACCACATATTGAAATCCCTATAGACAATAATACATTGGTGTAAAATAGATTCTTCCGACTGAATGCATCATCCACCGCTTGCTTGTAACTCCCATACGCTTTTGAAAAGAACCTTCTTACAGTCATAACATTTTCAGATATATCATCTAGAACAAAATTATATAATTTATTAGGGTGTGAGTTTAATGGTTTGAAATTAGATTTATTACGCTTAGCAATCTTTAAACAGGTATACAAACACGCCCCTGTTTTTTTTTTTTCAATTCTCGTAGGTAAATTGTGTTTGTCTTGGTCAGGGATGAGGTAAGATATATATATAGAAATATAGAATTTTCCCTCGTCCCTGGTCTTGGTGTTAATGATAAGGTTTTTTCTACTTTCCGCCAACCAAAATCAAGGATTTTACTGAAGTTTTGAGTATCATGCATGTTGTAGGTATTATCTCATAAATCAAGGTGAATCTTTACATTTACTTACAATAGGTACCTAATTGTGAGTGGAAAAATTTTCTTCATCAACAAACAATCCAAATAAATGTATTTCACTCGTACTTATTTTCGTCGTGGATTGTTGTGGTGCAATGAGTTTGAAGCGAAATCTTTAATTACACCTTCGAGAAGTCATTTTGCTAATTCCCGAAGGTGTATAACGTAAATAAACTATTAGCCATGTCCTCCTTCCTGCCTACTGTGCCTACTGTGCAGTGTTGCCGGTAGTCAAACACAAAAAGGTCCGAATATGACAAAAAGCTCCGTTTTTGCATTTTGTTCAAAAATATTCAATAGCGGGGATATTACGTCTTTCTTATGAATTTTACTGTATGCTGCTTTATCTATGAGAACTTCAATAAATTTCGCTTATTTATCTTATTTTTAAATAGGTACATTTAACTTCAAAGATATCGATAGGATAACCTGAAAATCGAGAGACAAGGTATATTTAAAGGACTGAGATAAAGAAACGTTAGTTTTGTGACTAGGTATTAGAAATATCATTGAATTGTACCTCCCCGCAGAATTGCCAATTTTCATATTCCCATACTCAAATACAATATGCACTACACATGGAGACGAAGCATTCATCTTAATGAGAGTGAAGGAAAAAGTCCTTAAAATCCAAAAGTTGAAGTCTGTTGACTTTTTCTATATTCACAATCAAATCAAAATGATTAGTGCTGACCTGAATTAACAGTTAAAATAAGTAAACGAAAAAAAGATTTATTTTACTTAAATAGTCGTAGTATTGAACTTCGCATACATATAAAAAACAAAATTAGTTAAATTTGTTATTTTTATAAATTTTTGCTTGATATATCAATCATCATAATCATAATTAAATTCCTCCATCATTGATACCTATAAAATAAAGGGCAAATATTTTCTATTTTTACGTTGTACCTACGTAAGTACTGGACGTTGTACTGAAAGTTGTACTAGGTAAGGTAGGTCCTTCTTAGATAAATAGAAAGGTAGTAAACTCGGACACATAAGCTAAGTAGCTACCTAAATATTTATTGTTACAAACTTGCGAGAGACGTTAAGGTCAATTTCAACAATTTAGGTACCTATTTGGATAGGCGTTTTGGTCCGAAAAGGTCCGCAAATACTCATGGTCCGCAAAAGATCCGCAGAGGCAGAAAAAAGTCCGAAACGGACCGAAATGGTCCGCACCGGCAACGCTGCTACTGTGCACGCATGCTGTCTTCTTTTTAGTTAGAATTATTATTATAACCTAACTTCAACACATTTTTTTTTTGTAACAACAGCCTGTTCATTTTATAAATGAACAGGCCCATGGAACAGACGAGATCCTTATTAGCCTTGTCTTACGTTAGTTTTATTTTCTTTAGTTTTGTGCTTGTTGTTTGGTTTTGTGTAAGATACGTACTCTCAAAATTAAAATAAGTTTAAGATCGGTTCATAACTTCATATCATACATAGAGTAGGTTTATTTTATGGTCTGTTTAGTTTTGCCAGATCCGTTGTGTGCGTTACCCCAGCAGAAAAGTTTATTTTTTTTTCACTTTATTTATTTATTTATTTAGTACTACCAACAGAGGATACACTTAAAGCACAAAAAAAGAACACTTAAGGTATCACCAAATGTGACCCCCCAATTACAGGTAGTTACAGCTAACATATAGAATTAGATTGGGTTGACAAGGCAAAACACTACAAACTAATAATAATAAGGATATTAAAAATAACCAATTATACAGAGGACGAGAGGAGAACACTTAAACAAACACGAACAATTCTGAATAAAAAAATAAAACGGGTAGGTATATGGTTTATAGCTAATACAAAAATTAGGTAGATAGGGGGGTGAAAACCTGTAAAACACAGCTAACATACATAGAGAAAGAGAAGAGAATAGTTAATACGGTTAGGTTCACTCACATGAAAATTTTCTAAGAAAAACTATATTATAGAACTACATTCTTGTAGGGCTAAACTTAGTTTTTTCTTATACTTGCATAAAGTGCAACCTTTCCTTTTATTTTTTATGAATGTCCAAAAGAATTTTGGGTTCTTATTATTGAATAAGAACCCAAAATTCTTTTGGACATTCATAAAAAATAAAAGGAAAGGTTGCACTCAGTACCCTCCACAAATGAAACTTTCTAATAAAATTGCTTACAATGGTGTAGACGTTTGTAACCTGTTGCTGCATTGGCATTCTCTATATGTATTACATAGTTTTTATAGCATGTCTTATGTGCTATAGCACATAGGCCACGCAGCTCATCACAAATTACTTTATCAAGAGGGTTACCAAATTTTTTAAATTTTACATGATACTTGTGTTTTTCTTTCATCATTCTTTTTCATCACAAGAGTACCATAAAAGTTGTTTATTGACCTTATTTTTCTTAAGTGGGATTTCTGCTTTGATTATGTCCCTAATCTACTATATAAAAATAAGTCGGGTTTTCCTTCCTGACGCTATAACTCCAGAACGCACGAACCGATTTCCACGGTTTTGCATTCGTTGGAAAGGTCTCGGGCTCCGTGAGGTTTATAGCAAAGAAAATTCAGGAAAAATTTCAACAGAAAAGCGGGATTTTAAGTAGATGGCGCCGATGCGTGATAGCCAATCTGGTGGCGACACGGAGTTCGCCGGGTTTGCGAGTGATCTGATAGAATTTGTTTACCATGTCATTAAAGGATAGGCAACTAGATAATTTATCGTCCCAGTTGGTCGAATTAAGTAATTCTACAATCTTCTCATAATCAGCATGGTAGAAATCAGGCCTGGAAGTATGCAGAGGGGGTAGGAGTTCATTGTTTAAAATAGTACAGTAAAAATCTATTGCAGGGTGACTGTCTTCATAAACTAGGTTGGTGTTTGATCGAGTAGGTTTCTGTAATGATATGTTACTTAAAATTAAATCAAGAATTCAGTCAGTACTGTTTCGAATTCCATTGAATTGTGCTAAATCTAGAAGTGAAATGAATTCTAAAAAAGTTGCAATTTCGATAAATTTGTCATATTGACTGATTCTAAAAGCTCTTTGCAACATTTGGCTCGATGTACCTCTCATGTGAGAGGAATACCGATTGCCTACCAGATATTGGAATCAATTCTAACGCTGAAATCTCATAATAAAAAGGTGTGTCTCCAATGGATTCCCTCTCACATCCAATTGAAAGAAAATGATGAGGTGGATATACTTGCAAAGCAGGCGATCAGGGATGGAATTCCGGTGAACCAGTTACCTCTTTTTTCAGACTTTATAATTTTAGTAAAAAATCAGTGTTCAGATGTTTGGCAAGAATACTTTGACGAGAGATCTCGGGAGAAGGGAATCTGGTACAGAACTATCCAACCTTTGATACCTCGACGCCCATGGATGGATACCACCTTACATAAAAGAAATTCTTTGAAATCTATACTTAGATTGCGCTCCGGACATATCCCTTCGAACAAATTTGCTTTTCTCATGAAAAAAGTCACCTCGCCAAATTGTGATGAGTGTGGTGTTATCGAGGACATTCAGCATATCTTAGTGGAATGTGTCCGGAATGCAACATTCAGATCCACTTGCTTCGATAAAAATCATGTAATGGATGTAGGATATGTGAATGGCCTATTATCCGACCCTTCTTGTCTAGATATTGTGCTCTTGAGTTTAGTTAAACAATATGTATGATTTTGTTTTAATTTGTTAATGTTTCTGTGTATTTTGTTTCGTGTTTATACGGGTGATGTTATCGCTAAGCGATAAAGCCCTCAAATACATGGAAGAAAAAAAAAAGTTGTATTTAAATCTGAATTGGGGCATTGTGGTATAGTATATGAAGCAGACTCGTTCGCATATATCGAATTAATATTGAAAAGATTAAAGTCTCCAAGAATCAATATGTTACTATTTTTGCTAAGAATTCTGCTAGCACTGTTAGTGAAAGTTTCTAGAACATTTGAATGTAGAGGGGATGGTAAGTATACTCCACAAATATTTATAGTTTCTGTAATACTACCTGCCTTAGTTTCAATACTGACCCATAAGTCTTCACAGTCACTCTCCAGATCGGGCAATCTATAAGAGATGATTTTCTTAGATACAGCAATGAGGACACCTCCACCATCCTTCCTGAGACAGAACCTACTAGTACTACGGTCACGCCTGTAGACCACATACCTATCATCAAACAACTCTGCATCATAGACACCATCATTAAGCCATGTTTCTGTTAAAACAATTACATCATAATCATTAATTACTAAGTTCTGGTAAAAGTCATGTGTTTTAGTCTTTAGACCTCTGGTATTCTGGTAATATATATGTAAGGAAGATATGTTCATAAGAAGACTCTAAGTTAAATTAAAATAATAAAAAAAAATTAAGTTAATAATATAATATAAAATAATCTACCACTAAAGTTGAAAGCAGAATATCTGCAATAATTTTTATGTGCGGGTACTCCTCCGTCCGGCTCCTTGCATTGATTTAGTTGAAAGCCACTAAAATCTTAATATTTCACATAAACAGGGGGTTTTAGGGCTGGGAGGGAGTTAACATATTCGGACGAATGAACTCATACAAGTTGGATAGAACTACACCAAAGGTTAGTTTAATCTCTAATTGTATTTCGTTCATTCGTCCTTCTATATTTGAAAACATATGTAGATTTTGAAAGTTGTGAAATATTAAAACTCATGATAAAATTATATTGATCACCAAACAAAACAAATACTTATTTCTCTCCTCCTTCCTCTTAATCATAACTAAGAAATTTAGTTAATGTTTCATCTACGTCAGTATTTTTAGAATTGACAAATCTCTACGATGAAATCTGGAAAAACCATTTAAATTGCTTTACACGGTTGTGTTACAAAGTTATTCTGTCAATGCTGACCAGCTCTATTCGCGGTCAAAGTGGCGGCGTGTCTGATAAAATAAGCTGAGAGTATAATGTTATTTTTGTATCCAATTTATGAAATTCTTAAGTTGTTACTGGTAAACAGACTAGCTTCATTGTTACTATTTATTTAGTTATGATATCGTCCTTTCAATTTAGGCTTGAAGAGCCTGCTCACGGCAGGTTTCTAAGCGATTTTTATAACATGGGATAACTATGGATATCTCCGATCCATATTTGAGCTGGTCTTGGAAGCGAGGTTTTAAATAGATCTTGTTTGTTTAATTTATTTTGCTTGCCGTAGGCAAATACATTGTCTAATTTTATTTTATTTATTGTCTCTAAGTAGTCTAAGGTGCAGTTACCGACATTAGTATGGTTACTAATTTTATGATTAAATATTCAATTTTAAATTTTCATAGGAGAACCTTTCAGACGAAATTTCTAAATTAAATTATTTATCCCAGATTGAGTTATATATATTTTGGGACTGAGTGAAGTCTATAGAAGCCTTTGAATAGCCGAGTAATACGGTCATCAGAACCTACCCTTGATCAAAGAGTGACCAGAACGAACTGTACAGAGAACCGTTCTGTTAGGAAATAAATAACCATAGGAGTTGACGAATAGAACACATCAATAGCCATGTTATTAAAAAAAAATACTTATCCTCTAATAGCGACATCATACGGCTTAATTGAATTTTCACACATTGAAGCAATGTAGCGAAGACGGTGGCACGCTTTTTTTTTAGTCTTGCCGTCTTGTTATCTTGCCCACAATGAACGTCAGCCCCGGGTGACTGGGGTCTTGGGATTCTTATCGACAATCAGCTGAATTGGGGACCGCAATTGGCGGAAGTTAGCCGTAAAACGTTTGCATCGGCGGCTTCGTTAAAACGGTTACGAAACTTTTTACCGACATCAACCAAAATTGCGCTAGCTCAATCACTCCTGCTCCCCATTCTCGACTACGCCGATGCCAGGTACCCTGATTTAACCCAAGTACAGCTTGATAAGCTTGAGCGGCTGCAAAACTTCTGCATACGCTTCATCTTCGGTCTACGCAAGTATGATCATATCACAGAGTACCGCAATAAGCTAAAATGGCTAGCAATCCGTCTTCGCCGGGACGCTCACTTCCTCTCTATCCTGTATTCCATCCTCTTCATCCCAAATACTCCTCGGTACCTCAAGGAACGGTTCAAGTACCTGCACCAAACCCATACTTTTTGCCTTCGCTCCACTGAAACCCTTTCGCTGCAAACTCACCGCCCCTTCCATGCCTACAGTTCATCCTTCACCGTAAATGACACCAAACTATGGAATGCCTTACCTACCCCGATAAGACAAGCTAAATCTCTCCCTATATTTAAAAATATGGTCTATGTACACTTTCTTAATTCGATTTCAAATAGTTAATATTTTATATATGTTTATGTAAACTCTTTAAACTTAGTAGATATTTATTGACATTTATATATCAGTAGGTAAAAAAAAAAAGGTTTATGTATTTTCTGTATAGTATACATTAGTCTTTAATACGCCACCGTCTATACCTATACAATAATTACGTGTCCATCCAAAGGTTGCCTGGAAGAAATCGCTATTAGCGGTAAGGCCGCCCATCGTGCAACTATTTCTGTGTTTGTGTTTTCCTGTCTTGTTATTCTATCTTGGTGTGCAATAAAGAGTATTTCTATTCTATTCTATTCTATCAGTTACATCAGTTAGTCAATCTTTTAGATTTTCGGCAAAGATCTGCAGGTCTTATAAAATTGCTATAAGTTCCACGTAACATATTTTTCTGATTCTGAGATTGACCACTCCATTGAACACCAACAGTCGCCTGACCACATACCACCCCCTAACCTTTTTTTTTGCTAACATAAGAAAAAACTTCAGGCAAGACGTGTCTTCCCTGATCAGGTTGACTACGTTATCATTGGGTCTCCTTCTCCACAAACAAGGTTAACTTCCTAATAAAAAATCGTTAAGTTTTAAAGACATAATACATCATAGCTGTTTGTGTGACACAGAGCTAGGGTATTTAAATCTCTCCATACATTTAGATTATTTAATCCAATCGCATTGGATTGGAAAAAAGGTAGAACTAAAAATTCTATCAACGAATTCTAGCACTTAAATCGTAAGTACTTTCTAATATCTGGATAATAGAAACCAGAAAATAAATAATTACTTATATGCGTTTTTTAAAACCCAGTCAGACCATGAAGCAATTTTTGCTTTATTTTAATATTGTTCTCGAAACGCTGATTTTAAAAATTTTGGTTGGAATCTGTTTTACCATAAGGTTTTTTGTTTCTTAGTAAGAAAATAACTAATAAGGATGACGAATAACTGTTCCTGACAGGGTTCTTAATGAGAAATGGTTCCGCTCTCAAGAAGACTAGCAACGGTCTCATAATTTAAAATAATATCTGGTTAATTATTGGACTATTTGGTCCATAATTTTGGAAACAGTGTTCGTGAAGACCAACTCTTGACCACGATAATATCAGAGGATCATTCATTTCATTAGTAATGAATTTCCATTCATCGTACAAATTGGACAGATGTCCAGCGGAGCTTAGTGGGTCTAGCGACCGACGCGACGCAAGGCCAGGGGCGGCTGCAAGCGCGGGGCGGCTGCCAGTGCCAGCGCGGGCGGTAGTAGCCGTCTGGGCGGCTGCTGATGCAGCTGTTGAGGTACGTGGCGGCTGGTATCACCTCTGCTCCGGCGTGCCTGGCTGCAGGGAGCGGGTGCCTCTGGTTTAAAGACTTGGCTAGCTTGTCTCTGTAATCACATAATTTATTTATTTATTTTATTTAGATACAACATCAATACAGGTGACTTTTTTTTTTGAGCCCTATGGCGATGCTAATTTAGGTTACATTGTAAATATACATACGTAGGAAATATACATTTAAACATTATATACATGGATAATAATGGATTCTATACGTTGAGAAACATATTAGACGGGCACTTGATCCTTGTGTTCTATTGTAAACAACCTAATAATAACTTCACTTAAGCAAGTAATACGCCTCATCCTTTTGAGAAGCGAATCGGATAAAGCTCCATTTATCCCAGGGTATACGCTACGGCGCGTGCAGTTTCTTGGAACTCAATGTATGTATGTATGTCCAGTAGTTTTCATTATTTTTACACTAGCAATTTGTGTCCAGCGCACAGCTCGATTAACATAGGTATCCATCTTTTTATTCTTTTATGGTGTTTCAATAATAGATTTAAAATATTTTAGTCTTTTCTGCAATATGGGCACCTGCTTACTGTAATAGGTATACCATAATAATCATATACTTATTATATAATTATAAAAGCACAAAAGAAAGCATCCTAAACAGATAGCCATGATATTGTGCAACGCATAAACCTTATCAGGTTTAAGTGGAATGTAAGTAGGTAAGTACATATTTTTCAACGAAGAGAAAATTCCTAGTAGATGGCCACGACATTTTTTCCAAAATTTTATGTTGACCTTTGAGGTTTCGTAGTGTTATGGGTAATTTTCCCATAGGTACAAATATTTCTCAGGCAGAAGTTCATACAACTATGTACATAAATTATTCATATAAAGTGACTTACCTAATTTTATCATAAAAACGAAGGTAACATTCCTTTCAAATGTACACAGTCGTCATAATGTGAAGGAAGCATCCCCGAGAGATGAACACATCACGGTCCTGAAGAATTTTGGTACTAGGTAGGTGTATGTACCATAATCTAATTTTGTCATAAAAAAATACGAAGGTAACATTCCTTCCAAATGTACACAGTCGTAATCATGTGAAGGAACCATCCCCTTGAGATGAACACATCACGCTTCCAAAGCATTTTCGTACCAGGTAGATGTATGTACCATAATCTAATTTTGTCATAAAAACGAAGGTAACATTCCTTTCAAATGTACACAGTCGTTATAATGTAAAGGAAACATCCCCTTGAGATGAACACACCACGTTTCCAAAGCATTTTCGTACCAGGTACCATAATCTGTATGTACCATAACGGTATGTACCATAATCTAATTTTATCATAAAAACGAAGGTAACATTCCTTTCAAATGTACACAGTCGTTATAATGTGAAGGAAACATCCCCTTGAGATGAACACAGCACGGTTCCTGAGCATTCTGGTACTAGTTAGGTGTATGTACCTATTATAATCTGAAGATGACCACATCACGGTTCCTGAGCAATTTTGCATTAGGTTGCCTGGAAGAGATCACTTCTAAGCGATAAAGCCGCCCATTGTACTTGTACTATGTAATATCTCTCTGTATGTAATGGTGTTTTTCTGGTGTACCATAAATAATTTTTGTATTGTATTGTTTTATTAGATAGTTGTATGTACGTACCATGATCTAATTTTCTCATAAAAGAATAACGAAGGTACCATTCCTTTCAAATGTACTCAGTTATATGAAGGAAACATCTCCAAGAGATGCTGACGCTTCTGCGATGATCACGGTTCTTAAACATTGTTGTGAAATGTAGAAAAGAGGTTCTGATGAAGTGTAAATTAGGTGTCATCCTACCTTCATGTTCAGATGGCAGAGAGGTGTAATAATCACCGGTGAGCTGCTACTTTGTGAACAAATACTGTGACGTCTTTTTTCGAGTATTTCCTCCTATTTTTTCATTTTCCGGTGTAAAATAGTCACTGTTCTCATCGTTCTTATCACTGCGACGACGTTTTAGCCTTGCTACGCACTTATTTTGAAGTTTTTACGAATAAACGTGGCGATCGGCGACGCACTAAAACGCGAATGACAATCAATGCAAGCAGCCGGACGAAGGAGTACCCGCACATAAAAATTATTGCAGATATTCTGCTTTCAACTTTAGTGGTAGATTGGCGATACCTAACACGTATACTACATATGTTTTCAAAAATAGAAGGACGAATGAACGAAATACAAATAAATATTACACATCAAAATCATCTTCTAGAATGAAGTGTGTTCCACAAATAATTAGTGCTGTAAATATGCGTCAAGTTAAAAATTTCTGCATGTTCACGTTTTGGAATAAAACGCAAAATTCGTTTCCTGTTGGGGTAACGTTTTTCCAGCAGGAAGATTCTAAACGAATGACACAAGACAAATTTGACTTATATGGGCAGATATTTTATATTTGTGCATAAATGTGGGCCTAAAAATAAAATTTGTGCGTCTAAAGATTTTTGAGATATTCAATTTCCTGCTGGGGTAACGTTTTACAAAAGCTTGTTTCTCGGAAACCATTGAATGTGCATCTCCAAAACATACATACACTAGTAGCTTTTGATTAGTGCTTATTTATGAAATAGTAAAATTTTCAAAAATATGTGCAGTTTTTATGTAATCTTGTTTTTCTTTGATACCTTAAAAAAAATCTAGCTCTATAATGGACAGACATAGAGGTTCATTGTAAACTGTGTTCGGTTTTTGCTGTTATTCTTTGTAACCATAAAAAGTTTCAAGAAGGTTCATACACGCGTTTTTGAATAATATCGACTAAGACGTAACTGATAAGGTCATAACTTTGACGTCAAACTGCAAGAAACCTTTCAACCCAAGATTGTCGGTAATAACAAAAAAATCAGTGCGTTCCATGAAAATTATATCCTGAAAATTTCAGCTCTCTAGGTCTCGTATTGAGCTAGTTGTAAAGGAATGACTGAAATAAGGGTCCACTCCTTAATCACCCTTATTCTACCAGGTAATACGACCAAATTCCAATGACCACTAAAAAGCGACTGTTTCATACATATTGATGACTTTTTTAATTTTGCTACCGAGACGCATTGGGCCCATTGGGCCTTGGTACACTCGAGTACAAAAGTTATGGATAACTTTTGCCAAATAATTTATACGGAATGAAACATTAAAAATAACTTAATGTACCTTTGTACCACAAACCTACCTTTGTTAGGTTAATAGGGTAGGGTGGTAGCCAATGAACCACTAAAAGTTTAGAGAGCTGTAATTTTTTTCCTGTTAGACATTTTAAGTATATTTTTAGCTCATGGCCTAGAAAATTTCAATGATTTTCAAATTGCAGTTGTGTTTTCATTTTTTACCTGATAGATACATGGCAATGAGACTTTAGAAAAAAATGGGAAATGGCTCAATGTGTACCCCTAGGAGTACACAGTGAACTGGGGGGGTGGGTATTCAATGAATCGCGAGGTAAAAAATGAAACTTTGTCCTATCATAATCATACCCATATTTGTACCCAACTAGGCCGCTAGCACGGGCTTTTCATTTCTACTCTACCTAGACTAGAGAAGAAAGTTTCTTGTCTTCATAATCTTTCTCTGGCCCGAATATGCCGTTTCGAGAAACAAGCCCTAGAAAACAGTTTCTACTTAGAGAAGCGTTTTCTATAGCAACGGGAACCAAACCACAGAAAAAATATAAATGCTGTAAAAAGTTCGTTCTTTGCGTTTCATTACCAAGAAAATCAACATAAAACCAGCCGTATCGCTAAAAAGAAAACTGAGCCCGTAAAACGAAACGTTTTTTTATTACACCAGAATGTCACTTTATTGAATTTGTCAATGTCAATTAGAATGTTTTGAAGTGTAATTTCTTTCGTTCAAAGATGTATTTTTCTCTTTTCTTTTAATGGTCGAAAGAAATACCGAAATCTTTTCACAAAATGTTTCGGTGAAATACTGTCTCTGGCAAAGGCGGCAAATGAAGATTATTGAACTCATAGCATATACAATACAGAATAACGGAGATTAATTTAGTGTTGGAGCAAACAAACAAACAAATTATTCTCCGATTTTTTATGTTGCATTTGCTCATAATGGCTGCGGGGCCATTAACTAGACACAAAAACCCCAAAAATCAAAGAGTATTATAATAATATAACTAAACATCCAAATATTGCGAGATGCGAGGGAAGAAAGACCTTGTCTAGGTCTCGAGAGGTGTAGACAATTTTAGAAGAAATGTTTCTATTCTCAAATGTCAAGAAACGAGTAAATTGATCCCCATGTTCGCATAGGTAGACTCATCTCTAGGGTAGAATAGAAAACATCTCTACCGCTTATTCTTCCGAACGCCGCGTTCGCGAACGAAGAAAACTTTCTACTCTCTACACCTAAATGTCATTTTTACGTAATTTTTTTATCTATTCTACCTAGACAAGAAAGCCTGTGCTAGCCCTAATAAACGATTCTACATCATTTAAAAAATTATAGACCGTTTTCAAAGTTTCTAGATCGTTCTGGAATATTATAGAACATTCTAGAACGTTTGAAAGCATTCTAGACGATTACAGACTATCCTACTAATATTATAAATGTGGATGTATAGATGTATGGATATTTGTTACTCTTTCACGCAAAAACTACTTGTTACAGTTTTAATAATAATACCTGTCAGATACCTGTGTTTTGAACTAATATTATACTTATGTCTATCCACAAGAAACACGAGCGGTCTGAGTCACGTGCAGCTGCGACTTGCTTTGCCCGACCCGACCCGAGCCGAGCCGATGGGTCCCGAAGCGAGCCCTCGTGCGACAGCGCGCACGGTCGGACACACACATTCTCACGCGAACCACAGAGCTAGGCGAACGTTACGATTTTGCTTGTCGATATACATTTCCCATTTCATTTTTATTTGTAATTAATTCCCTTTGATTTTGTATGTAAATTCTGTTGTAAGAAATAGTAGTGAAAACATGTCCTAAATTGTAAAAGTAAAGTAAATTAAAAGTTACAGATCTTAACACTGTGTTTCATGTGCAGATCCTGCCATCCTTCAGAGATTATGGTTGAGCGCCATCATATCCTGAACCGAATAGGCTGAAATTTGGTATGGGTATAGTTTGGGACCTGGAATAACATTAGGCTATTTTTTATCCCGATAAAACGCGGGGGAAGGCGCGGGCAGCAGCTAGTCTTATATAATTTTAAGATTCTACATTCTGGAAAAATCTGGAATGTCTGAAATTTCATAGAACATTCTGGAAATAGCTGAAAAATTGCAGAAAATTTATCAATATTATCTTATCATCACGCACTAATGTAATTTACGCCATTCAGCATTGTCCCGAACTTATATGAGTCGTACAATGTGTTAGAAAAGGATAGAAGTATCACATACTACCTACCAACTCCCCCCCCACTTTCACCTAGAACGACCAAACTCCCTTACAAGTGCACACGTAGGGCCTTCTAACACTGCAACCACAAGTGGGTGGAAGGTGGTCATGGGGAAAAGGCTGGATATACAAACGAACACTGTCCTTTTATAATATAACGTATATTGAATTTGTGTTTACAATGGTATTATTGATATTTTACAAAAAGGAGCTATAAAGAGTGCCGGTTCTCATCCTGGTGCACATAAAAAACGTAACATATTAACCAATCAACGTCCACTGCTGGCCTAGGCGTAAACATATACCGGGGTGGAATTTCCATGTGAAGGAATGTCACGAATTAGCGCAAATGTTGGGTTCTCGTCAGTAAACCGCCATCGGGTAATAATATGTACAATAGAATGCAACATTATAGACGCATATTCAAAAATAAAATGGTGTCAGTCCAATGAAGAAAACATTTAAGTTAATATATTGGCCACGCATAAACGAAATAATAACTTTATTTTTAGGTCAACTAAAAAATGTAATCAGAAAAATAATAGGTTACCCGTGACGGTAAAAGGCTGCAGGATCCTAAACAAAGAAAGTTATGATAAAGATTAAGATTTTTACCGTCAAAACTGTGTACAAAAAGATCTTAAACAATAAGTTGGAATTTTGGAAACAACGGTTTGTCCGTCAATTACGGAATTAAAATATTTAACTTAAATAACTCGGATATGTATTGGATATTACCATACTCAAACTAAAATTCATACTATTGCCGCATCTTCTGTTACGGAATTTACATTACTGGTTGATTTGAGATATAGACTCACAGTCAAAACTTAAAATAAAGGTAATCTTCAATAGAATACAAACACTGTTCAATAAGTAAATTGAATAACTTTCTGTTGATTATGGGACCTTTCAGTTATTTTACATCATTTGGCAATTCGTTGTAAATTTTGACAACCATGTTGTAACAATTTCGACTATGTACCTATAGGTAATATTCCGGTTTTTTTTGCAGGTATTGCTAATCGGTCTTTATGCCTAGTGTAAAACTTATATACCTACTCGTTCAAAAGTTTTAAATAAGTCCGTATGTGATTTTACAAATTTAGCCATTTCTAAAATATATAAGCACGGTAAAGCCAGGATCTTATATTTTTTTAATATTGGTGTGCATGGTTCACCCGGAGGCAAATTGCGGACTAATTTGCTGGTCATTTTAAAATAGAGCCGGCACCTATTGGCGAGAATGAGCGTGAGTATCCTGTGCCTACTGATACTGATGTGCTACAGAGCTGTAGTTATACATATATCTACACCTGATGAGATAGCAAAAGCTGTATACAATATGAAAAGGTGAAAGTCCCCGGGACATAATCTAAGCATTGAACATATACCGCATGCAGTATTTATTCTATATTCAACTATAGGGTTATCTCTCTAGGTACTGTTATAGGGAAGGTGTTTGAACGACTATTACAGCCTTTACTGCTGAATAATGTAAGTATTAATGACGCACAGCTTGGCTTCCGGCCCAGTCTCTCAACTGATGCGGCTATTTTCAGCTAAAATATAGTGTTAATTACTATGTTACCCGGGAAACTTCAATCAAAGCTTGTTTCTTGGACCTGAGTCCGGTCTTCAATTTAGTGAACTATAACATTCTCTGGAAGAATCTACTCGACTCAGGAGTCCCGTTGAAAATTATTAATCTTTAGAGATGCTGATACGGAAGCACACGGAAGTCAAACAAATGTTGTGAGATGGGGCGACACATCCAGTGAATATAAACAGGAATGCGGAGTCCAACAAGGAGTGTTAACTTTCCCAGACCTTTTTAACATCTACTTAAATGGTTTAATCGAAGAGCTGAGAGTTACCAGGATAGGCTGCCATGTTGGTGATGTTTGTGTTAACAACTTGAGCTACGCCGATGACATGGTGCTCCACAGCCCTTCAATTAACGGACTTAGGAAACTGTTGTCCATTATGTGAAAATTATGCTCACCTCCATGGATTAAAATTTAACGTCGTCAAAACCGAAATGCTAGTATCGTAATTAGAGCAGGAAAGAGTCCAGAGAGAGTACCAGATGTGTATTTGAAGGGTTCAGTAGTGAAGCAGTTCAAATACCTTGGGACATCATCACTGAAGACCCGAGTGATGACCAAGACATTGAGCGTGAAAGACGGAACCTGTCCATTAGGTGTAACATGCTTGCTCGAAGATTTTCCAGATGCAGTAATGAAGTAAAAATAACGTTATATGGCATGCATTTATACATACAAAGGCATACTGCCTCTGTATGTAATATGCCAGCCTTGGATCAAGTACAAAAGAAAATCGTACAGTACCATAAGGGTGCAATACAATGACGCTTTTTGCACCCTTATGAAGAATCCACGTTTCTGAAGGGCGTCAAGCATATTTGCAGATACACAGGTTCCTGACTTTTTCGCCATAATCAGATCTTGTATTGCGTCATCCTGGGCCAATATTAGACGATCTAACAATAGCATCCTCAGTTTAATGGCAAACAACATCTGTAACCCTATGCACTGAGTGGGAACCGTAAATAAGTATGACGTATTTTAATTTTAATCTAGCTGGCTATAGAGTTGGGAAGAAGATTCTGTTTCAATAAGATACTGGTTTTTTATATGATTTATGACAGTCAATAATGTTGCATTTCTTTTTTCAAGCCTACGATTCTTTTCTCTTAACTGTTTAATGGTCATTAGTCGTCTCAAAGCCACTGATCGAGATTTTGCTAGAGATTCTAATACTCCCACTGCACACATGGGTGTTGTATGAATGTCTTCCGTCTTCACAGCACTATCTTCCATCTTCATCCGTTTTCTAAGAGTAATACATTGAATTTTATCTCTACGCTGAGGTAGTTTTCTTTTCTTCTTTACCTACAACATTAATTTAGAAAATCATAAACCTGACTAAAGAATAATCTATCATAGACCCAAAAAACCATTATTACCCACCTATTACACATATCTACTTATAAAACAAACTAAGTTTAAAATAGGTAACTAAAAAGACAAAAAAACTTGTCATCCATGGATGAAAAACTTATGAAATATAATATGGCGTGTTTTAAAAAACGATAAACCGAATTAAAATTCCCTTACTTTTACACTTATTTTAAGTTTTGCGGGATAAATACTAATCCCCTGGGAATAAAAAAAATATGGGACCCCTTCGGGAACATTTTCTATACAATAGTGAAAGAATTTTCTAGATCGGTCCTTAATTGGCGGAGATATTGCGTAATATACATACAAAAAAAAACTACAGACGAATTGATAACCCCCTTCTTTTGAAGTCGGTTAAAAAGAAAATCCATCCATCAGGGAACGCTTCCGACGTGAATGCAAAATCATATTTTGATAATTACTTATCTACCAAAATTGTTTGCGTTGTCACATGCCGTAAAAATATCGTCCGCTGTCCGCAGTTTAACAACCACCGGTCTGAGTAATGAAATTATAAAAACTTACCGCTTGATAATATACTGGATATCCTTCAAAAATTGTTGGTACTGCATCAGTTTTGAGTTTTTTTATTGACAAACCGGTGACATAACAGGATTCATCAAAATGTTTCGAACAAAGTGAGGAAAATTTTGTAGGCTCCCAGTTATCACGTCTGACAGCTTTGATCCATTCACTTCTTATTTCTGGGCATTTCGGGAACCTAAAAATTCATTATTAAATTTAAAAAAAAAAACATGAAACTAAAATATTATCAATAAAATTAGTTATTCCGCTTTCGACCCAAACCAGTCCAAATCGTAAATCGATCGAAAATCAAATTGTCCCATTTTTTAAAGGCATACATTAGTACTGTCAACCAACACACTTTTCATGTAAGAAGCGGCCTTACTGTTTAAATTGTTAGTAAGATGATCTGTACTGTATTAGATTACTAAGAAGTACCTACCAATTACCAATACGTCCCAAAGCACTAGCAGAGCAGAAGTTCCTTGGATATAATATATTCTTAGTAATCTATGAACCATATAGGAACCCAACACTATGATTGCAATCATACCTATCACAAAGCAGTTTATCAATTCCCAGAACATTCCAAAGTTTAAACATTCTGAACTTTGAGTGCAGAAATTCATGGATATAGGTACTTATGATTTAGTTTACGTCGTGCCTTACAAACGAAGAAGAATGTTTGGATAAAGTAGGATTAGCGGGGTGCAAAGCGAATTACTAAAAATAATGTCTGTTGTCATAGAGTGCTAGAACTTATTTTGTTAGATTACTTACACATTACTCTCATAAGATTAAATAATAAACAGTTCACTTCTTGTTTAAACCGCCATTATTAGCAATTGACTATTGAATTTTGGGTTTTGGTCCCAAAAACCAAAAGAAATCTTAGAAAATCAATGGTGAGACTACGTTTTAGACAACCATGTCTCAAATGGTTCTAAATTGCGTATTCTGGCTTGTCCCTGAACTTTTGCACCCCACTATCATTCACCCTGTATATTCTTGAGCGCTTATGAGTCCATCGATGTATTTAGTAATCAGCATCTCTAAAAAAATATAGTTCAAAACTAAAACCCTTCTATGTAAAAGTCTTCATCAAGCGTTCACTTATTGTCTTTATCATTTTCTTTTGATACTTAGGTACCTAGTTGGAGGCCTTTGTTCCTACTTGTACCCTAGGTATATGGGGAGAAGGTCCACCTCTGACTACCTAATTGTTACTTAGGTAGGTGAATGCTTGTTCAAGACTTTTACGTAGTCAGGTTTTAGTTTTTAACTATATAACCTCACAAAAGTATGAGAAACAGTTTTGGAAAGTACATAAAAAGCCTTTGCAATGATGCCCCACACAAGCATTATATAGGGTGCTAAACTCATAACCCTCCTCCGTCGGTAGTCGGAAAAAACTCAAGGAGAAAGAAGAAAAAGAATCTGTCTTCTTTCGGTGATGATGAATTGATAAAACAACAAAATCAGCAATCATAATCTTATACTGAAGTGCGCGAGCTACAAGCAGCTCGCGGCGGTTGTGTTTTACATTATTAATATCCTAAACTCATAAGATTACATGAACTAGATTGTTAAAATGTTGTTACTACAGATTTCTAGTTATACATCATTACTTTATCATATAAACTGAGGGAAACTTACCTATGAAATGACAAATTCGGCACTTTTTCTCCACCTTTTGTGCTTCTTGATCTACAGAACACAGCACAACAAGTCATTATTCCACTTTTTTTGTGGAAATCGTAATAATTTATTTTATTATTTTTATTTGCAATCGGTGAAAATAAATGTAAAAGCCATATGTAACAGAAGTCAAATATCAATACAAAGAGTCGTCAGTACATATTGTATTCTCTTTGACAAAGAGAATACCGTATCAATGAAATGAGTCAAAGAGAATACAATATTTACATAGATGGACAATGAGAATACCATAGAGAATACAATACTGACGACGGAAATAAAAATTGAGAAATAAGAAGGTAGATTCATTTCCGGTCATATATCTATGTATCACCAAAGTTGTCATGTACCTTTGTCTATCCCTCGGAGTCAAGCTATGAGTAAAAGAGATAGCAGGTGTAGGTATAGCTATACTGCACTGTCAGTGTCAATCGTGTCAGCTTATAAGTGACTAGTTAGTTCAAAGTTGTGTTAAGACTGATGAACTTTATTGAAATTCTAAGAAATTACTGCGTTTTACCTAAAACTTTGTTGAAAAAGTGAAAATATGTCATGTTCTGCTGTGTTCTGTCCTTCAAAAAGCACAAAAGGTGGAGTAAAAGTCCCGGATTTGTCATTAAATGCGTAAGTTTTTCGCTCAGTATAAATACTAAAGTAATGATGTTTATTACTAAAAATCTGTAGTAACAACCTTTTAACAATCTAGTTCATGTGTTCCTATGGGTCTAGGATACAAATAATGTCTAAAACTATGAATAATAAGCAGAGATAAATTAAGCGTCTGTGCTAGTGATGTGCTTACCATCAAATTTAGTTTTCGGGTTATTCCGCATTCGTCCCACTAGTTTCGGCTGAAATTGGCCCGAATCAGGAAAATAACATTGATTGCTGATTTCATTCCTGATTCATCCCATTTCAAGATTTCGTAAAGAAAAATACTATCATTCACACTCTTCTCAAGCATGTAGTATTGATTTATCATTATTGTGTCCGTAGGATTTATTTAATTAGTTTATATAACTCAAAGTACGAGGAAAAAAGAAATACACAAGATAATAACTTTACTAACATGGAATTATTTTCACGCGATTTTTTCCGGAAGTTTTCGTTCCAAAAGTTAAATAATTTGATTTTAGTTAAAATATATTTTTTTTGTAGGTATTTACTTTGTTTATATTTTTCTTTTATTAAGGCACAAACGATACAATATCCTTAAAATTAACAGTATATAAATATCAATGTAAACATTAATCAAAATGCCAATGCCACTAATATAAACATTATTTACAAAAAACAACAACGTTAAATCGACCATGCGGGCACAGCCGCGCGCATTAAGCTATATAATAATATTGTAAAGTGCTATCTTATTTATTGCCCCTATTTTTATAAATTTTGCAAAATTATATTCTTAGTCTTACGAAATGACATCGACACCGATGTAAAATTTTGAGCAAAAACATCATATAAACAATTACAAATTTACGCAAAATAAGTCCTTATAGCTAATCCATTAGACTCCCTGAATGAAGGATGTTTCACACCCGTGACTATAAGTTTCAAGTGTAGCGCTCCAGACTATACACGCAAGAATTGGAAGGATGAGCAAATAATTCAGGTTTTATAGCGGCACTTGCCCAAAATCACCAAGAAACTAAGGCAACGGAAAGCGGAGCGAAAACTAACCCTTTTTTAATATAAAAATATAAATACATAGCTGTGGAGTGGAGCAAAAAAATGTGGAGCCCCCATTAATTTTAATATTTATTTTGATAGTATGTTAATATAGCGGCAAATGCATACATACTGAAAAATGCAAGTGTCTACCTTTTACGAATCATAAAGCCCGATAGATGGACAGACAGACAGGCAGCGGAGGGCTAGTACCAGGGTCCCGTTGGTACCTTTTGTTTACTAAACCCTAAAAAAGTGTGTAGCTTTTCTATAAAATGTGTATAGTTTTCGAAACTCGTTTTCGATTGGTAGAATTATCTACATTGAATTAGTGTGGCATACTCGGTTCGCGATTCCAACACGCACATGGCCAAAATCAGCATCAGCATCAGGTTATGTGTCTAAAAACGGTATCAGCAACAACCCTGGTTGAAAGTACTAAAACGTGCCTATTAAAAATGGGACAAATCAGGAATGAAATCGGCATTCAAGTGTATTCTCCTGATTCGGACCAGTTTGGGCCTAAACCAGTTCTGCACAGCTATTCTTACTCGATCGAAAAGTTTCCGTGACACGAAATCTGACACAAATCCGCGCGAAATTCAAATAATCCGCGCGAATTCAAATATTTTAGCGGTTTTTAATATTTTCTTCGTTCTACAAGGAATAAAACGACCTTAAAAGTAGTTTTTCATAAATCACTGATCATTTTCTATGAACCCATGTTTTAACTAATTTCGATTCGACTCGACTTTTGGAGAAATTAATAATTTATGAGATGTATTACCAAAAATCAACATCATTACCAAAAGCCCCATTAATCGTACTTCATTGGAACATATATTCAAACTATCCCTCTCCTTATATTTTGTCCTCAAATCATAACTATTCCTCTGCCCCTAAGGCTTCCCAGTCTCATTTTAAGACTGTATTTTCTTCTCCCCGTTCTCGAGCCCCTCTTAGCAAGTCCTACGATACAGCTTCTCATGGAGGAATAGTTTCCAACCCCCCCTTCTTCTCTTCCAAATGGTTGTGGTTTAAAGGCCAACCAAGTACTTCCTCACAGTAAGAGTCTAATAGACACCCTCCTCACATTATTAATAAATATTATCACTTCGAACCCTGAAAACTTACCGTCCAACGTTGCCGCTAAATTGACACAATTAGTTTCCCTATCTGGTTTTAATATAAATGTAAATGAAAGTTCGGATGTAAATAAGTTAAAATTGTAAATATCTTCTTTATCTAATCATATTTGTGTTGTTTTTAATCTGTTTATAATTTTATTTTATTTGTGTTTTTAGATAAAATCTGATTGGTGTTTTTCAAATTTACCGCTCATATTATTGTTGTAGCTTGACCTATAGAACTACGAAGCTTGAATTTTGCATTATTGTTGTAATCCCGCCTCCATTCCATGACTAAGAAATTTCCATGAACTGAACACTGGCAGAAAAGTGGCAAACCAGACACATATTGCCAATAACAAAGAAGTCAAGTCAACAACCAAATTTAAAGTAAAATAAAAAGCATTAACAAAGTAATCAATATGCGAAGAAACATAAAATGTATACCTACGTACCTAATCTAAAAGATACTATTTACATAAATTTTACCAAGTTTACAATAACTACCGGTAGATTGAGGATTGTCAAAGACAAAGATTTGGTCAAAAAGAATATGTAGACTGTAGACGCAGTAGCCAAGGAATTGTATCCTAACGTAACTGGAAGGTTCACTGATACAAAAACCGCGGTCTGAAAGAGACTGAATACTAAGGAGGTGTGTCTCTTTCTATAAGGACGACCATAATTTATGAATGAAACAGGACAAGGGAATATACATGATTATTTTTTATTGCTTATATTCTTTTTAAGTATCCTTTTAAACAAGATTTTTTTTAAATAGCATACATACCTTTTTTACTATAAAGTTAGATATTGAAAATTCGTTTAGTCAGAAACAATTAAAAACGTCCCCATCTTGGAACCATCACGTGTGACGTAAACAGGCTGTTTCTTTTGAATGAGAAAAGAGCTCTGAGATATGAAACTTTTTTGAAATGACAGAAAATGTTCGGCGGGGCAACCGGCTGAAGTCACACTGCACTGTCATGCTTTTTGAAATTGCGTTTATTTTAGACTAAAAATACTGAAGTGGCAATTCAAACAACACATAGCAAAACCATTTTTTTATAAACAGTCAATCATATTACTATTTATTCAGTTAATTAAAATCATAGTAGGTATACAAAATAGAACTAGTATTTACAATTGAAACAATTGAGCTACCTACCTGCAGACTGTTGGAAACAATCTAGAGTTATCTAGCTCAACTGATTCATATGGCAATGCTGATGCATTCATGCAATCAATCATACATGACTAAGCAATATAGCCTTGTGCAATTTGTGGTGTAATGTTGCACGAGGTCCGATATTTTTTACCCGACCCGAAGGACGAAGGTTATGAGTTTGATGCCCTATGTATGTAGCCGATTTTTATGTTCCCACTTAGCGCTGAAAATACTGGTCCGATTTCAACAAATGAGGTGTTGTATGATTCATCTTAATAGCCCGTTGGTTATAGGCTATGTGACGTCAGATAAAATGGGGGTCTTACGAGATAGCTGGGTCTAAGTAAGGGTCGAAAATCTCAATGTTAGTAAATATGCTATATATATATATATATATATCGTTGCAAAGGTATTTGTTTGTACTTTCCGAAACCGTTTTTAAAACTTTTGTGAAGTTAACGATTCTCAAGCTATCAGCAAAAAGGTGTTAAAAATATATTTAAATAAAAAAACTAAAATCCGACTACATAAAAGTCTTAAATAAGCCTTATAATCCTTAAAGTCCTTATAATTTTTTTTTTATACCTAAGTAGTTGGAGGCACCCAACACCACCCATATACGAGGGGTGTAGTATCATAACCCGCTATAAAGCTTTTTGACCAATATTGTGTTAGTACCAAAGATGTAAATCGTTAGATATGCCCTGACACCAAAAACTGTGGCATTGTGTTTGAAGTGTGTAGACGTGCGCGCCGCGCCGGCACCGCGCCGCTGTTTTCTCACGCCGCCGCCGGCGCCATCTCTGTCAGTCGCGTCGGTGCGACGACCAGCAACCAGACCGGAGAATCTGTACAAAACTCTCCAATAAACATATCATTTATCCCTCCAGTACTTAAGAATGTAGTCTCCTTCAAGGTTTTCTGTGATTGCGGTTGCTAGAAGAAGTAGAAATATTCAGCGCACCACTGCTATGTTTCTTAGATAGTTTTTATAAAACAGATTATCTATACAGTCTGGTCGCTGGTCGGCGCGCTGACTGATCGACTACACATGGGGTAGCGACGGCGTGGCAGTGGATAGTCTCGAAAAAACGCTCGCTCCTTTCGCTGTAATTTTATTACTGTGTACCTTAAACAAAATACCGACCTATCAAATGAAAGCGTTTGTAGCCTAGATCGAGCTGTAATTTTTTTGTTTTGAAATATTAATTCGTACATAGCTTTCTACAACAAACTTAGCGAACCTCTTTGACCGTTCATCCAGGAGAAAGCAAAAAACAATAAGAATCCCATTTTTGAATGGTTTATTGATTTTTTATTATTTTTGCGCCTTACGTCTTGCAATGGCAATTTCAAACCGTCATAATATGTAGCTCCGGAACAGTAAATTTATTGTAAACTATGAGGATAACATGATCACTCTGATCAAACCCTGTTTAATGAATAAAGATATAAAAAAAAACTCGAAACAGTTACGGTTAGGGGCTAACTACTATATAATTTTAAATACCTACATAAGAGACAAAAAATCAAAGCACGCCGGCGGGCGCGGCGGCACCGCCACGCTGACCGTGGAGGTCGGCGCGCCGCCGCCGGCAAATTTAAGGTCGGGTCGCACGTCTAAGTCTGTGTACCACAGATTAGCTGGTAGTTTTACTTTGTTTATAGTCCGGTCGCAACGCTACAGCAGCGGAAGGAAAAATAATAGTTATTTAATTATATCGCAATCCTAAGAGTGAAATGTTACGCCTTTGGATTTATTTGTATTTTAACAATTTATTGTTGCATTTGCGAAATGCACGCGATGGCATTTTGGAATACTTTTCAACAAAAAATGCCAAAGTTAAACAGGTCCAGCTAGCACCGTGTTTAGATGTACACTGATTCCAAATGAGTGAGCGAACTCATTTCGCGTGGCACACAAAACGGCGCGGTGTCACTACGGTAAGGGCCTATCTAACGATTTACATCTTTGGTTAGTACCATCAATCAAAAGTTCTTAAAAATTGCTTTGAAATGGTTGGCTGCTTTTCTATCAAAACCCACTAAAACACAGAGAAATTCGCTGGTAAAGAACGATGTTAGGATCAAAAGTCACTATAATAGCGTAGGTCAGTTTCAAAATCCTCTATAACACAATAGACCAATCACAGCACCGGATTTGCGTCGCCTCATCGAGAAAATAGTATGGCGGTTGTGACTTTCTATGTACAACAAGTGTTCGGATTTTTAATAAATTTAATGCAATAACATGGAAGGATTAGCCCAGTTTGTGCAAAAATCAGATCCGAAGCATTCGGGGAAGAGGCCACGCGATCCGTCATCATGGAAACGTGAAGTGGAGCGCAAGAAACGGTGAGTGAAAATTGAACAAAAATCTCTTGGAAAGTTAGAAAGAAAAGTTTTATGCAAGATGTACCTAGTAAAGTTTTCAGCCAGTTACGTACGTAGGTACTTTCAGCTTCGTAGGTAAAGCTGAAAGATGTTTTTGACCTCCTTCAAAAATAGTTTGGAAAGGAATGGGTTTTTTGCAGTATTACAAAGATTTGGAAGCGAATGTGAGTAATGATCATGAAAGGCCGATCGCTGAAGATAATGATCATCAAGATGAAGACTGCAACAATTTGTGTTTGGCTTTAGAGAAGTTCCATTACATATTTGAAACATACCTACCTAACCATCTAAGCAGGAATTCATTATACCTAAGTGAAACTCGTGTTTAATACATTTTGAATAAAAACTATAAAAATACTTCATATCTTTTTATTTTATGTATGTACGCAGGTAAATAATAAATTTTAGGTAAAATATCTTTGCTAGTTAACATAAGTACCTACCTACCTATTTTTCTTCCTTCACGTGTCAATGACACAATAATTAAAATATATAGTATTATTATTGAAAACATAGTAATCAAATACAATACACCTAGTAATAAAATAATATCCTACCTCCGACCCCTATTTTAAAAATTACGTCGCATAACGCCATCCATCCACCATTTTATTGTTGGTTTTGGTTGGTTGCAAAACCCGCCAAAATATGACTGTTCATTTTCAAAACCCGCCATTATGCAAGATTAGTTTCAAAATCCTCTAAAACGAATTTTAATTTGCTTATAATTCAGTATTTTCTCTATGATTTCTGTTGGTAAAGCTAAGATTAGTGGCGCCATGCCCGGGACTAATCGGCAAGACCAAAAACTATGAATTACGATTCATTGGTCAAGATTTAACAGTTATTTCTAATCTGTGAAAATTTTGAGAAAGTTATTATAGTGGTTTTTGATACTACACCCCTCTACTAGGCCTTTATTCCTACTTGTGGTATTACCACAAGTATAAAGGCCTCCGACTACCTAAGTATCAAAAAAATATATAAGGACAATAGGTTAACGTAAAATACAGTAGAATAATCAGAAAATTTAAAGTTTTGGTGTATTTACGTGTGAAAAGTGATGCTTTAGGCTTTGCTGTAGGTATCTCTTAGTCAATAAATCACACAAAAGTACGTCGTAGCAAGCACGCGCAACACAAACGCTAATTAGGCTTGAGGCGTATTTATCGTCACTGATAAAAGTCACAGGTATAGAAAATTGGCGGTATTTCACAGTGACAGAAACTAAATATATCTGTGACTGTTTCACAGGCAGTGCCAGTGTCACGAGTGCGCGATATTATATCGTTGTTATTTTATTAGGTACCTACGCAATTAATCGATTCAGCTAGATAGTATCGCTTCTATATTATTCTCTCTTTGATAGTATCACTAAGTCAGAATGAGACACACCTAGTATTTTATACTTGGAAATTTGAAATATGTACCACACACATACAATTCAAGAGGAATTTTCGTTACGTGGCGGTACTATTGCTGCAATAAATATATTATTCAATCAGTAAAACAATGAATTTGTACGTGATTGGTAGAAATACTAGCTAGTATTTTGTCATTGGTATTTGTCACAGATATTTTGAAGTCACAGTAACGTAAGTCACAGGTATCGGATTTTGCCTAGTATAACCCAAGACTAACGCTGATGCGATCGTGACTGAGGTGGGTGAACCTAGTGTAACCTAGTTTTAGCCTTCCACTTTCAAAGAGTTAGTGCCCTATCTCCCCTTTTTAGTTTCATCAATGTATCATGCTAGCGAATATGTGAAAGGGACACAGCGTCTGAAAAGTGAGTCTCTCTCGAGACCGTATTTCCTTAAATCTAAATTGAATTAAAAAATAACCTTTTCTAGTTGTAATAAGGTTCAAAATCCTTTTTGCATTAAATGTCGAGTGAACTTTCCAGTTACGTTAGTATATTATTGGCAGTAGCATTCTGCTAGGGCCCTCGAGCAAGGGTGTCGTCATAGAGATATAGACCCACCTTTTGTCTATGCTGCTATGGTTTGGTCATAGAGTAGGTTTGATCGTCCAAGGCACGAGGTGACACTGACTACCTCTGAAAACTGACATCAAACGCGTGTCGAGTGACGTCATTAGGGTTGTCTTTGAGAACATGGACATTCTAATACGAGCTGTAGATCGCGGATTAGTAGTTTAGCGGTTTTATGGAGGTTTTCGGTGATTTTTCAGGAGGATTAGGGCTCCACTGATCCTGGGAGTCTTCAAATACAATACTAGGAGCATAGATAAAGTAAAATGTAGATGAGTAGCATGCGTGGACCCGACCATGCATGCTACTCATCTATATTGAGAGACGAGATATTTACGTACCCCCACTTTAGCTCCCTTATTTAATGATGTCTCATAGACGTAAATAATTTGCCAACTAGTATAGCTAGTATATAGCTAACCATACAAAATCTAACCAGAAATTATAAAACAAGACTAATACGGGTTGCAGACCAAGAGCTAAGCTAAGTTAGTTTATCTTAGCTCGCATAGCTGACGCAGTTTTCCATACTTGTGTGCAGCTAAGTTAGTTGTGTATGCCGTGCCTCAGCTACACGAGCTAAGCTAAGCCCCTCCCGCTTTCCCCGCACACCCTTTGCACATCCTTTGCCAGTGCTGTCCCAGTGTTCTTTGTCGTACGCACGGTCGTTTAGTAGCGATTATGGAGCAATTTAAGTTCTAAACTCTCTACTTGTGTGCCGAGATTGAATGTGTTGACATATCAAAGATCTGGAACGTCTTTTTCTTAAATAATAATAAGTCAGTATTAATCTTCTTTTTCTATGTGTAACGTATTCATCATCGGAATTTTCTTCATCGATTATATTCATGGCGAGCGACGTCCGTCTAATTGAACTACGCAATACTGACTGAGCTTTGGCTTATCTGTTGGTGTGCACGCTATTTATTTCTAGCTTAGCTTAGCCTAGCTTGCTTGGCATAGCTTAGTTTAGCCTTGGCATAGCTTAGTTTTCGGTCTGCAACCGGCTTAAATAATGATCCTGAAAAAAATACTTGTTCTATTAAAGGAGACGCACCATTTTGCAAATTTAAATTAAATTTAAAATTAAAAATATCTTGGTCTGCGATGTCTCTCACACTAGGTAGGAATAGGTCCTGCCTATCTTATATCCATTCGATAGTAGATGATAATAGGATGTACGAACGGTCTATGAGATCATGAGACGCATAGTGTAAGTTAAGTCGCAACTGATATTCCATTTGAATCTAAATTAAACAATATTAAAAAAACAATTGACAAAAATATCATTTACTTGTAATACGAAATACCGTGTTCCCTTAAGTTTCATGTCTCTGATCGTCTTTTACACCGAAATACCGCACAATTCACCATTTTCATTGAGCACTACGTCGCGACACGAAACGACAGCTAATGCACAAACTACACAGAGCTAATGACCGCGCTGAAGTAGTTTTATATTATTATTAATTAGTTTTGAAATTTATAGGAAATATGATAACGAAAGACGAGGCAGGCCTTAGTGGCTTTAGCCTAATTTGCCCAATAGGACAAATGAAAAAAAAAACAGCTATGACTCTTGAATCCAATTTTGTTTTGATTGCCACAGTTTTCAAAGAGAATACAATACTGACATTGTATTCTCTTTGTTGATTGCTTGACTGGTCTGGTCTAGGACCAAGAATTTTATGGACTCCGCCGTTCAGTTTTACGCATGTCCGTTTTTATTAGTGTGCAGTTGCAGATTTGTAATAGTGTGCATGACAAGGGACTTGACTTTGCTGCCGAGCCGAACTGGCTTCGGCCCAGACTGGTCCGAATCAGGAAAATACACTTGAATGACGATTTCATTCCTGATTCGTCCCATATTTAACAGGCACGTTTAAGTGACACATAACCTGATTCTGATTTTGGTCATGTGCGTGGAATGGCGAACCGAGTATGCCACACAAACATTCAATGTAGATGATTCTGATTCTACCAATCGAAAACGGGTTTCGAAAACTATACACATTTCATAGAAAAGCTACACTTTTTTTAGGGTTCAGTAAACAAAAGGTACCAACGGGACCCTAGTACTAGCCCTCCGCTGTCTTTCTGTCTGTCCATCTATAGAGCTTTATTGTATCTCATGATTCATAAAAGGTAGACACTTACATTTTTCAGTATGTATTTCATTTGCCGCTATAATAACCTACTATCAAAATAAATATTAAAATTAATGGGGGCTCCACAAAAAAACATGTTTTTTGGCCATTTTTTTGCTCCACTCACGCGATGAATATCTAAAAAAGGGTTAGTGTTCGCTCCGCTTCCCGTTGTCTTAGTTTCTTGGCGATTTTGGGCAAGTGCCGCTATAAATCCAGAATTTTTGTGCTCACCCTTCCAATTCTTGCGTGTATAGTCTGGAGCGCTAATTGACACTTGGAACTTATAGTCACGGGTGTGAAACATCCCTCATTTAGGGAGTCTAATGGATTAGCTGTAAGGACTTATTTTGCGTAAATTTGTAATTGTTTATATGTTGTTTTTGCTCAAAATTTTACATCGGTGTCGTTGTCATTTTGTAAGACTAAGACTATAATTTTGCAAAATTTATAAAAAATAGGGGCAATAAATAAGCTAACACATTACAATGTTATTATATAGCTAAATGCGCGTGGCTTTGCCCGCATGGTTGATTTAACGTTGTTGTTTTTTTGTAAATAATGTTTATATTAGTGGCATTGGCATTTTGATTGATGTATACATAGATATATATTTACTGTTAATTTTAAGGATATTGTATCGTTTGTGCCTTAATAAAAGAAAAATATAAACAAAGTAAATACCTATGAATTTTTTTTATTTTCACTTAAATCAAATTACCTAACTTTTGGAACAATAACTTCCGGAAAAAACCGCGTGAAAATAATTCCAGGTTATTAAAGTTATTATCTTGTGTAATTCTTTTTTCCTCGTACTTTGAGTTATATAAACTAGTTAAATAAATCCTACGGAAACAATAATGATAAATCAATACTACATGCTTGAGAAGAGTGTGAAAGGCAGTACTTTTCTGTACGAAATCTTGAAATGGGACGAATCAGGAATGAAATCAGCAATCAATTTTATTTTCCTGATTCGGGCCAGTTTTGGCCGAAACTAGTGGGACGAATGCGGAATAACCCGAAAACTAAATTTGATGGTAAGCACATCACTAGCACAGCCGCTAAATTTATCTTTGCTAATTATTCATGGTTTTGGACATTATTTGTATCCTAGACTCATAGGAACACATGAACTAGATTGTTAAAATCTTGTTACTACAGATTTTAGTAATAAACATAATTACTTTAACATTTATTCTGAGGGAGAAACTTACGCATGTAATAACAAATCCGGGAATTTTACTCCACCTTTTGTCCTTCTTGAAGGAATGTACACAGCGTAAACCGACATATTTTCACTTTTTCAACAAAGTTTTAGGTAAAACGCAGT
The DNA here is from genome assembly GCA_947859395.1 of Eupithecia insigniata. Classification (NCBI taxonomy): domain Eukaryota; kingdom Metazoa; phylum Arthropoda; class Insecta; order Lepidoptera; family Geometridae; genus Eupithecia; species Eupithecia insigniata. The sequence goes on from OX402002.1 coordinate 5,631,691, forward strand.
AATTTCTTAGAATTTGTTAGAATTTCAATAAAGTTCATCAGTCTTACCACAACTTTGAACTAACTAGTCAGTTCCAAGCTGACACGATTGACACCGACAGTGCAGTATAGCTATACGTACATCAGCTATCTTTTTTACTCATAGCTTGACTCCGAGGGATAGACAAAAATACATGACAACTATGGTGATACGTAGATACAAGACCGGAAATGACTTATGCTATCTCTACCTACTTATTTCTCTATGGGTCTGGTGATCACGTCAGTATCAGCGTTGCCGGTGCGGACCATTTTGGTCCGTTTCGGACTTTTTTCTGCCTCTGAGGACCTTTTGCGGACCATGAGTATTTGCGGACCTTTTCGGACCAAAACGCCTATCCAAAGGGCCTCAGTACATCACAGCGATACCTTGAGATTTGAAAAAACATCACCCAGTACTTTTTTATATATAATTTACGTTTATTTATAAGCTATTTTTTTAAGTAGGAAAAACCACTATTTTTTTAAGGACACTACTTTTTCGATTCTTTGGTCTCTTCATCGTTTTGCGGTGAATGAATGGAATGGTGGACTGTAAGATTTTGCAAATTCACGTTTCACTATCGTTTGAAATTTTAATATATTTTATGAGTACTAGGTAGCAAGGAACATAGATAATACATACTAAGTACTAAAGGCAAAACTGACTAAAGGAATTAGGTACATCATACGTGGTTGAATGTTATTGCGTGACTTAGGGAGATAATATAGGTAAGTGGATAGATCTAGTTTATATAGAATATCATTGGATAGATCCTAGTGTTTTATTTATTATTTCTTTCAGCATTTATTAAACCATTTTTAACAGCATGTGCACGTACGAAAGAACCTCAACTTACCTTCATACATTATACTGGGTACTTACTAGGGCATGTAAATACCGGGTTCGGTTAACCGGTTAAACCGTTTTTTCACTTTTTTTAACATACAAAATAAAACCATAAAATTTTAATAAAATGAACTTATTAATTTGATATGCAATCACCAATCAAATTAACAAAACAAAAATATACACTGTTGCTCAAATAAGGTTATAAAAATTAACGATATAGTGGTAAGAGGCCCGACGGCATTACTTTAGTCCCTTGGGAGCTGGGGAGGCCTATTGTGTGGGACGCTACATGTGTCGACACACTTGCGCCTTCCCATCTTTCAAGGACATCTGTGAGGGCTGGTTCGGCGGCAGATTTGGCCGAGGATCTCAAGAGGCGCAAATATGCAGGTCTCGACAGAGCCTACGCATTTGCTCCCCTTGGAGTCGAGACCCTAGGTCCGTGGAGTACCGAGGCTCTCCGGGTTTTCAAAAAATTATCTGAGCGCCTGGTCGAAACGACGCGTGACCCGAGAGCTGGTGAGTATCTGGCACAGCGCATTAGCATTGCCATACAGCGGGGCAATGCAGCCAGCGTCTTGGAGACGCTTCCGACTGGTATTGATATGGACCAGTTGAGCTATCTGTAGATTTGTTTGCAACAGTCTGCAGTTAGCTCAATTGTTTCAATTGTAAATACTAGTTTAGTTTCTTTATATTATTTGATTGTTATTTTCTTTGTCAATAAAATTTTTACCAACAATATAGTTATTTGAAAACATTATGTTATGATAGATAAGTGATAAAAGTTACAAAATGAAATTATTTTTTGATTTGGTAGTATTAAAACTCTCACTTACTCAAATAAAGCTATAAAAATCAACAAAATAGATATCTTAAAACTTTACAATAAATCAGTCTTAAAAACTATTAAGTTTTATTCCCTTTCTTATTTGGTATTAATAAAACTGCCTGTTTCTCTCTTACTTAAATAGAGTTTACGTTAGTGTACGTCCGTTCATCCGCGGGCTACGTCTCATGAACTATAAAATGTAGACAACTGAAATATTGACAGGATGTGTATTGCCGCGATTAAAAAATATATATAAAAAAAAAATTACATAACAGGCGTTAGACTCCTAACGCCCATACCAATCACCATAGTTACTCGACGACGTCGTTGGGCGAGATCAGTACTTGTACGAGTACTTTTTCGAATAATGAAACCGTTTTTTAAAGGTTCCTTTTGCGAAATAGTTATGTGAGATGGTACGGAACCCTCCGTGTGCGGGTCGTTTCGCACTAATCGCAATAATAAAAAAATAAAACGTTTATTAATTCAGACAATTACATCTATAGTTATCAAATCTTAGAAAGTTTATAATGCACACATGCAAGGAAAAATATCATAGAATTAATTTAATTTATATAATAAAATTGTTTAGCATAAGGGTTCATTAGACTTGATATCCAGTGCCTTTGCAGGCCACTGCAATGTCTGTCTGCCAGAACCCTTAGCAAACTATTGGTGCTGCCCAGTATCCTGTGTCTGACGGATATTATTTTAATGCTTGACATATTTTTCATGGCTTTGATACTATTAAATGACTTTGTACATGCGCAGGATATCTTGAAGAAGGCGTTACAAACCAAAGTGACAAAAAATCCCGATTTCTTTATTCAGTTGATAAATTAAATAAATGCGGTAGTCACTAACTGCTAAATAAATATGTATCACTTAATTGCATCCTAAATTTGGTTTCATAATTGCACAGACTGTGGTCCGAAAGAGGGTGACTTTGATTTTTATTATAAGCTTTTCATTTGTGATTCGGCTACTTTAATGGCTTGTAATGGCTTGTGTTGTAAGTAGCTTCAAAGGCAACCAGTCGCCTTTCAGATTTTTTCATCGCCGATTCTAATCGTGAGTAGCCTTAGTGGCGATAAATCATCTACGTGGGCTACACTGTTTGCCAGTTCAAACGAACAGTTCGACCGCTTACCGTAGTACACCACAGCGAGCGACGGTGGCGCCTAATGCACCTATGCAACGCCACCGTTGCTATCTTGTTTTACTCAGTTAATAATAATAGCTTATTTGCATGATGACAACATTCAGTAACGACTTTTTATGCGGTCCAAAGTTTTCCGAGGTGTTTGTTTGAAATTTTGTATAGATAACGCATAAAATGTTGTAAAATAATTAGGTGGATAAGATATTGTTATGGTCGTTTTAAATAAAGTCTGCAAGGCGTAGTAGTTTGAAATAAATTTGTCATTTATTACTGAAAAAAAACCGGTGAAAAACCGCCATAATATCAGTCTGTTAATCGGTTTTTCGGTTAATCGATTGGCAATTCGGCGTACAATTACAAGTTACAATTCAATGATATTTCTAATACCTAAGTCACAATAATAACGTTTTTTTTTATCTCAGTCCTTTAAATATACCTTGTCTCTCGATTTTCAGATATCGATATCTTTGTAGTAAAATGTATTCAAAAATAAGAAAAATAAGCGAAATTTATTGAAGTTCTCATAGATAAAGCAGCATACAGTAAAATGCATAAGAAATACTTCATATATAAAAATATATGTACAAAATGCAAAAACGGACCTTTTTGTCATATTTCGGACCATATTTGCGTTCGGATCGGACCTTTTTGCGTTTGACTGCCGGCAACACTGGTCAGTATAGACAACGTTGCCAGAAGGTTCCAAAAATAACCTTTTAGGTGATTTTTAGTTCAGCAAGATTCCTTCTAGGTTCCACGACACAAAAGGTTAATTTCGTTTTCAGAAATATACGATACGGACCTATACGTTACGATTTTTTTTCTATTCATGTTAAAACCGCCGCCACTGATTCAAATTCGGAAAAGAAAATGATGTTAGGTTCCTCTTACCACTACAAGGTTTCTTTTTGATTAAGATTTGGTTACTTTTGACTCGACTCGACTGGCAACACTGTTATATTGTATACTCGTCCATGGTTTATGAAAAGAATCTAAAGAATTATTGTTTTCTAAATAAAAATAAACAAACGATCGAGTACAAGTTGAAACCGCATAATTTTGTGTAACAATATCTGTAATCATCACGATGGCGGGTAAGCTATAAACTTATATTTTGGTTGTGTCTTGCTCCTGGAAGAGGCTTCAACTGACTTGTTACCGATGAGCTAATTCTGCATATTTTTTTCTTTCCTATATGAATACCTTGCTGTGTTCTATTTGCAGACAATCTACCCCTCGATAGAACTGCTATGAAAGATCCATCTACATCATATCTCCGTATTTATGTCGGAGGTATACCGGAGGCGACAACAGCCGATGATGTGTACGAACATTTCAAACCCTACGGAAAGATAATGGGTATTGCAATAAACAGACAATTCGGATTTGTACAATTTGAAGAAGAATCTAGCGCCCAGGCTGCTATCAGCCAAGCTGCTGGAAGCAATTTCCTGGGAAAATCTATTTCAGTCAAAACAGCACAACAAAATCCAAAGTAAGGGTTGAAAACAGGCTTCATAAAGTGACTAGCAAATAGGGAATTCGGCACCCTATTATGTATAGCGGCACAGAGAGGGTTCATAGATAAAGCATGTTCACATTATAGATAGAAAATCTATAATAGACCACTAGTAGTAGTCAAGGATTTGTGGTAACAATCATAATTATTTTTTCAGACGTGAAGTCGAAGTGGTGACTATTCAAAGTGAGGTTCCTCCTGCCATGGCCCTCACAGACAACCTTAGCCTCAATGATGATGGTGATGATCAATATGACAGTTTTGGAAACTATATTGGTGATAAGAGTAAGAACTACTCATTGATCACAGGCTGAATGAGTAGTGCACTTGATAGTGCAATGCATGTAGTTATTTTGGATACATGTGTATTGTATTTCTACCCCAGGAGTTAGATTATGGCTAGGATTGAGTGACTTTCTGCTTTACCACCTATACACTTGCCAAACTTGAGTTGGAAGTTAGTAAAGAAACCTTAAAAATACTTAACCTTTAATTCACTCTGTTGCTGCATCTTTGTAGGGAATTTACATTATTTGTTGATTTGTGATCCTTCATATTGCTTACAATTATATCTGAAACTTGACACCAAGCAAATGAGTTTTAGTTTTTGTGTTGTGGTTTGTTTACAAACATTCCACATAGAGTTTGGCTAGTGTTATAGCTTGAACTTGTAGGATTTTGAAACAATTTTTTCCATATTATGCTAGCTCTAAAATCCTTGTTCGAAGCTCTCACAATAGATAAGTTTTTTGGTGTTAGTGGCCTGTAATAGTGACTTTGGTGTAGTGTTGCAACATTTTCTGACGAATACTTTGTAAATTTTTTAAATGAAATGACAGGGCAAAGCCAATTAAAATATCCTAAAATCAAAATTTTATTGGTGAATATGTTTGCCTTTCCGATCTTGCCTGTTTGACCATGAAAAGTAGACGTTTGGCCTTACCCTTAAGATGGTTCCCTGCCCCAAACGAGCGCCTCCGCCAACAATACTATCAAATTGTTATTCAAAAATCTTTTTCCCATATCCCTATGCTCGTTTGTGATGCCTATCATAAGCATTTTAAAATGCCTCTGTAATAGTTTTATTTTGTATAGTTAAGAAGAGATGCTAAGTTACACTTTTTGGCCACCAAACTCTGTTTTCGAATCTCCTAAGTTTTACATATAAAACTATTACAGTGGCATTAAAAATAAGCTTATGATAGGTACCACAAACGGGCCGAGGGATTTTTGAAAATTCCGTCGTTTAACGTAATAATACGATAAAATAGGTGGTGGCGCTGATTTGGGTAGGGGTAGCCCCTTAATTAACATTGTTATGTCAACAGAATATGAAGAAGAACAACAAGATGACAGCTACGGTTGGAAGGAGGAAAGTGGGGGTAGGGGAGGCCGCGGAGGGTCTAGGGGTCGGCCGATGAGGGCACGCGGCCGTGGACGCGGTAGAGGCGGCTTTCGAGAGAGATCTCCGGTTGGAGGCAGAGGTATGTCTTTCCACTTTCACTGTTAAATGTTAGCTTTTACATCACTTTCAACATTTTTATATTTAAAAAAAAAAAAACAGTTTAACGTCATTACATGCTTTTCATGTGATATCACGTAAATCGTTCATAAATGCGTCCAGGGGGCTAATTCTTCATATAACGTGATACTTTATCAAGTGATACTCATTATCACGGGATAAAAATATCGATGTTACCCCGGTTTCGATTCCCTGCGTATTGATATCCCTCGGTATCAACCAACCTCGGTTTTGACTTGTCTTAGAGTACAGTTAGTGATATCATAGTGATAAAAATGTTACAATAATTAACGTCAAAATGTGATAAATATCAAGTAACGCTAAAACTGCATTCTCGTGCGACTTATCGAGCAACTCATCAAAGGCAAACCCTCGATAAATGTCGTATTGCAGATTTTGAGAATACCCTTGTTTATCACTCGATATTTTACAGTTCTTGCAATTACATAGCGAGTAGATATATTGCCAGAATTGCCCTCCTGCTCTGCGCCCCGGCTGCTCATACGACATCCACGTGCTGAGTTAGGGGGTAGATTCTTACGACGTAACCGCCACAGCCGAATCGCCTACTGACCAAATTATTTTATATACGAAAGAATAAAGGCTTTCCTGTAATTGATAATTTATTTCTTTGTATAATTCTAGTATATATATACGATTAATAACTTATATTTATCTATATATACGGTGTTCGGAAGAACGTTGAACATACAAAAATGGAGGGCAGGTGGGGTAGTCTGTTAACTAACTAGCCCAAAAGGTATTACCTAGGTTTCAAGTTTTTTTTAAATATTTTTTAGAGAAGATATTGCTCTAACTTTATTTTTTTCCAGGTGAATGGCAAGAGCGTGCTGAGCGCGATAGATACGAGCGTTTCACCCAGCCAGAGTACCCTCGCGCGCTGCCCGTGCCGGAGAGAAACGACTGCGAGATTATCGTTGTGTCAAAGGGACTTACGTAAGTGCATATTTTTTCTTTTATACCCTTAAATGGCTCATAGTCGACCTCTATACTCAATATTTTATTGCATACATTTCGTCACTCCAATGGTAATCTCGCCAATGTGACATTTTGGCGTTATTCAAAAGTAAACTCTTCGATTATTATATTACCTACCGGAAAAATACTATTATGATAAATTATTACCGGACAAATTTTTAAATTTAGTATGTGAGACATACTAAATATAAAATTATTTCTCATAAGAATTTTATTACTTGCATTTTACAGACAAACAAAGCCGAAAGTTTGTGAAATATGTTATTTTTTATCTAAGATCTGCAATAATACTGAACAGATCGAGAGGAGGCGTACTTTTAGAACATTAACTTAATGTCTTCTTTGACTTATAAAATAGGCTTAATATACTGAAAATACGTGGGTGAAGCCGTGGGTAGAAGCTAGTGAGAAATAAAAAAAATTCAATCATTTAAGAAGTACTTAGGTATCAATCAATACTTGTCCGGTATGTAATAATCGTAGAGTTTATAAATGAACTATGCCAAAGTGTCATTTTGGCGAGTTTACCATTGGAGGTACGATTTGTGTAACAAGGTTTTAAAATTATAGAAGTCCAACATGAACCTTGCAAGGGCACAGCAGTAATAGACAAAACCTTACGGCAAAACCCGTCGTTCGGGGAGGCATTTTCATCAGTGGGCCAAAGTTGTCATCAGTCATGGCAGGCCATCTGATGGTAATCATTAAGATGTCGACTCAATATAGCAATGATGGCTAATCCGGCGATAATGTAGTGGCTAGCTAGGCTAGGCACGTATCATCATCGTTTAAGCCTAGATCCACAGAATAACTCCACAGGATTCCAGGAAATGTATGTATTAAGCCAAAAGGGGTGATTCTGGACGAGGCGATAATGATCTCAATTCTAGAAATTGAGATCATTATATAGTAGGTTGTATTAAAGGTGTAGGCAATGACGAAACTTGGGTAAAGTTCGCTCGTTGGTTTATATTCCGTTGGAATAAAACTTAAAAATCGTGTCATAAGTGGATATTCCCTCTCTCTAGCAATATAAGATAATAAATAAAATTGATCATAAAATATTATTTTCCAGAGAATATGCAGAATACATAGAAGGTCGCCTTAAACGGCTAGGAATCGTGGTGGACCTGCTATTCCCGATGGAAGACGTGCCTATCGGCAAAGTTCTCGGTAACATTGCCTCGCGGGGATGTCTCTACGCCATACTGGTTATGCCGCAGAATCAGGAGAATAGATCTCTGACGTTGACTATACTGCATGGTTTGCCGCAAGGTACTTTAAAATTACTTTCTTTACAAACCTATTATTGAGTTCTGCCTATGGCACAGTATTTAAGAGGGCTACGAACCTCTCCCAAACAAAAACGGATTTACCCATGCGGATTTGTTGTTGTTTTACGTAAGTAGAATGAAATGGGGCGCGCTATGTGTGAGAAAGCGCGTCTAACCATCAATACGAAGCTGTCATGTGGCTGTGTGCGTGTGCTTGGTGTTGGCACCATCTTTGATATTTTTTCGTACTTTCCGTTTAGTTTTGAATAAACGATTGATTTCAAAATATTTTTGATTATTTATAATGTTGAATATATTTAGGATGTTTGCAGCGCGACAGATTTTCGAATAAATGTGTCTATCATACATAATCAGCAGCAACTCATAATAACTACGATAGTACATGGCAGAAACAAGCATACAAACAACAGAATCATGAATATTAATGGCATTTTGTATTCAATGGCGTCCTTGTACAACAACCTGAACATCATCGAACTGAATGAAGCAGGAGGATTGAGAAGAATAAAGAGAGTTGATAACTACGTAGCCCGCCATATAGCGATCGCATGTAAGAGCGGAGTAACTAAAAGCAAGCTAACGATTCTGATATGAGAACCTAGACTAAAGTTACTGAAACAGACGCAGATATTGTTCCACTAAGTACATTAAAGAAATGAGAAGAAGGATAAGCTTAGTGGTGAACATAAAACCAACACCGAGGATAAATCATTATAAATAAATAATAGATTCAGGCGTTACTTTGCGGAAATCCATTGTACAATATTAGAATGAAGAAATATTTAGTAACAATTCCGCGTATAACCTTCTCTGATAATATTCATCAAAGTAAGTTGTCTACTAGTTTCGTCTCTCCACGAGACATCTTCAGGACACCACAATACTCGACCTTGACATTGAGATTGGTAAGCACAGCAACACCGACAGAGTCCCGCCAGTGATGTTGCCTCTCCGAGCTCCGCGCGCCAAGTGAAGCATTGCCCGCAAAACCCCCCTTTATATAGTCACGGATCAAACAGTGCGCACACAAAGTTCATAGTGTGTGTGTGGCAGTACTATTGTTTGAAAAGATTCGTAATAACGGTGACCTAGGCAAACCTGTACTAAGTTCATTCAACAGTGTATTATTACTATATTTTGTAATTTCTAAATTTTCTAAGACTGACATCCTAAATCCCTTATCACAAGTATGTAAAATAGAAAAACAATGATTTTGACTTAAAGAATGACCAGATTCCAATAAATGTTTTGCAAAGTTAGATTTTTCTGGATAATTGTTTCTATAAGCAGCTAAATGTTCTTTATACCTTACCTGAAAACTACGACCCGTTTGACCTACATAAATACCATTACATTCGTCACATACCAACTTATAAACACCCGATTTTTTATTGTTATCTAACCTATCTTTACCGTTACAAATCTGTTTTAATAAATTGTTTGTTTTGAACGCTGCGTGTACTTTATGTTTAGACAAAACTCTTGAAACTCCGTCACTCAATGGACCTAAATAAGTTAAACTGCCCACAAATTTGTCTATCCTTTCTGGAGCTACGGGATACAATAAGGAACGGATAATGTTTTGTTGTTTACTTCTTATTAAACCATCAACCATCTTTCTACTATATCCATTACTTTCAGCCGTGTGGTAAATAATAGATAGCTCTCTGTTAAAGTTCTCCTGAGATAAGGGGACTGACATCATTCTATGGACAAAACTACGGTAAGCTGATAGCTTATGTTGGAATGGATGACAAGATGAATTTGGTATTGTAATATCTGTGTAAGTAGGTTTTCTGTAAATTTGAAAATCATGCCTATTGTTTAACCTAGTTATTGTCAAATCTAAAAAGTTCAGTGAACCACCAATTTCTAATTCAAGTTTAAATTTTATTTTTGGATGAATTGCATTAAGTTTGTTAACGAACAGTTCTATTTGACGCAAACTTCCAGTCCAGCATATGATAATGTCATCTACATAACGATAATAATATAAAATGTTTGATTCCCCTATAATGTTTTTATTCTCAAAACTGTCCATGAAAATGTCTGCCATAAGTGGACTTAGTGGTGAACCCATAGCTAACCCTTCTTTCTGTTTGTAATATTGATTGCCATATTGGAAGTAATTTTGTTGCATACAAGTTCTAGTCAAAGATATTAACTCCTCCTTTTCTGCCGGAAGTACTCGTTGTCGCTCAAGATGTCCTTCCAATATTATCAAACTCTCCTCATAAGGTACGATTGTAAATAAACTTTCTACATCCAGCGATAATAACTTTGCATTGTGAGGCAGGCTAACATCTTTAACTTTGTTGACCAAATCCATACTATTCTTTAAGCTATACTTTGGATTGAATCTAGATCTACTTTTTAATTCGTAATTTAAATATTTTGATAAACCATATGCTGGTGCTCCTATGTAAGAGACAACGGGCCGGATTGGAATATTATTTTTATGTATTTTAGGTAAACCATACAACATTGGTGTTCTTGGATTCATAGGAATTAAATATTTAAGAGAGTTTGGAGAAATAAAGCATGAGTTTTTTGTCATTTCTTTTAATTCCTGTGTGAAAACTTTGGTTGGGTCGGAATTCAATAATTCAAAATCATTGCCCTGTATAACCTCATTAACCTTCTGCACATAAGTACCCCTTTCTAAGATAACTACAGTATTACCCTTATCTGCTTTTGTTATCACTAAGCTATTTTGATCTACCTTATTCCTTAAAGATTTAAAAACATTTAACTCCCTTGGTAAACTTGGAACTATAGCTGAACTAATTGGTTTCTTTATTAAAGAGGCTACCTCATGTTTAACCCCTTCGTCAGCTTTACCCCTAACAATTGCCATCTCTGAATCAACAGCCAAAATCTCCAAAGTTTTCTTATTTAAAACTGGTTGTAAGTTGTATTTAAGACCCTTTTCTAACAGTGATAATTCTGAAGTTGTGAACTGGACGCCACTATGATTTTCTACGCGTTGATAGAACGTATGAGGACATGGTTGCTGCACAGTATTACTATTCCCCCTTAGTCGGTCTACCCTCTGTTTGTCTCTAACTAATCGATCTAATTTCCCTGTCTGAATTATATATTTCCTGTGGGCTAACTCAGCAGCGTATTCCCTAGCTTTATTATCTAGTAAATCAAATTCTATGTTGTGTAAGAAATAAGCTAACTCCATGTGTAAAACTCCCAAGTGAGTTTTATAGTTGTCTCTGATAGTAAACCAATGTTTTATTTCCTCATTTAACCAAGTATTCCTAGCCCTTATCAAAGCAACATTAGCTGCCCTACTATTTGTATTACTTCTAATTTTAATGTAAGATGGAATAACCCCCAAATGTTTACACTGTTGATTGAACCATACATTTTGAGCTGCAATACGATGTGACTGAGTGAGTTTGATGTATAATTTTGCCTGTTCAGCTGTACCTGCTGATCTAAGATAAATAATAGATTCAGGCGTTACTTTGCGGAAATCCATTGTACTTAATAAAGAAACCAATTAGTTCAGCTATAGTTCCAAGTTTACCAAGGGAGTTAAATGTTTTTAAATCTTTAAGGAATAAGGTAGATCAAAATAGCTTAGTGATAACAAAAGCAGATAAGGGTAATACTGTAGTTATCTTAGAAAGGGGTACTTATGTGCAGAAGGTTAATGAGGTTATACAGGGCAATGATTTTGAATTATTGAATTCCGACCCAACCAAAGTTTTCACACAGGAATTAAAAGAAATGACAAAAAACTCATGCTTTATTTCTCCAAACTCTCTTAAATATTTAATTCCTATGAATCCAAGAACACCAATGTTGTATGGTTTACCTAAAATACATAAAAATAATATTCCAATCCGGCCCGTTGTCTCTTACATAGGAGCACCAGCATATGGTTTATCAAAATATTTAAATTACGAATTAAAAAGTAGATCTAGATTCAATCCAAAGTATAGCTTAAAGAATAGTATGGATTTGGTCAACAAAGTTAAAGATGTTAGCCTGCCTCACAATGCAAAGTTATTATCGCTGGATGTAGAAAGTTTATTTACAATCGTACCTTATGAGGAGAGTTTGATAATATTGGAAGGACATCTTGAGCGACAACGAGTACTTCCGGCAGAAAAGGAGGAGTTAATATCTTTGACTAGAACTTGTATGCAACAAAATTACTTCCAATATGGCAATCAATATTACAAACAGAAAGAAGGGTTAGCTATGGGTTCACCACTAAGTCCACTTATGGCAGACATTTTCATGGACAGTTTTGAGAATAAAAACATTATAGGGGAATCAAACATTTTATATTATTATCGTTATGTAGATGACATTATCATATGCTGGACTGGAAGTTTGCGTCAAATAGAACTGTTCGTTAACAAACTTAATGCAATTCATCCAAAAATAAAATTTAAACTTGAATTAGAAATTGGTGGTTCACTGAACTTTTTAGATTTGACAATAACTAGGTTAAACAATAGGCATGATTTTCAAATTTACAGAAAACCTACTTACACAGATATTACAATACCAAATTCATCTTGTCATCCATTCCAACATAAGCTATCAGCTTACCGTAGTTTTGTCCATAGAATGATGTCAGTCCCCTTATCTCAGGAGAACTTTAACAGAGAGCTATCTATTATTTACCACACGGCTGAAAGTAATGGATATAGTAGAAAGATGGTTGATGGTTTAATAAGAAGTAAACAACAAAACATTATCCGTTCCTTATTGTATCCCGTAGCTCCAGAAAGGATAGACAAATTTGTGGGCAGTTTAACTTATTTAGGTCCATTGAGTGACGGAGTTTCAAGAGTTTTGTCTAAACATAAAGTACACGCAGCGTTCAAAACAAACAATTTATTAAAACAGATTTGTAACGGTAAAGATAGGTTAGATAACAATAAAAAATCGGGTGTTTATAAGTTGGTATGTGACGAATGTAATGGTATTTATGTAGGTCAAACGGGTCGTAGTTTTCAGGTAAGGTATAAAGAACATTTAGCTGCTTATAGAAACAATTATCCAGAAAAATCTAACTTTGCAAAACATTTATTGGAATCTGGTCATTCTTTAAGTCAAAATCATTGTTTTTCTATTTTACATACTTGTGATAAGGGATTTAGGATGTCAGTCTTAGAAAATTTAGAAATTACAAAATATAGTAATAATACACTGTTGAATGAACTTAGTACAGGTTTGCCTAGGTCACCGTTATTACGAATCTTTTCAAACAATAGTACTGCCACACACACACTATGAACTTTGTGTGCGCACTGTTTGATCCGTGACTATATAAAGGGGGGTTTTGCGGGCAATGCTTCACTTGGCGCGCGGAGCTCGGAGAGGCAACATCACTGGCGGGACTCTGTCGGTGTTGCTGTGCTTACCAATCTCAATGTCAAGGTCGAGTATTGTGGTGTCCTGAAGATGTCTCGTGGAGAGACGAAACTAGTAGACAACTTACTTTGATGAATATTATCAGAGAAGGTTATACGCGGAATTGTTACTAAATATTTCTTCATTCTAATATTGATAAATCATTAATTAAATTAAAAATAGATAAATTTTTAAGAATTATTTATATATAGACTAGATAGAGGTGCTGTCAAAAATATTTTTGGTTGTGTAATCTGACATTATCTTTTTAATTATATTCTAAACTTATACATTTCTGACAATGCTTTTGCAGCTACCTAAAATTAGTTTTAATTTTTTTTGGTTTAATGAATTAATTTTTTTTCAGTGATTCTATGTTATGTGATTTTGAAATGTAATTGAATCTAAGTATTTTACTTGACTAAGTGTTCCTTGTGATCCCATAGTATTAATAAATAAATACAAATAAAAAATCGCTTGAAGATGACTCGATTTGGTGGTCTAAATTAGTTTTGCTCTCATTTAAATATCATTAAGTTTTTTTCAAAAACTAAACCGCTCCATACATAGCTATTTTAGATCCGATTACGTATGGAAAATTTCAATAAGATCGGGGATATAGTTTCCAAATGAAGCGGAAAGTACGTTTGTATGGGGAATAAGGCTATCCGTTCCGTTCTTAAGCATGTGTTCTTAGAAAAGATAATGTAACTGTAAATTGATGTTTTCTAACATTTTACGTCAAAGTTAACCAACGATGTGCGATGCTGCTAACTGTCCAATCTTTCGAATATCTCTCGAAGAACCCATAAGCCCTCTTAACACCAAAGCTGTATTTCCGGCCGGTTAGCCCCAAACTATTAATTAGCAGCAAGACGCCTAACCCACCGGGCCTGCGGTGGCATTGGTGTGTAGAAAGCTTTAGTGGTTTGGTTAGACAGGACATACGAATTTTAATTAATTAAAGTTATCAACTCAGCTTCTTGCCACATGCTGCTGCTGTGTCTAGGTTCTACTAGGCCTCTACTTTTACACACCTGCTCCATCCGTCCTGTGCAAGTCTCATTTAGTATTTGGGCCACACCAATGATATAGTCCAATCATTAGGCCACTTTGCCGTTGTTTACAGAAATCAATAAAGCTTATTTCATTAGGCTGATAAATAAACTCGGACAAATCAAATTTTAGACAAAATTATAAAATTTTAACAGTCTGCAGTTAGCTCAATTGTAAATACTAGTTCTAATTTGTTTCTATTATTTGATTGACACAATTATTATCAAATAAGAAATAAATTGACATGTAAACGCACTTAATTTTTTCTAACTTCTTTTCCCACCACATTTTCATCAAAGTTGCCTTATCTTGGTGATCCATGTGTCCTTCCTTGCAACATTTAAATATGTAACTTCAATATACTCTAATAAACCCTTCTTGTCTTTTCCAGAGCACAGAAACATGCCCCTAGAAGACGCTTTACAGCTGCTATCCCGTAACTTCCAAGAAGTGCAACGCGGCGGCTCTTCCGGCAGAGAAGCTCTGTGCGCGTTGCTGGGCCAGCTTGCAGATGGACGCACGTTGACCGTGCTGCAGTATGATAAAGTTATTGAGTATCTGCAGGTTAGTTGAACTCCAGAAACTGAGCTCTGATTTCAGTGAGTCCATAATATTGCCTCAATGAGACCTACAAAACTCACGGCTTTATTTCCTTTAGACCTTACAGGACTAATTGGACACGTTACAAAATTCGAATTATATGGAAGGTTTATTTTCTTCTGGAATACCTAGTACATAGTTAGTATACTACTTAGTCCCATTGAGCAACAATAGCACTTAGTAGTTCCCATGTCAACACGGAAGGGTTCCGCGTATGTGTGGTGGTTATAAATAAGCTGCATACATGGAACAGTCTATAAAAATCTGTGGTACAGTCAAGGACAAAAATAGAAGAAAATGGCCAGTTTCCCGTATACTTCTAGACATACTAGAAGTATACGAATCGTTTACGACTTAGGAAGAAATTAGATTATCCAACAGTTTAGGCATTGACAGGTAGGTACCCTCTGGCTGAGATTGAGTAAGGCAATACCTATGTATTTGTACCTACTGGATAGAAAAACCATAGAAGGAAACTGGTGCAGTCTGGCATGAAGCAAAGCCTAAGTCATTGAAAAATTTGTATTCTTATTGAACCGAACCTCAATTTCATTGTAGGAGGCTCATTGATACTTTATGTTCATGATCTAATATTTTACATTTATATTTTGCAGGAACGCAGAGAGCAGCAAGTAAAACTCGAATTAGGTGAGCCGTTGACTCAAAACAAGGCCCAAACTGACTTGCAACAACGAATACTGAACATTCTGAATGATAAGAAAGTCATACCTGAACCCTCTCCAGTACCACCTCCAGTGATGCCTGTTTCTCAAAGCAAGAACCAGCTTTTGAACGACCCCACCGTCAAAAAAGCTCTAGATGCAATACTACAGAAATTTGCCTAGCACATTATAAGTACAACTAGTATAAGAGAAAACTCGATCCTTTTCCTCTCAATAAAACAATTTAAGAACATTATATCAGTTTTATTTAAATACATTCATACAGGTGGTCTTACTAACAGTCCACATAACTAGCGGTTTGGTGATTTGATGTGGCAAACAGTGCTTTATTACAGTTATGACATCCACACAATGTAGGCTTTTTAACTAAGAACTAATTATCTACTGGTGAAAACAAATGGGGTTAATTGGCTGGTTAAAACACTATTGTGATATTTTCTAACATTCAAAGCCTTTAGTCAATAATAAAATAATGTACATGCACATTCTATGAGGATGTTTGTAGGAAAGAATAAAATATACTGACATGATTTTATGTCAACTCAATATACCGCCAGCGGCCCCGTTTATACGAACTAATTCCTCAAGATCGCCTAACTGCAGAATAAGTTTGTACGAAAACTAGGTTTCTGCTAAACATCCACATAATATCAAGAATTTGTAAATATTTTCATCAATAATATAAAATGTCATAATCCAATTTATTTTTCTGATTACAAATTGATACCATCCTTTGAGATCAAGACCCAGTGTTTTAATTCTCATAATTACTCTCCATTCTAAAAGTGACTATCTATACGAGATATATTTATTACATTTTACCTAAAAGGATAATACATATTTAGGAATATCCACATCTTACTCTATATAAACACATCCACAAACGCCCCTATTACATTACTAGAGCGACTAAATGCCACCACACACCTATCCAACTCCATAAAGCTATTATTTGGAAGATTTTGATGTGAATCGGAGCTCGATAGGTGGGATGATATTTACATAGATCAGTCAAGTGACTGCTCTGCCAACAACCAACTGGCAGGCATTACAGATACAATGCACCATCACTAATACCAAATATTAGGTGGATCTTTCTGGTGGGTCTTCCTGTTTTGAATGGTCAAAGCCTTCCTTAATTTGTCCTCCTGTACCCTTGGGGTCCAAGTCAGTGGCCCAGCTGAAGTGCATCAGAGCAAGGTGTGAATTACCTAATTTATTATGAACTTTACCAAGTAGATAGTAAACTAACGATTCTCTTGGTGCTATGTCCTTCAAATGGTGGAGGTCCGCTAAAGCATCTTGCGCCCGTCCAGCCCTCAAAAGCACTGAAGCGCGATGGAATCTACACAAGGGGTTTTCTGAATCTAGTGCAACTGCTCTTTCTAAAGTAGCAAGGGCTCGATCCATCTTGCCTAAAGCAGCTTGCGCCAGGCCCAACTGGCACCTCAAGACAGCAGAGTTTGGGTGAATTGATAGCGCGCGACGCACATGCACTTCTGACGCTTTCCACCGCTCTTGCCGCGCGTACACGGTCGCGATTCCGAACCAACCAACATAGTTACGTTGGTCAATGCTTACGGCAGTTCTAAACTCAGTCAATGCTTTATCGGTTTCCTCAGCAACTGCATACTCATGTCCCAGGAGTGAGTGAGCGTAAGAATCATCAGGATCAAGTTGTACAGCGCGTTTGAAAAACTTTAGCGCAGTTTCGCGTTCTTTATGTAAAGAAAAGCAATTCCCAGCTGCCAGCCAAGCAATGGGATTGGTTCTGTCAAGTTCCACTAACTCTTGAGAGAGGGCTGATAGCTGTGCCTCTCGCTGAAGGTGCCATAGACAAGTGCTGTAAATATCCATTGATTCTGTGCGGTTTGGATATTGTTTTCTGATTTCAGCAAATATTCTTGCAGCAGCCTCATACTGCGCCAATTCATAATGAGCTATGGCAATAAGTGTTTGAACCCAAGGAGAGTTTAGCTGTTTTGGTGGCATATCTTGGAATAATTTGATAGCATTTTTACAATCTAAAAATGAAAGAGCTTTATACGCCTCTCCCAAATCACGCATCAAGTTTAGCAGTGCCACCCCATTTGATGACTTTTGGGGTAATGTGGGTGTGAGTGTGTCTATACTTTTATTTCGTTCATTTGCTTCAACAGTGCTGTTTGACTTTATGTTTTTTGTGCTTCTCTGTTTGTTTTTTCTTGATGGACTCTTTGGGGCTACAAATTTTCTGCTAGGTGATTTGTTGTTTTCTTTCACGGAGTAACTACTATTATTATTGCTAAAAAGTCTTGATGATCTCCTAGGAGCAGGCCCAAGAGTGCATCGTGGTGCAGGACTGAACACAGCATCTTTCAGTTGACCCATTTGAGTTCTTATTGAATTCACTATCTTAGGTATGGCCTTCTGTTCATTGGAGTCTGTTAGGGTGGGTGTGTAGAGCACTGGAGATTCTTCCATTGGTAACATGCCAAAAGATGGTGAAAATGGAATAGGTGCCATGCCGCTGAATACACTGTGCATTCTTGTAATTTTTGGAGCTTGTGTTTCAGGTGTGATGCTTGTAGACATAGCCATTGGTGTTCTCATAGTTACATTAGTGGGGGTCACATTGGCAATTATGCCTGTGTTGTTGGAAATAATGCTTGTATTATTTGAAATGTTGCTATGAACATACGATATGTTTTCAGAATTGCTGACTCTATTCACAAATGTTGTTACACCAAATGGAAATTCAGATGTGTTTTGAAACACTTGATGTGGATCTACTTTCTCCCCCATTTTGCACAGTTGTGTGAATGACTTCCACATGAATGGGTTCAGTGACAGTGCTTTTCGATGTGCTTCAGCTGCTTTACCCCGGCGTTCAGTAAGACTGTAAATTTTGGCAAGTAGCTGTAATGCATATGGTGCTTGTTCACCAAATTCAGATGCAACAATATCTAGGTTTGTTCCAAGAGCTACTTCTGCATCCTGGTACCTAAAAAGTAAAAACAGGGCATAAACAAAATTTCCAATTTGATACCTGCCTTTCAAAGGAGTGATCTAGCTTCCAGCAGCATAATACTTACGATTTTAATTCTGTAGAACATTTAGCTAGGAGAAATCTAGCTTGTGGTAATGATAATGATATATTGTGTAGCAAATGATGAGCTTCTTTCACACGTCCAGCTCTATAGTAACAAGTTCCCAGAAGAAATGCAGTATCTTCAGAAGCCACTGAAATAACATTACAACAATGAAAATCAACAGTAACGAACATTGAACTATAATAGCAAAGATACGTATGAACAAAGCAATTTATAGTTGCGTAAAAATCAATATTTGCAGGAATGCAGGTACGAAACAATCACGCCTAATGTTTTCGTAGCTGGTTCGAACACATAACTTGAAACATTTACCTTCTGCATGTAATCTTTCGGCCAGAAATATAGCGTTCTCGTACTCATAATTGTTGAGACAATCCCAAACGATAACCTGTAGGAATTTAAATGAATTATTGAAACGGCCCTTGACGAATACCTTTAGGATTTGAGGCATTGCAAATATTACCTGTGTTGGCTCTTGAACGATCATGATTTTTATATTTTAAACACTTCTACGAATAAAATAAATAATAAAGCTAATTTACATTGCAAAATTCGATTAGAACACAACAGTGACTGTAAAAATTGGGTTGGTTTATCTTCCATCAGCGATTACGACGGACATTTTTCATTTTATTTTGTTGATTGTCTCTGGTCTTCTAACCAAAAACAAAATATTAAGGTATAGCCATACCACTACCCCTATTTTCTGTGCTCGAGACGTAAGGGAAGTGGTGTGGCTTTTCGTCTTTTCGTCATAGAACTTCGATAGTATAGACAATGAATGAACGGAGAATGTCTTCCACATAGAGTAGGGAAGAGGGAGCCAAGTCATTTCCGGTCTTTTATCTATGTATCACCATAGTTGTCATGTATCTTTGTCTATCCCACGGAGCCAAGCAATGAGTAAAAGAGATAGCTGGTGTACGTATAGCTATGCTGCACTGTCAGTGTCAATCGTGTCAGCTTGTAACTGACTAGTTAGTTCAATGTTGTGGTAAGACTGATGAACTTTATTGAAATTCTAAGAAATTACTGCGTTTTCTAGGACCAAGAATTTTATTGACTCCGCCTTTCAGTTTTACGCATGTTCGTTTTTATTAGTGTGCAATTGCAGATTTGTAATAGTGTGCATGACTAGGGAAGTGACTTTGCTGCCGAGCCGAACTGGCTTCGGCCCAAACTGGTCACAATCAGGAAAATACACTTGAATGCCGATTTCATTCCTGATTCGTCCCATATTTAACAGGCACAGGTTGCAGGTTTTAGTACTTTCAACCAGGGTTGTTGCTGATACCGTTTTTTGACACATAACCTGATGCTGATTTTGGCCATGTGCGTGTCGGAATCGCGAACCGAGTATGCCACACTAACTCAATGTAGATGATTCTACCAATCGAAAACGAGTTTCGAAAAACTATACACATTTTATAGAAAAGCTACGCACTTTTTTAGGGTTCAGTAAACAAAAGGTACCAACGGGACCCTAGTACTAGCCCTCCGCTGTCTGTCTGTCTATCCATCTATCGGGCTTTATTGTATCTCATGATTCATAAAAGGTAGACACTTGCATTTTTCAGTATGTATTTCATTTGCCGCTATAATAACATATTATGATATATGTATAACAAAATATATATTAAAATTAATGGGGGCTCCACAAAAAACATGCTTTTTGGCCATTTTTTGCTCCACTCATGCGATAAAAAAAAGGTTAGTGTTATCTCCGCTTTCCGTTGCCTTAGTTTCTTGGTGATTTTGGACAAGTAATAACATATTATGATATATGTATATCAAAATATATATTAAAATTAATGGGGGCTCCACAAAAAACATGTTTCTTGGCCATTTTTTGCTCCACTCACGCGATAAAAAAAAGGTTAGTGTTATCTCCGCTCTCCGTTGCCTTAGTTTCTTGGTGATTTTGGACAAGTGCCGCTATAAAACCTGAATTTTTTTGCTCATCCTTCCAATTCTTGCGTGTATAGTCTAGAGCGATAATTGACACTTAGAACTTTTAGTCACGGGTGTGAAACATCCTTCATTCAGGGAGTCAAATGGATTAGCTATAAGGACTTATTTTGCGTAAATTTGTAATTGTTTATATGTTGTTTTTGCTCAAAATTTGACATCGGTGTCGATGGCATTTTTAAGACAAGAATATAATTTTGAAAAATTTATAAAAAATAGGGGCAATAAATAAGATAACACATTACAATATTATTATATAGCTAAATGCGCGCGGCTTTGACCGCATGGTTGATTTAACGTTGTTGTTTTTTGTAAATAATGTTGATTTTAGTGGCATTGGCATTTTGATTGATGTATACATAGATATTTATATACTGTTAATTTTAAGGATATTGTATCGTTTGTGCCTCAATAAAAGAAAAATATAAACAAAGTAAATACCTACAAAAAAAAAATATTTTAACTAAAATCAAGTAACCTAACTTTTAGAACGAAATTTTCCGGAAATAACCGCGTGAAAATAATTCCAGGTTATTTAAGTTAATATCTTGTATTATTTCTTTTTTCCTCGTATTTTGAGTTGTATAAATTAGTTAAATCCTACGGAAACAATAATGATAAACCAATACTACATGCACGAGAAGTGTGTGAAAGACAGTACTTTTCGGAGAGAAATCTCGAAATGGGACGAATCAGGAATGAAATCGGCAATCAATTTTATTTTACTATTTCGGCCGAAACCAGTGGGACGAATGCGGAATAACCCGAAAACAGCAAGCACATCACTAGCACAGACGCTAAATTTATCTCTGCTAATTATTCATGGTTTTGGACATTATTTGTATCCCCATACCATAGTACCCATAGGAACACATGAACTAGATTCTTAAAATGTTGTTACTACAAATTTCTAGTAATAAACATTATTACTTTCGTATTTATACTGTGCGAAAAACTTACGCATGTAATGACAAATCCGGGAATTTCGGAAGTTTTCGTTCCAAAAGTTACGTAATTTGATTTTAGTTATAAGAAAAAAAATTCGTAGGGTTTTCGTTTTCTAAGGCACTGTTGTTCAGCCAGCACGTTAGTGGATATAGACAATCTCTATAGATCTGTCATAAGGTAGTCATGGAGACTGAATTTATTTTAATTCCCATCAATGGTGTTATGAAAAAAGTAAAATTGTTTTTCGATAATACCACACTCTTTTTATTTCTTTCAGGCAGATATACAATATGCTTAAAATTAACAGTAGGTATATATATCTATGTATACATCATTCAAAATGCAACGTTAAATAAATGCGGGAAAGGCCGCGCGCATTTAGCTATACAGTGTGTCCCTGGATAAAGTGCAACCCCGAAAGGGGGTGAAACTAGATCAAAAATTACCGACAAAAAATAGAAAAAAAAAATCGTATATACTTTATTGATGAATTAAATTTTTTATTACTTACTAATGAATCTATATATAAAAAAATTATTTCTTCCAAAGTAGTGGGCCTATTTTGTTAAAATAAAAACCATAATCATGTCAGATATGTGACGATGACGATAAAATAACAAATAACTCACAAACGAGTGGCTATCGTGACTTAAAGTTTAATTTTTGTATTAAAATTAAATTTTTTATGCTGTTTTTTTCCAATAATCTCCATAAATCTTAAAATTAAGCCTATAATATTAAATATTTTTATGACTTTTATTATTGTCTATCATAATAGCTTTTAAATAAATAAAAAAACCTACGTTCTAATTCTAACATAAAAAATGCGCTGGCTAGGAGCTTTTAAAGTTGACCACTGATTACGTCACCACTCAGGTAGAGACTTTGAAACTCTTTGAGCATCGGACGATTCGTTGTTGTGTTTAGTGGGCATCGCCTGCTACTTTTACGATCGGGGAAAATTTTAAACAATTAATTAGAATTAGCCTGTTACGTCCCATTGTTGGGCAAATCCCTCCATGAATTAGGACTCGCCAGTTGGGCCCACGTTCTATCGAAGGTGTCTAGTTCATCGCGCCATCGTTTCTTTAGTCTACCGCGATGCCTTACGCTGTATTATTTGCTGAATTAAAAATTTATGAATTAATTAAAATTATTGATTATTCATAATTTAATTAATTCATATTTTTTTCCACAAAATCTCGAGAAAATGAACGAAAGTCCGAGATTATAGCTAACTAACATTCACAAAAATATCAATAACGACTAACATGACGACCTCGTTGCTATACGTACAAACATTTTTGTTTCGAACATCGAGCCAGAATTATGAACGTTTGAATCTTTGTTCGAACATTTTGGTTGACTTCAAGAATTTATCTTGAGTCTTGCATGGTCCACACGTTCGTACTTCCTCGAGATCGAGTAAGTTTATCGAGTATGTACGTACCTGTGTACCCACCGGAAGACACCTATTCACTCTTGTCTTAAAGAGACCCAGGTTATAACTCGCCGAAAAAATAGGAGCAGACAAGGTGGATTAATTCGGCTTGCAAAATACATAGATAGATAAACTATAAGTAATCACTTTTAATATTTTTTTATTGCGTACACGCAGAAGTTGGTAAATAAGGATTAGCAAGAAATTTCAGGTTTTATAGCGGCAGTTGCCCAAAATGACAAAGAAACTAAGGCAACGGAAAGCGGAGCGAATCCTAACCCATAAAATCATGAGATACAATAAAGCTCGATAGATCGACAGAGAGACAGACAGCGGAGGAAATATGGGACGAATCAGGAATGAAATCAGCATAAAAAAAATATTTTCCTGATTCGGACTAGTTTGGGCGGAAACCAGTTCGGCTTGACAGCGAAGTCACATCCCGAGTCACGCACATTATTACAAATCTGCAACAGTACACTAACTACTAACAAAAAACGGACATGCGTAGAACTGTGTCTGGCGGTATCCGTCTAATACTTCATCCGAGATCTTCCATATATTTTAATCTGTGGAGTTGTTTGTTCGTTCCATGTTCATTCATTGTTCATGTTTTGCGGATGTTTCGCTTTCGTCACAAAATCAAAAGAAATCGCGAATTGACAACGACGACGACGAAGCGAAATGTGTCTGTGAGTGAAGCGAAACGAACAGATTGCGAGAAAGCAATTGTAAATAAAGTGAAATTTTGTGCTTAGCTCGTGTTAGTGTTGTGTGCGATCATTTTATTCACTGTGAAGAAAATTTGTGAGGATCTGTGAATTCTGTGTACAATATGCGCAGAGTTTTGTTATCGAATGTCATCTGCTAACAAAAGGAAAACAAGAAACGACGTGTACCTAATTAGGCATTATCAGGTAATGAACACTGCTCTAAACATATGAGCTGCGTAGAGGCTTCTCTGTAAAACAGCTTACCATTTGGTTTGCGTCATTGCGCCCCTTCACTCTTACAACAAACAAGAAAAATGTCACTACGATCTACGTGTGACCTCCAATATACCTGGTTCCTGCTATTTAGTGGCTCTACAAGTATATGACCCAATAAAACAGCACACATTGCCCTGCCTTACTCTACTGTTGATCTCCAACAAATCTTCGGGACAGTACCTTAACTTGTAGGTAACAGGGAAGTAGGTAATTGGTGGTAAATTAGTAGGTACTTAATTCATGGATTCAAGGTTCTTTTAAAACCGAAATACATCAAAGCTTATTGAGTGGGAATTTAAAATGTTATAATGCTGTTACTTTTAGTATTTGTCTTTAAATAGTAGTATACCTATTTTTTACATTTAGGAAAAATCAAGGCAATATGTTTTGTATTTCGTATACAAATACAATAATCTTTATTGTATTGTGTTGAAACAGCTGCGGAATTATGACATCAAATAAGTTCAGAATTTATGAGACTATAACAAAAGGCTTGTATTCGAGAGCTCAAATTGTTGTTCTGAGGGTAAAATTTTCTGCAGGTAGGTATGTTTATCACAAAAGGTATAATACTTCTAATGCCTCTTTTATAAAAAAATTATTTGACCAGTGTGGTGGTCATGTGGCATATTGACTTCTCTAACTAAGCCTGTGGAAGTTGTAAGAACCTATTTGTGGAAGCCATCGAAAGAAGGGCAGTAACTTCCTACTGTGTATTTTTAAGATGTCTACTATGAACACAAGCATGTTGATCATGGCATCCCCCTTGTTTGGGGAGGCACATTCAAAGGTAGAGTATGAGTGCTGATGTTGATTCATATTGGCTATTCCAACCATTATAGTTAAAGTGGAAGAGCATTTTAAACATAATTAGTATAAACTGCTGATAATCTATCAATCTTATAATATAAAAATGAATCGCAAAATGTGTTGGTAAGCGCATAACTCAACAACGCCCGGACCAATTTGGCCAAATCTTTTTTTAAAATGTTCGTTGAAGTTCAAGGATGGTTTTTACGGCGAGAAAAATTAGAATTATTGCTTGAAAAACTCTAAAAATAGCCCTTTTCTTTTTCCCATACAAATGATTTGTAACTAAAACGTAGTCAATTTGAGCTTTATTGCTATGGTATAAAGTTCATATTAAATTACTGTATATATAAAAATAAATTGCTGTTCGTTAGTCTCACTAAAACTCGAGAACGGCTGAACGGATTTATCTTATCTTAGTCTTGAAATGTTCGTGGAGGTCTAAACGGTGAGAAATTATGGAAAAGTTGTTCAACCGCCCAACGAAGTGGGCACGGGTCAGCTAGTTATCTATAAATATCTAATAATGTGTTATAGTAAACATTGAAATATCTTATCTGAAAGTTATTATCTTAAAACTTGTTGGAATTCAATAGATAAAACATGTGTAAAAGGTACTATTTTAATTGTATTTGATTTATATTTTTTTTAACTTATTTTTTAAACTCCCTCAGGTCTGTACAGGCCCTAATAATCTTTCTACAGATTACCTTTAATGAAACAGGCCATTATCTCCAATGAACCATGGCATGATTTCATCGAATGATTTGTTCATAACTGTACCTAACTGTATCTTCTTAGTGATTCTGGAATGTTTGTACCTTTCATGCGCTGTTACATTGTGAGAAAGCTTGCTACTTTATAACATTATTTTCGAGACCTAATGGTCCTGTTATGTCTGATAACTCTGGTAAGGGTAACAGGGTAATACAATACCCACTCCTTGTGTTTGAAACAAAGACACAATGGAAGATACCCAACAAAAGTCCCTTTTCACTTAAATGATTTACACAGCATTCTGTAGTGATCAGTTTTAAGCCACAACCATCCAAACCTAGGTTTCTTTGGTATGAAAACCAATAAATGCTGACCCATAATCAGCTGATCTTTCTACAGTTTGATCTAGATGCTTACAGCTTTTAAGCTTAGGGAAGGTCTCAGACATTTTCCCTGTTTAATGCCAGGGGCTATGTGCTGACCAATCGTTTTATTATTTATTTGAAGGAAAACCAGAGGCTAATATAATACACTACATAGATAGATATTTATCTATACTACATAGATAAATATATATTAAGTATATCAGTTATCTCGTACCCATAACACAAGCTCTGCTTAGCTTGGGGCTAGATAATGCTGTGTGAATTGTCGAGCATTATTTGTTATTTATAATTAACAGATTTACAAATTGATAAATAACAGTAAGCTTACTGATGGTTTCATGGATACAATTTATCTCGATATCACGACAATGGTATTGCAGATGCAGCATCGTCACATAGACTCCTAAGATGAAATAAACTCTAGATATGTGTGTTGCTATTATTATACACTGTTACCCCCTTATTCATAATAGTCTGCTAACTTAAAGCATTGCTAATTCTCACTGTCTTCTTGTTTTGACCTAAGTCAGAATGAAAAATAACACTCTGTAGCAGCTCTTTTAAGTTAGCGGACCATTATGAATAAGGGGGTTAGATTGGTTTTAACCATTAAACTTTTGACTAACTGTGTTTTTTTTCATCTCAGATACCTAGAATACCAAAATGTGTCATTCTGTAACAACACCATAAGCCAATCAAATTAGACCCATAAAAAGCGTTTTGAAGAATTAACCTGTTGAAATGAGGTCCTCAGGATCAGCATCTGCATGGTGGACAACCTTGACAGCCTCCTGTAAAGCTGTGTCTTTTTTTTCAAAGAGCTTTACTAACTTCTACTTCCCTTTGCGATAGAAGGGAGAGGTTGTATTACACCCACTGATTGTATGTAGGAACAGAAGGTTCTGTTTGAGAGCAGAAAAGACGCCTATCTTTTTATTTTAGCTACTACAAACGAAAAAAAATCACTACAATCAACTACAAACGATTATCTATACGAATCAATAAAAAAAATCGATTTTCCAAAGTCGGGTGCCAAGTTCACATAGCTTTCATGACGTAATGATTGAAGAATCTGGTGCTTTTGATTTTAGCAGTACCAATGAACCGAATTTCAAGTTTTATATGCCTACTGGACGCAAAATTTAACTTTCTTTAATATTGGACGAAATTACATTTTCCGTCGGACTTATTTATTGGAATACCACAGCTTTAACGTAGATTGTTTCGAAGAATTAATTTCCAGCAAGCTGGTTTTTTAATACTTTTATTTTGTCCTAAATGCGTGTAATTCGTGTTTACGCAATCCCAGAAAGTATGCATAAATTTTTGGAGACAACTGCGATTTTTTTTCTCTTTTTTCGGTTCTTTGCTTATAGCTCGAAAACGAAACAATCTACGTTAAAGCTGTGGTATTCCAATAAATAAGTAGCTTTACGGAGCTTTTAACTGTAAGGAAATTTATTTTTATTCAAGTTGACGAACAATTTTTTTTAGTATAACACTAATTTGATTGGCCTACCATTGTCATAATAAAGCGATTAATTAATCAGGAAACCGTCCCTCCTTGTTTATGTGGCTTGTATTTTGGTATTAAACTGACCTCTCCAACTCTCCATTATTCTGCTGTACATGTACAGTATGATGCCCCTGAGATGTTATTGTTTTCATGTTGCATTGTTAAAGGCCTTGCATTCAACACTTATCTATAGTCAAATAGTTTATACTGGAATTATAAACATTGGTACATACCAATGTTTATAATTCCAGTATATAGATAAGTGTTGACATAATAGATAAAAATCATCACAAGATGATACCATCTTTAAAATGTTTTATAAATTCCTAAGATCATTGCTTACTGTAAAAACAAAAGTTATTTATGTAAATAATAATGAAGGGGAAAGTTGTAGAAAGTACTTGTGTATAAAAGAAAGGCCAAATTCACTCTAAAAATACTTAATGTTTAGTTAGACCTTTATGAGAGCAAAGCTGTACTGTACTCTCTTGAATTATCTCGATTTTTTAATAAGCCGGCCGTAATATTGCCTTTTTCTTTCACTATATAGGTAACCGGTGTAGGCGGTGTTTTTTTTAAATCTTTGACTGTCGTAAATCAGTTATGGCAATACCCCGACTCTTACTACCGCTGCCATATATTGTATCTTATATTACGTTATATACTTAAAGGATTTTTTAAAATACTTTGGGTTGTGTTTGGTGGTCACCAAGAGCAAATTAGATAAAATAGGTGGCAGCGCTAGTGTGAGTCGGGGTAGCGCCTTTGTATGTCTAGCCTCTTCTGTAAGAATAGAGCTCAATAGAATTATAATTGACCTTACTGAGACTTAAACTGAGCAAATGCTTCTACCTGGTCTCCTCTGTCAATTCTGTTACGTCAACGCACACAAATTCATTTATTAAATCAGACAACATATTAGATCCGTATTTTGTTAGTGAGCTGTCCTCAAATCTATGTTAAATAAAATATAAGGAAAGCACAATACATAAAAATTTAAAAGGAAGGTTAAGGCCCGATCATGCTGTCACATCTAGGAGGCATCTCTCTTGGCTGGAGTATATCAGCTGGATTATCTAGTTATTTATCTATTTCATCATAGAATTCTCCCTTGTTTCAGCATGAGCACAGACACGATTAACGTGACTGCTCAACCCATGATGGCGGACTCTATCGTGCACGATATTCTGAAGCCGCTGCAGGAGCCGATATTCCTGCAGTCCCGGTCGGTACAGATTATAGCCGGGATTTTCGTCTGGTCTGCGCTTTTTATTACATGCCAACAGGTGAGTTAGGTATGCATGCGTTACTACTTTCTGTTTATCATACCGTCTGGTAACACCCACTATTGGGTTAGCCCTCTTTATCACGCCAGCCCTGGGGGTCTTGTGCCAGCTGGATCCACTGCCTCCCCACCAGGCCGAAAAGGCCCAGGTCTCCTACTTCTTTACCAATTTAGGACTTTAGTATAAAAAAATTATTTTGTAATAATCTGGACTTAAAGCGAAATAAATTACGGGGCAGAGCGAACCGCAAAATCTTTGTGACTTTTAGTATTTGATATGAATAAAAAAAACTAGTAATAATTCAAATTTAGCGACAGCAAGAAAGTGTTGTTTAGGTACTGTACCTTCGATCGATTATTTAAATTGTAAAAACTCTTTTATCCCGCCAGTGATCGTGCACGTGTTTTATAAAGGCCTTAAAAAATTATATGTATGAAGAAAACTTAAACCTCACAGATCGATAGGCCCGACGACAGTTAATAGCATACCTATGATAGAACACGACTCGTATGACGTCACAGTTCATCCATTATAACAGGTGCTAGCAAGACCATTCAATAAATTAAGTTACGTAGTGCTATCAAATTAGTTAATGGCCATTTAACTTATACTCATGAAGTCATGATGACTTTATGCATAAACCTAGCAACCTACATGAAGTAAAATGCCTTCTGTCTTCGCTTTCTCAAGTGTGTGATGATTGATGATGGTCAAACACTTTACCGTTACCAATAAAAATTGCGACATACATAATGTAAATACTAGAAATAAGAACAAACTCGCTTTGCCCAAAACTCGGCTGCACAAGATTAGTGTATCTTTTAAAGGGCAATGTATACGCTTCTACAACAAAAGTCCGAGTGAGTTGCAAAAATTATCAATAAATAGATTCAAACAAACTATCAAACATATCCTTTGTAAAAATGCTTATTACAAAATATCAGATTATCTAGAGGATAAAAAAACATGGGACGACTTTTGCTCCAACTCGAAAACTAACAACCTAAGAAAGTAAAGGTTTCTTGTTCGCTTCTTTACTTTACCTTAAAAAGATTGAAGTGAACAAAAAATCAAAGTGAACACTTTATTTCCCTGTTTTACTTATGTAATTTTAATTTTGTGACGTGTCCAAGAGTCCTGTAAGGTCTAAAGGAAATAAAGCACTTTGATATATGAATAAAAAAATGTTCTCTTTTCTAGGTAGAGGCAGAATTAGGGCCGGTACTCGTAAATACAAATACCTAGTTTCCTGATTCGGTTTGGTGCAATCTTAATCATGTAACTTAAGAGTTTTGCAAGAAAACTAATGTAAAATGAAACTTCGGATTTCGTTTTTCGAGTAGGCCCCCAGAATAATGTATTGTTTCAATATTTGTTATGGCGTATAATCACATAAAATTTTACATGGAAGCCGGGCTGATAAATGCTGTTTGAGTTTTTATATAATACATTTGATAGACATACTCAATAATTCAGACTAGACATACTCAATTATTCATGCTATACATACTCAATTATTTAGGCTAGAAACACCCAATTATTCTGGCTAGACATACTCAACAACAAGTAAATGTGATTAAATTGAGAGTTCATGATCGCTAAACATTGTAAAACAGAGTCCCCCCGCGGCCCCGCCACCTAGTATGTCTGTCTGAAAGCGAAAAACATAAAAAGACCGATCTGATTTTCATACGGTTTTCACCAACAGACGCGACATAATGATTCACGGGGCGAATTTACACAAAAATGTATGGCTTATACACCTTGTATAAGCCATACATTTTTGTGTAAATGCGCTGAAATATGACCATGATTGTTGAAAGCGTATATAGATATGTCGGAAAAATCATGTCGCGTCGCTTTGCTAGCGTGCACCGCTTAACACATTGGCTGGCCATGACGCACACGCCGTAACTGTTGCTTTCATAGCTGCAACAGCGTCACCATTGTAACGCAGCGCTAAGGATGGGCAGTGAATGCCTTAAACCAAAACAGTGTCATGAAAATAATGTAATACTGAACTATTTTCGTTGGAGTTGCCGTATCATGTAGTTATGTAGCACTGACGAATGTAGAAGGAACGCGTGAGTTGTGACTTTAAACTCCATGAAGTCAAAATTCTTGATTTAATAATGTATGACGAAAAGCAGCTTGCTCATTTGGTCACAGATTACTCATATCATGACGCATTCGAGGTTTCTATCATCATTTACAATCTGAAATGCAGATTGATAGATAAGGTTGCTCGTTGGGTTTTATAATTGCCACCTAATTTCCGTAATCTTTGACCGCTTCTAGAAATCTACACGTTTAGAACTCTATTCTCTCAGTCTCCGCCAATTGTCACATTTGTTGTTATTGTCCAGTAACCACGATTTGCTGCTGCTTTACTAATAGATTGCTGCAGAAATATTTAAAAGCTGCTCAATGGCACATTACTTGCTGTGTAGATTCGTCATTTCGGCCGACCAGTGCATGCAGCTCAATTCACTTTTTCTCAAAAAGTGTGACCAAAACCTTTTTAATCAGCTGACCGGTTACTTAAATGATACCCAATAAAACATATACATTATACATAGTCAAAATCCCATAAATAAGTAAATTCCCATGCAATAGAAGTAAACTTTTTAAACAATTCTATACAACGAAATTAGATCTCTATTGACTTGGATTCCACTCCAGGACAAGCAGACGGACAGCACAATAATGGTATGTAAATTGTGCCGTCCGTATGTCGCCGTCCAACAGATAAGGATGGCCTTATCTGGTGGATATACCATCCACTCGTACTAAGCTGTTTTCCTCCACCTTCATCATTCGCACCGCTAAGGAATGGAACTCGCTGCCTGCTTCTTTTTTTTCCGGCCAATTACAATCTGGGTATCTTCAAGACCAGAGTGAATATGTGTCTTCTAGACCTTCGTGATACAACGTCGGCTACATCGTCACTTTCCATTAGGTGAGATTGTGGTCAAGCGAAGGTCCACGGCCTATAAAAAAATTAATAAATAATTAGAATAACGTAAAGCGTGCTAAGCCGCAGAAAGAAACTGGTTCCAAATAATAGTAAAACATGCAATAGCTCTACCAGGGTAGGTCATGCTTTTATGTTCACGGATCCACAACACGCTGTGACCTTGTTTATTTCTTACGTATTCGTTGCGAAAGTGTCTTCATCAAGCTAAAGGTTTTTTATAGACGCGATTAAATGAAAGTTTGGATGAATATACATTATGTTTGTAACTCCTTTACGCTAATACTGTTCGTGCTGTATGTTCTTCCAAAACTGGTTAACAATTATTCTTAATCCAGGAAAAGCGCCTGCAAAACCGTAAGTAGTTGCAATAATGAAATAAGTAGCGTAAGCAAAAAAAGCGTTTCAAATTTCGTTCACAAAAGTCCCGTTCCGTTACAGTAGCATCGAACCTTACTATAGCGAAATGTTACTGGTCAAGCCACAATTACCGCAACCATGGTGATTCAACTTCGCTAAGCAAGTTGCGTATAGAAACGAATCTCGTAATCTCTATTTGTATGTCATCGAAACGTAGTCGACGACGCCGCGCGGCCCCGCGTCGACATTGTTAAATAAAAAACTAAATTTATGTGCATAATGATTGATTCAGGGGAAAATTAGAATTATGAGCTGCTTCCTCATATTCGATGCTCGGATTATAAATCGAGTACCTACCTATGATGTTGATCGAAATTACTAAATTTTGATAAAGAAATAAACAATAAAGACGTTCTTAGTTAGACAAAGTACTCTACGAGATAAACCAGTGTTGTGGCTTGTGACGATAAGACGGCTTTCTAGAGCCAAGTACCGTTATGATAACACTAAAGCGCTGATCAAGTTTCGTCGCCGAGTGCCACTTCTATGCAGTATAACCCATTATACTTAATCTACTTGTCTAACCTAACCTTAACGGGTGGAAAATTCCCACAGCTTTCACCATCGCTAAGCATTATAGCCCTACTAGCTCCTTCCCGTGGCGCCGCACGCGCATTTGAAGTACCCATATGTATGAGAACAAGAATATGTATGTCTATTTCCAGTATATGGTTTATCTTCTGCCAAGTTTAATAACATCCGTTCAGGCGTGAAAATGTAACAGACAGACAGAATTTCGATTTTATAATATTAGTAAGAATATATAAAATCTTTATAAAAATAAGGCAAAAGAAGTATAGCCGAAGGTTTTATGTTTGCAAAGAATTGTGCAAGAATTTAGGTCAATAAATTCGTAGATACATTCATTATTTGTAATTGTTCGTGATCTTATCATACAAGCAAGGTTCTTGCTTGTATGATAAGATTTAAGCAACCTTCCGTTGTGTTCATTATTGACTTAGGTAACAGCTTAATTAAGTACAGTCGACGAAATAGATCGATGTGTACTAGTAACTAAATTTTGTGTGTAGGTAGATATACTCCGATTCAAAAACTTAGATATTTTTATGTATAAAGAGATTACGTTTAAAAACCCAAGAATATCGGTGGAAAATATTTAACGACATTGGTATAGGTAGTATAGTCGAAACAAAGCACAGAAGCTCGAAACAATTTTTGGTTTTGAAAGCTTTTCGAAAAATCATCGTTTAGGATCTCAAGCTCGTTTTCTAATGTAAGTCAAATGTTTTGTGCTACACATGTGAGATTATGCGTTGTAGAAGTTTGTGTATTAGTTTAGTTTTTAGTGATAATTTTGGTGTTACCTCGTTGTTTTCTGTTATTGTTATCAGTTTTTGTTAAGTTTTCATTCATAAAAGTCTTTGTGACATAAAATATCGAAATCGGAGTAAAGAGGATAATTTAGTCGTAGACTCTTAATTGGGGTGTCGTCGCAGTAATGTCGTAAAAACATCTTACGTCAGTTTTCTGTACCTATGCGAATTTCTTCTTGTCAACAGGCAAGTTGTGAACTGTTACGTGGAACAACACAACGTCATTTTATATTCTCTTTTGATTATAAAAGAAACCTTGTGGAAATTGCTCTACATTTCAACCCAAAACTACTATTAATATAATATTTAAGTACGCCTTCACGGTTATTTTCTCATCAAAATTACATACTTTATTTTTGCGATATACCTAAAGATATCTTGTATAATAGGCACAGTTCTAGATTCAGAACGTCTGCGTCCATACCTTTTGGGAACGAGAGTTTTATATAGCAAGAATATAGCAGTTTTTGGACCATTAATCCAAAAGTTCCTCTTTATTTCGATTCTTTTGGAGGCCTAGGTAATTCCGTAGGGATACTACATAACCCATTGTTATTGAATTTAAAAGAAAATACTCTTGTCGAAAGATAAGTCAGAATAACGAAGGTCTCGACTCAAAAATTAAAATGGAAATGGAGCAAAACACATATCCAAGTAGCATTTTGGCGCTTTAGCATTTCTTCCTTTCAACTGACGATAGGTATGTATGTGTTCAAACTTAAAAAAATACAGGTTCTTTGTTCAATTCTTACGTATATAAGATTACGCACCTACGTATCTTTGATAAATACAGCACAAAACCTCATTGACTAAATTATTCCTTCACAATAACACTTTCGAGTGAATGGTCTAATGAAGTTTGCAATGAGCAATTCTTTTGTTTTATCAGGACTATTGTTATCGCACTCTTGGTAAATCCGCAGTTTACCACCGATAACATGTTTATGTATGTTTGTTTCGACGTAGTTTAAATTTTAATAGCCTTTTTAGGTTCACAGCTCAAAAAGTTGATCTAGATTCTATCCGCAGCTACGCACGCGTTTTTCTGGGACATGTTATTCCAGGTTTAGAATTACATGTATGAAATTCAGGCTGATCTGTTCGCTTGTTCCTTGTTATCCGAGTCGTAAGTTTAAAAAACTGTATTGCTTTGCCAGCAAAGGCCCTCAGCCATATCGTCGAATGAAAGGATAAGGAATTCCCAACGAATCAGCTTTCGTTTTGTAATCGGCCTAGCTCAGACGGCGTTATGTATCTGTGTATAACATACTACTTGCCTGTGAACGAACCTTCGATGCTCCATAAATACATATATTACGTAGAAACTTTCAATGCATCTCGGAACAGGTTGCATAGGGGCTCTCAAGTTTACTTTTGACTCATTGTTTCCACAACAAAGACAACTTTTAATGGCGGAAAGTCAATGGCTTTATTCTATCTACCTACATAAGTATAAAACGAGTTGAATCGGCGTTATTGATTTTTCCAAGGTGATCCTTTTCTTTGTCACCTTGGTGCAATCTTCAATAATAATCATTAATCAGTGAATAGGATATATTGACGTGTCCAAGATTCCTGTAAGGTATAAAGGAAATAAAGCACTTTGAGTTTTGAATTATTTGGTTCTTTATACTAAATAAGTAAATATTGAACAAAGCCAATTTATTAAATATACGATGTAAACATTGCCCACATACATACATACATACATATGTAAATAAAATAATAATAATAAAAAAAAAACATTTATTCCATAACCACATTAGTACTTCATAATAATCGTGCATAATAATTCATTAATAAGTAAAATAGTAATTGTCTTTTCAATCTTCCTATATATATTGCTAATTACACATTCATTACAAAAGAATTAATCAAACAAAATTAAATTAAAATAAGATTAACCTTAGGTACCTAGCTTTCATAAAATCGTTACAATTAAAGTTGCATGCATTGTTATTTGTTGATGTTGAATTTGTTTACATATAATATAAATTTCCTTCGCATTAAGTTATAGTATGTAGATATTTTTGTTGGTTAGGACCCCTTTTCGGGTACAGGCCTCCTCCAGTTCATGTTTTATGTTCTATTTTTCATAAGCTAGCTTTGTCCTTGTATGTCATACATATGTTTTCACTTGCGTTACATATTTAATTATTATAATTTTTCTTCGCTATGTAGTGTTCAGCAAGCAGTTTGTTCCTACGCTATAAGTATAATTATAAAGGTAATGCTCTTCTGTCTTCCGGTTTTTTTCTGAGCTGGAAGGTTTCGGTCTAGCTCTCCCGCGGTGACCAGCCGTATTGGGATGCTTGGTTTCGGTTTTGTGTGTTTTTTCTTTGCATTTACAGATTTGGAAGAGGGAGCGCTTTTTGCTTATGGTTTTTTAGGTATTGTCTCTAGTGTGTGTCGTAAAATATTGCGTTATGTTCATATTTTCGTTGTACATTTTATGTTTTTTTGAAGCTCTGCTATAATCCTTTTTGCTCACCATTGATTGGTTCACTTTCATTAAGGATAGTCCTCTTAAAATAGTTTTCTTTTATAGGATTTTTTTCCAGCGGAGACCTAGGTACTTGAACAATCAGCTTATTGTACTTAATAAAAGCTTGGTTTCCTTTTTTTAATTCGTTTTTCAGCTGCTCCTGTAACTGTTTTCGTTCTTGCAAGATTTTTGGTGAGAAATCTTCTTTTAGGTAGTAGCCAGTTTGATTTAGTTTATTCTTATTTTTTAAGATAAGAATTTTCTTGCCATACGTTGAGAGACCCACGTTTATGGTTCTAGGTTTCTCTCCTTTTTTCCCGATGCGTCGTACATGTTGGATGTCACTTATGTTGCTGTGTATTTGTAGATCATTGTTCAGAATAGTTAGCATAAATTTTTCTAATTCTATGTAGGTTTTTTCTTCCTCCGGTACACCAAAAAACACTAAGTTGCGGCTCCTCACTTCCTTCTCAAGATAGTCTAGGCGTTCCTCTTGTCTCTGCTGGTTTATTTTTAGTTCTTCAAGTTGTGGTTGAAGCATGTTTATTTTATCATACAAAATATCAATGATGAGAGTTTGGCGTCGATGTCCTGAATCTGTTGTCCAATGGCAGCAATAGCCTTCATAAGCTCATCCATTGTACTTGGTTACGTTAGAAACAAAAAGAAATTGTGCAAAAAGATAACCTGTAGAGCGATTCGAACCAGCGGCAGCGGCATCTAGTTACCACTGACGGATGCTGTGCATTAGAACCACCACACCATAGACATTGTTGCGAGAAGTGTCGAAATAGTGGATCGCTTGCGTTATTCTAACGGTTTTGATAGAAGTTTTTGCGACAACCGTCATCCAGAGAAAAAATAGTGACGCACAAATAAACACTGTCGTGACTTTGTTTTTGGATTTCACAGGCTTTCCGGTGTTGTTTCTTATTTTGTCCTTATAATATTGGTGACTGATTGTGTGTTTTATAGTTTATCTCACTTTTCTAGCACTGTTTGTTTTTTTTTTGACGGATCGGTTTTCGTTGTTTTACTTGACTGTTTTAAGGCTTGTTCGCAGTATTTCGTCGAGATAACGTTTTCACATGTTCCTGGTACGTTTTTACACACTTTTTAATGTTATTTTCACTCGTTAGAACCGAATTTCAATTTTTAAACTTATTTTCTTCGTGGAGTTATTTGGTTCTTTAATCTAAATAAGTAAATATTGGACAAAGTCAATTTATTAAATATACGATGTAAACATTGCCCACATACATACATACATATGTACTTATCTCATCACATTTTTTTCTTGTTGTTGATTTTTTGTCAGACTTTGCATGGCAATATATTCTAATTATTTGACAAAATCGACGGTAGAAAGAGAATTTAAATTTTAGACTTTAGTGTTGCAAGTTATTTACTAACATTGTACCTTGAGAATGGCTTGAGTACAAATTACTCCGAAACGATAATATGCTATACTGCAATAAAGACACGTAAACAAACCTAACATCTCAGGGTATTTATCACATTATTTACCTTGCTAACGACGACGTTTCGACTTTTTTGCCGGTCGCTGTCGCGGGATATATGTAGGAGCATAATTTCGTGATAAGGTGCAGAATTGATATCTAGGTGATTAAACAGTAGAAGACTTATTCATAAACAATATAACCAACCAGCTATTCTCGAAACGAATGGTCTGTTGCGTCACGATGGTAAGAGGCCCGACGGTATTACACTAGCTAGTCCCATGGGAGTTAAGGAGGCCTGTTGTGTGGGACGCTACATTCGTCGACACTCCACACACTTGCGCCTTCCCATCTTCCGAGGACGTCCGTGAGGGCTGGTGGGGCGGCAGATTTCAAGGCCGAGGATCTCAAGAGGCGCAAATATGCATGACTCGACAGAGCCTATGTGGAGTCGAGACACTAGGTCCGTGGAGTAGGTAGGTACCGATGCTCACTGGGTTTTTAAATATATCTGAGCCTCTGGTCGAAGTAACACGTGACCCGAGAGCTGGTTAGTATCTGACACAGCGCATCAGCATTGCCATACAGCGAGGCCATGCAGTCAGCGTCTTGGGGACGCTTCCGTCTGGTATTAATATGGATCAGTTGAACTACCTGTAGATTGTTTGTAACAGTTAGCGCAATTAGTATTTTGATTGTAATTATCTAAGAAAATTACAATCAAAATCGATTATAATTGATACTAGAAATCTTCATCTACTATGGACAGCTACAAAGATATGCGAAAGAAATACCAAAAGAAAATTGCACAAAACTGCGGAAACGTTTGAACAATTTGCGTGCTTGGTTTATCGCGGTTAGAACGTGGTATCACGTCTAGGCAATGAACTGTTCTACATATAGCCGTGTAACATTGAGCTATTGTTCGAAAGCTGGGCAATTGAGGTCAACTCGATGAATCTGAGGATTGATAATTGATATAAACTTGCGATGGTGCATATGATCATTGATTTTTTTAACGTGCGTTAAGAACGAATTTACATTCTCTTATCAATTACCATGCCCTTGCCAAAGATGGACTCTTAAAAGTTAGCATTCCGTAGATGTACTTACGATTTCTTTCGACCAAGACAATTTCATATATGTAACTACATACATATATCGGTTTACGCGCCGCAAGCCAACAAAGTTCTCAATCGGCATGATTTTTTCCGATGTCTTCGACAAGCATTTCATATCATATTTCAGCCAATTTACCATTTTTCTTTTATAAAACCTTATGTATACCAACTAAGTAAACCTTGCTCATAAATCACTCCGTCCAAACGTCCAAAGGTGAAAACCGTAGAAAAAAAACATTCATGATAAGTAATATGTACTTAGTTATAGTTTAAATCCGTGCGATAATATTTGGACGTAAACTGGACAGAATATCGCAGTATCGGATCCGGTTTCTGGCCTCATTTTATTTCCGTCCCAGCTCGATGATCACAACGATTAGACGGCATTCAAAATTATTGGAATAAAACTCGTCTCACGATCAGACTACGCTGAAATATCTACACTTGACAAACTGGTCTAGATTCTAGATGGTTCTTTATTCATTCCACGTTAAAGAACAACGGGTGTATAAATACTCTTTCCACAGCAGCAGGTCGGACATTGCGGTTCTTCTCTACCTTTAACATTCTAACGGTTAATGTTTGGAACTCACTGCTGCGTTTTGCTTTTCGACCAACTATAACCTGAGTATCTTCAAGACAAGAGTGAATAGGTGTCTTTTAAACTTTCGTGATACATCATCGGCCACATCGTCACTTATCATCAGGTGAGATTGTGCTCAAACGAAGGTGTATTCATGATACAAAAATGTCCTGAACTCCTTAGGCATGACCTGTCTCAAGATGAGAAGTATCACGTGCAATCAAGGCACATGAACTGTAATTTTTCACGGTATAGTTGGACGAAAATGAACAAACTGTATGTCCAAAAATACCTTTCGAATTTGCTGAACTCCGAAAAGGCTCATTACGAGATCGTGACGTGACTGACTACGACTGTTGGGCGTAGGCTTGTCTATGTATAACTAAGCGTACACTCTAAGCTCCTTTACGATGAATATCAAATGCTCAACAGGTTACAACAGATAACAAACAATTTTGATAACTCTACCACAAGACATGCATAGAGCAACGAGTCTCATGGTTCATCGCAGTGTTTTTATACTGTTTTTACTTTAGGATTCGATAATGTGTAAAAATTTCCAAATTAATTTTATTAAGTATCTCTTTGTTCTTGCGTGGATCTATTCTATCCTGCTTTTTTATGGACCATATCAAACTATACAAGTCCAGTTTTCATTGAAACAGTTAATTATTACTATTGTGAAGCCAGTCCGACCTGTATCTTAGATGCAATTGGTTCAATTGGAATAAACTGCACTGCACACCGATCAAACAATTGAGAGAATAGTTGAACAGTAGTCTGATAAACCTACCTTGATCTTTCTTCTTATAGGTAGCTTTTCAAGCAAATTAAAACAACGAAACTGCTAACTGGGTGCGGCATTATAGTAGGAGTATTAAGTATCATTCACCCTCGATCACAAACAGCTATGCTTTTGTTTTTATAATAGTTTTGTGTTCTTTGAACCGTAAAATAAAAGGTATCTACAAAAACAACAGCTTTCCAAGAAGTACTACATCATAAACAAGCTTGTATGTGACTGTTCTCTTTGATGCTGTGAACGAAAGTTCATCGAACTCTGTTTAGGTAGAGCATTGAGCCTCGGAATTTGTTTTGAAAGACCGAAAATCCGAATAATAATAATAAAAATGTTTATTTACAGAAAGATTTAGGTACAATATTTGTACTAGTCTAATTATTAATAGTAATACACATATTTAATTATTAAATTATCACTATCTAGCACAAACATGCTTAAATAAACCTATTAGGTCAAAGTAAATGACTCCTCGCTCTAACTAAGTTAAAATAACTTGTATTGAGACACGAGGGCTCTTCTCTCCGGCTACAAATAAGCTCAACCAACACTCAGTGCGACTATGATTATTATTCTCATAGAAATATGAGTTATGAATCCGTGTAAATACTGTATACAATAAAACTAGATACAAGGAAACTAAAATTACTAAGAAATGCATTACAAACTAAAAATAATAATAATAATAACAAAAGAATAAGAAGCTGAAAAACACAACCACACACCAGGTGCAGCCTAAAACTAAGATTGTACCTCCATCAAGTGCTCTACCTGCGCATATTCAAGGTCTTGCAAGTACCGTGTGACGAGAAGTTTACAGTCGAGACTCGATTTTTGTTGTAAGTCATTAGTTTTATTTAGTTTATTATAGATGTAAGGCCCTAAGAACCGTGTGTGGCGTTGTGCAAACGATGTTTTACATGATTTTGAATGGTACACTTTAAATTTACGGCGTTTATGGGAGACGTTCAATTGAGGTGAAACTTTATGTTGCTTAATGATAAGTTGCTGTACGAATACTTTCCTAACTGAGAGTAGTTGCAGTTCTTTATAGAGTTCAGTAGTGGGGTACTTGTAAGGCTTGTTAAAAGCCATCTTCAATACCGCTCTATGCGCTCTTTCCAGTGGCAAAAGGTGTGTTTTTGCAGCACCTCCCCATGACCTAATACAGTAGAGTATCAGCGATTGACATAGCGCAAGGAAAGTGGATTTAAGTTGGCTTTTATTTGCCGCGTGTCTAATAAGCTTGAAAACAGCGATTAACTGACGTACTCTAGAAGTGACGGCCCTTATGTGATTTACATACGTCATCTATTGGTCGATAGTAACTCCAAGGTATTTAATAGTAGAGACTTTCTAATGTTTTACAATTGCAGTTGTGACTCGATGAGTAGAGGCATTGATTAGAATGAGCTTTTAGGTTAAGATCCACGTGTGGTTGCCCAGGTTTGCGGAGAGAGAAGGTAACGAGTTTAGTTTTAGTCGTATTTAGAGTCAGGATGTTACTGTAGAGCTGTTTGATACTTGATTAAATCCATCCTGAGCTCGTTTGCCAAGTATCATCTCTGAATAAAAGCACTGTGTCGTCAGCAAACGATATAACTTTACAATTATTAATCTGGATATTACAAATTTGATTTATGTAGAGCAAGAATAGAGTCGGCCCCATTATAGATCCTTGGGGTATTCCGAAAGTCACAGGTAGAGTCATACTGATGTAATCTCCTATCTTCACACTTTGAGTTCTACCTGTGAGGTAACTTTCCAATAACTTTAGTTGGTTGCCCCGTATTCCCAGACCTTCCATTTTATTCAGTAGTAGAAAGATAGAGACTGTATCAAATGCTTTGGCAAGGTCCAGGAATACGCCCATACATTTGACTCTATTATCCAAGCAATCAACGACAAAATTGTTTAATTCCGTAACTGCGTCAGCCGTAGAGCGCCCTTTTCGGAAACCTAACTGATTACCTGAGATAAGGTTGTAATTCTCTAGATATTTGACCAACCTGTTATGTAGAGCTTTTTCGAGAATTTTCGATAAAGCTGGGAGTATAGATATTGGCCTATAATTAGTCACGACCTTTTTATCACCTTCTTTAAAAATGGGCAGTATAATAGATTTTTTAAAAGAGTTTGGAAAAACAGCTGTCGAAAAACTAAGGTTGCATATATGCGTCAGGGGTAAAATTAGATACTCTTTACATTGTTTAATAATTTGGGTAGAGATGTTGTCCCAACCAGTACTGCAATTGTTTTTAAGTGCATTTATGAGAGATTCTATTTCAGTTGGTTCAATTTCTATCAATCCAAAGGAGTGTACAACTTTGTTTTCCGATATATCTATCTGACTAGACGAACTAGCGCATATTTTATTAGCTAGGTCTTGACCAACACTGACAAAGAAATTGTTGATTACGTTTAATGTTTTATATGGGTCTTCTACTCGCAAAAGCTGCGGTAGAGATTTTTTCGATTTGAAATTAGCAATGTCGTTAATAACCCTCCAAAGTTTTTTCGGATTTCTAACCGCTTCCTCAAATTGGGCTCGCTCATGTTTGCGTTTTAGGTTGCGCAAAAGCCTGTTGAAAAAGTTTCGATATCTCTTATACACGGTAACCAGAACCTCATCATTGGGCGATTTGCGAATTTTTTTATGTAGGTTATCGCGATGCCTCATACCCCTAATTAGACCTGGAGTTACCCATGGCTTAATAGGCATATTACCACGTGGTATTTTTTTTAGTTTAGTATTTTTATTAATTATTTTTGACACAATTTTCACAATTTCATCAGTGGCATCATTACAGTCGGTAGAATTGATGACTGGGCTAAAGTCTGTATTTGATATGTCCTCTTTAACCGTAGTATAATCTATTTTTGCTGTTTTTTGTAACACAGACACTGAGACCTGGGTCTGCAAGACTATAACAATAGGGTTGTGATCCGTTATATTACTTTCAACAATCAGTGTTACAGACTTATTCCTAGACTTCAGGAATATGTGATCCAGACAACTTGTTTCTCTGGTAGGAAAAGTATGCGTTGGTAATAGACCATGAAAAGCCAAGAGTTCAAGATAGTCTGTCGATTTCTTTGTTAACATGTTGTCACTTATGTTAATATTAATATCGCCAATTACAATAATGTTTTTGTATTTAGTTAGAGTCTGTAACACATTATCTAGGGAATCCAAAAATCTTTCTTAATTTGTATAGGACGGAGAGCGGTATAGAAAGGCTATAGCGATGTCATTATTAATTACAGTGATGAGGCAGTTAGCATCTAGGAACATAGGTTCATAAGAGGTAGAAACTATGTCTGACTGTGTTGTTTATTTGGATCGTGCAATGCACGTTCGTTGCATGCGTTGCATACGAATAGATGAACGCATAACAGACGCCGGTAAAAGTTCTGTGGAGCTGTTCTCATGAACTAAGAGTTTACTAAATATACAGCCTTGGTCAAAAGTATTGAGCACCCCTGTCATTTTAAAATTTTTAAAGAAATGTCTAATCGTTTTATATTGATTTATAAAACTATTATTAATAAAGTGTTAATATTTTGTGGGTCCACCCTTAGCTTTTATAACAGCAAAAATTATTTTTGGAATTGAGCGTACAAGTTTTGCAGTCTTCGGTAGTAATTGAGCTCCATTCCAGGCGCAGGCAACGCTTGAGGTCTTCTTTGTTGTTAATCGTGTGGCGCCTGACTCTCCACTATAATAAACCCCATAAATGCTCAATGGGGTTCAGGTCCGGAGACTGGGCTGGCCACTTCAGTAATTCAAGGTCATTTTCCCGAAACCATGTCATTGTGAGGGCCGATTAGTGACATGGCGCGTTGTCTTTCTGGAATTTAACGCCACCCATGTTGGTATCGCCAAAAAGTGTTTGAATGACTGCAGCAACGCAGATTTTAGCACATTTATGTTCTTTGTGGAATTCATTCGGCCCTCGCATACGAACAATTCACCAACCCCAGAGCGCGTCATGCAGCCCCAGACCATTATGCTGCCGTGTTTTATGGTTGGTACCACACAATCTGGCTTAAATTCTTCACCTACCCGGCGACGCACAAAAGTCACTCCAGGGGTACCAAAAATCTGTAACAAAGTAATAATGGTAGAGTAAAAAAAAAACAAATCTAATTTATGCAGGTTATTACTTCTAATGATTTTACTAAATGTTGTTAGATAATTAAATGGATCAACTCACCTCAAAGTTTGATTCATCTGACCACACAACATTGGACCAGTCTTCTGCGGTGAAATTTTGGTGTTCTAAGGCCCATGCATACCGCACTTTCTTGTTGTTCTCTGAGAGCCATGGCTTCTTCCTAGCTTTACAACCTTTCAGGCCAGCTTCTATAAGTCTTCGGCGAGCAGTTCGACCAGAAATCGTTTTGTCAATTTTAGCTGACAACTCAGCAGCGAGCTCCAAAGAGGTTTTCATCCTATTTTTTAAAGACTCTCTCAGCAACTGACGATCCTCACAGTTG
The DNA here is from genome assembly GCA_947859395.1 of Eupithecia insigniata. Lineage (NCBI taxonomy): Eukaryota > Metazoa > Arthropoda > Insecta > Lepidoptera > Geometridae > Eupithecia > Eupithecia insigniata. The sequence continues at coordinate 5,676,443 of OX402002.1, forward strand.
TTGGTGATGCGTTTTCGCCCAGTTCTGGGTCTATTTTGATGTGATCCGGTAGCAGCGATGCGCTCAATAGCATATTGCATTGACCGGCGCGAACATTTCACTGCTTTGGAAAGCTCTACTTGGGATTTCTCTTGCCTATGCAGAAGTTGTATCTGCACACTAGACATGTGCGCCGATCGGATCGAATTTAAAATATGATTTATCTGATCACGCTTACTAGAGTAAGCATGCCATATAATGTTGATAAGTGAATAAATAAAAAGTGTAATAAGGATTACCTCAATCCTTATTACACTTTTTATTTACTCTTTTACTAATTTTCACACCCACGCCGATTACGCCGATGACGCCGCCGCCGCCGACAAATTTGACACCAGACACCGCCGCCGATCAAATGGGCATCGGCGCACATTTCTACTGCAGACGTTGCTCTAATGAAAGTTCGTTTTTTTTGGACATCTTACAAAGATATCACTAGACTCTAACTAAAAAAACCCCAAAAGCGCACTAGATCAGTTGAAGTGTCCACGACGAGTGACAGTAGCGAACTGATGAATAATTACAAAAATTGTTAAAATAACAAACATTATTGCACCCAGGTGTTTTATTGCTAGATGATGTTTGGGTCATTGTTTTTAGCCTTTTCAGATGCCGACAAAAGGATACGTAAACAATACATTTGGTTTATTACTATAAATTCCGTACAGTTGCAAAATGTTTAGGGTGCTCAATACTTATGACCAAGGCTGTAATGTTATACAGAGGGGCGCAAAAGTAGTGTGAATGTGCTTTAATTTTGCACTTTTTTGTATGTTGGATAGAGAATTCGTTGGACCGATTTATGCAAAAATTATCCAACCCACAACGTCAGTTGTCAAACTTGTCAATAAGTCATGGAGCGATAAAGTCCTGAAGAACGACCAATTTCTGAAGAGATACCAATTTCCGGGCGGAGTGATTTCCCGTTTTTATGATTTGAACTAGATCGCCAGATCTAACGGCGCCGGCGCTAGATTTCTTACTTTTGCAATCTCGCGTTTATCACACACAACAAACCACAAACTTTGCACGTCATTTGGCTCCAAATTAACGATTTATTCTTCAATATTATTGCAAATCAGTAAACTTGCAAGGTTCGTGGTTAGCTGTAGTAAACACGAGATTTAAATTAGCCCACTAGGAAAAAGTCTGGACTCTAACTAAAAAAACCCCAAAAGCGCACTAGATCAGTTGAAGTGTCTACGACGAGTGACAGTAGCGAACTGATGAATAATTACAAAAATTGTTAAAATAACAAACATTATTGCACTCAGGTGGAATAATACTAGGCGCGGCGTTAGATTTGGCGATCTGGATCTAGCGAGTTTAAATCTTCAAAACTGGAAATCATTCGGCTCGGAAAATTATGTTTCTTCAGGTGTGTATCAGTGTATCGCATCATAATGTTGGCAACTAGTTTTCTATCTGTCTACAACTTACAAAGATGTCAAAGCACAGTGACATTTGGGGCCTTTGCAGAAATTAAAGCACATGCACACTATGACAGTACTTTGTACTTGCCCAACATTATCGTTGTAGTAGTGTCTGCTACCTCTAGTTTCGAGATAACACACCTTCAGAACTAGGTCATGTTTTTGAAGGGTGTGCAGCAAACTTCGTGTTCAATTATGATAATGCTTATTTCGTATCCTGGTATCAGAGCATGAATATTAATTTGACGCCTATTATCTTCACGATAATTATTGGGGATTCCTACTTGTCTTGTTATATATATAATATTATATATATAAATATTATTGTCAGCATTTTTTGATTTGAAAAAAGTATGGTATAATGGTGATAGTGTGGACAACAATTTGTGGGTAGTGTCCTACTCACTACCCACTAAATTGTGCTAAACACTAACTGTCACTACGTGGGTAGTGACAGTAAATTGAAAATTATTAGGGAACAAAAAATACAATTACTTAATAATTGTGTGCTCGCTGAATGGCGGCCCCGTCGCTAAAATCAATGTCTCCCAGGCAGTTATTTCACCATCATCACCAGTTGCTGTGGTACACCATAAAGTTGTTACCTATCTTCTCAATATCTCCCTTTGGTTACAGATCTACCAGCATCTCCGTTGGTACACGAACCCATCGGAGCAGCGCTGGATAGTGCGCATCCTGTTCATCGTGCCCATATACGGCTGCTACAGCTGGATATCACTGCTGTTCTTCAATGGAGACTCGTACTATGTCTACTTCTTCACCGTTCGAGATTGCTATGAAGGTAAATCTATATTTTATAGAGGAGCGCTATGGCCTGGTGGTATGGTGATCTGCAAGACTACAGAATCTGTTGGATGCGGTTGAAGACTATGGTGCAAATCAGACAAGTTCTATCTTCAGCAATTAACAAATACAGGATAGTTAGAGCGTAAGCATATTTTATTTATTTTTCTTTTAATTCGGATTGTCATCACCTTAACTAATTACAATGTACTTACGTATAATTTAAAATAGACAGAAAGCTAATAATAGGCATTCGCTTAAAAAATCACGATACGAGTAAACTAGCTAAGTGTGAACGCATAAACATTTTTCCTCGTCAATTGCGTGCTTAATAATTATTGTAACTCGTTAACGCCTTTCAACTTACTAGTATATTGTTTTCAAGGTAAACAACGGTTTCAACAATAAAATTTAATTTCTGAAATTCGGTTTGAATGAGACTACTCTTGTGAAATACGCAAATAAAACACAGGTGGTCTGACAACGATAAAGCACGACCTTACAGGTTAACACTATCATGGCCCACTACGCACATGTCCATCTCCTGCAGGCAGTGAGGCTAGGCAGTGAATGTGTTAAATGTTTTCTGGAAGATAATTAATTCAGCCGACAAAAACGTAACAATATATTAGCTTTCTAAGAAGTCTTGTGGTATCGGCTTAAAATTTACACCCCAGCAACTCGCGGGTTCCGTAAGAGGCAATTAAGGGTTATCAATAGAGGTGGGCAGCAGTGTTCCCTGCAGAACAGATCCACCACCGAACAGCATTTTCCACCTCACAAGCCCAGCTTAAGGATTATGGCATTACTTCCTAATTATCAGGGGCGGCCTATGTACAGCTGAAGTCGAGAAAGGCTCTAACTAAGGAACTAGATGTAGCTTTCTAATGCCCATATTATAAAAAAGTAGATCACCGTTCGTGGATAGCGGATTATGACCGAAGGGTGTCGTGTTCAGGAAGTTCTGTGGAATGTGTCGCGTAACAGACGCGACACCGCCAATAACACTTCATCGACCTCAAGGCAGATTTGCTTTTATTCTAATCAGACGCTTCTCGAAATTACTGATTGATTTTCTATTATAAGACTCATTTCCGAATATTGATCGCTTCTTTCAAGTAAGCAAGTCTTTGAGTGATGATTTACTAGCAAATTTTCATGATAGATTGATAAAGCACTTTTTTTGCTATGTTTTACCAAATGGTCGTAATTATAATAAATGCTTCAATCTAATCTTCAATCTAAATTAGAGGGTTTTGGCGAAGAAAAGTTAAAAAATAATTTTATCTTAGATCTGTGTAAATAACTAGTTTTTTCTCGCGGCCTCGCAAAGCACAAGTTTTTTATGAGAACGTTTAAAGGTTATTTTTAACGGACTTCGAAAAAAGGAGGAGGTTCTATGTTCGGCTGTAAATATGTTTGTTTGTTAAATAATCAATAGAACTTCGTTTCATCACAATATTTATGTATGTTCGTCAATTTCTACGTCAAATAAGGACCAATTTTGTAAAGTCTTTCGTTATTGTATAAGAGAATGATCCCGAGGTGGTCCTATAAAAAAAATCCCGAGGGATTAGTATTTATCGCGTAAAACTTAAAAACAGTAAAATTATGAGATGCCAAGTCGGTTTTTATATCTTTCAAAACAAATAATTCCAAAGTAAGTCTTTTAATAGATAATTTCTATTAAAAGACTCTGGAATATCGAGCGTGTCTTTGAGTAAGCAAATGTTTGAGTGAAAATTTTCTAACAAATATTCGTTCAAAACTGGTAAATCATGGCCATTATAGTGCGTCATCAATCTAAATTAGAGCTACAGTAGAAAACTTCATGATACTTTAATTCTTTAAGGTGATTCCCTGACCCAAACTAGCGCCGCCACCTATTTTATTATATTATTACGTTAAACAAAGGAATTTTCATAAATCCTTTGGCTAGTTTGTGATTACTTAATATCATAAGCTTTTTTAATTCCTTGTAATAGTTTTATTTTGTACTATAGTTTCGTACGAGATGCGAAACCCGAGTTTGGTGGTCAAAAAGTGCAACTCCGCATACTTTCTAAGCTATACAAAATAACAGTATTACAGACGCATTAAAAAAGGCTTATGATACGTATAACAAACTGGCCGAGGGATTTTAAAAATTCCTTTCTTTAACGTAATGATACGATAAAATATGTGGCGGCGCTAATTTGGGTCAGGGAACCAACTTAATGTACATTTCAAATTTTTCAACCAGAAAACCTTACAGTTATAGGAGAGGATTCATACCTTTCTGTATAAATAACTAGTTTTTGCTCACGGCTACGAATGCTTTGTTTTATGAAAAACTTTTAAATGTTTTTATCCTAATGTGAACTGATTTATGGAATAAAAATAGCCTATGTGTTATCCCAGGTACTTACATCTATGCAAAACTTCTACCCGATCCGTTCAGTAGTTATAGTGTGAAGAAGTAACAAACATACAGACATGACTTCATCTCAAGAACTCGATGTCACATACATCCCATCCATCTTTTGCATTTGTAAAATACATACCTACCTATGTAAGTGTGAAGTTCAAGTCAATTTCAAATCTTTTCTTAATCGGTAATTCTTGGCACTCTTGGTGGTCGTGGTTATGATGGGGGTCCTGGTGAATGGCTGCTCGTGTAAAACGCCGCCATCGTTCCCTATTGGTTGCGTTGTGGGAGCAGTCGGTCATGGTGGGTTGTGTTACGGAGGTGATGAGGTCCGACCATCTAGTTGGAGACCGACCACGTTTTGCCCTCCACTCTGCCTTGTACCACGACACGCTCCATCGTGTCTTCATTCCGTGCCACGTTCCCAAAGAACTTTACGATTTTAAATCATTATTGAAGCTCTAGATATTATTCTAGAAAGTTAATCGCCACAAATAAAAAGACTACCTCTGTGGGCGAAGATCCGCCTACGACGCAGGAGGTTGCGGGTTCGATTCCCGCCTCGGGAAAAATATTTGTACGATCTGCAGATATTTGTTCAGTGTTGATGTTTTCTATGTATAATAAAAAATATCTATCTATGTAGTGTTTTATATTAAGTATATCAGTTATCTAGTACCCATAACACAAGCTCTGCTTAGCTTGGGGCTAGATAATGCTGTGTGTATTGTCCAGCATTGTTTATTTATTATTATTTATTTATTTAAATGCCGTTCCCTATTATTCTATACAACATGGTTGACGGAACGTACCCGGCTACACGTTCAAACATTTGTGCATGCAGATTGCACAAACACAGTTTTCGCAAGCAAGACCGCCCACACGCTCCATCTTGTTTACGCAAACTGGTTTGAGCCCGGCCACACGTTCCATCTTGCTTGCGCAAACTGTATTTGTGCAATCATGCATGCACAAATGTTTGAGCGTGTAGCCGGGCTAGCCACTGGCCGATACTTAGCGTTAAAATATTGCGTGCGACATTGCCCATGAGGAATAAATTTTTCGCTAGAAGAGTTTATATCTACCGTGTTATATCGGCTCGTGTACAGTTTACAAGAGCCGTGGAGTGGGTTAAACAAACATACTTTCCATTGTATTAACGTTGTTTCTGCTTACGAAGTAACATTATCTAATCTGTGGTTCAGCGACGTGATGAGTCTCTAGTTAAGTGGAGCTCCGCGTATATGTACAGTTAGGTATTTGTTAGGAACTAGGTTTGGAATTGAATCTTTTCTTTGGTGGTGAAGGTAAAATTCTCATGAATTGGCTGGTGATATTTATACTCGAGCATATCGAGCCATTTTCAAGATCTAATGTTTGTAAGCATTGCCCCCATACCATAAGTATAGAAACCACTTTTTTTTTTTTGTTGATTTTTGCCATAATTTGCATTTGCACTACGTGTCTATTTAAGCTGTTTCCCACCATGCATAATGCTGATAACTTTTTTCAAACAGGACGCCATGGAGAGAATTTTAGATTTTTGTGTTGTGAGTTTTATTCAAACATTGCACCTAGACAATGGCTGGAGTATAGTGTTTTTTGGTTATGCCAATAATATGTTATTGCAGTGATTCGTTTGAGGTTACAGTTACATTCCAAATTACTTTAATTTAAAGAATTCACCTAACATTAAACATTATTCGTAAAGTTTGACTTAAACCTACAGACCGATTACGTTCTATGTTATGATTACGTCATAATACTGAAGTAGTATGGCGTGTTTATCAGCTATATTAATTCAAAAATGCTAGAAAGTGTTGCAATGTCCTCGAAATATTCAATATAAATATAATATATTCAATATATGTATAATATCTAGAATATAAAACAGCTAAATGTCATACACAATACAGGTTCTGGGCAATTGACATTGGAAGTATTACAGTCGTGTTTTGGAGAAGCTTGATTTTATATGTCCGCTTGACCTCGAGTGGCCATTTTTGAAATCGAAAAAGGAGGATTTTCTATGTTCGGCTGTATGTATGCTTTTTTAATGTATGTTCGTCGATTTCTCCGTCCGATTTTGAAAATTCTTTCGCTATTGTATAGAAATTGAGGTGGTCTCATAATTTTTTTATTCCTCATGGATTTTAGTATTTATCCCGCCAAACTTGTAAAATTGAGTGTAAAATTAAGGGATTCGTCTTTAGTTTTTTCAAAACAATCAAATTTTTATAGCATTAAGAAAAAAACTTAATGCGCATAGAAAACAAATTCACAACAAAAAACAAGCAAAGCCACTTAATGCCACGTATAAAAAAATCTAGGTCTATGATGCTACTGGTCTACTTGGAATCGGGACATTTGAAAACATTACCAGTTTTTATATTTGTGAGAATTTGATGTTTTTTTCCAAAAAAACGTAAACCCGATTTCGAATTCCTAGCATGTAGTTACTATATATCCCGCAAATCTAATAGATTATATTTGCGGGATATATAGTAATCACTAGGGAATAAAATTTAGATGGGACCAATCGGGGATCATTCGCTATACAGAATCAAAATAATCACCATAATCGACCCACAATTTGAGGGAGAAGTCGGCGAACATATAAAAAAACATATTAGGTATAGCCGAACATGGAACCTCCGCCTTGTTTCAAAGTCGGTTAATAATAGACGATATTTTGAAAAAAGTTAATTTTACTGATCGAAATGATCCCAGAGGCGATACTACAATAAACTAAAACTCAAAAGTAAAGTTTGTTGCAGTAAAAATAGGACTAAACATGTATGAGGAAAACAATAACCCAATGGTCAATGATTGACCTTGTTGACACCCGCTGCCGCTTGATGACTAACTAGGCGTTAGTTGTGAGGGTTGAATCAACGAACCATTTTTCTACAGTTAACGAGTGAACCGTTTTCTTTTTACTGCAAAACGATTCTATCAACTGGTTAATACATTAACGACATACGCGAGTTGGTTTTACATTACAACGTTTAACGCATAGGTAGGTTCTTCTACTACAGTTTACTTTTCTACGAACCAAACCAGTTAAACGTAAACAGATTTTTCAACTAGTTGACTGTTTATAGAAAACGGTTTCGTTTCGTTAACGCAAAAACAGTCAATGACCCACTACTAACAGGCATCTCGTAGCATCATGCATGCTCTTAGGGGCCTACAATACCCCGCCATTGTGTGAAAAGGATAGGCATAGGATTTCGCGTTCATAGGACCGGGACAGTGCAGAGCGTCATACGCGCAAAAATCATTTTTTTGTTTTTTACGGTAAAAATAATAGTAATTTTAAAAATCTAAAACATACTCCGTTTGCTCTATATTCTGTTTGTTTACTGTGCAAAGTATCAAGGCTTATTTTAAAGTATTTATTCAATAGCGACGATTTATTGTACAGTTAAGAGCGGACTTTGGTTTTTTTCTATTCAGAAAATTTTATGAATACCTGTTTTCCCAACATATGAAGGATAGAGTAAGCTCTGAACTTTACCGTTATACATTTCAGAAGTATGGAATCAACATCCGGCGAAGTTGACGATAAGCAATTTAAGGTGGTATATATACACTCTTAAACAAAGCTAGTGTGTAGTAGAGTATTCCCTTTTCCAAAACACAAAAGTGTTTTATTTCCTTGACCTTACAGGACTCTTGGACACGTCAGAAAATTCAAATCTCATAAGTTAAAGGAAATAAAGTAATCACTTAGTGTTCACTTCAATCTTTTTAAAATGAAGTAGAGAAGTGGACAAGAAACCTACTTTGTTAGGTTGTCAGTTTCCGAGTTGGAGTAAAATTCGGTCCAACGTTTTTTATCCTCCTGTATATGATAGATGACGTATTTAGTAATCCAGTGAAATCCAGCGAAATCTCTAAGGATCTAGAGATTCCGCTAGATTTCACTGGATTACGTCAATAAAATACATAGTAGTTAAGTAGCGCTTTTTATTCATTTTCTATGATAGTAGCAGTGAAGGGACAATACTCTACAAAGGCAACTAATTTTACTAATTTCATTTTACGATCAGCATATCATTATAAAGCTGTAGCGATTTTCATAAAACATAGCCAAAGATCCTTGTAGCCTACGGTTTGAATATAGCTAAAGACACGATAATGGTAGGTACCTCACAAATAAAAATAACTACCAGTACAATTTAACGGGTATTTATTGCGTTTATTTACATATTTTCCCCACGTTATGTGATATGACGATTATTTTTTCCACAGAAATATGATTTCTATGATGTGTTCAAATCGCTTAAGGTAAAAAATATTTACAAATAACTACATACATCGAAATCGGTTCATCCACTACGGGCTACAATGGCACATACACATTAAACAGTGGATGATGTGTGAAACGCCCTCAATATCATCCAAATTCAGAATCAATTTAAAATACTACTTGCCAGATAAAGCCTTGCCATTTATCAAAGAGCAACTTCATAGATTTAAATTGATTGCGAATAGTTCGAAATGTAATATAATGGAATATCACGTTACGTAAGTGGAAACGTGATCGCTGCCGCCTCGAAACTTTGAAACCGAAGAAGTCTCGGACCGGAGCAGTAGCCTTCGACGTCTTAAATGTTGCAATTTATCATCGAATAATTACTGAATGAATAATGCTAGTTCGGAATAGATAATTTGTTAACGGCTAAGTTACTTAGTTATATTTGCATTCCTTTTTCACGGTTCAAGAGATATGTAAGTCTTGACACTTACATATCTCTTGAACCGTTATAGGTATTACCTATTACAGTTGAAATTATGGCAGGTTGTGTATAACTATTATATGCTATAACATAAAAAAAATACGCTATAAAATCAAAAAATAAAATAAATTTAATAATTAGGGGGCCCATCGGTGTTCAACATGGTATCTACATACCACGTTGAGCACCGATTACTGGAGTAAAGCAACGTCGGGTGCGATCAGTGCTAGGATGGGTGACCGCGTCTCGTAAAAGTTATGCTTATCTCTATTAAAAATAACGTTTTTAGGGTTCCTTTCGCGAAATAGTTATGAATGATGGTACCCTGCGTGGGCGAGTCGATGCGCACTTGGCCGGTTTTATTAGCTCTGTCCTGTCGACTACTTTTTTATTTAACTACTAAGAAATAATTATTAAAAACAACTTTATTACAAAATAAATTACTTTTAAAGTATAGAAACAAGTTAGAACTACAATTTACAATTCAAACAATTGAGCTAACTGCACACCATTGCAAACAATCTAAAGGTAGCTCAACTGATAAGTTTATCTATATGTTACTCGCTCATGGATTACACTTGAATTAATTTTTATTATAGAAACTCTAAGCTAATTTTGGTGTACACTATGTTGGTGATCACTAAATAAATAAGTATAAACAAACTACATAACTGTGAAAATTCTAAAAATAATTTTCCTTTTCCAGCATTCGTGATCTACAGTTTCCTCTCTCTATGCTATGAATATCTCGGCGGCGAAGGGAACATAATGTCCGAGCTGCGTGGCCGGCCCGTACGAGCTTCCTGCGTCAACGGAACTTGCTGTCTCGCCGGCGCCACTTACACCATCGGCTTTCTGCGGTTCTGCAAGCAGGCAACACTGCAGTTCTGTCTGGTGAAGCCGCTCTGCGCGTTCATCATAATCTTCCTGCAGGTGAATCAACATAACAGCCCACATCCACTGCTGAACATTGGGTTCCCCTAGATAACGCCTCAAAAACCGATCCTCAAATTCAAAGATCCTTCAATGCCGTCGATAAGCACTTGAAAACTAGAGTAGCATTGTCCAAATGCCTAATGCGTTCAAATTCTGAGTAAGTCTCTACTTGCTGCTTCGCCGGGGCTACGTATATCATCGGCTTTCTGCGATTTTCTAAGCAGGCAACACTGCGTTTGTCTTGTGAAACCGCTTTGCGAGTTTATTATTATATTCCTGCAGGTGAGTAGTAATGTAGGAACATAAATACTACAAGATAGGTACTCTGCTATAGGTAATTTCGGGCGACTAAAAGCGATCTAAAAGACATCCCATTAACAACCATGAGGTGGGTCACATTTATGGTTATTAAGATCAAATGGAAACCAGAGATATTGATCATCATCATCATCATCATCATCAGCCCATACACGTCCACTGCTGGACAAAGGCCTCCCCCGTACGACGCCACAAATAGCGGTCCTGAGCCGCCTCCATCCATCGACGCCCTGCGACCGCTACGATGTCGTCGGTCCATCGAGTGGATGGTCTCCCATGTAGGGGGGGATTTGCCATAATCACCACGCTTGGCAGGCGGATTGGTGATCGCAGTGTTGGTGTTTAAAAGAGAGAGAGAGAGAGAGATATTGATAAGACCTCATAATCCGACTTCTATACGGTGTGAATTGAGAAAGAGACGATGTTTTTGCTAATTACACTTTTCCTTTATATACTTCGCTAGTTATTTAACAAAATAATTATACCTAAACTTTAAAAACAAACAGGAACTAAGAGTAAACAACGTCCACGTTCCTGGAAAAAAGCAAGCGCACCAGTAATCTAAATCTGCGTGTAAAACCAATTCCATTCGCGTCGGCTAATTAACGCTTGATGACCACCGCACGGTCGTTTTGAGAAAGCGTAATGCGCAAAAAAACGCTATCATTATATATAACATTTACGTTCTTCGTGATATGTAGAGCTCAGAATCATTAGTAAATTACTTGCTCATGGCACGATTGAAGTGCGTATCCGATCCTTTGCTGAAAGGTTTCCCCAATTTTCAGCATTATCTTTAGGAAGTAGATGATGCTTGAAAGATGTAAAGCAATATTTATTATTATTTCAGGGAAAGTAGGGGCGTGGTATCTATCACTTATCATGATGATAAAGTCTATTCTCTATAGTACTCTTAAAAATCCCCGATATTAGAGCTTAATTTGGTTAGTTGAGTCACTTTAAAATCAAACTTGTACCTAATTTGATTTACAACCGACGACATAGACCTTTTTCGAAACTATCGTGGTTATAAATGTCGTAATCAGGTCGTAATGATATATTTACCATAGTTTGTGGTAAAACTTTTCATTTACTTTCATTCATTTCAAGCAACGATATTCTTCTGTTTGCCCTCTTTTCGCAAAGGCCTCTTAATCCTTCCACCTTACTCTATCTCTCGCCAACCTAATCCATGTTTTCCCTGCAAAGTCTTTTAGTTCGACCTTTTAAATTGTCCCTATATTACATTATTTAAAAGTGTAACCCTAAAAAGAGGGTTTTTTTTTTAATCTTAATGAATCTCTCGTTAAACATGGCTTTATGATTTGCGGTGTTTTGAATTTTCCTATATTTCGGCACAGTCGGCCGTGTGGTGCCAGCTTTGATTTTACACCACCCAATCTGGGATGTTGATGTGATGTCCGAACTGAAGTCACTAGGGAGATGGTTGCCATTCAAGATGAATATCCCATTATGAGTGCTTCAATTGCGCTATTTCATTCTATTTACTTAACCTATGTCTTCTCTCAGTCCGCAGGTCATTACCACGACGGCGACTGGAGCCCTAACGGCGGCTACCTGTACATAACCATCGTGTACAACTTCTCCGTCAGCTTGGCTCTATACGGGCTGTTTCTCTTCCTGGGAGCCACGAGGGAGATGCTGAAGCCTTTCGATCCGGTGCTCAAGTTCTTCACCGTCAAGTCTGTCATCTTCCTTTCGTTCTGGCAAGGTATGAACAAGCTACCTATATGGGTATATTATTTAGAGCTTTATAGCGATTCTGGTCTTATCATTAGGTAGATAAGATTTAAAATTTCAGTCTAGTTTAGGCAGCTGAGGCCAACTCTTTTTTTGACAATAATTTCATAAGTGTCATAAATCATAATACTTTTCATATGTCAGACAAATTAATGTGATGTGTTTTTGAATGATTCTTTTTGCCAATAAACTATTCTATTCTAAAATTATTTGATACTGAAAGTGCTCGCCGCGTCTCTGTCGGCCGCTACCATCCCGGTGTTAATTGAGCTTTAGAGGTGTCTGCTCGTTTTGACAAGGTTGGTACACTATTTATATCAAGGAATTGCGTAGGTAAAATATTGTCTGAAGTGTTACAATCAGGCAGTACATGCCACAACTGTGACAGAATAGACTAGGAAATTGATGTAGGTATAATTACGATTTCAAGATTAACGCATAATTGCTGCTGTGAAATACCAAACGACCAAGATATCAGCAGAAACACTCCACTACTTTGCCTTTGGATGTTTAGCTTATCATCATCATCATCATCATCAGCCCATACACGTCCACTGCTGGACATAGGCCTCCCCCGTACGACGCCACAAATAGCGGTCCTGAGCCGCCTCCATCCATCGACTCCCTGCGACCGCTACGATGTCGTCGGTCCATCGAGTGGATGGTCTCCCATGTAGGGGGGATTTGCCATAATCACCACGCTTGGCAGGCGCATTGGTGATCGCAGTGATGGTGTTTAAAAAATACTCAGAAGGAAGCTGCTGCCCTTCCTCTGGTAGGTTCCCTTAGTCGGCTCTTACGATATCCACGGGTTGAGTTGGAGGGGTCGATATTCGTACGCCGCGGCCCCACGGCCCGGTTTAGCTTATATATTTCGCTAAATAACATATTTCTGCCTTACAGGAGTAGCACTAGCCATCCTTGAGAAAGCGGAAGTAATCTCCCCCATCACAGACGCGAATGGCATCCCAACAACAGCGGGTACAGTTTCTGCCGGGTACCAGAACTTCCTGATTTGCATCGAGATGTTGGCCGCTGCTATCGCTCTCCGCTATGCCTTCCCCGCAGCCGTGTACCACCGTGATCCACACCGCTCTGTGACAATGCAGTCCATCTCTAGCAGCCTAAAGGTACAATTATACTAAATCATTGGTACAACTATGCTAAATCATAGCACAACTTCCTGATTTGTAATGAGATGTTGGCAGTGGCATCGAGATGTTGGCAGCTGCTATCGTAGGCAGTAGCATCAATTCAGATGTCCTCAAACTACCTAAACTTATATGACAACACTTAAATTGTTGCCATCCTTTTTATTTCGATCGTTTTAAAAAGACCGGCGATATTTTTAGGGCTGGCTAAGTAGTTTAGTTTTGGTGAGATCTGAATTGATAACAGTGTCTAATATCTGTATAAGAGACGATCGGCTAAACCGCTGATGCTAAGTGATAGATGCGATCGCTGATGCGGATTGCACAGCCTGGGAAAGAAAGGGCGGTTGGTTGTCTTTGGAGCGTAGACAAGACACTCGCACTTAGAAGTTCAAACCTGTAACTAAAACTTGTTTCGCCGCGGATTTCGTATCCATAATTTCATTATATTTTCTCTCACTATAACATACGCCGCGCTGGCAAAAAAATCGCTATTGAATTTGGATTCAACCCATTCAAGCTCTTAATCGAAGATCGGAACCCCATTGCATTAATCCTACGTTTAATAAAACAATCTACACTTATTGATGGTTATTTAATATTTCCAGGAGACAATGAACCCCAAGGACATAATGACAGATGCGTTCCACAACTTCCATCCCCAATACCAGCAGTACACTCAGTACAGCTCTGGTAAGTGACGTCATAACAACCAATGCCACCAACTTATTTGTTCATGTTGACAATTTGAAACGAATGCTGTAGCTTAAAAAACCTCTGATTCTGAGGACTTAACAAAGTTATATATTCTACTAGCAGCTGCCCGCGCCTTCGCCCGCGTTTTATCGGGATAGAAAATAGCCTATATGTTATTCCAGGTCCCAAACCATACCCATACCAAATTCCAGCTTAATCGGTTCAGTAGTTTTTGCGTTAAAGAGTAACAAATATCCAACATCCATACAAACTTTGACATCCTACTAATATTATGAATGTCAAAGTTTGTATGGATGGATGTATGCGGCTCTCCGGGCTTTCAAAAATTTATCTAAGCGCCTGGTCGTAGCGACGCGTGATCCGAGAACTGGTGAATATTTGGCGCAGCGCATTAGCATTGCCGTACAGCGGGGCAATGCAGCCAGCGTCTTGGGAACGCTTCCGACTGATATTGATGATATGGACCAGTTGAGCTACCTGTAGATTGTTTGCAGTTAGCTTAGCGCTTGTAAATACTAGTTCTAATTTGTTTCTATTATTTGATTGTAATTTTATTTGTTAATAAAGAGTCTTTAATACCTGGTCAATAATTTTAATAGTATCCCAAAAATTTACGACTTCGGCGGGACTTGAACCCGCGACCTTCCCCTGAATACGGGGATGCGCTATCCAACTGCGCCACGGAGGCAAGTACCCGATCCGTCGAAAATCTTTGGGACTTACGGACTATAGCGCCGTTAGCTCCACATACAGGGAAAACATTGAAGTTATCCAAACTTGCTCAAAGTCGAAAGTTACATTTAGATCGTTTGACGAGAGGTATCGCTGCAGCGCTGTTGCTAATTTCTAAGGTTCAAGGGTTCAAGTCCCGCCGGAATCGTACATTTTTGGGATATTATTAAAATTCTTTAAGTTTACCCCAAGTGCGGGCATAAGCACTATCATAACAAAAACCTGGTCAATTATGTTACTTGAACAAATAAGTTAGTGGTATCACCATACACACTGCATGACATCATTCAGCCTCATCGCATTTGATTGGCCGGCTCTGAATGTTTAGACGTCTAGTGAATGAAAGTACTCAATCTTAGACCACATCATCACATTTGGCCATTTGTATATCCATAGTTCTATCTAGTTGAATTTGGACACATTATTTAACCGACTTCAAAAGGAGGAGGTTATCAATTCGTCTGTATGTTTTTTTATGTAAGTTACGCAGTATCTCCGCCAATTATGGGCCGATTTTGAAAATTCTTTCACTATTGTATAGAAAATGTATTAGTATTTATCCCGCAAAACACAAAATAAGTGTTAGTGGTTAAAATAAGTGTAAGAGTAAATTTGAAGTCGATTTATCGTTTTTTAAAACACGCCATATTATTTATATTTAAAGTTAATATTCAATCTAATATCGTTAAAAAAATGTTCCAGGTACTACTAGTGATAATTTGATATTTGGAACGGCCCTTGATTTATTTGAATTGGTGGTCCCTTCACTAGGTATTTTTAATTTAGATTAGGGCTTTTATAAGTCTATTTTTGTTGTACACTAGATTTTGACTCACATATAAGAGAAGTTTTATGCCACGTCTACATTTCAGACCTCTCGAAGTTTGCCTCTTGTGGAGACTCAATTTTAGAATCCAGTCTGTGACAGACAGGATTAAATAATGGCTGGTTATTTTAATATATATTTTAGATTCATTACCGAGTTTTTCTCTTATATAAACAGTATTTTGTTCTTTGTAATGGTATTGGCAAGCAAACTTTTCATAAATAAATATTCTTTAGAGTTGAAATTATAATGCGTATTTTATAAAACGTTCTCTTCTACTATTTCTCTGTAGGTAGAAGGTAAAGTAGTTCTTTCATTCGCTTGATGTTTTAGTATCATTGTAAATTATTTATTTCCATTTTCCAAAGGACTTATTATATTTATATTTATTTATTGGAAAACCAGAAGCTTTTATACACAGAATAACATAGAAAAATATAACATAGCAAGCTTAAATTAAGGTTTTCACGGCTAGAAAATAACACAACAATATCAACCCATGCTTATTATAAATCTCAAATTGCATATTTTTTTTGAGCCAAAAGTGAACATTATTTAGTACCATATTACTGTATATATAATATAGTAATAAATAATTGAAAATTATTTGTTAAAATACGATCGATCATAAATAAGTGAACATTATTTATGACTATGACCATATTAATTATTACTCTATAATATGGTCATAAATAATGTTCACTTTTGGCTCCTGCAGTTTTTTCTTGACAAGTCCTGCTAAGCTATTTTTGTAGCTTTCAACTTTTAATTTCTATCTGTAGGAAATATAAACAAATTACATAAATGACGGGAGTACGTTTAGGTTTGTCTTATTTTTTGGTTTTCATTTCCTTTCAGATGTTACATCCCAACTGCCTTATGAGAAACTTTAATCCGCCATAGCTGTTCTGCATGACTGCATTTCTATTCCGTGTTATAAGTTCACCGAGCATGTTTAACCTCATGGTCAAAATCAACAGATAAAAAAACAACAACATTAAAATTCCCTAAAACGCTATACAAACCAAAACAGTGCCTTGAAGACATTGAAGATAATATTTTAAAATTTACGCCCTTTTATAATAATTCTATTATAATCTAGTATTATAATATTTTGACGAGGTATTTGGCTAGTCCGAGACACATAACGAATTTTTGATAGTTGCCAGTTTATATAAAACAATTTGTTGCCATCACAGTTTTCTTTATCTACATTTGAAAGTAATATTGGAAATCGCATTATACCTCAAGATAAAAATATTATGACCAAAAGTTAAAATTTTTCGCTATAAATTGTTTACAAATTCTGTATCCGGACTTTTCATAGCCATAGTTAGTTATTATTTTTTACTTTGATGCCTTAGTGTCCATGTTGTGTAAGTGTGTAAATGTATTTCTGTGATTTTTTTTTCATTTTATTGTGTATCTTTTGTTAGTTTTCTTACGCGGTTACAGGATAAAATCCTTAGTTTTTGTGCTAGATATCTCCATTTGAACGATAGTAACAATGCTTACTTTTATACGGGGGTGTCTTTACTTGTGTTGTTGCGAGAGGAAACATTTCGATTGTAGAAGGGAAAGTTTCCGTTTTCAATCGATGTGCTAGATATCTTAATTTGAACGATAGTAATAATGCGTACTTTTATACAGGGTGTCTTTACTTGTGTTGTTGCGAGAGGAAACATTTCGATTGTAGAAGGGAAAGTTTCCGTATTATCTTTTCGAAATAAACGTAGAGACGCGGCTTGAGTTTCTTATTGTAGTTCTTTATATCTTGGCCCAGGTTGACCCTAATTGTCTAATCGAGATAGTTTCTTCGGAAAATTGCACCTTTGCAAACCAAAGAGCGGCATTTTCCATTACAAAAACTAAATATTAATATTGCTTTGTAATTAATATGCGTTTTGTAAGAAATGTTATAAATAATTCAATATTTTGAAATAACAACCTGAGAAGCCATCTTTTTTCATAGTTAATGTTCATAATACTTATAGTAATTTATAGATTAATAAAATCAAAATACGAAATATTTCGAGTACTCTAGTGAATATTAGTTTAGATTTAAGTTTGTATTTTGTCAGTTCAACTTAAACACCGGAAATTATAATTTCAAACACCTGTTTTGTCTTACTAATAAATGGTTTACATTCAATCTAAATTATCTTTTAATTCAATTAAAATAAGGTTTTAAATCCATGGAGCTCATCAAAAAGGGTAAGCATTTTATATTTAGCTTTAGAAAAAGGTTATGTTATATTTATATGGTTATATTTTGCGCGCATGACCATTGTTTGTCAATATTCTTATCATAGCATGTAGAATGTAGATGCACAATTATGTTGGCTAATTAATGCATGTTGAGTAGGCATTACTAGTGCTCATTCACACGAGGATTCGTTTTTTTGGACGATTCATCTTTTATCACGATTCGTAATTTTTTTGTCTGTGGCAATCTTTTCATAATATGCCCGTGTTCATACGTATCACGTATCGTAAAAAATGACGGATATTGTTTCTTTTGATTAATTGAGATTAATTGTTATTTTTTGTAACGGATTCGCTGATGCGTATTATGCTGATTTTAAATGAGTCAACTCATTGGTATGCGAAAAATGAAGCACAATTAGTATTGCTCTAGTAGTGCCTCGCACACCTAGTCCGGTTAACCGGATAAGAGATAGAATAATAACAGAAATATAATAAGGAAAGTGAAATTCAATTCTTACACCAGCACTTAACGCAAACCTTCAAACATTTACGAGCTAAATATTACAACAAACTTTCTCTATAGTAATGCGAGGGGCTGCCAAGCCTGACGAGGGGGCAGCCTTAGCGCCTCGTCCGCCGCCGCAGCGCGTTGCTACCATCAGCCAAGGACCTAACTACCACGAGAAGACCACGCTGCTCAGCTCTGATGATGAGTTCCAGTGAGAGAACAGACCGGTACACCTTCCTTAGATGAAAATAGGAATAATTTGATGACCCCGTATACTAGAACGCTGTACTTAGGTTTGGACCGGACTTTAATGAAGATAAGTTGAAAGTTTATAATAAAAGTAAAAAAATAGTGTCCCTCTAATCTAACGGTTCCGTTACACTTTCTTAAGGTGGTTCCCTGACCCAAAGTAGCGCCGCCATCTACTTTATCGTAAAAGTTAAACGGAATTTTTAAAAATCCCTTGGCCAGTTTGTTATATGTATCTATCATAAGCTTTTTTTTTCATGCCTGTGTGTTAGTTTTATTTTGTATAGCTTAGGAAGAGATGCGAATTTGCACTTTTTGGCCACCAAACTCTGTTTTCGCATCTCCTTTTTTGTTTAACGTAATAATACGATAAAATATACGGTGGCGGCGCTGATTTGGGTCGGGGTAGCCCCTTAAGTATCAAGTACGAGTGACAAGTGTAAGTAATCAGTAAAATTCATTCGTTTATAGTAGTTGTAGATGTTTTTACGAATCGCTTCCGTTTACACTCTGATTTCACGAATCACAAACATACACATTATGTCGCTCGCACTTGATACACACATAACAAATCAGGCCCATCAGGCCTAATACTCCTGTGACGCAGCGACTTAATAGTGAATCTGGTCCTCTGATACAAATATTCTCGAGGAATCTCGGCTGTTAGCTGGCTCTCGGTAGAAGCGTCGAGTTTGCGGGGATGTACTCCACCTCGTTAATTCAACGATACTTAGGGCCTTACTACGTACGTGCGTAGGGCCTACTACGTACGTGCGTAGGGCCTACTACGTACGTGCGGCGGGCCTACTACGTACGTGCGGAGGGCCTACTACATACGTGCGGAGGGCCTTACTACGTACGTGGGTGAACAACTTTTAAGGCACTTCTTTTGTGTCCCTGTCATGGAAAAAACGATATAAACACTAGAATCTATATTTCAGTTTAAAAAATTATTATTCTAATTTATTTTGAATCTAAGTTTACGTTAACATTAAAATAATCAAATTTTATATTTTTTCCATGACACAAAAGGAGTGCTTTAAAATTAATTCACTTACGTACGTAAGGGGCCTTACCTACCTTATGCTGCTAAAGTCTAAGTACTCGTTTTAGTATACGAAAGGTAGGTACGAGTATTTTTTGTTTCAACTAAACTATGAGATATCTGTTTTTAGGAGCCAATTTTATAGATTAACAGTGTCATAACAAAAAATGATGATTTTGATTACGTTTGAGTCTGAAACAAAATAATATGAAAAGATAATAAATTGCTTAGTCAAAGATATATCGCATTTATAAAATAAAACTAGATAGTTTTAGGATAACTGGCTAATTCTACCAAAGATTGGAAACGACGACCTTGGCTATGTTAACTAAGAAATATAAATATATAGGTAGATATACAAATAATCTTATGTAAGACATAGAAAATAAATAACACAATGTACAGTATGATAGAATGATGTTTTAAAATGTTAGTTATAAGGTTTCAGTTTTACTATTTATTTTAACTTTATTTATCCGATATTTAATTTAATTGTGCTTTAAAAACCCACACTAAAATTTCTAAAATTGAATTTAAGCTTTGCCGTCTTTTAGTTTTGCTGAGCATATCGAAAAAAAAAATTGATATGTATTTTTAAAATTCGACTCTACAAGGTGGCCTTTTCAGATGGTGATGTATGGCCAAATTGGAAACTCAGAAATAGAGGATAATCGTCCTCGATTTATGGAAGTTTTAGTTCCTCATAAATTCAGCACATAGGCTTGCGTATAACGACTTTTTTTAACTCTCAGGTTTTCGGATATAACCAGACATTCCCATCTCTCAAAGCAGTTCTCCATATTATAAGGTCACAATTTAGTAATTGCCTTGAGTCTCAAAATATATTAAAAAAGTATATATTTATATCTTTAGCGTAAGAAACCATGCCCCTAAACAATTTTTATAAAATATCACATCAAACATACTGAGATAATTAAACTACAAGATCCCCGTTGTCTCGGTCCATAGTAAAGTAAGGAATAGACGGTAGCACATTTTCATAATAATATATCATTAAAATAATCAAAGTAACGAAGCTTTGCGTAGTTTCCTAGGTCGGTAACAATAAATGCTTCGACCAAGGTAAACCTAACGTATTTTTTTTTTAAAATATAACGGTGGTTATATTGTTCTTTATTGAGGTGCATTTTTGACGATCGTTGCCAATCATGAGTCAAATATGGGTCATGTCGACGTCAGCTATAGATGAATATTCACTTGGTCGAATCGAAAGGATAGCGTTTATGATAAAAGTGACAAACACTGCCTAAAATAATTACGCGTGTACAGATATTCCTCAAATTGAAAACTGAGCTAAAAATCTTAACAGCTTACCTCTGCTTCGCCGTCCAAATAGTCTTTCGTAATGGCGAAAATTCAGAGATTTTCAGAAGTCGGGCCCTTTTCATATAAACCTACGGATCGTAACGGATCGCAAGCAGTTTTCGTGTACCTATGGCTAAACCGTTAAGAAGGTAGCCATGACGGTTGTTTTGTTAACAGATTTGTCTCGTAGGTGCATTATAGCATAGCCCAGCGACCGTGCCTTAGGCCGCTTTTAGACGTCCGTTTTTTTCGCCGGATAACGGACCGAAAATAAACGGAGATCCTTACATATGTATATACTATGGATATATGTAAGGACAACGGACCGTTAATTTTGCCGGACTCGCAGTGTTGTATGGCTTATAATGAGTGTGTACACGCACCGGACGCCGGTCTGGCAGGAAATCAGAATATCTTATACGTATACAAACAAGGATCTCCGTTCATTTTCGGTCCTTTGTACGGTGAAAAAAAAACGGACGTCTACAAGCGCTCGTACCGTGTGTGAAAAGGGTCTTCAAAATTATTATTAATATTGTGACTTTAGCTTCCTACGATGCAAGATTAAATAGCTTAAAAATACAATGGTGTTTGTAAAAATGATATATTTTTATCTAATTTAGTACATTTATATAGTAACATAATAAGTACATTCTGAAGTAGGTTACAAAAATCAAAAGCAAATTATATTACTACATAACAACACCCAATTTGTGTTTTGTATAGAAATAAGTAGATCATAGATAGACCATTTATCAGAGAATTAATATTTCAACAGATATTTTTGAACTTTGTAGAGTACAAAAAGTAAATGAAAAGATTCAACGAACGCATGCCATAAAAAATGTACCTTAGCACGTTAGAAGAGTTAACTACATAAAAAGATGAATTATAAACTTCACCGACTTTCAATTTCATTCAGACCAAAGATTTGTCTGTGATTTTATTTACCACTAAAATGTCAGTATTTTCCGTTATTTGACACGCATTTTTCTATATTATATCCTATATCCCTTACAGGCCCAACATTTTTTTCTACCTACCTATATTTAAAGATAATTATTACTTCTTTTAATAAGTTAACTTTCAGTGATTTTTTCTTTCTTCATATTGCAGGAGAGTACCTACCCTAGAACATAGATATTAAAGGTACCTAATATTTAACTAATGTTATGTTGTATTTTGATGTGTTGGTAAAAAACCTGATAATTTGTTGTCTACGTGTAAGTAACTTATTTACTTTATGTATAACTGTAATGTAAATAGTTATAAAACCTCAATTTGTACTAAACTCACAATCTTGCAATCACAAGCGTATTTTCATGAAACTACCAAATTCGCACTATTTGTCAATTATACGTTTTGAATCCATCCGCTTCCAATGAACAAACTGAAATGTCTGAACTTATTTTAAGCTCTATGGTGCATCGTGCGTTACTGAGGGTACATTTTAAAATCTAGATTAGATTTATACTCGAACAATTATTTGCATTTATTTCTGTTCTAAATTGACGCGGGCGATACCGCGGGGCGGTATCACACGCGTTAATTTCACAATTCTTGGATAACAGGTATTTTTCCCGTAAATCTCCCATTGGAATTTGATGTTTTATCAGGACCTTTGTTATTCTCCATCCTTTCAACTAACTAAGCCAAAAATCAAGTCAATTGGTTGCTTAGTTAGGGTGTGAAGGAAGGACAAACAAACACTTTCACATTTATAATATAGTTAGGATTATGTTATTTCGTTGGGTACAATAAAGTATTATCTATCTACAATAAACAAATTAAACTAGTATTTACAATTGAAACAATTAAGCTAACTGCAGACTGTTGCAAACAATCTACAGATAGCTCAAATGGTCCATATCAATACCAGTAGGAAGCGTCCCCAAGACGCTGGCGGCATTGCCCCGCTGTATGGCAATGCTAATGCGCTGCGCCAGATACCAGCTCTCGGGTCACGCGTCGCTTCGACCAGGCGCTCAGATAATTTTTTGAAAACCTGGAGAGCCTCGGTACCCCACGGACCTAGGGTCTCGACTCCAAGGGGAGCATATAGTTAGCATACCAGTTTAATTTGTTTATATTATTTGATTGTTATTTTCTTTGTCAAATCTACAATTGTATTTGTATATTAAAAGAAAGTATTTTGAAAAAGAAACTAACTACTGCGAAACTAATCATTAACTAATCAGAGCTTGTTGCTTGACGTAGAAGTTCTTCAAGCAACAAGCTCTGATTAGTGGGCAAGATGCTTCTAGAGATGCATAGTACATTCGAGGCGGATGAAATTATGAAACCTCACAACTTTTGGTAACTAGGTACAACGAGATTTAGTCGATCTTGTCGATATCGTTACGAATTGCCTCAACTTGGTACAAAATAGGTATGCTGGCTTCCCAGAAAGTTCACTCAAAGCTAAAGGCAAAATCTATTTCTCTTAGTGAACTCTTAAATGCGAGAGTATATAATTTGAGCGTATTTTCTATGGGACTGACAGAATGCTAAGTTTTGTGCCTTGGTGTTAGCATACTCTTTTTATACCTACTTATGTAAAATGATTGGGATATCGGGTATTTCTATGATACTTGTTATAGTAATGATAGTAGCACACTGGCGACAAAATCAATGTCGGTCGCGTCACTCGCATCTTCGTTTAACGACATTTTGTCGCAGGTCTTGTCGCATTTCTGTCGTAAATCGATCTACTTTTGATGTTGTAATTGCAAAATGCTATTTTATCGTAGTTTTAGGGACGGCTTTTTATTCCTCAATGTAATAAATAAAATTATTTTTGTAATCGAGATATCAAATTGGGCAGATCCATTGTTGAAGATAAAATGACGTTAGATAAATGATCCAATTATTTTAGCTCCCGAGTTTTAACTATGTATAAATAAATTATTATAAATCAATTATAGTTTTTTTAATTTAAACTGTGTGATCTTGATGGACTCACTCCCAGAATCGGAGATGTAGCGAATTTAGGAGAATAGAGTTGAGCAGCGGGTTCTATTGAATAAGAGTGGAGCCATGGTATAAAAATATAAGGTATGGTTTTCCGAGATACGATGGTCACGTTGGTGTCACTTGCCAAGTCATCATCGCCATCGGCGAATGAGAAGACGAATCTGTTTCCTGATGTTACCAGTACCTAGCGTAAAATCGTAACTCCCCGAGCTCCTTGTATTACTACCTGTATGAATCTGATAAAACTATGTAGTTTTGTATTTATCAATTAGTTCATTGGCTCGTTTTTAACTAACGCTGTTTTGACTGATCCTACAAATACATAATAAATGGCGATTGTAGTTTTTTATCTATTTATCAATTGAACCTTATCACATTTGTTTCCCACCTTCTACCTCTTGAATAAAGTGGCAACTGGACAGTGACGTAGGCAAGTGTTACTCCCGGAGGAGCAGATCTTGTTTTCTTGGATCATTAGTGGAGCAATGTATGGGTATGGGTTTTTAAAGCACAAAATCGGCAAACAGACATAAGGCCCGTCTGAGTCGTCAAAGACACGCATGTTTCTGACTGCAGAGGTGTCGCAAAACACCCACTAGAAACATTGTTGTACTCCGGATATGACGTCGTGAGTGTGAGTGAGAGAAACAGTAAAAATAAAAGAGTGTTTCAATCAATATTTTTATATTAAAAAATACACACTTAAAATAGTATTTCCGTACAATTTCATTATTGCTTCCATTCCTAACAAGCCAGTACACGGGTGCATAAAAACGATATTTTCAACATGATTGTATATTTAAAACTGGGTTAACAAAACGGCTCTTTAGAACTGACAAAATATTTAACCTCCAATTAATTAAAAGATGAGAATGAAATTATGGTATAATTCGATTTTCAAATTATTATTTATTTGGTTATTTATGAAGTCTATGATTAGAGCAATGCAGTGTTTACAGTACATATGTACATGTTTCAATTGTAAATGTTCTTCTCTGTCGTGTTCTTCATTGCTGAAGGTCGTGCCCGACCTTTCTAATTGTAAATACTACTTCTAATTTGTTTCTATTCTGTAATAAATTTTGACGAATGTTACGATTACCTAGAGGAAATTATTAAGGTTTAGGTGGGAATTTGTCAGTTCTAAACAAACCACGATAGTTTATCTAAAAATGGACTTTAGTGTGAAATCTTTCAAAATAATCCTTATATGTGACAAAAATAGGGCTCTTAAAAGTTTTTATAAAATATTGTCGATTGTAATGGATACAATTCAGAGGTCTTCAGTTTACATTAAGTACACGGACTTAATTACAGTTGGTAGGTACAATACTTATCGTTAGTTTACTTGCGTACCTAAGCTTCACTTTAGAGATTTTGATAATATGTATAGGTAGTAAGATTGATACAATTATAATTTAAGAGCGAGTTTAGAAACAACTAGATAACTTATTAAGCAGGTTTGCAAGTTGAATTGGAGAGATAAATGATTTTTTGCAACGAATAGGTTAACAGAGTTTTCACTTAAGCTAATAAAATAGCTTTTTTATGCTCGATAGCGGTAATATCAACAATTCTTTCGCTTTCATCAAAATGTTTCATTAAGATCAAATTTATTTAAATTTTTAGAATAAGAAAGCTACAGTGACGCTTAAGGACGAATCATAGAAAAGTTCATCTATTCAACTACGAATGCCGAAGCACTAAGGCATCTAAACACTAAAGAATCTATGAAGATGTTAGAATTAATAGGTAATGCTCATTTTCCCCAAATATATCTAATGGCTTATAAAATATGTATATAAATAATGCCGGACAATCCCCACCTCATCATCTAGCCCCAAGCTAAGCAGAGCTTGTAATATGGGTACTAGATGACTGATATACATATTACAATTTAATGATTTAGATATTTTTTATTACTCATAGAAAATAGTCAAAACCACCGGAACTTAAATTTGCAGATCGTACTAATATTTCTCCTAAGGCGGGAATCCATCCAACTTCGCAGGCGGACCTTCTCCCACCGCGGCACATGGATCCTCAATCACAAGTGGCTATTTCGTGAATGGCGGGAGACCTCAGCCAGCAGCAGTATGACCAGGGGCCGTATGCCAATAAATTAATCTTTACATTTTTATCATAATAATGGTATCCGCAGAATGACCCATTTTGGAGTTTTACCTTAGATGAAGGAAACTACAGAAAGGACGCGCGCGTGTCAAGGCCGAAATCAATAGTGGTGGGTAAAAATGAGCATAGCCTTTGTAAGAATGAGAAAGATACGCAAAAGTTCACAACTTTGACTCTACAATTCATAAAAGTTCACATGGTGTATGACTAATGAAATTTACAATGAAATCTTAAAGAAAATTGTGCTAAAAAGAACGGATTTCGTTAACCAATTTGAGCAAACTTTGTAATAGTAGTACCTACAATAGTGGGCTAAAATGCAAGATTTTTTGGTAGGCATGCAAGTGTGCAGTTTTACCATATAAAATACACTAAGTTCTAGCCGTGGCTTTGCCCGTTTGGTACCTGTATAAAACATTCAGAGATACCTAATGTGCTATCTTCTCCTATCAGCGAATTATTTTTTAGATTCGGACTTTTTATCGTTACTTGAACTATGACCACAATATCATCTGATGGTATGTATGTACGTAACGATGTGGCCGACGATTTATCCCGAAGGTCTAGAAGACACCCATTCACTCTCTAGTCTTGAAGATACCCAATTGGCCCGTAAAATAGAAGCAGGTAGAGGACCGCTTAAAACGGGTGGAAGGCAAATCCACAAGATGGTGGCATTGTGCCGTCTGCTGGTCCTGGAACTAGAAGATAGTTCCGGAGGTTACTTACCCATTATATCCAAACAAACTTACAAACACAATATCGCTACAATATTACGCAGGTACTTTATAGATTTAACGCATTTACTGCGTAAACTCGGCGGTGCGATCCGCAGGGGGCACGGCGCGGTGCGGGCGGCAGCGGCGCTACGCGCAGCTCCAGGAGAGCGAGTGCCTGCCTGATCATGAAACTTCATTCACAATAAGCTTGAAAGCTCACAATTCCATTCCTATCCTATTCTTACACCCAATCCTTTTTATCTTTAAGATCATTCTTTTAAAAAAGCCTTCAAATGAAAATCTACTAAATTTTTTAGAATAGAAATATCTCGAAATGCTTAGCTTAGTAGAAAGTGAAGCTACTTAAAAATAATTAGACTTAGAAATCTGTGCCAGCCAGATTTATATCTATCTTAGAATCCTAAGATTATCATCACGTTGTACTTTCTACTCCAAGATAATTTAATTTTTTTTTACGTTGGAATATAATATATATAAAGTTTAATAATCTTAGTATCACTTGCTTTAATGCCTCAACTACAATCGATTTTATAATCACAACTTTAGTAAACTTCTTATAATGTTACAGTCACGTATTCTTATTGGGTCTTTAGGCAAGGTAGCAAGGTGTAAGATAGTGAAGATTTATATTTTGAAACCATTGCTGGATTTTAAAGGCACTGGACCCAAAAAAATTACCTAGTGCTATTCCACAGATAAAATTATAACCAAATCAATCAAAAATTTTGACAAACAACCGTTTCTTTGATATTTACAATTAATACTAATTCCAAGCATTTTGGAATCATTTATGAAATAGTTTTTAGTGATAAAGTTAAAATTTTATCAGTGAATGGGACTGCTAACTGCTACCAATAAATTCTCTGCTGCTGCCAATGATATACAGGTCTGAGCATCACAGGATTCCATCCGTTCTAACCTAAGTTCGTTGATTTGTGGGTACAGGTACTGACGTAAAATCATGGTATCACATAGCGATAGACAAAGGCGTTAATCACGTTAATTAATGAATAGCGATAGTTAAAGTCGTTAATCACGTATAAATTCATGAAATTTCAAGCGTATTTTGATCAGATATTAAGCGCAATATGATTAAGCTTCTCTCCAATCTTTACACACGACATGTCGAAAGAGCCGCAAGAACATTTTAGGAGATAGGTACCTAAATATATTTTCAGCTGTTCAGGGCTTTCTACAGATCACTTTTACAGTCCTTTCAACTTCGTTTGACCACAATTTCACCTGATGGAAAGCGACGATGTGGCCGACGGTGTGTCACGAAGGTCTAGAATACACCGATTCACTCTTGTCTTGAAGAGACCCAGATTGTAATTGGCCGGAAAAACAGAAGTTACTCCTATGTTACCCGTTCGCACTTCTCCCCCCTTTCATTTCTCTTTAGATTTTTTACAGTATTCCAGAGATCTAAGAAAATTCCCATCTTTTTTAGGAAAATCGCCATATTATCTAAACCTGCACCAAGAAGTCCCTATTTTCAAAAAAGTGATTTTCCCATAGCTTGTTTGTCCCTTTTTATATCAGTTTTCATAACTCGTTTAGACTTGGTCTTGCACCATTCATGGTTATTCGAAGCTTCTTCCAACTTCCATTTTACATTCCTAGCATTATTTGTTGCGGACCTTACCGTACACTGAGGTTTTTCCTCACTTATAAACTACAGGCACTACAAAAGCGGCATTATGAATGCCAACTCAAGAATACAAGGCCATTTTGCCGACCAACATTTTCAACCCTATATTTTTGACATAGGGTTGTCGCAGATCAGGAGGGCAATTCTAGCAATATATCTACTCGATAAATATGGCAAGAACTGTCAAAATATCGAGTGATACAGAAGCGTATTCTCAAAATCTGCAATTCGATATTTATCGAAGATTTCTCTTTGATGAGTTGCTCGATAAATCGCACGGGAATGCAGTTTTGGGCGGTTGGTACTCGATATTTATCAACTGATATTTTTATCTCGTGATAATTAGTATCACTCAATAAAGTATCACGTGATACGCACAATTTACCCAATTCGATAAATATCGAATTGCAGATTTTGAGAATACGGTTGTTTGCCAAGAAGCAATCACTTGATATTTTGTCAGTTCTTGCCATATTTATTGAGTAGATATAAATATTACCAGAATAGCCCTCCTGTACCGCACCATTGCCGCACAGCAGAAATATTAACATTAAGGCATTAAAGTATGGGCTTTAACCGGAAATATTTAGAAGTATTTCATATCAGAAAACAGATAGCTCTTGGCTACTAGCTTGCAGCTTACGGTAAACCATTTTGTCACTGTAAAATGGACTTTAAGGCCATTTATATAAATGCTCATTCTTGTGCTGCGTAATAGCGGTGATGAACGTGTGAGCACCAACCTGAATCTCCATTTACTGTTGATAGGCAAAACCAAGCAGTTTTTAACTAGTAACCAGCTAGAGAGTTGCGGCAGTAAAATTATTTAGATTAGCTTTTGATATAATTTAGTTTTAACTAGTTGTTTGTTATAATACGGGGCTGACTTAGTCATTCCAATGACTCAAAGTCCCTTAAAAATTAAGAATAAAAAAAAAAAAAAAAAAAAAAAAAACCAGCTAGAGCTTCCGAATTTAACGCTAGCGTAAGCGAGCAGCAGAATAACGTTATTCCATTTCAAACAGCGTTTCAATCGTGCCAATATCTGACACTACAATTCAATATCAATAATTCTTAGTAGCTATTCTTAGACGTCCATTACAGTTGAATTAAGACCGATGCTTTACTTATATATGTATGTAGTTTGGTTTACGGTGTCGTCGAAGCTATTACAAACGCACATAGATCCTTAAATCCTCAACCAAATCTTTACTCCCCAGCGGTTATCAGTTCTGCGAGCTATATGACCTGCCCAGTGCCCACTGCCACTTCAGGCTGCGTCGAACGATATCTCTTTCGAGCTCATTCGGACAACGGTTGTTGAAATATTCAAATTTCAAATCCTAATTTTGCCACCCTGTATAATTCGGTAAACACGTAATTTTGATGGGGGTCATCATGCTTATTCCGAAATTTTCGAAATGTAGCTCGGATTTTAAACCATGTTTGTAAGCAGCTTCGACCACACACCACTCACTACCAAAACATTCGTTAAAGTTAAAGAGTTAAAAGCTAAAATGGCGTATGCGCGTGATATTCCCAAAGGGTCAGCGCAGCGACCTCCTTTGTACGATGGGTGGATGCGAAGCGGGGGCCGACCGCTATGAACACCGCTGGACTGGACGAGACCTGGGGAATAAGAGATAGAGGAAAATAAGCACATTTTAAAATATATCGAACTTTACCACGGTTACGCATGTGGGCGATCGATAGTAAAAAAGACTTGAACCGAATTATAAGTTGAGATTAGGAAAGTACGAATATTGTCCCCTCCAACTCAACCCGTGGATGTCGTAAGAACCGACTAAGGGAACCTACCAGAGGAAGGGCAGCAGCTTCCTTCTGAGTATTTGTCAAAACCAACACTGCGATCACCAATCCGCCTGCCAAGCGTGGTGATTATGCCAAAACCCTCCCTACATGGAAGACCATCCACTCGATGGACGACATCGTAGCGGTCCTAAGAGTTGATGGATGGAGGCGGCTTAGGACCGCTATTTGTAGCGTCGTATGGGGGAGGCCTATGTTCAGCAGTGGACGTGTATGGGCTGATATGATATTAGAAACGTATGGGATTAAATTAACTTTGAATTAAATCCCATACTTTTCTAATATACATATACATAATATACATTACATTACATACAGGTCAAAGCAATTTAATTGCAATAAACGCCATCTAGCGACACTCGTAATGTGAACACTTTGGTACTCATATATACTATAAATTATTGTATGTAGATGTTTAGAGCCAAATATCTCTTAAACCACAGGGGGTCTATTTATGAGACTTGCAGGAGAACTAGATACCGTAGGGAACAGTTTATTGGCATAGTTCACGATTCATATTTCGCTACGGTTTCGTCGGAATCAGCGGGGCTGCTAACTAGACGTCAAGATAGCACAGTGAAACACCTAAATATCTCCTAAAGTACTGGGGCACTATGTATTGTACTTATGACACCGGGAGGGTCTATTTATTGGCATAGTTGAAATCACCAAATTCTATGGCCGGGCTGCTAACTAGACGGACACATACATAGGTTGGAGACGAAAACTAAACTCATCATCATCATCATCAGCCCATACACGTCCACTACTGGACATAGGCCTCCCCCGTACGACGCCACAAATAGCGGTCCTGAGCCGCCTCCATCCATCGACTCCCTGCGACCGCTACGATGTCATCGGTCCATCGAGTGGATTGTCTCCCATGTAGGGGGGGATTTGCCATAATCACCACGCTTGGCAGGCGGATTGGTGATCGCAGTGTTGGTTTTTAAAAATACTCAGAAGGAAGCTGCTGCCCTTCCTCTGGTAGGTTCCCTTAGTCGGCTCTTACGACATCCACGGGTTGAGTTGGAGGGGTCGATATTCGTACGCCGCGGCCCTACTGCTTAAAACTAAACTACGGGCTCCCATTTAGTTGCCATAGTTCCGCGTAAAATCAGAAAGTAGTACGTACATTTCTATTCATAAGTTTTCATAAAGAATTTAATAATATCCCAAAATGTATACCTGGTCAATAATTTTAATAATATCCCAAAAATTTGCGACTCCGGCGGGACTTGAACCCGCGACCTTCCTTTGGTTCAAGTCCCGTCGGAGTCGTAAATTTTGGGGATATTATTAAATACTTTAAGATTACCCCAAGTGCGGGCATAAGCACTATAATAACAGAAAACATAAGTTTTCAATAAATCTGAATTCGACCAGAGATTTAACAAATAGGCAGATGGGAACAACCAAGGGGAAAACATACAGCGGAAATAAAACCTCAATAAAAAGTTGGACGTCTCCCAAGCCACATGTTCTATTTACGAAAATTTACGCTATTTAGGGTCGCCGCACACGGGCCACCGGCTACAACCACAAAACACCGCAACCGGCATATTCCCTGTAGTTTTCATACATTTTGTATGGACACGGTTGACGCAGGTGACCGCCACACGCTACAGCGAGTATGTATGAAAACTAGAGGAAATATGCCGGTGGCGGCGTTTTGTGGTTGTGGCCGGTGGCCGGTGTGCGGTGACCCTTGACCTGAGCCCTATCAAGGCTTCACGGTCACTGCCCCGTGTCGATGTGTGTCAATCGAAATCTCATTATATATTCAAGAAGGGAAAGAACGCAATTATACTAACTAGGGCAGCAACAGAATACTTATTTAAATGAAAAATATTCCTTTATACTAAACTAGGGTCCCATTAATTAACTAGGGGAATAGAATCAAGTATTTTATTCTAACTAGGTACGATTGAACTACTTTTATTTTAAACTATGGGTTTTGTCTTATTTGCTTCCATTTTTAGAAGGTAATTTATGTTATTATCGGTAATTTTCTACATATTTAAAAAGTTGTTTTATGTTATCATTATCTAACATGTCATATTTTTTAAGTATTTCAATAAGTACTATTTTATTACATAAGGCAAACCGTTTTGAGAATAAAAAGGTTTTTTTTTTTTTAAATAGGTAGTATAAGAAACAGTTCTCATTGTACGGCGCGGCGTAGCAAACGCCTACGAATTTGCTACGATCCGTAGCACATCTACGAAACTCGTAGCATTCGTGAAATCGTAGGGCATTCTTTTAAGGCCGCCGCGGCGGTATAAACCTATATAGTAGTAGTATAGCACATACTTTTACTTCTCTCGCTAATGCTACCGCCACACTACGAGGCGAAAATCCGCGTTCGCGTTGTCGTAATAAAATTTCGTCTTCGATCTATGACGAAGCAACGTCGTCGTCGCGATAAACTAGAACGTCTTGATAATTCATTTTCACGGAAAAAGCGATGGAAGAGGCGATTGCATTATATTACGTGACGGCAAATAATTATTTACTGCATCTTTATTATTTGAACAAAATACGTGCAAATCGTTTGTCAACAAAGCGAGCGTGCGAAGTGTAGCTAACAGCCGAACTTTGACGCGGTAGAAGCCTTTGATGTGCGGCAATTTACCGACAGTGGCGCGAACGGCATTCGTGTTCGCGATGATGATTCCTAATAGGACGAATTGGTCAGACTTGTCACGCAAGTGCAAATCTTCGCGTTATCGCGATAGTGTGGCCGTAGCATAAGACGTCATTGTCTTCTCAAGCTTACAAAAAAGAATTCTGAACCACTTAAACGTCTTTATGTAGCTGGGATTTTTGTAGTTTTTACATGGATAAATCCGATTCCACTGTGGTATAACTTACAATCGTAAATTCGAGAGCCAAAACTCTCGTTTTTTAAAACCTTGGCATACATTTAGAGGCGAACTAGTTGCGGCGGCGGTTGAAATGTACTTGCCACTGAATTTATCAATTGGAAGAGTTCACCAAACTGAATGTACCTACCTATCGAAATGAATACGCAGATGAAACAATTTCATCGTTTTGTTTTGCCCGATGTTGATTTTGTAAGCGGTAAAGATAAAAAGTATTTTTTTCTTAGCTAAAGATTATATTCAGAGTTCTTAGATTGTAAAAGAGTTCAATTGCTACTTGCTGTAACAAGTAGTTTAATTGTCCATAAATAGATTTATATTTTATCAAAAACTGAGAAAGGTGTTTGTGTAGCTTTAGTTATTAAATTCTTTACTTTGATAAGTAAATCTAAACTGTGTTTGGAAATTGTGCTTGTTTATAATGTAACGCGATAAATAAAGAACTTTGAAAAACAAAGTCGTAATTAAGCTAGGCGTCTATATACAATTCTAGCTACCATCTCGCTGTGTGGTCTTAATTTGCTTGTGCTAAAAATCCCAGTCGGCGCGCGTTTTTGAACAAATCACGATGATTTTTAACCGACTTCAAAATGAGGAAGTTCTTAATCCGTCTGCATGTTTTTTGTATGTACATATGTTACGCAATATCTCCGCCAATTATGAATAGATTTTGAAAATTCTTTCACTATTTTATAGAAAACTGATCCCGAAGGGGTCCCATAAAATGTTTATCCCCAGGGGATTAGTATTTATCCCGCAAAACTTACAATAAGTGTAAAAGTAAGGGAATTTGAAGTCGGCTTATCGTTTTTTAAAACACGCCATATTATTGAAATGACTAACTTTCAATAGGTTGTGAAAATTATATCATAATTGATTTCTAAAAATAAACCTGACCTAGCTGCTCCGCAGAGCCTATCTTGTCCCACTTACAGGGGGCAGATGGAACAAACAGTTCGGATAAATAGAAGCTAGAATTTTTTCATATCAAAAGCAAACAACCTTCATTCATGACAAGACTGGCTCACGCGAGCTTTTGAGATCTGAATCAACTGAGATATATTTGAAATGATTTTGGTAAGTTAGTCTAACTTCTATTTAACCGATTTTTAAAAAGGACGAGGTTCTATGTTCCGCTGTAGTTATGTTTTTTTACTTTTATTATGTATGTTCGTAGATTACTCTGTCAATTGCACTGGTGTGAATGGTTCTTTCGCTTTTGTACAAAACCCAAGATGGAGGAATTTTATTCCCGAGGGATTAGTATTTGTCCCGCAGAATATAAAAACCCTAACATATTTGAACAATAAGAATGGGAAAAATAAAATTATTGAACAATAAGAATGGGTATTTATACCTATATCAAAATCATAGATTGTTTTAGCCATTTTGGTGATTTAACTATTTACTGGTATTTTTGTGATGCGTTTCATTCACGATACGTTGAGTTAATTTTGCATTAATAACAAGACATAGTGACACAGCAACTTGCAAAAGCAAAAAAAATATTATTTCAAAACAAAGTAACTGGAATTGGTCGATAACTAACTAACTTCTTAGACTAGAAATTTATAATTAATTTATAATTCATGTTCACGCAGGTACGTTCTTTAAATTGGTATTCAGAAGATTCCTTATTAGATTCTTTTATAGGCACTATGCCAAAATAATATGGTTACTTATCCACCCATTTTTGCTCTTTGATGTTATGGAAAACAACAAACAAAAATCTTGTTTTTTAGATATCACATAGGTATTTTGCTGAAGTTTTATTAATAAAGCTGAGACAGCTGTGTTTTTACGAGACGCGTCGGTAGAACGTCTCTGTTTAATATCTTGTTTTGATGGAAAGTATGAAGGTGGATGAAGGTAAGGACCTATGTACCTACAATTTTACATGAAATACCTACGTATGTAGATAACTTTATCATACCTACATAACCGAGTTACATAAAAAGGTTGGATCGGAAACTTTTTCTGAGTTTATAAGAGATCAGACTTTCAAATCGATAAATTAAACTACTAAGACACAAAAACAACAAAACGACAAATTAAATCTAGTTTTTAAATTTATCACAATTTCCTAAAAATCGAAGTCGTCGTCACCAAAAGGCAGAGTGCCCAGAATGCTGGCAGCATTACCTCGTTGAATGGCAATGCTTATTCGTTGTCCTAAATAGAAGTCAGCATTCCGATCACCTGTGGGTGGAGTGAACTCTATGAGATTTTTAGTAAGATCTTTATAAATTGCATGTACTTACATAACATTTTTACTAGGTGGGTATGTCCTGTAAAAACCCAAATAGGTGTTTACAGGCCAAAAACCAAAATCAAAACCGCAAAAACATGTAAAACGAAAGCGTTAAGTATAAACATAACCTTGGTATGGGGTGCAGTGATAATGCCTCTCGTGACGTCACATTGAATCGGGATCCCAGTTCACAGTAGGAATGACCCAGGCACATCCGCGCCTAATGGAAAACAAAACAAATGACAGTCAATGTATGAACAAAACAAATGATAAACAATGTTACAACAAAACAAATGACAATAACGGAGACATTAGAACAAATAAAACAAAAGCTTGAGAGATAAAATGTATAACTTTTCTAACTGATTGTACAGAACAGCTTCAAGATTATGATGTTGTCCGAAACTTCAGTAAATAATGAATTAAAAATCAAAAGTGTTAGTTATCAGTTAGTTCATTAGTTCGGATAAAGTGTCGGAAGATATTGTGTCAGCAAGCCGTTTGTAAAGATGGGTACTGACCGGTGTTACGGGGTGTAATGTACCATTCGCAGCGAGAATGTTTTTTTTTTAACTTAAAGAGTACATTATAGTAAATTTTTACTGCCAAACTGTTCAACAGTTTGTCGGCATTTGATACGCCCGTGTGCTAAATCCGTCTCGTTGCTCGTTGCGAGCGCCTTCTTTCCCCGTACTGACTGCACGAACGCTCGCTGTAACATGTTACATTACTCCCCGTAACGCCAGTCAATACCCACCTTCAGCGAAACGGAAATGGATGTAGGTATATTGCAACAAATCGGTCATTGTGGAGATCCTTAGGGGAGGCCTATGCCCAGCGGACGTCGATCGGCTGATGTGATGATGATGATGATTTTTTACGAAGTTACAATAACTTGGTACAATAATATGACCTAGGTACTTATATTATTATTATGTTGGTTCCACATCCGCGCCCGTAAATTCAGATTAAAAAATTGCGTCCAAATTGGCATGACGTATTTTGATTATTTTAATCATTCGCTTTAATTTCCGTTAGTTCTTCATCAACGGATACCCGAAATGCTCCCAAATTACATATAAAGGTCCGTTTATATCAGACATTGAGCGTGCCAGACACGTGCCGTGGCAGACATAAAAAAAAAAATATTAATTATATATTATTCTGTACAGTGTATTCACGTATTTACATACGTATGTATATAGTAACACGGCCTTGTAGACGCTGACAGACACGGGTCGTGCCCGGCCAGTATTCGCGGAAAGAATATTTTATCTGCGCGGTTCATAAACGGTGTCTGTCGGTGTCTGCCACAGCACGTGTTTGGCACGCTCAATGTCTGTAGATTTAAACGTACCTTAAGTAGGTATAGATCTGCCAAGATAGATAATACGTCAAGCGGTGCGGTTATTGATTGATTCCCATTTGCCACAGTAATTGTCTCCAACACAATTACACCGGCCATCAAGGTTTACGACGAGTAGGTACTTGACGATCGTTGTGTAGGACTATTGAACCACGCTTGATCGAATATGACATGCCATTCAATTTGTAGTACTGTGACAAGTATGGGTAGAATTGAAATTTGCATGATTGATCGATCTAAAGACGCCAAAGTTGAAGCTTTCTAGGAAAATAAGCCAATTACCAGCTTGCAGCCACGGACCCGATTGAACGAAGAGCCTTCTGACCAGGGTTGGCATGATTAAAACAAATGGTTTTAAAACACATGTTTAAAACAGTTTGATTTTCAACCGTGTTTTTTATCACACGTTTAAAAACACAGATTAAAACAAGTTTTAAACATTGTATAAAACGATGAGAAAAAAACAAGCTTTAAAACTACTTTTCATTGCGAATGAATGATATAAAATGAAAGTAATATTTTTTTGATAAGTTATTTATTCAGTCAAACAAAGATCTAAGTACCTACCAAGTACCAGGATTTATATGGGTAATGGG
Source organism: Eupithecia insigniata (assembly GCA_947859395.1). NCBI lineage: Eukaryota > Metazoa > Arthropoda > Insecta > Lepidoptera > Geometridae > Eupithecia > Eupithecia insigniata. The sequence goes on from OX402002.1 coordinate 5,714,073, forward strand.
ATAAGATAACACGTATTTTTGAAACATGCATTAGATAGTATAGAATATTAAAAATTTCAATTTAAAATCAATCAAAAACAAAATTATAACAAACAAAATTACCTATATTTAATAAACATTATAAAATCAAAATTGTTTGTCAGTCAGGAGAGTAAGACAATATGACAAGATCAAGATAACAATTATTTTTTCTTTTCCTTATTAAGGTATTTAAAAACTGTAACAAGTTTTGCAGCTTTCTCTGTACCCAGTTTATTTCGTACGTCAGAATGAATAAATCCAAATGTTGAAAACAGTCTTTCAATTCCAGCACTTGAAGCTACAGCAGTGTGAAGCTGAGCCACTAAGTTCATTGTTTGACCATTAATTTGTTTTTTTAATGACTGCCACCATTCGAGAGGTCCGACCTGATTTACTACATGATCTTCAAATAGAAAGTTATGAAAGGGATCTGTCATTGCCCTGTAATTAACAACATAGGGCATCGCCTCTTTGTGATAAGCTTCTATAAATAATAAAGCCTCAGAAATATCTTCACTCGTGAGTTTTTCACCCCTGTACTTAGGATGTAGTAAGTTTGCTGCAAAATGAGCTGGAGACATTGCCATTTCATAACGTGCTTTGAACTTCCTTAAATCATCCAATGAATACTCGGTCTCACGCAGTCGTACATTCTCTCCCTCAAACATATTTTTAAGCTCTATCCATGCTTCAGTCACTTCGCCAATACAGCAGGATGTCTTTTGGGAGATGTCAAGTGTAACTGCGATGTTTTCCAGTTTTTTGTAGAGAGCCTGGACTTGTTGCTTCAGCGCCATGTCATTTACTTTCAATGAAATTGACAGATCTATAGCAGTTGAATGATTTAAGCATATATCTGACATTATATGCCAATTTTCTAATAACACTTTTAAGCAGTCAGCCATTGTGTTCCACCGTACCTGTTGTGGTATAACAATTGCTTTTCCACCAGCTTCTTTATATTTGGCAGATGCAAAGTGAGTGTATTTGAAGTACCGCATTATCGACTTAACTTTATCAGTAATATCTTCTGCATTCAAATCCTTTGCTAGAAGGTTTAATATGTGTGATGAACAGCCGTATGTAAGTATATCCTCGTGAGAAGCTAGTTCTTCCTGTTGGGCTAAATCTCGTCTCATACGGCTCATATTTGCTGCGTTGTCTGTCACTACACTTCGCACCGTACATTTGTAAGTTTCATATTGTTTTATTGCCGCAGTAGTAACTTTAACCAAGTAGTCAGCTGTATGGCTTTCGGCTCCTGTGTCTATTGTATCAATTAAATGAGATGAGTCTGTCAACACATCGGTAACACAGACACAAACTATCGAGTCCTGCCTGACATTACTCCACCCATCAATTGCCAGATTAACAACTTTGTTTTTCAATTCATTTTTTACGGCTTCTTGAGTCGAGTTGTAGACTTCGTCGAGTAGCTTGCCAGCAATTTGTTTGCGGTTTGGAGGTTTATATCCTGGGCGTAAAATTTCCATTAATTTCAGTAACTCTGGGTGTTCTACGTGGCTAAAAGGCGTGTTAGTAGCAAACATATAACGAGATAATTGTAAATCAATTTTCTTCTTATCTTCTTGACTTGTAGCAATAATAAATCTTTTCATTGAAATGTTCACGCTCGCGCTGCTGCTGGTACTGGCATTTTTAGATTGAAGAGTAGTAACAGAAGATGTGGGTGTAGCAGAAGAATTATCTGAAGATCGGGAAGAACCAGCATCACTCAACAACTCCTCCTCCACGTCCCTGTCCGCGTCAAGATTTGCGTCAGTGTTAGAACCGGTGGTGGTGCTACATTGCTGGAAGTGTGCCTCCATTCTTTTCACAAGTCCAACTAGTTCTTTCTTACATTTTCTGCAACGCACCCTATTGGTCTTCAGTGTGGTATTTTCTTGGGGGATCGATGTGAATTGTTCCCAAATTGCATGCTTTTTGCGTCCTGGAGTTGACATTTTTATGAGGTGTTATCAGTCGCAGAATTAATAATGAAATGAAATGTGAGAAAGAAAGGCACTCGTATTTATAGAATTCATATTAAGTAATTCCCCGCCGGTAAAGTCCCGTTAGGAAAGTCCCTAATGGATGGCTGTCGAATGGAATAGTGGTTATTTTATTCCCCTCATTTAAATATAAATATTAGGGATGGGCCTAACTTCGGCATTCTTCCGAAATTCGGTTGAAATGCCGAACATTCGGTATAAGAAAAGAGTGAAATAGTTGCACAATTTTGATTTTAAGATTAATAAAACATAAAAAAAATCAAATCTGTCATACTCACTCATACCTGATTAAATAAATAAGCCTTTTACATAATTTAAAATCATGGTAATTTATTTATTAATCAAGTAACTAACTGTCATTACCAGTTTCCTTTTTCGACATTTCAATCTTAAGTTTTAGAATTAAAAAATCAAATTCAATAAGTTCTTATTAAATTAGGAAGTCTTATGATTTGAATCAAATAAACTTTTTGAAAATTCAATATATTAATTACTTATAGGTATATTTTATTGTTGTTTGTTAGTTGTTACCATATAAGTGCAGAATAAAAACCGAACTTCGGCATTTTTGATTTTTACCGAATGTTCGGCCGAAATTCGTATTCGGTTCAAACCACATTCGGCCAATCACTAATTAATAAATATTGGGGGTGCCCCTATTCATAGAATAGAATTTATAGTTTATAGGTATTTCCCCGCCGGTATAGTCCTGCTAGGAAACATTCAGGGTGAATGTAAATCGTTTAGTAGTGATTAGAGATACGCAACATAAAATAAATGTTTATCCATTGATCGTTTTTTGTCAATATTTATTTTACTATAGAAAATTTGAAAAGTCAAAAGATCTAGTCTGGAAATGAAACATTATAGGTCGAATTAATTTAAAATAATGCCCTAAACTAAAAAGGACAAAAAAAACAAAACAAACACTTGTTTAAAACAATTTGAACTGTTTGTTTTATAAAATTTAAAAAAAACTGTTTTTTTTCCAACCCTGCTTCTGACTTATTGACGAGCAGTACAGTGAGCTAATTGCAGAGACTAAGATTTAATGTCTGGAGTTCGGTGAATGCTCGCAGGAACTTGCATGTCCTGAAGCCACAATCTCCGTTCCACTGGATGACTTATGCAGTGCTAGGTTCTAGGAAGCTACTAGAATACTAGTTGTTTGCCTATGCAGAGCTCGCTGTAGGAAGCCGGGCGGCGTGGCGGCCGCGGAGGCAGCTCGTCTCCGGGAGTACTCGGAGCCGCCCACCGCAACCGCGGTGCAACTGTTCTCGAACATTCTAGAAGGTACTAGAACACTAGTTATTTACCTATGCAGAGCTCGCTGCGGTGAGCCGGGCGGCGTGGCGGCGGGGGAGAGCGCGGGCGTGGCGGGCGCGGAGGCGGCTCGTCTCCGAGAGTACTCGGAGCCTCCTACTGCCACAGCGGTGCCACCGCCAATAGGGTCGGTGATGCGCGTGAAACTGATGCCGGACGCTGACCGGGTTGGCCGGGCGGTTGCTGTGGGGAGAGATGGTATCTTAAGCTACCGGGCTATTAATTCCACTGGTTCTGTAGGATCTAAAGGCTCACATTACTGAGTGAGCCATTAGAGCCTCTGCTCAGTGGCTTCCATTTTCATCTTCCGATTGTCTCGGTTTTTCCGGTTCGGTTGTCCGGTCTCGGCTCGGTTCTTAGCCTTTTCGGCTTTTGGGTTGCTGAGCCAGATGTTTTAAGCCCAATTTTAAGCTTGAATAATGTAGAGCAAGAATGATTTGTAAAGAAGTTTCGAAGTATTATTAATTTCAGCCAGCGACAATCACTTGACTAATTTACCTACCTACCTACCTATCGACGAAGGATGGTCCACGCTGTATCCGTCGTTATCGTACCCATTAGATCTTACAAGTTATCTACGTAAGTTTCACGTAACGAACATTCTACTACTAATTACTACTCTACATAAGTAAGTAACACATTCCTGTAGTACCTAAAAATTCAGGAACAGTGCCTAAAAATGTAGAAAAAGCATAGAGGAAGAAAAATCTTACCCCCAGTATAACTATAAAGCCCAGCTGGCGACGATCGCGGCCGGTACCCCGAGGCAGTAGATACAGTAGAATAAGTAGACGGAGACCGCTTCAGGCCAGACATCTCGCTCGTGGTAGAAGTGGTGGACGGTTTCCGCTGGCGAGGCTGGCGCTTGGAGCCGGTTCTGCAAACACCTGGTGGAGCGATTGTAGTTATGTGCTTCACGAATGATGTAAGAGGAGAGGAAATTCTCGGTGCTTCCAACTTTTGGGCATTTTTTTTTAATTCTTTCCCAGTACAATAGGATTGGACTGGATGAGACTTTTATCCACATTCATCATCATCTCATGGTCATAGGCCTCCCCCAGTGTCTGCCACATGATTCTGATTCTGATTCTGATTCTGATTCTGATTCTGATTCTGATTCTGACCCTCGACCTTCATTAGGTAATCGATCCACCTTGTGGAGGTTATCTGCCCGTGTAGACTTTATCCTCATTAAACCTGTAAATTCGATTTATTTTACAAAAGCTTCCACCAGTTCTTATGCTTCAGTTATTTTTCAGCCTTTTGACTAGTACAAAAAAAGAAACTCGCAAAGAAAATTTTATTAGATACTTTATTGTTTTGCTACAAACAAGTTAGGTGGGTAATTATAATTATCCAGGTTGTAATAGAAACCTATCATTGTAAAAAAAAACATTTATTTGACGAAAGTGGAGTTACAAATATATACAATGAATCCATAGGCTCCGAACTAGTTATAAACTGTGTTTCAGGAGCCAGATGCCAGATTCACCAGATGATTGCCATTGTTCATATTCAATACTACAAAAATCAATGGTAGCCCAAACTGAAAGCTTTTGCTATTCATGCATTGCGTCAACAGCTTAAGCTCGCCAAGTTGGTATTTATTATCTTTATTCTTCTTAGCTTCTCAAATTCTTGAAGTTACTTCCACATAATCTCCAACGCTTAAACAAATATGTACCAATATGTTAAAAATACCTACCTATAACTAAGAAGGCCACGTAGTGAAGGTCCTTACTGGTACTATGCTAGTTGGATGACCGCTGGCGCCCGCATTGCTGGTTCAAACTGCCACCCGATCCGTGCGAGTCTTTTTCTTTTATCATGCATTAAAATAAACATTCATTAAAACTATAGCTAGATAAATTACCTTTGAGTTTTGAATATCAGCTCGACAATGTTTCCATTTTCGTTCTGCTGTTCTCAAAGAATAATTCGTTCAGTATCGTATCCTCTGTACGCAAACAATATTTTGAGCATGGACGTAAAAAAATACGGACGTAATACCACTGAACTAAAACTAAAATTAAAACGTTGTCATTGTCAATGTGCGATTGTTACGCGTCCGTACAGAGGATTTATGTCAATGAGTGACATACTGAGTGCTTCAGTTATTTTTCTAATGGCTTTCCGTCGGAAATTAAAAAAGAACTGACCTTTTCAAAATTGATCTTAGGTCCCAAATAGATACGCACTCTAGATTTTTTCGAAGGCCTGGGAAAGTGATTGGATTTTTATCAACCGAACTATCTGATATCATATAAATTAAGAAAAATACTTAAAGGCTTTATTAAATAAAGTGGAAGACAAGAGATGAGATCTGATGAAAACAAAAAATTGTTTTAGTTTCTGTAACATCTGAATTTAAACCAATATCTGATAAAGTATTACTATAAAATCGATTGTTACTGACCATTATTCTTGTCATTGTCGACCAGCAAAGATCGAACCAATTCCTCAGGCTTCTAAACTCAACTCACCAGTAGGACACTGCCGACCCATTGAGCACTTCCCCTCGCAGATCGTCCTCTGGTTCAACATCGTTTGGTAAGAGTCCAGCATGAGTCGACATTCTGACATGTCCTTGTCTGCTAGTGCTAGGGACGGGTAGCGTTCCTTGAGCCGTCTTCTCTCCTATATCAATAAATTATGAAATATACGTAGAATTTTAGCGTGTAAAGGTCAATTATATTGTATATATTTCGTTAGGTAGGAGTCCAGCATGAGTCGACATTCTGACATGACCTCGTCTGCTAATGCTAGGGACGGGTTGCGTTCCTTGAGCCGTCTTCTCTCCTATACCAATAAATTATGAAATATACGTAGACTTTTAGAATGGAAAGGTCAATAATGTATTTTTAAATAAGCTTTTTTGAAATTTCGAAAAAAGTATTCCTTCCTAGACGTCAAAAAGATCTGAATCTCTTTATAGAAGAACCGGTTTGCACATAATTGAAAAGAACATTATGCCAGTTAAACGAATTTATTTTCTCAATAAAAAAATGTGCACTGACTACCTATATATGTACCTGGGTATAAGAATCATAAACTTACTATTTGAATTAATTATTACTAAATTGTTATAGTTTATCAATTGTAGCAGTATTGCAGTATACGTTTTTAAAACAGTGATTGTCAGGTTTTTCTGGTTATAGTGATCACACTCAGGGAAATTTTCAGTGATGGTTGGTACCATTAACTTAATAAATCTTATCGTTTGTACATTTTTCTTTTCTCAATATTATCAGGTATAATTGCAAATTTTAGTTAACGCCACTTTCTACTATGGTAATGTGTCGTGTTGTGTTATGTATGAAATAAGTTTATTCTTTCTCCTTTTCTTTATTTTCATAAAGGATGTTTATTTTTCCATAGTAGGTTCGGGATCCCTGGGTGTTAACATTTTTCCTCTTTAATTGTACTCGTAGGTGTACAATTTGACTTGTCTAAGTGCTTATTTTGTAAGCCTAAAGAAATAAAGTTATTGATTCTGATTCTTAAGTTTTAAATCGACCTTACCTCAACCAGTTTATAAGTCTCAAATTCCTGCAACTGCCGCTGGAAGCCGAGGTTCGGGTTAGCGACCGCTCTCCCCGCTCGGACCACCTTCAGAGCCTCTCTCCAGTTCAGAGAAGTGACCGACATTATGTACGCCACTGCGACTGTCACACTTCGCGACATCCCTGCTAGGCTGTGGAAAAGAAAAACTTAATTTATAACATAACTAAGGAGATGGCAAGGGTGTCGGGTACTCAAATCGAACTGTGGTTCCGCGTGTACTTAGTAAGTGTATTCATATCCTCAAACAGTAGAGTGTCATTGGTCATTGCGGAGAAAAAAAATCCTAAAGTATGTAAATTATTCATATTATTATTATTATATATTACATTTTATTTAATATTAACCACATGCTAAATTTAAATTTCCATATTTGGATGTTTAGAGAGTTATAAATTACTAGCTGTGCGCGCGACTTCGTCAGCGTGGAATAGTGACAGTGGGTAGCATTTTCAACTTTCATCCCCTATTCCCCTTTGATATTTTACCCCATTGAGGGTTAAATTTGTAGAAACTTTAAATGACATTCTTATCTGTATCTAATCAACAGCCTAAAAATAAATTCTAAGCTTTTGGCTTTAAAATTTACGATATTTCTACATATACAACCTTTCAACCCCTATAACCTTTTATTCGCATAAAAAACTAAGCTATGTCCATTCTCAGGATAAAGAGTATCTTCGTAAAAAAAAAAATATTTAAATCGGTTCAGTAGTTTTGACGTGAAACGTGACAGACAGACAGACAGAGTTACTTTCGCATTTATAATAGTAGTAAGGATTGAATTCGAGGTTCAATAATGTATAAAAGATGGAGTGTAAAAACATATTTTAGATTTTTTTTTGTCGGACTACAACGACGATATAGGATCTCCGAGATTATGATATCACACTGGCGATTTACGAGCGATTTCAAAGCGGTGCAAATGCGTAGCGAGCATCCCTGCGTGCTTGCTACGCATTTGCACCGCTTTGAATGCAGCGAACACGCCGGGACAACGCAGCGAACACGCTACGACAACGCCACGGACAAGCAGGGAGCTCGCCACGATTAGCACCGTCGACGCCAATCACCAGTGAGATAAGGCTGTTAGGGTACTCTTTATCCTGGAAAAATGCGTCCAAAGCCACGAGCAAAAGCTAGTTTCTTATATTAGTGTAATGTAAAGTCTGTTTTACATATCTACGCCATAATAATTACGTCACTTTGCTTCAAAGCATTTTATAAACGTTTTTCCATTGACGTCAATGCAGTAATTTCAAGCATGCGATTTCTAACAAGTTCACAATATTACCAACAATGTAGGTGGATTTCAGGTGGTGAAACGAATTTCAGAATTTAAAGCGAGAACACATGAAATGGCTGTCAGTAATGCCACGGCCGCACGCACTGTAGGGTAGGAGGTTGGGTTGGCTGGTTGCTTCAATGTTAGCATACCGGGTTGCTTCGATGGAAGCTGGGCTCGTGGACTTTAAAATCCAAAGGAAGACATCTACTTCGCCTCGCTACATCCAGGTTGCGTAGCGGGGCTTAAGAATCTACCCCTACAGCTAAGTCCGTGGATAGCGTAAGAGCCGAGTAGGGAGGAATGGCAGTTCATTATCTCCACTACGATCACGAATCTGCCTGCCAAGCGTGATTATAATGGGTAAAATTCCTATTCTATCATTTTCTCCGTGCAAATAGCACCGCACGCTAGCGCGTAAAGAAACGTGAAAGTGCGTTTCTTTCATCTAAGGAGGACGTGACGATTTTGCAACAATATCATTGTCTTAGTAAATCGATTGGTGAGCAGAATTGTGTCCCAGGTGACTAACTAAGCTAAACTAACACTTTGAAAAACTTATAGTGCTACCCATATAATATTTTATTAATACCTAATTATCTAGCTAAAACTACGTTATTAAATTTTTCTTATGAAATCTAAGTAGAAAGTCTTCTAGAAACCCGGTCCACTTCCACTCCCAGATGGTACCTATTTTCACGCCCTGCTTGGGTAACATTTTGTCTCTTATACATTACCTAGATACTAGACCACTACAAATATACACAATGATGCCATGAAATTAATATTAGCCGGGCTACATGCTCAAACATTTGTGCATGCATGATTGCCACAAATACAGTTTGCGCAAGCTAGATTGTAGTGTTTGGCCGGGCTCAAACCAGTTTGCGCAAACAAGATGGAGCATGTGGCCGGGATCATATTGCTTGCGCAAACTGGTTTGTACAAGCATACATGCACAAATGTTTGAGCGTGTAGCCGGGCTATATGAAATAACACTTCGGTGTTTAGACACTTGCTTGCAGTGAGGCCGGTCCCGTACATTTTCATACGCTTATTTGACATCGATCATCCAAGCTGCCATTCTTACTTCCGTATTTTTATAGGATGAGAATCATTACTTTGCCGTAACACAGTTATGTGTGCATTTATGTTTTATTTGTTTACGTTCCTTTTAGTTTTTATAAAAAATCATTTTAGATAAAAGTGTCGTCGTAATATTCAAAATGTCCAGCATATACAGGGTGGAATTTAAAAAGTTATAAACTAGCACGGAAAGTAAAGGCTTTGTCTGATTGAATATCGTTATTATTTAACTTTTAGCGATTTTATCTAAGTAGATAATTTTGCATGAACAACTTTGTATTTAGTCAGTAGGTACTTAAGCAAGGTTTTATAAGTTTTTACAAATAAATATTCGTATTCTTATTCTACAGTGTGACGGAGCACTGGACTTCGGTCATAATAACAGTAGGTACTAATTTGAAAACAATTCGCTATAAGCCTTTAATAACAAACCTCATTATGATCGTGTTTAAATTGGAGGAGTGTGAGTTTTGTTTTTCTGTTATTGTTGTTGTTTGCTTTGAGGTTTTACAAATGTTTGATCGAATAACTTTGTTAATTTATTTCTTTAATAGATATTTGGTATATTTTATCTATTCCACTCACTTATTTGCTGTTTGATAGTTCGACTGACAATCAAATACTCATGTTCTAATGCTTTAACGATTAGATTTTTTATGATAATTGATTTTGTTGTAATCGTATTTGTTATTATTGCTCAACATTTTGTACGTATTATTTTCCAGGCATTTAGACACTTAAATGACTTTTTGGATTTGGATTTCTCCTGTATGGCTACATGAGCGGATTATTTTAATACCCGTTCAGAAGCACTTGCATCATTCATATTTTGTAGGGGAAAAAAATTCCGTTACCCCAAAACATGTGTTGCCCACGAAATAAATAAAATGGGTCGCGTAAAAAAGCGCTTTTACTCTTTTTTGTCCGGAAAGTTTACCACAAAATTTGTAACGTGGGAACTTGGAACGAAGCTGTATAAAGTTAGAAATGTTTGTCTTTTTTTATTTTTTTTTCTTAATTTTAAGTCTAATTAGGCACCAAATATAGCTCAGAATAAATACCTACATTATGTAGGTGTGCGATTCACGATAGATAGATAGAAAATATTTTATTGCACACTTTACAAAACAATACAAATAAATTAGGTACAATTTTGTTTTACAATTGTGGGTCTTATCGCTCACGAGCGATATCTATCAGACAACTGTGGATAGATAAGATCGTTAGATTAACATGGGGAATGATGTCTGATGCCTGCTATCTGATGTCGACAATATAAAATGCATCTAAATGTTACGATTTAAGAACGGAACGGATAGCTTTATTCCCCATACAAACGTACTTTCCGCTTCATTTGGAAACTATATCCCCGATCTTATTGAAATTTTCCATACGTAATTGGATGAAAAATAGATATGTTTGTGGTTTAGTTTTTGAAAAACTGATATTTAAATGAGAGCGAAACTAATTTTGACCACCAAATCGAGTCATCTTCAAGCGATTTTTTATGCATGATAGACACCTTTAGGTATTTAAAATCTGTCGCGCTGCAAACATCCTAAATATATTCAACATTGTAAATAATCAAAAATATTTTTGAAATCAATCGTTTACACAAAATTAATCGGAAAGTACGAAAAAATATCAAAAAATGGTGCCAACACCAAGCGCACGCACACAGCCACATGACAGCTTCGTATTAGATGGTTAGACGCGCTTTCACGCTTCACTCATAGCGCGCACCATTTCATTCTACGTGAAACAACAACAAATCCGCATGGGAAAATCCGTTTTTGTCTGGGAGAGGTTCGTAGCCTTCTTAAAGCCCATATTTAAATTATCGTTTTTGTGCTGTGCAGCAGTGGTGTATCCTGGTATATCCTATGTATCTTTCCTTACCAATGTATCAGCACATTGCCGTCCCTCAGTCTCGCCGCGTGTATAAAATCGTTGCACAAACTGAAGTACTGAGTCAAGTTCTGCTCAGGAGAGTCTGACGCCATGATGCAGAGGTAATGCTTGTCCTGGGAAAAAAAGATGAAATAAATCAATAATGGACATTTCATAAATAAATATATTATTATCAGGGATCGGAATAGGTAGAGTTTTTAAGTACCAAATGACGTCACATGGCCTACGAAATCTTAATATGGATATGCCTTTTAATCCTGGGATCGGGAATTCATCTTCAAAAATTCCCGGATTATCATAATGATCTTCTTAAAACTTTTTATTCGTATTTTTAACACAAACTAGGTCATTAAAAAATACGGGGCTACCTGTATTTCCAGCTGGTGGCTAGCAAACCTTTATAAACAACAATTTTCATAAAAGTTAACGGTTTCGTCAGAAAAACCAAGAGGTTTTGTTTCATGTAGGCTTTATATTGAGAAAGGTTTAAGATATTTTGTAAGAGTAAAAATAAAACAAAATGGCGTCTAAAAATGTAACAACTTATTAATTTTTTTATTTTATGAAGAAAAAATAGTTTGCTGTATTAATATTATAATGAAATTTAATGTGTAGTCAAGATAATTCGAATAACAAAATTATTGAAATTCACCTTATCCTTAAATAAAAACCGTAATTAATGTTATTTAACACGAGAAGTCTTCCTCAACTTCTTAACCTGCTCTCTAAAGGTAAAATTAATCAAATATGTCGACCCAACCACCACCAGATGGGTACAGAATAATAAATAAATAAAAATTATCTTTATTGGAACTATAAACAAAGGTACATGAAATTGGGTGAAAACTAAAATACGCGCAATAGTTATGCAACTGTGTCGCGAGTATTTACGCCACCCTCCGACTGCAAGGTAGAGTTCCTTAAATTACTATTTAATTAGCGATGCCGAAAAACTAAGACAATGTGTAAAAGTTATACAATGGAAAAATAAATTATTACTAAGAGATGGTTGACGACAAAGGACTTGACTAATGTATGAAACATTTGAACAAAATAATGGCAGTAGATAATCAACTCTTGAGGTCTCTTATCTACATAGTTAATTTGCAAAGATACTCCAGGAGTCAGGTAGGTGTAGAAAAATGAATGAAAGTAGGGCAACTGGGGTATGTGTGATCAAGGAATTGACTAAGGCTGATAGGGATGTTAGGAATTGCGGCACATGAGAGATTCGGTAGATTCGTATGTAAGAGATAATAAATGGATTTGACATGCTAACGCATAGGGGAGCAATATTAGCATTATTGTGGATTGGTTGACCTTCATATTGATACGCAAAAATATGTAGATGACCTTGTGATCGTCATGCGAGGATTCTGTCAATCCACCATCTTTAGCATCATGCAGTGAGCTCTCACCACTGCCAGTGACTGTTCCAGCAAAAGTGAACTCTCAGTCAACGCTGACAAAAAAAATGTGATTATACCATTCACAAATAAGCGAAGGCTACACAAGCTTGGAAACCTAAACTTAACGGTATTATGATAACCTTTTCCACGGAAGTAAAATACTTGGGCTTTACAATCTACCAAAAACTGACGTGGAACACACACCTAGCCAACGTCTTGCAAAAAGTTAAGATAGCACTAGGAGCCAGCGGTAGAATAATGGGCAGCCACTAGGGCGTCAAACCCAGAATTGCCCTGTGGCTGTACACTGCCATTATGAGGCCAATAATTACATACGCCTCCATGGTATGGTACGACAAGACCCTTCAGTCTGCCGCAATCACCCATCTTAGCAGCCTGGAAAGGACTGCCGGCCACGGGAGCAATGTCTACGTCACCCTTGCTGGCACTGAATGCATTCTTGGGACTACCTTCGCTTCACATGTACATACAGAAGGAGGCAAAGACAAGCTTGTACAGGGCCAGCGTCCTGGGCCGAAGAAACTGGCTCTCCCCGAAACTGAGAACTCTGCTAGATACAACTCTGGAATTACCCATCATGAGCATGACAACTGATGTCATGCTCCCACGACACGTGTTTGAAAAACATTATATAGTGGAACTGCGTTCCAGAGAAGACTGGTCCACCAACTACTCTGTAAGGACGGGAGCCTAAACTGGTACACGGATGGCTCCAAATTAGGACTGGTCATAGGCTGTGGAGTGAATGGAGAGCGACCCAGGTTTGGCAACAGCAACCTGGGTAACTACGCATCCATCTTCCAAGCAGAAGTATTTGCCATTCTCGAATTTGCCAATATAAATATGCAAAACCGATACACCTCCCAAACTATATTTATCAACTCTGACAGCTAGGCTGCCCTCCTAGCACTGGATTCGAAGGTAAGCCCGTTCAGTTTAGTTGAGTACTATACTATCTGTCACGCCTGGACGCTCTGGGCTCGAACAATAGAGTTGTCCGGTCACGCGGGAATCAACGGCAATGTGTGTGCCGACGAACTCGCGCGTTCTGGAACTCAGTTTGGCCCCGAGCCGTTTTGTGGCATACCCAAAAGCCTAGCTCAAAGAATCCTTTTGAATTACTGCTACGAGGAATCGACCAAGCTATGGAAAAATTCTACGGGTAAGAATCGTTGTGGCTATGCGACATAAAATCCTGCAGATTCTGTGAGGAGGCGGAGGAAACGCCCTTCTATCTGCTAGAAGAGTGCGGAGTATTGATGCAAAAACATAGCACTCATCAGGGTAAGCACCTGCTCAAGTGCTCACTGCTCAGGCCAGACGAACTATCACTCCCAAAAAAAATCCTTCCGTTCTTAGCAGCTGGAACGGTAAGTGGCGAACTATGAACGCAGCAGTTTTCAAGGGTGAACTCATAAAGTGGCGATTACAATAGGCCTACCACGGCCACAGTGACACCAAAGCAACCATTAACAAATTATAAAAATTACTAAACTATCAAACATAACAGCCGTTCCAGTCCATTAAGCCAAAATTGTCAGGAAACACATCCAAAAAGCGTAGCCAGAGTCGTACAGATTCACTGCATAAGAAAATAAATGCGCGCACACTCAACAGACCAAAGCAGACGACTGAACAATGTATCCACCCTCCCCCATTGTTACTTTTATCTATGTGTCGCTTGTCTCGCCGTCCATGTCTCTTTTTACAATGTTACTTATTTTCCTTTTTATTACTAAAGTAACCACAATTCTTCAGTAGCGATAGCATTATGAAAGAAAATAAAATCTACGCAGAGTACACGCTGTGAAGCAGAAACTTAAAAATTTTACCGATATGAAGAAGAAAGAAAGAAAGAAGAAAGAAATTTATTTATTTGCCTTAAAACTACCACACAATACATACAATGACTTACGACTATTTAAACCTAAGTAGACACTTTAATTGCGCAGCAGAGTTAGGGCAAACATGGCCTTCCTTCAGCATTGTGCTGGACGAACACTTGTGTGTCCACCCAGCGCTGGTTTTCAGTGAAGGCCATGGGCTTGGAACGTCACAACCGTCTAGAGTGGTGCGTCTGTAAAACTTAATAAACGATATTACAACTAATAACAATAAGTACCTATAGCAGAACAAACATAAAAGAAAAGTAAAACAACATTAAAGAAACCTATGGCAGTGATATATATTGCAATATCTGACCTCATGCTGCCCCCGTCGTAGTCCGGTCCGACCCGGTTCGCGGTTCTGTTCATTAGCAACGCAAATAAGGTAAAAGATGAAAATATATGTGCTAAAATAAATTTCATAAAATTATATGTGAAACGCGTCTATTTAAAAGAAGAAAATAAAACCCAACAAGAATAACCAACTATAATAATATATATATATGTATATATATATATATATAACAATAATAATAAATGAGTAATCTAAAACTAATAGGTTAACTATGCGTTAGTGCAAAAAACGGTCGTACGTACATCTTAACATTCTCTACCTAACATTATAATACAGATCTATCATTATCCATTAGATTCTCATCCTCTTTCTGGGCGTTTAGAAGAAAGCGTTTTAATTTTAATTTAAAGTGTAAATAGTATTCGCATCCCTTATAGGGGGTGGGATATTATTCCAGCATTTTGTTGCCGAGTAACGAAAACTACCCCTAAAAGCTGCGGTAGAGTTTTGCGGCGTTGACAGAATACCGCGACATGACATATGACATATGTACCGCGCTGGAACTTTTTATTTTGGTGAAAATAAATGATTTCTAACGTATATTTATGGGATGAAAAAATGAGAGCTACTTACTTACAATTAGTTGTTTCCAAAGTAGAAATTCCCGCAATATAAAGGCATATCCATATTAAGATTTCGTAATAGTGTATTTGACGGCAGTAGGTACTTAAAAACTCTTACCTATTCCGATCCCTGATTATTATGCAATTAGTGAATAAAGGACGGGTTTAAAGGGAGGGTCATAGATAAATCACGAGCAAGCGAAGGATTCTAACGACTGAATGACGA
Source organism: Eupithecia insigniata (assembly GCA_947859395.1). Taxonomy (NCBI): domain Eukaryota; kingdom Metazoa; phylum Arthropoda; class Insecta; order Lepidoptera; family Geometridae; genus Eupithecia; species Eupithecia insigniata. The sequence continues at coordinate 5,729,732 of OX402002.1, forward strand.
CCGTAGGGTTTCTGTTGATTGAATCATGTTGATTGAATCACGATCATAGCGTTCAAGTGTAAGAATCCTGAGCGACGCGAGTGAATCGTCGGCCCTCGATATAAATCCGTCCTTTATTCAAGAGTACGTCTATACTTATATCATGACTACGAGAAGAAGAAAGATTCTAGCGAAAATAGACATCTTCCTTGCCGAAAATGATGGTTCGATTGGGACAAATCGGTGCCAATTGTACCATTAATGGTACTGCGTAATGGTACAAGTGGTCCAGCGGCATCAAATCTCGTGGAGTTTATATGTCGAGATTCCTTTGCACAAGGAGTTTGAATCAAGTATTTTTTGCGCAAGGAGGTTGTATAGCATTGAGATGGAGGTAGAATATATTGGTGTGTTCTAAATTCAAACACCAAAATAATGTTTAAAAGTGCGCTTTATTCACTGTTTTCAGTGAATAAAATAAACGTTTAGACCCTTCTAAAAGCGAATGATATAAAATTTATTGCAAACATTTCGTACAATCGCCCGAGACGATCGATGAATGCGGCTCAGGATCGCTATTCTTAGCGCCGTTTTGGGAGGTGATGTTGTTGTTTCAAGAGATTTTATATGTATAAAACATTTTAAAACTCTCTGGCGCGGTGGGCGAACACCAGTGACGCAGGAGGTTGCGGGGGGTTAGGTTCGATTCTCGCCTGGGGAAAACTGTTTGTATACGATCTCCAGATATTTGTACCAGATGTTTTAGATGTATAAAAATAATACAGTACAATACAAACGTTATTTATTGCACACTGGATAGCTCCACGCGTTTCTGAGAAAAGAGGGTCGACAGACGTGGCGGCCGGCGGCGGCGGCCAGTAACCAGTAAGCCTCCGCGCTTGGCCGTACCGTCGAGTAATCCCCGAAAAGCGGGACTAAGCCTGGCCCGCGCGGGACATTCAATTTTGGGATAGAAATCGGGACGTCTAGCAACGCTGGTCGTGGGTCTTATGTGGGTCTTTAACGTTTTTGTTAACTTTTACCGAGCAAAAAATATTATCTTCTATACTGTAGCTTTTTTATTTAATTCAATGTGAATATTAAATGCTCGAATGATCTCACATAAAGGCACACCTACCGAAATTGGGGCGTTACGCCAACGGGTCGTGGCAATCAACTTTAACGGGTTGACCGTACTCAGCCTGTTTATTTTATAAAACAAGTATATCTTTCTATGTTTGAACGGGAATAAAAATTTACATTATCATTATTGGTTTATGGGGTGCCACGTCGTAACATGTGTACTAAGCCTAAAGGGGGTGATTCTGAGGTGGATAATTTTTGGTTTACGGTTTTTGAATCCCTTAAATAAGTATACACGGACTGCTCGGAGCAGTCATTATTGACTGCTTCAAGCTGCGACTGCCTAGTAAACTACTGCCTTGTTACACACATACACGGAACCCCTCGAGCAGTTGCGCAGCAGCTTCGGGCGGTCGTGCGGTCAAGCAGGCACCAGGCATACCTACACGGACTGTTCGAGCTGTCGACTGCTCTCGCGCAGTTACCTCCGCCCGCGCTCTTCATTCCGCCTCCTGCGCGCATTCCACCGCCCGCACGCTTTTCGAGCAGTTGGTATCGACTGCTCCAAGCAGTTATCAATGGCAGCTTCAAGCTGTCGACTATGACTGCCCGAGCAGTCCGTGTACGTTGATCAGTGGCTAACTGTCCGAGCATAAGGTTTGGGAGTTAAAGGTTTTTTTTATTGTGGCTAATTCATTAAGTTGATACTATAACTGCCTTCTTTTGAAAAGAAGGAACCTAATATTTGGATAACAGTCTAAAACTCTCAACTTCTCAAGTGACCGTGTGATAATCTTTGCTAAATCTAAGTTAGTATTCTCAAGGGTACAACCGAACGTTCAGTTCCTAATAGAATTGAATCTAGAAAAGCCACTGAACTGAAATAACACTAAAGAATTCTAGAATACAATGGATAATGTTCTGTAAAACAAGCAGTTTACGATTAGGAATAGTTTGAGATTTCAGAACTGAATTTTACAATTGAACTGAAATTTTCAAACTATTATTACAAAATTCACACCGTGTTTTCAGATCATACAAAATATAGTAAAAATTATGCTCGTGAACTTTCCAGATCCAGAGGTAGAGGTAGGTATAGGTAGGGCTGTAGAGTTTGCGAGCTTTTCTCCGAGCAAATTTATTTCTATCTATGCATATTAATTAATTATCAATAAAATATTATCAAATTTCATATTATCAATTATGACAATAACGTGTTCATTCATTCATTTAAGACTTTTTAAATGATCAAAGAGTCTTAACTCCCTTGCGTAGAATAGTTGGGTTAGACTGGATAAATTTGTTTTGTTTTTGGCAATCTTCATTTTTATACCTAGTTATGAGTAGACAAATAACAGATTAACCGATAAGCCAAAGTGGATATTAGTTTTCCATGGTGCCTGGAAATCGATTGAATAAATATCCTTGGCTAGTGAATGCCGCCGGCTTCCCTATTGTCATACCTACCGTGGGAATTTTTCGTTTAGACACAACAAAGTCTGTTATCTGACACGCATAGAACAAGACACCCTCAAAAATTATAAGATCTATACTACGATACGAATGGTGGTATGGTTTTATGTTTATCTTCTAATATTATAAATGTCAAAGTTTGTGAGGATGGATGTTTGTTCCTCTTTACGCAAAAACTACAAAACTGATTGGGGTGAAATTTGGTATGGGTATAGTTTAGGACCTGAAATAACATATGGTTACTTTAACAGAAAGAACCTGCCTCTCAACAGCAATCCGAAAGAAATATTTGTCCGTGGCAAAAATCTGATCTGTACCTACCAATGAGAATAAAACCACTCCGTTGTACCTACCTTCTGCGTCTCAGGCAGACAATCGGTTACGATAGGAAAAGTCTCGGAAAAAGGGATATTAAGGCAGAGGAAATGAAAACAAGATGTTAACGTCCGCTTGTTTATGGACAATGCGAAACTTAGCGACCTACGATTTATAAGGTAGTACATAGGTAGGTCTTCTAACAAACCATCGTAAATAATTTACCTCTATGTATATAATATCTATCTCTATGCATATAATACCTCTATTGATCAAGAATCTTATAGCCCGGCTACACGATCAAATATTTGTACATGCAAATTGCACAAACACAGTTTGTGCAAGCAAGATGGGCCGGCCACACGCGCCATCTTGCTTGCGCAAGCTGTGTTTGTGCAATCACGCATGCACAAATGTTTGAGCGTGTAGCCGGGCTATAAGATTCTTGATCAATAGAGGTATTATATGCATAGAGATAGATATTATATACATAGAGGTAAATTATTTACGATGGTTTGTTAGAAGACCTACCTATGTACTACCTTATAAATCGTAGGTCGCTAAGTTTCGCATTGTCCATAAACAAGCGGATACCTATTAGATTTGGTATTAGATACCTATGTTTTATAAGCTAAGGGGTTGTCCATCCATTACGTGAGGGTCTTAGTTAGGGGTCGAAACAAATCTCGCTCAATATCACGTGGTCTCGGCAAATATCACGTAATTTTATTTCCACGTATTTTAAAATATGACAATGAAAAATTACTTAGTAACAATTCTGCCCCACTACCTACTAAATTGTTGTCAACGCTACCCAAAAGTTAGCAGGTAGAGAATATTATCTACCATTATGCTCGCATATTTATAACTTTTGTGCAATAAAGCCCAGCCCTGCCTTTTTTAAATTCGTATAATTATTTGAAATAATTATACGAATTTAGGAAAGGCAGAAATAATTTATTTCCATCCAAAGGTAGCCTGGAAGATACCGCTTCTAAGAGATAAGGCCAGCCGTTGTACATGTTTTTTATAATGTTTTCTTCGTGGTGTACAATAAAGAATTTTGTATTGTATTGTAATAAAGTATATCCTATCTATCTATCCAATGAAACCCTCAACCTACGTCGCAGGCGGACCTCCCGTTACGCCACTGAGGTCGTCTAAAGCATAGTTAGGCATGTACATGTCGCTATCCCTAGAGATGTGACACCAGTCCAAACTTCGTTATTCTCATAATAACATGATTCATTATTCGAGTCCATTCCACATCGTGACGAGCTTCGTTGGTCCCTACTCTACCGCGACGGTAACTTCATCACTTATACAGGTCTCCGCAGATTTACCTTAACCTTCATTAAATCACTAGTTCAAAGTACCAACCTATGTTTTTGTTTGCGCGGGGAATAGTAGGTACCTACGTACTGGGTAAACCTGATAGAGCAGATCACAGAAATACAATGGAAATGCAAGATAATCGCTTTCACTTACCTGACATCGCTTGGTCCGTTCTCCAGGAGGTTCTAGAAGGACTCCGAGCGTGGTAAGTTATTGCTTGATGAAGCTTGTAGTTATCTGCCGGTTGTTGTATCGACGGCAGACCATGCCATCTAACTGCTCACTGTTTTCTTTTATGTTTATGTAATTACAAGAGTTATAGAACCCTAAGAAGTCTTCTGCACATAAAATATATCGGTTTTTGGGTTGTATCGTAGGTTAATGACGCGATGTAGGCACATGGGAGACGTGACCTTACTTGCATAGCATTTCCGAGCGACTGGTGGCGGTTGGCTTTTTCGTGAAGGCGACACACGCGTAGGCGCACACCACGAAGCTATCTTTGTCTCGCTCTCTCTCGGGCGATCTTGGCGTGACTTCGTTATTATAAAGCTTCCCACCTGCTCCCACGAATGATTTTGTTGTCGGCGGCGCGGCGCGACGACGCGGCTGGCGAATGTCGGTTTGTGAATACTCAAATCCTACATAACCAAAATAAATCTATGATCTGGCTCAAACACAAGCCCCCAGCTTGAAAGGTTCTCTTTCAATAGAAGGAAATCATTTAGACTTGAAACATGGTCAAATAAAGGGTACATGGGAACTAATTATCAAAAGTGATGTTCGTCTAAGCTAAAATATATATTTATAATATAATAATTATATACAATGTGGTAGATACATAGCTATTCTAATCATTGAGATGGCAAAGGACATAGTCGCACCACCGGACGAACCAGAGTGCCAACCTTTGTCTTAACCAGGACAGTCCGGACATTTCGATCTACACCAGGATACGTTTCCTGAATAATACCTAACGGCCAATGAAGGGGTGCAGTGTTATTTTGCATTATCAAAACTACGGTCCCCTTTTTAATGGGCTCTGTGTCGGATAACCATTTTTCTCTTGTTTGCAAAGTGTGCAAATATTCCATGCTCCATCTCCTCCAGTAGGATTGAAATAATTGGTCTAACAGCAAATAACGAGACAATAGATGCTCGCGATTTTCCTCAACAGGAGCGGCCGGCAACGATCCTAAGGGGGTACTATGGAGAAAGTGAGCAGGAGTCAAAGCTACAGGTTCCGAAGGATCTGGGCTCAACGCCCTACCTAACGGCCGTGAATTGAGAACGGCTTCGATTTGACAAAGTACTGTTAATAGTTCTTCATAGGTCAAAATTTGAGAACCTATAACTCTAAACAAATGAGTCTTGAACGATTTTACGGTGGATTCCCAACCACCACCGAAATGTGGAGCATTAGGTGGGATCATTTGCCAGTGGATACGCCGATGGACATTTCTCCTTCCCATTTTTTTATATGGTCCGCTGATTGCAGAAATGAATAAAGCTCGTCTAAGTAAGATCGAGCTCCGATGAAATTAGTCCCGTTGTCCGACATAAGTTTTTCTACTGGACCTCGCCTAGAAATGAATCGCTTCAAAGCGTTAAGGAACGCATCTGTACTTAAATCGGGTGCAACCTCAACATGAACAGCTCTAGTGGTAAGGCATATAAATACGCAAACGTAAGCCTTTTGCGATTTAACACCACGTTTGCGTGTTAATGTAATATTTAAGGGACCAAAATAGTCCAATCCCGTGTTTGCCCAGGGTTTCGACAACTGAAGTCTGCATTCTGGTACATCCGACATGATTGGCGGGATGCAAGATTTGGGACGTGCTTTAAAGCAAAAATTGCACAAATGTACACGAGACCTCACCAAATTCCGCCCCGAAAGGATCCAAAATCGTTGTCGCAAAATGGAGAGAAGCAAATGTGGACCAGTGTGACAATTCTTACGATGCGTATCATCGATGATGAGATTCACTACGTGATCCTTTCTCGGAAGGAGAATAGGGTGTTTATGATCAAAAGTCAAATCAGCCCTTCCTAACCTGCCTCCCACTCGTAATATTCCATCTACAAGTATCGGTCGCAATTTCTGTAACGACCTTGAACACGTCTGATTCGTGCTAATGGCCTTTATTTCATTGCAAAAGTAGACCGTCTGCAAGGATTTGATAACGGCTGATTCGGCTGATATTAAATCATCCACCTGTGGAAGCCCATTTGATTTAAGCCTTTTTATAAATCTCAGTACATAAACCACAATACGAAGCAGCCTGGGCCACGATGATACTCTGTGTGCCAAGTCATAAAGCAGCGGCTGGAGTGGTGGCATGATGTTAACCATAACGATCTCAGGTTTCGCTTCTGGTATGTTTCCCTGATGGGGCTGAAACGTACGGACGGGCCATGCATTTGGACTTTGAGCGATCCATGGTGGACCTTTAAGCCACAGAGGATGCTCAATTAATTGCCCTGGAGTAAGTCCACGAGACAAACAATCACTAGGATTATCTTTTCCTGCAATGTGATAAAAACATGAAGGATTTAAATTTTCATGGATTTGTGCCACACGATTAGCTACAAAAGTCTTCCATCGGTGTGGACTTGAATGTATCCAATGCAAAGTCACTGTCGAATCCGTGAATGCCAGTATTCTGTGAAACTTGCAGCGTGGCTCATAAGTAGTTAAGATCGATCTTATTAACTTAGATAATAATAACGCACCACACAGCTCTAGACGTGCTAAAGTCGCAGACTTTAACGGGGCTACGCGAGACTTGGCACACAGGAGATTGACCACCGTCTCATTTGTCGATTCGATATGGAGATAAACAACTGCACCGTATGCTTTCTCACTGGCATCCGAAAATCCTAATAAGGTAACTTCCGATCCATCCGAAACGCCCACATGACGTGGAATGCTCATATGAGATAATAACGGCAACTCCATCTGAAACTTGGACCATTTATCTACTACATATTGAGGAGGAGCTTCATCCCAATCTATTCTTAACTGCCATAGTTCTTGGATTAACAATTTAGCATATAGAATCACCGGGGCTGCAAATCCAAGTATGTCCCATAATCTGGCGACTGCTGAGAGGATGTTCCTCTTTGTGCACACCTCTTTGCACGGAGCTAAGTCGAAAGAAAACTTGTCAATTTTGGAATCCCACTTTACTCCTAGAATCTTCTGCCCGGCATCATTATCAAACTTGACAATTTGAGGATGTAAGTGAGTCACCGGAAGTTGTGACAGTAACTCTACAGAATTACTTGACCATTTTAAAAGGTCGAAGCCTCCTGACTTGAACAGCCCGATCAGCTGTAACGCCGCTTCTGTGGCAGTGGCATCTGAACTTTCACTGGAGACAATATCATCCATGTACAAATTTCGCCTTGTTATATCTACCGCCACTGGGAAAGTGTGACCTTCATCCTCACAAAGCTGTCGTACAGTGCGCAACGCCAAAAAGGGACTGACCGACAGACCAAAACAGAGTCGCTGGAACTCAAGAAGCTGAATTTCCTCACTCGAATTAAACCGGTAAATCATTCTCAAGTATTTAAAATCTGGCGGGGCCATTTTGATTTGTAGATACATTTGCTTAACGTCGGCACAAAAAGCTACCGGCAACAATCTAAAATTCAATAAAATGCGAAAAATATCGCCTTGCAAGTTCGGTCCCGCATGCAGCATTTGGTTCAGCGAAAGTCCTTTATCCGTCCGGGCACTGGCGTCTAATACCACACGAAGTTTAGTCGTCACCTTTTCGCTGCGAATAACTCCATGATGGGGAATAACATAACCGCTTAGTTTCTCGTCCTTCTTTGGAACTGGAGCTATATAACCGTTGGCTATATAATCCTTTATGACTTCATCATAAGCCTCGCGGAGCTGGGGTGACTTAGTCATTTTTTTCTCTAACGCTAAAAAACGTTTCTCAGCCAAGGGTAAGGAGTTGCCCATGATCTCTGGATCTGACTTAAACGGGAGCGCAACTGTATATCGACCTGTGGCATCACGAGTGGTAGTAGCTACATAAAATTCCTCACATTCTTGTTCTTCGCGACTCAATCGAGCCGACGTACAAGACGGAACCTCCTCTAGCTCCCAGAAGCTACGGACGACCTCGTCTAGCCTTGGGCCAGTTACCGCACAGAATACCGCGACGCGGTCAGACTTCGTTGGTTTTATCAACGGCACTTCCCCCATAATGATATATCCCAGCGTAGTCTGTAGCGCGTCAGGTCTGCCAGGGGGACCATAAATTCGGCCGGCGAGAATTAGCCGCGAAAATAATTGCGCCCCTATCAACATTTCAATGTTCCCCGGACGATCGAATGTGTCGTCAGCCAGCGGAGCACCCTTCAAATAATTGAGCATTGACTTGTCGATAACCGATGTTGGAAGCCGTTGGGTAATGCTCTCCACCACCAATGAACGAATTTTGTACGGACGACTCCTGTCAAACCTCGAGTAAAACTCGAATTCTGTCTCACCTGAAACGGGATTGGAGCTGCCTCCAAATCCATTAACTGCGATTGGAGATCTTGTATCTCGTGGTATTAAAGACAACCGCTCGCAGCACTGCCTGGTCACGAAATGATTCTGAGATCCACTATCTATCAGGCACCGGATCAAATGCGCTTTTCCAGCGGAATCTACGACCCTGACGCGCGCAGTGGCTAACAATATAGTGGACGAAACTGATCCTAGCATAGAGTCGCTAGCCGATACTTCCTGCATAGAGCACAGCGAAACTCCGGCGTTTGCTCCATTTTTAACCTCAGGTGCCTCTACCATAGATGTGGTGCCTTCACAGGTTTCATTGTCATAATCATCATAGAAATCATTAGTACTAGAAACCGGCAATGAAGTACTCGTCTGTGCCTTATTAAAATGCAACAATGTGTGGTGCGTCCTAGAATGGCAAGTGTTGCAATTCCCTTTGATAGTACACGCACTTGGTTTATGGTGGAAGCTCAGACAGAGTACGCAACCGTTATTTTGTTTCACATTATTGAAACGCTCTTTGACAGAAAGGGTTACGAACTCCGCACAACGTGAAAAGTTATCGTGATCGGACCTTTTGCATAACGGACAGTCCGCGTTCGAGGTGACCAACGATCGAGTAGCGCGCGCCGCCGCTGCTGACTTCGAATTTACTGGTTGCGGAGTTTTAGATGCCGGTGCCGAGTACCTACTGCTGATACTAGGTGCATAAACTCCAGTTCTCTCCATGATTTTTGCTTGTTCTTTAACAAACTTGGCAAAACTCGCGTATGACGGAACCTTTTCGTTACGTACGGAGTTTTCAAATAGACGCGCGGTTTCGACGTCGACCCTTTTTAATGCAAGGTATAAAAATACAAAGTCTAATTTCGCGGGAATTTCTAATTTTTCGAATGCCGAAACGGACACCGAAAACTTATCGATAAACGAGTTAAGTCCCTCGACCGATGGACTCTGCATTTTTTTTAAATTCATTATCTCTTCCAAGTAGGCCGTGCCCAGAGAGCGAACGTCTTGGAACTTGTTAGTTAGTGTTTCGTAAATTAAATCGTAATTATCCCTGGTAGGGGTAATACCTGCGATGCACTCGAGTGCCCTACCAGTCAGCTGTCCACAAAGGTAGTACACCTTCTCCGCGCTAGAAAGCTCCGGATTATTATGGATGGTATTCTTATAACATTCTATGAACATAGGCCACGCTTTAGTATTGCCGTCAAATTTTGGCAATTCTATGGGTGGCAACCTAATTTTAGGCGCTATTTTCGAAGGACCATTAACTTTAAAATCATTAACCTGACTCGTGAGTGAATCTACTTTTCCTCGAACCTCCTGATAAACCTTTTCAAACGCTTCCAATTGTTCTACATTTGGCTCAGACTCTTCACTAATCTCCATTCTGTACATTGCTAGTTCGTCGAATTCTTGGTTGAATTCTGTTCTAAGCACCGACAATTGAGAAGTCTGTTCCAACAACAATTCAACTTCTTTTGCGTTACCTCGGTTAGTTCTAGCAGAAAGATCGTGTAAATTCTTAATACGAGCATAATACGAATTCAATCTCGCCTCTAACAGCTTTATCTTCAACACCCTTCTATTCTCCTCTGCCTTCGACATTTTTCCCAAATCTATCTAGAAACCCAAGGTAAGTACCTAAATTCGTGACACCTACCCCAAGTAGGTACAAAAACTGAACTTAAAACACAGATTATCATCAAACAACCACTTATAAGTACCTACCTAAACTTATAAACAAACAATAGGTACACTATGGATTTATAATAAAAGGTAAGCAAGGTACCTACCAAGGTAGGTACTTATTATTCCTTTACGACCCTCACGATTTACGAATAGGTACCCACCTTACCTATAGTTATGGCGAAAAACAACGTTAGAATGAGAATGTACTCCTACCCACCTAACCTACCAACAACAAACCTACCCACCTATCTGTCGCAATCGAGTTGTTTTCTAGGTTTTCCGAAAGTACCACTCGCAAAGGCTTATACTGATGTACCCACTACTTAATGCCTAGGTATCTAGCTATAAGTATAAATGATAAGGAAACGAAAACTACAGATTAGGTATTTAGATTTCGACTATGGTAACGCAAAACGAACAGCCCGCCCTCTAGACGAAAAGGCCGTAAGTAGGCACACCGGTAGGTAGGTATGTTACTCTCTGATTAGACCAGCCATGCATCACCAGTTAGGCATTATACCCCCCTATCACCTAAGTAGATATAGGTCGGAATAGGTAGAATTAATGTTCTCGGCACTGAGATATATTTATGCTATGAGGATAGGTAGATATCTGCCCCACCAGTAATAGGTATAATAGGTTTATAGAAAGTATTGAACGTAACAAGGGGAGAGCCGTGAAGAAATCCGTAACTGAATGGAACACCACATGAAATGACGGACAGAACACGTAAACAAATGTAGGAAAATGAAATAAATTTCTAATATATGTACTAAATATCTAGGTAGTTCAAGGTACTTAATTGAAAGTAAGTACAGCCAAACGTACCTATAATGTACATATACCTACTCTTCGCGCAAGTGTACACAGGCCCAGAGGGCGCTATGAACGAGTAGGTAGGTATAAGTACGAAGTGACAAAATAACCACCTAGCAACTGAGTATTCAGGTGTGAGTTCTTTATATACCTATTTTATTCACATTTAGTGGGGAAAATGGTAATAAATGGGACTGTAATATAATAATAGGACACTGGAAACCGATAATTCGGCTCGATAATGACCAAAATTGTTTGCGCGGGGAATAGTAGGTACCTACGTACTGGGTAAACCTGATAGAGCAGATCACAGAAATACAATGGAAATGCAAGATAATCGCTTTCACTTACCTGACATCGCTTGGTCCGTTCTCCAGGAGGTTCTAGAAGGACTCCGAGCGTGGTAAGTTATTGCTTGATGAAGCTTGTAGTTATCTGCCGGTTGTTGTATCGACGGCAGACCATGCCATCTAACTGCTCACTGTTTTCTTTTATGTTTATGTAATTACAAGAGAGAACCCTAAGAAGTCTTCTGCACATAAAATATATCGGTTTTTGGGTTGTATCGTAGGTTAATGACGCGATGTAGGCACATGGGAGACGTGACCTTACTTGCATAGCATTTCCGAGCGACAGGTGGCGGTTGGCTTTTTCGTGAAGGCGACACACGCGTAGGCGCACACCACGAAGCTATCTTTGTCTCGCTCTCTCTCGGGCGATCTTGGCGTGACTTCGTTATTATAAAGCTTCCCACCTGCTCCCACGAATGATTTTGTTGTCGGCGGCGCGGCGCGACGACGCGGCTGGCGAATGTCGGTTTGTGAATACTCAAATCCTACATAACCAAAATAAATCTATGATCTGGCTCAAACAGTTTTATTTAATACGTGATTATGTTTAACACTTTTACGCCACCGCCGCGCCGCACACGGTGATGTGGGACAGCTCTTTGCTCAGCGGCGATGCGCCCCTCCGTGTCACTTTGCTGAAGTTTGGCAGGTAACGCGCTAACGATTTGACTGCCACCACCGCACAAGGTGATGGGCAATTCTACGTAGTATGTACGAACCGGATAGGATATTTCTGGAAAAGTATGTTACATCTTTGGCCACATCTTCACTTATGTGATGGCCAAACGTTTGGCCATTACCAAAAATATAAAATAGAGAGGAAAATAATACTGTAATCAGAGTAGGTATAATTCTCTTCAACTTTATTGGAAAAATAAGAAAAGGTAAGTTTCTATTGTACTATCTAACCAAAAATCAGCCGAACATATCAGCATTCTGAAACCTCAATTTTACTCCCAGTCATAGCCCCTTTTTGTTGTATCGTGGATTACAACGACGAGTTTTTGCTTGTTTAAAGGATGTTATGGCATAACGCTTCGTTCGTTTCTTCTAAGTTAAGTCCTACTAGACCCTGTTTTAATTTTCCAGAGGTCTAACTAATCTTGCTCTCAGTAAAGGAATTACGGTCAAGAAACGCCACATTGAATCCCAAGTAGCTTCGTCAGGATTTATCGTAATGCTAAGATCTACGTAGCTTACTACTTCGTATCAACTAGGTAGGTACACAGAAAAGTAGATTTTCTGCAGGCATTTGCTGGATGCGGCAAGCTAATTACAGGGCGCTATGGCGTTCTTTAGGGGACGATGATGATGACTTACGTCCAATTTCATATTTATATCATTTCAACATTTACAGGTACTTATACAATTAATTATTTTAGCACGTATGTATATATTAATTTATACAACGCTATTCAACTAATTGTTAATATAACTAGAATAAAGAACATGACATGTAACATATGAACATTATCAATTAACGAACTGAAACTGAAACTTTAACTGCTTGCAATTGAACACGATCATTCATTATACTTAGCTTTGAACGAGTTCAGCGCCATAAAGTTGATCCGGTTCAAGCGGGACATAGTTCACAGACAGTTTTATAGCCTGGCTACACGCTCAAACATTTGTGCATGCATGATTGCACAAACACAGTTTGCGTAAGCAAGATGGAGCGTGTGGCCGAGCTCATCTTGTTTGCGCAAACTGGTTTGTGCAATCATCCATGCACAAATGTTTGAGCGTGTAGCCGGGCTATTATGTCCGAACGCCGCCGCCGAGCTACACTCAGTTCAAGGCCTTACATGTCATGTCACACAAATGTAAAATCGATCCAGCTGAACTTGGTTCGTTTGAACTAAGTTTTGGCAGCGATCAGTGAAATTGGATCTTAGCAGATAGGTACCTAAACTCAATCGCACTGTTATTCACATAAAAGATTTATGTCATGGTGCCTGTCTCCGCTGGCCGTAGAAATTCTGCAATAAATCTGAAGCTTTTTCCAAGTGCCAGACCGTACCACAATGCCCTTCAGCCAAAGTCGCCTTTACACTACGCCGAGCAAATATTATTTGAACAATCGACAGCTCGGCAGAACTTTTACTTATATGATTTAAAGCATTCACTGCCCAGCCTCCAGGTGTTGGTATATTGGACGTGTGCGTCTAGATCCATGAACGTATTAAACTAAAAGGTACTTTATAAATAATTCTGGAGAATTCACATAGCATCACCTAGCCCCAAAATAGGTAGGCAGAGCTTTTGTTATGGGTGATTATGATTACTATAGAAAACACACAGATCACCCGGAAGAAATATCTGCAGTACGTACAAATATGGCCGTGGGGCCGCGGCGTACGAATATCGACCCCTCCAACTCAACCCGTGGATGTCGTAAGAGCCGACTAAGGGAACCTACCAGAGGAAGGGCAACAGCTTCCGTCTGAGTATTTTTAAACACCAACACTGCGATCACCAATCCGCCTGCCAAGCGTGGTGATTATGGCAAATCCCCCCCTACATGGGAGACTATCCACTCGATGGACCGACGACATCGTAGCGGTCGCAGGGAGTCGATGGATGGAGGCGGCTCAGGACCGCTATTTGTGGCGTCGTACGCGGGAGGCCTATGTCCAGCAGTGGACGTGTAGTGGCTGATACGATGAACTATTACACTTATGATTATATATATTGGGTTATATATACTAGGCAAATCCGATACCTGTGACATACGTTACTGTGATTTCAAAATATCTGTGATAAATACCAGTGACAAAATACTAGCTAGTATTTCTACCAATCACGTACGCATTCATTGTTTTACTGATTGAATAATAATATTTATTGTATGTAGCAATGACTGAGTAAGTAGCAGTAGCATTTTAAACGGCATTTTCTTCAACAACTTTGTTACATTGCGGTATACATTTCAAATATCCAAGTATAAAATACTAGGTGTGTCTCATTCTAACTTAGTGATATTATCAGAGAATAAAAATCAGAATCAGAATCAATAACTTTATTTCTTTAGGCTTACAAAATAAGCACTTAGACAAGTCAAATTGTATACTATAAACATAGTTATTATTATCAAATAAGAAATAAGGTGTTATTGATATTCAGTTAGTTCAATTGTTTCAATTGTAAATACTAGTTTAATTTGTTTATGATTGTTATTTTCTTTGTCATCAAAGAGAGAATATAGAAGTGATATTATCTAGCTGAAGCGATTTATTGCGTAGGTACCTAATAAAATAACAACGATATAATATCGTGCACTCGTGACACTGGCACTGCCTGTGTGATAGTCACAGATATATTTAGTTTCTGTCACTGTGAAATACTACCAATTTTCTATATCTGTGACTTTTATCAGTGACGATAAATACGCCTCAAGCCTACTATATAGTCATACACACACAGAGTGGACAGCTCTATCTGGAATTCTCATCGAGCACCAGCTACCGCACCAAAACTTTACAACCTAAATAACGTCTAGTTTCAAGTCATGTATTGCAGCCATATTGTACGAATAATATTATATATTTTAAAATTATACTATATATATATATATATATACAATATATACAGTCTCAAATATGGACCCGGCTAGGGCACAGCAGGATAAGTACTTAAGTTTTAAGCTAGGTGATTATGATAATTAGGAATTGCTTAATAATTCGCTTTGTAAGCTAAATTCGAGCAAAGTCATTGTGAATAATCCTATTAATATTATAAATTTGAAAGGACATAGATGCATCTAGATAATAGGCTACTTAATATACTGAAAAAACGCGTGTGAAGCCACGGAGAGAAACCAGTCAACTATATTTATAAGCTGTGTGCCCGCGGCTCCGCCCGCGTTGAGTTCACAATTTCTGTCTAATAATTTTTTTAACAATATAACCAGCTTAAGTTGCTCGCATTAGCTATCAGCCAGTAGAGTCCCGTCAAAATCGGTCCTGCCGTTATGGAGATTAGCATGTTCTAAATGTACGCAAAATTTCATTTTGCGTTCTGTTCTCTGTTCAGTAGTTAAATAACAAAATAAAAAACTCATTACACAAACTTTCTGCTTTATAATATTAGGAATCTAGTAGAATGAGTAACGACCTCTGTGGCACGTCGAGCGAAGGTCCGCCTGCAACGCAGAAGGTTGTGGGTTCGATTCCCGCCTCGGGACAAGTATATCAGTTATCTAGAACCCATAACACAAGCTCTACTTAGCTTGGGGCTAGATAATGCTGTGTGAATTGTCCAGCATTATTTATTTATTTTATTCGTTTCGTGCATGGCCGTGTCACAGCCCGAATATAGAGGACGGCAACGAAGATAAATTGCCTACTTTTGAAAGCAGTTACTAATTTGTAGGAGCTTTTACTGGCCAGGTAATATTTTTTCTGTGACACGTACACCGCGCTCAAATTGGTATGATAATACAAGGTATTAGAGATGAGTCCGGTATTCAATAACTAACTCAGTACCTGTTAGCATGGTCCTAAAATATCTAACGCTATTGTAAAATCCGCACACCGCTAGGGAATAACTATGCAAAGCGAGCATCGCGCCTAACCGACCGTGAGCCATAACTACCCAACGCTTCAATCCCAACGCTTCAATACCTACCTAACCTAACTATCATCTACGCATAGGTACTAGCGGACCGTTCACCGGTAAAGTTATGTAGCTGCAACAAGTATTTGGTATTTCTAACCAAATCGGTTAAAAATATATTGGGTAGAAATCAGGACAGGTATAGAGTATTATAACGTTATTGGGTACCAGTTGGCTCTAGCGGTATTGAAATAAAATACCCAACTAATAACCGGTAGCCAAAATATCCAATAACTCCCATCCTTACAAGGTATGCTCTTCCAAGACACGACGGTCATGTGGGTGACACAAGCCTACGTCATCAACGCCATCGGCGAATGAGAAGAATCCGGTTTTCTGGTGTTACCAGCAGCGTAAAATCGTAACTCCCCGAGCTCCTGTATGCATCTGATAAAACTATGTGGTTTTGTATTTACCAATTATTTATTCCATTGACTCGTTTTTAACGTACGCTGTTGTGACTGATCTAACAAAAAAAATCTTTATTTTTTATTGATTTTTCAATTGACCCTTAAACTTCCACATTTTGTTGAAATAAAGTGGCAACTGGACAGTGACGTCACAAGAGCCACTCCCGTAGGAGCAGACCTTTTTTTCTTAGATCATGTATACAGTGACATTCATCATTAGCTGACCCTCTGGCAGATTCCAGATTTGATTATAATTATTAAATTTGTTGTTTTTGTTAAAAACAGACTTCAAAAACGAGGAGGTTCTCAATTCGACTATAATTATGGTTTTTTTTCATGTACTCGTACATATGTAACGCGTATCTCCAACAATTATGGACCGATTTTGAAAATGCTTTCACTGTTGTATAGAAAATGATCCCGAGGTAGTCCCATGAAATTTTTATCTAGGGGATTACTATTTATCCCGCAAAACTTAGAAACAGTGTAAAAGTAAGGGAATTTGAAGTCGGTTTATCATTTTTTAAATACGCCAATTTATTATAAAAAAGCTTGCTATTTTTAACCGACTTCAAAAAGAGGAGGTTATCGACTCGTCTGTATGTTTTTTTGTATGTATGTTACGCGATATCTCCGCCATTTATGGACCGATTTTGAAAATTCTTTCACTATTGTATAGAAAATGATCCCGAACGGGTCACACAATTGTTATCCTGAGGGGATTAGTAATATATCCCGCAAAACTTAAAATAAGTGCAAAAGTAAGGGAATTTGAAGTCGGTTTATCGTTATTTAAAACATGGCGTGTTTTAAATAATGATAAACCGACTTTATTATAATTTTACTAAAAGATTCTAGATTTAATTAGAAATTTAGTTCAGTATTTATATTAGTCCAAAAGTGTCAGTTTACAAGGAACGCAGTGGCGTTCCTTGTAAACTGACACTTTTGGACTAGTGATTTGGTATAGTGATACCTAGGTATATTTCTCAGAAAGTTTTCGCAATATCCCGTCAGAGCGTCCGTCACGGATTTTATTTTCCTAGTGTGTTATTTTTCTGCTGGGCTTTCTTTTGAATAATGGAGGTATTCACCCTTCAGCCTTGGGCGTACTGAAACTCTCTGCTGTGTCACATGCTCTTTTATCATATTTTTATTCTTTCTAGTTTATTTTTCTTTTAAATTCCAGTGAACTGTAGGACTTCCACGAACCTTGATAAATAAATAAATGCTCGACAATTCACATAGCCCCAAGCTAAGCAGAGCTTGTTTTACGGTTACTAACTAGATAAATGATACATAATATGTACTTAATACAATACATTGCATAGACAGATATTTTTATCATATACATAGAAAACTTCCAGACCACCCGGAACAAATATCTGGAGTACTCACAAATATTTGTCCCGAGGTGGGAATCAAAACCGCAAACAAACGCCCGTTGCGCCATAGAGGTCGTAAATAATTGATAGGTTTATTTATAGTAGTCCTAAAGCATAAAATGCTTAGAAATCAGTATAGCTTTTAAAATACATTCGTTAAAATAGACTTAGATTTAATGGAAATCAGTAATATCATACAGGGATTAAACGAAAGATTTACAAAATTATTGAGAAAAGACATCAATAAATGCAAGCACCATTAAGTTTTTAAAATCAAACATTTATTAGCCTTGGCACGGATTTTATAATACTGTACTAGTAGCCTTGGGTTCATTAGTTATCTATTTTCTTCATGTATATGTACTTGGGGTCGATATTCGTACGCCGCGGCCCCACCGCGGCGTACGAATATCGACCCCTCCAACTCAACCCGTGGATGTCGTAAGAGCCGACTAAGGGAACTTACCAGAGGATGGGCAGCAGCTTCCTTCTGAGTATTTTTGAACACCAACACTGCGATCACCAATCCGCCTGAGAAGCGTGGTGATTATGGCAAATCCCCCCCTACATGGGAGACCATCCACTCGGATGGACCGACGACATCGTAGCGGTCGCAGGGAGTCGATGGATGGAGGCGGCTCAGGACCGCTATTTGTGGCGTCGTACGGGGGAGGCCTATGTCCAGCAGTGGACGTGTATAGGCTGATGATGATGATGATGATATGTACTTACATATTATGTTTCTTGTACGTTCTTACTATCTGTAATGTATCGTGTTATGTGACGAGTATATGATAAGAAACTATTATGGCCAAATTATTTATTTCATTCTTATCACCTGTAAAAATAAACAATATATAAAATAAATTGATTGATGAAAGCTCTATTGAAGAGGAAAGGTTTTAAAATTAAGCCTATAAAAGTCTGGCATGATAAATTATGCCAGACTACTGAAAATACATGACAGAATATCTAATTAATGTTCCCAATACTCCGTTCTGCTTTTATTCACTCGTTTATTATGCAAAAACTATCGACGGTTTGGCTTAAGTAATAATTCTTTAATTACTTTAATCCTTTGACCGCCATAGTCACATACATGACAAATCACCTGAGGACCCCTCAGCGCCAACGACGTTTGAAATATATTTTCTTCACTTTGTTGCTTTGGTGTAGAGAACACGGGAATGCTTAACGCATTCCCGTGTTCTCTACACCATACCCAGTGGTATACTAAAGTTACGTATTTTATTGCATAAAAAAGTTAGCATAAAATCTACTATCATAGTTTTCTAGGTGTGTACAGGGTTCACTCTTTATATCCATAACTTTTATAGGAACTAGGTACCTTACAACGCAATTGGTTTAAGTTTCATTAAATAATTAACAAAAATTAAATCTTAGACATTTCTTTTACACTTAACGATGCAACGCTAAACGGAGTGTTGGGAGACCATCCACTCGATGGACCGACGACATCGTAACGATCGCAGGGAGTCGATGGATGGAGGCGGCTCAGGACCGTTATCTGTGTCGTCTTATGGGGTAGGCCTATGTCCAGCAGTGGACGTGTATGGGCTGATATGAGGATGATGAGACGAATTTCTTGACGATCGTTTGTAAAACCTTCTTGCCGAGCATTATGATGTAAACTAAGTATACATATGTGTGTGTTTTATGTGACAAATAAATGATTTACCTACTAACATCAAGTGCCGTCCCTCTATGAAATCAAAAGTTTAACAAAATCAAAATAATTAAAAAGAATTTGAGCATCATTTTCAGAATTCAAAATAATGAAATACCCTCTTATCTGCACACCCAATGCCGAATTTCAGGGTAAGGCAGACAGTCCTAATGGTGAATAATGACGAATTAAACAAGCCGACGTCATGACGTATTCAGACGGTTATATTCATTCCAGGATTATGAATTAATGAACAAGGCCCAAACTGAATATAAAACTCATGATAAATGGATGTTGTATCTTAAAAAATATATATATTTCTAGACTTATGTCAGAGTAGACTTTTAAGGCACGCTTTTGGTGTGTGCCATATTCTTATACATGACTAGCTTATGCTGCTTCGCACGTGTTTTATTATAAAAAGAAGTCTTTATGTTATTCCAGGTACAGATCTTTATATGTGATCCTGATATGTTTTGTGCGTAGGGTAATAGGTAGGTGTAATATGATGTTTTCCTTTACAATAAGTGTGTGTTACTAACCTTATTTTTTTAAGTATATAGTGGTTTTACTAATTATTATTTGAAATTAAATATTTTAATTTAATTTTATGTGTGCAAAATTTTAGCTCAATCTGTTCAATAGTTTTGGCGTTGTCTTCGGCCAAACACCTTGACAGCGGCACAAACTTTCGCCTCTATAATATTAAGTAGGATAGAAGGATAAAACTTACTTATAAGTATAACCTTGCTAATCTTGCTGTTCCTTAAGCCCATCACAGACGTAGCTACGAGTATAATATATACACCGTGCTTTATAGCAAGCAATACAAGCAATTACAGTATACCTTGGTGACGTCACAGAAGATGCGTGTGAGGTCATCGAAAATTTGTATCTTTAATATATCGCGCTATGCCTTGCTATGATTCATATTACTATGCATATAATATAGCTTCGTCTGTAACGGGCATATTCGGCTCTTACTACATCCAAGGGTTGAGTTGGAGGGGTCGATTTTTACGTCGCAAGCTTCACCCACTGCTGGTTTTAGGCCAAAATCATGTAACGCTCCGTAATAATTTCTAGCAAACAAACACTAATTAAAAAACCTTCACGTCCTATTTTATATCCTACTAATATTATAAATGTCAAAGTTTGTAAGGATGGATGTATGGATGTTTGTTCCTCTTTCACGCAAAAATTACTAAACGGATTGTGCTTAAATTTGGTATGGGTATAGTTTGGGACCTAAAATAACATATAGGCTATTTTATATTCCGATAAAACGCGGGCGAAGGCGCGGGCAGCAGATAGTTCCTTCATAAATAAACCTACAGAGGAACTCTAACTCTTCGTTCAAACTAATCCTAACTCGATTGGAACGACCATGTACTGAATAATTCACACAATTCTTCGTCGACTGCCTGAATTACGTCAGATTATATCTCGCTACGTTCATCAACGTTGCGGTGGGCCGGAGCAGTAGGTAACTTAATAAATGCTCGTTCTCGCTCTTCTCTTTTAAGCATTAGTGATTTCTTAACGTCAGTAGGTAAATGGTAGAAAAACAGGCATGATTGATTAAATTGTTTCCTTCTAAAAACAACACGCCACCGCAAAAACAGTCTTTTGAAACAACAACTTATTTAAGCTCGGTGGAATTTTGAAAGATTCGTTTTACAGGCTTAAATCAAAACAGTTCGGACGAAAGAGTCGACATGTAGCAGCTATGGCAACAATATTTTGTTTCGTTATTATTTTTGTGTAGTGGCAAGATTGGTAAGAATGAACGTCACAAAAAGATGGCTGACAAAATGGTTGTGTCCTGTGACTATGCTATCTCTAACAATTACGTTATAAACAATAACACGCACTTTATTTCGGACAAAAACTAAACTGTTAATTTTAAGGCGATTCCCAGACCCAAACTAGCGCCGCCACCTATTTTATCGTATTATTACGTTAGACAAAGGAATTTTCAAAAATCCCTTGGCCAGTTTCTGATACCTATCATAAGCTTTTTTAATGCATCTGTAATAGTTTTATTTTTTATAGTTTAGGAAGAGATGCGAATTTGCACTTTTTGGCCACCAAACTTGGTTTTCGCATCTCCTCCTAAGCTATACAATATAAAACTAATTAAATATAGGAAAAGAGAGAGCATCGCGCATCGTAGCATAATTGCTAAGCTACTACGAAAAACGCATCTCATAGTTCTACGCCGCCGTAGCAATTATCGTCCTAGTGGCGGTGCTACGCCATATTGCGACGCCGTAGCAGAGTGTCTTCCACTTAGACATTGAATGACAGATATTTTGTTGTTATTTGAAGATCTAAACTGTCTCTCCACTCCAGCGTGCGCGAGGCAGCAGCAACGTCATCCTGAAGATGATTGAAGCACGGGCAAACTGCATTCAAAACAGGTGGATGCAGATAGTGATGTTCCCATCTGATTCAAATTTTAATTTTGTGTAATTTCATAATAATTTGTTTTTAACAAATTTTTTACTAATTTAAAATTATAGCATTTTGTTAAAATTTCTTTATCAAGCTGTGTATAGGCTTCATCATCATCATCATCATATCAGCTTAGAAAAGGGCAAGACGATGTTATTTATCTCTTAGTTCTAAGTCTTAAAATCAGACCACGTTATTATATCCCTATGTGCTAAATCAATATTCATCAAACCGCTTGATTACTCACTTCGTTATTTCAAGCCTTCAATGACCTTATTGAATATTTATGAGTCTGGAACATAGGATTCTCTTACAGTCGGACTCATCAAATGGGCTTTAAATAGCACTCAAGAGAAAACATCGTCAAAGTTTTTTCTACGGCAGCAGTTCGAAAGAGGTCCTGAGTTGTGTTTACGTTGGAATTTTACGATAATTATATCTATGAAATTCCTGATATATAAAATGATTAAGAGTACCGCAGTCGAGTCGGTTCATTAACCCTTGGTTTGACCACGTCTAGTACAAGTAACGATCTTGAGGTGCTTTTCACCAGAGCAAGTAAGTAGGTAAGCGGCAAAATGTTTCAAACACATTTAATGCTTACATAACTTAGCTATGAAAATCGAGCAAGCAAGGTTGGTTTGAAACATTCTACCATCTGGCTAGAGCGGCTTCGCTTTGGTAGAAATGCACGCAAAAATAGTGTTTTTTTTCCTAAAACAAGAAAGCAAACGTAAAATCTTAAACGTAGACATAAAAGGAATTCAACTTAGTAGTAGTTTGAGGCAGTTTTCCCACCGCTGACGATGAACGAGAAGCGAGTAGAGCTAGGAAATAGAAGCGAGGTGGCGAGCAGCGGGAAGCGAGTGTTTAGTTCCGAAAGTTTTGTCGCTGGGCTTTTAGCGAGAGTGCGAGTGTGATGAGCGCCACTCGCTCACGGTTCGATCTTCGATATTCTTAACAAGTAAAAATACGTGTATTTTCAGATCCACGAATAATTGTTAGATTTTAGTAATTTGATATATCACCTTATGTTAATTTTAGACTTTATTTATTGTTCTTGTGGGTAAATAAATACATTTTATCTTTTATCTTTATTCTTTATTTACTTAGATACGTCATTTTTGTTGCTATGAATTAAAGATATTCATTGTTATTTTCCTTCTTAAAATCTGTTAATATATAAAAATTTATAAACATCACCGGGCAGAATCATTCGAAAAACAAAATCCGCCCCGCAAACACATATGTAGGTACTGAAAAATTTGACTTACAGAATGTAACCGCCTCGCCGCGTCGTGTATAGACAGAATGTGTGTGATCTTGTACTTGTCGAGCTGCACCGGGTCCTTGGAGTCCCGATAGTTGCCTACGTAGAGCCCCGGGAGCACCTGTCAACAATTTGACCACATTTGGTAACCTTTGCAATAATGGGCGCTTCTTCATTGGTCGACCTGACCCGACATCGACCCATTTATTATAGTATAATTATTCATTGCCGAGCCCGACATGGCATAATTCTATTATAGCAACACAAAATATAATTATACATAGAATTATGCGTCCACTGCGGGAAGATTTGCTTTCTAGTTAAATCTGCCTAACTTTGATCATAACAGCAACAATAAATAAAATAAATAATACCTTCAGTCTATAACACATTCAATGTGATTAATTTATGCAATTTTCACCGTTCATACGTTCTTTTTCAGCGCAGTCAATAGCGGGGCAGAAAATACACTGAGTCATCATCATCATTATACGTCGACTCCTGAACAAAGGCCTCCCCCAAACGACGACGCCACGAGCTGCCTCCATCCATCGACTCCCTGCGACCGCTACAATGTCGTCGTCGGTACATCCAGTAGGAGGTCTTCCACACTTCGTTTCGCATTGCATACACTGAGTGAATGTCATAAAGTGAATAGCTAGGATCATAATAGGCTTCAAGGGGTTAGTAAGTCATTTGTGTTTATTGTAGTATAAACGTGATAAAACCCGTGAATATGTATAATGTTCAGATAGTTAAAAAACTTTTTTATATTTATAGTGCCTAGGTGCCTATACACACGAGGGAAAACTTCAAAAAAATTAAATATTCAAGACAAGAGTGCATAGGTGTGTTCCTGACCTTCGTGATACACCGTTGGCCACACCGTTGGTTCGTTAGATTGTCCTCAAACGAAGGTCTATCGAAT
The DNA here is from genome assembly GCA_947859395.1 of Eupithecia insigniata. Lineage (NCBI taxonomy): Eukaryota > Metazoa > Arthropoda > Insecta > Lepidoptera > Geometridae > Eupithecia > Eupithecia insigniata. Next base: position 5,754,063 of record OX402002.1, read on the forward strand.
ATAAAAAAATGTGCAAGCCAGCAAGCCGGGACATCGTTCTCACAATAGGTAGGTATCCAAATACCTTCCAAAAGCTAGAACGGATACATGTAGATAATTTAATTAAAGTCTGAAACATGTCTGAAACTGGAAGAGCGTACCAACAAAAAACAATGCGTTTTGTTTTGTAGGAACCGTTTTCGACAATTCAACGAAACTTACACAGCGGATTCCGGAACAAATTACTTTAATTTGCCGCAAAATTTCATTAAATTACACCCACTTTGGTTGGATTAGCTTTATTTTTCACCCGATAAGCTGTTATAAAACTTTGAAAGCTTTCGTAAAGTTCAGTTAGCAAATTCTTTGAAAAACCCGAAGATTCCGAACAATTTCTTTAATTTGTTTGAGCTAGATATTAAATAATCGCAGCAGTTCCAAATATCTCGATACTGGAGTCAATTCAGATGTAGCCAAAACTATATTAAACTAATTTGCCGGACTAAAAACGTAACCTCGGGAAGGTAAAAAAAAGTTTATAAAGATCGAAATACAAAGGATGGCATACTTTTTAGAGCTGTCGAATTAGTTTTGTTTCAGGATTCGACTTTTCGAAAAAAGGGTAAGTCTGTACAAATCACTAGTACTTAGAGATATATGTAAGTTCTCATGTTTGACTTGTCTATGAGATTATTTGGGACCCTATACAAAATAATATTATTGATTTCTGATTTCATAAGTTAATAGTGAGTGTAGAATAAATATTACAATAGGCACCATAGACATGGTACTAAGTAGCTGCGCGCACACAAGATGAGCGAAGGTCTATATAAGATCTAAACTAGTTTAACTTACGTTGTTACCACACAAATCGATCGATTATCGATCGATGGTATCGATCGATGTCTACCGATCGACGATTGATTGATTGGTTAGTCGACCGGTGTCCGTCGAGCAACTAAAGCTACTCGTACCACATCAGTCGATCGCCATAGATCGACGTCGATCGGTGCTATCGATCGAAGCTCGATCGATTGGTGTGGTAACACAGAAAGCTTACGAACAATTTATTTAACTTACTTTGTGTTTAGGCTAGATATATAGCCCTAGATATATGCGCTATAGACTATGGACCATATGGACATTCATCCAACGTCCGTCTGCCCGTCCTCTCTCAAAGGCCTTTTTCTGGTGAGTTTATGCTTTTTACGAATTGTATTTAATTTTATCAAAAGGCAATACAGGCAATTCAGATTTCACACAGCTGAGTGATAAACAAACGTTTAATAGCTCCACCCGCGTCAACTTCTGTAATATTCATGTTCACAGAACAATGAACATAAAACCAGTTTAGCACAAGGCGCACGTTTGCTTCATAGCTTGTTTCGGCTCTTTACAATAATTCTGAACACGATACCAGGCATTTTGGTGCCGGATGTAGCTGGAAACTTTTAACAAAGGACTTGCTTTGGGACTAGCGAAATATTTTGTAGGGAAAGCTTTTTAAGTTATACTTAACGAGAATTTATATTATAGGCTGAGTGCCAAGCAACAATTTTACCTGAGACAGCAGCGAGGTTTTACTTTACGGATTTAGGTGCTGAAGAAGGAAAATTTTAGCCCCTTTTTGATGTCAAGTCAAAAATTCTTTATTCTAAATTGAAGGCCTCTTTATGGTAAAGCTTCAAGTGAGAAGGTCACCGAGAATCACAATAAAGCTCACTGGTCGCATTGCACCGTAGTAGAAAACATAAGTCCAATAAAATAAATAGTTTGCGCTAGAAGAGTTTCACTTTAACGTATCTAAGTGTAAGGCACTAAGAACAGATTTAATATTCTGCTAGGCGATGTAGGTACTTTTGCATATTTTATTGAACGATACCGATTCAAGTCACTCGAGAACCGTTCATCTTAGTAAAATGGCTATCGGGCTATCCTACTAATATCATAAATGTCAAAATTTTGTATGGGTGGATGTATGGATATATGTTACTCTTTCACGCAAAAACTACTGAATCGATTAGGCTGAAGGTATGGGTATAGTTTGGGACCTGGAATAACATATAGGCTATTTTTATCCTGATGACAACAGCTAGTACTAGGATAAAGCAGTCAAAACAAACATACATAAGTACATACGTGAATTATGATGCAATGGGCCAATAACACACTTATGGTTAGACACTTTTGGTTTAGTAACTTAAAACAGCTGCTAAGCAGTGTTATTTCTCACTCTGACTCATGTCAATAGAAGAAGACAGAGTGAGAATTAGCAATGCTTTGAGTTAGGAGACTATTATGAATAAGGGGGTAGGGCGATTCAAAAGAGTCCTATAGATCGTCTATTTGCGGATTTACTCGTCTTCTTCGTCTGCTTATAGCTGATGTATGTATACTTATTTACTAAATGTATAAGGTTGAGTACTGAATTTCTGTCCACGCTATGTAAGATAAAGTAAAAAAAAAGTTAAAGTTAAAAAAAAATCGTTTAGTATGACTCTATTAGCGAATGCCTATTATTAGCTTTCTGTGTCTATTTTAAACTCTACTGTACTTATTTAAGCTGATGGCACTCCGAATGAAATAAATAAATAACGTGGATAATAAATACCATCTACGTTTTTATTGATACATTTTACCGATAGCTATCCGCAGCCTACTTTCCTTCACGCATCGCTGAAGAGTTTGAACGGAAACGTTATTTTCTTCTACTCTGAGAGTGATTACCTACATTATCAATCAATGCCGTCTGTTAACTAGAAGGCCGTTAACCCCGAAAAGTAGTTTTCGAGAAATCAGCAAAAAATGTTGGAACACATCGGTTGAGATTTATTTGCCACTTATTTTATATCCTATTTAATGAAAAACCCTTATTGCACTGATGTATTGTGGATAAGTTGTTTTCAAGTTAAGGACAAGTAAAAAATTCGGTCACTTAACTGCCTACGAACTTCTCTGTGAAACTAATTGGAACGGTTGAAGACTAAGGCTCCGCGCAAATGGGCCACCGACCACAGCCACCGGTGGCTGTCGCGCGCTACCACCACATTTGTAATAGTGTCAGAATCGAGTGGCCGCCACCGGCTACACGTATGCGGCGCGTCTATACAAAATATATGAAAAAGTATGTTAAGTGGCTGTCGCTGGCCACCAGTGGCTGTGGTCGGTGGCTCGTTTGCGCGGAGCCTATAAAGTAAAAAATGATCATTTGAGAGTAAACGGCCTTATAGTTAACAGACAGCAGTACAGTTATAAAAACCATCTGATACGGTACACGCGTGCTTTGGTAACGCGCTTTTTAAAAACAATCTGGTCTGATACATCCGTATACCTACATCCGAAAACGCGCTTCTAGGTATTCAAAAGCGTTTCAAAATCATTTGGATGTGTAGGTACCAGGGTTGGCATGATTAAAACAAATGGTTTTAAAACAAATGGTTTTAAAACAATGTTTAAAACAGTTTGATTTTAAACCGTGTTTTTTATCACACGTTTAAAAACACAGATTAAAACAAGTTTTAAACATTGTATAAAACGATGAGAAAAAAACAAGCTTTAAAACTACTTTTCATTGCGAATGAATGATATAAAATGAAAGTAATATTTTTTTGATAAGTTATTTATTCAGTCAAACAAAGATCTAAGTACCTACCAAGTACCAGGATTTATATGGGTAATGGGATAAGATAACACGTATTTTTGAAACATGCATTAGATAGTATAGAATATTAAAAATTTCAATTTAAAATCAATCAAAAACAAAATTATAACAAACAAAATTACCTATATTTAATAAACATTATAAAATCAAAATTGTTTGTCAGTCAGGAGAGTAAGACAATATGACAAGATCAAGATAACAATTATTTTTTCTTTTCCTTATTAAGGTATTTAAAAACTGTAACAAGTTTTGCAGCTTTCTCTGTACCCAGTTTATTTCGTACGTCAGAATGAATAAATCCAAATGTTGAAAACAGTCTTTCAATTCCAGCACTTGAAGCTACAGCAGTGTGAAGCTGAGCCACTAAGTTCATTGTTTGACCATTAATTTGTTTTTTTAATGACTGCCACCATTCGAGAGGTCCGACCTGATTTACTACATGATCTTCAAATAGAAAGTTATGAAAGGGATCTGTCATTGCCCTGTATTTAACAACATAGGGCATCGCCTCTTTGTGATAAGCTTCTATAAATAATAAAGCCTCAGAAATATCTTCACTCGTGAGTTTTTCACCCCTGTACTTAGGATGTAGTAAGTTTGCTGCAAAATGAGCTGGAGACATTGCCATTTCATAACGAGCTTTGAACTTCCTTAAATCATCCAATGAATACTCGGTCTCACGCAGTCGTACATTCTCTCCCTCAAACATATTTTTAAGCTCTATCCATGCTTCAGTCACTTCGCCAATACAGCAGGATGTCTTTTGGGAGATGTCAAGTGTAACTGCGATGTTTTCCAGTTTTTTGTAGAGAGCCTGGACTTGTTGCTTCAGCGCCATGTCATTTACTTTCAATGAAATTGACAGATCTATAGCAGTTGAATGATTTAAGCATATATCTGACATTATATGTCAATTTTCTAATAACACTTTTAAGCAGTCAGCCATTGTGTTCCACCGTACCTGTTGTGGTATAACAATTGCTTTTTCACCAGCTTCTTTATATTTGGCAGATGCAAAGTGAGTGTATTTGAAGTACCGCATTATCGACTTAACTTTATCAGTAATATCTTCTGCATTCAAATCCTTTGCTAGAAGGTTTAATATGTGTGATGAACAGCCGTATGTAAGTATATCCTCGTGAGAAGCTAGTTCTTCCTGTTGGGCTAAATCTCGTCTCATACGGCTCATATTTGCTGCGTTGTCTGTCACTACACTTCGCACCGTACATTTGTAAGTTTCACATTGTTTTATTGCCGCAGTAGTAACTTTAACCAAGTAGTCAGCTGTATGGCTTTCGGCTCCTGTGTCTATTGTATCAATTAAATGAGATGAGTCTGTCAACCCATCGGTAACACAGACACAAACTATCGAGTCCTGCCTGACATTACTCCACCCATCAATTGCCAGATTAACAACTTTGTTTTTCAATTCATTTTTTGCGGCTTCTTGAGTCGAGTTGTAGACTTCGTCGAGTAGCTTGCTAGCAATTTGTTTGCGGTTTGGAGGTTTATATCCTGGGCGTAAAATTTTCATTAATTTCAGTAACTCTGGGTGTTCTACGTGGTTAAAAGGCGTGTTAGTAGCAAACATATAACGAGATAATTGTAAATCAATTTTCTTCTTATCTTCTTGACTTGTAGCAATAATAAATCTTTTCATTGAAATGTTCACGCTCGCGCTGCTGCTGGTACTGGTATTTTTAGATTGAAGAGTAGTAACAGAAGATGTGGGTGTAGCAGAAGAATTATCTGAAGATCGGGAAGAACCAGCATAACTCAACAACTCCTCCTCCACGTCCCTGTCCGCGTCAAGATTTGCGTCAGTGTTAGAACCGGTAGTGGTGCTACATTGCTGGAAGTGTGCCTCCATTCTTTTCACAAGTCCAACTAGTTCTTTCTTACATTTTCTGCAACGCACCCTATTGGTCTTCAGTGTGGTATTTTCTTGGGGGATCGATGTGAATTGTTCCCATATTGCATGCTTTTTGCGTCCTGGAGTTGACATTTTTATGAGGTGTTATCAGTCGCAGAATTAATAATGAAATGAAATGTGAGAAAGAAAGGCACTCGTATTTATAGAATTCATATTAAGTAATTCCCCGCCGGTAAAGTCCCGTTAGGAAAGTCCCTAATGGATGGCTGTCGAATGGAATAGTGGTTATTTTATTCCCCTCATTTATATATAAATATTAGGGATGGGCCTAACTTCGGCATTCTTCCGAAATTCGGTTGAAATGCCGAACATTCGGTATAAGAAAAGAGTGAAATAGTTGCACAATTTTGATTTTAAGATTAATAAAACATAAAAAAAATCAAATCTGTCATACTCACTCATACCTGATTAAATAAATAAGCCTTTTACATAATTTAAAATCATGGTAATTTATTTATTAATCAAGTAACTAACTGTCATTATCAGTTTCCTTTTTCGACATTTCAATCTTAAGTTTTAGAATTAAAAAATCAAATTCAATAAGTTCTTATTAAATTAGGAAGTCTTATGATTTGAATCAAATAAACTTTTTGAAAATTCAATATATTAATTACTTATAGGTATATTTTATTGTTGTTTGTTAGTTGTTACCATATAAGTGCAGAATAAAAACCGAACTTCGACATTTTTGATTTTTACCGAATGTTCGGCCGAAATTCGTATTCGGTTCAAACCACATTCGGCCCATCACTAATTAATAAATATTGGGGGTGCCCCTATTCATAGAATAGAATTTATAGTTTATAGGTATTTCCCCGCCGGTATAGTCCTGCTAGGAAACATTCAGGGTGAATGTAAATCGTTTAGTAGTGATTAGAGAGAGATACGCAACATAAAATAAATGTTTATCCATTGATCGTTTTTTGTCAATATTTATTTTACTATAGAAAATTTGAAAAGTCAAAAGATCTAGTCTGGAAATGAAACATTATAGGTCGAATTAATTTAAAATAATGCCCTAAACTAAAAAGGACAAAAAAAAACAAAAAAAACAAAACAAACACTTGTTTAAAACAATTTGAACTGTTTGTTTTATAAAATTTAAAAAAAACTATTTTTTTTCCAACCCTACTAGGTACTGCTAATGTATCGGACCAGATGATTTTTATACGTGCCTTACCAAAGCGCGCGCTCCAAAACGCTAATGTATAGCTGCTAGCTCTGGGGTGAGCCGAGCAAATGAAGGTATTTTCTATAGGGCCAGGTTAGGCTTAGTGAGTAATAAGCCCTATCTACGTCACAGGCAAAGCAAGAACCTTTGAAGTCAATAGCAAGGCACAAAGTCAAATGAGCACTTTCCCGGGAAAGCCCTACGCTTTCATAAATGCATGTAAGATTGTACCTTACATGCATTTATGATAGCGTAGGGCTAATTTGGTTGCAATATGGGTAAAATTAAATGAAAAGGTTATGATATTGAACGAAAACTTAACCAAAACTGATGAGAATAGATAACAGAAAACAACCAGGTAACAGCAACGTAATAAAAATAACATATTAAAAGCAGAAAAATTCCAACAATGCTTAATTGCACACGCGCAGTGAAAATGCTTCAAATTGGAGTAAATGCACGTCAGACGAATGAAAGATGAATTAAAGCATTTAAATAAAAAAAAAAAACGAATTTTTGCCGTTTGTTCCTATGATTAACAGTATCATTAAATACGTTTTACCAATATTATGTACTTGGGTTTGACACCCCTTTGTTTACAAAAAAAAATATAGTTAAAAACTAAAACCCGACTACATAAAAGTCTTAAACAAGCGTTCACCTATTGTCCATAGCATTTTCTTTTGATATTTAGGTAGTCGGAGGCACCCACCCCATATACCTAGGGTACAATTAATAACCAAGGCCTCCGACTACCTAAGTATAAAAAAAAAAATGCTATGGACAATAGGTGAACGCTTGTTTAAGACTTTTATGTAGTCGGGTTTTAGTTTTTAACTATATTTTTTTTTAACATATATTATATCGATACAATATATGTATATCGATACATTTTTTCATTGGCCCATCACTAGATGACCCGGCCATGGTAACAAATAAACAAGAGGTCTCCATGGCAACGGGTGTGTCATCCTTCACTCATCACATCAAACTAAATTAGACTCAAACTGTAACTAGATGTCGTCTCTTGCAAAATTTTATCGCGCTATCGAAGTGTTCCAGGTTTAATTTAGACCCAGCTATCTCTTAAGACCCTCAGTTATGTCGGACACCATATAGCCTATAACCATCGGGGTAATGAGACGAATCAATCGATACCTCACTTGTTGAAATCGAAGTAGTAGTTTCAGCGCTACGTGGGAACAAAGAAATCGGCTACATACATACATACATACATAGGGTGCTAAAATCATAACCCTCCGGTAGTCGGGTAAAAAATAAAAACCATTCTAGAACCGACTATAGAAAATAAACCAACAAGTAATTAATTAATTAAATTGAAAAATATACCGGCTCATACTTAGAAAAAATATAGCCTATTTCACACGGAATTATGTAAGGGTTCTAACGATACCCTCCTATATCTACTTCTAAATCTCATGCATTTAAAAGTTATTATGGACTAAAGGAACTCACAAAACCCTGACAATAACACACCTATTTTTAAGCAGTCGTGTAACGAAACAAAAACACAGCAGTTGGATGGTAAGGCAGTTAATTACTACCAGCCTCAGCAAATGAAAGTGTGAGCTAAAACCATAGACCTAGAACTTTTTTCTACTAAATCTATGGCTAAAATAGTAATTATGTGCCGAACGTTGAACACAAAATGTATGTACCTGATGTACATAATGTAGCCAACAACCTATCGGCCGCGGTTAAAAACGAAAAATCATTGACGTGGCAGAAACTAATGTGTCAGTCGCGTGACAGGTACAAAAGTACAATTTATAGTGCTTTGTAAGGTGACCCAAATCCATCCACCTAGTCGCCTTGTCGAGTCCGCATGAATCATGATTTTACCACGTCTTTAATTAATTCAGTTGGGTTCGTGGAAAAGTGAAATTAGTGCACCTTGGAAGAGAGAGCTTTTATTCTTCGAATGTAGTAGTAAATTAAAATCTAATCAGCCCATCCAAAGTAAAACCATGAAAAATCTTGGAACGAAATTAAAGAATTGATTTCTGTATTACACTGCACACTTTACCTATGAACCTAACAGATTAAACTTGTTAGAGCTACAGAGGAATAGGAATTATAGTAGATTCCATTGCGATCTATCAGCGTTGGTCGGAGTCTCCAACGCTGTTAGATTGCAACTGTATATATATTAGATTTAATTTAACATGAAGGTTTCATACGGAACAACACACATCACGGCCTGAATAACTTTGTACCTTATAAGTACATCTAGGCACTAGAAAAGGGAAAACAATGTAATGTGTAAGAACAGACACAACTAAGATTCTTCCCTGATAATGAACACTACATTGTACCTACTTCGTACAAAACTATTAAAAAGTCTGCATTTAGTTAGCCTCAAGGAGTACGAAGAGTCAGCCTTTGCGTCTAAATATGAGGCAAATAAATTAATAACATGGTTTTAATTATGTCATGGACTGTACACGTTCCGTTCAGTTGCTAATCTGTCTAGCTGAGCATCTGTGCGGTTGCGAATCTGTCCAATTGCTACGGAGGGAGCAGAGCTGTTTATGGACTTGTGAATCAGAACATAACCCATCTTTATGTACCTACCAACCTGTCCGAGTTACTATGTGAACTAATAAAAGGTCATTAACATATCCGAACTGAACATTATGTACATAGGTTCGGCAAGGGATTTCATTAGGTCCATACGAGTAAGCTGTTCCAATATTTTCTTGGGCTTATTGCGAAAACACTACGACCTTCGACTTGTTTATCTAGCTAGAAGACATCATCCCCCTTCTGTCCGCAAAAATATCTTAACCTTACAACATTATTGAGTTATTGGGAAACGATATTAAACAAGAACTGAAGGAAAACCAAAGATATTCATCAAAGTTCTTGGTAGGTAATTCGATAGAATAAGTGTCTGTTGATTTGTGATAGGAAACAAAATGTCTCAGGCAAGAACATCACCTAAATAAATAAAAAAATGGTTTAAATTTTAATTCGTAAGCGACGAAACGAAAGATCTCATATTTATTTATTTTGTTGCATCCTTGTGTATATTTTTTGTAGGTCTTAGTATCTAGATAATGTATAGGAGACACAATGTTACCCAAGCAGGGCGTGGCAATAGGTACCTACTGGGAGTGGAAGTGAACCGTGATCAATTAAATGAATTAAAGCTTTCAAAACCAAAAATAGTTTCGAGCTTCTGTGCTTTGCTTCGATGATACCAACGTCGTTAAATATTTTACACCAATATTCCTTGGGTTTTGTAACGCCTTTGTATACGAAAAAAAAAATATCCATGTTTTGAATCGGAGTATAGTACCACCGTATTACTTATCTATACTAATAATAAAAAGAGGAAAGATTTGTATGTAAGTATGTTTGTAATGAATTGGCTCAAAAAGTACTGGCCTGTGTTTTAAAAAATTATTCATCATTTGATTGCTACATTATCACTGATTAATATACCTAGGCTATGTCCTGCATTTACTGTACGTTTATGCCAAATAGTTTAAAAAATAAATGTCCACCCGTGCGAAGACGGGACGGGCCACTAGTTTTTAAAATAAAGAAACAGACGCAGACGTGCAGCCGGACAGATAAGACGATATTGAGGAGATATTTTACATAGACAACTCTAAAAGCTGGACCATTATCGATCATCTCATTCAATATCCATAACTTTCAAATCATCATGATAATACCCATAACCACGGTTTATGATCGAACTTGCTGCTTTTAGGCCGAATGCCAATTTTACGATCTTACCATAGAATATTTTATTTATGTACTTATGTATGTAATAGGTAGGTACATACTTACTTAGGTGAGGGTTATACATCTGAATTATATCTTAATTCAATCAAACTCAGAGAATTTCACCTAATAATGCTTTATTTTTTTAATGTTAGAGGTTTATAGACCTAACAAAATTAGAAAAGCTATTATTATTATATTTCGTCTGGAATATCCCACTAAAGGTCAAATGCCTCCCCGCAAAGAATGCAATGAAAGGCCCCCACTTCCAGACTGCGGTCTTCTTTGGGTCTTCTAGAAAAACGTACCTCAGTTTTTCTCGTCCGTGATTGGGGTAAAATACCCAATCACTCTTCGTATCCATCAATCAAGGCGAGTGAATTCAGTCTATTTGAGTTATGGCTCGGTTCGCTAGTTGGCAAGAAATTCTTACCCTTACTTCGATATAATTCCTTGAATATTTAAGTAATAACTATACACTAGCCGAGTTCAATGTGAAATGTTTTTGAACAAACTACGACACCAAAACCTAAAACTCGCTGGCTTGACATCGAGTTTCAGATATAATTGTCAGCAATATTAAATATTGCTGACAAATAGGTATTATTTATATTTGGAACGCGATTTGTGATCCTTCCTTCAATAAATTTTATAGAAGAAGGATCACAAATCGACAAGTAATGTAAATTCAGAGTTAACTATGGGCGGTTTGTTTACAAACATTGTTTATCGATATTCGTAAAGTAAAAAGTAAAAGTATATTTATTGCATAATTACATGTAAAATAGATGGTACAGTAAAATGATAGTGAAACAATGTAATTTACCCTTTATGGGCGTGCAATTTTTGGCCTATTACATGCATAATAAGAACTTGAAATAAAATATTAATAACAGATAAAGAAATGAATTAGATGAGTATATAATGTCAGATTACATAGGCAAAGTCAATAGAAAATAAAAATTAATTTGGTTATTTGTCAATTTGGTTCGTCTCGAATATAATTATGTAGGTAGGTATTGCAAACATGTGAGTGATTTCTGTAAACATTTTAGGAAAATGCGACAGACGGTTATCTTAAATATATTATGTATGTATGTATATTCTAAAAAATCTATCGAATTTGAAGTAAAATTTGTCGCTTGTAGTTGTTGAGAAGTTTCGTCTCAGTCTTTTTGAAGGCGAATTCAGAAACAAAAACTAAAAAAAACTTTTAACTTTTTAAGAGATGTAGATAAATAGAACAAATAAAATAAACTCTCAAGAATTGCTAGCTAAAGCCTGTCTTCTGCACGAAAGGTCCCCAAGGCTTATATCGATTTTTTGTTAGCTAATCTGCTGAAGGTATTAGAGAAAATTTTATTTACAAAAATCCTTGGGTTTTTGTGTGGAGAAATTCATTAGTACGAGAATAAGCCGATATTTACTTACAAAGGTAGGTAGGTACTTACGTTGAAAGGTATGCAAGATTCTAGTTTTTAATTCAAGCGTAAATATGTTAAGGTACGGAAAGTAGGAACAAATTAAAATTCTGAGAACTTGCTTTTTTACTCATTTCTTTTAAAAGTTTGGAAGTTCTTACTGTTGGTGGTTCGTGCAAAGTCCCGCATTTTATTTTGTTGCATAATAAAACAAAATGATAAAATGCGGTATATAAAATGCAACTTGCATGAGAGTTTGAATATTTTTTCTTTGCTGTTCAAAGGTAATTAGAAAGGCCCGTTAGCCGGTACCCGGTATTCAATATTTTATTTCTTTATCGAAAAAACTAGTAATGAGACAAACCAGCATCTTCATGAAATTATGAAATATTGTGATTTTTATATTTGTAGTAAGTATGTAATGTACCTAATTCTACTTATCTACTTGTATCTTATTGTGTGTTCTTCTCTAACATACACTAGGCATCACAAAAATCGCAGCTTTCAAAAAGTATACGAATATGCGACCCCGTATGCTTCGAAGCAAACTTGTGCGAATCGCTACCCTATATTTCTGTATGATTTCTACGACTTTCGTTACAGAAAAGGGTCACCCTCGTTTAATCAGGGAAGAGGATGTTCCTCCACAGATCGAGCGACCAAACGCGATGGTCGCGAGCAAACTGCAGTCGGTCTCTGCGATTCTGTGCGGACTATTTTGGTCTATTAGCAGGTCTTTAGGCTGCGATTTTATTCTCCCGTAGTCTTCTCCTAACCGCGAAGATGCTCACTGAAGTTCTACGAGCTGAATCGGTGCTGCTGTTGCAACTCAACAGCATTAGAAAACCGATTGCGTAAAGATGTACATACAATGAATCGATCGTCTCTTATCGGATGTGCAGCGTTTTCTCCCAGATCCAAGTCTTCGGATAAAGCTACCAGTTTTTTGAAACCGTTGATACACTCACAGAGCAATCTCAATGAGTATACCAGTACAATAACTTGAGCAATCTCTTGAGTGGCTTCTTCGGTAGTTTCCATCTTGAGGTGTATTTTTCTTGCTTGTTTTCACTTTGAAGTCTGGACTGTGACCATGGTATAAGAAAACAGGTATGCTCTTCCGAGACACGATGGTCACGTGGGTGTCGCCATGCTACGTCATCGTCGCCATCGGCGAATGAGATGATTGATGATGACTCTGTTTCCTGGTGTTACCAGTAGCGTACAATCGTAACTCCCCGAACTCCTGTATTAATCTGATAAAACTATGTGGTTTGCTATTTACCATTTATTTATCACACTGAATCGTGTTTAACTAACGCTGTTTTGACTGATTTAACAAATATAATTGTCATTTATTTATTGATTTTTAAATGGACTCTTATAACATTTGTTTCCCAACTTCTACATTTTGTTGAAATGAAGTGGCAACTGGATAGTGACGTCACCTGGCGACACTCCCGGAAGAGCATACCTTGTTTTGTTATACCATGACTGTGACTATCTGACATTTTATCTGGATCGGCCCTTATACTCTTGTAAAGTAGGGTAACGAATGACCTCTTCAACAAGTAATGTCGGAACTATTTTTAACCGACTTCAAAAGAAGGAGGTTATCGATTCGTCTGTATGTTTTTTTTGTATGTATGTTACGCCGTATCTCCGCCAATTATGGACAGATTTTGGAAATTCTTTCACTATTTGTAGGAAATGATTAGTCTTTTATATCATTTTTATCCCCAGGGGATTAGTATTTATACCGCAAAACTTAAAATAAGTGTAAAAAACTGAAATTTGAAGTCGGTTTATCGTTTTCCACGCCATATTATTTCAACATCTGTAGCAAAGCATTTTCCTTCGTGTATAAATATAAATCTTAATTTATTTATGGGTAAACAAACAAACATTTTTTTATATACCTACCACAAGGGTAGCAGTCAAGCGTGCGGTCCACTTTCAAATTACTTATGTATATTAATTATTATTGAATACAATGTATGAGCTGGCTGCTAAAGACGCTTCAAACATAATTTCGAAGAGGTGCGATTTTTGTGTCGAAGAGTTTAGTTAGAAAAGTTGGTTCTCAAAAATGCCGTAGTTCCTTACATATCAGTCAGATCCATGATTACCTAGCAGGTATCCTTATTAATATTTGATGTGAATTAATCGTATCTTTTATAAATAAACTGGTTTCTGCGGCTTCGCACACGTTGTTTCTATGGAAACGTTCAAAAGTTATTTATATCCCATGGGAACTAATTTATGGTATAAAATATAGATAAAAATAGGCCTAGAACTACATCTGTGAAAAATTTCAGTTCCATCCGTGGGTTGGTTAAGAAGTAACAAACATCTATCCATACATCAAAACTTTCGAATTTATGATAGGTAGGTATTATGATAAATGAAGAACTCGTTTAAATATTAATTATTCATGTGTTATAGAATTTGGAATTACGAAAGTTTACTGCAATCGCTACGCGGACTAGCTACTGTCTACGTACGACCGCTACGAGCTACGACCCGCTACGCGCTGCTACAAAGCCGCTACGTAGTTACGTAACAAACGCCGTCGCTACGCTTGCACATCTTGCATTTTGCATTATTTATGACCAGGTATTTACATTATTTATATTGTAATAAGTAACAAATAATATTATTTCTCACCTTGTTCATTCCATTTCCCATCTTCCCTAATTAATCAGCTACTTCTACGAAATTATTGTCACGATTTATCACACAAACACGTCCATTTGCGATATTTATTTTTATTCATCCGTCAAAAATGCGTCAAAAGTCCACATTGCATTGTTGTCACTATGCACCTGCATGGTTACATGGTTTTTAAAGCAGTTGATGATAAAACAGTTTGTTTAAAGTTTTGTTTTTAGTGATGTGCGTGATGTTTTTCGCGGCGGTTTTTATCGATCGTTTTGAAAGCGTGTGGTAAGTTGAGCGGTATCGAGCGTTGGGACGGAGACGTGCGTGTTGGCTGGCCGCGGCGCGCCACTGCCGGAGCGCCGCCGGGCGTCATTGCGTCTATAAAACTATAGGGATGGATTTTTGGCTGATCGATGATAAGAATTGTCGATAGCGATTTTTGCTAACCCTTTTAGGAACTGTTCTTTCAAAGATCGCCCGAGCAGCAGTTTCGTTTAATAAATTAGTACGAAAACGTAAAAACGTCAAAAAAAATGTAATCGTCCTATTAACTTATAATAGAAGAACACTATCCTCAGTATTATTGGTTTTTCCAACGATTAAGTCTATTCTAGGAATTTGTTCGAAATCTCAGGTCAGGGACTCGCAAAAAATACCACCTACGTAAATGATAGACTTAGGAATCATTGCAGTGCATTAAACCATTTAAATAACAGCATCGGCACGTCAGGTGATCGCCCATCTCTTATCATATTCCAGCTAGCAACAGGCTGGCATTTCAATTGGCTGAAAAATTGGCGGAAAACGTGATATATATTTTTTTATCGATAAACCATCACAACCCCAAAAGGTTACCCAGTGGTGCAGAAGGGTGAGTATTTATATCTCCCCGTTGCGTCTTGACGATTCGTTAACTCCTTAGCATCTTTGATAGCGCCCTTTTTATACTGACTAAATAGATTTTTTTTTAATATCACCCCTCACACCCTTTCGATACCTCTGAGCTCAGAGGGCGTAAAAGACATTTAGTCGAAATTAAGTTAATAATGCAGTTTTACTCAATTTTTTGTTATTATCAAAAAGCTCAATTATGACCTGTCATTTCTGTCACATTAAACACAATTTATTAGGAAAAGAAGGTTGTAAATGACATAAAGTTATCGGAGTGTAGTCTTAGTATTGGTATTAAAAGCAAAACACACAAAATCTTTTGGATCATAATAATATCATATATAAATATTTTGCCAAGTGTATTTTACGACCAAACCAAATAGCAGTATATTATATACTTGCAAACCTGAAATTAGAGTATTATGATATATATTATGAGTACCTACCTAATTTTGTTCTATAAACTGATGTCAAAACGAAACAAATCGATACCTCTGGGTTCAAAAGACAAAAAGAGACTACTGGAGAAGCAATAAATAAAAATAAAAGTTTAAACCATAGTTTTTTAATTATTTATACGAAACCTAGGACGAAAATACTTAGGTAGCTATGTGTCCATTAAAAGAAAATAAAGCTTTTTCGACATTCAAGAATGTCAATAGTACTTACCTGTTTGTTGAGCCAAAAATCAGTCTACAAAAAAGTATATAAGTATTTTATTTCAATCGTTTACTAACATTTTTTTCGACTGCGTTTGCGTAACTTTATTTTCTATGGAATTCCTATTTTCAAAACTTCCCGCTTGGAACGCTGTTCAGGAATTCCATAGAAAATAAAGTTACGCAAACTTTGTAGTAAACAGTATGGCAGTAAGGCTGTATTTGACACGATCGCTCACTATAACACGATTCACATGGAAAGTTAAGTTATTATTCTTGGTACATACAGCTTCTAACTTAATAACATCTTATTGAGTTTGTTAGAATTAACTAGGTAACTTACTTTTTACTATGTATTTAATTAATCGAAAAAATTGTTAAATAATTTATTGAATTCTAGCTGCTGCCCGCGCCTTCGCCCGCGTTTTATCGGGTAAAAAATGGTAACAAATATCCATACATCCATTCATATAAACTTAGACATTTATCATATTAGTAGGATAAATAAAACATAGTATAAAATGAAATAAAAATTATTTATTCAATAATTTAAATAAATAATTTTTATTAGCTCCCTAGCTAGGATATAACTTCGACATTAGATAAGCCTCTAGCTTCTATATAATCAATCTAGCTCTAGCTTCTATATAATCGATTTTGTGTAAAATGCATATATATATATATACATATAAAAAATATAGTTAGCTGGAAAGCTAACTATATTTTTTTTATCTGTGATTGGCATAGAAAAATTTTCCTGTAGCTACACCGGTTAAGGTACCTCCTTTTAGTACCCCGTCTCAAAATTCCACCTGTATTATTATCATTATATCAGCCCATACACGTCCACTGCTGGACATAAGCCTCCCCCATACGACGCCACAAATAGCAGTCCTAAGCCGCCTCCATCCATCGACTCCCTGCGACCGCTACAATGTCGTCGGTCCATCGAGTGGATGGTCTGTCATGTAGTATTTGGGGATTTGCCATAATCACCACGCTTGGCAGGCGGATTATAAATAGTGTACCATCCTGAATAAATAGTGGTAATTGAGGAGAGAAATCCAAGATGAGCATATTTATTTTATTTAATGTTATTATAAAGATCTTTTAAAAATCCCATACCCTACCTGAGTAAGGTAGGAACCTAAAAAATAAAAAATAAAAAAATATTTCAGACAATGCTTAGTCCATAGTTTTACGACAAAATACAAGCAATCACATATTTTAAAAACACACAATAAAATATAGAGATAATATTACAGAACTGAGACAGTCACTAACTGAGCTGAGGATAATCAATGCGGGAAGTATTTTCCTTCATTGATCACCCTCACCACAAAGTACCTCCAGAGTGGTGATGATAGTCCCTCTGCCACAGTCCCCAGGATGCTGTTGCGACTGTCCCGTATTCTGCGCATTAGGGACACAGTTTTCTTGCGCACGATGGCATGAAAACCATCAGTGTGATACTGCGCAAACATTCCCGACGCACTGCAGAATCGGGGCAGTCGCAGCATCATCCGAAATACATATATTATTATATTGGATTCGTAGGGCGTCCATCGATCTTTTGGTATGCCGGACCCACAGATTTCCCGTGTAAAAACTCTGACAGTAAGCTTTAAAGAGCGTGACTTTAACCTGTTCAGTACAACGGGAAAACCTGCGAGCCAGCATGTTACCTCTGACCGATAGAGCCCTACGCTCCCTTTCAATGTCTTCATCATCTGTAAGGTCATCGGCAACTATATGTCCCAGATATTTAAACTTGGACACGCGATTTATATTGAGGCCATTCAGGGTAATCTTAAGATTATTATCGAGACATTTACCGGCGGCCTTAAAGATCATGTATTCGGTTTTGTTAACATTGTATATGAGCCCATGCTTATCAGCGTAGGCTTCACATACTTTTAAAAGCTCTCTAATCCCACCCACCGTCGGGCCCAGCAGCACCATATCATCGGCATAACTGATGTTATTTATGCCTACACCATTAATGCGGCAGCCTATACGCATACTGCTGAGCTCGCCGATAAGGTCGTCCACATATAAATTAAAGAGCTTGGAAGATGTCACCCCCCCTGCCTCAACCCGCTCTCCAATCTATATGCTTCCGATAGAGAGCCATCCCATTTTACAAAGTTGGTTTGGTTGTCATACCAATGCTTGAATATTTTAAGGACTTCAACTGGTACACCCCTCTCCCTCAACTTTCTCCACAGCACATCATATGAAAGCCTAAGACAAAATAAATTTTATAGCAGTAACCGCTCTAAAAAAACATGGATTTTCTTTTAAAAATGTAGCTAATTATTTAACATTGCTTGTAAATGTAACCAGTATCTTTCGTAATTTTTTCTTTTTCCATACATGAAATTCTCCAAGCAGGTTTGAAAAATCAGCAAGGTTTGGACTGTTCATTGATCTATCACCAAAACACAAAAATTAATATAAAATACCTACTTAGCAGGTATTTACAATTAGGTGAACTCATACATAAACTACTATTTAGCTTCTTAATAAATATGTATATACATAATTTTACTACTTGTATGTACTTTGTACTTAAGTAAGTTTAGTTTTTATATTCGTTACTTTTTATAAATCACTTTAAAGTCCATCAACATATAATCAAAATAATCTTTCAAAGACAACACTAATCCACCTTGTGATTTGACTTCGGTGTAGCTACCAATGCCAGTCCTGCGGTGATGAGCATGGCTCCCAACCACCACCGCACTGACACTCCCTCGTTGAAGAGAAGTATGCCAATAATTCCCTGTAGAAGAAAAACTTAGATTTTTTACATGTATATTCTATGTATGTATATGGGAAATACAATAATTGGTAGGTACCTACATGTTTTTATTGTTATGTTGTTGTTGAATATTGTTTAATTTTTCTGTCAGTAGTTTTAGCTTCAGGTGATTTCAGCTATTTCTTAGGAACCACTGTGCATGTGAACTTAAAGTACCAGGTGCACAAGTGTTTAAGGAATTACATCACTTTCTACTCCCTCACTCTAGTCAGTCCATTCTAGTTCATTCTATGGCAACTCTTTCACTGTCCGGGCTGTACAATTATGGAATGCATTGCCGGTTACTGCAAGGTGTGCAAAGTCACTACCAATTTTTAAGGATATGGTAAAAGAACACTATTTGTCCTGCTGACACTGAACAGTCACTTTTTTCTTTGTAAGTAGAAAATAGATATATATAAGTATGTATTTATGAGTGTAGGTATATTTATATATATATAGTATATATATCAATGTTTGTATGTATGTATTACTATGTATTTTTGTAATTATAGGATGTTGTTGTTTATTTTATTTTTCTAAGTAGTACCTTATTAGATGCACACATATTTTACCCCATGTATATCCAATGATCCTATCCATACCAGGTTGTCTGGCAGAGATCGCTCTTGAGCGATAAGACTGCCCATTGTCACTTGTATGGTTTTGTCTCATTTGTAAACTGTTGACTAGTTTTAAGTGTGCAATAAAGTAATTTCTATCCATCTCTCTTAATGAAGATAAATGTAGCAGCTACACTCACAGACAGCACATAACTCGAGGCAGCAGAAACCACAGTAGGCGCTACTGAGTTGGATGCTGCATCTAACGAACGCAAGTAATACCGGCACCCCCAAGTATTCGCGAACACCATAGTCACCAGCAAACAGCCCCAGATGAAGTAGCTTTCGCCCTGTCATAGATAAAAATGATTTTATAAGAAATGATGAATCCATTTGACTAAACAACCTTGGGGGGAAGCTGAGAGGTAGGCGAATGTTTTCTTACATCGTTTTTACTTACCACTACATTTTCTGTTCCAGCTAATTTGCCAAGAGTACTACCTACAGAAGCCCAGATGCCTGCTAGAAATGCTTCGTAAATCATTTTGCATTTCACGAAAGCAAATGTTTACAAACAAAGAAACAATGTTTTTTTTCTGTTCTTCTTCTTCTTCTTTTAGCTTTAGCTCTGCATCTGGATTGATGCAAGCCAGTGTCAGTTAGGTATGAATTGCGCATTTAGGAACAATAGATAAAAATTTAAGGAGGTTGAGTTTGGATTTTTCAGAAAATAAATAATTTATATAATCTCAATCAAGTTCGTATAGGTACAAAAACAAACAGAAACAACCAAATTGAAAGTTAAATAAAAAGCGTTATTAGAAGTGATCAATATGCGAAGTAACACAAAATATATACCTGCGTAATCTAAAAGCTACAATTGTTTACTATTTACATGACAATGAAATAAATCTACAAAGTTTAGATACAAAAGGGGAAAATACTAATGGAAGAAGGGTCTCGGAAGAGAAGGAACGGGGGATTTCAGGAGGAATAATATCATAAAGAGAAATTTTAAGCCTAGGACAGACGAAAAGAAGATGTTCAACATCTCCTTCATCCAAACCACATTCACACAGAGATTGATTCCTGGCCCTTATCTTCGTAAGAAACACATGGGTACATACATGGCCCAACCGGAGACGGCATAAGATGGATGTGCTGGTTTTGCTGGCCTTTTTAAATTTGAAAAACCAAGGTTTGAGAGGAATTTCTGGTTGCAAATTACCATAGTGCTTGCCTTTTAAAAGTCTAGATGAGTTCCACATTAGAGACCAAGAAGTAGTTAGATTGAAACTAGGGGCTGAACAACGATCATGAGCAAAAATTTTAAGGTGTTCCTCTGAACCAAACTGAGTTGCTTGTTTCGCACGAGAGTCAGCAGTTTCGTTTCCTGGAATCCCAGAGTGACCCGGGATCCAAGCCAAGATAACATTAATGCCACGACTTTTACACCTGAACAAAGATTCACGAATTTTAAGAATGATTGGAAATCTAGATTTAGAGCGAAAGGGGCAAGATAGGATAGACTGAAGAGAGCTTTTAGAATCAGAGAATATTATGGAATTATTGAGGTTGTGCGAGTCTACAAATTTAATAGCTTCCAGCAATGCTATAGATTCCGCAGTAAAAACCGAGGAAATCGATGGAGATTAATAATTTAAAATTATCTTGGACGAAGGAATCCAAACTGCAGCGCCTACAGGACTAAACTCGTTTAATTTTGAAGCATCTGTAAAGATGGAGAGCCAACCATTATAATTAGAATCAAGTTGCATGTTAAATTTTTCACGAGCATATGAGCAACCTTTTACGATCCCAAAATCTAAGATAATATCCGGTTCGAACATAATAGCTTCATAAGAGGTAGTAGACAAAAGATTAGAACTAAATTGGATGACAGGATATGGACGGTGGGAATATTTCATAAAACTCCGAATCAAACACGGTATTTTATCCTGATGAATATTAATAATAGGCTCAAGGAAAGAATACAAATCGTTGAAAAGAAAACGATCTGAGAGATATTGCCTTCTAAGAGAAAGAGGAGGATCACCACATTCTACTTGCATTGCGTTTATAGGAGAAGATTTCATTGCACCAAGAATAATTCGAAGACATTTTGACTGGACCTTATCTAACTTATCTAAAGCCATCCGTGTACTAGGATCCAGAAGGAACGAACCATAATCCATATGACTACGAACTATGGCATTATATAAAAGTTTTTGACAATAGGGATGGGAACCCCACCAGACACCAGACAGTGAACGTAGGATGTTAATATTCTTTTCACATTTTTCTGCATTGTAGCTAAAATGAAGAACACCTGTCATTCTTGAATCTAATTTTGATCAATCAATTCACCGCCAACATATAGGGCAATGGATGGAATTAATCTTTTTTTGGAGAAGACAATACAATTACTTTTAGATGGTGAAAGGGACAGACCATGAACTTTAAGCCAATCATCCAGGATATTAAGAGATGCACTCAGTTCATCCTGAGCGAACTCTTGGGAACTCGTTTTAATATATAAAGCCAAATCATCAGCGTATTGAAGGCATATACACGGTAAAGAGTGATCTAAGTCAGAAGTATAAATACTATATAATAAAGGACTCCATACAGAACCTTGAGGCAACCCCTTATAAATACTACGGGGAGATGAAAGGAAGCCCTGGTTTTTCACTAAAATTTTCCTATCCATAAGCATATTACATATAAAGCGAACTATTCTCTCTGGAATTCCCAGCTGCTGAAGTTTTCTCTAGAGAACCGGTAGCAAAACATTATCATAAGCAGCAGTGATGTCAAGAAAAACTGCAAACAGTGATTCTTTATTGATGAAAGCTGAACGAATATCCGTGGTAATGATACTTAAACTATCAAGGGTACTCATGCCTCTACGGAAACCAAATTGAGTACTAGAAATCATGTTACCATTTTCCACAATCCACTCTAGACGAAATTTTAACAAATGCTCCATGATCTTAGCGAGGACAGAGGATAGGGCAATGGGTCTATAGCTATTAAAATCGGAAGTATTTTTGCCAGGCTTAGCAATAGGAATGATGATTTGCGGGGATTAACGCTGAATTAGGGTGGGGAATATATATAGAGATAAAAGTAATATCAAAGGCTCTAATAGCTATAAGATTAATTTCAAGAGAATGGGAGGGAAGGGAGATCACGGAGAACGGAAGGGAGTGCCTGATAAGAAGGGCACTTCCAGCATACTCCTGTCATCACGGTGACAGACAAAACCTGGAACCCTAAAATGGGAGCCAGGAACAAGCCAAGTCTCCGAGATGGCAATGACAGACGGATGAATTTTGTTGATTAAATGAAGAAGTTCAGTTTTTCGCGGATGGAGACTTTTCACGTTCCATTGGAGAATGGAAACTTGATTCATGATTAACAGATGAAAAGGAGATGATTTGGGACAGTTTTTGGGCAACGTTGGACGGTAGTGGGGAATTAGAAGAAGAGAACAGCTCAATAATGAGAGAAAGAAGAGATTCAATTAGGAAACTCTGACGATGATCAGTCCCATCTTTCTGAGATTGAGAGAAAGCAACTCCGTTGGAGAATGATGACTGAGGGGTAGAAATGATGGACTGGTGAGCGGACTTGTCAAATGACTTGCCCATCGGAATCCGAGGACGAGGTGATGAGTAGACATTTTTTTTTGTTCTAAAAATATCGTCAGTCTGTACTGACGTCACTGTCAATGACAGATTATTAGATTCGACGAATCTGTCACTGTACAATGACAGAGCGGTACCAAAAGGGTAGCCGTCACTGCCAGTGCTGCCAGATCCGTTGGATAGGATTATCCTAGATTTACTGCAAAATTATCGCGTTTTTATCACATCTTTAGTTCTTGTCAGCTCCCTTAGCACTACGTTTAATATACACGTTTAGCGCGTTAGTGCACAGGGTCTAAAGTCTCACTCAGTTTGCAAATTATAGAAAGAGCTGCCCGACGCAGAAAGATAGCAGTTAGCTATTTAGCACAGAGATGTATTAGCTGCAATTAACCTTTCTTCGTTGAAACTAGAATATTAATTTTCCTGGCCCAGAAAGACTAATGTCAACACATTAACCGCTGTCGTGGCTTTATCGCTAGTGTCGTCTCGTTCACCTTCCTTATAAAAAAAAACAAGACTTCTATCAGGTTGTTTCGTTCACATCGACAATTAACTTGGACGAATAAAATCACGAAGAACTGAATATGGTATTTTTCATGAGGAAGCGTTCCCTGACAGTGACAGGCAGATGGATTGCGTTTCATTTCAATTGACTAGGATTTGTCAAATAAAAATTTAGAAAATTCAAAAAAAAATATTTCCCTTTTAACGTATTGATTAACCTATATAATTTCAGTACGCTACTCAAATGATCAAAATCTATATTATAATAATTTTATAAGAATATAATATTTTTTCTTATACAAATAGAAAAAAATAAATCTTTATAAAAATTAGAGATAATTAGTTTTGCGTAGAACGAAACGTAATAGAGTGATTATGGCAAATTACAATCGTAACTTAACGACAATTTTATTGTTAACACAAAACTGGTTTTAATTATTCTATTTCTAGATAATAATTTGGTTTTAATTAGAACTAAATTAATTGATTTTGCTTTGATAAGTCAATTCAAATTAATGAAAAATAATTTACCATATATAGATCTTTTATAAGTCGATCAAGTCACTGAAAGATCGAATAAAATTATTTCAATTAGGTACAACTTAGGTCAATTCTATTGTCAAACCGAAACGTCACAGAACGTTTCCTACGCGAAAAAAAAACTATAGCACGCGAGCGATTCGATCTCTAGACAGTGACACGTCAGAATTAGTAGGTAACAAAACTGTCTTAAAATTGAAAAAATATCGTGTGTCATCTTCCAGTGATTCTGCTATAATGACTATATCGTCGGCAAACCGAAGGTGAGTGATGTAATCGCCGTTAATATTGATGCCATATCCGTCACAGTCCACAAGCTTAAAAATATCCTCCAATGCAGAGGTGAACAGTTTCGGAAAAACGACGTCTCCCTGTCTATATCCCGCTGGACAAGAGCTACGATCTTTGGACAACAGAGGCGCAGAAAACTGCGAGCAGTGCTTGGGAAATGAATGAGGCACATAATAATTAGAGCGAGTTAGACTTGCGCACCAAGGTTTTTGTAATCATAAAACCTTGTTCCTTGCTATAATTTCATGATTCTAGGTGAACGGGATATAGGTACCTACCATATAGGTTTTCATGGCTTAAAAAAGCAAAAAAAAAAATTGTGTATAAACTTACAGCTTTCGTATTTTTCCATTTATTGTTACTTATACGAGTGAGGCCTTGCATCTTGCAAAATTTCATGATTCAAGGTCAACGGTACCCTATAGGTTTGTGTAGATGTACACGTGCTTCTCTTGGTTTTTTATTGACTTAAATGTTTATAACTTATCTTTGCATTGACTTAGAACTTTGATTTATATCACGGTTCCAAGAAGTTACGGACCCTGAATATTTGATATTCATTTCAACTCAATAGCTCCACGCGTTTATGAGAAAAGAGGATTGACAGACGGACGGACACACAGACGGACGGATGGACAGTCGGACAACAAAGTGATCCTATAAGGGTTCCGTTTTTCCTTTTTAGGTACGGAACCCTAAAAATGACTCAGATAATGAGTTAATGCAATTTTGTATCCTCTGTTGGTGGTATTAAGATAAGATAAAACTTATTTTACCATTTAAAACGAGGAAATTAATTAACGATATCTATAATTAGTTTGATCCGTTAAAGTGGTTCTTTTGCGGTTAGTTCATTCTTATACAGTTTTCTCAGCTCGTTGTCTTAGCTTCAATCAAGCAACATCGGTGTTAGCTAAGATAGCAGCTCGGTCCACCATTGCCTCGGATGTTTACGTTGTTTTTCCAACCACCTAATAACATAATGTACCGAATAAAAATACATTAATAAGGGGTGCAGAATTATGGGGGCCAACGCAACGTCCATACCACGTTGAGTACCAATAACCGAAGTTAAACGATGTCGGGCGCGGTCATAACTTAAATGGGTGACCGTGTCATGTTGTCTTTTTGCTTTTTTAGATATATCAAAAAGTAAGTTTTTTGATTTTTATTTGTTTTTTTGTGAAATAGTTTTCTACGATGGTACGGAACACTCTGTATGAGAGTCACGCGCACTTGGCCGGTTTCACATTACTTTCCGTGGCATGACTTGAGATGGCCCAGCCCGATCATGACCCAGCCTAGTCTTGCAGTACCTATATTGTACATTGCAATAATGAGGGGTTTTCGATTAACAATAAAAAAATTAAAATTAGTTCTAAATATCTCGATAGATGGCAGGGCGTCAACTGGAAATTAGGGTAATGCCAATGCCAAGTAAAAGGAAAACAAACTTTTTCAAGTTTTTATTTGACATTGACATACCCTAATTTCCATTTGACGCCCCCTACCACCTATTGAGATATTTGGATCTAATTTTTTTCTTTATAAAAATGCAAATCGCAAACCGCTCATTGTAAAGCTTTCGAAATAGGCTTACATCCCATTTCATCATTTTCCCATTTCATCATTCGAAGCTATTTCCATTTTTAATACCCATTTCATCATTCTTCCCATATCATCATTCGTTCTAATTTCATACTTTTCATTTGTTCATAAATAGTATAGAATTGCAATGAATGATGATATGAGAAAATGATGGAATGATAAGAATAATGAAGTGGGTATGAAAAGTATGAAATTAGAACGAATGATGATATGGGAAAATTATGAAATGGGAAGAATGATGAAATGGGATGTAAGCCGAAATAGACTGTTTTGGTAGCACCGTAGTAGGAACATTTTTGAAATTAGAACGTAAATGAAACGATCTTGTCTCTCAAGTTTTGAATGACGAATGTCATGTGAATGTGATTTGTTCTTTCTTTTATTTTCATTATATTCCTTCCATTATAGTCAGCGTTGCCAGAAGATTCCAAAAGTAACCTTTAGCTCAGCAAAGTTTCTTCTAGGTTCCACGACACGACACATTTTTGGTAATTTATCAGAATTTACAACATACACGAAACGGACCTATTAATTATGAAATCTTTTCTACGCAACAGCAAATAAAGCTAAGATGAAAAAAAGATAAAAGAATTTATTGTTGTGAACTAGGTTTATATTATTGGTCTTATGTCAAGTATATTATAATAAGTATCTCTAGTTTGCCGGTTAGGCTTACAACATAATGTAGATGTGTACATGCATACTAATAAAATTTATTTGATTAAACAGAATATAAGATATGAAATTATTAAAACTTAATACAAAAAAGAAGGTAATTGTCAATTTATATAATATGTATGTCTAACTTAAAATTTATCATTTAGGAATTCGTCAGTGGTATAATAAGCATTTTCTTCCAGTAGTTTGCTTAATTTGCTTTTAAATCCGTTCAAATTACTTTCGGACCGTATTGACAAAGAATCTTATTATAAATTATAGGGGCCATGCAAAACACACTCTTCCTAAGTAAGGTGGTTTTACATGCGTGGTGGTGTAGGGTACCCTCGCGGCGAGTACTAGCTGGGTACGGGTTAAACCGTTCCATATTAGTCCGAACAAAATTAGCCACTTCATATATATACAAAGAGGGAAGAGTTAGAATTTTCCATTGCTTGAAAACACCCTTGCATGTGTCGGTCTGCATTAGACCAAACATTGATCTAATGCAACGTTTCTGTGCTATGAAAACTTTTTCCTTATTAGTAGAGTTACCCCAAAATAAAACTCCAAATCTTAATAGCGCTGCAGTGTGCCCATAGTAGGCTGCAAGTACTGCTGAGGTGTTTGCTATCTTGTTCAGTTTATACAACGCATAGGAGTATTGGTGTAGCCGGCTGCACAGTGTGTCCGTATGTATTTTCCAATTTAACTTGCTATCTATTTGTAAGCCTAAGAATCTCGTGGATTCAGTATAATTTTTATATTTGTTAGTCGATTATTAGTAAATAGTATGGTGCTATCATCAGCGAATAATGTCATGTAGTTGTTAGTAATCATGGGCAGGTCATTAATATATATAATAAAAAGTAGAGGTTCTAGCACACTTCCTTGGGGGACACCGTATCTTACTGTTCTCAACTCAGATGTGTGTGTAATTTCGGAAAGTGTTAATGGACATACTTTGGATTTTTGAGTTATTTGTTTTCTGTTAGTCAAATATGATTTAATTAGATCTTGAACATTGCCTTGTAGGCCGTATCTCTCAAGTTTATCGAACGAACGGACCTCTAGCAAAATATTTTCTATACAACTGGAAAAACATGTGTATCTCTTTTGCACTTACGAATACTGCAATGAAAAATCTGTAATGCTTACTCGCTCATACAATGGTATCTTCCTCCTGTCTAAGCTATGCGTCTATGAAATGCTCCTCACCTACATATCAGACGTGCCAAAGCACTACCTGTCTTCAAAAACTGCTTTATCAATATTATATTTTATCCATGTAACAATTTAAACAGCTTAATTTTTATGTGTATGTGTGTTTATGATAAGTAGGTAAAGGTAGTATAGTTTGCAGTGTAGGTATAATTATTATTGTTTTATTTCCTTAATCTCAAATGCCGCCGTGTTTATTGTTCTTTTATATCCATTCCATCCCAAAGTTGCCTGGAAGATAACGCTCAAAGATCGATAAGACCGCCCTTTGTACTTCATTTATTGTCAACATTTCCCTCTGTATTGTATTTTGGCATGGTGGTACACACACGCACACAAAATACAATAAAGAGTTATCTATCTATCCTATTCGGTTGCTAGCGATTTCCGTGCGTTTCCGGTTCCGGCCGGTGAGAGATGGGTTTGTTTTATTTATTTGAGTTTAGTTTTAGGAAGTGACTTGCCCGTGTAAAAGTTTTTATTTGTTGTATTGTCCTATCTCAATTTTCGAATGATGTACCTTTTTGTTTTCTAAAACCATAAGAGAGAGTGAAAAACTAGGTAAGTAGAATAAAACAAATGCAAGCAGTTAAGTGACCCAAGGGGTGCCATCTTGGCACCTCTTGGGGTGACAATGACTACTTACACGAATAGCAAGATTATAAACATACAACATTTTTGGGGATCTCTTCAATTGCCGTTTCTTCTTTGGGTAGTCTGTTGTCCTCATAATTTGTTGATCGACAAAAATATAAGTTTTTTGTCGATCAACAAATTATCCATCTTATCTCATTCATCATAGTTTCCTTTTATTGTTAAGCTACTCACTCCACTTTCCGATATTTATTTAATGTTAGTTTCTTAGCAATTTTCTCAGCCACCGCAAACTTACCAAAATTTCCCAGTCAGCTCGCTGGTTGTTATTTTTTCATACTCTTCTTTACTAGTTCGTGACCACCTGAAATTGTAGGTAACAAAAATACTAAGTACATACATACATGTACTTAGTAGAAAACCACCCTGAGTACCAATTCACTATACCGCGCCGCCGCGCCGCCGCCACCGCCACAGATTTTTTATTTCGGTACATACAGAAAAGGGTAAGGTTACTTTTTACGCTACAAGGTTACTTTTTGATCTGGTTTGGTTTCTTTTGACTCGACTCGACTGGCAACACTGAAGTATTGTATTGTATTCTCTTTGACTGATACCATTTGTGTAATTTCTTGTCCCTTATCCAGTTCACTTCGTTTTTATAGATTTTTACTTTTTGTGGAGCTATTTTCTATTATTTCTTACTTGTACGACTGCAATCTTCATCCAATAAACAATGGATATTCTCAACAATGGAGACAGTGTCCTGATTATTTGGAGCAACGCTGACCAGATCAGCCTCAAAACTTTTGTCGATGATATACAAACCCGTACTAAAAATGGTTCAGTTGTTCTGGAAAATGCTGGAATGATCACAGAATGTAAGCATATTTGGACTTTAATTTCTTCGAAACTTACACCAATGCGTTTATGAAGAAGGGTTTAAACAGAATATCGTCTCATTATAGAAACCTTTCCTGTGATAAAAAATATTTTCTTCACTTGACTTGTAGTAAACTTAGAATAGAAATTTCTTGACTAAAACCTCTTCAAAACACTGTTTTTCTATGACTGCCTCAGGGACAATGACCTTTTTCTGTAAAATGTTGGTTTTTGCCAAGGCAGTCAGATCTTTACACCAATTATAATTTTTAATGCCAAAACATTGACTCAAAAATTCAAATTGGATTATTGGTATGTAATGCCATAGCTGATTTTATGCTGGCAAGGTAATTAAGCTGCTTTATTTCTATATTTCAAGCTTTTTACAGTTTTTACGTTCCACAGACATTCATCGTAGGTATTCCTAGACAAAGTCTGTTCTATCCTTAGATCCTATTGGAGATGTTGAAGTCGACATCTTCAATAGGATGTAGGACGAACAATGCGTAACAAAGTTTTGTGGATACTAAGGATATTAACAACAATAACCAACCGTAAAACAAAATGGATAGCTCTGCCAAGATTACTTGTCAATTGCACTGTCCAAATGCATCAAGCAAAAAGAATTCTATTCTGCTCGTCAAATCTGTAACTGAATTTTAACTTGAAACTTAGCACAAAATTTTCTGTTTACATGCATTAAGACGCTTAAGGTGAAGCGAGTCCCAAAACCCACGTTTTGACTGTTTGAAAAATCTATTTTAAGGCAAGAAATCATTGAATTTTTTATAATTTTTTGATGAGCATCTAAAGTTTAGAATTTTATTTAGTAAGTTATGGGAGCCGAAACACGATTGACTAAACTTGACTCTATGCAAAAAAATCGCGAAGTTGCCTCCAAATCTACATTTTTCCAGAGACACTCCTACGGAAAAACCAGTTTCATTTGGTGATTTTTTAACAAATTTAATGAAATTTCTTCTAAGTGTTCCATAATACATACTTTAAGAGGATTATGGTTTTTTTTTCGCGAAAGAGTTTAATTTGAGAGCAAAACCAAATTTAAATATAAAAATCGGTGAATTTGCGCACGGGCCTGAGTTACTGCGGCTCTTGCCTTCAGTTAAAATTTATTTAACTTGATATAAATAGACCAGCCTTAAAAGCCCATAATATTCTCTCTCTTTTGATGCACTTTGTCAATATTAATAAACAATAATAATAAATTCAATCTTCTTTTCTTTACAGCATCAAGACCTCAATCTTCTTTTGATGTTATACTTTCCAACTTCATTTCCCCGCACTCAGTTCATCACAGTGATGGACTCCTATCTATTTTAATAAAACTCTTGAAACCCAGTGGTAAACTTTTACTGAAGGATGAAACAGATTTGAATACTGCACTCAAGTTGAATGGTTTTGTGAACATTACTCAGACTTCTGAAAACCATTATGTGGCGGAGAAACCTAAATTTGAGGTAAATAATTCATGTTCTTACAATTCACAGATTTTATTTATCTGTATAACCTGATTTGCCATTGCAAACGTAATCTCAGAAAGAAAAGAGTTTCTATCCTCAGAATACTCATACGCAAATGGAACTTCCAAGTGAATATTGGTTTAAAATTTGCTAGTGTAAATCTAACTTGAGTTTATGTATTCAGAGATAAGTAAGGCACAACATTACTTCCAGCTGGCTCTGAATAGTGTTTAAGATTACTTATCAGAATTGCCAAATAGTAAATACCACTATAATCTTAATTTGCTTTCCAGGTTGGTTCCAAAGCATCACTTAAGCTGAATGGACACACAAAACCTGCAGTTTGGAAGTTAGATGACACAGTGGAAGCAGCGTGGGCGGGAATTAATGATGATGAACTTATTGATGACAATGAATTGCTGGATGAAGAAGATCTGAAGAAACCTGACCAGGCTTCACTTAGAGGTTTGTATTTTATTTAGAACAAACTTTCCCACAAGTCCAACATTATACTACTAGGGACCAATTTTAGGGAAAATAAATTACAGGATATTTGTAAGCATGACGGTTACTTTGTAGTTTTATTAATTCACAAACATTGCTAATTGTAATTACTCTTAATAACTGTAATTAA
Source organism: Eupithecia insigniata (assembly GCA_947859395.1). Taxonomy (NCBI): domain Eukaryota; kingdom Metazoa; phylum Arthropoda; class Insecta; order Lepidoptera; family Geometridae; genus Eupithecia; species Eupithecia insigniata. Next base: position 5,785,626 of record OX402002.1, read on the forward strand.
CACAATGTTACATTATTGAAAGAACATTGTATTACATTACATTGCAAACTGCAACATTGTAGTTCTGTCAGTTTTTTGTTTAATTAAGTCATTATTTCTGCACGAGTGACCATGATCAATTTTGAATTTTAATTAAACCTAACTAATACTCGCACGAACAAAAGCTTTAAATTTTTTTAATGTAAAGTAATCAATAGATATTTATAACTACTATAACGTTTCTACTGTTCTGCTTTGCACGCGTTTTTTCTATGGAAACATCATCATCATCATCAGCCCATACACGTCCACTGCTGACATAGACCGACGCCACAAATAGCGTTCCTGAGCCGCCTCCATCCATCGACTCCCTGCGACCCCTACAATGTCGTGTCTTTATACGTTTCCATATAAATCCCCCTTTATATGGAAACATATAAAGGGGAATTTAATGCCATGGGAACCAAACTATACCCGTACCGATTTTCAGCCTAATCGGTTTAGTAGTTTTTGCGTGAAAGACTAACAAATACCAATCCATACAAACTGACATTTATAATATTAGTAGGATACGTTTATGTATCAAGCCAGTTATTAAAACAGCAGCTAATAAGTAGATAAAAAACCTTATCAAGGTGTTATCTTGAGAAATCGTCATTTAAGTTTTGTGTTCCGAACTGCTCCAAATACCGCCTATTGTATTGTGTTGTGCTGGCTGTGTGGTCGAGGTTTTGTGTCGCGAGTTTCAATGTTATGACGTCATGATGACGTTTCTTGGATTGAGACTAAATTGAGACGGTCATTCATACAGCAGTCAATGCCATTTGTAAACATGACTAGTTTATACCTACTAATTTTATTATGCTCTATCTATCTATATGAAACTGGACTTGTTATATAATAGGTAAATACGTAGTAGGTATAGGTACTAGTTATTTTTTTCTCGCATGTATAAACATAGCAATCATGATGAGCTTAGGTACCCAGCAATTTGAAGATCAAGAAATAATTTCGAACATGAGTTAATTTACAAATAAATATTAGTATACTAGCTGCTGCCCGCGCCTTCGCCCGCATTTTATCGGGATAAAAAATAGCTTATATGTTATTCCAGTTAGTCCCAAACCAAATTTCAGGCTAATCGGTCCAGTAGTTTTTGCGTTAAAGAGTAACAAACATCCATACAAATATTGAGATTTATAATATTTGTAGGATATCAAGCTCAGCTTATTATAATCAATATTACGTCGATTAATCACGTGAGGTTCGAAAGGGTGGGAGGGTGGGAGGGTTTGACAAAAATCACGCGACAACCTCAAGATTATACTTAGTACCTGTATTCTTAGACAATCTAGCCTGTATTTAAAGATATTAATAGGTAGGTAGCTAGGTAGGTATTCTGAAATTTTTAAAAGACGTACTAAAAATCTGCACATGAGGGGTAGGGAAGGGGGGTTACTCTTAAACCTATCAACGTATCACCAGGGGGAGAGGGGCGTTAAAAAAATGCTAAAAAACATCACGTGATTAATGGACGACCCTTTTGTACATAATTATACGATAGTTAGCGTGGTACACCAGCGAGTGCTTTCTCTATGTTCCGCAGCCTAAATTGGCAGTCATTTAAAACAATTCGCTTAGGCTCCGCCGGGGGCAGCCTAGTATAGCGGACGCGTATTATGAAAACAACTTACTGCTGCCCGCGCCTTCGCCCGCGTTTTATCGGGATAAAAAATTGTCTATATGTTATTCCAGGTCCCAAAACATACCCATACCAAATTTCAGCCCAATCGGTTCAGTAGTTTTTGCGTGAAAGAGTAACAAATATCCATACATCCATCCATACAAACTTTCACATTTATAATGTTAGTAGGATGATTTCTCACTCAAACTTAAGGCTAAATAAATGTTTCAGTATGCGCGTCGACGGGCAAGCGGAAGGCGTGCGCGGATTGTACCTGCGGACTCGCTGAGGAGCTGGCGGGGGAGGTCAAGGATACGCCCAAATCTTCCTGTGGAAGCGTAAGTTAACCTTCTATGAAAACTCATCATCATTATTGAGGGAAGGTAGATTAGTATTGTTGTAGGTAAGTATTGCTGACAGGCGAACGGAAGGCGTGCGCGGATTGGTAGGTACGTGCAGCCTCACCGAGTTGGCAGGGCATGTCAAGGATACGCCCAAATCTTCCTGTGGAAGCGTAAGTTAACCTTCTCTGAAAATTATTTTAAGTCATCATTATTGAGAGGAGATAGATAAGTATTTTAGTAGGTAAGTAAGTATAGCTGACGGACAAATGGAAGGCGTGCGCGGATTGTGAGTGCAGCTTCGCCGAGTTGGCAGGGCAGGTCAAGGATAGGCCCAAATATTCCTGTTGAAGTGTAAGTTAACCTTCTTAACCTAAAGAATCTCTAAATACTCATCGGGGCCTCTTTTATGAACGCCATAGTGGACATACTAAACTTTATAAATCCAGAGTCGTGTACTCAAGATAAGAAACGGGATGGGTAAGCGAAAGGCAAAACGTTAGAAATAATAAATAAATAATAAATAGATAATAAATAAATAATTATTAAATAATAAATAAATAATATATAAATAAATAAGCTGGACAATTCACACAGCATTATCTAGCCCCAAGCTAAGCAGAGCTTGGGTTATGGGTACTAGATAACGGATATACATAATAATATATATTACATAGTTTTTTTTTATTATACATAGAAAAACGACCAGAACACCCTGAATATTGGCATTTCGTACAAATATTTTTCCCGAGGCGAGAATCGAACCCGCAACCTCCTGCGTCGCAGGCGGACCTTCGCCCACCGCGCCACATCGGTCGTCATAACACCATAATTTAATTAATTTGACATTTCCTTCTGCTGAAGACTTTGCAGCTGTTTTTCCAGGTGAAATATCCTTCCATATGATGTACATAGTCAATATCCTTGAATTTAATAATTTCCGTTTAAGGCGTGTAAAGGTGACATACTAAGTTATTTTTATAATAAGTATGCAGATGAAATTTAATACACAATTACGTGACACCTACCTAAACCACAAACAGAATTGATAATAATGGCACATGGGTTGGGCCGTGGGGCCACGGCATAGAATATCGACCCCTTCAACTCAACCCGTGGATGTCGTAAGAGCCGACTAAGGGAATCTACCAGAGGAAGGGCAGCAGCTTCCTTCTGAGTATTTTTCAACACTAACACTGCGATCACCAATCCACCTGCCAAGCATGATGATTATGGCAAATCCCCAAATACTACATGGGAGACCATCTACTCGATGGATGTCGTCGGTCCATCGTAACGGTCGCAGGGAGTCGATGGATGGAGGCGGCTCAGGACCTCTATTTGTTGCGTCGTATGGGGGAGTCCTATGTCCAGCAGTGGACGTGTATGGGCTGATATGATGATGATGATGGGTTGGTAGGTTAGATAGTGAATATCTAAATTAACAAAGGAGAATTACAATCAAATTATCTATATTAATTACTAAAATTTACTGCGTTTGCTAAGTTCTAAACCTTGTTAATATAAAAAAATATCAAGTTGGTACTCCAAAAGTAGTTTATTAAATAAGTTCTAAACCTTGTTAATATAAAAAAATAACAGGTTGGTACTCCAAAAGTGGTTTAATTATATTTCACAATACTTATGGCTCGTTTTATCAATAACAAAATACTTGTACCTAAATTAAAATAACCTCTTATATTGTAGGATGTCGCTTTCGGATTTAACTGTGAGCAGCAGCAGTGAATCTGATGAGGAAAATACACCTGGACCCTCAAGGTTCGAGGTTCAGGGCTGAAGTAGGCTTTTTTTCAGGGAGAAGTGGAACAGGGTCCGAGTCTGGCACAACTTGAAGGCAAACCCCTAATCGAGACCCCCTCGGCACGGAGGCATAATGCCACCAAACTAGTCGTTATATCAGCCTGGGATCACCCACTGCTGGGTATAGGCCTCCTTTCGCTTCACTATAATATCTACTTATAAATAATATTTCCATCTCTGACATAAACACTGGCAAGTCGTAGCGAAAAGCAAGCGGCGACATTAAAGAAGTTGAAGTAGAAAGAAACAAGGAATCGCAGTGCAAACATGTGACTTTTTAGTTTAAGTTTAGGAGTGAAGGATTGAACTGAAGGAATAATTAAATTATGTGTGACCATATGAAAATATACACTGATTTGACAATCGTAAGATGATCATCGATTAGTTAATTTTTGTCAAATCATCGTTTGTGCAACTCGATTTGATTTGACCAGTGTGTCAAGCTAATTGCTTTGTCAACTGATTTGCGATTTGATTAGCGTTCGAGAAACCGGCTGTTAGACACGTCAAATTTTATACTATAAACATAGTTATTATTATCAAATAAGAAATAAGGTGTTATTGATATTCTCTTCACTTAATTTTTTTGTCCACTAGTGGAAGAAGTGAAAAAGAAACCACTAGCACATTTATATATCACTTATGTGTCTAATACATGTTTAATTTGCCTATCTAATGCTAAATTTAATACGATTTAGATACATGTCAAATATTTCTATAAAGCTAAACAGAACATTGTATTTCTTACATACTACTGAAGGATTTTACGATATTACCTCTATTCATGGTATAATATAACCGTTTTGCATAAAAGCCAAACGGATATTATGTAACTGTGGAAAAATACACAGCATTGTTGAAGTTAATAGCAAATGGAGTTTTGGAAAGTTCGAAATCTTTGGTCTTTCCAAAACTCCATTTGCTATTAACTCCAACAATGCTGTGTGTTTTGGAGCACATATAATAATTATAAGGTTTATAAGATATGGTCTTCCGAGACATGATGGTCACTTGCCATCATCATCGTCATCGGCAAATGAGAAGATGAATCTGTTTCCTGATGTTACCCGTAATTCCCCGAATTCCTTGTATTACCTGTATAAATCTGATAAAACTATATGGTTTTGTATTTACCTATTTTTAATCACATTGACCCGTGTTTAACTAGTGCTGTTTTGACTGGTCTAATAAACATAATTGACAATTGTCATTTTTTATTGATTTTTCAATTGCCCTTATCACATTTTTGTTTCCAAACCTCTACGTTTTCTTGAAATAAAGTGGCAACTGGACAGTGATCACATGGTGGCACTCCCGGAGGAGCAGAGCTTGTTTTCTGGTACATGCAATAGGCAATGACTCACACAATATTAATAAAAATTATTTCTTTTTCCAGTGTTACCTCGGCGATGCGTTCCGCTGTTCCACCTGCCCCTACCTCGGTATGCCAGCGTTCAAACCCGGCGAGAAAGTGATGTTAGATCTCAAGTCCGATGTATGAAATATTCCAGTGCGCTATTTATTAGAAATAAAGTTTTGTAAGTATAGCATGGTTTCTATAACGACAGTTCCTACTTAGGTTGGTCGGTAATTTGTGGTAGTACGGAAAGGAAACATTAATGTTAGTAGAGATAAAAAAGTCTATCAACAGACCATTGAGTACATTCTAGAAATGAGGCGTTTTCTTTAATAAATAAGAGGCTACCCGATCCAAATCAATGCCGCAACCTATTTTATCCCTTGGCCAATTTGTGATACCTATCATAAGCTTTTTTTAATGCCTCTGTAATAGTTTTATTTTGTATAGTTTAGTAAGAGATGCGAACTTGCACTTTTTGGCCACCAAACTCGGTTTTCGCATCTCTTCCTAAACTATACAAAATAAAACTATTACAGTGGCAAAGCAGAGGCAATAAAAAACGTTTATGATAGGTATCACAAACTGGCCAAGGGATTTTTGAAAATTCCTTAGTTTTACGTAATAATACGATAAAATAGGTGGCGGCGCTAGTTGGGTCAGGGAACTGCCTTAAGGTACAGATCGGCTTTACGGGGCGTAGTGTAGCGTGTTACACACCGAGCTTTCGTGCAGTCAGAACGTGGAGAGAAGGAGCTCGCAACGAGCAACTATACGGATATTAGCACACAGCGTAACGTATCATGCTCAGTGCGAATGGTACATTACGTCCCTTAATACCACACAAGTATCTGCCCATTATAAATAGTTGTCGACCTCGGTGACGAGGCGGGTGAAGGTCCACCTGCGACGCAGGCGGTTGCGGGTTCGATTCCCGCCTTGGGACAAATGTTTGTACGATCTACCTACAGATATTTGTTCCGGTTGTTCTTAATGTTTTCTTAAAAAAAACTAGCCCCAAGCTAAGCAGAGCTTGTGTTAATTATAATGTAGAACCTTTATTTTGTAGTGAGTAGTGATTTTAGTAAACTGTAATGTAGACTACCTTGTAGTGGTTATTTCTCTTTGGAGTAGTTAGTGCAGTATTTGATTTGTTTTATAAATAATTTGTTGTAATTTTATTAACCGATAACTTGACAAGGATGGGTCAATTGTTGAAATAAAACAACTTCATAGCAAATATTCAGTTATACATATTTTCTCTTCTTTTTACAAACAGTTAACTTATTTAACATCTCGTTCTATAACATTTTTCCATTTACAATAAATCTGAATTATTCATTCCGCTATACAATAAAATATACATATATTTTCGCCATATTTGTCATAATTACATAACAATTTATTAATAATTTATCTATAAATGACACAACATTCTTGTTACTACTTGCGTACATTGGAAAAAGCAGCCTATTTCCACCACACAGGGTTGAAACCCTCTGTGATTTTCTCTTTTGGAGGCAAATATGGAGACAAAAAATTGCTACAGGTAGCGCCACCCAGAAGGTTCATAGATTTCGGATATTCTATGTAGAAACCTAAGTGTTGCAAGAAACAATAACAATTTTGTGATGAAAATTCCCCGATAAAATTATGCAATCATTGATTAAATTAGCTGGAAGAATGACAAATATATCTATTGCGCTTAAAATGCCGTGCGTGATCATGATCACGAAAGAGTGGTATAAAAATACATATGTTTTATATTCAATCTTTTTCATGTTTTGGTATGATACGTTTTAATGGACGAAACAATTCTGATAAATATAATTTAAAATGCGTATGAAAATAGTATTTTACTATTATGGTCTGTACTAACTGAGATTTTTTGTATATTGCATAGTAACTTCAAAACGACTCTACGACACCTCACCAAGAGTTTAATTTTTTTTTTCAATTTAAACCAACGTGTATTGTTTAATACACGTAGTGTAAAGGTAGGTCAACAAAAAAAATCTGCTTTTTACTATAGGTTATACAAGTAATTTAGATAGCAGATAAGAAAAGTTTCTTATCTATCTAGTCTAATCTAGCTAGTATTGAAGTCTGTCGATAATAGATGGTTTTTTGTAAAAAAAAGAAAAATGTATTAGTGCATACGTATTCGGAGAACAAACAGTTTACACACTTTATAAATAAACTTCCATACTCAGATTCTAAAACTGCAATTGATTCGTAGTAGTTTTAGCCTAGGTTAATAGCAAATGGCTTGCAATGTCTCCACTCCTTATTTGCTATCTAAATTACTTGTAGAACCTATAAAATATTAAAAACCCTATTTTTTCACTCGTGTCGATCTTTTAAATAACCCACTACCATGAGTGGTATTTTATTGGCAAAATCATTTAATTCTTTCATTAATTAACCATGAAAAATAATGAACCTTGTAGTATTTATGGCGTCACAACCTTGCTCTAGGTAAAACAAAATGCGATTGAAATTGTATCATTCATTTGTTTCACAAACATTGCTATGGATCTCTTTCAATACCTTTTGAATGTGCTTCGTGAGAGCGAGACAGAGCATTCATTGAGCTATGGGAATTAATGAAATTGGCTAGTAGGTACGAGTATATCGCACTGGCTTTGTAAGGTTTCTAATCAATAGTGCGGAGTGTGAATAGGTAAATTGAAAAGAGAGTTTTTTTAATAGAACTCGAACCGCTTCAATCGCAATTCAGTGTTTTTTTTGACGTTTTTTGGAAGTTTATTGAAAGTGCACTCATTCGTATAGAGACATTTGGTGCAATTTAGATCGGTTATGTAAATGTATGATGACTGCGTGTATTTTTACGAATAAGCCAATAACAAAGCATTTTTGATGGTTTACCGATTTTGATTATAACTATGTATGTGTGCATAAAAATATACGCACATTTTGTCGTATAGATCAAATATGTTTATGTACGTTGAAATACTATGGTATTACACTACAGTGCTATATTGTCCGATTGTGTAGATACCAATGCTAGAGAAAAAAATATTGAAATAGATTATGTACACAATAATCACACCTATCATATAGGTATCAAAGTAACAAGTGTTATGAAAGATAAAGATTACGTTTAGATGACTCCTATTGCAGGAGCCCGGAAGAACGTGATTTTGCCAATGTTATTGGCGATTTTGGACTACAGTCCAGCTTTCATATCATAAAAATCAAACGTAATTGTACCTGAATAATTTCATTGGAAACAATGTTTAATAGCACCTTCATTGAAATTTTGTTAATACTTCGTGATTTTAGATTTTGGGAGATAATACTTTAAAATTTTGTACTAAATGATTGGAGTTGAAAGCGGAGTTTCATAAATGTTTAAAATATCTGAAGGAGCGCGCGCTCACGAAATAAATGCTCCTATCTCATAAATTTAAGTTATATCTTCGAAGAAACTACTATCCCACAACATTCAGTAAAGCGTCCCAGTCTTTTAAAATGTTTATTTTCATCAAATTGAGATCTTGTTTAGACTTTTTTGCGACCGGCCGCGGGTGACGTCGACCCTCGACTCGAGGCTAGTCTTTAAGTTTGTGAGGTAGGCTTTGTCATGATCTAATGAAAGCGCCTTGTTACAAAATACCGATTATTAAAATGAGATCTTTCATTACAATTACAAATATTAATTAATAAAGACGATAAAACTAGCATTACATTATACAACAAATTATTAAACTTTTTACAACATTATCCATCGTCGATGAGTGTCCATTTTGGATGGATGTCGATTACTGACATTTATGATTAATTAGCACGTACAACGGTACAATGAAGCTGACTCGCACTTATCTACTGACCCTCTTAGTGCCCACCCACTGAAACAGCGGCGTAGTTTGGCAAGTTGCACTGCTATTGCAAATTATGGCAAACTTAACTTGGACTCCAATTGGTACCTACTCCGCCAAACGCAATTTCTCATAAAATCCTGATAACTTGGAAATTTGAATTCAGCGGATATTTTTTTTACCCTAACTTATATAAAACCAGGGAGACGACAAATCGGCGTCACTTATCGTCTGACGCTTTTGGTTACATGTTGAAACAAAGGACCGCTTGTGAGTCACTGATTTTATACATCTGACAAGCTCTGGTATCTAATAATTATGCAAAATACAAATTTTGGAACTGAAATCTCAACTAAAAACACCAGCTGTGCATTTACTCTATAAATACATAATTATATGATTTGATATGGCAATGCGTCGTTATAACGATTATGTATTTCAATCACAGACGCTATATTTGTTTTTAGTTATAGTTTTCAGCGTGTTACTTTTGAGTATACAACAACTATACATTTCTTACCAATACTCACTATCCTTATACATACATTATACTCTTCTTATCCAAGCAATACTTCGTCATCACTACTCTGACCAATAACTACAAAATATCACAGACTGTGTGTTTATTATGTATACATCTTCTCATAGAAAAAGTTATAATGTGTATTACACATGGACGTAAAAAGCGATAGAGATGACATCTAGATAACCGTGATACATTATTTTTTTTACAAATACACCTAAATATAGTTTACATATCGTATTATTTGTCAGAAGAGTTTGCCATGACTGCAGAAAGCACGTCTACAATCAGCGGAAGAACCGGGGAGTACGAAAGTACTGCAAGTTTGGCCGACGCCGGTCACGTCACAACAGTCGTGGATAGTCATGGATATGTCTGCACTCACAACCGTTGGAATTGTATGAGCACCGAAAGGACTGGCCCAACCACCCTTCGGAACTCGCCAAGAAATCAGTCGAGATAACGTCAGCCGGCTACATCTACCTACATCTAACATTCATTGTACCATTTAGTTTTGTCTTACATGCATTGCCGTGTCGAGGTGGACTGGCGATTTAAAATCTCATCGTTATCACAATATCTAACTACTATAAGATCTGGTAGAAAATAATAAATTGTTATTTTGTGCTCATATGATTAAAACCCACAATCGAAGCATACGATTGCATCATATCGCTTCAGACATGCAATTTCTATGTCACGATGAAGTACTTAGTAAGTATATTTATAGGTATATTATGGAAATTATTGACTTGTGGCCCACGTTGCCGGCAACGTACAGTGTAAAGTAATTACGCTACTTGTGACACGCTACATATTCACGGAGTAACATTCAACTTACTATGTTACATATTTACAACAACGTACACGAAGTACAGAAGCACCCGACAGAAAAAGCACCTAAAGTTCCCGAATAGAATATCATAAGCGTACATTTGTGACCGCTGACCGTTGAAACTGCGAAATGTACGCAACTGAATCACTGGGGTCGCACTGCAGTCGGTCGCGGCCCCCACACGGTAGTCTTTGCAACGAGGGCATCACAACACGATCGACGGAAGCTGTTCAACGTTTTTTTAAGGGTGGGCAGTCTTCGGCGGCATCGGAGGCTGACCAGCGGCGCTTACTCCGAGCGTCTTCCTTAACGCTGAGGTTTTCAGGGTGCGTTTGGGGAGGCGCGGAAGTAGGGTGTTGTGGCGGTCTGGGAGGGTGAAGCGGGGGGTGTTGTGGCGATTGTGCTGGTTGAAGATGCGGTTCGTGGCCCGCGGCGCCCGTGGGCTGCGCGGGCCCTGCCGCCTGACTGTGCTTCCGATTCACCAGCGACACACACACATCTCCAACTTGCAACCTCTGCACGCGAAGCCCGTATTGCACGAGCGTACGCTCTGGCCTGCATGAGGCCCATCCTCTGCCGTACACGAAGAACGGATGCTCTATCGTTGATTCCAACTCGACCTGGAATAGGAGAAATTATCGTTACTGACTATCACAATGAACATTTCGTTACTCTTCAAATATCAAATTCTATCTACTCAACGAGCACGCCATTCTAGGAATTGGCCTCCTTTCGGTTTCTCGATCGGTTTCTGGGTCATCCACTATTTCTCGAAAAAAAGCGGTATATTCAATTCCTAAAAAAACTTAAATTGCTCTACGATTTGACCTCAAAAACGGAGCTTTAATTTTGATCCTCACCTGACTACGATTCCGTCCATACGTAAGCGTTAAAGAGGCTCTATCCCCTCGCTCATCCAGCCGCAGCAGCGTGCATTGTGTCAGCATCAACTCAGAGTTCCTATCAGCACTCATCACAAAGTCCTCAGTCCTCATCTCTTCCACTCGACGGTACGAGCCGTCTTCGAGACGGATCAGCGCGCCTCGACAGAAGTAAGGTGCTGGTGGACCTCGTTCGGGAGATCTTGGTCGTTGCTCGCATGGTTGCTGAAAGGAGGATTTACTTTTTAGGAAAATAATTAGTTTAAGATTTTATTCTTAATTAGTTCTTCGGTACAAGGTCGAAATCAAAAGTAAGGTGATATTTGATCTTAGCTAATGGTTTCACAATTTAGTTTATTGGAGCATCATCAAATATCAAAGTGCTTTATTTCCTTTAGACCTTACAGGACCCTTGGACACGTCACAAAATTAAAATTACATAAGTAAAACAGGGAAATAAAGTGATCACTTTGATTTTTTGTTCACTTCAATATTTTTAAGGTCACATCACCATCAGCCTTTTCCTATTCTCTGCTGGGGATAAGGTTCTATTCTTTTATGCCACTCGCTTGGGCCATGCGCCTGCTTGTGTACCTACCGTACTACTGACTCATTCGATACGATTACATGGAAAACAAAAATATACTCACTTCTCTCGGCGGATGGATAGGTGCCTGTGCCGTCGGCGGCGAGTGCGGCGCTGGCGATGGAGGCACGAACCCAGACGATGCTCTAGGACGGATGGGGTACGTCGGCTGCTGCCTCCTATACATATACGGGGCGTACGACCCCGGATGCGGAAGGAACGGGTATGCCGGTATTGAGGGGTACGGCGCGGGAGCAGGAGGGGTCGGCATCACGTCCCGTCGCCGCGGATTGTAGCGCGCGTACGGCCGCGGAGGGGGAGCCAGGAACTCAGGGGTCATGCCTGAGGGGGGCGGGGGAGGGTACAAGTGTCCGAGCGGCAGAGCGCCCAGCTGCCCGAGCGCCTCGCCGGGGAGGCTCGCTGAGATCATCGGACGGGCTGTGGACAAGGAAAAGTATACGTTAGTGACTGAATAGTTGCGGATAATGTTCTGAAACGGTCATAGTTCATTATCATCAGCATCTGCTAGGCCACTTCTGGACAAAGGCTTCCCTTGATAAGTGCTGTAGTGAGAACATCTGCCAGCGAACTTTCGCAGACCGTTCAAATACTACTAACACATAAATACATAACATACCTCGAACCACAGAATAACTAAATAGTAATAATTGCAAATCATGCATGATACACATCTCGTTATAGAAGGTTTTAAGTACAAAAAAGCCTCAGCTGATAATCAACTATTGTACTTGGTCTGAGTTACAATTCGTAGTTAAAAATATATTTGAGTTTCACGTTATTCAGGAGAACGCTTTTGACAGTATAGTAAGTAGGACATGATTCAGTTAAAACTAAAAGAGCTAGGTATTAATGGAGACCGAGTCATTGACTGCTAGATACAATACTTATTATATTATTACCTACCCATATGGCTTAGGAAACGTGCACAGGATCACGTAACCAAAATCGTTTATTGTTTACAAACGTATTGTTGCTATCTGTTCCTTCCGTCAACAACTTCTACAATAGATTTACCTTTGGATCAAAACAACGACTAAACATATTCGGAAGGTACAATTCAGTGGCATCTATCAATTTTATCATATCGGTGGCTAGTGCGGCGGCTAGCTCCGTTAGCAGTTTGCGGTGAACCAGATAGACCCTGCATCTGCCTATTCACTATCATCGAGATAAGAATGTAGAGCGGCAACGTCAACATTATAAATAGATTTTATTCACCTATTTTATACGTATAAATCTTTATAGCTAGGTTTGTAGTTTATTATGTGTTATTCAGCTCAACATATCCCGCTTTCTTGTCTGGTGTAACTGCTTTGTTCTATTATTAGGACTTTAGTTCTACGACCCAGCATTCTCTTGTTTTACGACTTTGGGATTTACTCGACTATCGTTTTCTCTTTCTCGCTTGCCAACATTCCTGTGTAGTGAGAGAGACGTGGTGCATTGAATCTAGCTTTATGTTGTTTGGTGCAACTCTATTGTTATTTAAATTACGATGCACAAGCACATGTTTATACATATTTCCTTAAAATAACATATTTACATGAATTGCTCGTATAAACAATGAGATAGGTAAGGTATGTGCGTTGCTTCCTATAGTCTTGATTGTATAATAGAGAAAATATTGCTTTATGCTAAGTTATTCGGCATTGTTATGCTAGATGAATGAAACATACTTGATGTGTTTTGCAAGAGATATCGTTCCGTGAACAGATATCCAGTCTTTGCAAGTCAGTTCTGTCTCTATATCTTCTACTCAAGTCTATTACAGGCATTTAAACTACACTGTAAACTTCCGTCAAACTCGTAATGGATTTTCTTTCCGTGAGACCTATATATGTAGATCCCTCTTGCGTCCGATGTACAGTTCAGCTGGTCAAAATGACTGTACACCAATGCCTTTTAGGTTGTCTAATAGGAATTGTTGTCTTTCCACTCTGCCCTTCACTGTAATAATTGACAAAGGGAAAGGAAGTGGCCAAAACACGATAATTAAGGTATGGTAACATTCCTTCGTGTTGTGCTCGAGGCGATAATTTGAAGAACAAAGTGTGCCTTTGCGCACCTGCACAAACACGCTCACACGCTGTTAGCGTAGGTACGACGTGTTTAAGGGACAAGTATGTACTGTAGCTACCTATACGCATTTTGGTAATGAAATATATGTACTTACTACAAAGATTTATATATGCAGTTGCTGTTCCAAAGATTTTATTTCAAGAGCTTAGGGTCCTAATTCCGTTAAATTAATCGCTTTACCATAACAGTGGTATCAATTTAGAATGACAGATTTTACCTTTGGTGAAAGAAGCTACAGATGGAGGGACGTGCGTTAAAAGTGTCAATGTTGAAACCATTATATCAAACTCTCCATGGAAATAATACCGCACGTATTATCTAGAGTTTCTTTTATCTATGGACGCGAGGATACCATTGTAAAGCGAGTTTTTACCAGAATTTGGCCCCGATCAGCTCAAGCTCGGCACTTGAGATCGATCTTCAACGGATTCTTAAACCGTCCAAATCGTCTGCTTCTGGAGGAATCGATTTTAGTTTCAAATTGGTATTAGATATAAATAATAAATAATTCCTTCTCTGTTGTGGTAAACTTAGAATACAACTAAAATTAAACGTAGAAATGTCCATATACATATATCTATGTCTGTATTGTATTATGTATATCAGTCATCTAGTACCCATAACACAAGCTCTGCTTAACTTGGGGCTAGATGATGCTGTGTGGATTGTCCAACATTATTTACCTATTAGTTTATTTATTTATAGCCAGAGGCGCCGTGTTGCCGTGCTATATGAAAAAATCTCCCAGCTTAAGTTCCGGTTTCTAAGTCGCAAGAGTATCATTGTATGTAGGCACATAATGTACCTATGTATATCATTGAAAATTGTTGGAACCGTACATATGTTTACTAATTTGCCAACTGTAAACATCTCACTCATTCAACATCTATAGAGCCGATGAGAAAATGTAGCGCCAATGTCGAAACGATTCATTCAATGAGACTTGAACTTTGGATTCTCGAATGCATGTGTAGACCCAAATAAGGCTTTGTGTCTACTCAGTATAAGTATATTTTACGACGGCGTCGATTATTACTCACATTTAACGATGTTGCCATGTTGCAAATAACATTCTTAGAAATGGTGCCTATTTGCAAAAGTTAGTACCTACCTACTAAAAACTCTGCACAATTATACTTTATAGGACCTACTTACCCTCGATAGGTATTCGAATATTTTGCAAGGCCTTGCTTTCTACTTTGTCAATACCTACTTTTTCAGCCTTGATCTCTAAAACGAGTTGCAGTATTGCTGCCAAGTTTCATACTGCAGATATAGGTAACAAGTCTTAATTGTGTCTGGTAGTATAGCAGTATTAATGTGATTATAATGTAGGCAATTATAATGTGTGTAACGTTAGTAACATAAACTGTCACGGTAGAGCAGCTCTACATTTATTTGCTGAAACAATCCGAACGCAATTTTTCACGAGTGAGGAAACATGAGATTGTTACACATTGTTTGCCGATGTGAGTCACAAAAAAACAAAGAGAGATGGTGGGATCGTGACTAAGCCTTTAAAAATTCAAGCCAATTAGCTAATTCTCGCTGAATCCCGACTCTAGCTATATTTGGTTTATTTTTAAAAGAAACTCGCGCCTCTGTCGAATTCAGCAACAAAAGAAATCTCGTGCTGTTGGTTCAACGTTACGTAAGCGTGGTTATTTACGGATCGGCACCTGCATTACCGACTTAGTTTCTCGGAATCACGACAACAGCACTAGCGCAAAGTGGATTACTTAAAGCAATTTAAACGACTCTCCACCGACGAACTTTGCAAGTCAATAATAATTCTGCGGAAGTTTTCTGCGGTTATTTTGAGCCTTATCTTATTGAGAGTTGCGTTTACGTTCTAATTTAGTTTTTGGCGTCCAGCGTCGTCTGATCGCAGCGTGGCGTAGGCGCGTTTAACAAGGCCGCGGGGTAAAAAACCTCGCATGAATGGCGCGCCAAATCGCCAACGAGATCCGCGGAAGCTTACTTCACGTTCTACTCCGGCGCATCCAACATGGCCGCCGTGTCGCTGCCGCTTTGATAAACCGGCTCCAAACCGACTCTAATTAATTGAAATTCGTAAATTATCCTAGAATGTTAGTTCACGCGCGTCGTGCGCATTGGAGACATCAGCAAATTTAACTATGCAATTACAAATAGGCTAGACGCCAGACGCTAAACTATTCATTGTAATTTAACGGTTTCTATTGCTAATCGATGCGAAAAGTAGCTTTATATAAAACGACCTTGAAAAACCGCATCTAGAGACATTCAAACTGATGAAATAGACATTAAGTCCATACAGAATAGTGGGGACTGGCGAGGCGGGCGGGGTGGTAGGGCGGGTGGCGCCGGGCGGTCGATAGGGCGCCGCCCGTAACCCACTTCCGGCGCCCCTGACCTTGCCTCCGCCATTCACGCCACGTCTTGCCACCCTGCGGGGATGGCGACACTCCTACCCCTGCCTACAGAATAAATACAGCTACTTTCAGAAGATTCACTGGCAAGACTGCCTGAAACTAGGCACCCCCGGGCTTACAAACGGAACGGGTGGCATTATCCCCCAAAACTCTGGCTTGAGATTTAAGAGTGTAAACTTGTCTTTTAGTCTTAATACAACGCGATAAAGCTCATAATTACTTGACAACCAGACCCAGTGGAACAGGCGTTGAGAAATCCAACTTACAAATGGCTATATTATTTTGATTCCACGTTTGATTTGTTAGGTGGGATCTGTTTTGTTAAAGTTTTGTTTGCTCAAAATTTTCCTACAGACGCCTGCGGTAGGTTTCTGTATTTATTGTAGTTTAGAATGGGCTCTTTGGCGAACTTTGTACCTACTTAAGGAAGGAACTTTAGGAAGGAATGTTGGTACGTATGTACGTACTACATACATGGACTTGGCTTCGTACAGATTTCGATTAGAAAACCGACATACATAAATACTATTATATTCTATTTAAATATACTATTCTATTTAATTATTGAATAATTCGAATGTTTAATTATTGATATAGTGCTTGACTTTAATAAAATTCCTACGCACAAAATAAATAATAATATGATTACTACACTACATACATATGTATGTATGTATATAATTATTTCCGGTATTTATTCACAGAATTTCCAACAGCTAATCTATTAATTTATATCATACACATGCTCATTGTTTTTATGTTTGTTTTCAATTACATTATTCACATTGTAGGTACTTTAAATTACGCAAAATAATGACTGTCTGTTAATATAACGTGTGCAACGAACAAGTGTAATTAAGATAGATATAGTATTTTACTGGTAGAGTTTGTGTCCAGCTTGTTATGATTACAGTCGTTTACGGGCTATAGGTTGTTTTAGTACAGTCTGCTACAGCTGACAGCAGGTCTTTTGAAATATCAAATATCAAAATGCTTTATTTCATTTAGACCTAACAGGACTCTTGGACACGTCACAAAATTCAAATTACATAAGTAAAACTAGGTTGTTTTAGTACAGTCTGCTACAGCTGACAGCAGGTCTTTTGAAATATCAAATATCAAAATGCTTTATTTCATTTAGACCTAACAGGACTCTTGGACACGTCATCAATTTCAAATTACATAAGTAAAACTAGGAAATAAAGTGATAACTTAGATTTTTTCCACTAGGACTCTTGGACACGTCATCAATTTCAAATTACATAAGTAAAACTAGGAAATAAAGTGATAACTTAGATTTTTTCCACTACGACTCTTGGACACGTCATCAATTTCAAATTACATAAGTAAAACTAGGAAATAAAGTGATAACTTAGATTTTTTCCACTAGGACTCTTGGACACGTAATCAATTTCAAATTACATAAGTAAAACTAGGAAATAAAGTGATAACTTAGATTTTTTCCACTAGGACTCTTGGACACGTCATCAATTTCAAATTACATAAATAAAACTAGGAAATAAAGTGATCTTTTTGATATATTGATCACTTCAATCTTTTTAAGGTAAAGTAAAAAAGCGAACATCAAACCTTTACCTAGTTAAGTTGTTACTTTTCGAGTGCCTACAAATTATGGAATGATTATTATTGTGATTACCAATTTCTTTCAAACAGCTTAGGCAAAAAAAGTTTTATCCTTACGCGAGCAATTGTCGCTTTCATCAACATTTTACTCGTATTTAAGTACTTTATTTAGTACGTATTTATTGTTATTGGGTTCACAAAATACAACATCCATAATAAATAAATCCATAATCCAATTTGTCATAAAATTGACAAATACAAATATTTTTTATTTCGTTCACAAAGTATTGTACATGATTATCTTACATAATATAATATTTTGAAGCCTCCTTTTAGGTATATAATAATTGTGCTAGGAGGTTTCGCTCTTTTTTAGTAATATAAGCCAGAATTTAACATAAACTTTTTACGATAGTGAGTTGTAGCTGTAGGTAATAAGTTGATAATGTATTTCATCGTCAACTGTACCATGTTATTGTTTGTATTGACTATAGCCATATTAATTACAAGTCATGTACAGTCATGTACTAAAGAAAACGTTGGAGGCACCTGTTTTCATCACCTGTCGTCAAAAGGACTGACTACACCATGAAATTATGATTGGTTTCGTGCGTAGTAATAGTGAACTGATGCCACCTACATCATCTTTCGTAGATGTTTACAGGCCAATGAATGTAACTGTGTATTTTTAAAAATAAATGTATTTGTTTGTGTCAGTGACCAGGGAGGATGCGACATAGAAATTAGAAGGCGCACCCAAATGGTCAAAGCTGTAAGAGCAAGCTGACAAGAATCTGGCATGAAAGAAAAGTCTCCAACCTGATTAGTGCGGACGTTGGCATTCTCTACCTTTTTGTATGCCTGACAACGGATGGACATGGACGATCCGGGCAGCAGATTGGAAAAAGATACATGCCTTCGAAATTTGGTACTGGAGGAGAATGCTGCGGATACCCTGGGTAGGCAAAATAACCAACGTATGAATTCTCAAGCAGCTCAACTTAAAACGAGGCTCTCTATTCTCAACTACTTTGGTCACAGCTATACGAACCCCGGACAACCTGGAGAAATAAGTTGTGGTGGGCAAAGTGGATGGGAAAAGACCACGAGTACGATCACCTACGCGCTGGTCTGACATAGCAATAGTCATGGGGCTCCCAGTGACTACTGCTCTCAGACAAGCCGAAGAAGCAGCTGGTCAACTCCTCGACGAAGAGTTTCCAAAACGGGCACGACCTTCATTAAATATATATATATATAAAAATACGATGATGAAGAAGAAGATTTTTATGTTATTATAATGTAACAGTGACAATTGAATAAGAATCGAAACTAGTTAAAAATTTGGGTATTCTCTTATATCACATCCATAGACTTAGGATTTTTTTCTACGAAATTCTACATCCATACAATTTAAAATTCTATTATTTTACGGCAAATAGGAACTTTTAGGTACGCACATACGAATTTTATAACTTAAAAAGGTTCTGCCCCGCGGCTTTGCACGCCTTTTTCCGGGATAAAAAGTAGATGTGATCATAGAATTAACGATTTCATAGAAAAAAATCCTAAGTCTATGGATGTGATATAAGAGAATACCCAATTTTTTTCTGGTTTAGTGGAAGGCGGCTGTAATTAAACCGAAGTTAAGCCAAATAAAAGTCAAGCGGAAAATTAGTACTTTCCGAGAGGAATTTTACTAACTTTTTAATGAATGAAGTTGGCCAGGATGGTCTTCATACAAATTATTATGGCTATTTTGGAAGTCTCCCTCGCTAATTATTAATTTGATATTAGTCTCATTGTGACGTATAATTTTACAAATCCCATACTACTAATATTATAAATGTCAAAGTTTGTAGGTATGGATATTTTCTCCGGAAAAAGGATAGACGTATGGATATTTTCCTTTAGTCCACGTTCGTAGCTGATCTTTGATAACCAGCTTCTCTCACTCTCATAATCCAATGGGGTAGAATGACACGACCGGGGAGACGTCAGGTGCAGGTCCAACGGTTTAACGTGCTTTCCGAGGCACGGCACGGGCACACTTTCTAGCTAGAAAACCCCAATACCAATTTTTAGTCCGACACGAGATTTGAACTCAGGACGTGATTATCAGCGGTTGAACAAGCTGACCGCTAGACCAACGAGGCAGTTAAAAAGCTCAAAATAATAAAATAACTAATACTTGCATTAATCATGTAAGAACCATCGATATTATTAATATTATTATACAAAACACCTGATAAATTATCTCAGCACGACATTACGTAAGAACAACAGCTGAGCAGCAGCTGAGTTTGATATTACAGAACAAAAACAAAACAAAGTATTTATTTTCGAAATAGTGACATCAAGAAAAAGAAACTTAAATTGAACTTCTTATGTATCTATATAAAATTAACAGAGTACTGGATAGAGAGGATGATATATCAGTGATATAACATGAAATATAATATGATATACGAGCAATAATTGGTCGTTGACTATTGACAAGAATAATAAAATGACGTCATGAATGAATTTTCACAAATTCTATAGCTAGGAACATTACTTTGGGAATGCCTTTGATGTTGGCTCTGAAACTGTTTAACCTCTCATATTCAACGATTTATTCATATACTCAAAAATTCGCTCGAATTTCCTGGACAAAAACAATAGACTAGCCAGTTTCATTTGTTTGACGCTACCTCTTGCGTCGCAGGCGGACTTTCGCCCGTTGTGTCACTGAGGTCGTCAAAATACATTAATACACAAGCAAAACAGAGTTATACCTACCTAATGTATTTCTAACCGTACTAAATGTATGAAACTGATAACTTAGTACGCGTTTTTGTCGCGTGACAACAACACAATAGTGTGGTTCTACCTTTAGCTTCTTGGAAAACAACTTCTCCAAATTGGATCACCTTTAAAAATCCAGCCAATACATTAACCCGCAACTGGCAAGACAAATTGAATCCAGCAACTCATTGTTGGCAACATCGCCGATTTATACGTCCTCCATTGCTCGCTGAATGAACGTCTGGTCACGCGACGTTACGTAATGTTGCCAACACAACACTTTACTTGTTTGCGGTAAAAAGTTTGACGTGATAATTGCATTGCAGTGTTGCTAATTATAATATAAAATTGTTATTTGATTGCTATCGAGGAACAGGCGTGCGGCCTGTTAAGGACACTTGCAATATATGGGTACTTAACGCATTCATTATTTAGCCTCTGCGGTGCGACACGACGAGATGGCGACAAATATGTGGAGTCATGGGCACAGAAAGTGTTAAACTGCTTATAAACTAACTGGCTTTTAGTATATATATGTTTATTATGTAGAGCTCTAGCTTGAACACTGAATGCGAAAGAAAATTCATAATACATGATAGTAAAGTTAAGGTTTTAGTTAATAAACGACGGAACTACAGGAAGGGTAAATTCTGGTTTTCTCAACACAAACTTGGTTCGTTGTGAACCAGCTTACATTCATATAGAAGGGTAAATTTACTTGGTTAAATTTACAATTCAACTCCTGAAATCAATAGATGTTTAAGATTGTAATAAGAAGCTCTCTGACTTTTCGTGAGACACAGAGACTAGGTAACGTCTCACGTCAGACGTTGGCAATACTTTTCGTGAGACGTTGGGAATAACCCGAAAATTCTAAAGCAGGTTTGGTTAGGAACGTTGTAGCTTGGAGTAAGTTACCTAACATAAAACAATAGAAGATATCTAACATAAGAAACAGTTGCTATGACATTCTAGTAAGATAGATCAAAAATTAGCATAATCATTCTTATATTTGTTCCGTACATACTGTGTTTGAGTAACCGTTCATACTTTATACTTGTATGCTCGTAGTAACTCTACCTCTATTTGTTTTACAACTAGCAACCCGCCCCGGCTACGCACGGGAATATTATTATGATGAAATGGGTATAGTAAGCTATCCTTAAATATAACAAACAATTCAATTACATATCTATCTTTTAAAGGGATTAGGCAGCGTTTACAATAGAAGTTCCCAGGCGGCCTAACTTTTTCCGACACTTCGAACAATTATCGTTATATTTAAACCAATTTACATAAAACCTGTACAAATTATATACCTAAACCTTCTTCATAATTCATATCGATTGGTGATTCCCGTTTGAAAACCGTTCATTAGTACTGAGTTTATCGCGAACAGACAGACGCGGCGGAGTACTTTGTTTTATAATATGTAGTGATGATGGCAGGGTATTTACTAATCCATGATAGAGATAAATATAGTCTTATCTATTGTACCTAACCTAACTAAACTGTTCTATAATGTACCCCCCTCATGCCTTACCTGAGCAGCAAGGGCCAGCGCAGTACTGGGCAAATGCCTAGTATTCAAAATGCTGAGTTAGGGACCCATGTAACCCTGTGACTATAGTTTTTATTATAAACGCTTATTGTATATTTTTTTTAATTAAAGATGTCTTGTCGTTGTCGTTATCCAATACTAATGACATATAGCCCACATAGGAGTATGGAAAGGACCTTGAAAAAAAAAATATTAGAATAGGTATAATTTTTTATTTTACAAGCTAAATTTTACCTATTATTCGTATAAAGTATTGGTATAAGTTCTAATTAATTTAAGGTATAAGTCAAAAAAGGGTAAAATAAATTTCTTCTTTTTATTTCATTGTTCTTGAACGAAAACTCTATACCCATTATTTTATTTTCCTGACTTCATTGATGAATATCTATAATCCTATATCTCGTATTTTATTGCATCGCAAACCATTCAAAGCTCTCGGACTTTAGTGCGAATGATCTGAGCGTATAATTGTCTGTTTATTACATCTTTTACGGCAATACTTACAGTATTATTCACTCAGCTTTTAGAGTGTAACAGCAGTTTTATTGAGATGATCACGCAATAGGACTGACGAGGCAAACAACCCGCCTACGCGGCCGCCGCAAAATCTTATATTTACATACATGTCAGGGCCTGGCCGTAGAAATAACAAATATTAACATTCCTACGCTTTATGAAGATTTCAAAATAACTGTTTAAAAATATCTTGCTTGAGCCAGCGGTTGAAATATCTCATGAATAGGTTATAGATCGTCAATGAGTGCTACATTCGTGGTTTGGATCAGACGAAATGAATCGCTATTGCTGCTTATTTACGAAATATATTTTTAGAGAATCTAATTTTCTAAGACACCCCACACACAGATTAGGTAATGTTACGCAGAATAAAAATTACAGTGCGCATGCCAGTGGAGAGACTGAACAAAAATTTTTGATAGAGCCCGGAAAACATTTTTACTTTCGTTTACCTATCTCACATTCTCAGTAGGTAGAGTCATTTAAAGCTATAGTGGTTGAAAAAATAACAAGTACTTTATATTTATTCTATACGTATGTAAGTACATATATAAATTTATAAATAATGCTGGATAATCCACACACCACCATCTAGCCCCAAGCTATATTTTATTGACTAACAAACTGGGTAAAAAATTCATAAACGAACAACTAAAAATACTTTTCTTAACTCTTCTCATTTGTAAATAGTGAGGACTAATTGTTATACGCTCCTACCGAGACAAGTACATATGTATCTTCAAATTTTTTGTAAGAATCATCAGCTCCTCACGACACAGGCTCGGCCTAATATGTGATCCATAGGTAAAATCGTAGTCTTTAGTTTTATATGCGTAACATAATGTATCTTAAAAAAAGTCATATATGTAATTTTAACTCTACATATCTATTAAGTGCCTTATTTGCTGCAACATGTTCATCTTGTAAATAAATATATTTTATGTTTTTGTTCTCTAAAAATATTACGCTACTGGTAAAATAAAATACTACAAATCTGTCTGTGTGCAATATAAAGTAGGTATGTATGTATTATTACCGTACACATAGTCATTGTACTTTATTCTAAGTAGGCTGCTGGTTAATAGCGGCCATTACAGCGATAAAACAACAATGATACTCATTTATCTCAATTTATCATCATTCACTGTACACTGTAATTCCATTATCAAGAGAATACAAAAGCTGAACCTGTTGCTATTACTCAGGTATTTATCTAAGAGTAAATATGAATGGTTGAAATGTCGACAAGACAGGTTACAGTCTTACATTACCCTTTTTATGGGTGTAATGTTGTGAGTAACGTATAACGTAATGTCGGGTCTACCCTTCTGTTATACCGACTGGCCTCGGGGCCGAGGCGAATGGCCTACATAAAGAAAGGCCATGGAAAGAGGCCTATGTATGCCCACCAATGCGTATTAACAGGTTAAATGATAATGTTAGAGGGACTTTGGGTAATGATCTCATGTAGGTATTCTTACGTAGCTTTGCTTATAAAAAAATATTTAATAAGAAAATTACAATTAAAGAATATTAGGATTTAAAATTGAAACAGTTGAGGTAACGGCAAACAATCTAGAGGTAGCTTAACTGATCCTTACCAATACCAATGAGAAGCTTTGCCATCTTTGGAGGATAATGTAGATGATGGTGGATGGTGGGAAATATTTTTATAAATTTTTCGCATTCCAAAAGTTCTAAAAACAAACATGTACAGCCTTTTCCGTTTAAAATATCTATCAGCCAAATTTTTATGACTTATCCTATATCTATTTTCACGATTTTTTGTCATAAATAGAGAAGAAAGTTTCCTAATTTGTAATTCAAAGATACAATTGGACGTTTATCGCTTGATTATTGAATTTACATTAATTATCGAGTTCAACGACCACTGACCATTTTATTGCGCCTCTTCGCTGTTCAGTCGAGTTCAGATAATTTAGTTTACACGTGTACAATAATTCAGATAGGCAATATCATTATTTCTTCGATAATTACCTACTGATTATTGCAACTGTTGCAAATTTCACTGCAAAGGCCGTGTTAATAGCGTTATCTACCTTCGTGTAGTAAGAAATTATAATGACTGACTCGAAGGCTATCGAATTAGTTGACAGCGTCGATTTTTTTATATAATACCTACTAATGGCGAATTTTCTTAGTCAAAATAATGTGTCTGGTTCCTATCTCCCCGAAACAGTTATGTATTCATATTCCAAAAATTAAACTCTACCAGTGGGATATGATAATCTCATCTGATGTTCTTTGATTGCTAGGTGCCATAACTTGATTGTTTTGAAAATACTATAAACAGAACTCAACTCCCTTAATTTAATTCTGTTTTTGAGTTTTGCTGGACAAATATTAAACCCACGGGAAAAAAATTATGGGACCACCTCGAGATCATTCTCTATACAATACAGAAGAAAGAGAAAGAATCAAAATCGGTCCATAAAGTGTCGAGTAAATAACCAAACATGCATAAAAAAGTGAAAAAAAAAAAATACATAGAAACAACCGAACATTGAACCTCCTTTTTTTGAAGACGTTTAAAATTAGATTTAGATCGTATGTAGAAGCTGCCGCATAATAAAGACTCGGTAAATTATACATAACACCGAGCTCGTAAATGGTCACGTGTGTTACTGCTACTATGTGTAATTGGACAGAGGCCCACGCATGTTCACAATCACAATGCTCACATACAAACATTGCCTACGGTTAGGTACTTTTACGTTTTTTAAAACGATAAAACGACTTCAAATTCCCTTACTTTTACACTTATTTTAAAATTTGCGGGATAAATACTAATCCCTAGGGAATACAACTCGGGATCATTTTCTATACAATAGTGAAATAATTTTCCAAATTGGTCCATTGGCGGAGATATCGCGTAACATACATACAGAAAAAAACATACAGACGAATTGAGAACCTCTTCCTTTTGAAGTTGGTTAAAAAGAGTCACCTTTGTTTATTCGCATAAAGATACATAGATAGCATCCATTAACGCGTAAATGTTTCCAATCTAGAACAGTTTTTCCTTATTTACTTACGAATTTATTTATTACTAGCTCCTGTTATATAAACATTTATTCAATGGCAAAGCGAAACATGCCTTTTTTATTTTCATTAGTAGGTAATCCGTGTAACCAACCTTACAACTTTCAAAATTAACAATTCCAATGGAAAACCCGAGTCGTTTTTGGATTCAAGTCGCACAGGTTTTATATTTCATCATTTAGTAAACTGCCTAATATATATTCCAAACGAAATGTGAATATTTGCAGATATACGGTTTAGATCTCAACGTCCGCCCACCTACCTAGATATTTTATACGAAATTAGATATAACCGGTAGCTCCTATAAACGGGGTCAGATCTAAATATTCCGTCTACCTTTCTGTTTATGTTCGAACTTTTTTAATTTCCGGACCGAGCGACGCCTTTTTACTTTGAAATTTGGACAACTATTTTTGTACGAATATTTTAAATAAATAATGTTGGACAATCTACACAGCATCATCTAGCCCCAAGTTAAGTAGAGTTTATGATATGGGTACTAGAATCTAGTTTTATACAGGATGGAAAGTTTAAAATAACTGAAAGCGATGGGACCCCGAGCTAACTATCTCTCGTGGTCCCATTAATGGGACAAATAGTTACTAGATGAATGATATAATTAAAAAAATATTGTATATACTACATATTTTTTATTATACATAGAATATACCCAGCACTCCTGAGACAACTATTTGCAGATCGTACAAAACTTTTTCCCAAGGCGGGAACCAAACCCACAACCTCCTATGTCACTGTCGGACCTTCGCCCACAACGCCACATTCGTCGTCTACTTCGAAGAGTTTTAGGTTCTACCTGAATATAAATAAATAAGGCCCCTATCTCTTAAAGTTGTTCTATATCATATCAATAAAGAGATGATAATATACTGCAAGCCAATAGGGCCTTTCCCATTAATGGGACCACGAGAGATAGCTCGTGGACCCATCGTTTTCAATCGTTTTAAACTTTCCATCCTATATAAAATTTCGCAGGTAAATCAGTGTAGACTTACGAATAACCCAAGGTGTCCCTGGGTGTGGTGTGTATTGTGTTAATAAAGTTACCCAAATTTTTACACAAATCATTAGAAAAATCCGAGATACCAAACAACCGAGTGTTATTGATTGGGTCTTCCTAGCTGAAACATTTCATTGATCCCTTTCAAGGTATATTAAAATGTGACGATTGAAGCGTGTAATCTTGCTCGCTTCACAGACTGCTGCTCAGACCAGACGCTTTGGGCTTTCATCGATACTCGGCTAAATTAGCTCATGCTTAAATTAGCCATTTTACGTAAGCCAATTTTCTCTTAGATAATTGAAAGAGTACTAAATCGTGATACGCCTACAGTCTTGTATAACTTGTGAAGTGAGAATAGAATTCGTAAAAAGTAAACTCATTCAAGCATGCTCGCGCTGAATTTATAAGAATGAACTGTTATAGTTATCAGATTTATGTAAGTTATCATGAATGATAGACGTTCGTGTACGTAATTGGCAAAGCGACTATGAATGATACAAGACTTCGTCACGCTTCGGCAAACAAGTGCTATCTTATCTGGCAATGATATGCAATCGAATTTGACTGCTGAAATATTACAAACAGTCACGTGGAAGTTTTCCAAAATGGATGGGATGGAGTTGTGAAGGCAAATGATGTCAGTTTGTCAGATCATCATAAACTTTATGTGATAAATGTTTCTTTCAATCAACTTTCAACACCATCTTCATATATTTCGTGTCTGTGCGTCTTCTAATCCCTACAAGCACGGTTGCCGACTACGTCGTATCACGTTATACATATTATACGACGTAGTCAGCTGCTCGAACCAATCTCTATACTCTATAGCTAAAAAAACACCAGCAATCGATCAATGTCCACGTGATGCTTTTGACCATTTTACACGAGTTTTCATTGTGACTTAAATTGGCGCTTCAAACCACTACGTCACGTCACGTTGTATTGTGCCGGTCTTTATTCGGGCGGCGTCTTGATTTTCGTTTCCCACGCCTTCTGCATTTTTTTCTGGAATGCCCCGCTTGGGATCGTCCAGCCCACTGGAGCGTTGGAAATCGTGCAACGGTTCCATCAACGTTTTTCAAAATAAACTGAATTTTAAATATGATAAATAAAGGAATTTCTAAGGGCGATGACGCATTCCGGCGTTCTTTTTACAACCGTTCTTACGTTCGCGTATTCACTAGTCAAATATTCAACTAAGTGCGCTGGTCCAAGAATAAACGTGTGATCAATCAATCGTCCGGACAACAGACAATGAGCCCAGCTCGCCAAGTGCTTTCCCTGGCTCGTCCGGCACTCCCGTCCCGACCCAGCTCCGCGCCTTTACATTCCAAACATGATAAATAAACAATGGCGGCGATCCCGTTCCACACCGTTCTGATTCCGATCCACTTGGGATTCTATTTACAATAAACCCGATACATCATACATATTGATTCGGATTCACAGTTCGACATGTTTATAACGTGTGGGAAAGTACTAACGGACGCGCAAATCTGAAAGTTATCGCTAATTGGAGAGAGTCTATTACAAACAAAAACAAAAGAAGGTGTCCTATTTGCTATTTTGCAAACATGTCGCGACCTCGTGAGATCGGTTATCGCTGTACGATTTAGACGGAGAGTTCCATAATTTGGATTCGGTCGGTGGTCGTATACGCGTAGGCAAGCGTCGACACGAGAATACTAAGTATGTTTCAGAGTAGCCGCGTGACTAACTTGCCAGAGGAATTACTATACCGCCGATTGTATGCTAAGTAGCACAGCCTTACGAACGGCTCTACCATTGATATACGCCAATACTCGAATAGAAAACCGATGTTATCGTCCCTATAATTCTTGTAGCGAACAATAGAAATCGGGAACGAGTTACTTCTCCGCGTTGATTCTCCCTCGCTTATGAAAAGTAGCTCTCTAGGACTCTCTAAGTTCAGAGAATAAACGTGATGTTTACATTATTTCTAGGATATTTTGTATTCATAGCATATCTCTTCCAGATCGCCTACACTACACCGCTCGCATTGACATTGAGGAACTTTGCATATAAGCACGGTCTGCAAATCGAATGCACGATTATTTCTGAATCGTGTTTATTTTGAATGTGATCAAAGTGTATCGAGAGTTATTCGATAGCAGCCTTTGGTAGACCTTCAAGGTGTTGTAGGCGGGTTTTCGAGCCTTAAAATAGTTTGCATAGTGGGAGACGGGGTCACCTGACCAAACAAGTACAGGCAGATCTAGGACTTTGTCGTCAACGGATAAAGACGGTTGAAATTAAACCAAAAACATAAGAAAATTCAAAAAATCTAAAATCCTCTTCCATTGTATCAGCTGTAGCTTTCTTTCTACACAACAAAGTTTTATATAATCGAAGCTATGTAGTCATAATAGACTTTTTATCTTCAGTGAGTGGGTATAAGTACTATTCCGTATAATGCGATTTCGCAACAAAAACAAACAAAGTGATGTAAAGGGGCGAGTTCACTTTGATAATTTTTAAAAACACTTTTATCCGAATCAAATTTGCTTCGTAGCAAAAACAATGTTATCTCTGAGTTCAAGGAGAGACACGTGTATCAGTGAAGGCTGTTTTTGGCCAATTTATATTACCTAGGCTTCTCTATCATCGGTGTTATTTTAGTCTACCGTTGCTAACAGATTTTATATAAACTGTCTAAAAGACTATAGAGTTTATATGGTAGACTATTCATTTTACCAGAAAATGCGCACAGAAATCAGAGTTGTGGTGCCTATAGTGATATAAGTACGTTTGATATAGGATATAATATGATTGTAAGCTACGAACATATTGCTTGTTTGCAGGTTAAACCAACTTTGCGATTTTCGTATTTTTGAGCTCTTAGCAGATCCTTAGATTCGATTGGATAAATTATAAGAATGTAAAAGTTTTCCATGACGCCTAACATATTGGATTACTATTTGGTTGCGGATCACTTTAGGAAATTGACTCTTACTTGTCTTACAGACATATTTTTCTATGTTTTCATCAGTAAAACGAATAGTATATGTATAGAATCTTGTATGTTTTAGTTAGTCCCTTCCCAAGTAGGGAACTGTGCGTGGTGTGGGCTAAAGGAAGAAGTGTATTTCAGCTAAGGCCGGATACAAGGGAAATTATAGTACCGCTGGTTCTACCTTCGCCGCTACTATTAAATGCAATGATTCCATTCAGGATTACGTTGCGTCATTTTTATATTCAAGGGAAATAAAATAGCCTTCAATTATTATTCGACTTATTTTGACGAAAGGACGTATTCAGCAAAAGATTTAAATTCGCTATTTTGTGTCGTTGCTCAGATTGACAAATACGATTATATAACACGACTAGCTGCTGCCCGCGCTTTCACTCGCGTTTTATCGGGATAAAAAATAGCCTATATGTTATTCCAGGTCCCAAACTATACCCATACTAAATTTGCAATACTGAATCTGCATACTAAATTTCAGCCTAATAGATTCAGTAGTCTTTGCGTGAATGAGTAACAAATATCCATCCTTATAAAACTTTTGACTTTTATAATATTAGTAGGATAGGATAGAGCTATGAGCTATAGTATTCTAATAATAGATAGTTGTTGAATTTCTCATACGATATTTTACGATAAGTTGTCATTTGTTCATTTCGTCTTTATTAGTGGCTAAACGTTTGTTTAAAATGTACATAAACTTTAAGTAATACTTAATTCGTCGGAAATACAGATATCTAAATTCTGTTGTTATTAGCTTAGTTTGAGTAGCTTTAGGTACTTATTCCAATTAAGCGTCTCAATTTGATAAGTGAAACGGTTGCTGTGCGACCCGTTGTAGATATCGTGTACTTGTTGTGACCCTTTAATTGTTTGTATTTTGGTAAACCAGCTGAACAGAACTTTAAAAACTCTTACTTGCCACCAATCTCAATTTGATAGATGTTTATCCAACTAAGCCAAATACTTTTAATATATATATATATATTTTTTAATCTAGACCTTGCTAACGGCGCCTATACATTTAAAAAAGCATTATACAATATTATATATATATATATAATAGTTTTTAAATCTATTCAATAAATACATGTTATCGTACATACCTTAAAGTTGCGCAGTAGGTACAAGTGTCAAAACCACATAACAGAGAAATGCAATCATGTAACGGACTCCAACTGACTACTTTTACGGTAATATTCTGTAATTAAATTTAATGTTTAAATTATCGATATGCAAATCAGGTAGAGAACGTCTACGCGAGCCAGTTTTATCACCAACTGCTATAAATCTAAATCAACCGCACTAAATCCCAATATACTGGATAGAGAATAAACGAAGATCACTAATTGCGTTTAATTCCGGAGCTAAAAACAATTGATATCTGGTCCTGCGATTAGGCGGAGAGCACACGGCACTTGCTACCGCCCCAAGTTCTGGCAATAAACTGACAACATATTATGATAGTTGCCTCACGTGCACTTTGGCCTTTCCATATGTCAACTGTAAGCGCTACTGATCATTCAGCAATGTGTTACACCAGAGGAAGTAGCAACAGCTACATGTTTTCACTCGCGGCCAAACAAACATTTCGGAGAGCGCATATGGCGGGTGACGTCATAGCTGACAATGGATCGACACGCGTCCACGGTGCGTGACCGATTGTTGAAATTATGGCGCACGCGCTTCGTAGAACGTCTGTCAATGGGCTTAGGAAGATGCCGTGTTTTCATAACGTTTCAATGAAAACTACAATACGGCGGAAAGTAAGATAATCTGCGGTTGACATTGCATA
The DNA here is from genome assembly GCA_947859395.1 of Eupithecia insigniata. NCBI lineage: Eukaryota > Metazoa > Arthropoda > Insecta > Lepidoptera > Geometridae > Eupithecia > Eupithecia insigniata. Next base: position 5,817,302 of record OX402002.1, read on the forward strand.
CCGACTGTTGTTTTCCTTGTTCATTCCGGCTGCTTCATTTATTTGTAAAGTTATTTGTTTTCATTTTAGTATTAACTTGCATTCGTAAAGTAAATCATAAGTACCTATAACTCGTATACCGCCCAAATATTAGGTACCTTTGAGGTCATAAGTACAAAGATAGATTATACAAAACAATTATGAACATTCATCCTAAAGTATCTATACTAAACCACAGGAATCAAATAAACTGCTTATTTGTCGAAATCATAAAATCCTATAATTGACTACAATTCAGTCCGTTTGCGGTACTGGTATAAATATGCCTTTTTTCAATGAGCCAATTTTTCAGGTGTTTTGCGTAATCTTTTTTTTACCCTGCGCATGAACGATTTTTATAAAAACTGTTCAAATCAATGACCGAACTGCCAACCTAGCATAGCTTATCGTTAGTTTCAAATGTTTCTATTTTATGCTCGGTAAAATGGCCGACACACATTCGAATTTTATTCTTAATATGGAACATGTCAGCAACATTGATGCTATAAATACTGGTCAGGGGTAATATCGATCTCATCCAAAGATAAAACCGTAGCCGTTGAAAAAATTCGCCAGCCATTTTGGATTTTGTGAGACTTAGCCACACGAGAGCACAAGTTCACACCCACTTTACTGCTCATACATCAATGACATAAACAGGCTTTCGAACAACCTTCTAGCAGCCTGTGTTTTACAAAGCAAGCATACCAATAGCTTCCTTCCTTTTACAGCAGTGCCTGAACGTCCTTGTCTGCGGGCACTCAGGCAGCTAGCTGATGGTAATGGTAAGCCACGGTAAAATTAATAGGCAACATTGAACTTGAACGTGTTCGGTGCGTGAGAATGACGTCATTGTAGCGTAGACGAGCGGGGCGCGCGGGGCGTGGCAAGGCCGTTGCCTATCGCCCAGCCTAGCCTTGTGGTTGCCACGTTGCTGAACCAACTTATTTAGTCTTCCCACAATATTTATCTAGGTTTTTCGGCGAGGCTGATAAACATAGCAAAATAACCATAGGAATATCGAGTAAACATGGCAGAAGTATAGCATAATAATGTATGCTGGAGGAGAGAATTATCGCTAATGGCATAATTACGAGTATAACCGACCACATCAAAGATACAAAGTTAAGCTGATTTACACAATATGTATATTTCATACGGCTCATTAAACAAACACAAAGTCCGGACTCAACCAACCCCTTATTACAACGATGTGTTCAGTACAAACACTCACACTGAACAGGCATAATGCCACAATTGTATGCCAAACCCATCCAAAGATTTTATTCTCTGAGGTCATTGGTGCGTGCGTAACTTATCTACAATATCGTTGTTCATCAGCATTACAAGTTTCAGCCAGGGGTCAATAGCTTCGACTTCGGAAAAATGGAGATTGTTTATTGATTTCATTTCAATTTCTTTCATTTCTAAGGGTACCGACTCTTCTAAGTCGTTGATTTCTGTTCTTAGAAGTCCGGTGTCTAATATTTCATTAGAATTTTATACACTAGAACTTTTACTCGCGACAATTATTTCTGAGAAGGGTATACGATATCAACATTTATTTAGGCTTTTTGTGAAAATCTATCCTCTTAGGAGGTAGTATTGCTTACGCCCTCGGGTCTAAACTTTTAACTGAATTAAGAAACACAGCTTTTTTAACATCAGTATTTGCGGTTTCTTATGTAAAATACTTAATTATATTAATAAATAATCCTGGATAATTTGCACATACTATAATATAAATTGGATACTAGTTTGTGACACAATTCACTTCATCACTAAGTGATATTTATTGTTTTGTTATCAATAAGGATGGGAGTTATTGGATATTTTGGCTACCGGTTAATAGTTGGGTATTTTGTTTCAATTCCGCTAGTACCAACTGGTACCCAATAACGTTACAATACTCTCTATACCGGTCCTGATTTCTACCCAATATATTTCTAACTGATTTGGTTAGAAATACCAAATACTTGTTGCAGCTACATAACTTTACGGGTGAACGGTCCGCTAGTATCTTTGCGTAGATGATAGGTTAGGTAAGTATCGGTATTGAAGCGTTGGGTAGTTATGGCTCACGGTCGGTTAGGCGCGATGCTCGCTTTGCACAGTTATTCCCTAGCGGTATGCGGATTTTACAATAGCGTTAGATATTTTAGGACCATGCTAACAGGTACTGAGTTAGTTATTGAATACCGGACTCATCTCTAGTTATCAAGAACAGATATTTTAGAACTTTGGGTCAATATATAAATCTGCATTTATAGTTTATGCTCTGGTTAACATTTTGATTTTTAGCGTTATTGTTTAGTTTTATAATACATATTCTATGTCTGACATTGATTTATTTTCTCCATGGGATACTTTTCCTATACTAGTTTCTTTCTGACTTCTCTATATTGGCCATTAAAATTATTATTCTGTATCATGGTACATACATATTTTACCTTTCTAAGGTCGTAGTTGAATCAATTACGTGTCGTAACGTATCGTTACAAACTCATTTACATTACATAACATATGAAAAGATATTTATGATTGAACATGTTCTGCACCTGTTAATGGGACAGACAGGATTACTCAACAGTTTTGATATTTCCTTACTATTTAAGATAATTGTAATAATGACACATAAGTACTGTTCTTTGCGACTGTTTATTCATTACCTGACAACAAAAGAGCAGTTGTTAAGGTTTCAGTTTATTCAGTGTGTCAGTATCTATTTATTCATCTTAGTTCATAATTATATGACGGTATACATGATAGATGTATCCTCAAAACTTGAATTCAATGAAAAACATAATGTTTTTATTGATGAGCTTTATTTATATTCAAGGCGATCACGTTGAGGTATTTCGATATAACTCCAATGTGACATCAAGGTTGGATTATTTAAGTAAAACTAGATTTTATACAAAAACTAGCTGACCCGGCAAACGTTGTTTTGCCATCGACCACTGAGGGTTGAAGATTATTACAGTACTAACTAATATTGCTATAAAAAAATAGGGGTTGGTGTTAGAAAGAAAATTTAGTGTGATAATTATGTATTTTTTAATGCCAAACCATAACAAAAAAGCAATAGAATATTGGGGTTGGCCACCCTTTTCACTTAGGGTTATAAAAAATAGTTAACAGCCTATTGTCAGACCTACCGAATATACACAAAAAAAATCATAAAAATCGGTCAAGCCTTTTCGGAGGAGTTTGTTTACAAACACAGTGATACGAGATTTTTATATAATATATAAAGATACTATGACAATATGAAATACATATAAACCACAGTCTGCATTCTGTCGATAATTAACTTACCGACTGGTAGAACTGGACTTGGCTGAGTGGCAAAAAATATTCCAAATACCATATTTTGTATATCCAGAATTTTTAATAGTTTTATGATAATAAACTCTTGAACCATACGAAAATAATGCATGCTTGAAAAGGATTTTGACTACCTCAACGGTAGTATAAACTTCGGCAGTAAAACTTTCCTACACTGTAGGTACAGAACAGACTGTTTAAAAACCTGCAGATAAAGGAACGGCATCTTGCAATACCATTGCATACAGTAAAGTCATGTCTATATGCAGCACAGCACATTCTCTTGAGTTTGCGTATCGCATATCTTGCATAATGCGTGTATTTCGCAAGGCGGCTGCAATAGCCGCGAAAGCAGTTGTGTAACCCAGGCCACTCCATTGATTAGAACGTCTCAATGTAACCGGTTACTTAATCCTACCTGTTCTAGCTTTTGACGAAAATGTTATTAGGATAAAAAACTGTTGGGTTTGTTCACACAATCCCTACGTCCGTCCGAACCGACTATAATATGTTGAGTTTGACAAAGACTATTATATCGTTGTGGATCATATAAAAGTTACAAAATAGGAAATACAAAAACAATCTATCCAATTACAGGGACCAATTTTTGTGGAGGTAAAATTTTAAGTGTTCAGTAATATAAATGAGTCGTGCGATCTCGGGATCGCCGGTCGGGGAATTAAATAAACACAAGTTTTGCTTTGATGATGCTGTGCAATTATCATTATTATCTACCTACATAGTCTAGTTATCTACATAGCAACCAGTAACAATGTTCAATGCATTATTTATAGGTACATTTAGCTATTATAAATGATGTATAATAAACAACCAGCTGGAAGGGTTTTGTTGACAAACAACACCCTTTATATTCATTGTTTACATCAACAATGTGTGTTTGCGCTGCGGGTATTATTTAAATGCAAATTGTGTGGAGATTTACATTGTTGTACTCGTATTTTAGTTACATTGAGCAGGTCAATTTAGATGAGTATAGTAACCTTTCGTAGTTTATGCTCGTGTTGGCTTGCAAATAGATGTTGTATGCAGAAATAGAGAAGCACTAATCTAGAGGCAGGTAGCCTAGTCTAGAGGGTAATCTAGAGTCCAAATTCCATAATAACAGTTTTCCGTGTTATTTTGATACAGAGACGCACAGCAAGACAAAACAGTCTTTTCTTACTACTTTTGAAGATATTTAATATTATTTTGTTACTAACAAAATCATCAGAAACTTCAAACAAAATATCCATACAAGGTCAAACCACCTTAAACTCAACCAGCATATAAACTATTTTACTTGAAACTGTCCTAACAAAGACAAACAAGTTCAAACATGTTTAAAAACCCAAGGACGTCTGATATACATACCAATCCAGGCTCGACTAAATATAAGAATACACTACATAACATCGAATAAAACATCAAGTTACATTGCGTAGATGTTCTGCTCAATAAGTCTCACACAATCCGAGTCGTCCAGAGTCGTCAAACTCGGCGTACGTGGCGAGAAGTGCCTAATGTAATGTAGTAGCTGAGCTGCTTTAAACTTTATCCAGTATTGTGAGTCATACGCAACTCAAGATAATACATGTCATGTATGTAGGTACGATTTCTGTATCCTGCAATATAATATATACTCGTACGTTGAATATATGTTTATTATTCACTGTTCTTGGAACTTATACTCCCTTTTAAGGTCAGCAATGTTATTTCACACCAAACAAAACAATGTTTTCCTTGAGATGAACTCTCAAGAATGAAGTGTGTTGGAGGTTTTATGTTCCGTATACCTATATTTATTTACCGTTATAAAATATAAACCGGATTCTTAAAGATTCTAAAACAAAGGTTTTCCGAACATTATCATCATTAGTCAGTCTCCTTTGTAATGGTATCAAGAGCAAACACGATTCCCTGATATCTATAATATGGCACTTGCGCTGTTGGGTGGGCTATTATTTGCATTTATCTTAGCTGGTAAGAGGATAATCAAGGAAAATGATGCTTGTAAGGACAATACGAAAAAAACTATAAACAAATATTGTTTTTGTAGCATCCATTGAAAGCTTTTTAGCTTTCAATGGATGCTACAAAAACAAAAAGTAAGTAAATAAGTAGTAAGGAAATAAGATTCCATTGAGAGTTCAGAAATAAGATTCCCAGGTAGGTATATCGATCCTACCGTGATATAACTTTCTTTCTCATTTAAAATTAGGGTATATTTAATGTTTCTTGAACTAAGATGGATTTAAATATTGTAAACCATCAAAAAACTATCTGCAAAAACAGCGTGCGATCGCTCCTACAGATCCCTAACCAGTAACGTCAAGTCATATTTCAAGCCATATGTTGTCAGAATATCGGTATATATCGCACGTATATCGTGAGTTCATGTTTACAACCGATTTGATAACAAAGAGTAGTAATGTGAAACGGTGAAGTGAACCTGAACCGGGACATTTATTGTTGACATATCGAAATGAAACACCACGATTGATCGTGAGAGACTCTGGGCGGTTGTTGATAGGCGCCTTGTTCTCGTTGTTTTAGTTTTAAAATATCATGTTTGTTTGTACTTTATTTTGGTGATTTTAGGGGTTCCGTACCCAAAGGGTGAAAACGGTACCCCATTATTAGTAATAGGGCGTAGATAGCGTAGGCTTAGGCCCACGCTATCTGTCCGTCTGTCTGTCATTTCGTCCACGCTTTAACGGGCTGTATCACATGAGCCGTGAAAGGTTGGCAGTCGAAATTTTCAAAAAATGTGTTTTTCTCTGGCGGATCTATCTAAATAATAAAAATAAAAAATAAATATTTGAATTAAAGGGTCAAAAAACGTGTTTTTTTTGTATATTTTTGCTCCACTTTTGTCAAGGCTGTTTCTCTTGAACTGTAAAAGGCCAGTTAGTAATTATTAAAATAAGATATTCGATTTTTCTAATTAAGTATATCTAACTCCTACTGAATGGCCGCCGGTATTGTGCTATGGTAGATCCCGAACTCTCTCATTAGATTTATACTACAATTTGGAAATTCTTGCATTGCTAAGTTACTTCTGTCTGTTACGTTTAACTAACGTACCACTTGAGCGAAGCCACAGGCAGAAGCGACTCGTAAACACCCAATAACTATATAACCGCTATATACTTGTTCATTGAATTGAGCAAACGGGTATAACATCCTATCTATAAATAAGAAGGAATTAATGCTTTTTTTGTTATAGCTAAATAAAACATTCATTTATTTATCTCTGACAATAGGTTCATATTTAACTAAAAGTAACACTAAGTAAGAACTTATGTAGCTAATCTTCTGAGCTTATTAAAATAAAATATCTCACGTTATGTGAGAGAACTGTTGCCTGTGATAGGTTTTAGAAAAAACCTGTCGTTTTGTTGTTTCCTGTATGCTGAGTGTGAACTGCCATACTGTTTACTACAAAGTTGGCGTAACTTTATTTTCTATGGAATTCCTGAACAGCGCTCCAAGCGGGAAGTTTTAAAAATAGGAATTACATCGAAAATAAAGTTACGCAAACTGTAGTGGCAACTGTATGGCAGTTCACACTCAGCATACTGTATACCTAACTGAACATTTGTCAAAATGCTGACAAATATATATAGTGCTGGCATACTAATGAAAAATTTCATTCATGTTCAAATTTCTATGCTGTAGGTGCATATCGGCACAGGTATGTGGTATTATCGCTAATGTTGATAGCAATACGTTGGCGGTAGCTCCGTTTGATAACGCACACATACCCGCTGTTTATGCATAGGCAAAGGTGTGCTCGTTACATATACGTATACGCCCAGAACATATACCTTTTGGTCAAATACAAAGCTTCTATAGTTCCCCCATTTTACTTTCCCATTTTTTGAACATGTATTTTCAAATGTTTCGTACACAGCTCTATATTTATCCATATATTTTTATTTCTAGTGATTAAAGTAAATAAAAATATAATAACTATATTTACATAAAGTTATTGTTCTTTTATGCAATGTGCTATACCGTGCTTAATCAAATCAATAAACAATTTAATATACCAAATAGAAAAGAATCGCATTGCTGCATTCTGTTCCATCGGATTTTTTCAATTTAATTTTGCGGCTTCTTAAATAATGGAACGTTTTTCTGCACATATAGCTCAAATATATTTCGATTCGTTTCTCTTATTTTTCTATATTATGAATATCTAAATTTTATAAAAACTGGTTCACAGTCCACATAATTTTCCCTTGTTATGACTAAGCGTAGTCCTATTTACCTACGGTTTACTAGATAATACATAATGTTGATTTATGTGAACTGTGTAGTGTACCTACATATAAAAATCAACAGTTGCTATTTGACATCACACTTGTCTCTTATATTATTTTTCTATTTGGCCGCTTTGTCTGTATATCCTAATAACTAGGTACAGCCTGCACCTTCGCCCGCGTTTTATCGGGATAAAAATAGCCTATATGCTATTCCAGGTCTCAAACTATATCCATACCAAATTTCAGCCCAATCAGTTCAGTAGTTTTTGCGTGAAAGAGGAACAAACATCCATACATCCATTTTTACAAACTTTGATATCGTACTTCCTACTTATATATAATACTAATATTTTAAATGTCAAAGTTTGTATGGATGGATGTATGGATATTTGTTACTCTTTCACGCAAAACTACTGAACTGATTAGGCTGAAATTTGGTATGGGTATACTTTGGGACCTAGAATAACATATACTTAGGCTATTTTTTATCCAGATAAAACGCGGGCGAAGGTGCGGGCAGCAGCTTGTTTATAATATTAGTAGGATTGATCCATTCGGTTAGATAGAAATTGGAATTGGGATCTCGATTAAAACTGTTTAAAAGAGTAAGCACCCTTTGGCATGGTTATCTGGCATGGTGTTCGTTGACACCCTTATCGATTCTAATAATCCGTAACATCACAGACACAGAGATGTTTAGATTACCTTCGGTAACATTGTTTACTTTGGCGTGGATGTATCATCCCAATAAGGAAGATTCCCAAACTCTCCTCATGCTACAGCCATTGATTAGATTCTTAATAGTAATTAGAACTTTAAACTCTACATATAAAGCGTTACCACTCTAAATATAAAGTTGATAGTCTGGGTCTCTTCAAGACAAGATGAATAGGTGTCTTCTACACCTTCGTGATACACCGTCGGCCTCATCGTCACTTTCCATCAAGTGAGATTGTGTTCAATTCAAATGAAGGTCTATAGACTATAAAAAACAATAAAATGTTATATCGCTGGTGATTTTGTAAACACTTTCTGTGACTAATAATAAGTCAATAGTTGAGATAATTATAATAACTCACTATCTTCTTTGTTGCATCAAATAATTACTTGCCTTATCATCTAAAGGCGAACATGTGTATAGATTGTACAATGCCTATACTATACAAAGGTATGTACATAAGTTATATGAATTTTGTTTTTGTGACATCCTTATCTCGGCAAATAGTGCCTACTTATGCCGGCTACACGCTGTAGTAAACTGTCTCGTATAGTTGTGGAAGTATTGCTCAGGTCAAAGTGTATCTATCGCATTATATGTCAGTACAACTTAGTACTTTTCCAACATGTTCTAATAATAACTCGGCTAACATTTTGGTAAATATCGCCATTTTAGTTTGGAGGCTTTCTAAGAACTGAGCTAACGTTCTGAGGGGCTCTGAAAACTAAACTTACGTTCAGGATACGAAATACAAACGTATCCCGAACGTTGTTACTCTATAACGGAAAGCGGAAACTTTCCAGTTTTCCAATATAAACAAAGTGCACTTTTTGGTAAAGTCCATTTTCGTTCGTTCTTTAGGTATAATAGGTAAGGTATCATTAAGAACTGATCGCCAGATAAGATTGTTCTTCGAAAACTTTGCCCGAGGCTAAACTGGCTGACGTGAATCCATTACATGAAATAGCAGCGAGAATCAGCCTCGTGTCGTGTCCTGCTGTATAGTTCCGAGATCATTGACATGCATCGCGCAATGAATTGTACAAAACGCTCGCAGCCAACGTAGTAACAACACGCACAAGCGCAGACTCGCACGACGAGATGCCATGCCAGATCTCAAGATATGCGCCGCCAACACAGTGCGTGTAGGTGGTTTCACTTCATATCAATATACCCGTAAGTGCTCTAACAGGCTCTCGGTTCGGTAGCGATATGCTAAACAAGCATCTTATCACTTCAACGACGTACGACGTGAAACTACCTGCCTACATGGACGATTACACAAACTCGTTTGGACAGCTCGACGAGATAAAAGCGATGCCAATGGATGTTTGTTCTGACACAAACAGGTAGCGGGCGGGGGCGCAGGCCGGCGGCGGTGGCGGGGCTCCGAGGTGCCGACACGCTCAGAAACAACCTAAATAAAGCGGCCAGCAGGGAGCAGCCGTCTCGGCACACGCACACAGGCGTGGAGCCGCACACGGCCGCGCCGCGCACACCGCTGTCCTGCGCACACATAGTGCCCCAGACGAAAATAAAATTCACTCGTATGCGCCATGCAAATAGGAAGGTAGCTCACGGGTCGAGCACGCAAACCGCCCAATCTACTCAACAGATCCTTACGTTTCGTGGCAGTGTCGCGAGACGATTACGGGCGAAGCATCGCAGGCCGCGGGTCACAGCAGCGCTCGCCGGCCCAAGATCTCATCCGAGAAGAAGGCGCCGCCGCCGTCCCCGACAGGGAACTGGTTCCGTGCTCTCCGGTTCCGCCGGACAAGTACACGGGCGTGACGTTCAATAACTCTCGGCACTCGCGACGATCTCACTGCGGTCACCACTCGGCAGGAAAATCAACGGGCGGATATTAGCATGAATGATAATCACGGTCGATCGCTGTACGTAGCTGAGAGCGGAGGTGCGACGTCGACGCGGGTCGCGGCGCGACTGGTGGCGGCACTACGCGGAGCTCCGTGCGTAGTGAGTGGCCGTGAGGCGCGGGGACGAGGAAACCCGGCGAGTACGGAGCGCCCGGCTGCGGCCCACGCTGGGGGCGGCGGGGACCGCCACCGACCGCCGCCCTCCCCGACCCCCCTCCCGCCCTCCTGGCCCGCGGGGGAAGCGGATTAATCACGTAGTAAGTATGCCCCTCTGAGCCTGCGATGGGCGCCGCCGCCGCCACCGCCGATAGAGCCTGCGCCCGACCGATATCTACATAAATACTACACGCAACATGAGCGCTTGTCGTGCCAGACTGAAACCGGATACTTGAAAATGAATTCTCGATTGTTGAGACTGTTGAGAGGCTGGTGCCAACGAACCGTTCGCCGTACGCCGCCGCCTCGCCACGCACTCACGAAGTCATCATGATGCAACATCCATACGATACCCCTCTCTTGCTTTATTTATTCACTACGAATCGATCTGATTGAGGTGTCTGATTCTCCTCATCCCTGGAGTGTTGTGCGAAAGTTGCCTCTCGCACCTTATTCGATTGGTTACAAGGCCCAGCTTGTTTACTCGTTTATGTTCATTCCAAGTCGACTTCCAAAGACAGTTTAATTGCATCTACTCTCTACAACAGGTATTCTCACTCCCACGGCTTCACTGGTGGAAAAGTTCCCGGACCGGTTATGTGAGTCTATGTCTTGTCTTGCTGACGTCATGTTGCATACCACGTACTCGTAGCTATGGTGATACAAATCTCTCAATTTTATTTATAATAATTCTTTTGCTAGAAAAACATACAACACGAAGTATAATGAAATACCTCAGGGCTTACATATCGCTGTAGTAATTTCTGATGTGAACCTGGTGTAGGCTTTATGACCTAACTGTTCGTTTTATTTGCTCTTATGTATAGTATCGTCATTCAAAGAAAAAATGTAGAGTGAACATTCATGTTGCATATTTTATCTACAACGGTACAAAATGGTTATCCTACGGTTTTCTCAATAACTTTATTCATGTTCCTTTTACCTTCAAGTGCTGGTTGTATTTACCACTTCAGCAACAATAGCACTCAACTCCACAAAGAAGCAATAAAATTTTGCGAAACAAATACATCGTAGCTGCGAAAGCCGGAGGGTTTGTAATCCTGGTCACCATTGTTCCTGGCACTGTTTCTGAGATAAGCCTCGAAAGGTCTTTGATAAATGATCTCATCGTAAGAGTAGAAGGGAAAGGTTCTACTTAATTCTTTTTTTTTTTTGAGAAAATCTCTATTAGTTATTGATGTGTACGTAATGGCAATATACTAATGTAGGTAGGTAGTAACTTGGTAAGACGTGTTGTTGCCTAGTTTACACTGCCTTGGGTTTTATTAAAACTTTCCGATTTGTGCGTTCATAATCATAAAATGTAAATCGCAATAAATTACATCATCATCAATGACCAACACATCAAAGGATGATTATTTTTGGCTGTTTGTATCAATTTTACGACCTCTGTGACGCGGTGGGCTAAGGTCCGCCTGCGACGCAGGAGGTTGCGGGTTCGATTCCCGCCCCAGGACAAATGTTTGTACGATCTGCATACATTTGTTCAGGGTGTTCTGGACGTTTTATATGTATAGTAAAAAAATATCTATCTATGTAGTGTATTATATATTCAGTTATCTAGTACCCATAACACATAACAAGGTCTGCTTAACTTGCGGCTAGATAATGAATTGTCCAGCATTATTTATTTATTTACAATAGTTTTGAAAAGCAAACGTACTTAGATTATTTATGAAAAAAAAAAACTTCAAAACAACAGTAGGTGTGACATAGTAAACGTTTTGAAGTTTGAACACTTTCGTAGGGCCATTGATCGATTCGCCACGGTTGCTCCAACGCAAGAAATAAACTAGTTTGGATTGGACCACAACTCCATTTCGACTCTAACTTATGATTATGCCTAGCTAGGTACCTACGTTAGATGCTGTTAACACGTTGGTAGAGCAAGCAAAAGATAAAGTTAATATCTGACTTTATGTTTATTTAGTAAAAAAATTATGTTCTTTTTTTTTAAATACCGACCTCTACCTATCTTTCCCGAAGTACTACTATTACAAAATATATGATTATTCAATAAATAAAGAAAATTACAATCAAAGAAAAGAAATAAATTAGAACTAGTATTTACAATTGAAACAGTTGGACTAACAGTGAGCAGACTGTTGCAAACAATCTAGAGATAGCTCAACTGATCCATATCAATACCAAACGTCCCCAAGACGCTGGCTGCATTACTTCGCTGTATAACAAACAATAAATACATAAATAATGTTGGCATAATGTTTGCAATAAGCTGTAAGCCAGTGTACGTGGTGGGAGCCACTGCTTTATGCGTCAGCGTGACAATGTGTGCACGAAAATGTCCGCCGTGCGTGGTATAACTGCATGATCACATCGATCACATAGCTTTGAGAGAATAGCTAGGTTATCAAACTCAAAGTGATTTATTTCATTCACGCCTTACGCTTCTTTTGAACAGGTCAGAAAATTCAAATCACTGTTAAAACCAGCAGGCCTATACAGAAACTTCGACACGGAATCTAGCACAGATTTTGGCGGTTTTTTGCTGCGTTCTGCAAGGAATAAAACAACCAGAGAAGTTGTTTTCTACAAATTGTAGACCATTTTCTATGAACCCATGTTGTTACCGAAAGCTCCATTATATCATGCTTTATTGTAATAAACCTTTCGGTAACATGTTGTTATCAATCTCTTTTATTTATTGTTTGCACCAAAAGCACCAAATTGTTTGTTAAAACAGAGTTTCATAGAAAATGTTTTACGATTTACGGCAAACTGCCTTTCCGCTATTATTAGTTATTTTTATTATTATTGGGTTAAAATCAAATCTTCTCGGTTTAAAACCGGTAATATTCAAAGCGCACGGGTTTAAGCCTAGTCATGGTTATGTTATCTATAAACACAGATAACTTTACCGTGGCCAAGTGCACTTCAGAGGGAGAAACTTATTACCTATTGGAACGTTAGGAACCGCTGACCTAGAGAAAATCTAATCGAAAATAAACTCTAGAAAAAAAAATATCATCAGGGACGGGAGCTATTAAAATAACATGGATATGAAGATCGCAGAAGTGACCACCTTTGCAAGATCCCTGTGATAATTCGACTCTACTCAATATTATACTATATATAGCTGGATTACCACTCACTGACTGACTGACATAATTGTTCTCCTTGATGGTGGATGGGGAGGTATATTTTTTTTTACGGAAACGTATAGGGGGGGTCTGGGGGACCTCGGGAAAATTCCGACTTTTTGAGATTTCCCCCCCATTCCCCCCCGCCCCCAGGGGGGCTCGCAAGGGGAGCCATATTGAATGATAATTTTTGTGGGGCTGTATAGAGGATGTCAAATAGTTTTGAATGCAAAAAAAATTTAGCCCCCCTTGCCCCCAAAATAGCCCCCCCTTTTTAGGTTGCTCCCGGATGCCGTCGTCGTAGGGGGGTTTCGATTGCGGGAACGTATAGAGGGTTTCTTCTCGAATGAAGGAAAAAAAAATTTAGCCCCCCTTCCCCCCCAAAAAAACTCCCCCCCTTTTTGTATCTCCCAAGTGAGGGGACTTGAAAGAATTTTTTTTTTTGCATCATATAGAGGATAAAAAATAATTTTGAAAACATAAAAAAATTTGGCCCCCCTTCCCCTCTAGACCCCCCTTTTTAATAAAAAACCGAAATTTGGCCTAATTTTTACCTTTTTTTTCGGGTGGAGCATTGCGGCGAGTGAAGCGAGCCGCAATGCGACGATGGGGAACAGCACGGCGAGCGAAGCGAGCCGTGCTGTGACCCCCCGACCCCCCCTTCTTCCCCCCTCTAGGGGGGCTCCCGAACGAAGCCATATTGAATAAAAATGTTTGTGGGGCTGTATAGAGAATATCAAATAGTTTTGAATGCAAAAAAAAATTAGCCCCCTTTGCCCCCAAAATAGCCCCCCTTTTTAGGTTGCTCCCGGATGCCGTCGTCGTAGGGGGGTTTCGATTGCGGGATCGTATAGAGGGTTTTTTCTCAAATGAAGGAAAAAAAAATTTAGCCCCCCTTCCCCCCCCAAAAAAACTCCCCTCCTTTTTGTATCTCCCAAGTGGGGGGACCTGAAAGAATTTTTTTTTTTGCGTCATGTAGAGGATAAAAAATCATTTTGAAAACATAAAAAAATTTGGCCCCCCTCCCCCTCTAGACCCCCCTTTTTAATAAAAAACCGAAATATGGCCAAATTTTTACCTTTTTTTTCGGGTGGAGCATTGCGGCGAGCGAAGCGAGCCGCAATGCGACGACGGGGAACAGCACGGCGAGCGAAGCGAGCCGTGCTGTGACCCCCCGACCCCCCCTTCTTCCCCCCCTCTAGGGGGGCTCCCGAACGAAGCCATATTGAATAAAAATGTTTGTGGGGCTGTATAGAGGATGTCAAATAGTTTCGAATGCAAAAAAAATTTAGCCCCCCTTGCCCCCAAAATAGCCCCCCCTTTTTAGGTTGCTCCCGGATGCCGTCGTCGTAGGGGGGTTTCGATTGCGGGATCGTATAGAGGGTTTCTTCTCAAATGGGGAAAAGAAATTCAACCCCCCCTTCCCCCCCAAAAAACTCCCCCCCTTTTTGTATCTCCCAAGTGGGGAGAAATGAAAGAATTTTTTTTTTGCGTCATGTAGAGAATAAAAAATCATTTTGAAAACATAAAAAAATTTGGCCCTCCTCCCCCTCTAGACCCCCCTTTTTAATAAAAAACCGAAATTTGCCCAAATTTTGACCTTTTTTCGGGTGGAGCATTGCGGCGAGCGAAGCGAGCCGCAATGCGACGACGGGGAACAGCACGGCGAGCGAAGCGAGCCGTGCTGTGACCCCTTGACCCCCCCTTCTCCCCCCCCCCCTCTAGGGGGGCTCCCGAGCGAATCCATATTTATGAACATTTTTTGTAGGGCTGTATAGAGGATGTCAGGTGATTTTAAGTGAAATAAAAATTTTGCCCCCCTTGCCCCCAAACTAGCCCCCCATTTTTAGGTTCCTTCCAGATGCCGTCGCCGTAGGGGGGTTTCGATTGCGGGATCGTATAGAGGGTTTCTTCTCAAATGGGGAAATAAAATTACCTACCCTTCCCCCCAGTCCCACCCAGTCCCCTTGAACCCCTCTCCCACCAAAACATCTGATATGGGTATCGTTTTCGACTAACTAAAACTCGTAGATTACGAAAAAGATGTCCATTTCTAAATCCAAGATGGCTGACATTTTTTTATCGCAGTTTTCACTCTTGGATATCGATTTCGACAAAATCTTTAACGTAGGTTACGAAAAGGGGCTCTAAATTAAAAAACAAACAGTCTACACAACCGCCGCGAGCTGCTTGCAGCTCGCGCATTCCTAAAAAACTAGTTATACTATATATAGCTGGATTACCACTGACTCACTGACTGACTGACATAATTGTTCTCCTTGATGGTGGATGGGGAGGTATATTTTTTTTTACGGAAACGTATAGGGGGGGTCTGGGGGACCTCGGGAAAATTCCGACTTTTTGAGATTTCCCCCCCATTCCCCCCCGCCCCCAGGGGGGCTCGCAAGGGGAGCCATATTGAATGATAATTTTTGTGGGGCTGTATAGAGGATGTCAAATAGTTTTGAATGCAAAAAAAATTTAGCCCCCCTTGCCCCCAAAATAGCCCCCCCTTTTTAGGTTGCTCCCGGATGCCGTCGTCGTAGGGGGGTTTCGATTGCGGGAACGTATAGAGGGTTTCTTCTCGAATGAAGGAAAAAAAAATTTAGCCCCCCTTCCCCCCCAAAAAAACTCCCCCCCTTTTTGTATCTCCCAAGTGAGGGGACTTGAAAGAATTTTTTTTTTTGCATCATATAGAGGATAAAAAATAATTTTGAAAACATAAAAAAATTTGGCCCCCCTTCCCCTCTAGACCCCCCTTTTTAATAAAAAACCGAAATTTGGCCTAATTTTTACCTTTTTTTTCGGGTGGAGCATTGCGGCGAGTGAAGCGAGCCGCAATGCGACGATGGGGAACAGCACGGCGAGCGAAGCGAGCCGTGCTGTGACCCCCCGACCCCCCCTTCTTCCCCCCTCTAGGGGGGCTCCCGAACGAAGCCATATTGAATAAAAATGTTTGTGGGGCTGTATAGAGAATATCAAATAGTTTTGAATGCAAAAAAAAATTAGCCCCCTTTGCCCCCAAAATAGCCCCCCTTTTTAGGTTGCTCCCGGATGCCGTCGTCGTAGGGGGGTTTCGATTGCGGGATCGTATAGAGGGTTTTTTCTCAAATGAAGGAAAAAAAAATTTAGCCCCCCTTCCCCCCCCAAAAAAACTCCCCTCCTTTTTGTATCTCCCAAGTGGGGGGACCTGAAAGAATTTTTTTTTTTGCGTCATGTAGAGGATAAAAAATCATTTTGAAAACATAAAAAAATTTGGCCCCCCTCCCCCTCTAGACCCCCCTTTTTAATAAAAAACCGAAATATGGCCAAATTTTTACCTTTTTTTTCGGGTGGAGCATTGCGGCGAGCGAAGCGAGCCGCAATGCGACGACGGGGAACAGCACGGCGAGCGAAGCGAGCCGTGCTGTGACCCCCCGACCCCCCCTTCTTCCCCCCCTCTAGGGGGGCTCCCGAACGAAGCCATATTGAATAAAAATGTTTGTGGGGCTGTATAGAGGATGTCAAATAGTTTCGAATGCAAAAAAAATTTAGCCCCCCTTGCCCCCAAAATAGCCCCCCCTTTTTAGGTTGCTCCCGGATGCCGTCGTCGTAGGGGGGTTTCGATTGCGGGATCGTATAGAGGGTTTCTTCTCAAATGGGGAAAAGAAATTCAACCCCCCCTTCCCCCCCAAAAAACTCCCCCCCTTTTTGTATCTCCCAAGTGGGGAGAAATGAAAGAATTTTTTTTTTGCGTCATGTAGAGAATAAAAAATCATTTTGAAAACATAAAAAAATTTGGCCCTCCTCCCCCTCTAGACCCCCCTTTTTAATAAAAAACCGAAATTTGCCCAAATTTTGACCTTTTTTCGGGTGGAGCATTGCGGCGAGCGAAGCGAGCCGCAATGCGACGACGGGGAACAGCACGGCGAGCGAAGCGAGCCGTGCTGTGACCCCTTGACCCCCCCTTCTCCCCCCCCCCCCTCTAGGGGGGCTCCCGAGCGAATCCATATTTATGAACATTTTTTGTAGGGCTGTATAGAGGATGTCAGGTGATTTTAAGTGAAATAAAAATTTTGCCCCCCTTGCCCCCAAACTAGCCCCCCATTTTTAGGTTCCTTCCAGATGCCGTCGCCGTAGGGGGGTTTCGATTGCGGGATCGTATAGAGGGTTTCTTCTCAAATGGGGAAATAAAATTACCTACCCTTCCCCCCAGTCCCACCCAGTCCCCTTGAACCCCTCTCCCACCAAAACATCTGATATGGGTATCGTTTTCGACTAACTAAAACTCGTAGATTACGAAAAAGGTGTCCATTTCTAAATCCAAGATGGCTGACATTTTTTTATCGCAGTTTTCACTCTTGGATATCGATTTCGACAAAATCTTTAACGTAGGTTACGAAAAGGGGCTCTAAATTAAAAAACAAACAGTCTACACAACCGCCGCGAGCTGCTTGCAGCTCGCGCATTCCTAAAAAACTAGTTATATTATATATAGCTGGATTACCACTGACTCACTCACTCACTGACATAATTGTTCTCCATGATGGTGGATGGGGAGGTATGTTTTTTTTTTCGGAAACGTATAGGGGGTGTTTATGGGACCTGGGGAAAATTCCGACTTTTTGAAATTTCCCCCCCCTTCCCCCCCGCCCCCAGGGGGGCTCGCAAGGGGAGCCATATTGAATAATAATTTTTGTGGGGCTGTATAGAGGGTGTCAAATAGTTTCGAATGCAAAAAAAATTTAGCCCCCCTTGCCCCCAAAATAGCCCCCCCTTTTTAGGTTGCTCCCGGATGCCGTCGTCGTAGGGGGGTTTCGATTGCGGGATCGTATAGAGGGTTTCTTCTCGAAGGGGGAAAAAAAAATTCAACCCCCCCTTCCCCCCCAAAAAACTCCCCCCCTTTTTGTATCTCCCAAGTGGGGGGACTTGCAAAAATTTTCTTTTTGGGGTCATGTAGAGGATAAAAAATCATTTTGAAAACATAAAAAAATTTGGCCCCCCTCCCCCTCTAGACCCCCCTTTTTATAAAAAAACCGAAATTTGGCCTAATTGTGACCTTTTTTGTTCGGGTGGAGCATTGCGGCGAGCGAAGCGAGCCGCAATGCGACGACGGGGAACAGCACGGCGAGCGAAGCGAGCCGTGTTGTGACCCCCACGACCCCCCCTTCTTCCCCCCCTCTAGGGGGGCTCCCGAGTTAAGCCAAATTGATAGAATTTTTTTAAAAGACTGTATAGAGAATGACAAATAATTTTGAATGCAAAAAAAAATTTAGCCCCCCTTGCCCCCAAAATAGCCCCCCTTTTTAGGTTGCTCCCAGATGCCGTCGTCGTATAATTTTATGGGGCTGTATAGAGGATATCAAATAATTTCACAAATCATTTTGAAAACATAAAAAAAATTGGCCCCCCTCCCCCTCTAGACCCCCCTTTTTAATAAAAAACCGAAATTTGGGCTGATTTTAACCTTTTTTTTCGGGTGGAGCATTGCGGCGAGCGAAGCGAGCCGCAATGCGACGGCGGGAAACAGCACGGCGAGCGAAGCGAGCCGTGCTGTGACCCCCACGACTCCCCCTTCTTCCCCCCCTCTAGGGGGGCTCCCGAGCGAAGCCATATTTAGTATCATTTTTTGTAGGGCTGTATAGAGGATGTCAGGTAATTTTCAATGAAATGAAATTTTTGCCCCCCTTGCCCCCAAACTAGCCCCCCTTTTTAGGTTGCTTCCAGATGCCTTCGCCGTAGGGGGTTTTCGATTGCGGCATCGTATAGAGGGTTTCTTGTCAAATGAGGGAAATAAAAAATGACTCCCCCTTCCCCCCAAAAAAACTCCCCCCCTTTTTCTATCTCCCAAGTGGGGAGACTTGAAAGAAAATTTCTTTTTGGGTTTTGTAGAAGATAAAAAATCATTTTGAAAACATAAAAAAATTTGGGCCATCTCTCCCTCTAGACCCCCCTTTTTATAAAAAAACCGAAATTTGGCCTAACTTTGACCTTTTTTTTCGGGTGGAGCATTGCGGCGAGCGAAGCGAGCCGCAATGCGACGACGGGGAACAGCACGACGAGCGAAGCGAGCCGTGCTGTGACCCCCTGACCCCCCCTTCTTCCCCCCCTCTAGGGGAGCTCCCGAGCAAAGCCATATTGCTTCAAATTTTTTAATGGACTGTATAGAAATGTCAAATAATTTTGAATGCAAAAAAAATTTAGCCCCCCTTGCCCCCAAAATAGCCCCCCTTTTTAGGTTGCTCCCGGATGCCGCCGTCGTAGGGGCGTTTAGATTGCGGGAACGTATAGAGGGTATATTTTTGTATGGGGAAAAAAAATTACCTACCCTTCCCCCCAGTCCCACCCAGTCCCCTTGAACCCCTCTCCCACCAAAACATCTGATATGGGTATCGTTTTCGACTAATTCAAACTCGTAGATTACGAAAAAGATGTCCATTTCAAAATCCAAGATGGCTGACATTTTTTAATCGCAAATCTTCCTTTTGGATATCCATTTCTACAAAATCTTAAACGTAGGTTACGACAAGGGGCTCTAAATTAAAAAACAAACAGTCTACACAACCGCCGCGAGCTGCTTGCAGCTCGCGCACTCCTAAAAAACTAGTTTATACTATATATAGCTTAATTACCACTCACTGATTCACTGACTGACATAGTTGTTCTCCATGATGGTGGATGGGGAGGTATGTTTTTTTTTGCAGAATCGTAAAGGGATGCTCAAACGAACTGGGGGAAAAATCCTATTTTTCCCGATTTCCCCCTCCTTCACCCTCAAAAAAGGGACAACGCGAACAGCGATTTATCTCAGGGTGGGTGTAAGCTGGAGCAAAAATTCTTGCGGGGATGGGAAGCAGGGCGGCTCGCGAAGCGAGCCGCCCTGTTTCCCCCCCTCCAGGTTGCCCCCCCTCTGCGTGGCGAGCGAAGCGAGCCACGCAGCGGGGGTTTAGCAACGCGGCTCGCGAAGCGAGCCGCGTTGCGTCAATCGGATACAACACGGCTCGCGAAGCGAGCCGTGCTGTGTCTCCCCCCGACCGGACTTTGCCCCCAGGACGCCCCTAGGACGCCTCCCCCGCACTGCGTGGCTCGCTTCGCTCGCCACGCAGTGCGGGGGAGGCGTCCTAGGGGCGTCCTGGGGGCAAAGTCCGGTCGGAGAGAGACGGCTGACGCCGTGCAGTGCTGTATCTCTGCTCCAGGATGCCCCCAGGACGCCCCCCCCCGCACTGCGTGGCGAGCGAAGCGAGCCACGCAGTGCGGGTTGTGTAGCATCGCGGCTCGCGAAGCGAGCCGCGATGCGTCATCGGACCACTGCACGGCTCGCGAAGCGAGCCGTGCAGTGCCGTTCCGCTGCCCCCAGGATGCCCCCCCGCACTGTGTGGCGAGCGAAGCGAGCCACGAAGTGCGGGTTGTGTAGCATTGCGGCTCGCGAAGCGAGCCGCGATGCGTCATCGGACCACTGCACGGCTCGCGAAGCGAGCCGTGCAGTGCCGTTCCGCTGCCCCCAGGATGCCCCCCCGCACTGTGTGGCGAGCGAAGCGAGCCACGCAGTGCGGGTTGTGTAGCATTGCGGCTCGCGAAGCGAGCCGCGATGCGTCAGCCGTCTACCGCACGGCCGTTTCTCTTGCCCCAGGATGGTTTGGCAGATAAGGGGGGCTAATAAGGCAAAGTCCTACCAGCGCGAGCTGCTTGCAGCTCGCGCACTCCTAAAAAACTAGTTATATTATATATAGCTGGATTACCACTCACTGACTGACTCACTCACTGACATAATTGTTCTCCTTGATGGTGGATGGGGAGGTATGTTTTTTTTTGCGGAAACGTTTAGGGGGTGTTTATGGGACCTAGGGAAAATTCCGACTTTTTGAAATTTCCCCCCCCTTCCCCCCCGCCCCCAGGGGGGCTCGCAAGGGGAGCCATATTGAATGATAATTTTTGTGGGGCTGTATAGAGGATGTCAAATAGTTTCGAATGCAAAAAAAATTTAGCCCCCCTTGCCCCCAAAATAGCCCCCCCTTTTTAGGTTGCTCCTGGATGCCGTTGTCGTAGGGGGGTTTCGATTGCGGGAACGTATAGAGGGTTTCTTCTCGAATGAAGGAAAAAAAAATTAGCCCCCCTTCCCCCCCAAAAAAACTCCCCCCCTTTTTGTATCTCCCAAGTGGGGGGATGTGAAAGAATTTTTTTTTTTGCGTCATGTAGAGGATAAAAAATCATTTTGAAAACATAAAAAAATTTTGCCCCCCTCCCCCTCTAGACCCCCCTTTTTATAAAAAAAACGATTTTTGGCCTAATTTTGACCTTTTTTTTTCGGGTGGAGCATTGCGGCGAGCGAAGCGAGCCGCAATGCGACGTCGGGGAACAGCACGGCGAGCGAAGCGAGCCGTGCTGTGACCCCCTGACCCCCCCCTTCTTCCCCCCCTCTAGGGGGGCTCCCGAGCGAAGCCATATTGATTTACTTATTTTGTGGGGCTGTATAGAGCATGTCAGGTGATTTTGAATGAAATATAAATTTTGCCCCCCTTGCCCCCAAAATAGCCCCCCCTTTTTAGGTTGCTCCCAGATGCCGTCGTCGTAGGGGGGTTTCGATTGCGGGAACGTATAGAGGGTTTCTTCTCAAATGGGGAAAAAAAATTCAACCCCCCCTTCCCCCCCAAAAAACTCCCCCCCCCTTTTTGTATCTCCCAAGCGGGGAGAGTTGAAAGAAAATTTTTTTTTGCGTCATGTAGAGGATAAAAAGTCATTTTGAAAACATAAAAAAATTTGGCCCCCCTCCCCCTCTAGACCCCCCTTTTTAATAAAAAACCGAAATTTGGCCTAATTTTGACCTTTTTTTTTCGGGTGGAGCATTGCGGCGAGCGAAGCGAGCCGCAATGCGACGACGGGGAACAGCACGGCGAGCGAAGCGAGCCGTGCTGTGACCCCCACGACCCCCCCCCCCTTCTTCCTCCCCCTCTAGGGGGGCTCGCGAGCAAAGCCATATTGATTTACTATTTTTGTGGGGCTGTATAGAGGATGTCAGGTTATTTTGAAAGAAATAAAAATTTAGCCCCCCTTGCCCCCAAAATAGCCCCCCCTTTTTAGGTTGCTCCCAGATGCCGTCGTCGTAGGGGGGTTCGATTGCGGGAACGTATAGAGGGTTTCTTCTCGAATGAAGGTAAAAAAAATTTAGCCCCCCTCCCCCCCCAAAAAAAACTCCCCCCTTTTTGTATCTCCCAATTGGGGGGACTTGAAAGAATTTTTTTTTTTGCGTCTTGTAGAGGATAAAAAATCATTTTGAAAACATAAAAAAATTTGGCCCCCCTCCCCCTCTAGACCCCCCTTTTTAATAAAAAACCGAAATTTGGCCTAATTTTGACCTTTTTTTTCGGGTGGAGCATTGCGGCGAGCGAAGCGAGCCGCAATGCGACGATGGGGAACAGCACGGCGAGCGAAGCGAGCCGTGCTGTGACCCCCCGACCCCCCCTTCTTCCCCCCCTCTAGGGGGGCTCCCGAGCGAAGCCATATTGAATAAAAATGTTTGTGGGGCTGTATAGAGAATATCAAATAGTTTTGAATGCAAAAAAAAATTAGCCCCCTTTGCCCCCAAAATAGCCCCCCTTTTTAGGTTGCTCCCAGATGCCGTCGTCGTAGGGGGGTTTCGATTGCGGGAACGTATAGAGGGTTTCTTATTAAATGGGGAAAAAAAAATTCAACCCCCCTTCCCCCCCAAAAAACTCCCCCCCTTTTTGTATCTCCCAAGTGGGGAGAGTTGAAAGAAAATTTTTTTTTGCGTCATGTAGAGGATAAAAAATCATTTTGAAAACATAAAAAAATTTGGCCCCCCTCCCCCTCTAGACCCCCCTTTTTAATAAAAAACCGAAATTTGGCCTAATTTTGACCTTTTTTGTTCGGGTGGAGCATTGCGGCGAGCGAAGCGAGCCGCAATGCGACGACGGGGAACAGGACGGCGAGCGAAGCGAGCTGTGCTGTGACCCCCACGACCCCCCCTTCTTCCCCCCCTCTAGGGGGGCTCCCGAGCGAAGCCATACTGATAAAAAAAAATTTAAGGCTGTATAGAGAATGTCAAATAGTTTCGAATGCAAAAAAAAATTAGCCCCCCTTGCCCCCAAAATAGCCCCCCTTTTTAGGTTGCTCCCAGATGCCGTCGTCGTAGGGGGGTTTCGATTGCGGGAACGTATAGAGGGTTTCTTCTCAAATGGGGAAAAAAAAATTCAACCCCCCCTTCCCCCCCAAAAAAACTCCCCCCCTTTTTGTATCTCCCAAGTGGGGAGACTTGAAAGAAAAATTTTTTTTGCGTCATGTAGAGGATAAAAAATCAATTTGAAAACACAAAAAAATTTGGCCCCCCTCCCCCTCTAGGCCCCCCTTTTTAATAAAAAACCGAAATTTGGCCAAATTTTGACCTTTTTTTTCGGGTGGAGCATTGCGGCGAGCGAAGCGAGCCGCAATGCGACTACGGGAAACAGCACGGCGAGCGAAGCGAGCCGTGCTGTGACCCCCCGACCCCCCTTCTTCCCCCCCTCTAGGGGGGCTCCCGAACGAAGCCATATTGATTAACATTTTTTGTAGGGCTGTATAGAGAATGTCAAGTGGTTTCGAATGCAATAAAATTTTTGCCCCCCTTGCCCCCAAACTAGCCCCCCTTTTTAGGTTGCTTCCAGATGCCATCGCCGTAGGGGGGTTTCGATTACGGGATCGTATAGAGGGTTTCTTCTCAAATGAGGAAAAAAAAATTCAACGCCCTTCCCCCCCAAAAAACTCCCCCCCTTTTTGTATCTCCCAAGTGGGGAGACATGAAAGATATTTTTTTTTTGCTTCATTTAGAGGACAAAGAAACATTTTGAAAACATAAAAAAATTCGGCCCCCCTCTCCCTCTAGACCCCCCTTTTTATAAAAAAACCGAAATTTGGCCTAATTTTGACCTTTTTTTCGGTCGGAGCATTGCGGCGAGCGAAGCGAGCCGCAATGCCACGACGGGGAACAGCACGGCGAGCGAAGCGAGCCGTGCTTTGACCCCTTGACCCCCCCTTCTTCCCCCCCTCTAGGGGGGCTCCCGAGCGAATCCATATCTATTAAAAAATTTTGTAGAGCTGTATAGAGGATGTCAGGTGATTTTAAGTGAAATAAAAATTTTGCCCCCCTTGCCCCCAAACTAGCCCCCCTTTTTAGGTTGCTCCAAGATGCCGTCGTCGTAGGGGGGTTTAGATTGCGGGAACGTATAGAGAGTATATTCTTGTATGTGGAAAAAAAAATTACCTACCCTTCCCCCCAGTCCCACCCAGTCCCCTTGAACCCCTCTCCCACCAAAACATCTGATATGGGTATCGTTTTCGACTAACTAAAACTCGTAGATTACGAAAAAGATGTCCATTTCAAAATCCAAGATGGCTGACATTTTTTAATCGCAAATCTTCCTTTTGGATATCGATTTCTACAAAATCTTAAACGTAGGTTACGAAAAGGGGAACTAAATAAATAAACAAACAGTCTACACAACCGCCGCGAGCTGCTTGCAGCTCGCGCACTCCTAAAAAACTAGTTATATTATATATAGCTGGATTACCACTCACTGACTGACTGACTCATTGACATAATTGTTCTCCTTGATGGTGGATGGGAAGGTATATTTTTTTTTACGGAAACGTGTAGGGGGGATCTGGGGGACCTCGGGAAAATTCCGACTTTTTGAGATTTCCCCCCCCTTCCCCCCCGCCCCCAGGGGGGCTCGCAAGGGGAGCCATATTGAATAATAATTTTTAGGGGGCTATGTAGAGGATGTCAAGTAGTTTCGAATGAAAAAAAAATTTAGCCCCCCTTGCCCCCAAAATAGCCCCCCCTTTTTAGGTTGCTCCCAGATGCCGTCGTCGTAGGGGGGTTTCGATTGCGGGATCGTATAGAGGGTTTCTTCTTCAATGGGGGAAAAAAAATTCAACCCCCCTTCCCCCCCAAAAAACTCCCCCCCTTTTTGTATCTCCCAAGTGGGGGGACTTGAAAGAATTTTTTTTTTGCGTCTTGTAGAGGATAAAAAATCATTTTGAAAACATAAAAAAATTTGGCCCCCCTCCCCCTCTAGACCCCCCTTTTTATAAAAAAACCGAAATTTGGCCTAATTTTGACCTTTTTTTTTCGGGTGGAGCATTGCGGCGAGCGAAGCGAGCCGCAATGCGACGACGGGGAACAGCACGGCGAGCGAAGCGAGCCGTGCTGTGACCCCCTGACCCCCCCTTCTTCCCCCCCTCTAGGGGGGCTCCCGAGCGAAGCCATATTGATGGAAATTTTTTGTAGGGCTGTATAGAGGATGTCAAATAGTTTCGAATGCAAAAAAAATTTAGCCCCCCTTGCCCCCAAAATAGCCCCCCCTTTTAAGGTTGCTCCCAGATGCCGTCGTCGTAGGGGGGTTTCGATTGCGGGAACGTATAGAGGGTTTCTTCTCGAATGAGGAAAAAAAAAATTTAGCCCCCCTTCCCCCCCAAAAAAACTCCCCCCCTTTTTGTATCTCCCAAGTGGGGGGACTTGAAAGAAATTTTTTTTTTGCGTCTTATAGAGGATAAAAAATCATTTTTAAAACATAAAAAAATTTGGCCCCCCTCCCCCTCTAGACCCCCCTTTTTATAAAAAAACCGAAATTTGGCCTAATTTTGACCTTTTTTTTCGGGTGGAGCATTGCGGCGAGCGAAGCGAGCCGCAATGCGACGACGGGGAACAGCACGGCGAGCGAAGCGAGCCGTGCTGTGACCCCACGACCCCCCCCTTCTTCCCCCCCTCTAGGGGGGCTCCCGAGCAAAGCCATATTGAATAATAATTTTTATGGGGCTGTATAGAGGATGTCAAATAGTTTCGAATGCAAAAAAAATTTAGCCCCCCTTGCCCCCAAAATAGCCCCCCCTTTTTAGGTTGCTCCCAGATGCCGTCGTCGTAGGGGGGTTTCGATTGCGGGATCTTATAGAGGGTTTCTTCTCGAATGAAGGAAAAAAAAATTTAACCCCCCTTTCCCCCCACAAAAACTCCCCCCCTTTTTGTATCTCCTAAGTTGGGGGACTCGAAAGATTTTTTTTTTTTGCGTCATGTAGAGAATAAAAAATCATTTAGAAAACATAAAAAAATTCGGCCCCCCTCCCCCTCTAGACAACTCTTTTTAATGAAAAACCGAAATTTGGCCTAATTTTGACCTTTTTTTTCGGGTGGAGCATTGCGGCGAGCGAAGCGAGCCGCAATGCGACGGCGGGAAACAGCACGGCGAGCGAAGCGAGCCGTGCTGTGACCCCCTGACCCCCCCCCTTCTTCCCCCCCTCTAGGGGGGCTCGCAAGGGAAGCCATATTGAATAATAATTTTTATGGGGCTGTATAGAAGATGTCAAATAGTTTCGAATGCAAAAAAAATTTAGCCCCCCTTGCCCCCAAAATAGCCCCCCCTTTTTAGGTTGCTCCCAGAAGCCGTCGTCGTAGGGGGGTTTCGATTGCGGGATCGTATAGAGGGTTATTTCTCAAATGGGGAAAAAAAAATTCAACCCCACTTCCCCCCAAAAAAACTCCCCCCCCTTTTTGTATCTCCCAAGTGGGGGGACTTGAAAGAAATTTTTTTTTTGCGTCTTGTAGAGGATAAAAATTATTTTGAAAACATAAAAAAATTTGGCCCCCCTCCCCCTCTAGACCACCCTTTTTATAAAAAAACCGAAATTTGGCCTAATTTTGACCTTTTTTTTTTCGGGTGGAGCTTTGCGGCGAGCGAAGCGAGCCGCAATGCGACGACGGGGAACAGCACGGCGAGCGAAGCGAGCCGTGCTGTGACCCCCACTACCCCCCCCTTCTTCCCCCCCTCTAGAGGGCTCCCGAGCAAAGCCATATTGATCAAAAAAAATTTAGGACTGTATAGAGAATGTCAAATAGTTTTGAATGCAAAAAAATTTTAGCCCCCCTTGCCCCCAAAATAGCCCCCCTTTTTTAGGTTGCTCCCAGATGCCGTCGTTGTAGGGGGGTTTCGATTGCGGGATCGTATAGAGGGTTATTTCTCAAATGGGGAAAAAAAAATTCAACCCCCATCTCCCAAGTGAGGAGACTTGAAAGAAAATTTGTTTATGGGTTGTGTAAAAGATAAAAAATCGTTTTGAAAACATAAAAAAAATTTGAACCCCTCTCCCTCTAGACCCCCCTTTTTATAAAAAAACCGAAATTTGGCCTAATTTTGACCTTTTTTTTCGGGTGGAGCATTGCGGCGAGCGAAGCGAGCCGCAATGCGACGACGGGGAACAGCACGGCGAGCGAAGCGAGCCGTGCTGTGACCCCTTGACCCCCCCTTCTTCCCCCCCTCTAGGGGGGCCCCCGAGCGAAGCCATATTTATTAACATTTTTTGTAGGGCTGTATAGAGGATGTCAGGTGATTTTAAGTGAAATAAAAATTTTGCCCCCCTTGCCCCCAAACTAGCCCCCCGTTTTAGGTTCCTTCCAGATGCCGTCGCCGTAGGGGGGTTTTTATTGCGGGATCGTATAGAGGGTTTCTTCTCAAATGGGGGAAATAAAAATATCTCCCCCTTTTTGTATATCCCAAGTGGGGGGACTTGAAAGATTTTTCCCTTCCCTTTACGCCCCCAGACCCCTTGAACCTCCTCTTTCACCAAAAAACTGATATGGGTATCGTTTTCGACTAACTCAAACTCGTAGATTACGAAAAAGATGTCCATTTCAAAATCCAAGATGGCTGACATTTTTTAATCGCAAATCTTCCTTTTGCATATCGATTTCTACAAAATCTTAAACGTAGGTTACGACAAGGGGCTCTAAATTAAAAAACAAACAGTCTACACAACCGCCGCGAGCTGCTTGCAGCTCGCGCACTCCTAAAAAACTAGTATATACTATATATAGCTGGATTACCACTCACTGACTGACTCACTGATTGACATAATTGTTCTCCTTGATGGTGGATGGGGAGGTATGTTTTTTTTTGCGGAATCGTATAGGGGTGGTTTATGGGACCTAGGGAAAATTCCGACTTTTTGAGATTTCCTCCCCCTTCCCCCCCGCCCCCAGGGGGGCTCGCAAGGGGAGCCATATTGAATGATAATTTTTGTGGGGCTGTATAGAGGACGTCAAATAGTTTCGAATGCAAAAAAAATTTAGCCCCCCTTAGCCCCAAAATAGCCCCCCCTTTTTAGGTTGCTCCCGGATGCCGTCGTCGTAGGGGGGTTTCGATTGCGGGATCGTATAGAGGGTTTCTTCTCAAATGGGGAAAAAAAAATTCAACCCCCCCTTCCCCCCCAAAAAAACTCCCCCCCTTTTTGTATCTCCCAAGTGGGGGGACTTGAAAGAATTTTTTTTTTTGCGTCATGTAGGGGATGAAAAATCATTTTGAATTCATAAAAAAAATTGACCCCCCTGCCCCTCTACACCCCCCTTTTTAATAAAAAACCGAAATTTGGCCTAATTTTGACCTTTTTTTCGGGTGGAGCATTGCGGCGAGCGAAGCGAGCCGCAATGCGACGACGGGGAACAGCACGGCGAGCGAAGCGAGCCGTGCTGTGACCCCCCCACCCCCCCCTTCTTCCCCCCCTCTAGGGGGGCTCACGAGCAAAGCCATATTTACTAACGTTTTTTAAAGGGCTGTATAGAGCATGTCAAATAGTTTCGAATGCAAAAAAAAATTAGCCCCCCTTGCCCCCAAAATAGCCCCCCCTTTTTAGGTTGCTCCCGGATGCCGTCGTCGTAGGGGGGTTTCGATTGCGGGATCGTATAGAGGGTTTCTTCTCGAATGGGGAAAAAAAAATTCAACCCCCCCTTCCCCCCCAAAAAACTCCCCCCCTTTTTGTATCTCCCAAGTGGGGGGACTTGCAAAAATTTTCTTTTTGGGGTCATGTAGAGGATAAAAAATCATTTTGAAAACATAAAAAAATTTGACCCCCTTGCCCCTCTAGACCCCCCTTTTTATAAACCCCCCCTTCCCCCCCGCCCCCAGGGGGGCTCGCAAGGGGAGCCATATTGAATGATAATTTTTGTGGGGCTGTATAGAGGACGTCAAATAGTTTCGAATGCAAAAAAAATTTAGCCCCCCTTAGCCCCAAAATAGCCCCCCCTTTTTAGGTTGCTCCCGGATGCCGTCGTCGTAGGGGGGTTTCGATTGCGGGATCGTATAGAGGGTTTCTTCTCAAATGGGGAAAAAAAAATTCAACCCCCCCTTCCCCCCCAAAAAAACTCCCCCCCTTTTTGTATCTCCCAAGTGGGGGGACTTGAAAGAATTTTTTTTTTTGCGTCATGTAGGGGATGAAAAATCATTTTGAATTCATAAAAAAAATTGACCCCCCTGCCCCTCTACACCCCCCTTTTTAATAAAAAACCGAAATTTGGCCTAATTTTGACCTTTTTTTCGGGTGGAGCATTGCGGCGAGCGAAGCGAGCCGCAATGCGACGACGGGGAACAGCACGGCGAGCGAAGCGAGCCGTGCTGTGACCCCCCCACCCCCCCCTTCTTCCCCCCCTCTAGGGGGGCTCACGAGCAAAGCCATATTTACTAACGTTTTTTAAAGGGCTGTATAGAGCATGTCAAATAGTTTCGAATGCAAAAAAAAATTAGCCCCCCTTGCCCCCAAAATAGCCCCCCCTTTTTAGGTTGCTCCCGGATGCCGTCGTCGTAGGGGGGTTTCGATTGCGGGATCGTATAGAGGGTTTCTTCTCGAATGGGGAAAAAAAAATTCAACCCCCCCTTCCCCCCCAAAAAACTCCCCCCCTTTTTGTATCTCCCAAGTGGGGGGACTTGCAAAAATTTTCTTTTTGGGGTCATGTAGAGGATAAAAAATCATTTTGAAAACATAAAAAAATTTGACCCCCTTGCCCCTCTAGACCCCCCTTTTTATAAAAAAACCGAAATTTGGCCAAATTTTGACCTTTTTTTTCGGGTGGAGCATTGCGGCGAGCGAAGCGAGCCGCAATGCGACGATGGGGAACAGCACGGCGAGCGAAGCGAGCCGTGCTGTGACCCCCCGACCCCCCCTTCTTCCCCCCCTCTAGGGGGGCTCCCGAACGAAGCCATATTGAATAAAAATGTTTGTGGGGCTGTATAGAGAATATCAAATAGTTTTACATGCAAAAAAAAATTAGCCCCCTTTGCCCCCAAAATAGCCCCCCTTTTTAGGTTGCTCCCGGATGCCGTCGTCGTAGGGGGGTTTCGATTGCGGGAACGTATAGAGGGTTTCTTCTCAAATGAAGAAAAAATATTTAGCCCCCCTTCCCCACCCAAAAAACTCCCCCCCCCCTTTTTGTATCTCCCAAGTTGGGGGACTTGAAAGATTTTTTTTTTTTGCGTCATATAGAGGATAAAAAATCATTTAGAAAACATAAAAAAATTTGGCCCCCCTCCCCCTCTAGACCCCCCTTTTTATAAAAAAACCGAAATTTGGCCTAATTTTGACCTTTTTTGTTCGGGTGGAGCATTGCGGCGAGCGAAGCGAGCCGCAATGCGACGACGGGGAACAGCACGGCGAGCGAAGCGAGCCGTGCTGTGACCCCCACGACCCCCCCTTCTTCCCCCCCTCTAGGGGGGCTCCCGAGCGAAGCCATATTTATTGACGTATTTTGTAGGGCTGTATAGAGGATTTCAGGTGATTTTAAACGAAATAAAAATTTTGCCCCCCTTGCCCCCAAACTAGCCCCCCTTTTTAGGTTGTTTCCAGATTCCGTCGCCGTAGGGGGGTTTTGATTGCTGGATCGTATAGAGGGTTTCTTCTCAAATGAAGAAAAAATATTTAGCCCCCCTTCCCCACCCAAAAAACTCCCCCCCCCTTTTTGTATCTCCCAAGTTGGGGGACTTGAAAGATTTTTTTTTGCGTCATATAGAGGATAAAAAATCATTTAGAAAACATAAAAAAATTTGGCCCCCCTCCCCCTCTAGACCCCCCTTTTTATAAAAAAACCGAAATTTGGCCTAATTTTGACCTTTTTTGTTCGGGTGGAGCATTGCGGCGAGCGAAGCGAGCCGCAATGCGACGACGGGGAACAGCACGGCGAGCGAAGCGAGCCGTGCTGTGACCCCCACGACCCCCCCTTCTTCCCCCCCTCTAGGGGGGCTCCCGAGTTAAGCCACATTTATAGAATTTTTTTAAAAGACTGTATAGAGAATGACAAATAATTTTGGGAAAAAAAATTCAACCCCCCCTTCCCCCCCCCCCCCCCAAAAAAACTCCCCCCCTTTTGTATCTCCCAAGTGAGGGGACTTGAAAGAATTTTTTTTTTGCGTCATGTAGAGGATACAAAATCATTTTGAAAACATAAAAAAATTTGGCCCCCCTCCTCCTCTAGACCCCCCTTTTTAATAAAAAACCGAAATTTGGCCTAATTTTGACCTTTTTTTTCGGGTGGAGCATTGCGGCGAGCGAAGCGAGCCGTGCTGTGACCCCCTCACCCCCCCCTTCTTCCCCCCCTCTAGGGGGTCTCCCGAGCGAAGCCATATTTATTAAAAAAAATTAAAAGACTGTATAGAGAATGTCAAATTGTTTTGAAAACATAGAAAAATTAGCCCCCCTTGCCCACAAAATAGCCCCCCTTTTTAGGTTGCTCCCAGATGCCGTCGTCATTGGGGGGGTTTCGATTGCGGGAACGTATAGAGGGTATATTCTTGTATGGGGAAAAAAAATTACCTACCCTTCCCCCCAAAATAACTCGATGACGGGGAACAGCACGGCGAGCGAAGCGAGCCGTGCTGTGACCCCCAACGCACCCAGTCCCCTTGAACCCCTCTCCCACCAAAACATCTGATATGGGTATCGTTTTCGACTAACTCAAACTCGTAGATTACGAAAAAGATGTCCATTTCAAAATCCAAGATGGCTGACATTTTTTAATCGCAAATCTTCCTTTTGGATATCGATTTCTACAAAATCTTAAACGTAGGTTACGAAAAGGGGAACTAAATATATAAACAAACAGTCTACACAACCGCCGCGAGCTGCTTGCAGCTCGCGCACTCCTAAAAAACTAGTTTATACTATATATAGCTTAATTACCACTCACTGATTCACTGACTGACATAGTTGTTCTCCATGATGGTGGATGGGGAGGTATGTTTTTTTTTGCAGAATCGTAAAGGGATGCTCAAACGAACTGGGGGAAAAATCCTATTTTTCCCGATTTCCCCCTCCTTCACCCTCAAAAAAGGGACAACGCGAACAGCGATTTATCTCAGGGTGGGTGTAAGCTGGAGCAAAAATTCTTGCGGGGATGGGAAGCAGGGCGGCTCGCGAAGCGAGCCGCCCTGTTTCCCCCCCTCCAGGTTGCCCCCCCTCTGCGTGGCGAGCGAAGCGAGCCACGCAGCGGGGGTTTAGCAACGCGGCTCGCGAAGCGAGCCGCGTTGCGTCAATCGGATACAACATGGCTCGCGAAGCGAGCCGTGCTGTGTCTCCCCCCGACCGGACTTTGCCCCCAGGACGCCCCTAGGACGCCTCCCCCGCACTGCGTGGCGAGCGAAGCGAGCCACGCAAAGCGGGGGAGGCGTTCTAGGGGCGTCCTGGGGGCAAAGTCCGGTCGGAGAGAGACGGCTGACGCCGTGCAGTGCTGTATCTCTGCCCCAGGATGCCCCCCCGCACTGAGTGGCGAGCGAAGCGAGCCACGAAGTGCGGGTAGTGTAGCATTGCGGCTCGCGAAGCGAGCCGCATTGCGTTAGTGGACCATTGCACGGCTCGCGAAGCGAGCCGTACAGTGCCGTTTCTCTGCCCCCAGGATGCCCCCAGGACGCCCCCCCCGCACTGCGTGGCGAGCGAAGCGAGCCACGCAGTGCGGGTGGTGTAGCATCGCGGCTCGCGAAGCGAGCCGCAATGCGTCATCGGACCACTGCACGGCTCGCGAAGCGAGCCGTGCCGTTTCTCTTGCCCCAGGATGCCCCCCTAATAAGGCAAAGTCCTACCATGGCCCCCTCTAGACCCCCTTTTTTATACAAAAACCGAAATTTGGCCTAATTTTGACCTTTTTTTTCGGGTGGAGCATTGCGGCGAGCGAAGCGAGCCGCAATGCGACGACGGGGAACAGCACGGCGAGCGAAGCGAGCCGTGCTGTGACCCCCTGACCCCCCCTTCTTCCCCCCCTCTAGGGGGGCTCCCGAGCGAAGCCATATTGATTTACTTATTTTGTGGGGCTGTATAGAGCATGTCAGGTGATTTTGAATGAAATATAAATTTTGCCCCCCTTGCCCCCAAAATAGCCCCCCCTTTTTAGGTTGCTCCCAGATGCCGTCGTCGTAGGGGGGTTTCGATTGCGGGAACGTATAGAGGGTTTCTTCTCAAATGGGGAAAAAAAAATTCAACCCCCCCTTCCGCCCAAAAAACTCCCCCCCCTTTTTGTATCTCCCAAGTGGGGAGAGTTGAAAGAAAAAATTTTTTTGCGTCATGTAGAGGATAAAAAATCATTTTGAAAACATAAAAAAATTTGGCCCCCCTCCCCCTCTAGACCCCCCTTTTTATAAAAAAACCGAAATTTGGCCTAATTTTGACCTTTTTTTTCGGGTGGAGCATTGCGGCGAGCGAAGCGAGCCGCAATGCGACGACGGGGAACAGCACGGCGAGCGAAGCGAGCCGTGCTGTGACCCCCTGACCCCCCCTTCTTCCCCCCCTCTAGGGGGGCTCCCGAGCGAAGCCATATTGATTTACTTATTTTGCGGGGCTGTATAGAGCATGTCAGGTGATTTTGAATGAAATATAAATTTTGCCCCCCTTGCCCCCAAAATAGCCCCCCCTTTTTAGGTTGCTCCCAGATGCCGTCGTCGTAGGGGGGTTTCGATTGCGGGAACGTATAGAGGGTTTCTTCTCAAATGGGGAAAAAAAAATTCAACCCCCCCTTCCTCCCCAAAAAAACTCCCCCCCTTTTTGTATCTCCCAAGTGGGGGGACTTGAAAGAAATTTTTTTTTTGCGTCATGTAGAGGATAAAAAATCATTTTGAATTCATAAAAAAATTTGCCCCTCCTCCCCCTCTAGACCCCCCTTTTTATAAAAAAACCGAAATTTGGCCTAATTTTGACCTTTTTTTTTCGGGTGGAGTATTGCGGCGAGCGAAGCGAGCCGCAATGCGACGACGGGGAACAGCACGGCGAGCGAAGCGAGCCGTGCTGTGACCCCCTGACCCCTCCTTCTTCGTGTTTAATCTTTTTGACTGCTACCACCGACCTACTAATAATGGTATTGGCATTGTCCTTGAATGAATTCAATGCTGATGCACGCACACTAACGAGTGTGACTTGTGTTATCTATGAATTATGCCAATATTGTGTCCAAGTAAAACCGAATGAATACATTTTTGAAAAAAAAATACCTTAAGTCGAATCAATAACGTTCATTTTTGCTTGTAATGGATTGTCTCATTGCGTCGTCTCTGGGGTGCCGCCATCTGTTGATGGCTTATAAAAATAAATAGACATCGATACGGCCTTGAATGTGTGCTTCAAAATACCGACGCACGCATGATAGTGTTATTAGTTTCGTATATTGTGCAATCATATTGTTTTGACTTTTGTGGTTAAAGAAAGGTCCTTTACGCCTTGAATTACTGAATTTTGGGTTGTGCAATGAATCATCACGATGTCGTTGCAGTGTTGCCATCTGTTGGCATCTGTCTGTCGTGGGTCAGTATTTCGGTCGAAAATAATGTATCTGCTGCATAATGCTGCCATTAAGAATTTCATTATAATCGAATAGATTTATATAGTACGATGTCCGAGTCTGCTCACACTTGGGTTTTTTATTGTAGGTAATATTGTAGATCAATCAGGGCTTTTGAGTCCAGGTATGACCGAATGCCAAAATAAATCACTGTATTTAGTGGAGGGCCGCATCAATCATCCACAGTTGGATAGGTTTTCCGAAGATATTTAATATAATATGTAGATAAAGTAGTTTTGCGATAATCTATGTGGTTCAAAGCTATCAAACCTATCTAATCGAAAGTGTGTGAAGCTCAAAGCTACCAAACGCATCCCAACGGTTTTTTGTTCGAAAAGTTTCCGGAATATGACACAAATAATTTACCTAGCATTTTTGGCGTTCTACGAGCATTAATCAACAGCAAAAAGTAGCTTACCGTAAATCGTAAAACATTTTCTATGAACCCATGTTTTAACTTATTTTTATTCGACTCGACTTTTGGAGAAATTAATAATTTATATTAGTTTTCATCAAAAGCCCCATTAATCGTATTTCATTGGAACATGGGTTAATTGAAAATGGTCAGCTATTTGTGAAAAACTACTTTTTAGGTAGTTTTATTCTATGTAGAATGCAGAAAATATTAAAAACCGCTAAAAATATATGGGTACCTATCAGATTCCGGAAACCTTTCGATCGTGTTAGAATAGCCCTGCTGTTTCGTACAGTAGTATGACTTCCACTCCATCAAATTGTTTTTTTTTTTGTTTGGTTACGTTATTTTTATTTAGATTTTCAAGCATCTCGCTCGTCTGACAAAATGTTTAGTGCCTACTGGCAACACTTTTTTCATTTCAAAACTTAACGTCGCTTTGGCTCTAAAAGTTTTACTTTTGAATAAAAAGTTTTCGTGTCGTGTTATCGTGTTATTTTAGAAAGGAATCATCATGAAACGTTCCAGCACCACGCAAGACCCGATGGTAGCGAGGCGTAGTCGCCTTTCTGAAACTTCAACAGTTGCTATAACAGCAGGTGAGTCTACATTATATTTGTGCAGGCCAGTCAGACCTTTTCTAGGTATCTGTTTTGCATCACGTCCCTCCTACATTTTGATGAGGCGTTGCGATGCGAACGCGCCGAAGGTGCACCGCCAGCGCGCACCCGAAGACATCTCGTTAGATCACAATCAATCGCGCCTCTCTCGTTTGTCTTGCCCCTTAGTAGGTATTTTGCCAGCCAATTGGTGATGGTTATGGCGAAACCTGCTTTATTTGGGGGAGGCACGTTCAGCTGTGGACATATATTATCACTCCACTCAAGGATATTGTGCAATGCAATACCTACCTATTGCTCGGATAAGGTATCAGATCTTCGATCCTGCCTCTCTTATTGGGGGAAGATATTTATTGTTGAACTAACTAAGATGCTTTGTTTAGGTAATTCTTTTGGTTTGATCAAATTTAGCTAGGGGCCCTATTCTGATATTACAATGGTATTGTCTCATAATCACACATTTTGTAAATTTTTTTAATAAGAGAATTTCGCCTCAAGTTTCATGGCTTAACCAAACTATTATATCAATCTCTATGTAAATAGAAGCAAACATACCAAAATTATTATTTTCTTTACACAATAACATTGATTATCATAGTAAAGCGGAATTGTCCCCTTTATTTTTGTATGTGCCTTGGCTGCACTTACAAAGTTTGTGTGATGTGAGTTTATTTACATATTTTTATATTATAATGGACTGAATTGTAATGGTGTATGGGCTGCTGATGATGATGATATTATAATAATAACTAAGAGTGCTGGATTATGCTCACACTCAATGGGTTTCCATAATAATTTAAGTTCTTATTCACTGATCTTTGTTTTTATTTATTTGGATCACTATACTTTTATTACTATTTATTAGGTAAGGAATTGAGATAGGAACACTGTCTGTACATCTGTCTGGTCATATTCATCTTAATATTTTACAATATTATTACGAATACTATTGTTACTTCTGAAAATAATAACAGCTTTTTACAAATTAAATGGGAGTGGCATTTAATTTTATATAAATTCCACTGCTGGACATCCCCATAAAAAATTAATAGGTGTATTGCTGATTTTTCTTTACTGCGGTCAAACATAAATTAAAGCTAAAATTTAATAACATTGGATGAACAGGATCAAGGGTAAGTTAGTGGGTACTGTCAGTGTTAGCTAGGGTAACCAGCATAGTAGCGTTGTGGGTTAATGGGTTTGTAGGTTGTCTTCGAAGCCATCATCTGAGATTGGTCA
This sequence comes from Eupithecia insigniata, assembly GCA_947859395.1. Lineage (NCBI taxonomy): Eukaryota > Metazoa > Arthropoda > Insecta > Lepidoptera > Geometridae > Eupithecia > Eupithecia insigniata. The sequence continues at coordinate 5,854,669 of OX402002.1, forward strand.
GAGCTTAGAAGTGAAGATGGTTGTGTACATATGTGTTAAAAACCAGCAAGTGCATAGCAGGTTTGCTTAGCACTTTTTAACTAATTCGAGTGTTCTGATTGTTTTTGTTTTATTTATTTTAAAGTGCAAGTTATTTACATTAACCTGTAAACATTCATTTTATTTTCAGAACTGGAACCATAAATTTGCTGTCTAATTTGACGAGCTCCAATGAAAGCCTTGGATTGCATGGAAAAATATTTATAGTATTATTTATTTTCATAGATTCTGATTCAATGGCTTTATTTCTTTAGGCCTACATAACAAGTCAAATTTTATACTACAATATAATAATATGTACTTGCCTAACAAATAAACATAATTATTCTTAAAACATCGTTTTATTCCAACTGTTTTTAATTTATAGGAGGTGTGAAAATTAGGATGAGTTTTTAATTTTATGTTATAACAGCAAAGCTGTCAAAGCAATAGTTGTTCCGATTGAATAGACCTATCCAACGACGACATATATTTTATCGCTATTGGAGGGTTGCCTATTGTCCTTTGTTATTTAAAAACAAACATACACTTAATTTGTTATTTGTCACATTTCTTTTTTGTTTCAAATTGTTTGTAAACTGTTTTGTTAGGTATGCAATAAAGCATTTTCTATCTATCTCTACATACATACATACATACATACATTAAAGTTAAGATTATTATGTAAAAATTGTTTTATTTATAACAATGCTACGATTTGGTTAACGAAATATTATAGGTATAGGTATGGTGCAAATAACGAAATATTGTCTTTACAGATAAAGATCGTTTATGGACAAAGAAAATAACATACAAAAGGTAAATACAGAATAATGTATGCTTGTCGGGTTAGGGATATAATTGTTCTATGGCAAAAAGGCTTCTAAGGCAGAGCCCTACCAGCGGCCCCCTGCGGCGAGCGAAGCGAGCCGTGCTGTGACCCCCCCGACACCCCCTTAGAACCCCTTTTCCTAAACCTATGGGAACATTGCGGTGAACGAAGTGAGCCGCAATGCGACTACAGGGAACGGCACGACCCCTTTACGCCCCAAGACCCCTTGAACCTCCTCTCCCACCAAAAATCTGATATGGGTATCGTTTTCGACTAACTCGAACTTTTAGATTACGAAAAAGATGTCCATTTCTAAATCCAAGATGGCTGACATTTTTTTATCGCAGTTTTCACTCTTGGATATCGATTTCAACAAAATCTTAAACGTAGGTTACGAAAAGGGGAACTAAATAAATAAACCAACAGTCTACACAACCGCCGCGAGCTGCTTGCAGCTCGCGCACTCCTAAAAAACTAGTTATATTATTTATAGCTGGATTACCACTCACTGACTGACTCACTCACTGACATAATTGTTCTCCTTGATGGTGGATGGGGAGGTATGTTTTTTTTTGCGGAAACGTATAGGGGGTGTTTATGGGACCTGGGGAAAATTCCGACTTTTTGAAATTTCCCCCCCCTTCCCCCCCGCCCCCAGGGGGGCTCGCAAGGGGAGCCATATTGAATAATAATTTTTGTGGGGCTGTATAGAGGGTGTCAAATAGTTTCGAATGCAAAAAAAATTTAGCCCCCCTTGCCCCCAAAATAGCCCCCCCTTTTTAGGTTGCTCCTGGATGCCGTCGTCGTAGGGGGGTTTCGATTGCGGGATCGTATAAAGGGTTTCTTCTCAAATGGGGAAAAAAAAATTCAACCCCCCCTTCCCCCCCAAAAAACTCCCCCCCTTTTTGTATCTCCCAAGCGGGGAGACTTGAAAGAAAATTTTTTTTTGCGTCTTGTAGAGGATAAAGAATCATTTTGAAAACATGAAAAAATTTGGCCCTCCTCCCCCTCTAGACCCCCCTTTTTATAAAAAAAACGATTTTTGGCATAATTTTGACTTTTTTTTTTCGGTTGGAGCATTGTGGCGAGCGAAGCGAGCCGCAATGCGACGACGGGGAACAGCACGGCGAGCGAAGCGAGCCGTGCTGTGACCCCCACGACCCCCCCCCCCTTCTTCCTCCCCCTCTAGGGGGCTCGCGAGCAAAGCCATATTGATTTACTATTTTTGTGGGGCTGTATAGAGGATGTCAGGTGATTTTGAATGAAATAAAAATTTAGCCCCCCTTGCCCCCAAAATAGCCCCCCCTTTTTAGGTTGCTCCCAGATGCCGTCGTCGTAGGGGGGTTTCGATTGCGGGAACGTATAGAGGGTTTCTTCTCGAATGAAGGAAAAAAAAATTTAGCCCCCGTTCCCCCCCAAGAAAACTCCCCCCCTTTTTGTATCTCCCAAGTGGGGGGACTTGAAAGAAAATTTTTTTTTGCGTCATGTAGAGGATAAAAAATCATTTTGAAAACATAAAAAAATTTGGCCCCCCTCCCCCTCTAGACCCCCCTTTTTATAAAAAAACCAAAATTTGGCCTAATTTTGACCTTTTTTTTTCGGGTGGAGCATTGCGGCGAGCGAAGCGAGCCGCAATGCGACTACGGGGAACTGCACGGCGAGCGAAGCGAGCCGTGCGGTGACCCCCTGACCCCCCCTTCTTCCGCCCCTCTAGGGGGGCTCGCAAGGGGAGCCATATTGAATAATAATTTTTATGGGGCTGTATAGAGGATGTCAAATAGTTTCGAATGCAAAAAAAATTTAGCCCCCCTTGCCCCCAAAATAGCCCCCCCTTTTTAGGTTGCTCCCAGATGCCGTCGTCGTAGGGGGGTTTTGATTGCGGGAACGTATAGAGGGTTTCTTCTCGAATGAAGGAAAAAAAAATTTAGCCCCCCTTCCCCCCCGAAAAAACTCCCCCCCTTTTTGTATCTCCCAAGTGAGGGGACTTGAAATAATTTTTTTTTTGCGTCATGTAGAGGATAAAAAATCATTTTGAAAACATAAAAAAATTTGGCCCCCCTCCCCCTCTAGACCCCCCTTTTTAATAAAAAACCGAAATTTGGCCTAATTTTGACCTTTTTTTTCGGGTGGAGCATTGCGGCGAGCGAAGCGAGCCGCAATGCGACGATGGGGAACAGCACGGCGAGCGAAGCGAGCCGTGCTGTGACCCCCCGACCCCCCCTTCTTCCCCCCCCTCTAGGGGGGCTCCCGAGCGAAGCCATATTGAATAAAAATGTTTGTGAGGCTGTATAGAGAATATCAAATTGTTTCGAATGCAAAAAAAATTTAGCCCCCCTTGCCCCCAAAATAGCCCCCCCTTTTTAGGTTGCTCCCGGAAGCCGTCGTTGCAGGGGGGTTTCGATTGCGGGAACGTATAGAGAGTTTCTTCTCGAATGAAGGAAAAAAAAATTTAGCCCCCCTTCCCCCCCAAAAAAACTCCCCCCTTTTTGTATCTCCCAAGTGGGGGGACTTGAAAGAAATTTTTTTTTTTGCGTCTTGTAGAGGATAAAAAATCATTTTGAAAACATAAAAAAATTTGACCCCCCTGCCCCTCTAGACCCCCCTTTTTATAAAAAAACCGAAATTTGGCCTAATTTTGACCTTTTTTTTTCGGGTGGAGCATTGCGGCGAGCGAAGCGAGCCGCAATGCGACGACGGGGAACAGCACGGCGAGCGAAGCGAGCCGTGCTGTGACCCCCACGACTCCCCCTTCTTCCCCCCCTCTAGGGGGGCTCGCAAAGGGAGCCATATTGAATAATAATTAATAATGCGACGATGGGGAACAGCACGGCGAGCGAAGCGAGCCGTGCTGTGACCCCCTGACCCCCCCTTCTTCCCCCCCTCTAGGGGGGCTCCCGAGCGAAGCCATATTGATTCAAATTTTTTGTAGGGCTGTATAGAGGATGTCAAATAGTTTCGAATACAAAAAAAATTTAGCCCCCCTTGCCCCCAAAATAGCCCCCCCTATTTAGGTTGCTCCCGGATGCCGTCGTCGTAGGGGGGTTTCGATTGCGGGAACGTATAGAGGGTTTCTTCTCAAATGAGGAAAAAAAATTTAGCCCCCCTTCCCCCCCAAAAAAACTCCCCCCTTTTTGTATCTCCCAAGTGGGGGGACATGAAAGAAATTTTTTTTTTTGCGTCATGTAGAGGATAAAAAATCATTTTGAAAACATAAAAAAATTTGGCCCCCCTTCCCTCTAGACCCCCCTTTTTCATAAAAAACCGAAATTTGGCCAAAATTTGTCCTTTTTTTCGGGTGGAGCATTGCGGCGAGCGAAGCGAGCCGCAATGCGACGATGGAGAACAGCACGGCGAGCGAAGCGAGCCGTGCTGTGACCCCTTGACCCCCCTTCTTCCCCCCCTCTAGGGGGGCTCCCGAGCGAAGCCATATTGATTTACTTATTTTGTGGGGCTGTATAGAGCATGTCAGGTGATTTTGAATGAAATATAAATTTTGCCCCCCTTGCCCCCAAAATAGCCCCCCCTTTTTAGGTTGCTCCCAGATGCCGTCGTCGGATGTGTGTAAAAATGACGGAAAAAAAATTTTGCCCCCCTTCCCCCCCAAAAAAACTCCCCCCCTTTTTGTATCTCCCAAGTGGGGGGACTTGAAAGAAATTTTTTTTTTGCGTCATGTAGAGGATAAAAAATAATTTTGAATTCATAAAAAAAATTGGCCCCCCTCCCCCTCTAGACCCCCCTTTTTATAAAAAAACTGAAATTTGGCCTAATTTTGACCTTTTTTTTCGGGTGGAGCATTGCGGCGAGCGAAGCGAGCCGCAATGCGACTACGGGGAACTGCACGGCGAGCGAAGCGAGCCGTGCGGTGACCCCCTGACCCCCCCTTCTTCCCCCCCTCTAAGGGGGCTCCCGAGCGAAGCCATATTGATTCAAATTTTTTGTAGGGCTGTATAGAGAATGTCAAATGATTTTGAATGCAAAAAAAATTCAGCCCCCCTTGCCCCCAAAATAGCCCCCCCTTTTTAGGTTGCTCCCAGATGCCGTCGTCGTAGGGGGATTTAGATTGCGGGAACGTATAGAGGTATATTCTTGTATGGGGAAAAAAAAACCTACCCTTCCCCCCAGTCCCACCCAGTCCCCTTGAACCCCTCTCCCACCAAAACATCTGATAGGGGTATCGTTTTCGAGTAACTCAAACTCGTAGATTACGAAAAAGATATCCATTTCTAAATCCAAGATGGCTGACATTTTTTTATCGCAGTTTTCACTCTTGGATATCGATTTCAACAAAATCTTAAACGTAGGTTACGACAAGGGGCTCTAAATTAAAAAACAAACAGTCTACACAACCGCCGCGAGCTGCTTGCAGCTCGCGCACTCCTAAAAAACTAGTTCATACTATATATAGCTGAATTACCATTGACTGACTGACTCACTCACTGACATAGTTGTTCTCCATGATGGTGGATGGGGAGGTATGTTTTTTTTTGCAGAATCGTAAAGGGTTGCTGAAACGAACTGGGGGAAAAATCCTATTTTTCCGAATTTCCCCCTCCTTCCCCCTCAAAAAGGGGACAACGCGAACAGCGATTTATCTCAGGGTGGGTGTAAGCTGGAGCGAAAATTTTTGCGGGGATGGGAAGCAGGGCGGCTCGCGAAGCGAGCCGCCCTGTTTCCCCCCCTCCAGGCTCGCGAAGCGAGCCGCGTTGCGTCAATCGGATACAACACGGCTCGCGAAGCGAGCCGTGCTGTGTCTCCCCCCGACCGGACTTTGCCCCCAGGACGCCCCTAGGACGCCTCCCTCGCACTGCGTGGCGAGCGAAGCGAGCCACGCAGTGCGAGGGAGGCGTTCTAGGGGCGTCCTGGGGGCAAAGTCCGGTCGGAGGGAGACGGCTGACGCCGTGCAGTGCTGTATCTCTGCCCCAGGATGCCCCCAGGACGCCCCCCCCCGCACTGCGTGGCGAGCGAAGCGAGCCACGCAGTGCGGGTTGTGTAGCATTGCGGCTCGCGAAGCGAGCCGCGATGCGTCAGTGGACCATTGCACGGCTCGCGAAGCGAGCCGTGCAGTGCCGTTCCGTTGCCCCCAGGATGCCCCCCCCGCATTGCGTGGCGAGCGAAGCGAGCCACGCAGTGCGGGTTGTGTAGCATTGCGGCTCGCGAAGCGAGCCGCGATGCGTCAGTGGACCATTGCACGGCTCGCGAAGCGAGCCGTGCAGTGCCGTTCCGCTGCCCCCAGGATGCCCCCCCCGCACTGCGTGGCGAGCGAAGCGAGCCACGCAGTGCGGGTTGTGTAGCATTGCGGCTCGCGAAGCGAGCCGCGATGGGTCAGTGGACTATTGCACGGCTCGCGAAGCGAGCCGTGCAGTGCCGTTCCGCTGCCCCCAGGATGACCCCCCGCACTGCGTGGCGAGCGAAGCGAGCCACGCAGTGCGGGTTGTGTAGCATAGCGGCTCGCGAAGCGAGCCGCGATGCGTCAGTGGACCATTGCACGGCTCGCGAAGCGAGCCGTGCAGTGCCCTTCCCCTGCCCCCAGGATGCCCCCCCGCACGGCTCGCGAAGCGAGCCGTGCCGTTTCTCTTGCCCCCAGGCTGCCCCCCTAATAAGGCAAAGTCCTACCATGGCAAAGTCCTACCAGCGAAAGCTGCTTCGCAGCTTGCGCAAAATCTTAACTAGTTCTATTATATATAGCTGGATTACCACTCACTGACTGACTGACTCATTGACATAATTGTTCTCCTTGATGGTGGATGGGAAGGTATGTTTTTTTTTACGGAAACGTGTAGGGGGGGTCTGGGGGACCTCGGGAAAATTCGGACTTTTTGAGATTTCCCCCCCCGTCCCCCCCGCCCCCAGGGGGGCTCGCAAGGGGAGCCATATTGAATAATAATTTTTGTGGGGCTGTATAGAGGATGTCAAATAGTTTCGAATGCAAAAAAAATTTAGCCCCCCTTGCCCCCAAAATAGCCCCCCCTTTTTAGGTTGCTCCCGGATGCCGTCGTCGTAGGGGGGTTTCGATTGCGGGATCGTATAGAGGGTTTCTTCTTCAATGGGGGAAAAAAAATTCAACCCCCCCTTCCCCCCCAAAAAACTCCCCCCCTTTTTGTATCTCCCAAGTGGGGGGACTTGAAAGAATTTTTTTTTTTGCGTCTTGTAGAGGAAAAAAAATCGTTTTGAAAACATAAAAAAATTTGGCCCCCCTCCCCCTTAAGACCCCCCTTTTTAATAAAAAACCGAAATTTGGCCTAATTTTGACCTTTTTTGTTCGGGTGGAGCATTGCGGCGAGCGAAGCGAGCCGCAATGCGACGATGGGGAACAGCACGGCGAGCGAAGCGAGCCGTGCTGTGACCCCCTGACCCCCCCTTCTTCCCCCCCTCTAGGGGGGCTCGCAAGGGGAGCCATATTGAATAATAATTTTTATGGGGCTGTATAGAGGATGTCAAATAGTTTCGAATGCAAAAAAAAATTAGCCCCCCTTGCCCCCAAAATAGCCCCCCCTTTTTAGGTTGCTCCCGGATGCCGTCGTCGTAGGGGGGTTTCGATTGCGGGATCGTATAGAGGGTTTCTTCTCGAATAAGGCAAAAAATATTTTAGCCCCCCTCCCCCTCCAAAAAAACTCCCCCCCTTTTTGTATCTCCAAAGTGGGGGGACTTGAAAGAAATTTTTTTTTTGCGTCATGTAGATGATAAAAAATCATTTTGAATTCATAAAAAAAATTGGCCCCCCTCCCCCTCTAGACCCCCCTTTTTATAAAAAAACCGAAATTTGGCCTAATTTTGACCTTTTTTTTCGGGTGGAGCATTGCGGCGAGCGAAGCGAGCCGCAATGCGACGACGGGGAACAGCACGGCGAGCGAAGCGAGCCGTGCTGTGACCCCCTGACCCCCCCTTCTTCCCCCCCCCCTCTAGGGGGGCTCTAGGGGGGCGAGCGAAGCCATATTGATTTACTAATTTTGTGGGGCTGTATAGAGCATGTCAGGTGATTTTGAATGAAATATTAATTTTGCCCCCCTTGCTCCCAAAATAGCCCCCCTTTTTAGGTTGCTCCCGGATGCCGTCGTCGTAGGGGGGTTTCGATTGCGGGAACGTATAGAGGGTTTCTTCTCGAATGAGGGAAAAAATTTTAGCCCCCCTTCCCCCCAAAAAAACTCCCCCCCTTTTTGTATCTCCCAAGTGGGGGGACTTGAACGAATTTTTTTTTTTGCGTCTTGTAGAGGATAAAAAATCATTTTGAAAACATAAAAAAATTTGGCCCCCCTCCCCCTCTAGACCCCCCTTTTTCATAAAAAACCGAAATTTGGCCAAACTTCGTCCTTTTTTTTCGGGTGGAGCATTGCGGCGAGCAAAGCGAGCCGCAATGCTACGATGGGGAACAGCACGGCGAGCGAAGCGAGCCGTGCTGTGACCCCCCGACCCCCCCTTCTTCCCCCCCTCTAGGGGGGCTCCCGAACGAAGCCATATTGAATAAAAATGTTTGTGGGGCTGTATAGAGAATATCAAATAGTTTTGAATGCAAAAAAATTTTAGCCCCCCTTGCCCCCAAAATAGCCCCCCCTTTTTTGGTTGCTCCCAGATGCCGTCGTCGTAGGGGGGTTTTGATTGCGGGAACGTATAGAGGGTTTCTTCTCGAATGAGGAAAAAAAAAATTAGCCCCCCTTCCCCCCCAAAAAAATCCCCCCCTTTTGTATCTCCCAAGTGAGGGGACTTGAAACAATTTTTTTTTTTGCGTCATGTAGAGGATAAAAAATCATTTTGAAAACATAAAAAAATTTGGCCCCCCTCCCCCTCTAGACCCCCCTTTTTCATAAAAAACCGAAATTTGGCCAAACTTCGTCCTTTTTTTTCGGGTGGAGCATTGCGGCGAGCAAAGCGAGCCGCAATGCTACGATGGGGAACAGCACGGCGAGCGAAGCGAGCCGTGCTGTGACCCCCCGACCCCCCCTTCTTCCCCCCCTCTAGGGGGGCTCCCGAACGAAGCCATATTGAATAAAAATGTTTGTGGGGCTGTATAGAGAATATCAAATAGTATTGAATGCAAAAAAATTTTAGCCCCCCTTGCCCCCAAAATAGCCCCCCCTTTTTTGGTTGCTCCCAGATGCCGTCGTCGTAGGGGGGTTTTGATTGCGGGAACGTATAGAGGGTTTCTTCTCGAATGAGGAAAAAAAAAATTAGCCCCCCTTCCCCCCCAAAAAAATCCCCCCCTTTTGTATCTCCCAAGTGAGGGGACTTGAAACAATTTTTTTTTTTGCGTCATGTAGAGGATAAAAAATCATTTTGAAAACATAAAAAAATTTGGCCCCCCTCCCCCTCTAGACCCCCCTTTTTAATAAAAAACCGAAATTTTGACCTTTTTTTTCGGGTGGAGCATTGCGGCGAGCGAAGCGAGCCGCAATGCGACGGCGGGAAACCCCCTGACCTTCCCCTTTCCCCCCCCCCCCTCTGTAGGGGGGCTCGCAAGGGGAGCCATATTGAATAATAATTTTTATGGGGCTGTATAGAAGATGTCAAATAGTTTCGAATGCAAAAAAAATTTAGCCCCCCTTGCCCCCAAAATAGCCCCCCCTTTTTAGGTTGCTCCCAGATGTCGTCGTCGTAGGGGGTTTCGATTGCAGGAACGTATAGAGGGTTTCTTCTCGAATGAAGGAAAAAAAATTTAGCCCCCTTTTGTATCTCCCAAGTGAGGGGACTTGAAAGATTTTTTTTTGCGTCATGTAGAGGATAAAAAATCATTTTGAAAACAAAAAAAAATTTGGTCCCCCTCCCCTCTAGACCCCCCTTTTTAATAAAAAACCGAAATTTGGCCTAATTTTGGCCTTTTTTTTCGGGTGGAGCATTGCGGCGAGCGAAGCGAGCCGCATTACGACTGCGGGAAACAGCACGGCGAGCGAAGCGAGCCGTGCTGTGACCCCCTGACCCCCCCCTTCTTCCCCCCCTCTAGGGGGGCTCGCAAGGGGAGCCATATTGAATAATAATTTTTATGGGGCTGTATAGAGGATGTCAAATAGTTTCGAAAACAAAATATATTTAGCCCCCCCCTTTTTAGGTTGCTCCCAGATGCCGTCGTCGTAGGGGGGTTTTGATTGCGGGAACGTATAGAGGGTTTCTTCTCGAATGAAGGAAAAAAAATTTAGCCCCCCTCCCCCCCCAAAAAACTTCCCCCCTTTTGTATCTCCCAAGTGAGGGGACTTGAAAGATTTTTTTTTTTGCGTCATGTAGAGGATAAAAAATCATTTTGAAAACATAAAAAAATTTGGCCCCCCTCCCCCTCTAGACCCCCCTTTTTATAAAAAAACCGAAATTTGGCCTAATTTTGACTTTTTTTTTCGGGTGGTGCATTGCGGCGAGCGAAGCGAGCCGCAATGCGACGACGCAAAAAAAAAAATGACAGCACGGCGAGCGAAGCGAGCCGTGCTGTGACCCCCTGACCCCCCCTTCTTCCCCCCCTCTAGGGGGGCTCCCGAGCGAAGCCATATTGCTTCAAATTTTTTAAAAGACTATAGAAATGTCAAATAATTTCGAATGCAAAAAAAATTTAGCCCCCCTTGCCCCCAAAATAGCCCCCCCTTTTTAGGTTGCTCCCAGATGTCGTCGTCGTAGGGGGTTTCGATTGCAGGAACGTATAGAGGGTTTCTTCTCGAATGAAGGAAAAAAAATTTAGCCCCCTTTTGTATCTCCCAAGTGAGGGGACTTGAAAGATTTTTTTTTGCGTCATGTAGAGGATAAAAAATCATTTTGAAAACAAAAAAAAATTTGGCCCCCCTCCCCTCTAGACCCCCCTTTTTAATAAAAAACCGAAATTTGGCCTAATTTTGGCCTTTTTTTTCGGGTGGAGCATTGCGGCGAGCGAAGCGAGCCGCATTACGACTGCGGGAAACAGCACGGCGAGCGAAGCGAGCCGTGCTGTGACCCCCTGACCCCCCCCTTCTTCCCCCCCTCTAGGGGGGCTCGCAAGGGGAGCCATATTGAATAATAATTTTTATGGGGCTGTATAGAGGATGTCAAATAGTTTCGAAAACAAAATATATTTAGCCCCCCCCTTTTTAGGTTGCTCCCAGATGCCGTCGTCGTAGGGGGGTTTTGATTGCGGGAACGTATAGAGGGTTTCTTCTCGAATGAAGGAAAAAAAATTTAGCCCCCCTCCCCCCCCAAAAAACTCCCCCCCTTTTGTATCTCCCAAGTGAGGGGACTTGAAAGATTTTTTTTTTTGCGTCATGTAGAGGATAAAAAATCATTTTGAAAACATAAAAAAATTTGGCCCCCCTCCCCCTCTAGACCCCCCTTTTTATAAAAAAACCGAAATTTGGCCTAATTTTGACTTTTTTTTTCGGGTGGTGCATTGCGGCGAGCGAAGCGAGCCGCAATGCGACGACGCAAAAAAAAAAATGACAGCACGGCGAGCGAAGCGAGCCGTGCTGTGACCCCCTGACCCCCCCTTCTTCCCCCCCTCTAGGGGGGCTCCCGAGCGAAGCCATATTGCTTCAAATTTTTTAAAAGACTATAGAAATGTCAAATAATTTCGAATGCAAAAAAAATTTAGCCCCCCTTGCCCCCAAACTAGCCCCCCTTTTTAGGTTGCTCCAAGATGCCGTCGTCGTAGGGGGGTTTAGATTGCGGGAACGTATAGAGAGTATATTCTTGTATGTGGAAAAAAAAATTACATACCCTTCCCCCCAGTCCCACCCAGTCCCCTTGAACCCCTCTCCCACCAAAACATCTGATATGGGTATCGTTTTCGACTAACTAAAACTCGTAGATTACGAAAAAGATGTCCATTTCTAAATCCAAGATGGCTGACATTTTTTTATCGCAGTTTTCACTCTTGGATATCGATTTCAACAAAATCTTAAACGTAGGTTACGACAAGGGGCTCTAAATAAAAAAACAAACAGTCTACACAACCGCCGCGAGCTGCTTGCAGCTCGCGCACTCCTAAAAAACTAGTTATACTATATATAGCTGGATTACCACTCACTGACTGACTCACTGATTGACATAATTGTTCTCCTTGATGGTGGATGGGGAGGTATGTTTTTTTTTGCGGAATCGTATAGGGGTGGTTTATGGGACCTGGGGAAAATTCCGACTTTTTGAGATTTCCCCCCCCTTCCCCCCCGCCCCCAGGGGGGCTCGCAAGGGGAGCCATATTGAATAATTATTTTTGTGGGGCTGTATAGAGGGTGTCAAATAGTTTCGAATGCAAAAAAAATTTAGCCCCCCTTGCCCCCAAAATAGCCCCCCCTTTTTAGGTTGCTCCCGGATGCCGTCGTCGTAGGGGAGTTTCGATTGCGGGAACGTATAGAGGGTTTCTTCTCGAATGAAGGTAAAAAAAATTTAGCCCCCCTCCCCCCCCCAAAAAAATCCCCCCTTTTTGTATCTCCCAAGTGGGGGGACTTGAAAGAAATTTTTTTTTTGTGTCTTGTAGAGGATAAAAAATCATTTTGAAAACCTAAAAAAATTTGGCCCCCCTCCCCCTCTAGACCCCCCTTTTTAATAAAAAACCGAAATTTGGCCTAATTTTGACCTTTTTTTTCGGGTGGAGCATTGCGGCGAGCGAAGCGAGCCGCAATGCGACGATGGGGAACAGCACGGCGAGCGAAGCGAGCCGTGCTGTGACCCCCCGACCCCCCCTTCTTCCCCCCCTCTAGGGGGGCTCCCGAACGAAGCCATATTGAATAAAAATGTTTGTGGGGCTGTATAGAGGGTGTCAAATAGTTTCGAATGCAAAAAAAATTTAGCCCCCCTTGCCCCCAAAATAGCCCCCCCTTTTTAGGTTGCTCCCGGATGCCGTCGTCGTAGGGGAGTTTCGATTGCGGGAACGTATAGAGGGTTTCTTCTCGAATGAAGGTAAAAAAAATTTAGCCCCCCTCCCCCCCCAAAAAAAAATCCCCCCTTTTTGTATCTCCCAAGTGGGGGGACTTGAAAGAAATTTTTTTTTTGTGTCTTGTAGAGGATAAAAAATCATTTTGAAAACATAAAAAAATTTGGCCCCCCTCCCTCTCTAGACCCCCCTTTTTAATAAAAAACCGAAATTTGGCCTAATTTTGACCTTTTTTTTTGGGTGGAGCATTGCGGCGAGCGAAGCGAGCCGCAATGCGACGATGGGGAACAGCACGGCGAGCGAAGCGAGCCGTGCTGTGACCCCCTGACCCCCCCTTCTTCCCCCCCTCTAGGGGGGCTCGCAAGGGGAGCCATATTGAATAATAATTTTTATGGGGCTGTATAGAGGATGTCAAATAGTTTCGAATGCAAAAAAAAATTAGCCCCCCTTGCCCCCAAAATAGCCCCCCTTTTTAGGTTGCTCCCGGATGCCGTCGTCGTAGGGGGGTTTCGATTGCGGGATCGTATAGAGGGTTTCTTCTCGAATGGGGAAAAAAATTCAACCCCCCCTTCCCCCCCAAAAAACTCCCCCCCTTTTTTGTATCTCCCAAGTGGGGGGACTTGCAAAAATTTTCTTTTAGGGGTCATGTAGAGGATAAAAAATCATTTTGAAAAAATAAAAAAATTTGACCCCCCTGCCCCTCTAGACCCCCCTTTTTATAAAAAAACCGAAATTTGGCCTAATTTTGACCTTTTTTTTTCGGGTGGAGCATTGCGGCGAGCGAAGCGAGCCGCAATGCGACGACGGGGAACAGCACGGCGAGCGAAGCGAGCCGTGCTGTGACCCCCACGACCCCCCCTTCTTCCCTCCCTCTAGGGGGGCTCCCGAGCGAAGCCATATTGATAAAAAAAAATTTAGGGCTGTATAGAGAATGTCAAATAGTTTTGAATGCAAAAAAAAATTAGCCCCCCTTGCCCTTAAAATAGCCCCCCTTTTTAGGTTGCTCTCAGATGCCGTCGTCGTAGGGGGGTTTCGATTGCGGGATCGTATAGAAGGTTTCTTCTCAAATGGGGAAAAAAAATTCAACCCCCCCTTCCCCCCAAAAAACTCCCCCTCTTTTTGTATCTCCCAAGTGGGTGGACTTGCAAAAATTTTCTTTTTTGTTTCATGTAGAGGATAAAAAATCATTTTGAAAACATAAAAAAAATTGGCCCCCCTCCCCCTCTAGACCCCCCTTTTTATAAAAAAACTGAAATTTGGCCTAATTTTGACCTTTTTTTTCGGGTGGAGCATTGCGGCGAGCGAAGCGAGCCGCAATGCGACGATGGGGAACAGCACGGCGAGCGAAGCGAGCCGTGCTGTGACCCCCTGACCCCCCCTTCTTCCCCCCCTCTAGGGGGGCTCCCGAACGAAGCCATATTGATTCAAATTTTTTGTAGGGCTGTATAGAGGATGTCAGGTGATTTTGAATGCAAAAAAAATTTAGCCCCCCTTGCCCGCAAAATGGCCCCCCCTTTTTAGGTTGCTCCCGGATGCCGTCGTTGTAGGGGGGTTTCGATTGCGGGATCGTATAGAGGGTTTCTTCTCGAATGAAGGAAAAAAAATTTAGCCCCCCTTCCCCCCCAAAAAAACTCCCCCCCTATTGTATCTCCCAAGTGAGGGGACTTGAAAGATTTTTTTTTTTTGCGTCATGTAGAGGATAAAAAATCATTTTGAAAACATAAAAAAATTTGGCCCCCCTCCCCCTCTAGACCCCCTTTTTAATAAAAAACCGAAATTTGGCCTAATTTTGGCCTTTTTTTTCGGGTGGAGCATTGCGGCGAGGGAAGCGAGCCGCATTGCGACTGCGGGAAACAGCACGGCGAGCGAAGCGAGCCGTGCTGTGACCCCCTGACCCCCCCTTCTTCCCCCCCTCTAGGGGGGCTCGCAAGGGGAGCCATATTGATTCAAATTTTTTGTAGGGCTGTATAGAGAATGTCAAATAGTTTCGAATGCAAAAAAAAATTAGCCCCCTTGCCCCCAAAATAGCCCCCCCTTTTTAGGTTGCTCCCAGATGCCGTCGTCGTAGGGGAGTTTCGATTGCGGGAACGTATAGAGGGTTTCTTCTCAAATGGGGAAAAAAAAATTCAACCCCCCTTTCCCCGCCAAAAAACTCCCCCCCTTTTTGTATCTCCCAAGTGGGGAGAGTTGAAAGAAATTTTTTTTTTGCGTCATGTAGAAGATAAAAAATCATTTTGAAAACATAAAAAAATTTAGCCCCCCTTCCCCCGAAACCGAAATTTGGCCTAATTTTGACCTTTTTTTTTCGGGTGGAGCATTGCGGCGAGCGAAGCGAGCCGCAATGCGACGACGGGGAACAGCACGGCGAGCGAAGCGAGCCGTGCTGTGACCCCCTGACCCCCCGTTCTTCCCCCCTCTAGGGGGGCTCCCGAGCGAAGCCATATTGATTTACTAATTTTGTGGGGCTGTATAGAGCATGTCAGGTGATTTTGAATGAAATATAAATTTTGCCCCCCTTGCCCCCAAAATAGCCCCCCCTTTTTAGGTTGCTCCCGGATGCCGTCGTCGTAGGGGGGTTTCGATTGCGGGATCGTATAGAGGGTTTCTTCTCAAATGGGGAAAAAAAATATGAACCCCCCCTTCCCCCCCAAAAAACTCCCCCCCTTTTTGTATCTCCCAAGTGGGGAGACTTGAAAGAAACTTTTCTTTTGCGTCATGTAGAAGATAAAAAATCATTTTGAAAACATAAAATAATTCGGCCCCCCTCTCCCTTTAGACCCCCCTTTTTATAAAAAAACCGAAATTTGGCCTAATTTTGACCTTTTTTTTCGGGTGGAGCATTGCGGCGAGCGAAGCGAGCCGCAATGCGACGACGGGGAACAGCACGGCGAGCGAAGCGAGCCGTGCTTTGACCCTTTGACCCCCCCTTCTTCCCCCCCTCTAGGGGGGCTCCCGAGCGAATTCATATCTATTAAAAAAAATTGTAGAGCTGTATAGAGGATGTCAGGTGATTTTAAGTGAAATAAAAATTTTGCCCCCCTTGCCCCCAAACTAGCCCCCCTTTTTAGGTTGCTCCAAGATGCCGTCGTCGTAGGGGGGTTTAGATTGCGGGAACGTATAGAGAGTATATTCTTGTAAGTGGAAAAAAAAATTACCTACCCTTCCCCCCAGTCCCACCCAGTCCCCTTGAACCCCTCTCCCACCAAAACATCTGATATGGGTATCGTTTTCGACTAACTAAAACTCGTAGATTACGAAAAAGATGTCCATTTCAAAATCCAAGATGGCTGACATTTTTTAATCGCAAATCTTCCTTTTGGATATCGATTTCTACAAAATCTTAAACGTAGGTTACGAAAAGGGGAACTAAATATATAAACAAACAGTCTACACAACCGCCGCGAGCTGCTTGCAGCTCGCGCACTCCTAAAAAACTAGTTTATACTATATATAGCTTAATTACCACTCACTGATTCACTGACTGACATAGTTGTTCTCCATGATGGTGGATGGGGAGGTATGTTTTTTTTTGCAGAATCGTAAAGGGATGCTCAAACGAACTGGGGGAAAAATCCTATTTTTCCCGATTTCCCCCTCCTTCACCCTCAAAAAAGGGACAACGCGAACAGCGATTTATCTCAGGGTGGGTGTAAGCTGGAGCAAAAATTCTTGCGGGGATGGGAAGCAGGGCGGCTCGCGAAGCGAGCCGCCCTTTTTCCCCCCCTCCAGGTTGCCCCCCCTCTGCGTGGCGAGCGAAGCGAGCCAAGCAGCGGGGGTTTAGCAACGCGGCTCGCGAAGCGAGCCGCGTTGCGTCAATCGGATACAACACGGCTCGCGAAGCGAGCCGTGCTGTGTCTCCCCCCGACCGGACTTTGCCCCCAGGACGCCCCTAGGACGCCTCCCCCGCACTGCGTGGCGAGCGAAGCGAGCCACGCAGTGCGGGGGAGGCGTTCTAGGGGCGTCCTGGGGGCAAAGTCCGGTCGGAGAGAGACGGCTGACGCCGTGCAGTGCTGTATCTCTGCCCCAGGATGCCCCCCCGCACTGAGTGGCGAGCGAAGCGAGCCACGAAGTGCGGGTAGTGTAGCATTGCGGCTCGCGAAGCGAGCCGCATTGCGTTAGTGGACCATTGCACGGCTCGCGAAGCGAGTGCCGTTTCTCTGCCCCCAGGATGCCCCCCCGCACTGCGTGGCGAGCGAAGCGAGCCACGCAGTGCGGGGGAGGCGTTCTAGGGGCGTCCTGGGGGCAAAGTCCGGTCGGAGAGAGACGGCTGACGCCGTGCAGTGCTGTATCTCTGCCCCAGGATGCCCCCCCGCACTGAGTGGCGAGCGAAGCGAGCCACGAAGTGCGGGTAGTGTAGCATTGCGGCTCGCGAAGCGAGCCGCATTGCGTTAGTGGACCATTGCACGGCTCGCGAAGCGAGTGCCGTTTCTCTGCCCCCAGGATGCCCCCCCGCACTGCGTGGCGAGCGAAGCGAGCCACGCAGTGCGGGTTGTGTAGCATAGCGGCTCGCGAAGCGAGCCGCGATGCGTCAGTGGACCATTGCACGGCTCGCGAAGCGAGCCGTGCAGTGCCCTTCCCCTGCCCCCAGGATGCCCCCCCGCACGCAGTGCGGGTGGTGTAGCATTGCGGCTCGCGAAGCGAGCCGCGATGCGTCAGCCGCCTACCGCACGGCTCGCGAAGCGAGCCGTGCCGTTTCTCTTGCCCCCAGGCTGCCCCCCTAATAAGGCAAAGTCCTACCATGGCAAAGTCCTACCAGCGAAAGCTGCTTCGCAGCTTGCGCAAAATCTAAACTAGTTATATTATATATAGCTGGATTACCACTCACTGACTGACTCACTCACTGACATAATTGTTCTCCTTGATGGTGGATGGGGAGGTATGTTTTTTTTTGCGGAATCGTATAGGGGTGGTTTATGGGACCTGGGGAAAATTCCGACTTTTTGAGATTTCCCCCCCCTTCCCCCCCGCCCCCAGAGGGGCTCGCAAGGGGAGCCATATTGAATGATAATTTTTGTGGGGCTGTATAGAGGATGTCAAATAGTTTCGAATGCAAAAAAAATTTAGCCCCCCTTGCCCCCAAAATAGCCCCCCCTTTTTAGGTTGCTCCCGGATGCCGTCGTCGTAGGGGGGTTTCGATTGCGGGAACGTATAGAGGGTTTCTTCTCAAATGAAGGAAAAAAAAAATTAGCCCCCCTTCCCCCCCAAAAAAACTCCCCCCCTTTTTGTATCTCCCAAGTGGGGGGACTTGAAAGAAATTTTTTTTTGCGTCATGTAGAGGATAAAAAATCATTTTGAAAACATAAAAAAAATTGGCCCCCCTCCCCCTCTAGCCCCCCCTTTTGATAAAAAAACCGAAATTTGGCCTAATTTTGACCTTGTTTTTCGGGTGGAGCATTGCGGCGAGCGAAGCGAGCCGCAATGCGACGATGGGGAACAGCGCGGCGAGCGAAGCGAGCCGTGCTGTGACCCCCCGACCCCCCCTTCTTCCCCCCCTCTAGGGGGGCTCCCGAACGAAGCCATATTGAATAAAAATGTTTGTGGGGCTGTATAGAGAATATTAAAAAGTTTTGAATGCAAAATAAAATTAGCCCCCTTTGCCCCCAAAATAGCCCCCCTTTTTAGGTTGCTCCCGGATGCCGTCGTCGTAGGGGGGTTTCGATTGCGGGATCGTATAGAGGGTTTTTTCTCTAATGAAGGAAAAAAAAATTTAGCCCCCCTTCCCCCCCAAAAAAACTCCCCCCCTTTTTGTATCTCCCAAGTGGGGGGACTTGAAAGAAATTTTTTTTTTGCGTCATGTAGAGGATAAAAAATCATTTTGAAAACATAAAAAAATTTGGCCACCCTCCCCCTCTAGACCCCCCTTTTTAATAAAAAACCGAAATTTGGCCTAATTTTGACCTTTTTTTTCGGGTGGAGCATTGCGGCGAGCGAAGCGAGCCGCAATGCGACGATGGGGAACAGCACGGCGAGCGAAGCGAGCCGTGCTGTGACCCCCCGACCCCCCCTTCTTCCCCCCCTCTAGGGGGGCTCCCGAACGAAGCCATATTGATTCAAATTTTTTGTAGGGCTGTATAGAGGATGTCAAATAGTTTCGAATACAAAAAAAATTTAGCCCCCCTTGCCCCCAAAATAGCCCCCCCTTTTTAGGTTGCTCGCGGATGCCGTCGTCGTAGGGGGGTTTCGATTGCGGGAACGTATAGAGGGTTTCTTCTCAAATGACGGAAAAAAAAATTTTGTCCCCCTTCCCCCCCAAAAAAACTCCCCCCCTTTTTGTATCTCCCAAGTGGGGAGAGTTGAAAGAAAATTTTTTTTTGCGTCATGTAGAGGATAAAAGATCATTTTGAAAACATAAAAAAATTTGGCCCCCCTCCCCCTCTAGACCCCCCTTTTTATAAAAAAACCGAAATTTGGCCTAATTTTGACCTTTTTTTTTCGGGTGGAGCATTGCGGCGAGCGAAGCGAGCCGCAATGCGACGACGGGGAACAGTACGGCGAGCGAAGCGAGCCGTGCTGTGACCCCCCCTTCTTCCCCCCCTCTAGGGGGGCTCCCGAGCGAAGCCATATTGATTTACTTATTTTGTGGGGCTGTATAGAGTGAGGGGAAGTATAGCTTTGGTGTTGTAATTGAAACGACTGTATCTGACTGCGGTAGGTTTATTACTAATGAATATAACTTATCTAGCTTATGACATAATTAATAGGTACTACACCTCACCTCGGGGGTGAATAGAAAAAAAAAAGTTATGTTTACATTACATTTTTTTTTATGTTACTAAAGGTTTAGTTCTATTTTTATGGATTACGTAATCTCTATTATTCTTAATTATTTTCACATTAACTCCTAAATCTTCTATAACAACAAATGGGCCTTCCCATAAAGTATCTAATTTACTTGCTGTTTCGTTCTTAGTTAATAATAATTGTCCTTTAACATATGTTACATTGTTAACATTTTTATCATAAGTATTTTTCCGATTATGTTTACTTATAAGTAAGTTGTTACGAGCATCTCGATGTGCTACTTGTAACCTATATTTTAAACTTAATGGATATTCTTCGGGGTTATACAAAGGTTTAATATAATCACTTACTCTACATGGTATTATACTAGGTCTACCAAAAACTAATTCGAAAGGTGTGTATTTAGTCTCTGTATGAACTGTGTTATTGAAATTATAACACCAGAATGGTAACCAATGACTCCATGTTTCTTTTTGTCCATTGCACATTATTCGTAAAAATGCTCCTAGATTTTTATGTGAATTTTCTAATGCACCTATTGTTTGATGATGGTACGAGGTAGATGTTAGTTTTTCTATTTCTAGTAATTTACATACCTGCTCCATCACTGAAGATACGAACTCTGTTCCACGATCAGTTATGATGACCTTTGGAGTACCAAATCTTAAAATAAAATTATTAACTAAAGCATTAGCTATACTTACTGTTTCCTTATTATTTAATGGATATGCTTCTACAAACTTACTTAAACCACATTGTAGTGTTAAAATATAACGATTATCTACTGTATCTCTATCTAAAGGACCAATGATATCCAAATAGATATTCTCAAAAGCATAAGATGGTGTTGTAGTTATCTCCATGGGCGCCTTGACATATTTACAATGCTTCATTTTTTGGCATTTAATGCATTTGCTCACAAATTCTATTACATTTTTATCTAAACCTGGCCAGTAAAATCTTCGTTTTATGTTATTTGTCATTCTACGTACACCTGCATGACCTGCAGTGGGTAGCAAATGAAAATCATGTAAAATATAATTCTTTTCATCTTCTTTTTCTATTCTTCTAACTCCTTTTAATACATAAATCTTTGGACCTTTCCAATCTTTTCTTTCTTTTATTTCTTTTAATAAGTCTTCTATAAAACTTTCATATTTCTTTATTTTTACTATGCATAGTTCATTTATTTTTATCTCTTTGCAAAATTCTCCTAATTTAGTCACAAATTCGTCTCGCGTAAATTGTGCTCTAAAATCAAGATTAATATACAATGTTTTTTTACTCTCACTATAAATTAGACTTTCTTTTTCTTTATCTATCTCATTTTCTTTTCTCAATTTATTTAATTCGTTTTTCTCAATAAATGTCAATTCTACAGAATCACTAGGCAATTTTAGAATATCTACAACTTGTGGTTGATCAGGCCACTTGTCGTTTTCTTTACTAAAAATAGCTTTATTCGAATCTTGATTCATTTTTCTTTTCTGTGCTCTTGTCATCACCAAAGTTATTTCCTCATTCATCTGTTTTAATGTATCTGATGTTAGATTAATTCTAGAAAGTGCATCTGCGACACTATTCTCTTTTCCTTTCACATATATTATTTTAAAATTATATTCTTCTAAAGTTAGTCGGAATTTTAAAAGTCTACTCGATGGATCTTTCATCGAAAATAAATAAATTAACGGTCTGTGGTCCGTCATTATGGTGAATGTTTTTCCATAAACGTAAGGTCTAAAATATTTAATAGCCCAAACAATAGCTACTAATTCTTTTTGAATAGTTGGATAGTTCAATTCTCCTTTATTAAGTGGTCTGCTAGCGTATGCGACTGGTTTCATATTTTTATTGCACAAAACTGCACCGATGGCGGTACCTGATGCATCTGTTTGTATTATAAACTCATTACTTTCCGAAAAATCTGGAAAATCTAAAACTGGTGGAGTGCTTAAGGCACTTTTCATTTTTTCAAAAGCTTTTTGACATTCAGGTGTCCAAACGAATGTTTCATATTTTCTTGTTAATTTATTAAGTGGTTGAGTTATTTCTGCAAAGTTTTTAATGAATTTTCTGTAGTAGTTGCAGAATGCTACAAATCTCTTTACTTCATCTGTATTACTTGGCACCGGATAATTACGTAATACTTCTACTTTAGCTGGGTCTGGTAATACTCCGTTTTTCGATACTGTATGACCTAAATATAAAATTTCTTTTTTCAAAAAGTTACATTTTTCTGGGTTTAATTTTAAATTTACTTTTCTCATTCGGACTAGAACATCATTTAAATTTTTATTGTGTATCTCTAAATTTCTTCCGAAAACTACTAAATCATCAAGATAAATAAAACATTTATCAAAAGTTAAACCTGACATTGCTACTGACATGACTCTACTAAAAGCACTGGGGCTTGTCTTCAATCCCATTGGTAATCTCTTCATTTGGTACTGTCCCGTATTTGTAGAAAAAGCTGTGTACTCTCTACTTGGTTTATCTAAACGAACCTGATAATATCCTTGATCAAGGTCCAAATGTGTAAAATAGACTGAACCTGACAATGAGTCTAAAATTTCCGTTATGTTCGGTAGTGGAAATTTATCATCTACGATACAATCATTTAGTTTCCTATAATCAACTACTAATCGCCATTTCTTGTTGTTATTTTCACTTTTCTTTGGTACTAATAATACTGGACTTGACCATTCACATTTTGCTTCTTCAATTATATCGCTTTCTAACATTTTCTTAATCTGTTTGTTTACTTCACTTTTCAAAGCATGTGGCAATCTATACTGTTTAACGTATACTGGACTAACATTTGGCTTTAAAGTTATTGACTGTTCGTAAATATTTGTTGTTGACAACTTGTCACCTGGCAAAAAGAAAACGTCAGAATATTTAGCACATAATGCTTGAATTGATTTCCGTTCTTCTATGTTAAGATGTTCTAACTTTAAAGTTTGAAGTAAAGCTTTCGCTCTCTCTAAGCCATTCGAAGTTTGTTCAAAATTACATAAATCATAGTCATTCAATGATAATAATTCAGGTCGAATCATTGGTAATGTCACGTCATGTTCACTTGTGTTCAAAATTTTTACAGGTAATCTGTTGTTCCGTACCTTGCCTATACTTCCTGCTAGAAAAATATTTTCTGTTAATTGTTGGTTTTGAACAATGCAATAATCTTTCATATCAGTATTAAAAAGTAAATAATGAATTGATTCACTTCGCGCTGGAATGTGTAACACTTCGTTCGAGTAATCGATAGTGTCAAACAACTTCAAAGAATATTCCATGCCATATTTAGAAAGTGTTATGATGTTTGTCATGAAATTGATATTCGATGCATAGTGACACAAAAAGTCTAAGCCTAATATTCCATCAGCATTTAAAGGTATGTTATCGAAAATATGAAGCTTGATATCAAATTCGACTCGATGTTTGTCTTCTAGATGCAACAAACTAAGATGAACAAACCCGGTTGACGTTATTTGACCTCCTATGCCATTTACAGATGTCTCATCCTCTATTATGGCACTGTTTCTAGGTAATGAGTCACTCTTTATAACCGATAATGACGCTCCTGTATCTAGTAACCAAAAGTACTTTCTATTACCAATGTAAAAAGATACAAATTTCGCTTTACCGTAAAATGCTAAGATGTTATGCTTAAAATCGAAAAAACTGCATGTTATTTCCTTCAGTTTTTGGTTCAGTATTTACCGAATCATTATTGTTTGGCTGCTCCGTACATAAAACACGATGGTTTTTACCTCTACCACGCGTCTCATAACTCGATCGGTTCTCATTCGGACCTTGGTAACCTCGTCTAGGCTGGTTATTATAACCATGATATGCACCTCTATTATTACCTCGCGAATAATATTGTGGACGGGGTAGGCCACGAGAATTGGCAAAATTCCCTCTGTTGTTATGGTAACTCCCTCGGCTGAAATAATTACCTCTGTAGTTCGAGTTCACGTTCGAGTTCGAGTTTCCACGGTAATTTTTCTGACCATTGCTGAAATTATTATAGGAATGCGACTTACCTCTTCCTCTTGAAAAATTCATGATGTTATCGTCACCTTTTGGAGTAGATTCAGCTGACAACTCTTCATCTTTGGCTCCTTGGATGGCATCCATCAAGTTCTCGTAGTTACGCGCCGCTATAATCGTACTAAGCCTGCTGTCGCGTAAACCTTCTGAAAATCTTTTAATGGCTAATTTCTCGTTTAAGGGTTGCAGAACGGCATAGTTATTAGCATTACCATCTGCTTGCGAAACTGTGAGGTTAGTAAATAACTTCTCAATCTCTGTCGCGTACTGGTCGATTGTGCGCCAGCCTTGTTTTGTTGTTAATAATCGAGATTGTATAGCCGTAAATGACTGTTTAGGCAATAAATTTTTCCGCAAATCTGTGATAAGACCGCTTACGGCTGAATATTCCCTAGATACTCGTAATTTTGCATTCTCTGTCAATCTACTTTTCACTACAAATTTTATTAGTAACTTTTTTCCTGCCTCCGATAGCATTTCTGAATACATTTCCACAGAGTCAATGATACCTTTGATATTATTTCCATTATTGTTCATTACAGGGATCAAGCTACACGCCGTTTTTAGATCGAACTCCATGGTTGAATCAGTTAATGCACTAGCTTTACTAAATTCCGAATCACTATCGCTACATTCCGATTTATTATCGCTAGTTTCTTTACATAGTTCTTTTATTTTTAAGTAATTTTCTTCAATTAACTTTACACACTTTGCAAACGTTTCCACGGAACTTTCAGTTACTCCCTTTTTATTCAATAATTCTATCAATGTTTTACCTTTCTCATACAAACTTTCTGTTTCATTCAGTTTATTTTGAATTACATTACCTTTATACCTTGATTTTCCTTTCTTAACTAAATATTTCTTTATTTCTATAAGTTTATAAACACAATCTAATAATTCTTGTTCCATTTACGTGTAGTTAATACACAATATTTATAAGTTTTAAAATTACATACCATTCTAGATTCGAGTACATTACGGTAGTAGGGGCACTTCGATGTTCTCGGAGCTCTCGGCACTGTCCATATAGGGCACGAATTCATGTTGCATTATTTTGAGAGTTCCTATTCTTACTGTTCGTAAAATAATGATTTCACTGTCCCGCTATTATTGTAAAATGTCTCAATATGGATTTCTGATATTCGCGCTAAAGTTTACTAAATCTCGTTTTCGTATTTATGTAGAACACTGAGTTATTGCCATAAAATAAAATATTATAATTTCACTTTCACTGCCTAAACACACTGCACTTTTCGTTTGTATTATATTTTACTTTCTTCTATTTTCATTTCTGGATATATTATCTGCTGTTGCTGTCGACGGCGACGAGAGATAGATCCCCTGTTTGATCTTTGAAACTCCTGCAGAGCCCAACGTTGGTGGCACTTTTTATATTGTTTGTATAAGATGTACCCGGCAGCGACCAGAAGAAGCGAACACACGACGATCATCATTATGCTCATCATGGACAAGTGGTCCTTTATTTCCTCTAGGTGTCCGTTGTTATTTCCAGCTGCATTTTGATTCAGGAATACTGTCTCCTTCTCAATGTTAGACCGACACATTTTTTTTTGTTTTTATTTCGCGTGCCTTATTGTTTTAATTTTTTAAACGTACATAATGTTAATTAAAATTTATATTATTAATGAAAAACATCGCGCTCGCATCCGTCGCGGCAAAACCCGATCCTCGCGCGCCTTTTATGGCAGGGTCGCCATGAGGGGAAGTATAGCTTTGGTGTTGTAATTGAAACGACTGTATCTGACTGCGGTAGGTTTATTACTAATGAATATAACTTATCTAGCTTATGACATAATTAATAGGTACTACACCTCAAGAGCATGTCAGGTGATTTTGAATGAAATATAAATTTTGCCCCCCTTGCCCCCAAAATAGCCCCCCCTTTTTAGGTTGCTCCCAGATGCCGTCGTCGTAGGGGGGTTTCGATTGCGGGAACGTATAGAGGGTTTCTTCTCGAATGAAGGAAAAAAAAAATTAGCCCCCCTTCCCCCCCCAAAAAGTCCCCCCCTTTTTGTATCTCCCAAGTGGGGGGACTTGAAGGAAATTTTTTTTTTGCGTCTTGTAGAGGATAAAAAATCATTTTGAAAACATGAAAAAATTTGGCCCCCCTCCCCCTCTAGACCCCCCTTTTTAATAAAAAACCGAAATTTGGCCTAATTTTGACCTTTTTTTTCGGGTGGAGCATTGCGGCGAGCGAAGCGAGCCGCAATGCGACTACGGGGAACAGCACGGCGAGCGAAGCGAGCCGTGCTGTGACCCCCTGACCCCCCCTTCTTCCCCCCCTCTAGGAGGGCTCCCGAGCGAAGCCAAATTGATAGAATTTTTTTAAAAGACTGTATAGAGAATGTCAAATAGTTTTGAATACATAAAAAATTTAGCCCCCCTTGCCCCCAAAATAGCCCCCCCTTTTTAGGTTGCTCCTGGATGCCGTCGTCGTAGGGGGGTTTCGATTGCGGGAACGTATAGAAGGTTTTTTCTCGAATGAAGGAAAAAAAATTTTGCCCCCCTTCCCCCCCAAAAAAACTCCCCCCCTTTTTGTATCTCCCAAGTGGGGGGACTTGAAAGAAATTTTTTTTTTGCGTCATGTAGAGGATAAAAAATCATTTTGAATTCATAAAAATTGGCCCCCCTTCCCCTCTAGACCCCCCTTTTTATAAAAAAACTGAAATTTGGCCTAATTTTGACCTTTTTTTTCGGGTGGAGCATTGCGGCGAGCGAAGCGAGCCGCAATGCGACGATGGGAAACAGCACGGCGAGCGAAGCGAGCCGTGCTGGGACCCCCCGACCCCCCCTTCTTCCCCCACTCTAGGGGGGCTCCCGAGCGAAGCCATATTGATTCAAATTTTTTGTAGGGCTGTATAGAGGATGTCAGGTGATTTTAAACGCAATAAAATTTTTGCCCCCCCTTGCCCCCAAACTAGCCCCTCTTTTTAGGTTGCTTTCAGATGCCGTCGCCGTAGGGGGGTTTCGATTGCGGGATCGTATAGAGAGTTCCTTCTCAAATGGGGAAAAAAAATTCAACCCCCCCTTCCCCCCCCAAAAACTCCCCCCCTTTTGTATCTCCCAAGTGGGGAGACATGAAAGAATTTTTTTTTTGCGTCATGTAGAGGACAAATAATTATTTTGAAAACATAAAAAAATTTGGCCCCCCTCCCCCTCTAGACCCCCCTTTTTATAAAAAAACCGAAATTTGGCCTAATTTTGACCTTTTTTTTTAGGGTGGAGCATTGCGGCGAGCGAAGCGAGCCGCAATGCGACGATGGGGAACAGCACGGCGAGCGAAGCGAGCCGTGCTGTGACCCCCTGACCCCCCCTTCTTCCCCCCCTCTAGGGGGGCTCCCGAGCGAAGCCATATTGATTAAAAATGTTTGTAGGGCTGTATAGAGAATGTCAAATTATTTTGAATGCAAAAAAATTTAGCCCCCCTTGCCCCCAAAATACCCCCCCTTTTTAGGTTGCTCCCGGATGCCGTCGTCGTAGGGGGTTTCGATTGCGGGATCGTATAGAGGGTTTCTTCTCAAATGGGGAAAAAAAAATTCAACCCCCCCTTCCCCCCAAAAAACTCCCCCCCTTTTTGTATTTCCCAAGTGGGGGGACTTGCAAAAATTTTCTTTTTTGGGTCATGTAGAGGATAAAAAATGTGACCCCCTGACCCCCCCCTCTAGGGGGGCTCCCAAGCGAAGCCATATTGCTTCAAATTTTTTAAAAGACTGTATAGACACGTCAAATAATTTTGAATGCAAAAAAAATTTAGCCCCCCTTGCCCCCAAAATAGCCCCCCCTTTTTAGGTTTCTCCCGGATGCCGTCGTCGTAGGGGGGTTTCGATTGCGGGATCGTATAGAAGGTTTCTTGTTGAATGAAGAAAAAAAAAATTAGCCCCCCTCCACCCCCAAAAAACTCCCCCCCCTTTTTGTATCTCCCAAGTGGGGAGACTTGAAAGAAAAATTTGTTTTGCGTCATGTAGAGGACAAAGAAACATTTTGAAAACATAAAAAAATTTGGCCCCCTCTCCCTCTAGACCCCCTTTTTTATAAAAATACCGAAATTTGGCCTAATTTTGACCTTTTTTTTTCTGGTGGAGCATTGCGGCGAGCGAAGCGAGCCGCAATGCGACGACGGGGAACAGCACGGCGAGCGAAGCGAGCCGTGCTGTGACCCCCTCACCCCCCCTTCTTCCCCCCCTCTAGGGGGGGCTCCCGAGCGAAGCCATATTTATTAAAAAAATTTAAAAGACTGTATAGAGAATGTCAAATAGTTTTGAAAACATAGAAAAATTAGCCCCCCTTGCCCACAAAATAGCCCCCCTTTTTAGGTTGCTCCCAGATGCCGTCGTCATTGGGGGGGTTTCGATTGCGGGAACGTATAGAGGGTATATTCTTGTATGGGGAAAAAAAATTACCTACCCTTCCCCCCAAAATAACTCGATGACGGGGAACAGCACGGCGAGCGAAGCGAGCCGTGCTGTAAAAAAATTTTGCCCCCCTTCCCCCCCAAAAAAACTCCCCCCCTTTTTGTATCTCCCAAGTGGGGGGACTTGAAAGAAATTTTTTTTTTGCGTCATGTAGAGGATAAAAAATCATTTTGAATTCATAAAAATTGGCCCCCCTTCCCCTCTAGACCCCCCTTTTTATAAAAAAACTGAAATTTGGCCTAATTTTGACCTTTTTTTTCGGGTGGAGCATTGCGGCGAGCGAAGCGAGCCGCAATGCGACGATGGGAAACAGCACGGCGAGCGAAGCGAGCCGTGCTGGGACCCCCCGACCCCCCCTTCTTCCCCCACTCTAGGGGGGCTCCCGAGCGAAGCCATATTGATTCAAATTTTTTGTAGGGCTGTATAGAGGATGTCAGGTGATTTTAAACGCAATAAAATTTTTGCCCCCCCTTGCCCCCAAACTAGCCCCTCTTTTTAGGTTGCTTTCAGATGCCGTCGCCGTAGGGGGGTTTCGATTGCGGGATCGTATAGAGAGTTCCTTCTCAAATGGGGAAAAAAAATTCAACCCCCCCTTCCCCCCCCAAAAACTCCCCCCCTTTTGTATCTCCCAAGTGGGGAGACATGAAAGAATTTTTTTTTTGCGTCATGTAGAGGACAAATAATTATTTTGAAAACATAAAAAAATTTGGCCCCCCTCCCCCTCTAGACCCCCCTTTTTATAAAAAAACCGAAATTTGGCCTAATTTTGACCTTTTTTTTTAGGGTGGAGCATTGCGGCGAGCGAAGCGAGCCGCAATGCGACGATGGGGAACAGCACGGCGAGCGAAGCGAGCCGTGCTGTGACCCCCTGACCCCCCCTTCTTCCCCCCCTCTAGGGGGGCTCCCGAGCGAAGCCATATTGATTAAAAATGTTTGTAGGGCTGTATAGAGAATGTCAAATTATTTTGAATGCAAAAAAATTTAGCCCCCCTTGCCCCCAAAATACCCCCCCTTTTTAGGTTGCTCCCGGATGCCGTCGTCGTAGGGGGTTTCGATTGCGGGATCGTATAGAGGGTTTCTTCTCAAATGGGGAAAAAAAAATTCAACCCCCCCTTCCCCCCAAAAAACTCCCCCCCTTTTTGTATTTCCCAAGTGGGGGGACTTGCAAAAATTTTCTTTTTTGGGTCATGTAGAGGATAAAAAATGTGACCCCCTGACCCCCCCCTCTAGGGGGGCTCCCAAGCGAAGCCATATTGCTTCAAATTTTTTAAAAGACTGTATAGACACGTCAAATAATTTTGAATGCAAAAAAAATTTAGCCCCCCTTGCCCCCAAAATAGCCCCCCCTTTTTAGGTTTCTCCCGGATGCCGTCGTCGTAGGGGGGTTTCGATTGCGGGATCGTATAGAAGGTTTCTTGTTGAATGAAGAAAAAAAAAATTAGCCCCCCTCCACCCCCAAAAAACTCCCCCCCCTTTTTGTATCTCCCAAGTGGGGAGACTTGAAAGAAAAATTTGTTTTGCGTCATGTAGAGGACAAAGAAACATTTTGAAAACATAAAAAAATTTGGCCCCCTCTCCCTCTAGACCCCCTTTTTTATAAAAATACCGAAATTTGGCCTAATTTTGACCTTTTTTTTTCTGGTGGAGCATTGCGGCGAGCGAAGCGAGCCGCAATGCGACGACGGGGAACAGCACGGCGAGCGAAGCGAGCCGTGCTGTGACCCCCTCACCCCCCCTTCTTCCCCCCCTCTAGGGGGGGCTCCCGAGCGAAGCCATATTTATTAAAAAAATTTAAAAGACTGTATAGAGAATGTCAAATAGTTTTGAAAACATAGAAAAATTAGCCCCCCTTGCCCACAAAATAGCCCCCCTTTTTAGGTTGCTCCCAGATGCCGTCGTCATTGGGGGGGTTTCGATTGCGGGAACGTATAGAGGGTATATTCTTGTATGGGGAAAAAAAATTACCTACCCTTCCCCCCAAAATAACTCGATGACGGGGAACAGCACGGCGAGCGAAGCGAGCCGTGCTGTGACCCCCAACGCACCCAGTCCCCTTTAACCCCTCTCCCACCAAAACATCTGATATGGGTATCGTTTTCGACTAACTCAAACTCGTAGATTACGAAAAAAATGTCCATTTCTAAATCCAAGATGGCTGACATTTTTTTATCGCAGTTTTCACTCTTGGATATCGATTTCAACAAAATCTTAAACGTAGGTTACGAAAAGGGGAACTAAATAAATAAACAAACAGTCTACACAACCGCCGCGAGCTGCTTGCAGCTCGCGCACTCCTAAAAAACTAGTTTATACTATATATAGCTTAATTACCACTCACTGATTCACTGACTGACATAGTTGTTCTCCATGATGGTGGATGGGGAGGTATATTTTTTTTTGCAGAATCGTAAAGGGTTGCTCAAACGAACTGGGGGAAAAATCCTATTTTCCCGAATTTCCCCCTCCTTCCCCCTCAAAAAGGGGACAACGCGAACAGCGATTTATCTCAGGGTGGGTGAAAGCTGGAGCAAAAATTTTTGCGGGGATGGGAAGCAGGGCGGCTCGCGAAGCGAGCCGCCCTGTTTCCCCCCCTCCAGGTTGCCCCCCCTCTGCGTGGCGAGCGAAGCGAGCCACGCAGCGGGTGTTTAGCAACGCGGCTCGCGAAGCGAGCCGCAATGCGTCATCGGACCACTGCTCGGCTCGCGAAGCGAGCCGTGCTGTGTCTCCCCCCGACCGGACTTTGCCCCCAGGACGCCCCTAGGACGCCTCCCCCGCACTGCGTGGCGAGCGAAGCGAGCCACGCAGTGCGGGGGAGGCGTTCTAGGGGCGTCCTGGGGGCAAAGTCCGGTCGGAGAGAGACGGCTGACGCCGTGCAGTGCTGTATCTCTGCCCCAGGATGCCCCCAGGACGCCCCCCCCGCACTGCGCAGTGCGGGCTGTGTAGCATTGCGGCTCGCGAAGCGAGCCGCGATGCGTCATCGGACCACTGCACGGCTCGCGAAGCGAGCCGTGCAGTGCCGTTCCGCTGCCCCCAGGATGCCCCCCCGCACTGTGTGGCGAGCGAAGCGAGCCACGAAGTGCGGGTAGTGTAGCATTGCGGCTCGCGAAGCGAGCCGCAATGCGTCAGTGGACCATTGCACGGCTCGCGAAGCGAGCCGTACAGTGCCGTTTCTCTGCCCCCAGGAAGCCCCCCGCGGCTCGCGAAGCGAGCCGCAATGCGTCATCGGACCACTGCTCGGCTCGCTTCGCGAGCCGTGCAGTGCCGTTCCGCTGCCCCCAGGATGCCCCCCCGCACTGTGTGGCGAGCGAAGCGAGCCACGAAGTGCGGGTAGTGTAGCATTGCGGCTCGCGAAGCGAGCCGCAATGCGTCAGTGGACCATTGCACGGCTCGCGAAGCGAGCCGTACAGTGCCGTTTCTCTGCCCCCAGGAAGCCCCCCGCGGCTCGCGAAGCGAGCCGCAATGCGTCATCGGACCACTGCTCGGCTCGCGAAGCGAGCCGTGCAGTGCCGTTCCGCTGCCCCCAGGATGCCCCCCCGCACTGTGTGGCGAGCGAAGCGAGCCACGAAGTGCGGGTAGTGTAGCATTGCGGCTCGCGAAGCGAGCCGCAATGCGTCAGTGGACCATTGCACGGCTCGCGAAGCGAGCCGTACAGTGCCGTTTCTCTGCCCCCAGGAAGCCCCCCCCGCACTGCGTGGCGAGCGAAGCGAGCCACGCAGTGCGGGTTGTGCAGCATTGCGGCTCGCGAAGCGAGCCGCAATGCGCCATCGGACCACTGCACGGCTCGCGAAGCGAGCCGTACAGTGCCGTTTCTCTGCCCCCAGGAAGCCCCCCCCGCACTGCGTGGCGAGCGAATTTTGAAAACATAAAAAAATTTGACCCCCCTGCCCCTCTAGACCCCCCTTTTTATAAAAAAACCGATATTTGGCCGAATTTTGACCTTTTTTTTTCGGGTGGAGCAATGCGACGACGGGGAACAGCACGGCGAGCGAAGCGAGCCGTGCTGTGACCCCCTGACCCCCCCCTCTAGGGGGGCTCCCAAGCGAAGCCATATTGCTTCAAATTTTTTAAAAGACTGTATAGACACGTCAAATAATTTTGAATGCAAAAAAAATTTAGCCCCCCTTGCCCCCAAAATAGCCCCCCCTTTTTAGGTTTCTCCCGGATGCCGTCGTCGTAGGGGGGTTTCGATTGCGGGATCGTATAGAAGGTTTCTTGTTGAATGAAGAAAAAAAAAATTAGCCCCCCTCCACCCCCAAAAAACTCCCCCCCCTTTTTGTATCTCCCAAGTGGGGAGACTTGAAAGAAAAATTTGTTTTGCGTCATGTAGAGGACAAAGAAACATTTTGAAAACATAAAAAAATTTGGCCCCCTCTCCCTCTAGACCCCCTTTTTTATAAAAATACCGAAATTTGGCCTAATTTTGACCTTTTTTTTTCTGGTGGAGCATTGCGGCGAGCGAAGCGAGCCGCAATGCGACGACGGGGAACAGCACGGCGAGCGAAGCGAGCCGTGCTGTGACCCCCTCACCCCCCCTTCTTCCCCCCCTCTAGGGGGGGCTCCCGAGCGAAGCCATATTTATTAAAAAAAATTTAAAAGACTGTATAGAGAATGTCAAATAGTTTTGAAAACATAGAAAAATAAGCCCCCCTTGCCCACAAAATAGCCCCCCTTTTTAGGTTGCTCCCAGATGCCGTCGTCATTGGGGGGGTTTCGATTGCGGGAACGTATAGAGGGTATATTCTTGTATGGGGAAAAAAAATTACCTACCCTTCCCCCCAAAATAACTCGATGACGGGGAACAGCACGGCGAGCGAAGCGAGCCGTGCTGTGACCCCCAACGCACCCAGTCCCCTTTAACCCCTCTCCCACCAAAACATCTGATATGGGTATCGTTTTCGACTAACTCAAACTCGTAGATTACGAAAAAAATGTCCATTTCTAAATCCAAGATGGCTGACATTTTTTTATCGCAGTTTTCACTCTTGGATATCGATTTCAACAAAATCTTAAACGTAGGTTACGAAAAGGGGAACTAAATAAATAAACAAACAGTCTACACAACCGCCGCGAGCTGCTTGCAGCTCGCGCACTCCTAAAAAACTAGTTTATACTATATATAGCTTAATTACCACTCACTGATTCACTGACTGACATAGTTGTTCTCCATGATGGTGGATGGGGAGGTATATTTTTTTTTGCAGAATCGTAAAGGGTTGCTCAAACGAACTGGGGGAAAAATCCTATTTTCCCGAATTTCCCCCTCCTTCCCCCTCAAAAAGGGGACAACGCGAACAGCGATTTATCTCAGGGTGGGTGAAAGCTGGAGCAAAAATTTTTGCGGGGATGGGAAGCAGGGCGGCTCGCGAAGCGAGCCGCCCTGTTTCCCCCCCTCCAGGTTGCCCCCCCTCTGCGTGGCGAGCGAAGCGAGCCACGCAGCGGGTGTTTAGCAACGCGGCTCGCGAAGCGAGCCGCAATGCGTCATCGGACCACTGCTCGGCTCGCGAAGCGAGCCGTGCTGTGTCTCCCCCCGACCGGACTTTGCCCCCAGGACGCCCCTAGGACGCCTCCCCCGCACTGCGTGGCGAGCGAAGCGAGCCACGCAGTGCGGGGGAGGCGTTCTAGGGGCGTCCTGGGGGCAAAGTCCGGTCGGAGAGAGACGGCTGACGCCGTGCAGTGCTGTATCTCTGCCCCAGGATGCCCCCAGGACGCCCCCCCCGCACTGCGCAGTGCGGGCTGTGTAGCATTGCGGCTCGCGAAGCGAGCCGCGATGCGTCATCGGACCACTGCACGGCTCGCGAAGCGAGCCGTGCAGTGCCGTTCCGCTGCCCCCAGGATGCCCCCCCGCACTGTGTGGCGAGCGAAGCGAGCCACGAAGTGCGGGTAGTGTAGCATTGCGGCTCGCGAAGCGAGCCGCAATGCGTCAGTGGACCATTGCACGGCTCGCGAAGCGAGCCGTACAGTGCCGTTTCTCTGCCCCCAGGAAGCCCCCCGCGGCTCGCGAAGCGAGCCGCAATGCGTCATCGGACCACTGCTCGGCTCGCTTCGCGAGCCGTGCAGTGCCGTTCCGCTGCCCCCAGGATGCCCCCCCGCACTGTGTGGCGAGCGAAGCGAGCCACGAAGTGCGGGTAGTGTAGCATTGCGGCTCGCGAAGCGAGCCGCAATGCGTCAGTGGACCATTGCACGGCTCGCGAAGCGAGCCGTACAGTGCCGTTTCTCTGCCCCCAGGAAGCCCCCCGCGGCTCGCGAAGCGAGCCGCAATGCGTCATCGGACCACTGCTCGGCTCGCGAAGCGAGCCGTGCAGTGCCGTTCCGCTGCCCCCAGGATGCCCCCCCGCACTGTGTGGCGAGCGAAGCGAGCCACGAAGTGCGGGTAGTGTAGCATTGCGGCTCGCGAAGCGAGCCGCAATGCGTCAGTGGACCATTGCACGGCTCGCGAAGCGAGCCGTACAGTGCCGTTTCTCTGCCCCCAGGAAGCCCCCCCCGCACTGCGTGGCGAGCGAAGCGAGCCACGCAGTGCGGGTTGTGCAGCATTGCGGCTCGCGAAGCGAGCCGCAATGCGCCATCGGACCACTGCACGGCTCGCGAAGCGAGCCGTACAGTGCCGTTTCTCTGCCCCCAGGAAGCCCCCCCCGCACTGCGTGGCGAGCGAAGCGAGCCACGCAGTGCGGGTTGTGCAGCATTGCGGCTCGCGAAGCGAGCCGCATTGCGCCATCGGACCACTGCACGGCTCGCGAAGCGAGCCGTACAGTGCCGTTTCTCTGCCCCCAGGACGCCCCCCCCGCACTGCGTGGCGAGCGAAGCGAGCCACGCAGTGCGGGTTGTGCAGCATTGCGGCTCGCGAAGCGAGCCGCACTGCGTCAGTGGACCATTGCACGGCTCGCGAAGCGAGCCGTACAGTGCCGTTTCTCTGCTCCCAGGACGCCCCCCCCGCACTGCGTGGCGAGCGAAGCGAGCCACGCAGTTCGGGTAGTGTAGCATTGCGGCTCGCGAAGCGAGCCGCGATGCGTCAGCCGTCTACCGCACGGCCGTTTCTCTTGCCCCAGGATGGTTTGGCAGATAAGGGGGGCTAAAAGGCAAAGTCCTACCAGCGCGAGCTGCTTGCAGCTCGCGCACTCCTAAAAAACTAGTTTATACTATATATAGCTTAATTACCACTCACTGATTCACTGACTGACATAGTTGTTCTCCATGATGGTGGATGGGGAGGTATGTTTTTTTTTGCAGAATCGTAAAGGGATGCTCAAACGAACTGGGGGAAAAATCCTATTTTTCCCGATTTCCCCCTCCTTCACCCTCAAAAAAGGGACAACGCGAACAGCGATTTATCTCAGGGTGGGTGTAAGCTGGAGCAAAAATTCTTGCGGGGATGGGAAGCAGGGCGGCTCGCGAAGCGAGCCGCCCTGTTTCCCCCCCTCCAGGTTGCCCCCCCTCTGCGTGGCGAGCGAAGCGAGCCACGCAGCGGGTGTTTAGCAACGCGGCTCGCGAAGCGAGCCGCGTTGCGAGCCGCGTTGCGTCAATCGGATACAACACGGCTCGCGAAGCGAGCCGTGCTGTGTCTCCCCCCGACCGGACTTTGCCCCCAGGACGCCCCCCAGGACGCCTCCCCCGCACTGCGTGGCGAGCGAAGCGAGCCACGCAGTGCGGGGGAGGCGTTCTAGGGGCGTCCTGGGGGCAAAGTCCGGTCGGAGAGAGACGGCTGACGCCGTGCAGTGCTGTATCTCTGCCCCAGGATGCCCCCAGGACGCCCCCCCCGCACTGCGTGGCGAGCGAAGCGAGCCACGCAGTGCGGGTTGTGTAGCATTGCGGCTCGCGAAGCGAGCCGCGATGCGTTATCGGACCATTGCACCACGGTGGACCATTGCACGGCTCGCGAAGCGAGCCGTACAGTGCCGTTTCTCTGCCCCCAGGACGCCCCCCCCGCACTGCGTGGCGAGCGAAGCGAGCCACGCAGTGCGGGTTGTGTAGCATTGCGGCTCGCGAAGCGAGCCGCACTGCGTCAGTGGACCATTGCACGGCTCGCGAAGCGAGCCGTGCAGTGCCGTTTCTCTGCCCCCAGGACGCCCCCCCCGCACTGCGTGGCGAGCGAAGCGAGCCGCGATGCGTTATCGGACCATTGCACCACGGTGGACCATTGCACGGCTCGCGAAGCGAGCCGTACAGTGCCGTTTCTCTGCCCCCAGGACGCCCCCCCCGCACTGCGTGGCGAGCGAAGCGAGCCACGCAGTGCGGGTTGTGTAGCATTGCGGCTCGCGAAGCGAGCCGCACTGCGTCAGTGGACCATTGCACGGCTCGCGAAGCGAGCCGTACAGTGCCGTTTCTCTGCCCCCAGGACGCCCCCCCCGCACTGCGTGGCGAGCGAAGCGAGCCACGCAGTTCGGGTAGTGTAGCATTGCGGCTCGCGAAGCGAGCCGCGATGCGTCAGTGGACCATTGCACGGCTCGCGAAGCGAGCCGTGCAGTGCCGTTCCGCTGCCCCCAGGATGCCCCCCCGCACTGCGTGGCGAGCGAAGCGAGCCACGCAGTGCGGGTAGTGTAGCATTGCGGCTCGCGAAGCGAGCCGCGATGCGTCAGCCGTCTACCGCACGGCCGTTTCACTTGCCCCAGGATGGTTTGGCAGATAAGGGGGGCTAATAAGGCAAAGTCCTACCAGCGCGAGCTGCTTGCAGCTCGCGCACTCCTAAAAAACTAGTTATACTATATATAGCTGGATTACCACTGACTCACTGACTGACTGACATAATTGTTCTCCTTGATGGTGGATGGGGAGGTATGTTTTTTTTTACGGAAACGTGTAGGGGGGGTTTGGGGGACCTCAGGAAAATTCCGACTTTTTGAGATTTCCCCCCCCTTCCCCCCCGCCCCCAGGGGGGCTCGCGAGGGGAGCCATATTGAATGATAATTTTTGTGGGGCTGTATAGGGGATGTGAAATAGTTTCGAATGCAAAAAAAATTTAGCCCCCCTTGCCCCCAAAATAGCCCCCCCTTTATAGGTTGCTTCCAGATGCCGTCGTCGTAGGGGAGTTTCGATTGCGGGAACGTATAGAGGGTTTCTTCTCGAATGAAGGGAAAAAAAATTTAGCCCCCCTTCCCCCCCAAAAAAACTCCCCCCCTTTTTGTATCTCCCAAGTGGGGGGACTTGAAAGAATTTTTTTTTTTGCGTCATGTAGAGGATAAAAAATCATTTTGAATTCATAAAAAAATTTGGCCCCCCTCCCCCTCTAGACCCCCCTTTTTATAAAAAAACTGAAATTTGGCCTAATTTTGACCTTTTTTTTCGGGTGGAGCATTGCGGCGAGCGAAGCGAGCCGCAATGCGACGATGGGGAACAGCACGGCGAGCGAAGCGAGCCGTGCTGTGACCCCCCGACCCCCCCTTCTTCCCCCCCTCTAGGGGGGCTCGCAAGGGGAGCCATATTGAATAATATTTTTTATGGGGCTGTATAGAGGATGTCAAAAAGTTTCGAATGCAAAAAAAATTTAGCCCCCCTTGCCCCCAAAATAGCCCCCCCTTTTTAGGTTGCTCCCAGATGCCGTCGTCGTAGGGGGGTTTCGATTGCGGGAACGTATAGAAGGTTTCTTCTCGAATGAAGGAAAAAAAAATTAGCCCCCCTTCCCCCCCAAAAAAACTCCCCCCCTTTTTGTATCTCCCAAGTGGGGGGACTTGAAAGAATTTTTTTTTTTGCGCCATGTAGAGGCTAAAAAATCATTTTGAAAACATAAAAAATTTGGCCCCCCTCCCCCTCTAGATCCCCCTTTTTATAAAAAAACTGAAATTTGGCCTAATTTTGACCTTTTTTTTTCGGGTGGAGCTTTGCGGCGAGCGAAGCGAGCCGCAATGCGACGACGGGGAACAGCACGGCGAGCGAAGCGAGCCGTGCTGTGACCCCCATGACCCCCCCCCTTCTTCCCCCCCTCTAGGGGGGCTCCCAAGCGACGCCATATTGATTTACTTATTTTGTGGGGCTGTATAGAGCATGTCAAGTGATTTTGAATGATATATAAATTTTGCCCCCCTTGCCCCCAAAATAGCCCCCCCTTTTTAGGTTGCTCCCAGATGCCGTCGTCGTAGGGGGGTTTCGATTGCGGGAACCTATAGAGGTTTTCTTCTCAAATGGGGAAAAAAAAATTCAACCCCCCCTTCCCCCCCAAAAAACTCCCCCCCTTTTTGTATCTCCCAAGTGGGGAGAGTTGAAAGAAAATTTTTTTTTGCGTCATGTCGAGGATAAAAAATCATTTTGAAAACATAAAAAAATTTGGCCCCCTCCCCCTCTAGACCCCCCTTTTTAATAAAAAACCGAAATTTGGCCTAATTTTGACCTTTTTTTTTCGGGTGGAGCATTGCGGCGAGCGAAGCGAGCCGCAATGCGACTACGGGGAACTGCACGGCGAGCGAAGCGAGCCGTGCGGTGACCCCCTGACCCCCCCTTCTTCCCCCCATCTAAGGGGGCTCCCGAGCGAAGCCATATTGATTCAAATTTTTTGTAGGGCTGTATAGAGAATGTCAAATGATTTTGAATGCAAAAAAAATTCAGCCCCCCTTGCCCCCAAAATAGCCCCCCCTTTTTAGGTTGCTCCCAGATGCCGTCGTCGTAGGGGGGTTTCGATTGCGGGATCGTATAGAGGGTTTCTTCACAAATGGGGAAAAAAAAATCAACCCCCCCTTCCCCCACAAAAAACTCCCCCCTTTTTGTATCTCCCAAGTGGGGAGACTTGAAAGAAACTTTTTTCTTGCGTCATGTAGAGGATATAAAATCATTTGAAAACATTAAAAAATTGGCCCCCCTCCTCCTCTAAACCCCCCTTTTTATAAAAAAACCGAAATTTGGCCTAATTTTGACCTTTTTTTTCGGGTGATGACGGGGAACAGCACGGCGAGCAAAGCGAGCCGTGCTGTGACCCCCTGACCCCCTTCTTCCCCCCCTCTAGGGGGACTCCCGAGCGAAGCCATATTTATTAACATTTTTTGTAGGGCTGTATAGAGGATGTCAGGTGATTTTAAACGAAATAAAAATTTTGCCCCCCTTGGCCCCAAACCAGCCCCCCTTTTTAGGTTGCTTCCAGATGCCGTCGTCATAGGGGGGTTTAGATTGCGGGAACGTAGCAATACGATGACGGGGAACAGCACGGCGAGCGAAGCGAGCCGTGCTGTGACCCCTTTACGCCCCCAGACCACTTGAACCTCCTCTCCTACCAAAAAACTGATATGGGTATCGTTTTCGACTAACTCAAACTCGTAGATTACGAAAAAGATGTCCATTTCAAAATCCAAGATGGCTGACATTATTTAATCGCAAATCTTCCTCTTGGATATCGATTTCGACAAAATCTTAAACGTAGGTTACGAAAAGGGGAACTAAATAAATAAACCAACAGTCTACACAACCGCCGCGAGCTGCTTGCAGCTCGCGCACTCCTAAAAAACTAGTTATACTATATATAGCTGGATTACCACTGACTCACTGACTGACTGACATAATTGTTCTCCTTGATGGTGGATGGGGAGGTATGTTTTTTTTTACGGAAACGTGTAGGGGGGGTTTGGGGGACCTCAGGAAAATTCCGACTTTTTGAGATTTCCCCCCCCTTCCCCCCCGCCCCCAGGGGGGCTCGCGAGGGGAGCCATATTGAATGATAATTTTTGTGGGGCTGTATAGGGGATGTGAAATAGTTTCGAATGCAAAAAAAATTTAGCCCCCCTTGCCCCCAAAATAGCCCCCCCTTTATAGGTTGCTTCCAGATGCCGTCGTCGTAGGGGAGTTTCGATTGCGGGAACGTATAGAGGGTTTCTTCTCGAATGAAGGGAAAAAAAATTTAGCCCCCCTTCCCCCCCAAAAAAACTCCCCCCCTTTTTGTATCTCCCAAGTGGGGGGACTTGAAAGAATTTTTTTTTTTGCGTCATGTAGAGGATAAAAAATCATTTTGAATTCATAAAAAAATTTGGCCCCCCTCCCCCTCTAGACCCCCCTTTTTATAAAAAAACTGAAATTTGGCCTAATTTTGACCTTTTTTTTCGGGTGGAGCATTGCGGCGAGCGAAGCGAGCCGCAATGCGACGATGGGGAACAGCACGGCGAGCGAAGCGAGCCGTGCTGTGACCCCCCGACCCCCCCTTCTTCCCCCCCTCTAGGGGGGCTCGCAAGGGGAGCCATATTGAATAATATTTTTTATGGGGCTGTATAGAGGATGTCAAAAAGTTTCGAATGCAAAAAAAATTTAGCCCCCCTTGCCCCCAAAATAGCCCCCCCTTTTTAGGTTGCTCCCAGATGCCGTCGTCGTAGGGGGGTTTCGATTGCGGGAACGTATAGAAGGTTTCTTCTCGAATGAAGGAAAAAAAAATTAGCCCCCCTTCCCCCCCAAAAAAACTCCCCCCCTTTTTGTATCTCCCAAGTGGGGGGACTTGAAAGAATTTTTTTTTTTGCGCCATGTAGAGGCTAAAAAATCATTTTGAAAACATAAAAAATTTGGCCCCCCTCCCCCTCTAGATCCCCCTTTTTATAAAAAAACTGAAATTTGGCCTAATTTTGACCTTTTTTTTTCGGGTGGAGCTTTGCGGCGAGCGAAGCGAGCCGCAATGCGACGACGGGGAACAGCACGGCGAGCGAAGCGAGCCGTGCTGTGACCCCCACGACCCCCCCCCTTCTTCCCCCCCTCTAGGGGGGCTCCCAAGCGACGCCATATTGATTCAAATTTTTTGTAGGGCAGTATAGAGGATGTCAAATAGTTTCGAATGCAAACAAATTTAGCCCCCCTTGCCCACAAAATAGCCCCCCCTTTTTAGGTTGCTCCCAGATACCGTCGTCGTAGGGGGGTTTCGATTGCGGGAACGTATAGAGGGTTTCTTCTCAAATGAAGGAAAAAAAAATTTAGCCCCCCTTCCCCCCCAAAAAAACTCCCCCCTTTTTGTATCTCCCAAGTGGGGGGACTTGAAAGAATTTTTTTTTTGCGTCTTGTAGAGGATAAAAAATCATTTTGAAAACATAAAAAAATTTGGCCCCCCTCCCCCTCTAGACCCCCCTTTTTATAAAAAAACTGAAATTTGGCCTAATTTTGACCTTTTTTTTCGGGTGGAGCATTGCGGCGAGCGCAGCGAGCCGCAATGCGACGACGGGAAACAGCACGGCGAGCGAAGCGAGCCGTGCTGTGACCCCCTGACCCCCCCTTCTTCCCCCCCTCTAGGGGGGCTCGCAAGGGGAGCCATATTGAATAATAATTTTTATGGGGCTGTATAGACGATGTCAAATAGTTTTGAATTCAAAAAAATTTAGCCCCCCTTGCCCCCAAAATAGCCCCCCCTTTTTTGGTTGCTCCCGGATGCCGTCGTCGTAGGGGGGTTTCGATTGCGGGAACGTATAGAGGGTTTCTTCTCGAATGAGGAAAAAAAAAATTTAGCCCCCCTTCCCCCCCAAAAAAACTCCCCCCCTTTTTGTATCTCCCAAGTGGGGAGAAATGAAAGAAATTTTTATTTGCGTCATATAGAGAATAAAAAATCATTTTGAAAACATAAAAAAATTTTGCCCCCTTCCCCCTCTAGACCCCCCTTTTTAATAAAAAACCGAAATTTGCCCTAATTTTGACCTTTTTTTCGGGTGGAGCATTGCGGCGAGCGAAGCGAGCCGCAATGCGATGAGGGGGAACAGCACGGCTCGCTTCGCTCGCCGTGCTGTGACCCCTTGACCCCCCCTTCTCCCCCCCCTCTAGGGGGGCTCCCGAGCGAATCCATATTTATGAACATTTTTTGTAGGGCTGTATAGAGGATGTCAGGTGATTTTAAGTGAAATAAAAATTTTGCCCCCCTTGCCCCCAAACTAGCCCCCGTTTTTAGGTTGCTCCCAGATGGCGTCGTCGTAGGGGGGTTTAGATTGCGGGAACGTATAGAGGGTATATTCTTGTATGGGGAAAAAAAAACCTACCCTTCCCCCCAGTCCCACCCAGTCCCCTTGAACCCCTCTCCCACCAAAACATCTGATATGGGTATCGTTTTCGACTTACTAAAACTCGTAGATTACGAAAAA
Source organism: Eupithecia insigniata (assembly GCA_947859395.1). Lineage (NCBI taxonomy): Eukaryota > Metazoa > Arthropoda > Insecta > Lepidoptera > Geometridae > Eupithecia > Eupithecia insigniata. The sequence continues at coordinate 5,896,573 of OX402002.1, forward strand.
GATGTCCATTTCAAAATCCAAGATGGCTGACATTTTTTAATCGCAAATCTTCCTTTTGGATATCGATTTCTACAAAATCTTAAACGTAGGTTACGAAAAGGGGAACTAAATATATAAACAAACAGTCTACACAACCGCCGCGAGCTGCTTGCAGCTCGCGCACTCCTAAAAAACTAGTTTATACTATATATAGCTTAATTACCACTCACTGATTCACTGACTGACATAGTTGTTCTCCATGATGGTGGATGGGGAGGTATGTTTTTTTTTGCAGAATCGTAAAGGGATGCTCAAACGAACTGGGGGAAAAATCCTATTTTTCCCGATTTCCCCCTCCTTCACCCTCAAAAAAGGGACAACGCGAACAGCGATTTATCTCAGGGTGGGTGTAAGCTGGAGCAAAAATTCTTGCGGGGATGGGAAGCAGGGCGGCTCGCGAAGCGAGCCGCCCTGTTTCCCCCCCTCCAGGTTGCCCCCCCTCTGCGTGGCGAGCGAAGCGAGCCACGCAGCGGGGGTTTAGCAACGCGGCTCGCGAAGCGAGCCGCGTTGCGTCAATCGGATACAACACGGCTCGCGAAGCGAGCCGTGCTGTGTCTCCCCCCGACCGGACTTTGCCCCCAGGACGCCCCTAGGACGCCTCCCCCGCACTGCGTGGCGAGCGAAGCGAGCCACGCAGTGCGGGGGAGGCGTCCTAGGGGCGTCCTGGGGGCAAAGTCCGGTCGGAGAGAGACGGCTGACGCCGTGCAGTGCTGTATCTCTGCTCCAGGATGCCCCCAGGACGCCCCCCCCCGCACTGCGTGGCGAGCGAAGCGAGCCACGAAGTGCGGGTTGTGTAGCATTGCGGCTCGCGAAGCGAGCCGCGATGCGTCATCGGACCACTGCACGGCTCGCGAAGCGAGCCGTGCAGTGCCGTTCCGCTGCCCCCAGGATGCCCCCCCGCACTGTGTGGCGAGCGAAGCGAGCCACGAAGTGCGGGTAGTGTAGCATTGCGGCTCGCGAAGCGAGCCGCATTGCGTCAGTGGACCATTGCACGGCTCGCGAAGCGAGCCGTACAGTGCCGTTTCTCTGCCCCCAGGACGCCCCCCCCGCACTGCGTGGCGAGCGAAGCGAGCCACGCAGTGCGGGTTGTGTAGCATTGCGGCTCGCGAAGCGAGCCGCGATGCGTCAGCCGTCTACCGCACGGCCGTTTCTCTTGCCCCAGGATGGTTTGGCAGATAAGGGGGGCTAATAAGGCAAAGTCCTACCAGCGCGAGCTGCTTGCAGCTCGCGCACTCCTAAAAAACTAGTTATATTATATATAGCTGGATTACCACTCACTGACTGACTCACTCACTGACATAATTGTTCTCCTTGATGGTGGATGGGGAGGTATGTTTTTTTTTGCGGAATCGTGTAGGGGTGGTTTATGGGACCTAGGGAAAATTCCGACTTTTTGAGATTTCCCCCCCCCTTCCCCCCCGCCCCCAGGGGGGCTCGCAAGGGGAGCCATATTGAATAATAATTTTTAGGGGGCTATGTAGAGGATGTCAAGTAGTTTCGAATGAAAAAAAAATTTAGCCCCCCTTGCCCCCAAAATAGCCCCCCCTTTTTAGGTTGCTCCTGGATGCCGTCGTGGTAGGGGGGTTTCGATTGCGGGATCGTATAGAGGGTTTCTTCTCAAATGGGGAAAAAAAAATTTAGCCCCCCCTCCCCCCCAAAAAAACTCCCCCCCTTTTTGTATCTCCCAAGTGGGGAGACTTGAAAGAAAAATTTTTTTTGCGTCATGTAGAGGATAAAAAATCATTTTGTAAACATAAAAAAATTTGGCCCCCCTCCCCCTCTAGGCCCCCCTTTTTAATAAAAAACCGAAATTTGGCCAAATTTTGACCTTTTTTTTCGGGTGGAGCATTGCGGCGAGCGAAGCGAGCCGCAATGCGACGATGGGGAACAGCACGGCGAGCGAAGCGAGCCGCGCTGTGACCCCCCGACCCCCCTTCTTCCCCCCCTCTAGGGGGGCTCCCGAGCGAAGCCATATTGAATAAAAATGTTTGTGGGGCTGTATAGAGAATATCAAATAGTTTTGAATGCAAAAAAAAATTAGCCCCCTTTGCCCCCAAAATAGCCCCCCTTTTTAGGTTGCTCCTGGATGCCGTCGTCGTAGGGGGGTTTCGATTGCGGGATCGTATAGAGGGTTTCTTCTCGAACGAAGAAAAAAAAAATTTAGCCCCCCTCCCCCACAAAAAAAACTCCCCCCCTTTTTGTATCTCCCAAGTGGGGGGACTTGAAAGAATTTTTTTTTTGCGTCTTGTAGAGCATGAAAAAATATTTTGGAAACATAAAAAAATTTAGCCCCCTCCCCCTCTAGACCCCCCTTTTTAATAAAAAACCGAAATTTGGCCTAATTTTGACCTTTTTTTTTCGGTTGGAGCATTGTGGCGAGCGAAGCGAGCCGCAATGCGACGACGGGGAACAGCACGGCGAGCGAAGCGAGCCGTGCTGTGACCCCCACGACCCCCCCCCCCTTCTTCCTCCCCCTCTAGGGGGGCTCGCGAGCAAAGCCATATTGATTTACTATTTTTGTGGGGCTGTATAGAGGATGTCAGGTGATTTTGAATGAAATAAAAATTTAGCCCCCCTTCCCCCAAAATAGCCCCCCCTTTTTAGGTTGCTCCCAGATGCCGTCGTCGTAGGGGGGTTTCGATTGCGGGAACGTATAGAGGGTTTCTTCTCGAATAAGGGAAAAAATTTTAGCCCCCCTTCTCCCCCAAAAAAACTCCCCCCCTTTTTGTATCTCCCAAGTGGGGGGACTTGAACGAATTTTTTTTTTGCGTCTTGTAGAGGATAAAAAATCATTTTGAAAACATAAAAAAAATTTGCCCCCCTCCCCCTCTAGACCCCACTTTTTTCATAAAAAACCGAAATTTGGCCAAAATTTGTCCTTTTTTTTCGGGTGGAGCATTGCGGCGAGCGAAGCGAGCCGCAATGCGACGATGGGGAACAGCACGGCGAGCGAAGCGAGCCGTGCTGTGACCCCCCGACCCCCCCTTCTTCCCCCCCTCTAGGGGGGCTCCCGAACGAAGCCATATTGCATAAAAATGTTTGTGGGGCTGTATAGAGAATATCAAATTGTTTTGAATGCAAAAAAATTTTAGCCCCCCTTGCCCCCAAAATAGCCCCCCCTTTTTAGGTTGCTCCCAGATGCTGTCGTCGTAGGGGGGTTTCAATTGCGGGAACGTATAGAGGGTTTCTTCCCGAATGAAGGAAAAAAAATTTAGCCCCCCCTTCCCCCCCCAAAAAAACTCCCCCCCTTTTTGTATCTCCCAAGTGGGGGGACATGAAAGAATTTTTTTTTGCGTCTTGTAGAGGATAAAAAATCATTTTGAAAACATAAAAAAATTTGGCCCCCCTCCCCCTCTAGACCCCCCTTTTTATAAAAAAACCGAAATTTGGCCTAATTTCGACCTTTTTTTTTCGGGTGGAGCATTGCGGCGAGCGAAGCGAGCCGGAATGCGACGACGGGGAACAGCACGGCGAGCGAAGCGAGCCGTGCTGTGACCCCTACGACCCCCCCTTCTTCCCCCCCTCTAGGGAGGCTCCCGAGTGAAGCCATATTGATCAAAAAAAAATTACGGCTGTATAGAGAATGTCAAATAGTTCAAAGAAACAAAATTTGGCCTAATTTTGATCTTTTTTTTCGGGTGGAGCATTGCGGCGAGCGAAGCGAGCCGCAATGCGACGATGGGGTACAGCACGGCGAGCGAAGCGAGCCGTGCTGTGACCCCTGACCCCCCCTTCTTCCCCCCCTCTAGGGGGGCTCCCGAGCGAAGCCATATTGATTTACTATTTTTGTGGGGCTGTATAGAGCATGTCAAATAATTTTGAATACAAAATAAATTTAGCCCCCTTTTTTTCCAAACTAGCCCCCCTTTTTAGGGTGCTCCCAGATGCCGTCGTCGTAGGGGGGTTTAGATTGCGGGAACGTATAGAGGGTATATTCTTGTATGGGGAAAAAAAAATTACCTACCCTTCCCCCCAGTCCCACCCAGTCCCCTTGAACCCCTCTCCCATCAAAACATCTGATATGGGTATCGTTTTCGACTAACTCAAACTCGTAGATTACGAAAAAGATGTCCATTTCAAAATCCAAGATGGCTGACATTTTTTAATCGCAAATCTTCCTTTTGGATATCGATTTCTACAAAATCTTAAACGTAGGTTACGACAAGGGGCTCTAAATTAAAAAACAAACAGTCTACACAACCGCCGCGAGCTGCTTGCAGCTCGCGCACTCCTAAAAAACTAGTTGATATATACAGGTGATTGGTAGCGGGGTGTAAGTATGTGCGGGGCTAAGCCTGTTTTCAATAATACTTGAACTAAAAAACATATTCCAATTTCAAAATGGGGGTCAAAAAGGCTTTTTTTAAATCTTAGAAAATCTTCGTAAACTTCATCATCATCATCATTATCATCATCATCAGCCCATACACGTCCACTGCTGGACATAGGCCTCCCCCGTACGACGCCACAAATAGCGGTCCTGAGCCGCCTCCATCCATCGACTCCCTGCGACCGCTACGATGTCGTCGGTCCATCGAGTGGATGGTCTCCCATGTGGGGGGGATTTGCCATAATCACCACGCTTGGCAGGCGGATTGGTGATCGCAGTGTTGGTGTTTAAAAATACTCAGAAGGAAGCTGCTGCCCTTCCTCTGGTAGGTTCCCTTAGTCGGCTTTTACGACATCCACGAGTTGAGTTGGAGGGGTAGATATTCGTACGCCGTGACCCCACAGCCGTAAACTTCAAATGACTCAAAAAATAATGTCTGTTGTCACAGAGAGCTACGAGTGCTACGACCTGTTTTGTTATATTACTTACACATTATTATAATAAGATTTAATAATAAACAATTCACTTATTGCTTAAACGCCATTATTAGCAACTAACTGGTCAATTTTGGGTTTTCTTTTCAAAAACAAAAAAAAAATCGTAGAAAATTAATGGTGGGACTTCGAATTAGACAACCATGGCTAAAATGGTTCTAAATGGTCTACTCTGGCTTGTCCTTGACGCTTTGCAACCCACTATCAATCACCCTGTATGTACTACGCACCATAGTTTTTCAGCTGACATTGATGCTCCAACTCAGCTTTAGATAGAAGGTAGAAAATTCTTTATTGCACACTTATTGGTAAAAAACGAAAATACAAAAAATATATATTAAAACTAAGTTACAAGTGGCGGTCTTATCGCTCGAGAGCGGTTTCTACCAGACAACCGTGGATGGATAGGATCGTTGGATAGTACTAGGGATCTGTATGCTAATGTAGGTTTAATAAATAAATATACTCATAATAAATATAATGCTTAAAATAAATACTACATATATAAATTATATATATATTTACTTATATACATAGGGACACAGGTATGCGTTCAATGACAACAGGATAAATAGTGCTCCTTCACCATGGTTTTGAATAGTGGTAACGACTGCTCGCCTCACCGAGACTGGCAATGCGTATATGCTATACAGCAGCTAGAAGTACCTGCAGATTGAACATCTGTGGAAGTATCAACAATAAGATCGATCAGCATGATTATTATGTTTGATACCTACGTCACTTATTTATCAGTGACTGTTTACTTTTCGAATTTGATTGATTTGGGTCTTTAAGTGACAAACAGAGTATCGCTGGCTGGGTCCTCTATAATCTCGCAGATACCGTGAAATTGTTTTGTTATGTAGTAGGTTTGGTAGGTAGTATAGGTAGATGTGTGAAAACGGTTTGTTCCGCCTAGATAACCAAGCTAGACCACTGGTTGTCTACGTGGTAAGAATTTTCCGCGGGATAACCAGTTACCTGGACGGAATTTTATTTCCATCTACATAACTGTTTGGTAACTAGTACTTAGTCTTGGCCGTGGGGCCGCGGCTTACGAATACCGACCCCTCCAACTCAACCCGTGAATGTCGTAAGAGCCGACTAAGGGAACCTACCAGAGGAAGGGCAGCTGCTTCCTTCTGAGTATTTTTCAACACCAACACTACGATCAACAATACAAATCCCCCCCTACATGGGAAACCATCCACTCGATGGACCGACGATATTGTAGCGGACGAAGGTCGATAGATGGAGGCGCCTCAGGACCGCTATTTGTGGCGTCGTATGGGGAGGCCTATGTCCAGCAGTGGACGTGTATGGGTTGATATGATGGCTTAGTATTGACGGAAAAAAAAATTCGGCGGAGACAACCAGTTGGACAACCTACCTGGAAATAATTTTATTTCCATCTACACACCGTTTGGTAACTAGTTGTCTTGATGGAAAATTATCTTCCGCAGACACAACCAGACACTGGATTGTTTTTGAGTTAATTCACTGTTATATTATAAAGGGTTTCCCACCAATGCAAATGGGTGTCGAGTAGAAATAAACTATAATTTTGTTATAGATTTTGTGTTGTGTAGTTACACAATTTTTTTGTCACAATTACATACATATATCCCTAGCGTAACGTAACGTATCCTTAAATACACATTATTGGCACATGCTTAATCTGTGCAAATGTCATTGCATGCGCAACCGCATCAATTAATTGTCTATTGTCGCCGAGTCTATTTGACTTGCGCCAAATGTCGCCTGCGCAGACTGCCAAATAACGTCGGTGTTCGGTGAACGTAGAATTAATTGCATGGTGATGTTCTTTAAGAGAGCTATTTCTGTGCTTGATAGACGATGAGTCCTTAATATTGTAGTCAGAAAGCGAGTGTGTTCTTGTATTTATTTTGGATGAATACGTACTATATTCGGATTCAGTTATAATAAAATAAGAGAACACAGAAAGAGCACAGTAAGTTAAAGAACCTACAACCCTTTATCTTTTCATTATTATATTGATATTCATCTTTTGGTCCATAAATAATGTAGATAGATATATACCCAATGTAGATACGTGAGAAATATTGAATTTATTTAAATATAAATATTTAATATTTGTTGTTGGATTTGTGGATACTGTGGGCATTTGTCCGGAACACTATTTACTAATTTTATTTAAAAAAATATGATATTGTTTTATCAAATCTTTATCCGTTTTACTGGTAGGAAAATATTCTGAACTGAAAAACAAAGAAAAGGCCCGTTAGGTTAGAGTTTAAAATGTTTGTAACAATGAGGTTCAAAGTCGCACAGTCACCGGTTCTCTCCGAGCGTTCCTAGATGCAATTAAAATAACTGGTAATGAGTGAGGCATTCCTAGGCACGAGCACGACAACATAGTGATGGCTCAACGCAAATTGAACTTTATTGTCACATTAAATTAAGAGAGCAGTCACAGATTTACAGCAAATTGAACCTCATTGTCACGTTAAATTTAGAGAGCAGTAATAGGTACCATCAGCACAAGATCTGCCTTGACACCACAAGGATGATTTTTCTGTGAAGTGACCGGAAGTGACTCAATCGCATATAAAAATATGATGAAGATTTGTTCTATGTCAAAAAGTCACACTATATGCAAATGGGTATTGTAGATCCCAATCTCGAAACCTGCAAAAACCCTGATAAATTCTTCGATGCTTCTTCGATGACCTGTGAGTTTTAATGGAATTTGAGTTTTTTTTTTCAGATTTCTGTACATTACTTTTATCAAATCAAAAAGTCTTGGCCTGGCCTGGTCTAAAAATTCCAGTCTTCCAAGCCTTGACTACTTCAGGAAACTAATTCTAAAGACATAGAGGCTAATTGTTTTAAAACATCTGACAAACTCTGATATCCGAACAAAGCTTAAACAATGGCCGACATAGGACTATTTCAGTCAAACAATGTTGCTTTGTATTTCTGAGAAAAATACAACTTCACACGGCCGCAGCGTGTTTACTATGAAAACTTGTAGCTCCAGTTTCTTACTATAACATTGGTTATGCAGCCTACAGTGCAGGCGTAGGTTTATAATACCTTCAATGGTAAAATATTCGATAGGAATCTAATCCTACAGTGCAGGCGTTGAAACTAATATAGTTTCCTATGTAAACAATGCAATATCAAAAATAGTCCATTGGTTTAGTGTCAATAATCTTTTACTTAACGAAAACAAAACTAAATGTATTAGATTTATTCTACCAAATGTAAAACAAATAAAGGCTGATATAAACGTAAAAGGAGAAACTTTAAACATTGTAGACAGTACCGTATTCTTAGGAATAACTTTAGACAGTAAACTTCAATGGGGCCCACACATAGATAAACTATCGAAGAGACTTAGTTCTGCAGCATATGCAGTCAAAAAAATCCGTCATCTTGCAGACGTTGATACTTCTAGACTTGTATATTTCAGCTACTTCCATAGTATTATGTCTTATGGCATATTACTGTGGGGGAACGCTGCAGATATTAATACCGTATTTGTGCTGCAGAAGAGGGCTGTTCGTGCTATCTATAACATGGGTCCTAGAGAATCCCTGCGTGATAAATTCAAAGAAATAAATATAATGACTGTACCATGTCAATATATTTATGAAAACTTATTGTACACTCATAGAAATATCGATCGATTCCCTAAAAATTGCGACATACATAATGTAAATACTAGAAATAAGAACAAACTCGCTTTGCCCAAAACTCGGCTGCACAAGATTAGTGTATCTTTTAAAGGGCAATGTATACGCTTCTACAACAAAACTCCGAGTGAGTTGCAAAAATTATCAATAAATAAATTCAAACAAACTATCAAACATATCCTTTGTAAAAAGGCTTATTACAAAATATCAGATTATCTAGAGGATAAAAAAGCATGGGACGACTTTTGCTCCAACTCGAAAACTAACAACCTAACAAGGTAAAGGTTTCTTGTTCGCTTCTTTACTTTACCTTAAAAAGATTGAAGTGAACAAAAATCAAAGTGATCACTTTATTTCCCTGTTTTACTTATGTAATTTTAATTTTGTGACGTGTCCAAGGGTCCTGTAAGGTCTAAAGGAAATAAAGCACTTTGATATTTGATATTTGATATTTGATATCGAATATTTTACCGTTGAAGGTACTATAAACCTAGGCCAACATTTTGGTGCAACATTGGTTATGCAGCCTACAGTGCAGGCGTAGGTTTATAGTACCTTCAACTGTAAAATATTCGAGAGCTCTTTTCTGTAGTGTGTAAACACTTTTTTCTGTTGATGATCATTCTTCTTTGAAAATACGAGTAAAATTAATTTATGCAGAAGTTGATAGATACCTGCTGAACACAAGTACTTATCTAATAATATTCCTTTATGTTCGTGTCTGTACCATTGTACTTGGTTATGTTGCAGTTGACGCCTGAGCTCTCTGTTTACAGTTACAGACAACTTTGCGTGCGAATATTTTGAATTTAAATTCTATTTTCAGACCTGCAATAGGTGAAACTGTGTGAAATGTTAATGTTTCCTGTATCTTTACCTAAATTACCTGTGTTATTCTGCCCACTATCCCTATACCTCCATCCTGGTCGTTGTCATCATCGCATTGTGTATGTGTGAGTGGCGCGGGCGGCGGCGGGCGAATTTCCACCTGTGACGCAGGAGATTTCGGGTTCGATTCCCTCCTCGTGAAAATGTTTGTACGATCTGCCAATATTTGTTTCGGTTGTTCTGAATACGATAAATAGTGATTATATCCTGTGTGGATTGTCCAACATTATTATTTAAGTATCGTATTTAATTATTTATCAGCTCTTGTCAATCAACTTCTGGGCATAGCCCTCTCTATGTTAATACCATTTGCCTCCGTCCTGTGATAATCTGGGTGAAGCCTACGGTTTTGCGTGTGTCATCGACCCATCCGCATCGCGCCGGTGGTGGATGCCCTGGTACCTCTCACAAAATCACTTAATTTACCTCACGATCGTAAAGTTATTGTGAAGACTTCATTATTGTGCTTTTGATCGCTATTTTAAGGCTAGATGCTGAATAATCTATGAAGTCTTATTTATTATTCCTTCTGACGGGATACAGCCATAGAAGGCGCTTACCCACATACAAAAATGTACGTGTATTATTACTATGTATTTTTATGTTGTCTCTATCTTCTAAAATATATGTGATACTTAGGTATTATTGTATTTTTTCAAGTGTTCGTAAACTTGTGTCTTTGAGCACATAAAGTGCAATGTCCTATTTACATACCTCCTAAAAATCCGGAAATTATGTAACAGGGAGTTGACGCTTTGACAAATTCTGTCTTAACATATGAAAAAGTCGCAATTCGCAACATTCAAGACAAATAGCACCTATCACGCTGGTCGCTGGCTATTTCGAAAGCCCAGTCAAAATAAGACTATTGAGACTGCAAATGACAACAATTTATACGACAAACAGATAGCTAGACGAGATGCGTGGGCGCAGAAATAGCGCAGACTTTGCGCGTGCCAGGAAATAGAATAATTTGGCTGGCACCAAGAATGCTAAGGTGATGTTTCATTGATGGTACACGAATTACGGTGGTATTAACGAGACAGACTGGTGAAAGAGAACAGACTCGTGAGCTACGGTGTAAATACCGTTTTATGTTGGGTACCTTAGCCAAATTCTAAAAATCTTTGACGAAAAGTGTTAATTTCATGGGTTCCGAAATCGCCATCGTTTTGGCTTTGGCTAACGTAAGTACCTAATTATATGTCATTCAAATATTTCAGTCTGGGCCTAGTAATTGCGTCATTCAGAAACGTGTTTTATGTATACAGTGTAATTTTTTTATAGACCTTCGTTTGAGCACAATCTCACCTGATGGAAAGTGAGGATGATGTGGCTGACAGCGTATCACGAAGTTCTAGAAGACACCTATTCACTCTTGTCTTGAAGAGACCCAGAATAAATAAGTAAATAATAAATAAAGCATTTATTTATCTCTCACAATAGGTTCTTATTTATCTAAAGGTAACACTAAGTACAGGAACTTATGTAGTAGGTGGAAAGCGAGCTCCATCTTAGGCCACATCTTCACTTCTGACTGATATCTATCTATATGAAACAAAGTCGTGTTAGTTACAACACATAAACGCGAGAACGGCTGAGCCGATTTTAATGAGATTTTTTGGACTTTTATCCGTCCGGAATAAGAAATAGATTTAAAAAAATAGGGTTCCGCGCAAAAATTAAAAACAGAGGTGAAACCGCGGGCACAGCTAGTAGGTACTTATTACAATATATTACATAGATAGAGATATTTTTTATTATACACAGAAAATACCCAGAACACCCGAGTTAAAATTTTTATATTTGCAGATCGTACAAACTTTTGTCCCAAGGTGGGAATCGAAACCACAACCTCCGCCGTCGTCTCGACGGTATAGTTTCTTAAGCCCATCACATATTTAGCTTTCACCAATGTCTGTTACCAGTGATGACTTACGGATCCGAGACGTGGTCGCTCACTATAGGCTTTGTGCATAAGCTCAAAGTCACCCAGCGAGCTATGGAGAGAGCTATGCTCGGAGTTTCTCTACGCGATTTTTTTTTTTTTTTTTTATTTGCTTTATGTGGCTTTAGTGTCACAGCGGCCTTGGTAGGCCTATTGTGATCGCCACTTCGAGTGTTCACCCTTGGAAGCTGCGGCGTTTATAGTTCGCCACTTACCCTTGCAGCTGCGAGGAACTGTAGGATTCTCTTCGGGGAGGTGTCTCGTAGCTCGTCTGGGCTGAGCAGGTGCTTGCCCAGATGAGTGCTACGTTTTTGCATCAGTGCTCCACACTCTCCTAGCAGATGGAGGGGCGTTTCATCTGCCTCCTCACAGAGTCTGCAGGATTTTGTGTCGCATAGCCCCAAATTGAACATGTGCTTGTTAAGGCGACAGTGTCCGGTTAGGGCTCTTGTCATGATGCGAAGGTTGTCTCTGCTTAGCGCTAGGATTTGGTTGGTGCACCGTTTATCGAAGGTGCACTTCTCTACGCGATAGGGTCCGGAATCCGGAAATTCGTAGAAGAACCAAAGTTACCGACATAGCTCTCAGAATCAGCAGGCTGAAGTGGCGATGAGCGGGCCATATAGCTCGTAGAACCGATAACCGTTGGGAAGTAAAGGTTCTCCAGTGGCGACAGCGATGCAATGCGAAACAGAGTGTGGGAAGACCTCCCACTCGATGGACCGATGACATCGTAGTGGTCGCAGAGAGTCGTTGGATGGAGGCCGCTCAGGACCGCTATTCGTGGCGTCGTTTGGGGGAGGCCTATGTTCAGCAGTGGACGTGTACGGGCTGATGATGAATATAAATCATAGCAAGGCATAGCGCTATATATTCTCTATACAAATTTTCGAGTGACCGCACACGCAGCTATAATTTATTTTTCTATGTCGGCACCAAGCTGTACTGCCATTGCTTGCTTTATAACACGGTATATTCATATATATTAAAGCTACGTCTGTGATGGGTTTAAAAAGGTAGGTATAGTATATATCATCATCATCATCATCAGCCCATACACGTCCACTGCTGGACATAGGCCTCCCCCGTACGACGCCACAAATAGCGGTCCTGAGCCGCCTCCATCCATCGAGTCCCTGCGACCGCTACGATGTCGTCGGTCCATCGAGTGGATAGTCTCCCATGTAGGGGGGATTTGCCATAATCACCACGCTTGGCAGGCGGATTGGTGATCGCAGTGTTGATGTTTAAAAATACTCAGAAGGAAGCTGCTGCTCTTCCTCTGGTAGGTTCCCTTAGTCGGCTTTTACGACATCCACGGGTTGAGTTGGAGTATATATAGTATATATATGTACATATGTACATATGTTTAAATAAGATACTTACCACTACCATCGTCATTACAGTGGGAGGCGTGGGCTGCCAGACGTCTGCTATTCTGATCCCTGAAGTCAATAAACTCTACTTAGCTTTTAAGAAAGTTCAATTGTAAGGTTTTTGTTATTATAGTGCGTCCTCGCAGTCGGGGTAATTTCAGAGAAATTAATATCCCAAAAATTTACGATTTCGGCGGGACTGGAACCTGCGATCGTCGCGTCGCTCAATACGGGACTGCGCTAACCAACTGCTCCATGAAATCAAGTACGCGACGAGTTGAAAATCTTTGGGACTTCCTTACGGCCTTTAGCGCTGTTAGCTCCGCCTACAGGGGATACTGTGAAGTTTATCCAATCCTGCGCAAAGTCTTAAGTTACATTTAGATCGTTTGACAAGACACTGTTGCTCAATTCTTAGGCTTTATTTGAGACTAGCTGACCCGACAGACGTTGTCCTGTCATTCAATTCAAACTTCAAATTAAATTTATTTCAAACGTGCTTCGTAAAAAATAAATAATAGATTCAGGCGTTACTTTGCAGAAATCCATTCCAAAATATTAGAATGAAAAAATATTATGTAACAATTCCGCACATAACCCACTCTGATAGTATTCATCAAAGTACTTGTAAGTTGTCAACTAGTTTCGTCTCTCCGCGGGACATCTTCAGGACACCAGAATACTCCTCGACCTTGACATTGAGATTGCCAAGCAACACCGACAAAGTCCAGCCAGCGTCAACTTTGATGAATACTATCAGAGTGGGTTATACGCGGAACTGTTACTAAATATTTATTCATTTTAATATTGTGCTTAGCAAAGATTATATAACGCTGGGGCTAAGGATACATTAAAAAAGATTATAATAAAGGTAGTCGTCAAGTTTTCTTAAATTTTCTAAGTTTCTGCGCAATTTTCTTAATTGCCTTTAATGTTCTTACCTTCTACGAAGTATTAGATAGAACCAATGAGTTTGTACAAATAGAGACGTTATACTCATTATAAGAAATAAAAATGTGGCAATATTTTACTATAGCTACCTACATAGGACCTATGGAACTTTATTTCTATCACTTAGCAGGATAAAAGATCACAGAGATATATAGGACCCGTTGTCAGAACACAGTTACATGAGCGGCTAGCTGTCTGACGGCCAATGACAGCCTATGACATCGCATAGACGCTAGCAGCTGGAGTGAACTGGGGTAAAAAAGGGACCTACTCGTAGCATGCAGCATGAATAAAATAAACATGTATTTATAAGTTTCGTCAAAAAAAATTATAACGTACTTTTCACTTTCCACAAAAAGTCAAGAAATTGTGGAGTATGTCGTTGGGATCCATTCATTTTCTCGTCTACCTATGTTCTTGTCTACTCACACACAAGAACATAGGTAGAGCGACCTACGCCCCGGACCGGCTCAAGGTCGCGAAAAAAATACTCAGCCCGAATGGGATAGACTGCGTATTCTGTTTTAATAGCCCGGCTACACGCTTAAACATTTGTGCATGCTTGATTGCACAAACCAGTTTGCGCAAGCAAGATGAACCCAGACGCTCCATCTTGCTTGCGCAAACTGTGTTTGGGTATGCATGGTTGCACAAATGTTTGAGCGTGTAGCCAGGTTTTAACGTCTAGCCGCGACCTTGAACCGGTCCGGGGCGGAAGTTTCTGCTTTACTTATGTTCTTGTCTACTCATATGCTACTTGTACACATTTTTCATTAATAAGTTCATCTTTAGGAAATCTAAAATAAAATGAAGTTAATGTTGATAATCAAATGTTAAAAAATCTTATAGTTACCTAGTAGGTAAAAATAAAAAATACGTTTTGAATACCAGTGGTGAAAAATAATGTTGTAGCAAGCTAGGAAGGCCGATGTGATATTCGATCAGCCCCATATCAACCCAACCTCCTCTGCGTGTTCGAACTGACAACATCGCGCGCCCATTATCTCTTTCTCTCTGTCACTCACAAATGCAACGCACTAACTTGTCTCGTTCGTGTAGGTGGCAGAGTGGCAAGTGATTTTTGAATAAAATAAAATTTATGATTTATCATTTTAAATAGACTAAACCCTACTTATAAATGAAAAGAATGAAAAGAAACACCCTACCTGCTTTTTACAGCCGTCCCAGTATAAGTACTACACTTTCTGAACTCACAACATGGCATTTTGTTATTTTTTACGCACTCCAAAAGCCCGCAACGCATGTTCTCTTCGCGGCCGAACATGGGGCCGACTGAGTTAACTCAAGCTCATTAGCTTGAGTTTATATTGCCACGCAGACCTCGATAAAACGTATCTACCTCAGTTTATATAGAATATCATTGGATAGAACGCATTAAAAAAAAGATGAATGAAATCGGTAAATCCGTTCTCAAGTGGACCAGGAGAAATAGGGGTTCATTTTCAACCGACTTCAAAAGGAGGAGGTTCTCAATTCACCTGTATTTTTTTTTGTATTTATGTTACGCGATATCTCCGCCAATTTTGGACCGATTATGAATTTTTTTCACTATTGTATACACCCCCGAAGGGGTCCTAAAAATTTTTTTATCATCAGGGGATTAGTATTTTTCCCGCAAAACTTAAAATAAGTGTAAAAGTAAGGGAATTTGAAGTCGGTTTATCGTTTTTTAAAACACACTATATTATAATATACATAGTGCGAGGGTTTAAGCACTTTAATATCAAGAACCTTGTAATGGGGATATTTTCTAAAAAGGTAGGTAAGGTATAGGTGGTGCCTAGAACCACCGTCATTACAAGGCGTGGGCTGCCAGACGTCTGCTCTCCTGATAAACATCCCTGAAGTCAACAAACTCTAATTAGCTTTTCATTACGTTCAATTGTAGTTTGTAAGAAAATAAAAGCAGATAAATGCGAGTCGGATTCGCTTCTATAGATATCTCTACCCATGCTCCAATAAAACAAGGTCTGCTTCTCCGGGAGTGACACTAGGTGACGTCACTGTCCAGTTGACACTTTATTTCAAGAAAACATGAAGTTGGGAAACAAATGTGATGAGGGTCAATTGAAAAATCAATAAAAAATGTCAACCGTCAATTATGTTTGTTGGATCAGTCAAAACAGCGTAAGTTAAACACGAGTCAATGTCATAAATAATTTAAAACCGCATAGTTTTATTTGATTTTTGCAGGTAATACAAGGAAATCGAGGAGTTACGATTCTCGATCTTGTTGGCACCCTTTGGGTACCTACTAATTCTTAAATTGTGTATTTTACTAGGCTCAATTATAATTAATTTTCATCTGAAATATAAGTTGAACAAGCTAACAGGTCACCTGAAACTGAATATAGGGCGAGGCGTAGACAGCATTCATTGAAATTGGGTCATTAGGGCAGATTTATCTGATAAAAATATGTATGTACCTAGTATCAAAAGCTACCTTTAATATTTTATGTACGAGATTGTTTTGTGAAATTATTATTCTTGCGTTGGTATAATTCAATTTCTATAGATAATAGGTAGGTAGGTAGTACCATTATTGCTATTGGTTTGACACCTATATATCTATATAAAACAAAGTCGTGTTTGTTTCACCACTTATAAGTCAAGAACGGCGGGACTGATTTTAATGATCTTTGATTTGTTGGATTTGTCTCCGTCCTGAAAAGAAGAATACCTAAAAAATAGGGTTCCCCGTAAAAAAATATCCACGGGAGCGAAGCCGCGGGCACAGCTAATAAATAAATATAAATAATGCTGGACAATCCACACAGTACCAGATGACTGATGAACTTAATACAATATATAACATAGAGATAATTTATACTATACATGGAAAGTAGCCAGAATACCCGTAACAAATATTTGCAGATCATGATTTCGATTCCCGCGAAATCATGATCTGCGGGGATCGAACCCTTCTACCTTCTACGTCGCAGTAGACCTTTGCCCGCAGAGCCACATCGGTCGTCAAATCTAATACACTACCACCACATCAGCCGTCAATAAGTAACATAGGAACCTAGACCTATCTATAAATTATATCTATACCTACTACCTATGTATATTCACTGTATACTAAGACGGAACGTAGTATAAACCAACTTATACGTTAACCAAAGCCGTTATTTTCCAGACAACTCGACGATGAAAAGGCAAATGCCAAAAATCGTAATTTTGCATAACAAAGCAATAACTCAGCTTTAAACTCTCAGGAAGAAAATTCAAGACACATCAAAAAATACTTACCCCTAGAACTACAAATAAAAACAGAGTTTTGCATCCCCCTGCCGAAATAGGTCAGGTCGCGGGATGCATGGCCCTGTAACCTAGATGCAGGCCCAGGGTTGACAATAACCTATTTACGAATAGGTATAAGTAGGCCGATTTGTTGATTACCCAGTTTTAGGATAACCCACGACGGGCTTTAGTTTTTTTTTTTTGTAATAAATTGTTTAGATTGAGTTTTGTTTGTTAGGGAAGTTAAAAGGGAGGTATTAAAAACAAGAAAAAAATATAGCGTAGCATATTAAGATGAAACACAGGCAGAGTATTTATAGAAGAACTAGAACTAGACATCTAGGTGATTCATCAAATCCCTGCGAATATGCTTCAATTTAACTTTTCGTAATAGAAAAACTATTGATGGACATATTTTCAGAGAAATTTTCCGTACTTATTCAAAGCTCTATCAAAACAAATGAGATTGTTACAATAAGTGTAAAAAAATACCTAAAAGTTTAAGAACCATAGATGAAATCCAGCGTTGTGCGAAATCGAAATTTATTCAGTGAATATTTATTCGTTATAATGAACTACCTACCTAGTACCAGATTCTTCACTTGTTGTGGCTTGAAATTAAATTCGAAAACACAGGATTTCAATATAATTTCCTAAAAAGATGACAACCCTTATCGGTTGGCGAAGTATAGACCTCACCTCTGCTACCACTTAAGAAGACCTCCCGGGCCTACTAAAACGCCTTACGCAAGATAGAGAAGTCTGTGATTTTGACACCAGCAGGTGTCGAGGAACGCTGGTTCATTTTCTTTACAAACATGCATTTCCTGATGAAACTTTCTGGGTCATTAAGTGACCCAGACCCAGCTTTCGAGTTATCTATAAAGTTACCTGACCATACATTTGATGTTTTCTATCTGAGCCAGCGCAATTTTTTTGAATGTTTTACAGTGATTTATTATAAAACAAAAATCTACAAAATATTGCAAGAGTAAATATTTTATCGAGTAAATCAGATATTGGTCATATTTTGTGATTAGTTTCATTAATTATACAATTATCTATATATATAAAAATCAATTGCTATTCGTTAGTCTCGCTAAAACTGGAGAACGGCTGGGCCGATTTACCTGATTTTGGTTTTGAAATGTTTGTAGTAGTCCAGAGAAGGTTTAAACGGTGAGAAATTATGGAAAAATTGTTCAACCGCCCAACGAAGTGGGCACGGGTCAGCTAGTTATTAGAGAAATATTTAAAACAGTGACGACAGAATTGGACAATTTTTCACGGAACCCCCATTAAATCATAAACATTAAGAGTCATCCTATCTATGGATTTGTGAGGTTGTTTACAAACACATGTACTGTCCCCTTGACTGTGGGATGGGGAGGAAGTGGGGGCCTGAGCTGCAGTAGCTAGGGAGCGGGTTAATACCTAGCTCTCTAGCTAGCTTAATATAAAAGTATAGAGTTCTTTTATAGAAAAGAAAACAACTGTCAAATTGGTTTGAAGATTTTGGTCCTGACATCGGTTTAGCACATAACCACACTTTTATTTTTAAATATCAGCGCACATTGCGAGTTATATATTTGGAAAGAGGACACAATGTACAAATTAAAAATGTCGTATCACATAATTTACTAAAGCGTCAGGTTTCTGAGATATTTACTTATGTATGAAAAAAATTCGTGAGAGCAATAGTTTTTTTCATCTGTGAATATATCAAAAACGTAATGCTATAGGACATTAGGTAATGTTATGGAACATTTTTAGTTGTATAATTCCCTCCAGACGGCGTTGTCCACTTCCTAACTTGACTACTTCCAAAGTTGTCCACTTCCAGTGTTCTCTATTCAAATATATAACTTTCATAGAGCGCTACCATTTTGAAAACAAAATAGATCTTTGGGGCCCCACTCTATACAAAAATCGACTTATCCCTTTCTTTTCATTAAGATCCGTTGAGCATTTGAGGCGTGAATAGGTTACGAACAGACAGAATTACCGTCGCTTTTATTTATGTTTTAATTATATGCATGGATTTTACAAAGAAACACCCAAACCCGGAACAATTAACTGAAGATCATACTAACATTTGTGCGTGGCGACGGCAATCGAACCCGCAGCCTCCTGCGTAGCAGAAGAACCATCTCCCTGTGACTCACTCCGGTCAACTCAATACACAAGTCAACTTCCATCTTCAAAATCAGGGGGTATACTCGGAAAAAGAAAAACGAATTTTTTGATTAGATAAGCGTTTGCACGAAAACGAATCAATAAATTCGTTTTTCTTTTTCCGAGTATACCAATACTAATGCAAGCGACATAAGAGTTGGTTTTGCACGAAAACGAATCAGAAACTTCGATTTCGTCGTAGTCGTCGACTCCAGATAATAAAAGCTCTATAAAGTTCTGTGAGCGAGCACAAACACAGTGGCGTAGTTAAGCTCTACTCTACCTTAGTACGAGTACTGTCGGCGGCGTGGGCGTAAGCTTTCACGATGCAGCCTTGGCCGCGAGACACGTGCATAGTAAGGATGTGCCTAGTTTTATCGATAATTTCTACTCAGTTATAAATAATATAAAAAATATTATTAATAATATAAATTATATAATTTAATTAAATATTTATAACCAACAAAACTGAAATCGGTTCCTAATCATTTGTGAACCGGTTGTTTTTATAGCCCATAGAACCGGTTATACCCTGTTCTTTCGGATCCGGAAAAACCGGCTCCTATGCCCTAATTGTGACTAGCTACGCAGGTCTCAACGGTTTAAACACAGTGGAGAATTTTATCATCGTAAGAAGCATATATCCCACCAGTTACTAATTATTACAGAGCAATACATCAAGGGGCCTAGGCTAGGCTGTATGAATAACACTTTTCTCAGTAAGTATTATCAAATATAATGAATGCAGAGCTTGCGGATTGGTTACCTATGAATACTGCCACATAGGTACATCCTACTTTTATTTAAAACTAGCTGACCCGCACCAGCTTCGTTGGTTGGTAAACATTTTTACTTGGTAATTAGACCCTATGACACTCCCAATTAACGTGCTTTCTATTGGTAAAAGAGAGCCAGGACTTACCCTCTACAACCTCACAAACTTTACCTCTTTATAATATACGTGTATGTACCTATAGATTAAGGATATAAAATTAATATTATTAAATATATTAAAGAACATATTTTAGGTTATGGATCATGCATATAAAAACACCTAATGTGTACTTTAGCTGGCCCCTAAACCCGAAGGTTAGAAGTTGCGATCTTAGTAGAGAGTAGCTCTCTATATTAGAAATATTATCATAAAGAACTTATCAACATAAATGGGATCATTATTTATTTACTATCCCAACTTACATACATATAACCATTGACAAAATAATTTCAATCATCATAAACAAAAGTTCCTATATAATCCATCTTACGATTTCCACCGTACCAAAACAACAGCCTGACATTGGCATTACCGACATCGATAACCACAGCCACCCACCTCGTCCCATCACTAGCCGGGAAGGGGGTCTTCCCTCTCGCTCTGTCAGCTGACAAGCACGTGCTATAGGTACATAGAATACTACTCTTGTCTAGTGTAGGCAAAGTGTGGCTGCAAGTACCTAACCACAGTGTAGATAGAAGTTGGAACTTCTTGAGAGCTGCGCTGTGGCTACTTGAAAACACTTGTGGCACTGCCTGGTTGAGAAATCATTAATGTCTTGAAATTACATAGATTTTAGGCGAGAATTAAACAATAAAATTAGTTTATTGTCTTTGTTTTTAAGATTTTAGAGTGACCTTCTGAGTCCCAATTTAATTAAGAATGAAGCTTTTTTTCTTGTAGGTCACTTTCATTTTACTTTTCAGTATATTTTTAAAGTTAATAATTACCGACAACTTTTTTGTTTTGCTGTCACTTTAAGAAAAAGTAAATTTGGAAATGCCGTTAGATCATCATCATCATCCGCAACCTGATTTCACCCACTGCTAGGCCTCCAAACTTTTGTAGCACTCCACATGGTCCTGCACGTCTGGTCCAGGTTTCTCTGGACCAGACGTGCTGGTAGACTGGCGATATTACCGATATCGTCTGCTCATCTCGCCGGTGGATGTCCGACGCTTCTGAATCCAGTTCATGAACGCCATTCAGCTATCGCCTTCCTCCACCTGTGGTCTTGTCTCCATGCAAAATGTCCTGCCCAGCATCATTTTAGTTCTGTGATGCGATTGCCAACGTCTTTCACTTAGAAGACTTCCTTTATTTCAGCAGGGTAAGATAGTTAGTCCCTAAAATATTATCTAAACTAAGCCAAGTTTAATTTAATGCATCAGCTTTTTTCTAATACCTCCAAGAACAAGTTTTTCTATGAACATAACCATACCTAACCAACCCATCACGGAGAATGTAGTTCTCTTTCTTTGTCTTCTCTTCTATCTTCGTGTTCTACTTACCCTCAAGGTTGCTCATAAACAAAGCTTTGCGAGAGTTTCTACGAAACAGGCTTTGATGAAATGTTTGCTGTACATATGAACTGATGTTTACTTTTTACATACGAAGAGTATGTGAGTTAGATTGTTTACAAACGTTATAGACCTACATATTCCATAAAAAAACAGCCAAAAACATATATACAATATAGAACCTACAGCCGAACACAGAACATTCTCATATTTGAAGTCAGTAAAAAAATTAAAAAACCTGATGAATTTACTTACCCTAACCCGAAAAGGTAGAGCTTAGAGTACCGGGTAAAACAGGGTGAATAGAGACTCGATGATTAATAGAAATGGACGAAATACTGGACCAAGACATTACCTGGCTTGTAGCAGTGGAAGTATCCTTAGTCCGTGACTGTTCACGTCCTGTGTCAGTGGATCTGACCTCTGCAAAAGGATGTTTTCCTCCAGTATTTCGTCCATTTCTGTTCACTCTGGAGTCTCTATTCACCCCGTTTACCCGGTACTCTAAGCTCTACTTTTTCGGGTTAAGGTAGGTAAGTAAATTCATCCGGATTTTTTTGAATTATTTACTGACTTCAAATATGAGAAGGTACTGTGTTCGGCTGGTACTATTGAATTTTTTTTTAATTTTTATTTATTCACGACAACAAACAATTATACTCAAGTGTTACTATAAACAAAATTAAACCTATGTTATCTTACTCTAAGTATAATCACCCCGTTGTCCATGAATTATATTAATTACATAGTAGGGCAAAAACGGTCACAGATAAGTAGTTAAAATGCTAGTTATGCATGATCCTACATTACATTATTTATGAATTTACGCACTATATAAAATATGTACCTAGCAATAACAATACATGACTATTATAGAAAAGATCTCAGATTGGAAATAAATAAGGAAACATATAAGGTGCTTATAAACATAAATCGGAAAACGAACCCGCAATACATTCAGTAGGGTTGGGTACAGTCGGCAACGAGTGTAACCTAACACATTGAATATATTATTAAGGTAGCTAAATTCGTAAGTAATATTTGAAACTCTCAAAACATGTGAAAAACGTTCCTACAAGCATTTTTCAAATAAAAAAACACGTGTAATCGATTTCCATCTTATACATGTATCTTGGTAATGTATTCTTATTGGTGTACAATAAAGCATTTTGTATTGTATTGTATTTTGAAATGGTCCATTCATTTTTTCTTTCATTCCATTTTCTGTCCATAATGAATGAAGAACTTATTTGTAAATACAGACATTTATTTTTCAAAGAACATAATAAAGCTAAAATATTTAATTACAGAAAAAAATGTTTTTCTTAGTGTATAATTACTTTTAAAACTTATTTAGTAAGGTTGACATTTACAGTACAGTAGTTAGGCCTACAGGAATATTATCTAGCTAGATAATACATAGATATTTTTTGAGTGTTTTCTTAAAAACTGGTAAGTTTAAACCATCTTAGAAATCTTAACATAAAAGCAAGCACGGACTTCGGTAAAGATAAAATTCGATAAATTTATCAGGATACGATTTATTCCATCATCATCATATCAGCCCATACACGTCCACAGCTGGACATTGGCCTCCCCCATACAACGCTACAAATAGCGGTCCTGAGCCGCCTCCATCCATCGATTCCCTGCGACGCTACGATGTCGTCGGTCCATCGAGTGGATGATTTATTTATTATGGCTAATTCAGAAACGATGAAATCCGCGCGGACGCAGAACACTTTGTTCCAATTCAATCCATGATGCATGATCCGCGCGTTCTAGTATGTATGTATAAAGTATAAATATTATGATCCTAATGTATATAAGGTGTGAAGAAGAACCATGCGGTTAATCCGCAAGGTTTCCATCCGCGTGGATTCTGACGTGTCTTGCTGGCCCTAAAACGCAATCTTTCATTTATTGTTAATTCATTTAAAAATCAACCTTCAGTTAAGTAGCTAAAATTCAACTATTTGGTCGTTTAAAAACGCTCCAAAAAACTCGGTAAGAGTAAATTACCTACTACGTACCAACATTCAAAAACAAATGCCATCTTATTTGCTCTTGCTTACCAATAAAATGTCAGGTGTGTAAGTTAAAAAAGCCTGCATTCCTAAAGGCTCGCCTAAATCATTTTAGGCACAGAGCTGCGTACAAAATGCGCTGATTAATTGCCCACGCGCAAGTAGGTATGTTGTTTTTATATAGCTATGCGCGCTGGTTTTACAGAGAACGGAGTCTATTCGATGAAAAACGCTGCAACTTACAAAAATATTATTTGTATAGTGCACAGTACCTATTTCAGAGCAACTTTAAGATAATAACTGATTGTAAGCATCTACTTACTTAATGAATTTTTTATGATAAAAATAAGACTTGATAGGTACACTATTGAATTGGGCGCCACTATAAATTAGTTGTATGTACTTTTACAAATAAATAAACACAAATAAAATAAATACATTTGTTGCATACCTCAGAAAGTAATTAGTTTGATATCAAAAGAGCTAACAGGCATACCAAAATAAATCCCTACGTCGTTCATCGAACAGGGCCCCGGTCCATCCAGCATTGTTTTATAATCACAAATAACATACGGCCGCTTACCAAGTCGATCTGATAGCTGCCTGCGCGCATGAATGCATACTCCGCGACGGCTTCCCCATATGGCCAAGGCTAGGCCTTTTACGGCTCTTATAAGTGGCCACTCACCCAACGGCTGAACGAGCCAGCCATATCAATGAACTGGCCATCAATAAAACATGGCACTAAGCCAGGAAAGGAAACGGCGAAATGAGAAAAAGAAATATTTGAAAAAGGAATGCGCGTACGTTCGATTGTCCGATTTGAAAGCATTCAATGTAAAGCTGCGGGCACATCGTATGAATTATTCGCTGTGTTTTGTTTTTCTGTGCATTAGCCTTCCTTATATGCTGTAATTGATTCAGTTATGTAAGCATCGTTGTTGTGTGGGCTTACTCAACATCCTGCCAGATAAACAAGACGCACTAAGTCTAGGTATGTACAAATGTACAGCTACGTACACATGGAGACAATGCCTATGTTTCATAGCACATACCTACTCCATAAGTGTATACAGAAGCAATTCTAATTAACGCTATCAAATGCATATTTCCTAGAAAATGACATCAGCGTCAGCTCATAACTGAAGCATGGTATTTATTAATCGCCCATTAAAATGAACAAGAGTAAAGAATGCACCATAGTTTCATTCACCTATGAACCTGTGACTAGCCTCACGCATCGATCTCGTTCCGATAAGTGAAATAAAAATAAGTGCTCGTGAGAAGGCAACGTTGGGGCGCATTCCGGAACCCGATCTTACAATACTACTCATGTAAATTAAACCCGCCTATCTGTAGTAAGAAATCGATGACACAGCAACATTATATAGCCTACCTGTAACTGGAAATAAATGTACACTCAAGTTCTGTTCTGAACCGATGTCGACGACAAATTGGCAAAATCTTTTCTCGAGACTTATGTCTTCTGAGACCTTATATCTATTTTTTCTGTAGGTATATACTAAAACTATACTTTATCAACATATAAATTATTTAAGCAAATTTACGTTCCATACGTGAAAACTCTTATCTTTCGTTATATCACTGTAACTGTTCTACTCATGTTTTACAAGCTTTTTGTTTTCCATCTAAATTAAAATAAATACACTGATCTGTGGACATTATCAAAGCAAAATAATTAAAAGAACTAAGAAATAAATTACAGGCATTTTGTGGTAGAAAATCATCTGAAACATCGTGGTTCCGTGTGAGCGGCGAGTCCGCGGTCCCCCAATAAAGTGGTTTGCCCAGCTGCATTCCAAGCATCCATTTTCTGGAAACGCTATAATGGTGGGATGGAATTGCACTTTTTCATAGTGCGTGTGTATGATTCATTGAAAATTAAAAAGTAAATGCATAAGCTCTGGACGCAATAAAAGCACCGCGCCGCCCGCGCCGGCGGTGTTTGTGCCATTCCTTTTTTTGTCGTCTGCAATCCTTTGGCTCGTTTTGTATTATTTGATGACAAAACAACGTCTATTTATGGTTAGCTCAAGGCGTGGCGCGAATGCCGGCCGCTTCGTTTTATTGTGCTCTAAGCTTGGTGTTTTAATGTGGCTACATGCCTGCTTAAAGAACTGCAAATAGTTGTGCAAAAGGGCTAGTTGTTATGCCACTATCTGCAGTCGTCGTCGTCCAGAATTTATTTGTTGCTACAAAACCACTCTACCATTTAGGTAAATACATTAGGCAAGCTACCGACATTGCTAAACATTATGCAAGATATATGCAGGTAGACCCTGACTTGCAACATGAATAGAATAGTAAAATGCTCTTGTAGAATAATAAAAATTCGCCGTAAATTAAGGGTATAATCTAAGGTCTTTAGTAATAAGGTATAAGAAGGTGCAAAGTGCAAATACAATTTTTTTTCAAAGAAGCACAACCTGTTCCTCTCAGAGTTTTTGGTGCACATTCCAGTTTTTTATTTTACCTGGATAAGGTAATGCAGTTGAGGGGCCCTGGGGCGCTTAAGGTGCACTCACGCGATTTCGTCGCGTCGCGATCCGCGTGTGAATCTCCACCTTTATGTTGTATCTTGTGTGCCTGTTGTAGCATTATTTTATGTGGGAATAACTATATACGGAGAACTATAAGAACAGTTGACGTGAAAATTAATAATGCATGAAGCTTTTCTTACACGCAAGTTGTGTAAGAAAAGCTAACTTGTTGTGCCGTACAATAAACATCTGAATCTGATATTGTTCACCACGAGACATCAATTTGCACGCGGGCGAAGCCTCGTGGCAAAGCTGGTGGTAAATAAATATTTGTTTTTATTTTGTAACTAATAAGTGGAGGAACAATGGATCATTCTGAAATTATGAATTAAACGGAGTTCTAAATCGTATTATGTATTATGAAAGCTTGCGATCTATGCTTAAGTAACGCTTTTCTATGTCAAAAGTGTTACTCAAGCATAGATCGATGACTGAGTACCTAAAAATAAATGAATGAATACTTTATTATACTAGAAATTCACATAAATAAAGAAAACGTATCTAAATAAATAATATGGCTGTTTTAAAAAACAATAAACCGACTTCAAATTCCTGAATCTACCTCTTATTTACGCCCGTTGCCATGGAAACTGTTTGGTACCACGCATTGTGATAAATTGATTGTTTTCAAAAACCTAATAATCAACTTCGAATCCCTTACTTTTAAACTGTTTTTAAGTTTTTCGGGATAAATACTTATCCCATGGGCATACAATTTCTATGGAACATACATACAAAAAAAATAGTTGAATAGAGAACCTCCTCCTATTTTGCAGTCGGTTAAAAATAAGCAGTACAAAAGGCAGCCTTATCGGTGACAGCGATTTCTCCAGGAACTTTCCTAATTTTTCATAATACGGACCTAAATTTACATTACCACTAATATTATAAATGTCAAAGTTTGTAAGGATGTATGGATATTTGTTACTCTTTCACGCAAAAAATACTGAACCGATTAGGCTGAAATTTAGTATGGGTATAGTTTGGGACCTGGAATAACTTAAAGGCAATTTTTTATCCCGATAAAACGTGGGCGAAGGCGCGGGCCGCAGCTAGTCTAACATAAAGCCTAGGTACTTTACATGCCAGGAAAATGCATGGTCAGTAGCCAGTTATTTCATTTCGCACTCATATAATACAATTGACTTCGTAGATTTGAACTAAAACCGTCGTTATTAAGTTTATTAGGTTGGAGGTCGGGTTTATCGCTGCCCCAATGAGAGTGGCGCCACATCATGCAATGATTACGGACACTTGGTGTGTGTGTGTATTGTACAGTCGACGAAAGAAATCATGTGCCTACCTAGTTTAATGCTGATCGTCACCTGTCGCGCTGGAAATAATTGTTATTTGTTTTTTTTTTATTGTGTTTTTTGCGTTCTGGTATGTCATAGCTGGTAAGAAGAGAGTTTTTGGATCATGAACAGCATTGGTATGAAACTAAACAAACGTCGTTTTAGGGTGTATTGAAATTATGGTGATTATAGTCACAAATAGTTTATTAAATAATCTACTATATAGTATATTGTACGTCTTGTAAAAGAAAAAAATTCAATTCCCGCGTGACCTGTGACTATTCGAGTCGTCACCGTCCACCGTCACCGGAAATAGTTTTCTTGTTCTACAATGAATGTACGAGTATCTAGTTAATTAGTAGGTAGTTTTCGTACTATTGTAAACTATTTGCTATGAACTAACTCTGTTTCGTCGACGTTTTGGAGAGTAAAAAATAGTATTATTTTTTATACTTATTTGATTTGATAGTTTTGTAAAAACTAAAAACCGACTTTGATACCCTTAATTTTATAAGTTTGCGGGATAACTACTAATCCCACGAGAATTAAATTTTTATGGGACCACTTCAGGATCATTCTCTATACGGATGCGATTTTTTTTTCTAAATCGTACATAAAAATATAATACATACAGTCGAATATTAAACTCCTCCTTTTTTCGAAGCCGGTTCAAAACTTATCTCTAAGGTGCCCAAACTGAAACTTGATTCACCGTGAGAAAGTCGCACAAAATCAGAACGGAAGCCATTCATTCCATTAATTCTGAAAAGTATGTAGGTCTCAATTTCCAAAAATTCCTTGTTTGTAACAAGTAGATGTTTATTTTTGATATTTTTAACTAACTTCCTGACCTACGGACAAAATATTTATACAAAATGTCCGATTTTGAAGCAAGAATAATCTACGTGCGCGGAAAATAGCGGATGATGAACATTTAAAATGGGTTTTCACCAATTCCAGGAATACAAAAATACTACTGCATCTATCAAGATCAGCAAGGAGCTGAGTAAAGAAGGCATAAACGATTCCCAGGCCAGATGTGTACCATCCAGACAGTCTAGCCCATAAGTCCAAGGGACAGTTTTTTTTTTAACAAAGCTTTTACCTTGAGATTGCCGCATGATTCAGACTCGGATTCAGACTTTTATCCAGTATCAATAGCCCGTAAGTCGGTATCCGATATTACCACGAATCTAAGGTAAAATTAAATATTTACTCCTTCACAAAAGTCCTCACTCAGAGTCTTAAGCGTTACGTAAGCACGCTTCTTTGGATGGTTTTGATAACTTTAATTACAGAGAATCATCATAACTCAGCCGAAAGTCCATGCGTGCGTTAAAGGACGATGCTGACTGTACCAACGTAACGTTGGTATCGTACAGTGTTCAAAGCTAAACTGGGCCAGACGAATGACCGGGGGATCTCGAAATAGCATCGCTAATGATTGTAGTGCGAATCGGAGCTTATGCGCCAATAAACGAATGATTGCTGACAATTATCGCGAGTACGCTGCGCTGGCGCAGCCGGGTAGAGGGATGTAGTTAGACACTTTTTTGTTTAAGTTTAAACTGCGTTTAACCAAAGCTGTCTGTCTTGAGTATTGTGAAAAGTTTGGAACAGGGCGGTAAAAAACAAAATGAAATAAAGTACGTAAAAAATAACCAAACCCACGCAATCAAATGAAACGTGGTTCTGCTCTAATGTTTTACGACACTACCGCTGCTTTTTTTACAGATTTACTAAGATTCTCACGACTAGAAAATTCTCAAAAAAATTATCTCCGCCTAAAATCAAGTGCGCTTGGCACATGTTTTCTTCACTCCTTCCTTGGTATAACCTTGCATAATTCATTGGAATAGAATACACATCGAATGAATGATGGATGACGCTATAAATACATAACGAGTTCTGAATACATCCCTGTTCTGAGTCCAGCGTAGTCTGCGTACCGTGCGTAACACAGTAGCCGCCACTCAACTCTCATGCGGCGATTATTAGCAGTAGTAATTCTGTTTAAAAATAGAATTTTATGACATTCGGTCTCATGACGCTTAGAGCGCATGTGCTTGGAGGTTACACATTTACAAACTCTTTGTCTATGGCCTGTTTTAAACCGAAGGAATTAGACCGAGTGTCCTAAAGTTTTAAATTTAGAACAACATAAATATGTATGGCTTGTTTTGAGATTATAATTTTATTTATCCTGTTTTTAAATGTGGGGAAAAAGCTAGAGATCTTTTGGTTATGTGACTCTACCTACCTTTTCGCTTCAATAGAATAGGTATGTAGGTACTCTATAGTCTCTATGTAGGCACCTTGTAAGGAAATTACAAGTACCTACATAATAGGTAGGTACTGAAGTACTTACCCAAAGTATTTAGAGATGTATAAAATATACCTACATGAAACAGTTGAGCTATTTGCTCGGCTGTTCCAAACAAGCTAGAGCTGACGGACGAACAAAATCCATGCCTTATTGAAGAGATTCAAAATGATTCCAATCCGTCAGGTAGAGGTCACACACATCAGTTTACTAGCTGCGCTTGCGCCGGCCAAGGACGTTGACCCCAAAAACCTTCGAGACGCAAATTAATTGCAACTTTTAAGACTGGGTGCTTTTTGCGAAGAATCAACTTGTAAGCAAGGACGAGTAAAATATTCTCTTGTAAGGATGAGATTCATTTTATTCATTTATTTTATACTGTAAGATTTTAGATTGATGGGTTGATTGCTGATTCTTCTATTTTAGTTTTGAACTTTCAACTTCAATCAACAGAATTTCAAGTTAGGGCATGCCCAATAAATAATTTAACGTCCCACATGAGTACACAGTAAGCGAAAAATAATAATTTTAGCGTGAGATTTAATTATGGATTTCATAGCGACTTTCCCATGCCATAGCCAATGTCGCTTATTCTTAGTGTTCTGTGCGGAAAACTACTAAGACATAGATTGTCCCAATAGTTCTGTTCTGTGAAACAAAAATGTATAACTAAGTCATGGCTCAAAATATGATAGAAAATTCGCTCTGTTAAAATCAGACTGTGCCTTGCTAAAAGACACACTCCCCATATCCAAAAGGTACTTAGTGGATTGTAGGTACCTGCAATCCTCTCTTATTAACTTACTAGTATCTGCCCGAAGCTTTGCACGCGTTGTGTCTATGGAATCGTGGGGATTTTTATCCCATGCAAATTGATGCGATAAGAAGTATTAAGTAGTTGATTCATCATCAGCTCATACACGTCCACTGTTGGACATAGTATGTTTGATTACAGGCCTAAAATTCATAAATGCAATAAATATTTATTCTATTCTATTTACTTCCTGTATGCAAAATTTCAGCACGATCCGTTTAGTTAATAGTTTTGGCGTGAAGAGGTAACAAACATCCATACGTACATACATCCAAACTGTCGCATCTATAACATTTGTGTGATTTTATTATACTTCTTCATAACTTTGAGGAAATCGACAGCAAAATGATAATCTTAAGCAGTCTTGAATATGATGGTTCAGAGAATTGCGGCCGCCAATACAATAAACTTCATTTACATAATCGCCAACAAACAACACGCCTTACTAGAGATGAGTCCGGTATTCAATAACTAGCTCAGTACCTGTTAGCATGGTCCTAAAATATCTAACGGTATTGTAAAATACCCATAACGCTAGGGAATAACTGTGCAAAGCGAGCATCGCGTTTACCGACCGTGAGCAATAACTACCGAACGCTTCAATACCTAACTATCATCTACGCATAGGTACTAGCGGGCCGTTCACCCGTAAAGTTATGTAGCTGCAACAAGTATTTGGTATTTCTAACCAAATCGGTTAGAAATATATTGGGTAGAAATCAGGACAGGTATAGAGTATTGTAACGTTATTGGGTACCAGTTGGTACTAGCGGTATTGAAACAAAATACCCAACTAATAACCGGTACCCAAAATATCCAATAACTCTCATCCTTACGCCTTACTCATACACCTTTCATACAAACACATACAAATTTCATACAAAGGAGTCGTTTATATCACACATTCACGATCGCCCACATTACCTATTCGTTTTATTTATTTACGTTTTGTAAAGTGACCCGTCGTTTTTAATGTGGGTTGGACAAGGTGAAGTTTGGATGAAATCGTGGCCTACTTTGATATCCATCTGAATAACATAACCAGATAATAACTAGGTAACTAACTAGTTATTTCTTTCAGCAGGGCATGATCCAAGATAAAAGGGCTGCACCTCCGGGAGTGGCTCTTGCTTACGTCACTGTCCAGTTGTCACTTTATTTCAACAAAACGTAGAAGTTGGGAAACAAATAAGATAAGGGTCAATAGAAATTCAATAAAAAAATATCAACCGTCAATTATGTAGGTATGTAAGATGAGTCAAAAAAGCGTTAGTTAAATACGAGTCAATTTGATAAATAATGGTAAATACAAAACCACACTTTTATCACGTTTATGCAGGTAATACAAGGAGTTCGGGGACGATTTTACGCTACTGGTAACACCAGGCATCAGATTCGTCTTCTCATTCGCCGGTGGCGATGATGATGTAAGCAAGAGACACCCACGTGACCATCGTGTCTCGTAAGAGCATACATTGTTTTCTTATGTATAAGACGCATGCAGCAGTGGACGTATTTATGTTGACTTAGTAGAAGTAGATAACCTCAGGAAACATGATGGATTAAATTGCTAGCAATGGGCAGAATCATGTGCATTCTAATCACTTTCACCACATCTCTTGTTACCTTGTTGAAGATGATGACATTCGCTCGTCAATGTTGCCACAAAAACCGATTTACTCCAGATAAAATTGGATTACGCTGGAGTGCGCAGCAGGAGTAATGACCCTACGCGTATTGTGTGGAGCTTAAATAGTGCGACCATGCCTGCGGATCGTACAGTAGATAAATAAATAACGCTGGACTATCAACACAGCAAAGCTCTGCTTAGCCCAAGCTAAGCAGAGCTTGTGTTATGCGTAGGTACTAGATGACTGATGTAGTACAGGATACTATACATTACATAGATTTTTTTATGGACAAAGAAAATAACAACAGACTGTTGCAAACAATCTACAGATAGCTCAATTGGCCCATATCAATACCAGTTGGAAGCGTCCCCAAGACGCTGATATGTTTATGTTTTTTATTATACATTATACAAATATCCAGAACACCCGAAACAAATATTTGCAGAACGTACAAGCCTTTGCCCCAGGGCGGGAATCGAACCCGCAACCTGCTGCGTCGCAGGAGGACCTTCGCCCGCCGCATAACATCGGTCGTCAGTACCTACTGGCCAAGTTTTCTCGATAGAGATTGCATCAAAAACTTTGCGTGAAGTTCTTTCAAAAAACTACATCATAAGTGCGAGCCCATAAAAAACACTGTCGTCTAAAACATGGTGAAAAAAAAACATTAAGTTAGTTTGATTAATAGCGATGACCGTTTGCTCAAAGCTGTTTGAGACACATAATGCTGTCCATTTCAATAATGCTCTACCACCAGTATTTTGATTTTTTATCCTGTCTCTGTGGTTTACTTTTACAGTTAATGGTCACACCATCGACGCAAGCGCATCGTACTCTCACGTCGCGTCGTAATAGCTTTACCACAGATTACAACAGTGCTCTACGTAGTACAATACAAGTCGGGACTTCGCCATGGAATAAATAATAGTAGGAGCTACGAAACCCTTTGTGCGTAGCTGGTGGTAACCTTACCAACAAGTGACTGGCAGTGACTTTGTTGGATAGAAGGGGCCTTCTGGACTCGGTTAAATAATTGTATTTTAGCCATTAAACGATGATAATTCATCATCATCATCATCTTCAGCCAGTACACGTCCACTGCTGAACATAGGCCTCCCCCAAACGACGCCACGAATAGTGGTCCTGAGCCGCCTCCATCCAACGACTCCCTGCGACCGCTACGATGTCGTCGGTCCATCGAGTGGGAGGTCTTCCCACACTCCGTTTCGCATTGCATCGCGGTCGCTACTCGAGAACCTTTTGCTTCCCAACGGTTATCGGTTCTACGAGCTATATGGCCTGCCCATCGCCATTTCAGCCTGCTGATTCTGAGAGCTATGTCGGTAACTTTGGTTCTTCTACGAATTTCCGTATTCCGGACCCTATCGCGTAGAGAAACTCCGAGCATAGCTCTCTCCATAGCTCGCTGGGTGACTTTGAGCCTATGCACAAGGCCGCACAAGGTGAGCGACCACGTCTCGGATCCGTAAGTCATCACTGGTAGCACACATTAGTTAAAGACTTTCGTCTTGAGGCTCTGCGGTATCTGTGACGAGAAGATATTGCGAAGTTTCCCGAACGGGCAGCGTTCAGGAAACTTCGCAATATCTTCTCGTGTCCGAGTTGGATTCGTCGGCTGACCTCTTTATCGAAGTTGGATTTACCTAGTTGGACCATTTGGCCTAGGGTATACATAATGATCAACAACTTCGATAACATCGTTCCCCACATAGACCGGTAAGGGTGCGACATGGGCATTAGACATGATATTTGTCTTACCCATGTTCATTTTAAGACCCACTTGGCGGGAAACGGTGTTGAGGTCTCTGAGCATCCTGCTAAGGTCTACCAGTGATTCTGCCATAATGACTATATCGTTGGCAAACCGAAGGTGAGTGATGTAATCGCCGTTGATATTGATGCCATATCCGTCCCAGTCCACAAGCTTAAAAATGTCCTCCAATGCAGAGGTAAACAGTTTCGGAGAACTGACGTCTCCCTGTCTCACCCCTTTTTGCAGTGGGATCGGATTTGTGCTTTCGTCCTGGAGACGAATTGACATAGTGGCCTTGCTGTACAAACACTTCAACACTTGGATATACCGGTAGTCGATTTGGCACCGCTGGAGAGGCTGCAGGACTGCCCAGGTTTCGACTGAATCAAAGGCTTTCTCGTAGTCCACAAACGCTAGACATAACGGCCGGTTATACTCTTCTGTTTTCTGTATAATCTGCCGGAGCGTATTTATGTGGTCTACGGTACTAAAGCCTTTTCGGAACCCGGCTTGTTCGGGCGGCTGGAAGTCGTCAAACCTTCGAGCGAGACGTGGCTCAGCAGTGAGATGGGCCTATAGTTCTTTAGAAGGGCCTTGTCACCCTTCTTATGGAACAGTTCCACCACACTTCTGTTCCATGCCTTTGGCGTTTGTCCCTCGAGAATGACGGAGTTGAATAGCTTCTGAAGGACTTTAAGTACTGGTGATCCACCCGCTTTCAGAAGCTCTGTCGTTATTCCGTCATCCCCGGGTGCCTTGTTGTTTTTAAGCTGTTTGAGAGCCGTCCTTATCTCATAGAGGCTGACGTCCGGGATATCTTCGGTATAGTGTCGGGTTAAACGGGCTCTTGCATCGCCTGCCGTGCTATTTGCAGCTATTTGGGGTTTGCCATAATCACCACGCTTGGCAGGCGGATTGGTGATCGCAGTAAGATGTTAGTAATATACAGTAGGAAGCTGCTGCCCTTCCTCTGGTAGGTTCCCTTAGTCGGCTCTTACGACATCCACGGGTTGAGTTGGAGGATATTCTATGCCGCGGCGCCCCACGGCGATGATAATTACCGCTTTAAAATGAATGCACAGTTTAACAAACTGTCAAATATTGTAGTATCCTTTGTAAAAAGGCTTACTACAAGATATCTGATTATCTACTACCTACAAGATAAAAAAGCTTGGGGCGAGTTTTGCTCCAACTCAAAAACTAAAAACCTAACAAGGTAAAAGTTTCTTGTTCGCTTTTTTACCTTTAAAAGATTGAAGTAAACAAAAATTCAAAGTCATCACTTTACTCACTCATCACTTTTTTTCCTAGTTTTACTTTTAATCATCAATAGACCTTCGTTCGATCACAATCTCACCTGATGGAAAGTGACAATGTGGCAAACGGTGTATCACGAAAGTCTAGAAGATACCTATTCACTCTTGTCTTGAAGAGACCCAGCTTGTAATTGGCCGGAAAAACAGAAGCAGGCAGCGAGTTCCAATCGCTAGCGGTGCGAATGATGTAGGTGGAGGAAACACGCTTAGTACGAGTTACTATTGTAATTTAAATTTTGTGACGTTTCCAAGAGTCTGTAAAAAAGAATAAAGAAAGAAAGAAAAAAAAGTCAGCACTTAGATATTTGTACACAGATAAGGTTTAATCTAGAAAGTATAGAATAGAGAGTAGCTTTACTTCGTCCAAACTGAGGATAAAATGTTTGTTAAACATAAAAACCACTTTCTTGTTATAGATTTTTCAACAGAATTTGCACTACTTGCCGATTTGAACTCTGTTCTAGACAGTTTAATAGTACTGATTATTGTAATTAAAAACGACGACGTCACGATGAGAATTTTGCATTTTTGTGTTGTGAGTTGTTTCTAAATATATTAATTTCTTGAGAATGGTTTGGGCGTTTTCATCCTTGGAGGACTTAGACCTTTTTAACATGCAACAACTTTTTAAAATGGTCTATGTTAGAAATCGAATTAATTAAAAAAAATTCAATTAAAATATTTTATTTCAAATAACAGGATCCATATTTTGTTAGTAAAACCACTGTATACTTATAAAATTAAGGTTAGTAACACACATTGTAAAGGAAAACATCATATTACACCTATTACCCTACGCACAAAACATATCCATATAGGAGAGGAGATTCTATCAGCAACAGTTCTCAGGATGCTGTTCGAGCTATCCCGGACTCTGCGCATCAGGGAGGCGGTCTTTTTCCGGAGAATAGCAGTGAACCCATACTACGCAACATCCCTGACGCACTGCAGTAGAGGGGTAGCCCCAACATCATCCTGAAAATGTTGTTGTATTGTATACGCAGGGTCTCCAGCGGTTTTTTGGTATATCGAACCCATAGGTTTCCCGTATAGAAGCATTGGCAGTAAGCCTTGAAGAGGGTTATCTTCACCTAAGACATAGGCACCATAGGATGTAAAGATCCTTAAACATCCTATGGTGTAGTAGGCGATACATGGGACAAAATAATGGGACCACGAGAAAACACCCTTGTCAACAGCATCGAATAATGTTCTGCTTTATTCGAAATTGTTCACGATTTTAGAGCGCAAACAAAATTATCTTTTTCATGTCACGTAAATAAACGTAGATCAATGTTGCTATTTTTATGACTTCCTTACCTAAAATACTCTTTGAAATCACTTGTTTTTCTGGCAAAGATATGAATGGCACATTCCTCTGCCCACTCCGGCCTGAATGGTTGCCACATTCTTGGCTCGACTCCGTTTATCCAGGAAAAATAAATTTGGGTACCTAAATATGCGCATTTTGTCGGTTTTACGTACGTTCTAGTGTATGGGATAGCCGGAAAAAAGATACAAATGGACCGGTTTCTTGAAAATTAAAAATTAAAAACCATGTTACTGTTTGTAGTTTTTTCCAATGTTGAACACAAAAAACTTTCCTCAAATGGAAATTAATGGCGTGAAATGAGAAAAGAAAACTCTATAGTTAGTTGCAAAACTCTCTAATGCGCTCAACCAAATTTAGTTGGTTCTCAAAAAGGTTCTCAAAGATAATTGAAAGTGCATGATCACTTTAGTTCAAAAGCCTGTTTCCCTGTTTCGTCAGAGAACAGAGTGTATTCGTCTGTTTTTCCGGCCAATTACAATCTGGGTCTCTTCAAGACAAGAGTGACTTGTCTTCTAGACTTTCGTGATACACCGTCTTAAGGTACAGTGTATAATAAGTTACAATGTATTGGCTTAACACGGTAGCGTACACATCGTCACTTTCCATCAGGTGAGATAGAAAGCCGGAAAATATGGCTCAATACGTCTCACATCTATCCATGCCTGCTGTGACAAAGAAATTAATCAAAGCACTATGGTGCCTGCGGGAAAACGTATTTTTACGCAACCGCTGTCTTGGCGTCAAACTGACGACCGACAAGGCTGGCTTTTTGTTATTGACCATCGAAATTACTACACTTTCCGCTTATACGAGTAGACGGTACCAGGTCGCGTCATGGTTTAATAGAGCTGACCTTGATGCGCAAAAGTAGATTTTTAGATTTTTACACCGTTTTACACCTGCGCAGAACAGCGCCCCCCTCCACATTCGCCGAGCGCTATGAAATCGTGAAGAGACGTGTACCTACTGGTAGGTATTTTATCTACGGAGCGCAAATCACACCGCACAATAAACTTCCAAACATTTGCATTAAAAATACGATATAGGATTAGTGACGAAAAGGGCTATTTAATTCAACCAAAACTAGCAACTATTTTTCAAGGGTCGAACTGTTTTGTTGTACATGCAGTACATAGTTCTCGACGTGGAATAACATATATAAAAAAAAACAATATTATCTGGACGCATGGTCGAAGCGACGTGTGGCCCAAGCTGGTGAGTGTCTGGCGCAGCGCATTAGCATCGCCATACAGCGGGACAATGCAGCCAGCATCTTAGGGACGCCCAGTTGAGCTACCTGTAGATTGTTTGCAACAGTCTGCAGTTAACTCAATGGTTTCAACTGTAAATACTAGTTCTAATTTGTTTCTATTATTTGAATGTAATTTTCTTTGTTAATAAAGACACCTATCCATGTCGAGTAGAAAGAATTAATGGTTGTTCCATCTCCAAACCGACCAATTAGAGCGTCAACTGGAGGAATTAATATCAAGCATTGTCCATAGCAAACACATCACTGTGTAGAGTGGCCATCTGGAACGGAACCTTGTCAAACTTTTCCGAAAGCTTTTGTTTCATTCGCAACGGTTCTATCCCGTACTGATCGCGCGCGGTTACCTATAATATCCAGTAATTACAAAGTAAATAACTACAGCGACGATAAATTTAATACCTTCATAGAAACGATAAAACATGATGGCTTGTGGACAAGAATTTTCCTTGCATCCGGTTGTCAGAGAAGACAGCTGAAAACGTTCATCAACGACCATCCTACGCACGTACCTACTAGACTAGTAGTGTAACCCGTTATTATCTGAATCTACTGTTCAACCAAGAAACTTGAAGTTAGCGGGTTACATACAGGTTCGTATATAACCCGCTTACATTAAAAAAAAAACACTAATTATTATCACTTACACCGGAATATTAACCATATTTTCTGAGTGCAGTGAGTTTTTACTCTAAGCATAATAATTATAAGTAATATTATAAATGCGAAAGTGTATTGTTTGTCCTTCCGTCACGCCCAAAAATTGGTTGCAAAGCTGGCCCACGCCAGCTAAGCAACCAATCGACTTGATTTTTGGCATAAAGTTAGTTGAAAGGATGAAGAGTAACATTTTGAAAAGTACCTCTTGTGGATAAATATCAAATTCCTATGGGAGATTCACGGGAAAAAAGACCTTTTTATCCCCCTAGAAATGTGAAATACGAATTCAACGCGGACTAGCTTTTTCCCGCGGTGAAACCGCAGGAAATAGCTAGTTTCTTAATAAAAGAAAACTATGATCCACTCAAGGTAAATATACCAACATAAGTGCTATCTAAGCTCACAATTCATAAAGGACATCAATTAAACGATCAGGAAATTAAAGAGGTTTATGTCAACATTGTCAGCTAAAAAATGTCTTTTTCCAAGAGAAAAAGGAATTGAGCTGCATCCAAACGGTCGGCCAAAATAACTAAATTGGTCAGCAAGTATTCTGACTTAGGAAAGCCTATTAAATATTTATGCAGCAATATATTAAACAAAGCAACAGCGAATCGTGGTTCCGATTTTACATTTACTTCCATTCCTATATCTAAGTACTAGCTGCTTCCCGCGCCTTCGCCCACATTTTATCAGGATAAAAATATGTCAATACAAGTCAAAACTATACCCATACCAAATTTCAGCCCAATCAGTTCAGTAGTTTTTGCGTGCAAGAGGAACAAACCTTCATACTTACAAACTTTGACATTTATAATATTAGTAGGACCCGGTATGTCTTTATTTCTGGGAAGAAATCATTATTTTCTAAAAGATTTTACATTGGTACTCACTAAGTAGATATACAAAGAAAGTGTAAATGCATGTTTATCTGACGGGTCCATTGAGACAAAGTAATGCCACCGGGGCGGGCGGCGCCACGGCGCGGCGCGGCGGCGGCGGCGGTCAGACACCATTGTTGCTGACTACGCTGACAGTTGGATGACTGGGAAGCTTTTACCATGTCGAAGTGATGCACTGCAGAGATTATATGAAGGATAGAATTGAATTGTACGATAACTGTAATTATTTACATTATTAAAGTTATCGTATGTTGATGTTTACGTTAAAGATATGGTAATGTCGGGTAATACAGTTGGCAATACCGGTAACCAATTTTTCTTACAAAATACTACGTTTACGCGCCCTCACACATGCAAAGAGTGGCGCGATTGTTCCCTGCCCCGACGCACCGAGACCCCCGCTTAGAAGCGACCGTGCGTCACTGACAGTTGGATGATTGGGAAGCTTTTACCATACCGAAATGATTTTGTACATTTGTCTCTGTTACTTTTACTGTTCTGTCTTATCGTGCTGATATTTGGATGACCCAGAAAGCTTAAGAACGTCGAAGTCTAAGATAAAAAATCTAGAAGCTAAATAAATAATGCTGGACAATTCGCACAGCTTCATCTAGCCCCAGACTAAACAGAGCTTGTGTTATGAGTACTAGATAATTGATGTACTATATATGTATTTTTAAACACCAACACTTCGATCACCAATCCGCCTGCCAAGCATGGTGATTATGGCAAATCCCCCCCTACATGGGAGACCATCCACTCGATGGACCGACGACATCGTAGCGGTCGCAGGGAGTTGATGGATGGAGGCGGCTCAGGACCGCTATTTGTGGCGTCGTACGGGGGAGGCCTATGTCCAGCAGTGGACGTGTATGGGCTGATGATGATGATGACATGTACATAACATAGATAGATATCTTTTTATTATACATAAAAAATACCCAGAACATCCGGAACAAATGTTTGTAGATCGAACAAAAATTCGTCCCAAGGCGAGAATCGAACCCGTAACATCCTGCTTCGCAAGCGGATCTTCGCCTGCCACACCACATCGTTCACTGCAGTGCGGTGACCTCTTTAACAAGGTCAAAATTATATCTCAGTTCTACAGATCTTGTCTGTTTTTTGTAGAAACTAACAAAAGTCCACTTCTGAAAGTGTTTCCCCCTAACATGGGAGTTTTTGCCACATTCACCACGGGGTTGGCGCGCGGATTAGTCTTCGCAGTGGAAGTGTTAAGAAGACATAGAAGCCAGATTCAAAGATTCAAAATTATTTATTTGCGTCAAACATGGTATATCTAATAGGTAGGTAATATAAATATGTCCTTTCCTTATGTCTCACTATAATGTAGCGTGCAATATAATTATGATTAAGGATTTAAACATTCATTTAGTGAATATGCCTATCATTTATACAATTTAATTTTAAATAGGTAAATAGTCATTGGATGTCGTAAGAGCCGACTAAGGGAACCTACCAGAGGAAGGGCAGCAGCTTCCTTCTGAGTATTTTTAAAAACCATCACTGCGATCACCAATCCGCCTGCCAAGCATGGTGATTATGGCAAATCCCCCCCTACATGGGAGACCATCCACTCGATGGACCGATGACATCGTAGCGGTCGCAGGGAGTCGATGGATGGAGGCGGCTCAGGACCGCTTTTTGTGGCGTCGTACGGGGGAGGCCTATGTCCAGCAGTGGACGTGTATGGGCTGATGATGATGATGAGTCATTCATAATTTTGTTACATTGGTATCTTATTTATTATACACATCGCGATGTGTATAATATGTGATATACATACATATATTATAGCATACGATGTGTATAATGTTTGACGATGCATCGTCTAACAGCTTTTTGTATAAGTACTTAGCTGAATGTGGGATTTCTATTAGAACTAGTCTATTTGAGACTCTAAAAGCAGCAATCTGGTTCTGCTGTCGTAAGACGTCCATAGGCTGAGTTGAAGGGTTCGATTCCTACGTTACGTCGACCATGGTCAAATGTATAAGAATGTAAACAATTCATCTTGCAACCCAGACATCAAACGTTACGATAACGAGTGATAATACCACGCTATAAACAAATCCATAAATACTTACAGGAATTCTAATTTAGGGATCCTTTTATTGCTTCGTTTAATCTTGACGCCCAGTGCCAGACAATGTCGAAGATATGTTTTTTATGCGTCTACGTGGAACTCTGACCAATAAAACCTATCAGTGAACAAATCAAAGAGGTATAAATATGTAGAGCGCCCGAGAACATACCTGTGCACCAGATATAATCATCATCATCAGCCCGTATACGTCCACTGCTGAACATAGGCTATAATTATTATGTAAAAAAATGTAATAGGTTAAAATCCTACTAATATTATAAATGTGAAAGTTTGTATGGATGGATGTATAGATATATGGATATTTTTACTCTCACGCAAAAACTACTGAACCGATTAGGCTGAAATTTGGTATGGGTATAGTCTGAGACCTGGAATAATATATAGGCTATTTTTTATCCCGATAAAATGCGGGCGAAGGCGCGGGCAGCAGCTAGTATATTATATGTATGTATATCGTAATATTATTGCGGGCACTCGGTTTTTTTTTACATGCTCCAACCTGTATAATCGCAGCTTAGTGTAAAGTAGACGCTTAGAAATTTAAAAGAAAGAGAAATTATATTAAAATATTTTTTTACCAGAATTAATACATTAAAATTCACAAAAATACAGAAACGTGTGTATCGCCCTACACCAAACTTTGCCTCTACTAAAAACTACGCCACAAAAAAACGGGCATCAAATGTTATTTTTTTTGTCTTATTTTCAAGTAGAGTGTGGTAGAGTGTCAGATTACCGTCTTGGAATGTAGGTAGCAGGATGGTTTGATTGTAGGGAAAAACGTGCCTTTTAAACGGACCCCGGAATACAACATGAGATTATGTAGAGAAAGTTATTTATTTTGAAACTGATATCTTGAGAGATTGAATATCTCTAGGAGGTATAGAGTAAAAACTCGTAGGTATTCTCCGACATATTTCTGGAAAAAATAATTTAAAAAAAATGACATATTTGCAGTCTAGATTCTAAACGCCGAAGAAATACCGTAACTTTACCAAGTAATACTTATTTTTTACCGACTTCAAAAGAAGGAGGTTATCAATTCGTCTGTATGTTTTTTTTTTGTATGTATGTATGTATGTTACGCGATATATCCGCTCTTTACGGACCGATTTCGATTTTTTTTCACATTTGTATAGAAAATGATCCCGAAGGGGTCTAATAAAAAAAAATCCCCAGGGGTATTTAACCCGCAAAACTTAAAATAAGTGTAAAAGTAAGGGAATTTGAAGTCGTTCTATCGTTTTTTAAAACACGCCATTATTATAAACCCAATCTTTACTCTTTCGAAGTGAACTTGTCTATTTATTTATTTATTTTAGGGGATCTTTCAGCACTAAGATTAGAGATGTGTAAATATAACAGGTGGCTATTAATAAGTTCCCACTTATAGATACTTGTTTGTTCTTTTTGAGTATTTATAAAGATCGTTAAACCGAAAAAACTAAAACTGTGCTGTATATTAGTTCATAATACCGACTTGTTTGTAGGGAACCAAAAGATTTGGTAGTCTCTGGTTTACCTACAAAACTTATTCAATTTAAAATAAAATAGCATTATTTATAAAAAAAACAATAAGTGTTTTCGGGCTAAACCTTTCCTAAATTATTAACAACTAGCAACCCGCCCCGGCTTCGCACGGGTATATTAGAGTATATTATGCTTGCATGTTTAGTCTGTCGTAGGATCACATCAGCTTGAAGCGATTCGCTCGATTATGTGGATTAGATGTGTACGCATTGAACAATGCGTAAATTGAAAAGCACATTTAAGTACTCTAGAATACTTTGAGGATAATTTACACAAAACCTTGACTAATTATATACCCAAACCTTCCTCGTGAATCTTTCTATCGATCGGTGAAAACAGCATGAAAATCAAAAGTTCATTAGTTTTTCAGTTTACCGCGAACAGACAGACAGACACGGCGGAGGACTTTACATGAAAAGGGATCATGAAATCGTTTCTATAATCGCTATTCTGTCAAAAGTCTGATTAGAGGTATCCACTAACAATACTTCAATTATCTCTAGGCTTTTACGCAAATTGTAACCGATCTCTACCTGTCCCGGAATTTAATTTGGGAAAGACCCGACGTCAAAGGAATCTAAAAAATTTTACCTGTTGGCGTCAGCGAGACCTGTTTCAAATACTACGTCTACGCTGGGATGAGACAATAAAAAAAGTCTGGCAAGCTAGCGTAAGAGTTGCTTTGATAGGTTCCGTACATAAAATATGTATGATCTTGGTCATTTTGTTCAATTTGGTGAAAAGCAAATTAAACGTAAGTTTCGTATTAAGCTTATTCTATTGTAAGTATGTATAAGGAGTC
This sequence comes from Eupithecia insigniata, assembly GCA_947859395.1. Taxonomy (NCBI): domain Eukaryota; kingdom Metazoa; phylum Arthropoda; class Insecta; order Lepidoptera; family Geometridae; genus Eupithecia; species Eupithecia insigniata. The sequence goes on from OX402002.1 coordinate 5,940,379, forward strand.
ACATTTGGCATAAGTCAGGTAGGTACCGAACCTAGGCATCTCTCAATTGTTAATTTGCTCTCTCTAAAATCTTTTATATGTACTTACAACAAATCTTTTAGAGAACTTATGCGAAATCTGAGTTGTTTAGAAGATGAATATTTCTTCCAAAAATACTTTATTACTACCGATTTTAATCAGTTTGTGTGTTCGAAAGGGAACTCTAAAAAATACTTACAAAAAATGTCAATAGTGAGTGGCGCTTAGCTTTAAAACGTTATGAATACAGTACATTATATTGACTTGAAAGGATCGAGTGCTATTATTTGCGAGTACTATGTGATATTATGAGATGTTCCTGGCACTTGTCACCAACAATAACGCCGTGCCGGTGGGTGTGCCTCATACAAATAGTCAATAGATGTGGTTAATTGCTATCTACAGATTAAGAGTTGAATAGCTTTTGATAATTCAAATTTTTCTGACAGACTGGCGTCATGGACATGGTTGACGGTAGATGGCAACTTTAAGCTCTATTTTCGTCACGCTTTTGAAAACCTTTTGAAACGCACCTTCCTGTTTTAATAACTCTTTAAGACTAAAGTTTTCGCGCGTAAAGTAGGGCTGCCATAAATGCTGATACGCCGACCGGGACATTTAAAACAAAAATAGGGTAAATCATGAATTATTCGAAAACTCGGGTAATATTTAAGAAACTTTAATCATAAAACCAGCGAAGTCAACTCTTCTTACCTACTCTACGTTCTCGGTGACACTTTTCTTTGCCCATTCATATTTTTCGGTAGATTTGACCTTTTTCAGTAATACCTTTTCCCCTTTAACGTAATTATAAAATTCTGTACACGTCATTTTATAATTATAAACGCATTGAATGATGCTTTCGACAGTGCTCACACTGAGTGAATTACGTTCTTTCGTCCACTGTGATGAAATTAACGAAAACACTCGTTCCACATGAGCATTGTGGCCGGGGATTGCAAAAACATATTGACACATTTTAAGAAGATTTGCTTTTCTTTCTCTTTCTTCGGTTTTTTCAAAAAAGTATTTCCATTTTTCTTGCATTCCACTCATCGGTCATTTCACATTCGATAAACTATTTTAAGTACATAAATTCTTCATACATTGAATCATCTACTACTACATCTTTTTCATTTAAATATCTTGTAGTTTCTTATACTTGTCGCCATTGGGGAACATCATTAAAAATCATCCAAGCAAAAACATCAAATTTGGCCATCGGCTCAGTCCACTGTTCAAGATAACGTGTAGCAGTGCTAAAGAAATCGCCCGTTTCTTTGTCAAATGTTTCGGATTGACTTGTACTAATTATTCGTTCTTTAGTTTGGTATAAAGTTGTTTGATTGCCTACATATTTATTTAGTAATCTGTCACTCAACTGTTTTTTTGTATTTTCTAAAACATTTTTCACCTCCACAATAGTTATAACAGATTTTTCAATCTTTTTAATTTGTTTTTCAATCAGAAATGCTTGACTGTGCACGAAGAGAGTGTAAACTTCTGCTACGGGATTAGCGAAAAACTCGACTATAGTTTTTGGGGCATTTTCTTCATTATCGAAGAATTCTTTCAGTAGCACTCATAACTTTAGTATGCGTTCGATTGCTGGAAGTAGGTAGTGAAAACCACCGACTTCTGGAATGTGACAATTTAATGTTGTAGTCTATTGCTGCATGCTCACAAAAATCTTTAAGCCGTTCCACTCTTACAGTAAATATAGAAAAATACTTGTCAGAACAATAGACTCCACGTCAATCGACATCATATCCGTGGCAGTGAAACCTGCCCTTGAGAATTGTGTGCATGTCGGGACAAATTACTTGCTGGCCGGGACACCGGGACACAACAACGCTTCAAACCGGGACATGCCCCGGTGTACCGGGACGTATGGCAGCCCTAGCGTAAAGAGATCTCATTGTAAAATAAACCCTAAACTTAACAATTTTATGGTCTCTAGTGGTCTATTGTTCTGTGGCCCATATGGTAACGAGTGTATATGGGTTTTATATCAATCAAATTGTTTGACGACCGAAGTGGCGCGGCAGGCGAAGGTCCACCTGCGACACCTGCGATTCCCGCCTTGAGACACATGTTTGTACGATCTGCATATATTAGTCTCAGGTGTTCTGGGTATATACCCTGTATAATAAAAAAATATTCCAGAGCAATCGTAGTAGTTCTCGGTTAAATTTAATCAGTAAAATACTAATGGTGTTTCAAAGAAAAATATAAAAAATAAATATGTAAAGCTAGAGAATTCACGTATCATGATCAAGCCCCAAGCTAAGCAGAGCTTGTGTTATAGTTAGGTAACTAATGGCTATGTACCTAATGCATGTTATGTTCTTCATACTATATCACTAGATAGCATATAACAAAGTCGCTTCCCGCTGTCTGTCTGTCCCTATGTATGCTAAGATTTTTAAAACTACGCAACTGATTTTAATGCGGTTTTTTTAAATAGATAGAGTGATTCAAGAGCAATCTAATGTATGTATAATTTAGTATCAGCATTCAACCCGTGCGAAGCCGGGCGGGTCTCTAGTAGATAGCTAAAAATGAATAAACGAATCATTAATCTGTTAGAATCAAAATTTCAAAGCAAACAAAAAATGATACACGTTATATGTATTGTACAGGAGATTCCCAGCACCATGCATTAGGACCAATACAAAGCAGAATGGACATATTGGGCCCATGTGTGCCAAACCCTTCACGGCCGATTGTGTCCCACATTGTATCCAAATCACTGAACTTACCGAAAAACTGACAAAGGAAGACGACTTTTGCACTTCATCAAAAATAAATTTATCCCGAAATAATACAGTCCCACCCACCCCAACCTGTCCCTTTGTTGCGACGCAAAAAAAGCCTTAACTTCAAGCTTTTTTTCGAAGCTATTGTCGATTTTGAATACAAGACTGAATTATTGTTTTTAACCATGTTTTTATGGCGTTTTCGAGTGGTCTATGAAAAGATCTTTTGAAATTACCATGTCTATTGTTTGAGCTTTTCAAATAGGACATCGCTCTCCTTGTCCAACCATTTTTTTGGGTTTTACAAGTCGGTAGAGTACGTTAGTGACGGTGTATTAAAATCAAATTGTTTATTAATTTGTTTGACATATACAAGAGTTTAGATATGATGTTAGGTACTAGAACATTTAGAACACCCGGCAGTTACTCACTCAAAAACTCAAATGTCTGTTAAACATTGTATATTCAAATCATCTCATATCTTCTCTTTCATCGTTTCATCATCGAAGTGTTGGGTCATCAACTCAAATGTCAAAGTGCTTTATTTCCTTTACATCTTACAGGACTCTTAGACACGTCACAAGATTAAAATTACCTATGTAATACCAGGAAATAAGTGATCAGATCACTTTGATTTTTTGTTCTCTTTAATCTTTTTAAGGTCAAGTAAAGAAGCGAAAAAGAAACCTTTACCTTGTTAGATTGTTAATTTTCGAGTTATAGCAAAACTCGTCCCAAGCACAGAAATTTGACGCAGTACACAGACAGTATCATGTCTGTGGTCCCAAGTTATTTTATCCTCTATAGATAATCTGATATTTTGTAGTAGGTTTGCCTTTTTACTAGCCCCCTCCTCGAATACATTCTATATCTGGTATGTATATGCACGACCAGGGACGACTAAGACTATGAAGTTCCCATGTTAACAGGCGATTGAATGAAGACTGTATGACAGAATGAAGTATTTCAGTGACACATTTATTTTTGACGATTAAAGATGCGAATCTGTCAACTCAAAAAAGTAGACGTTTTTTTTTTATTTTTTCTTCTTTTTGGCCTTGCTGGTTTTGGTATGGTTTGCATTTGCCAATATGGACGTTTACGAATGTTTCGATTATTATCGAGCCAACATATTAAATAACGAAGATTATTTCAGATGATTTTTCCATTAAAATGTATTGAAAATAGTAAACAAATTGGTATAGTTTACCACAGTAACTCAATCTGTCTTGCTTTTATCACGGAAAAACGCATGTAATGCCGCTGGCAGAAGAAAGTAGCAAATAAAACAACAAAAATAATACTATTTTAATATTATTGATAAAGTCATTTAAATGCCTGAGTACCGAAAGTCAAAAATGTTGAGCAAAAAGAAAAAAACCGATTACAATTTCTTCTTAAATAAAATCGAATGTAATAAAAAATGGAATCAGTAAAGTATGAGGATACGTCTTTAAGATTTTCCCTCGATCTAACAAAAATAAAATCATTTCATGGAATAGTTATAGTAAAACTCAAACTATTATATATATTTATTAGTACATACTATAGGTACTTATTATTTACTAGATGTGCCTGCGACTTCGTCCGCGTGGAATAGTGACAGTGTGATTTTCATACAAACTTTCATCCCCTATTCTCTTTGATATTTTACCCCCTTGAGGGTACAATTTGTAGGAACTGTAAATGACATTTTATTTATATCTAATTACAGCTTAAAAAATAAATTACAAGCTTTTAGCTTTAAAAATGACGATAATTCTATACAACTTTTCAAACCATCTTTCAACCCCTTAGATTACTTTTTAATGCGAAAAACGGGTTGTCCTTTTTTCGCATTAAAAAGTAACCTACCTATGTCCTTTCTCAGGCTCTAATGTATCTGTGTACCAAATTTTATTAAAATAGGTTCAGTAGTTTCGGCATTTAAACGTGACAGACAGAGTTACTTTCGCATTTATAATATTAAGTAAGGATTATGAATAGGTACCTAACTACCAAGGTATTAATTATATTAGAGAGTCTGCTACGAAAGTAGTAAAAATAAAAACATAAGACATCCCGTTTTAATTTTCTTGTTGGAGTATTTTGTCTAACCAAAAGCTAACCAAATTCTTTTATTTCTAAGCTAACAAGTTTTATGAAAATGAGCGCATAACGCCATCTATGTAAGTACCTACAAACTACATCAGCCCCTGCCATTTAATTTTAAAGAGCTACGAATGCGTGCTACGAAAATGGTGCTGAGTTGGTTTAAGATCAACTTGTAATTCAGTCGATGCTCGATAGATGGCGCATGTATCCCAATCAAAAATCTTAGGGATAAACTGAAAAATCTAGCTGTCAGGACTGTACTTTCTACTTTCATGCTTTTTTCCATGACTACTTCTTCCAACCGTGGATAAAAGTTATTTAATGAAAGCTACTTTTAAATAATAAGTTCCATGCTTCTAAAACTATCGCTACAAAAAAATATGGTTAAAACTAAAACCTGACTACATAAAAGTCTTAGTCGGAGGCCTTTGTTACTAACTGTACCCTAGGTATATGGGGTGGGTGCCTTCGACTACCTAAGTATCAAAAGAAAATGATAAGGACAATAGGTGAACGCTTGTTTAAGACTTTTATGTAGTCGGGTTTTAGTTTTTATTTTTAACAATATATTTTTTACACCTTTTTGCTAATATCTTGAGAATCGTTAACCTCACAAAAGTTTGAAAAACGGTTTCGGAAATTACAAACAAAGACCTTTGCAACGATACCACACACGAGCATATTTAAGCCCCGTACTTAGACCCCGCTATCTCGTTAGAACTCCATTTTTATCTGACGTCACATAGCCCATCGGGCTATAAAGACGAATAATACGACCCCTCATTTGTTGAAATCGGACCAGTAGTTTCAGCGCTATGTGGGACCATAAAAACGGCTACATACATATGTACATAGGGTGTAAAACTCATAACCCTCGTCCTTTGGTAGTAGGGTAAAAACTAGAGGAGTGTTCTTCCTTCCTTACAGTATAGTTACCACTGATCCTTCCATTGTAACTATGATTCCAAACTTGAATGACGCTCTATCGCGTATCTCGATAAACTGCGCCTTTTACGAAGGTGACAACTGCACATAATGTATATGTACATCAAGGAATTTATATACTAACGTAACTATAAACTCCTTGATGTACATAGATTCATTTTTGGCACAATATATGTCTGTCAAAATTTCAAAAAGTCAAGTTAATACGTCAATATCATAGAATAACTTCATATAAAAAATTACTCTATGGTAACTTCAGTATTGTATACATAGAGTAACTTTTTTTATATAGATTGTATACTCATTTACGTCAACATCTATGTTGAGAAACTATTATGTTTTAAAAATTACAAAATACTAATAATTTAGATATAGGTTCCTTAGCTCCAGTTTCAACCATGTCCGACCATAACATCTTCCATAGAAGCTGCTTCACGGCCCGCTGCTTGGGTTATAAGTACCGAACCCTATCCACGAATACCGGCACTCGCAAGCATAGAGACAAAGCCGAAGACACTACCTTCGACAGAAAGTTCAGTGAGCTACAAAAGGAAATCAGCATCAGAGTCGCAAAACAGCTGGATATCACCCAGGACTCGAGGGATCACTTGATCAATCAACTCGAAAAGGTAGACGAGAAAATCAACTATGTTCTTGAACTTCAGGACACTGTGGTGGGATTACGCCAGGATCTGATAGCGGCAGAGAATTCATTATTAAAAATGCTTACAAAAGTGGAAAGAATAGAAGCTGCTAGTAGCGACATATTCAGTATGAGAAATAAAAAGAACTCTCTACTTTCAGCTGAAACAATTTTTGAAGAAAGAGAATTGACTGCTGTTGCTAGTACCCAAATGTAGAGTCCGCTAGTTTCTTCAACAACAAGCATAAATATTTTAATTTCGATTACGAAACTCGGTGTTATTGTATCTTTTTCAAAATCATGCTATTAAATGGAGGGGTAAAAACATGGGAAATAATTTGGAAATATTGAAAATGAGGGACAAAATAAAATGAAACGGTAATTCGGCATTTTCTTTGATCATTCATTTTAGTTTTTATTACAGCTTAAAGCTGTATTCACACATTTAGATATTTGGTTTAACACAATGAAACATTTATGAAACAACATTTAAATACAATGATACAATTTAAAAATCTATCACAAAAAAACATTGAAATCTATTCATTGGTTGAACTAAAAAATAGATGAGAATATTTCTCTTTAAAGCGTACGGACATAAGTACATAAGCACCTACTTACTCGTATTATTATTAATCACATAAAAGCAAGTTTGCCAATTAATTCCATTTTGTTTTACCTAACCACATTCAATATGGCACGTATATACATAAAAGAGAGTAAATATGAACACTGACTGTCTACGTGTCTGAATATATAAAATTCGTTCTATGAACATTCGTTCAAGAGTTTTAGCTACCACAATAATATTCCCTACATCTTAATTAATATTAAATAATTATGTACTTAATTAGGACTAGTGATTCACTTTACACTTAGAACAAATTGCGCTAAACGTATATTTATTTGCCTAATGGTAAATGCAAAAAAATTATTCTAAAAATTGATGCTAATTCTTGCCAAACACAATTGCTTGTGCATCTAATAAGACCTAAATACAAATTGTTGAACAATTTAACCAACAAAGTATAAATTTATAAAATGAACACAAAAATGGTCATAGGAGGTATATGTGTCAAGAAGCGATGGACAAAAAGTAACTACCAAAGTTATCTTAAAAAACATCGGAGTTCCTAATCATTACGGAGTAAAGCACTTTTCATTGTAAGGTCAGTATACAAATAAATACAATAGATATACTCAATAAGCTACTAAGTTCATTTACCTTACCCTAGAAGCCTAGAAAGGATACATTGTTGCCATATTGTTACATATTAAATAATTGGCCATAATTTACATTCTTCTTTGGCTTTAACTTTCAAAAGACTCTTCTGTCAGATTAAATAAGTCTGGCGCGGATAACTGGATAGTAGACAATTTTTTTATGAACCTAAACGCAATCCATTTGACTATAATTCCAATTTAATCTTGTAACTACTTATACGATGACGTCTTTTTACATATATTTAAAAAAAAAAATACTAATTTGGAAATAATGAATATAAAAAAATTCACAGTCACTCCTCGTCACACCTCTCCACTTCTATAACAGTAAATGTACGCATCATAAACATCCTAACACACATCAGTGTACAGTCTTCTTGTCTTTCCTTGTAATTTCTTCAATCAAACAAACAAATGAAGGCCCTCAAAAGGCCGTCACCGAAGCACGAGCAGCAGCCACCTTTCTTCGGGGGTGGAGGCGCAAAGTTGGGCCTTTTTATCTTTTTGGGTTTTCGCTTGCGGCCGCAGATATTGGTGGGTATCTCCTCCTCCGGCTCGGGCTCGGGGTCCGGCATTGTGCGGTCGCTGAGGTAGACCGGCAACGCAGCGGGCTGACGCGGGCGCGCGCGGGACCAGTGCCGCAGCAGGTTCTCCTGCGCCGACCCCACCGGCACCGGAGCCGACAACCCGCGTGCGCGCGCTATCACTAGCGAGCGTTCCATCGGCTCCAACAACTCGTACGCCAGGGCCTCATCCAGCTCCTTCCCCGGCGACAACAGTAAATACCTCGGACTGTACGAGAGCTCTCCGAGAGCAGCGCGCTTGTTCGCCGACGTCAACTCTTTCCTATACCGCTGGCACTGCGCCGTCGCCCAACCTGACAGCGCTTTTATCAGTACCATCTCGCTGGATACGCGCAGAGTCTCTCTCTTCACTATGAGAGCCAGATCTTCGTAAGGGAGCTCGTTGAACAGCTCGTCTGCAAGCGCCACGTCAGCTTCGTCGTCGATGACGAGCAGCGTGTTGTGTGCGAGGGAGTCGCACCACTGCGAGCACTGCGCGAGAAGGCGAGACGCGTGGTCGTTCTCGAACATGTGCAGCGGCGGCGCAGACGCAGCCCCGGGCAGGCGTGCGCACATGTAGCGCATGTCGCGAATGATCTCTAGCGCGACGCTACCGTTCAGCATTACATCCAGCCGTTTGGCGCAGCGCTCGGCCAGCGATGGACATAGGAACTTGTACGCAACATCGAGGGTCAATCTAGCACTGTTCACAGAGTTGAGGATTGTCGGCTCGCAGTACAGGTAGCGGAGGAACTGTTCGAAGCCGCGGCGGTCAACGTAGTTTATCGTGTACATATCGGAGGTGTTGGCTTTGAACATGGCGGAGAAGACGGGGCTGGAGGCGGCGAGCACGCGGCGGTGGCCGGGGAAGCGCCACTGGTCGTCGCCGAGGCCGGCCACGAAGACGACGTCACTCTTGAGCTCGTTGTTGTACAGCCCGTGTGCGTCGGGCGGTGGGTCGCAGAGATAGCCGCGGCACATGGGTAGCTGGTCCTCCACCTCCTCCACATACTCCTCATCGTACTCCTCCTCGGCGGGGGAGCATTCTGCCGGCGTCGACGGGTCCGATATGCACGCCGGATTTGTAACTACTGTCATCTTGAATTTGTTGAGTCACCTGGAACAATGAGAAATAAGTAAATATAATAAACAGTTTCAGAAAAAATTTCATAATCTAGTCAAATGCAAAAACTTTTAAATACAGTTGGCATGTTTTGTTAGGCAATATTTTCAGTCAATCGCTTACAATATTGACCTCTTGTTATTTCCTACAGGCTTCCTTGTAGTCAGATGCTAACTGATTGTGTTAGCACCCCCTATTATATCCTGTATGAGCATATCAGCACCAAATAAAGAATCATTATTACAGTTGTTTGTGCTACGAATCATCGTAAAGTGTTAAGTACACCACCAAGGGCAGTGAAGTTTATATTTTTCTTTATTTACTTGTAATTATACATACCTACCTAACACCAAGATCCATTGTGCAACATGTTTTCAATAAAGAAAATTGGCTGTTAAGTTATTTGTTTTAAAGTGTTAGATATTGCGTAAAAAAAACTTTTGCTCTACCTTGCGAAAAGTAGGCGATTCTGTCATTATTTTAGACAATTTACATACTTTCCTCTCATAAAAATACCCGTGTTTATCTTCTGCCTACTTGTTTTCATCATCGCAAGTTCTGTTCATCAAAAATACAGTCATATTATAAATTTAGATTTCTGAATCAGTCTTACGAACAATCAATATCTATAACTAACAGAAGGGTATTCATGGCAGGATGGAGTGCCGACTGAGTTTCGCGAAAATGTGCATCAACAATGTATACGTACATACGTCAACATTCCCGAACTGTAAACAAAAATAATCGTTGGAACTGACTGCTCTCCACGTTTTGAATGCAAGCTGTAAAATCCCTTTGTTCGTGAAGTCTGGCCAATCATCTCAGTTATGTTTGCATCTTTATAGCTTGGATTCGCTTCAAAAGTTCAGATAGGTAGAGCCACCTCTGTCTACTGGTTTTGTTAAACGACTTCAAAAAATAATTTTATGTGTGTTCGTCGATTTCTCAGGCAATTTTATGAACCGATTTTGATGCTATATTCAGAACTAGCTGCAGCCCACGTCTTCGCCCGCGTTTTATCGGGATAAAAAGTAACCTATACATGATTCCCAAACTATACCCATACCCAGCCCAATCGGTTCAGTAATTTTTGTGTGAAAGAGGAACAAACATCAATACATGCATTATCACAAACTTTGAAATTTATATAGTACTAGCGATCCGTCCCGGCTTTGCACGGGTGCATGCTGATACTAAATTATACATAGAGACCTTCCTCTTGAATCACACTATACATATATAAAAAAATCGCATCAATATCCGTTGCGCAATTTTAAAGATCTAAACATACATAGGGACAGACAGCGGGAAGCGACTTTGTTTTTAACTGACTTCAAAAGGAGGAGGTTCTCAATTCGTCTATATGCTTTTTATGTATGTTACGCGATATCTCCGCCAATTATGGACAGATTTTGAAAATTCTTTCACTTTTGTATAGAAAATGATACATAAAATTTGTATCCCCAGAGGATTAGTATTTATCCCGCAAAACTTAAAATAAGTGTAAAAGTAAGAAAATTTGAAGTCGGTTTATCATTTTTAAAACACGCCATATTATATATACTACATATATACTATGTAGTGACGGTTCTATAAAATTTTGGTTCCCGTGTGACTATTATTAGTCACGCCGTAGTCACAACTTAAAAAAAACAGTGTAAATATTATGGAATTTGAAGTAAGTTTTAAGTTTTTTCTAAAGAATCAAATTATTTATTGAGATAATCTTTTCGACGACTTGGTGCTTCCAGCGTCCACCTTGCCAATAATGCTTGCGATCAAAATTGATGCCCAATACTTTTAAAAAGTACACTCAGCACAATCATCAATGCAACAGTATTCTCTTCACATAATACTACTACTATAAATGTTAAAATTTGTAGGTATGTATGGATGTTTGTTCCTCTTTTACGCAAAAACTACTGAACTGGTTGGGCTGTTTGGTATGGGTATAGTTTGGGACCTGGAATAGGCTATAGGCTATTTTTCATCCCGATAAAACGCGATAGCGCGGGCAGCAGCTAGTTAATAAATATAAAAGATAAGTATTTTTCAACACCCTTCCATACCCTTAATTATACCAATAGGTAATCATAATAAGTTTACTCGCCAAATAAATTATCATGACAACTATTTCCGTGTCGCTTTTCATTGATCAAACGAAATCGCCGCGTTTCATTGCGCAAGCACACCCAAATCTGTGATTCCTGTTATACGTTCCAGGGACAGATTGGCCCGGTTTGACCCACATGCATTCGCATAGCTCGCCGGTGTTGCCCTATATTTAGAGAATGCTAGTACTTAAATGGTGCAATGGTAGAGCATTATGCAGTTTCGGCCGTTTCTAAAGGGAAATTGATCGCGCAGTGAATTATCTAATTATCTGTTTGAATTCTACTAATATTATAAATGTCAAAGTTTGTGAGATATGATGTATGGATGTTTGTTCCTCTTTCACGCAAAAACTACTGAACCGATTGGGCTTTTTGATAGGTATCGGTATTTGGGACTTTAATTAAAATATGTATAGGCTACTTTTTATCCCGATAAAACGCGGGCAAAGGCGCGGGCAGCAGCTAGTGGCATTATTAATTTAAACAATTTTAAGTAAATAAATAATGCTGGACAATTCACAGAGCATCATCTAGCCCCAGGCCAAACAGAGTTTCTGTTATGGGTACTAGATAACTGATATACTATAAATACATTATATAGATAGATATCTTTTTATTATACATAGAAAATACCCAGAACACCCGGAACCAATGCAGCAGATCGTAGCAGATCGTACAAACATTTGTCCCAAGGTCCCACCTTGGGAAGATCGAACCCGCAACCACCTGCGTCGTAGGCTGACCGCCCTCCGCGCCACATGGGTTGTCATATAGGTAGGTATAGGTAGGTCGTATAGGTATGCTATATTATGAAAGATACGCTTCGACAGCGCCCTTAAGCCGTCATGCGTGGATCCGATTGCCCAACTATGATCTAATTGTGATAACTTCAGAGAACGGTCACCTTGTACTGAATCAAGGCATTTTTAATTATTGCAATTATATCACAACTACCTGAGACGATGCACAAGTGCTGGGAAAGCCTTGTACAAGCTGTTCTTGTTTTTTGATGATACGAGAGAATAATAATAAGCGCTAATAAAAAAAACAAAAATTATTGACTAACACCCCCCCTCCCCCCAAACACACACCACACAAACTTATCATAATAAGGCGGAAGGACTCTTAGTTTTTATTTAAATGTTAGATACCAATATTAGTTTTTAATTATGTATCTTCTATTTGTTAACATAGCTGTAAGTTCATAAATCTTTTATATTATCTCATTTTATCTGTATCGCCAAGTTTACTAGATAGATAGGCACCAAAAGCACGAGTACTGTACGAGTCCGTAGAGTGAAGCCCTGGTGACTTGTAATACCTACAGGCATCAGTCTTCACAATACAAGTATATAAAATATCTATATTTTTAACAACTTTAAGAGAACCTTTGTGAAGAAAAATAAATGATTTATTTTTTGATTTAAGTATTTATGTTTCTTGGTTTTTAATTGTCTTTATTGGCAAAGAAAATAACAATCAAATAATATAAAGAAATTAAACTAGTATTTACAATTGAAGCAATTGAGCTAACTGCAGACTGTTGCAAACAATCTAGAGATAGCTCAACTGGTCCATGTCAATACTAGTTGGAAGCGTCCCCAAGACGCTGGCTGCATTGCCTCGCTGTATGGCAATGCTAATGCGCTGCGCAAGATACTCACCAGCTCTCGGGTCACGCGTCGCTTCGACCGGGCGATCAGATAATTTTCGGTACCCCTCGGACCTAGGGTCTCGACTCCAAGGGGAGTAAATGCGTAGGCTCTGTCGAGACCTGCATATTTGCGCCTCTTGAGATCCTCGGCCAAATCTGCCGCCGAACCAGCCCTCACAGATGTCCTTGAAAGATGGGAAGGCGCAAGTGTGTCCACACATGTAGCGTCCCACACAATAGGCCTCCCCAGCTCCCAAGGGACTAATGTCATGCCATCGGGCCTCTTACCATGGTCCAACAGACCATTCGGTTCGAGAATAATGTTTCTTTAGTCGTTCCTGTCTATTGATATTTTCTACTAAAAGATAAACTTGATTTTCAAAGTGCTCAAACAATTATTTCTTGAACACGCTTGCTTCAAAATCTGTTGTAGGGTAGTTGCACCAATAGATTCTTATGATCACTCAAAAACAACAAAAAAAAGAGTCAAAAATTATTCTGTACTTTCATTTACTTGCAGGTACCAATATGAAAGTACCAGAGAATCATAAAATGGAAGGAGCATCGCTGTGTCGGAAATAGACCAACAGCAGCTGCGAAGTACGACATGCGGATATGCAATGAATCGACATTCTCAATGAACTGAAAATCAACTGAACATTCGCTTTTGAAGAGCTTTGGTCTTTCTTTGTATAAATATTTTTTCTACGTATTCATGAATAAATAAATAATAATTTTTGACAATCCACATAGCATCATCTAGCCCCAATCTGAGTCCCAAAGCAGAGATCAGCTTGTGTTATGGGTACTAGATGACTGATATATGTACATAAAACAATAAATACATAGATGGATATTTTTTATTATACATAGAAAATACCCAGAACACACAAGACAAATATTTGTTGTTTTGGGAATCAAACCCGCAACCACTTGCGTCGCAGGCGGACCTTCGCCCGCCGCGCCACATCGGTCGTCATTCATATTCTTGATGATTGCATAGTCGGGAGCGGGAAGCTGTTTTGCCCATGTTTAACTAAATAAAAACTAAGATAGAATCTCTCCGTTTTACAATAAATCGAGACACGGGATAGGATAGAGCGTCACCCAAGTTCGGAAAGAAACGGGCGGGCTGCGCGGCGTCGCAATAGCTAACAGCTTCTAAAATATCTCATAAAATTATAAAATCTATGTAAATTTTCAATATCAGACGTATTCCTACAATACCGACTGCCTTTTTTTAAGATAGCAGAAATAGCCTCAGACGCAGTTGCTACACTTTTGACCGGTACTACACATCTAGTTGGGTTCAGAATCATATAATCTGACGATTTTATCAGTTCCGACCATATTGCTATTATGGAATGTCTTTGGTACATGGTTTCGGTAGTCTTTTCTCGTACTATTATGTACTATCACAAATCTTTAAGGTGAAGTAGTTCATTCAGTTGTTTATTTTGGCAGATATTCAAAGTTCGAATTCTACGAAACAAAAGAATGACGTTTAAAAAATTTTGTTAAAACTTGGCATTTTTAAAAGCTTTTTTCTACTTTGCCGGCCACTGTGCTAGTTCGGTGACAATGCAATATTATGGTACCATCAAGCTGATCTGATGATGGAGACAGAAGGTTATAGGAACTCCTAAACGAAACGACTTAACCCCGTCGAGTTTAGGTTCGTTGGATTTGTCTTCCCAAGCACTTTGCTCCTATACGATGAGTCCTGTATAAGCTTTTTTTTTTAAAAACCTATTTTTTTATTATAAATAATTCTTTTGTTTGTACTTATTTGGATAAATTTTCAGTCTATATAATGCATTAAATTAAAAAACATAAACAAATAATAAATCAATGCACTGATACATACGCAGAAAAGTCGACTCAAAATCGATGAAATTATTCATATTGCAGAGTCTAGCGTACGTATAGCTTTATTACTCGTGTAACTTGAAACGGAATTAGGTAAAATGAAAAGGCGGACCTACAAATTGATTAAAAATAGTTTAAAGCATTAATGATAGCCACTCTCCAGAGATCTTAATATGTAGGTAAAGGAACTATTATGGCTTATCACCCGGCTTCGCACGGGTGCTATGCTAATACTTGATTTTATAACAAAAACATCCTCTTGAATCACTCTATCTATTAAAAAAAACGCATCAAAATCTGTTGTGTAGTTTTAAAGATCGAAGCATACACATAGGGACAGACAGCGGGAAGCGACTTTGTTTTATACTATGCAGTGATTAGGACTCTCCGAAAACCCCTTTTGGACCCATTATTAAGGGTGACCCTTTTTGGGCAATAAAATTATCATGTATTAAACATATCTACCTAACTCCAGTAAACCTGTAGATTTCACCATTTTCGTGCCAAGGACAAACAATGTAAACACTTACCGATTTAAGGTTTTTCTTGTTTACCAGCAAAGGCTAAAAGGATTTACTTACAGCAGCGATAATTAGAATCCAAAATCCTAATACATATTGAATTAGAATAGATAAGGTGGGGACTTTGTATCAGTTTGTTTAGTGGTTATCAGCTCAGTTCAAATATCAGCCGAACCCGATGCTTTCAGAAAACTGCAAATATTTATACAGCAGGCGTTGGTGGCGTAACTTTGAGGATGACATTGAAATTAATTATTTATCCTCAAAATACTATGGTAGGTGCATTTTTACTTCCTCGTTAATAAATTATAGAACACTGAAAAAGCAATACCTACTAGGTCAATTACAAAAGTACCAAAATTTCTGTAATGATATATTAATAAACAAGCGGTTCCCCGCGGTGTCACTCGCGTTAAATTCGAATTTCTCATTTCTAGGAGGATAAAAAGTCCCGTAAATCTTATATGGGTTTTTTTTTATGGTATATATACCTTCGTTTGACCACAATCTCACCTGATGGAAAGTGATGATGTGGCTGTCGTTGTATCACGAAGGTCAAGAAGACACCACTCACTCTTGTCTTGAAAAGATTCAGATTGTAATTCACCGGAAAAACAGATCCATTATTAAGCGATGCGAATGATTAAGGTGGAGTAAAACCGCTTAGTACGAGTGGATGGTATATCCACCAGATAAGGATGGTATTGTACCGTCCGTCTGCTTGTCCTGGAGTGGAAGGGAGATGATGGAATCAGGTCATGAAGTTCCTGGGAGATGTTGAACCAGGCCAAAAAGTAGCCTTTGATTTAATCCTATGACTATTCTCGGAAAATATAAATTATGAGCATTTAGCCACCAGTTAATAATTTGTATAGTCTGTAAATTCCCTCATAATAAAATAAATGTTTAGTTCGGTACCTATCGTCGCATAAATCCAAGGTATAAATAAACGGCAGGCACATAAATACTCGTGTACAGTTGAATTACAAATCTATAGCAATTTATATTCAGATAAGTTGTTAAGATGTACACAATCATGGCTCAAAAACTCCAATGTTGTCAGATAATAATCTCAGGAATGTTTTTCTGCCCAAAATGCCGGATATAGGGCGGGCGCGGATTGGGCGGCCCCGTCCGCCCTACATTGCAAGTGGGTCAAGAGTAACTATAGCTGGGGTGTACATACTTCATACCTCATATTCTTTACTTTCATTTATTAGCTTCTGTGTTTTTTTTTTTTCTGAAAGCCTCTATATTAAATTCATGTATTTATAATAATTTACCAACTGATATTAGGAATTGTAATTACATTATAATATTTAAATTCATTTAGTTCTTAGTTTTTTTTATAGTTATTTAACAATGAAGTCATTTTACTGCTTAAATGATTTTTTAGTTTAATCCTACCAATATTATAAATATCGATGTTTATGAGAATAGATGTATGGATGTTTATTCCTCGTTCATGCAAAAACTACTGAACTGATTGGACTGAAATTTGGTATGGGTATAGTTTGGGACCTGAAATAACATGTAGGTTAATTTTTATCCCGATAAAAAGCGGGCAAAGGCGCGGGCAGCAGCTATATAAATGTAGAGTAGAGATGTGGTAGACATTACAAATTATTAAACGCACTGTTTTTAAGTCTTATTTTCAATTGTGAAATTTTTCCTTTATAAGCCTAACTATTCATATTTTATTGCTCTATTACTCAATTATGTAAAGTACGCGTGAGAAGATCTCTGAACGTAATAGTTAAACGAATAAAAAAATTGCTACTTGAGTCTGCGATACAATTTGTTCTGGGTGTTCTGGCTATTTCTATGTATAAATAATAAATATCTATCGACATAATGTATTGTATTATGTATATCAGTTATCTAGCACCCATAACACAAGCTCTGCTTAGCTTGGGGGAAGATGATGCTTTGTGTATTGTCTAGCATTATTAGAATAAAATAAAAATCGTGTCGGTGGTATTTCTATTACTTAATAAATATGTAAATAAATGAACTTTCATCTTTATAGGTACATTTAATGAACGTGCCTTCACAATAATCATCAAAATATGACTGATTTATTTTAGGACCAATTCATCACATCATTTCGGTGTGTCAGAGTTAGTCATCGTTTTTACGATGAAATACTGCTTTATTCTGAGCATGTTGCTCCGATTTCGGCGATATAGTTTACGAGTTTTTTAGAGTTTACGAATTGAGCGTAAAAAGAATATTAAAAGGATTCCCAATTGCTGACAAAATCTATGAATTTAGTTATTTCTCGGACATACATATGTATATGTAGGTAGTTAAGGTAAATGTTATTTATAAAAAATTATGTATTACTCATAAACCACAATAAACATTAAAAAAGATAGAAAAAGAAAATTAAACTACTTAAAACTAAAGAATACTTAAAGAGGCAAACGAACCGAAATTTCAGTAGCTTAAATACACATAACTTTTTTAGATAGCAAAATCGTTATTTTTCAGTGTGCTCATCTATGAACCGATCTGCTTTCTGAAATATATACCTACCTACAAATACTGACTTGAGGAATTATATTCTCAGAATTAGTATAAGAAATTTTAATACCTAGGTGGCATTACATAGGTGTTATGTATATGTAGGTCTTCAAAGGCAGTGAATTGTTTAATTAATTCATATTAAATTACTGTACCGAGCCGAGCCAAACCTAGAATATCAAACTTTTCATGCCATACTTGCTTACGATACATATTAATTGAAATTAAACGATAAAATTATTCAGCAAACACAAACGTTCTGCTGAAAACAGTTGCTACGTAGAGGCAAACTCTGCATGTGACTTATTTATTTATTTAGAACTACCAACAGAAGATAAACTTAAAGCACAAAAAAAGAACACTTAAGGCATCACCAAATGTGACCCCCCAATTACAGGTAGTTACAGTTATACTTAGTACTTGCTAGATTCTAACTGTGCGGGTTCCCACACGAGTTCCGGGATAAAATTAACCTATTATGTTAAACCAGGTCTAGAAGTATAATATGTCCTGGGCACCTGGCTAGTTTCCATTAAGACTGCATGACCGCCGTGGACGTAATTCAGCTGGGAAGGCATCATCACCATCATCATCTAGAACTTATTTTTGTAAAGTTTCGGTCTGATCAGCTCAGCAATTTCAGCGTAAAGAGGTAACAAACATCTCAACTAGCACTTTATGAATAGTATGACGTTTTACGAAATGTTCTAGTTTTATGATTTAGGAAAACCTCACGTTGTGTGTTTTGTTGAGTTATAAACTGTGCCGTGTTTCTTTCCAGTGATCTTATTAGGTTTCGAGAGAAACATACCAACTTTATGAAGTAGGGAATTACTTAAAATGCTTAGAGGTAATTTAAGCAAATATCCTTTTTTTTCATCTGAAAGTACACAACTTAGTATTTTGAAATACATACAGTTTTTCTCTTATTGATGACCGATATAGCACAGCGCCCGAAGGTCCACCTGCTATGTAGGAGGTTAAGGGTTCGATTTCCGCCTTGGGACAAATGTTTATCAGAACTGCAAATATTCTCGGGTGTTCCAGGTATTTTCTATGTACGATAAAAATATATATATATCTATGTATAGTATTAATTATATCAGTAATCTAGTACACATAACACAAGCTCTGCTTAGCTTGGGGCTACATGATGCTGTGTGGATTGATAAAAAACAAATATTATACAGCATAAAACAACAAATATGAGATACCCTAACTATCCAACAACACACAGAATTTTAAAAAAAACTTACTTCTATGCGTTCTGCGTAACAATCCCAACAGCACAGCACAAAGCTCCATGAATACAACTCCACACATAACAAAACTGAACTGAGTCCCGTTCCACTCAGCACATCTCTTTTATCCCATTTGCTTATTCACAAATTCACGTAAAGGAAACTTTTGCTAAGGAATTCGTACCATGAAAACTTTTCCATTAGAATTTCCGTTGTAGCATGACGTGTATTCAAGCATTTCAAGCTCCCATTAAAGCGCAAATTTCGACCGGCTATTACTCTGTTGTCCAATCAGCTATTGCGTAGAAATACCAAATACCTAACATAATGAGAATTAGTCATACTGATAGGTATAAAACCGTATAATAAGGCCATAGTTAAGTAGAAGGCGGTAGGTACAGTCAACAATGAAAGTAAGCTGTAGGTAATCTAAGGTTGTAAGATAATTCTTAGATTTTGTTGTTTTTTGTTTGTGGTTTGTCACCCATGTTGACACGCGCCAAAGGTCCTGTGTAAAAACTAGCGATGGTTTACTTCTTGTGGAGCAACATTATGCTGAGACCCGTCTCAGCATAATGAGGGCTTTTCAAGGCAATTTTTACAAAAATAATCACGCTTTTTATTTTGACACTAGATGGCGCTGCACAAAGGTCAAGAGTATAGGTATGTCAATTGTCATAAAATAATTACGAAACGGGTGCAATGTTACACATTTTTTTGGCAGATTTTTGACACTGAGTTTCATACACCCATCTATGTTAGTCTATGGAAACCACTTTAGTTTTTAAAGTTCTAATTGAAAACCCCTCATTGCAGTAGTTGCTCCACAAGAGTCACTTGCTGCTATTTTAGAACTAGGTCAATATTAATTTTGTAATTTTCTTAATTATATGTATATTACTAGCAACACGCCCCGGCTTCGCACGGGTGCAATGCTGGTACTAAATTATACACGTAAACCTTCCTCTTGAATCACTTTATCTATTAAAAAAACACATTAAAATCCGTTGCGTAGTTTTATAGATCTAAACATATGAACCTACATATGGCCAAATAGACTGCGGAAACGACTTTGTTTTATACGATAAGTGATATATTATAAGTTGCAAGCTGTACTACATAGTGAACCAATAAACAAATTTTCTTTTTTTCTACTTTCTTTAAAGTTGTAATAACGACTTGCAGTTTTATTCTTGAAAGATGCAGATTTTCAAGGCTTTTTCCAAATCTAATGCCAAAATTTATATTTTGGTTCGCTCATAGTTATAAATTATATTGCATGGCGGAACTTAAGTTAACTCAAGTTTAGCCTGTACGTAATTAGTAAAAACGAAATTTGAAAAACTCTAGTTCATACTCATTTACTTAGGTCCGCAGTTATTTGAGTTTTAAAAGTATAAATCGATTTCGTTGTAAAGTAAAGTAAAAAGATTTTTATTTGCCAGAACAGATGAGTAATGAACAGTAAATTAACCTTAAATAAAAAGAAAAACTGACAAAACTGAACTCCACTCAGCATGTGCTATGGTAGAGCAGATCATACCATAGCGCTGGTCTTCCGTGGAGACCGTGGTGCTCAAGGCAGCCTTATACACACTTACAACAAAGAACAAAAATAATATACAAATTTAAATAACAAAAACAAAACGTTGCTGACTGTACCTATGATAGATTATACGTATGTACAGATTCATGGTAAACTCATAGTTTGACGTAATAATGTATTATTTACGACCTATATAGTGCAGTGGCCGCGGCGCAGCAAAGATACAGAAGATTGTGGGTTCAAATCCCGTTGCAGAACAAATGCTTGGTACTCTGCAATTTTTCCGGATTCGGCTATATTCCGTTTGAACTTTAAATTCACGATAATCTTTGGTAAAGTACAATATAATATTGTGATTTGATAGCCCATAGAGTCAAATTATCAGGTTATCGTCAGGCAGACGAAAACTTTTGGGAAATTAATTGATTTCTTGGTTAATTCCGAGGTAATTCCCATATTAATCACAGGAAATTTATTAATTGAGTACCTACATAAAAAAACTTAAATTCATAAGTTATTAAGTCCCTTATCTTAATTAGTTTGAACTCCTACCTTACAAATTTCCGAATTCCTCATTTACATGTAGAATAAAAGCTAAAATACTACTGGAAGAATGTTGGTACCACAAACTTTACCACGTCGCCATTGATGAGCTTTGTCATTAACTATTTACCTACTTTACATAAACTTACTTAGAAATAAAAAAAATACTATAGAGAAGTGTTGTTTTATGTTTCAAAGAACTGTGATGAATATTTATGGCGAGTTTAATAATATTGAAATATACATAATATGTAAGTAGATTAATAATAATAGCGCATTAGCATTGCCATACAGCGCGGGGCAATGCAGCCAGCGCAGCGTTGACGCTTCCGACTGGATAAGGACCGGTTGAACTACCTGTAGATTGTTTGTAACAGTCTGCAGTTAGCTCAATTGTTTCAATTGTAAATACTAGTTCTAATTTGTTTCTAGTATTTGATTTTCTTTTTTAATTAGATTACTAAATAAAATGAAACGATTGTTGTATCATAGTTATTATACTGCGCACTAATATTATAAATGCAAAAGTTTGGATGGTATGGATGTTTGTTTGGATGTTGATGGCTACCTACTGAATGGATCAGACAAACATTTTGCTTAGATATAGTTCCAGGCCTAGAGTAAAACATAGGCTACGGTTTATCCCATAAATAAGTTCTCATGAGACAGTCACAACAAGACAACTTTTAAAGGTTTCCATAAAAACAACGCACGCGAAATCGCGGGCAGAAACTAGTATTTCAATAACAAGGAAAAGCATGTCGTAATTAGATAAATAAACAAAGAAAACAATAATTAACAAATGCGCACTGTATTAATCACAAAAAATTAGGTACGAATCCAGTATTTTTCTTTTCTCTATCATCAATTGGCGCCAATAACCTCAATAACATTACCTAACCACACGATCTAAAATTAAGCATTGGTTTATAATGTGATTTCAATATAATTTTTAATAATAATAATAATAAATTGAAGAGAAGAGAATATCAATAACAACTTATTTGATAATAATAACTGTTTATAGTATAAAATTTGACTTGTCTAAGTGCTTATTTTGTAAGCCTAAAGAAATAAAGTTATTGATTCTGATTCAAAAAAATAATACTATACCTAATCCTGTACTATTTATTATCCTGGGGCTCAATTCTACTAACCAATTGCTTCACTCTGACAATGCAAATGGTATCGTCACAGAATGATCAGGTAGAATCCTTACAGCCCGGCTACACGCTCAAATATTTGTGCAAACACGCATGCACGAACTCAGTTTGAGCAAGCAAGATGGAGCATGTGGCGGGCCTCATGTTGCTTGCGCAAACTGGTTTGTGAATCATACATGCACAAATATTTGAGCGTGTAGTCGGGCTATTTAATTAGAGCTCTATACATCATCATCATCATCAGCCCTTTCACGTCCATTGCTGAACACAGACCTCCCCCAAACGACGACGCCACGAATAGCGGTCCTGAGCCGCCTCCATCCAACGACTCCCTGCGACCGCTACGATGTCGTCGGTCCATCGAGTGGGAGGTCTTCCCACACTCCGTTTCGCATTGCATCGCGGTCGCCACTCGAGATCCTTTACTCCCCAGCGGTTATCGGTTCTACGAGCTATGGCCTGCCCATCGCCACTTCAGTCTGCTGATTCTGAGAGCATGTCGGTAAGTTTGGTTCTTCTACGAATTTCCGTATTCCGGACCCTATCGCGTAGAGAAACTCCGAGCATAGCTCTCACCATAGCTCGCTGGGTGACTTTGAGCTTATGCACAAGGCCTATAGTGAGCGACCACGTCTCGGATCCGTAATTCATCACTGGTAACACACATTGGTTACGCTCTATACATAAGTTGTTAAATAGTCAAGTTATAGATCTACCTCTCCTCCGTAGACCGAGACACGTTCTCGGTGACCCCGTTGACCCAATCACCGCCGCTAACCCGGAGGTGACGGCAACCAATTCGCTTCCGCACACTACACAACCGACCAAAAACCGACCCCGCCGGATGCGGGGTCGAAGAATTCCCCGCTTCCGCCCTTAGGTGCATTCGTGCACCTAGGCGAAACCTCCATTACCCTCTTGTGTAGCATCTGGCGACAGCCCAAGCCGAGGCTCGCACCTAAGTGGTGGCCCTTGTGCGTGTCGCCCCAACCTAATTTTACCGGCGGGGCGCCCTCTGGGCCCGCCAAAAGCCCGGTAACGCTGTCATGGCCATCTGCGGTCAACAGTATTATAATCCTTTCGAAAAAAAAAATGGTATAGATCTATGTATATTATTTAAGTTTAGTATAGTTTGTGATTTTGTTTTATGAACGAAAAACAGTGAGGGGCAATTCTGGACGTTTCAAAATTAAGATTCCAGTTTCCCCCCTAATTTATCAAGGGGCAAAACTGGAATAACCCACGCTTCCAACTGTTGTTGATGTGGACCAGTTGACCTTTAGATTGTTTGCGACAATCTGCAGTTGTCTTATTTGGTAAATATTTGGCCTGGATAAGGCCTTCCATTGTATATACTACTTTTTATGTACATAGGTATTTGTTTTTCATGCTATGTATTTTCCTACAAGCTGTGCAAAAAAGGAACCTTTGTTTACTGTAAGTACATACATACATATTATTTTATATTATTATCGTCATACTGCAGGAAACTTGTCGAAAATTATATTTAGATAAATTGGCGTTGCCTAGGTGCGTAGGTCAGAAATCTTAAGATATTATGAATAAATGGAATGATTCAATGTTTTGGACAATTGCCAAGTTAATTCATTATACTTAGGACTGAGAGATATCTCAAGGGCGATCGTTTCGTGTTGGCGAAATATTTTTTTTTTGGTTTAATTTTTCTGCGTTCACTAATTTGTCGCAAATCGTCAATTATTTTCTATGAACCCATCATAAAACCAGCTTCGATTCATTTGTACCTATTGTGGGAGATCAAATCAGTATTGATTTTTAGCCCAAAATCTCTTATTTGGGAAATATGCTCCAAATTATGTATAATAAGCTTCTGCCCGCGGCTTCGCGCGCTTAATTTTGGTTTATTAAGCCTATTAGCTAAGTTAGGATATGTTCTAAATATACGTCAAATTTCATCTTGATTTATTTCAGTAGTTTCAATCCTAGGTAACAAAATAAAATTCACATTTCACAAACTTTCTGTTCTGTAAATATTACCAGGATTTGCTTGTAACGACCAAACAATCAACATTAATTTATAACCGATTTTTTTACGTTACTAGTACATGAACCTAGAATTCTAAATCCATGAAATAGGCTTTACTAATTGTTGCTCTACCGTCGATTAGTTCGTGATCGAATTCAGTTTTCATGCAAATCAGGAAATTATAAGATATCCAATCATATCGGCAGATATAAATAACTATTAGTTGATATTCTACCGATCTATTTCGCAATAAGAAACATTAATAGAGTACCTTTTACCGGGTAGCAGTAAAAAATTAAAGCGGCCAAGTGTGAGTTCCTTGCACACAAAGGGTTCCTTACCATCGTACAAAATTTATTTTATTACACTTATACTTTCGCAATGGAAACAAAAGTGGCGCCATAACAAGATTGTGTATTAATTAGGTTCACCCTTTTTTCTATTAAGTTAATGATTTATTGAATGTTTATAATATAATAGTAATTTTGTTAAAAAAAAACATGTGGAGAAGTCCGTAGCCTGTTGAGTTATTTATTAATTGGTCTCGTACTTGGTTAGGTTCTATTCTAAACAATGTTTAGTTAATCTATGTATGTAAAACTTTTGTGTTTATTAAACACAAATTTTGAAAAACAAACTAAAACATTCAATACAGGCTAGATCAGGTTTTTTGTATGGTAATAATAATTATTATTTTATTTTAATTACCCCCGTTGTCATCCTTTGGGCACTGAACCCTAAAACTCAACAAATTCAAGGATTTTTAGGTGCCAAGTAGGTACTACCTATTGGAGTTGGAGATAATGTTGTGACAAGAGCCAAACTGACTCCAACTTTTTAGGTCAAATCGCATATCGTCTGCAATTTAGTAAAGAAGATCATAAACAAGGTGCGTAATTTAATTTTTGTTTTCTGGGTGACTGTACCTTAAATCGACTTACTTGCAGATAATATTTACTTTATGTTGTCTCATAGAGATCGCTCTTTTTTATTATTCCCGTTGGCCTTTTGTTAAGACCTTTGAGTCCGGAATCCGCAACAGCAATAAAGACCTAAGACAACAAGTTCAAGGCCGATTTTCAGGTGCCAAGTAGTACCTCCTTAATGGAATTGGAGATAATTTTGATGACAAGAGCCAAACCGACTTAAACGTTATAGGTCAAATCGCAAATAAATTTTAGGCCAGAAGACCTGAAAGACGAGTTTTTTTTCTAGGTGCATGTACCTACCTTGACTTGACTTGAAGATAATGATTACTTTAGGTTATCTCGTAGAGATCACTCTTGCTTGAGCGATAAGACCGCCAATTATCATATATATCGTGTAAGAGTTTATTCTGTTTGTTAACAGTTTCTAAGTTAACTGTGCAATAAAAAATATATCTAGGTTTATTTTATGTTTCAGTCACGATACAAAGATAAAACTAAGTTTGTCTACACAGATAGCCAGGTACGTAACGTACCTACTTAGGTAGCTACCTGAAAGTACTCAGCCCTACCTCACCCTCAGGTTAGCAAAACAATCAATTAACGTATGTACCTACTGGCAGCATACCGTACCTAGGTACCTACCTATATATTTCACTAGGTATCAAAAAAAACCTACCTGTTGTTGCAGACTCGTTCAATCGCCCATCCTAATCCTCAAGAAACAATACACTTCACGAATCACTGGCTTTAAATATGCAATTATTAAATCGCAGTTGTGTTTATAGAAAATGGCAAGGAGATATGCGCGCGCCGCCCGCCCTGTCCTCGTTTAAAATAGACTCGGTATGCGCGCCTCGGTCGAGCCTCCGGCTTAAAATGACGGCTGACTGAAACACCGTTCAGCCCTGCCACGTTTGTTTCGCGCATGCGCGCCGTATAACAACAAACAAACAACTGTAGCTATGGCAGTATTGATGAAACTTGAGTTCTAGGTAGGTCTAGGTACATTATGAAGGCTAGACTTTGAAAGCTGGACTTGCATCCGCTCGAGTTTTGATCACGTAGGTACTTTAAACATTATCTCTTTCTCGTGCATTTTTGCAAGTCTTGTACAATTAGGTAGTTCGTACAATTTTTGTGACTTGAGGCCCTGCCCTGGCAGTGCCTGGGCGATCCATCAAATGTATTAATTTTATTTGAATGTAATGTAATCCCGACGAGAGACTCACCGGACATAAGTTTTAAGTACCTGTATCTACATAGTCTTTGCTTACTATGTCGCCTAATCCTGAGTAGAGTATAAGACTCAACCACGGAGCAAATACTTGGTGGTCTTCACTTATTTGGCCCGTGTAAAAAGTTTATAATAATAATAATGCTGGACAATTCACACAGCATTATCTAGCTCCAAGCTAAGCAGAGCTTGTGTTATGGGTACTAGATAACTGATATACATAATACAATATATTACATAGATAGTTTTTTTTTATTGTACATAGAATAACGACCAGAACACCCTGAACAAATATTTGCAGATCGTACAATAATTTGTCCCGAGGCGGGAATCAAACCCGCAACTTCCTGCGTCGCAAGCGGACCTTCGCCCACCGCGCCACATCGGTCGTCTTATTTATTGCTCGAAATATAATAGTAAAGGGATTTAATTTGGATAAAATATAGTCATTGTATTCTACCTTGATGTTTATTCAGGATGACTATTAATCTGTAAGTATGTGTTTTGAATCTGATCTGGTGTAAGAAACTGTCAAAACATCCATTTGGGTTCGAAGGGTTCAAAAGGTGAATGCAATTACCCTGCATTACTAATGCACTGTTAGTGCATAGCCAATGCAGGGTTAGTGCATTCGCCGTTGCACTGTTAGTGCGTAGCCAATGCAGGGTTAGTGCATTCGCCGTTCAGAACAACATTGGGTAAAACCACTCTGTGTTTTTGATAAAACTACGTGCCTATATTCCAGAGGTGGTGTGGTGTATCAATCAGTGGTGGGTGGACCTTACCTACCAATAATTATATCCATTGATTGAACATCACGACTGATGTGGCGGGGCGATGCAGGAGGTTGCGAATTCGATTCCCGCCTTGGGACAAATGTTTGAGCGATCTGCAAATATTTTTTCCGGCTGTTCTGGGTATTTTATATGTATGACAAAAAAATATCTCTATCTATCGATTTATGTATCGTATTACCCTATGTATATCAGTCAACCATAACACAAGCTCTGCTTAGCTTTGAGATAGATGATGCTGTGTAGATTGTCCCACATTATATTTTTAACCATTATAAGTATAATATTTCTGTAGGTAGGTACGGTACTTATGGGAGGACGATGCTGTGGTTCCTTGTTCGTACTTTTAGCTTATTATTAAAAAGCCACGCAGCCAATTCAAATTAAAATAACTATCTACAGTAAATTGATCGCTTTATACAAAATTATTTAGCTCATGTGTGTTTTGAGAGGCTCTCCGCTTAACAAATCATCAATAACCCTAATAACTTAAATTTGAACCTCAACAGTTCCTTACCTACCTCAAAGCCACTAAGAACTTGTTTGTCCTCTACCATTTGATTGTAAATTTAATTATATCAAACTAGCAATCCGGCTCGGCTTCGCACGTTTATTAGCAGAGCAGTTCCCTAATTAAAAATCATTAATTCGACACAATTAGAGTAGTAGTCTAGTAGGCTGTTTAAATGTCATTATCATCATCATCAGCCCGTACACGTCCACTGCTGAACATAGGCCTCCCCCAAACGACGCCACGAATAGCGCTCCCGAGCCGCCTCCATCCAACGACTCCCTGCGACCGCTACGATGTCGTCGGTCCATCGAGTGGGAGGTCTTCCCACACTCCGTTTCGCATTGCATCGCGGTCGGCACTCGATAACCTTTACTCCCCAACGGTTATCGGTTCTACGAGCTATATGGCCTGCCCATCGCCCTTCAGCCTGCTGATTCTGAGAGCTATGTCGGTAACTTTGGTTCTTCTACGAATTTCCGTATTCCGGACCCTATCGCGCAGAGAAACTCTGAGCATAGCTCTCTCCATAGCTCGCTGGGTGACTTTGAGCTTATGCACAAGACCTATAGTGAGCGACCACGTCTCGGATCCGTAAGTCATCACTGGTAACACACATTGGTTAAAGACTTTCGTCTTGAGGCTCTGCGGTACCTGTGACGAGAAGATATTGCGAAATTTCCCGAACGCTGCCCATCCGAGTTGGATTCGTCGGCTGACCTCTTTATCGAAGTTGGATTTACCTAGTTGGACCATTTGGCCTAGGTAGACATAATGATCAACAACTTCGATAACATCGTTCCCCACATAGACCGGTAAGGGTGCGACATGGGCATTACACATGTGTAATGCCAAATATCATGCATGATATTTGTCTTACCCACTTGTCGGGAAACGGTGTTGAGGTCTCTGAGCATCCTGCTAAGGTCTTCCAGCGATTCTGCCATAATGACTATATCGTCGGCAAACCGAAGGTGAGTGATGTAATCGCCATTGATATTGATGCCATATCCGTCCCAGTCCACAAGCTTAAAAATATCCTCCAATGCAGAGGTGAACAGTTTCGGAGAATTGACGTTTTCCCGTAAATCTCCCATGGGGATCTGAAGTTTTACCAGAACAAAAAGTAGCCTACGTTACTCTCCGTCCTTTCAACTAACTCTATGTCAAAAATCAGTCGATCGGTTGCTTAGTTAGGGCGTGAAGGAAGGCCAAACAAACAAAAACACTTTCGCATTTATAATATTAGTTAGGATTTACATAAGGTAGGTTCATTCAAGTCAAGCAGCGACCATAGAATAAAATATAGGAACTATACTTACAGTTGCATAGAAGCACGTGCTTAGATGTGAGTCACTAACATTCTAAATAACAATCACAAGAATAAAGGAAACGTTGTTCGACACAGCCAAATTCTGAGTGTCGCAGCTAGTTCACTCTAAAGTGGTGGATTATTTATTAATTTTTAAGATTTAAACCTTTACTCATACTCATTTATTCGCTGTAAGAGCACAGGGCACACTCGGATACGTCAATTTACAAAAATATAGTCAAAGTTTCTACTTATATTATAAATTTCAAAGTTTGTATGGATGGATGTATAGAGAGATGTATGGATATTTGTTACTCTTTCACGCAAAAAGCTAGTAATATATATTTTTGCAGAACAACGTAAAGACCTCTTATGATAAAATATAATAGGTACATATTTAATTTGACTGTTTTGAAAAAAAATACGAAATACCGACTACGAAGTACTACGAATCTCTTAATTCTACACTTGTATTTATTTTGCGGGACAACTACGTATCCCTCGTGAATACAATTTTAAAGGACCACCTCTGGGTCTCTCTCTCTTTACAATATCTAGCGAAAGAATTTTAAAATCGAAAACATACCTAAGTAGTACAGCCGAACATAGAACCTGCTCCTTTTTTCGAAGTACCTTATAAATAAACCAAATTCTAGTAATGTTTTTTTTATATACCAGTCGCTTAGTAAGTGATCTAGCTAAGTATATTTTATGTCAATTTATTGTACTTCGGCAGCGTCTTATAGGTATCAATCTACAAACTCATTAACTTCTGTATGGTTGTAGATACATTTATTAGATAGGTAAAGTAAATATTGACCGCGAAAAGTTTCCGGCTTCCGTTTAGCTCATAAGGCCGGAATAGAAGGGATGTATCTGATTGGTCACGTACCTACCTACGTACATAGGTAATAATATAGGTCCCTGTAGGTAAGAACAACTAGTTACATTAGATACATAATAGGCACAAAGGAACACCGTTCATGCATGGTTTAGAATTAAAATTAAATTAAAAATTATAATATATTTATTTCTGTTATGTACTTAGTATATTCGTTACAATAATATATGGGGGGGGGGCACAGTATACTTTAGAATATTATTATTAAAAATAAAAACTTCCTGACGTGTATACTTCCAGTCTGGGGTAATTCCCGTTCGCCTTCCACTAGGTTAGGTCATATCTAATCTGTGGTTAGGTACCATTTAGAATCTTTTTTCTTTTAATCCCACGAAAGTTTGTGAGTATGGATGTTTGTTCCACTTTTACGCCTCTAAACTACGGAACTGATTGGGCTGAAAATTGGAAGCTGAGATTTGGTATGGGTACAGTACCTAGTAGTATTTTCATCACGATAAAACGCAGGCGAAGACGCGGGCAGCAGCTAGTAAATATAAAAAAATCTTGAATTTTCGTAACAAATACTATCTCCTCTCCTTCCCACCGCCAATAGTACAAAGATTGTTTGAAAAATATGTCAGGTTTGCTACGCCACATTATAAGCAAAAAGGCTACGACGAAACCCAGGAGTTTCAAATATTAAGCAAAAATAAATATATAAAATAACAATCAAATAATATAAACAAATTAAACTAGTATTTACAATTGAAACAATTGAGCTAACTGCAGACTGTTGAAAACAATCTACAGATAGCTCAACTGGTCCATATCGATACCAGTCGGAAGCTTCCCCAAGACGCTGGCTGCATTGCCTCGCCGTATTGTAATGCTAATGCGCTGAGCCAGATACTCACCAGCTCTCGGGTCACGCGTCGCTTCGACCAGGCACACAGATAAGTTTTTGAAAACCCGGAGAGCCTCGATATCAATAAAAACAATTGCTATAAATAAGTTGTTCTAAGTTAATTAGAAATAATGTTTTTGATTAATTGATTGATGAGTACTTACCGTGTATACTTTAATAACGTGTATACGAAAGTGAAACTTAAATCTTGTATTATTGTCATGACGAATGTGAGTACCAAGGCAAACCCCTTTAGGTTTTATGGTACAAAACTTTATTGAAAATAATAAAAAAAACTTGAATTTAAACTTTTATTTATTTGTATAGAAGACGACGTGACGCGACCCGCGCCTTATGCTATGCAAAAGCAGAGAATAAAATAATAAGCAAACGGATACGACGGCGATGCTACAAAACAGTCTACACAAAACTAAATAATGAAGAACTACAAAATTAACACAAACGCCTTCCCCTATGCAACGCAAAAGGGCTACGAACGAATGTGCTACGAAAAGGTCTTATTTACAAAAAGTGTACAAAAGTGCTACGAAAATCTTATGCTCTAACTAAAGCTTAAGCTATAAAAACTACGAAAATACACCTAAAACTCGCTGTCTGTCTAGGTTGTCTAGACAGGGTGGGTTGCGTTTAGCTCTATATGCTTATGGAAGGAAGAAGGCAGGTAGGTTGGGTATTTCGTGCAAAGTATTAAGGCTCTTTATAGCTAGCTACATAATTTACGTGTTATCTCGCAAGTCGATCGATGCGGTCCACCCAGCCGTCTGCCTGCACCCACTTCCTTTTTTCGAAGTCGGTTAAAAATGATGGCGCTAGTTTCGCTTGCACAACACCCAGATCACCCAAAACAAATAAAAGCAGATCGTAGGTACAAATATTAATCCCGGGGAATCAAACCCGCAATATTCTGCGTCGCAGGCCGACCTTCGCCTTATAGTTATCGTAGATTTTATAAGAATAAAGAATTTTTATTTCCAATATTTACAAGGTAGCCATAAAGTTAATTATAGTTATACCATTATGGGCCGATTTTTCAATCGTCAGATAAACAGCCTTTATTCGGTGAATAGCAATATTTTGGGTTTTTCAATGGTCGGATAGTAGTAACCTGTCGATTATGGCCCTATCATAGGAATAAAGTTAACTGCTACTTCAAGGGCCTGATAGGGTTTTATCTCCCTGATAAGTATGTAAATACATACTATGGGCTATAGGAATTAGTACTTTAGGGCTTCTGTGTTGCATGTCCCGTACCTAAAACTATATTACGGCTTTCCATCCATGTTAACGAATCATGGACGTACGAAATTACTGACTTTCAGTAACGATGACAACTTGTCATCGACAGTCGTCAAATTATGTCAGCTGTCAAATCGAATCAACCGTCACATCAAGTCAATTGAACGAATAGTGCTAAACCAGACACATATTGCCAATAACAAAGAAGTCAAGTCAAAAAATAAACAGAAAAATAAAAACTTCTCGTTTGGTTTGTGGTCGGTCGTGCATTGTTTGTTTATTGTTTAGAACAAAGCCAAATATAAAAGATTGATAAAAGAAAGATTGTAAGTAGGTAAATTAAAATTTGTTGATGGATAAGCTAAGATAATATTTGTAAATTTCTCGTAGATAGACCGTGAATATGTCGTCATACCATGAAAGACAGAAGAGTCTTTTCAACACCTTGAAGGAAGCCGAGGCCCAGTACAGCTTTTCCAAATCGAATAAAGTTATCGATGCTCCAAGCTACGGCGAAGTAGACAAACGGACGTACAGAAAACTTAAGCATGAGATGAAACAATTCAGGGGCAAGGAAAGCATCTTCAAAAGGCCTGAAGCCAACATAAAGGATTGTTTACGGGCAAAAACTATACCTGACTATATCAAAAACCCTAAGAGATGGGTTTACTACTCACTTGAGGATGTGACTCAGGAGCAGATGTCAGAAAAAACAAATACAGCTACTGCGCTGGCCTTGATGCAGAAATTGGAACAAGAAACAGCTAAACCAGACATGGATGTTGATTCTGATGATGCACTATTCAAAAAGCCTATATTTCAAGTTTCCTCTACTGTTAAAAAACCTGTTTCAGTTCCTGATGAAAAAGCTGTGTTCAAAAATAATAAAATTATTATGCCTGAATATGTGGTTGGTCAAAAGGTACCAAAAAAAGAAAAATCTGCCAGAAAACTGCCTAAGAAAAGTACTGATTCTGATGCCAAGAAGACATCACTGGTACTAAACCATCTGTTTGAAGATGATGTTGATGAAGAACAGCTATAATTTAATTTTAATTACAATAAGGCCTTATGTTTAGCATTAAAATTAAATTTGCTATAAACCTTAACATTGCATTGAATAACTAAATACCTCTTATATCTACATCCCTAACTATAGGATAGCCTTTTGTCAAGATTATTTTACAAAGAACACAATACCAAAAAATCTATAAAATAAATGCTTTATTTACAGTTAGCAAGATGAAATAACTGCTGATTCCGATTTGATTTCCAATTCAGTGTTTTCAGTCTGGTTGTCTTCTACTCCAAAACTGCTCAGGTCTCTAGACATAGAGTAGGCATCCTCGCCATCAGCATAATATTTAGGCTCAATCTCGAGAATCTTGAAGCCCAATGAGTTAGTGTACAGATTTAGAGCTGCTCTGTTGCTCTTTCTTACATGTAATGATACATATTTGGCCTGCAAACAAACATATTATGTTAGAGGACATGATAAATGGTTATAAACATCAGATTCTGAATGTCAAAATGTTGAGATCTATAGAAGTCTACAATAGTTGAATAGAAATAAAACACATGCAGTTTCATAAATAATGCTGTGGACAATCGATCCACACAGCATCATAACATAACACAAGCTCTATAACTGAACTGTACCAAATACATTAATTAGATATTTATTATTATACATAGAATATCTTACTTGAAAGCATTCCATCATAGCAAGTGATGCCTGGTTCATAAGCTTTTGAGCAAGCCCAAGTCTTCTGTGTGAGCGCTTCACAGCAAGTGATGTGATGTGTCCATGGCGATTGTCTTCACCATCTTCTTCCATTTTGGCAAGCACATATCCTGTTAACAATATAAATACACATTTAAATGTATTTTTTACCTTATTGATTAGTGAGAACATAGGTATGTTCCTATTTTTTACATTAACTTTACTGATATCCATATGGCATGTTGTGAAGATGCTTGCAAAATTGTGATCCCTATTGTTACTGTCCCTATTATTATCACCACAACCACATCATGACACCACAACAGTGTGGTTCTAATTTTTATTTTATTATATTAGAAGCTTGATCTGCATTAAGTCAGAAAAACAGTATTACAGTGGACTTCTGTTGTTTAATGGTCTCAAAATACTATCTCATTGAATTGATCATTCTGTATAGGACTCCTAATTTTGCTAAAAACAAGTCTTACCAACAATATGACCCTTCTCATCTTCAGCCACATAGCTGAGCTGCGGCCACGATAGTCCATGATAGAAGTAGTACTTCATTTGATAGTTCTCAGGCAAGCAGAGCAAGTTGCAGTGCTGCATGTTCATAAGGTCACTGGGCCTAGCACACCGAATGTTCATTTTGACCTAAAAGTTTATAAGAAATAATATATTTTTAATAATTTTCTATGAAAATCTGATAAAACTAATTGAGAGACATGGGTCTGATATATTAAGCCTGATTTGCTCAAGAATACTTACTGAACAAAAGAGGATTAGTAAGTTGGCAAACCAACAAGATACATACACCAAATTGAAATAAGATTTATGAGATAAGACATTTAAGAATCTTTGTGCAAATGGGGCTTAATATCTGAAATAACCCCTTGGTAAACCTTTTTTTGGTCAGTTACCTTGTTCTTTTATTCTCTTCTAATTTTCCTGCTCTGTTTAGGTTGTCTACTCTCCGATGCTGGGGGCGTATCTGACATACCACCCAGAAGCTCCCGGACAAAACGAAACTTCGACAGGCAGCACTTCCAAACAATGTACCAACCTATGAATAAACAGTTAATAGGTATTACTTTTTTCATCATTCATGAATCATTGTTAGATTTGTTAACTCCAAAATGTTAAGGTACAGTAACTAAATACATATAGGTTTAATGATTAGTTACAGATAGACTAAATTGGACTACTTACAAAACAACACAAAGACAAAAACTAAAAATACGCTACATACGAAGGTTACAAAGGCTAATATCACTTCCTTCATATCTCAAAAACATATGTTATTTTCAACACGAGGTAAATGTATCCACTTTACCAGAACAAAGACTATCTCAACCACTGATTGTAAGCGTGTCAGATTTTTATCCGAAAGGCAGATCAAAGGATCATGATCAAGACAGCGCCATTTTGATTTATTTTACGAAAACATTGCAGACACAACATTACGGATTTGCGTTAAAATCTTGAGTTCTGTATGAATCGGATAGGAAAAAGAGCAAAATAAAAATCAAGACCAGAATACCTACCCTAGTAAATTCATAAACTTTCTCCCATTTGGCAATTTTCAACTATTGGAAGAGAGAAAACAAAACTACTACAAATCTAACCTCACTTTTCTTTTTGACACTGTTATCTTCATAGAGAAATAAGTAGGTAGAGGTAGCAAAGTCATTTCCGGTCATATCTATGTATCACCATAGTTGTCATGTATATTTGTCTATCCCTCGGAGTCAACCTATGAGTAAAAAAGATAGCTGGTGTTCGTATAGATATGCTGCACTGTCAGTGTGAATCGTGTCAGATGCTGACACGGTAGTTTGCTCTAATGTAGTGGTCAGACTGATGAACTTTATTGAAATTCTAAGAAATTACTGCGTTTTACTCAAAACTTTGTTGAAAATGTGAAAATTTGTCGTGTTCTGCTGTGTACAGTCCTTCAAGAAGCACAAAAGGTGGAGTAAAATTCCCGGATTTGTCATTACATACGTAAGTTTTTCGCTCAGTATAAATACTAAAGTAATGATGTTTATTACTAGAAATTTGTAGTAACAAAATTTTAACAATCTAGTTCATGTGTTCCTATGGGTCTAGGATACAAATAATGTCCAAAACCATGAATAAATTTAGCAGCAAAGATAAATTTAGCGTCTGTGCTAGTGATGTGCTTACCATCAAATTTAGTTTTCGAGTAATCCCGCATTCGTCCCACTAGTTTCGGCAAAAACTGGTCCGAATCAGGAAAATAAAATTGCTGATTTAATTCCTGATTCGTCCCATTTCAAGATTTCGTACGGAAAAGTACTGTCATACGGACTCTTCTCAAGCATGTATTATTGATTTATCATTATTGTTTCCGTAGAATTTATTTAACTAGTTTATATAACTCAAAGTACGAGGAAAAAAGAATTACACAAGATAACTTTAATAACCTGGAATTATTTTCACGCGGTTTTTTCCGGAAGTTATCGTTCCAAAAGTTAGGAAATTGATTTTAGTTAAAATATAAATTTTTCGTAGGTATTTACTTCGTTTATATTTTTCTTTTATAAGGGCACAAGCGATACAATATCCTTAAAATTAACAGTATATAAATATCTCTGTATAAATCAATCAAAATGCCAATGCCACTAATATAAACAATATATACAAAAAACAACAACGTTAAATCAACCATGCGGGCAAAGCCGCGCGCATTTAGCTATATAATAATATTGTAATGTGTTAGCTTATTTATTGCCCCTATTTTTTATATAAATACAAATATACATTTTGAAAAATTATATTCTTAGTCTTACAAAATGACATCGGCACCGATGTAAAATTTTGAGCAAGATCAACATATAAACAATTACAAATTTACGCAAAATAAGTCCTTATAGCTCAGGTAGTCCAATGGATTACCATTGGACTACCTGAATGAAGGATGTTTCACACCCGTGACTATAAGTTCCAAGTGTCAATTAGCGCTTTAGACTATACACGCAAGAATTGGAAGGATGAGCAAAATAATTCAGGTTTTATAGAGGCACTTGCCCAAAATTACCAAGAAACTAAGACAACGTAAAGCGGAGCGAACACTAACCCTTTTTTAGATTTTTGTATTGCTTGAGTGAGAGAGAAAAAATGGCCAAAAAACATGTTTTTTGTGGAGACCCCATTAATTTTAATATTTATTTTGATAGTATGCTAATATAGCGGCAAATGAAATTCATACGGAAAAATGCAAGTGTCTACCTTTTACGAATCATGAGATACAATAAAGCCCGATAGATGGACAGACAGACAGACAGCGGAGGGCTAGTACTAGGATCCCGTTGGTACCTTTTGTTTACTGAACCCTAAAAAAGTGCGTAGCTTTTTTATAAAATGTGTTTAGTTTTTCGAAACTCGTTTTCGATTGGTAGAATCATCTACATTGAATTAGTGTGGCATACTCGGTTCGCGATTCCGATACGCACATGGCGAAAATCAGCATAAGCATCAGATTATGTGTCAAAAAACGGTATCAGCAACAACCCTGGTTGAAAGTACTAAAACGTGCCTGTTAAATATGGGACGAATCAGGAATGAAATCGGCATTCAAGTGTATTTTCCTGATTCGGACCAGTTTGGGCCGAAGCCAGTTCGGCTTGGCAGCAAAGTCACTTCCCTAGTCATGCACACTATTACAAATCTGCAACTGCATACTAATAAAAACGGACATGCGTAAAACTGAAAGGCTGAGTCCATAAAATACTTGGTCCTAGGTTATCTTCTTTTTCTTTTACAACAACAACTTCTTTTATGGCGCCGCTGTTTTTACTTCATCCGAGTATAATACCTTATCACAAGACAATTTTGACAGTGACAGACGTTTAGCTAACCTAAGATCAAGCAGCGTGCGAGCCTACACGTTCCATCGTAGCCAAACAAGGAAGTCAAGTCACAAAAGGTTCCTTTTTGATCATGGTTTGGTTATTTTTGAGTTGACTTGAATTGTCTGGCAACCTCACTGGCAACACTGTAAATGACACTAAAATCGAACATGGCGCCGCCCCGTCTCGTCAGTATTGTATTCTCTTTGGCCCCGTCGCGCCAAATACCTTAAAGATATATAGATAGACCACAGCAAAGAGAATACAATACTGACGAGGAAGAGACGGGATATCCATAGTACTTTACTGGACCACAGTACTTCGTACCAAATACCTTTTTACGATCGATCGGTCAATTGTGTTGCAATTGTGATAATTGAAAGTAAATTAATTTAGGTAAATTACTGTGCTGTCTGTTGTTATTGTTAAAACCTTGTGAATATGAGTGCATTCAAAGAAATATTTGACGAAACGGACGGAATGAGTGACGAAAAACGCTTTCGTTCGCCAAACTGGCAGCTTCACGAAAGAGAACTGTTGTTAGACCTTGTGAAAGACCATTACCATGTTATTGAATCAAAGAAACTGGACGGCGGCACTCATAGGAGAAAACATATGGAGTGGGCGATAATGGCTCGCAAATTTAATACACGTAATATTACTGTGTCGGGCCCTCGAACCGGCAAGGAACTGAGAGGACAGTGGGCTAATTTGAGGAAGTGTGCCAAAAGGGATGAGCAAACGCGTCTAGACACCGGTTAGTGTAAACTGTTGTCTTGATAATATATTACTTGGTATCTACCAACTTAGTAAGGATTCTAAAATAATTGATTCGATCAGGCGATTATTTTGAAGTTGTCTTAAGGTAAATAAATAAATAAATAATGCTGGACAATCTCCACAGCATCATCAAGTCCCAAGCTAACGCCCAGTATGAAGATGATGATATACCTACCTACATTATGCATTATATTACATAGATAGATTATTATGTTTACACTGAACACCCAGAACAAATAAATATACTGTATATTGTATTAATAATTGTCCCAAGGCTGAAATCTAACTTCTTTTGTTTGTTGTGCCACAGAGTTCTTCTAAATAAGTACAAACTAAATGTCAAAGTTAATCGACAAACCTGCTAATTGTCTGATCATGCTTTAGCGAATACCAGCCTTAATTTGTTAGTGATGTCTTATTTGGTCATCAATTAAGTTGAGAGTTCTATTTCAGTTTCAAAATTTTGTTATTAGCATATTAAAATGTAATATTACAGATGATGAATGTAGATTTAATCCTAGTACTTGTAATAATTACATTTAAGCTGTTTTTACAGCCATACTTGGTTTCTTTAAAAACTTATGAACATTGCAATAATTGCGATCTAAAGGATAACGAACATAAATATATAAAATTTTGCCATAGCCTACCAACATAAAAAAGTTAATAAACATGTATATTTTTGGATAATAATACACACAATAGTTTATAACATTAAACAATAATAATGTTAGCATAAACTAGCAAATAATCTTTTTATATTGTTGCCAGGTGGAGGACCCTACATAAAAAACCCTTTACATGACCGCATTGTTAGTCTCATGCAAACAAAACTAAACGAGACAATAACTGACTTAGATAATGATCTTCTGCAGGAAATGCAAGATGAGGATTCGGGAGATATGCCATTGGCTTCCTGTAACAAAGGTTCTTGTAACAAGCCATTATTATTTATTTTCAGCCTATTGTGTCTCACTGCAGGGCAAAAGCTTTTCCTGTCCCTATAGCAAGCCATACTATTACATTTTATTTGATGCTTTGAAAGTTCATAAAAATTAAAATGGAATAAAATAATTAACACATTCTGAGTGCCAGCTGCCGAGCCTCGGTGGTGCTACCCGCAGAGGTGCTTGCTTTTCGGGGGCCATGAGTGTTAATAATCAAATGCATACCTACCTAGGCACTAAATAATTTTATTTATCTTTTGGTTGCTCTATCATGATCATCCACACTGCCCATACTCCACTCTACCACCTACGGAGTATATGACTCCTTCAGTTTGCCATCTACTATGATTTAGACACATTGTGGTTAAATTGGACCCTGAAATAGTAGATTGTTTTACAAGGGACTAAACCATCCCATTATATACGAGGTTTTCACTTCGATTGCGAGAAAATAAAACAATTCAAAATTAGACAATTTTCAGAAATTTTATTAAAAATTAAATGTGCAGTTAGAGCAATTTTGAATGTTTAGTGATATGTTTTTCCCGGGCAATTTTATTTCGGTTCTCTGTGATTGGGATGTGATAATATTTTAAGTTGATTGTTGTGGAGTAAAAGTTGGAGAGACTCGACTCATGCTTGAGTTTCCTGCATTATTAAGATTTCGATTTCTTGTGTCGTCAAGACTTTAGATTTTTTTGCCTTGTATCCAGTGGACAATTTCTTCAGTAAAGCCGTTAAATTTACATATTTTTTAATATCGACGTCGTGTTTCGTTTGTAAGGTCATTCTTAACATTGAATATGTGCTCCAAAGAGTCGACGATTTGAATTTTTTCGATAATTGATCAAAATAAGTGAGAAAAACCCCTTCTGTAAAAGAATCCACACGTTTCTCATCTCTCCATTTCATAAAATTTTCGTAACTCTTTAAATATATTCCACGTGATTTTGTCGGCAACAGATTCATAATTATTTCTTTGCCCTTTTCTTCCATTTGCATATTAGCATCTTCACTATCACTTGATGACATTTTTCACGTTCACAATTTGGAAGTAAAAGTCAGGAAGTTAAACGTAAAAGTTTGTGATGTGGAATGAAGAAAATTCAAGAGATTTAGCGCCAATACCATCTTTTTTTTAAATCTCTATTTAACCCGCAACGAAACAGTTCGCATTCTACCGTGAAGGGAAGAATCAACCTTCATAAAATATCACCAAGACGGTTCTATTTTAAAAAAAAAAGGTTGACGGAGCACCAAGAAGTCGAGTTTTTATGTAAAAGAACGAATGCTTTGTACGGGCTGATGATTTTAGGCAAAAATTAAAAAGAAAAAATACTTTGTAGCCGAGGTATTAAACTCGAGTTTTAGGCCCGCTAAGCTACACTATTATGATACACTTTTTGAGCAAGAGAAGTGAAAAAATAATTAAAGAAATTATTACAGAAATCACTAATGAAAACGAATAATATGTATAATCAAACTTTTCAGAAATTAACGAGCAAGAGTTTGGTACAAATGCATTTGAAACCAAAGTAAAAATCAGGACCTGGGATGGAGCCAATGATAATTCAGGTAGAGTATTTCTTAAGTATTCCTCAGTAGGCCGAGCACAGGAATTGTTCTCTACGGTAGAATAGACAATAATGACATCGCATCACAGGCGCAGCTAGTATCATGTCTGTGCAACGCATCTTCATACATTGCGTAAATTATTGAAGTTGAAGGAATTAATTTCAAATAATTTACGAATTGACAAAATGACTCTGTATTCTCCCCTAGACAACAATCCCCGTGCTTGGACTATAGCTGTCAATAATGGACGCTGTAGGAATCGCGGCTAGGTCTTCCCGAGTTGCTGATATAAAAGTCGAGTTATAGTACAAAAGCTATATTGTATAAAACTACTACTAATTATGATGTAATGAGTGCGGTTTGGATGATTGCTGCTGATGCACTGACCTCCGTAGATCCGCGCTCGCGGCACTAGTAATCTACTTAGGTCAAACTGCTGATGCTGCTAATTTCCCTACGTGATCGATGTTTTGAACAGACGCTCTTGGCCAGATGGGATGATGACCTGACAAATACTGCAGGCAGATGGTGGATGTGTCAAGCTCAAGACAGGGCGCTATGGCGCTCATTTGGGGAGGCTTATGTCAAGTAGTGGACTAGTATAGGCTGATGATGAGGTAATAATGTGAGAAATGAATTTCTAAGTAGAAAGAAAAGAAGGCAGTAGATAAATAAGAGCGAGTATACAATACATTAGGTGTTTTGAAGGCCGCGCTTTGGTTACGCGCGTACGTAATATGTGTATTCGCTCTTACTGATGTTTTTCAGTTATATTGTAAATTATTTTCCAGATGAGGGGCAAGAAACAGCAAGTAAAGATGTAGCTATAGTTAGGTAAGTTCGAAACTCGTTTTTCAAAGGACAGGGCATGATTAATTTAAAAAAAACTGTTTTAGAATAGATTAAACATTTATTTGGACACAGGTACAGAAAAAAATATATAATAAACAAACGAGTAAAACAGTATAACCTAACGTAGGGTGTCACGTCACCATACCAATCGATAGCCTTTTGTTTGTCCCACACCAATCGATCGATGTTGGAATGGATTATTTGTCGATCGATAGCTTCGACTTACCACACCTCTGGCATCGATCAACGTCGATCGACGATCGTTAGTCGATACCGATCGACTAACGGAAGCTACCACAATAATCGATAGACGTAGATCAACTTCGATCGATGCTATCATTCGACGCTCGATCGATTGGTAACACCCTAAAACCATGTTCGTATCTGGTTATCAAAGATCAGTTACGAACGTGGTGTAAAGGAATATTATTTGTCATTCCAGACGTGAAAAACAGTTTACGGCACGTGATTGCCGCCTGCTGCTGCATTGTGTGAGACAAGAGAAGGATGCCATCTTGGGGGATACAAGCTCTGCCAAGAAACATACTGCTTGGGTCAGGGTATGTTTTTACAATCACATTAATATTAAAAACTACTTAGTTTATGCTCGTGGCTTCGCACACGTTATTTCTATTCCATAGTACTGAATTATGAGAAAAAAAGTAGCTTATGTTTTATTTATTCCAGGGGCCGAATTCCACGAAATTAATCCGTTTAGTGTGAAGTGTGATGCGAAATTGAGATGATTGTTACCTCGTACGTAAAAACTAATTTCCCGATCGGGCTGAAATTGTGCATAATAATAGATGGAGCCCTGGACCTGGAATAATATTATTGGCTACGTTTTATCCCAGGAAAACGCGTGCGAAGCCGCTGGTAGAAGCTAGTGAAATTATTCATGCGAAATTTGAAAGGATGGATGTTTGTTGCTTCATCACGCCAAAAGAACTTACTGCAGGGATTGGTTGCATAGATTTATTTCGAGCTGTTATAAATTTTTATGTTTAAAATTATTATTATACCTAAAAATGGGAATTATAAGGGTCACCTCACACCTAGACTCGACGCAGCGCGCTCTTTCTTCAAAATGGGCGTTAACACGATGCGTCGCAAAGCACGCCTCGCTGCGTAGCGAGACGCCCCGCCACCGCGTGATGCAGCGCGACGCCGCCTCAAGGCGCAACCTGAAGCCGTCGTCTTAGCGACTTGTCTACTATTTTCGGTCCTGATTCTTACCTGGTCCCGATTTCGTGTAGAGTTGATGCAGTTCAGTCGAGTAATCCAAGTGAAAATTATAATGATAGACTAGGGATCTTGTCATAATCTGACTTATACTTAACTTATACTATCTTACGTAGACACGTTCCGTTGCACGGTGTCGCGCTACGCCGTGAGCTTCGAACATAAAGGTAAGGAAGCGAATTACAAACCGCTTCTCCTAAGCAAAATATGTAAAGAAACGTTTAGGAGGGAAGACAATTTTTGTTACGAATATCAGCAGCATAACCCCCCACCTCTATTTGCCTCTGTGTGCATAGGTTTTTCCCTAATCTCACCGTAAAAACTCTGAGAGGGGTTTCGGGGCAATTTGTTGTATAGCGGTTCTTAAAACTACTTAATACTTCTATGGCCGCGAGCCATCTCGAGGCGCAGCGCGGCGCCGCGGCGCATCGTCGCATCGCGTCGCGTCTCGGTGTGAGCTGACCCTTAGTAATGATAGTTTTACTTTTTCAGGTGTCCCGATTGTTTAACCGGCAGAGCCCTTCAAAAAGACAACTTTCAGAACTTAAAAAGAAATTTCAGAATCTTAAATCTAT
Source organism: Eupithecia insigniata (assembly GCA_947859395.1). NCBI lineage: Eukaryota > Metazoa > Arthropoda > Insecta > Lepidoptera > Geometridae > Eupithecia > Eupithecia insigniata. Next base: position 5,984,278 of record OX402002.1, read on the forward strand.
GGCCACCAAAATAAATTGTGCAACGAAGATTTTAGGCACAGCTAATAAGAGAAGGAAGATATATGAAGAGCTTAGTGATGATACTGAGAATGGAGTACCAAAAGTATGTAAGGTTCTAGATTTGATAGTAAAGTAAATTCATACTAATAAACAGAGCTGGTGTGTATCTAGCACAGCGCACTAGAGAGCTGGTGAGTATCTGGCACAGCGCATTAGCATTGCCATACATAGAGGCAATGCAGCCAGCGTCTTGGGGACGCTCCCGACTGGGATTGATATGGACCAGTTAGCTACCTTTAGATTGTTTGCAACAGTCTGCAGTTAGCTCAATTGTTTCAATTGTAAATACTAGTTTAATTTATTTATATTATTTGATTGTTATTTTCTTTGTCAATAAAGTCATTAATAAACATTGGTTTATTTGAATAGTTTTCATCACTGAAAGGACCATGCACAATAGAGATGCAATTTAAATAAATAAATAATGCTGGGCAATCCATACAACATCTTACATCCACAAATTTTGTTGAGTTTGTACTAGATAACTGATATACTTAATACGTTACACTACATAGATAGATATTTTTTTATTACACATAGAAAACATCGAAAACAACCGCAAAAAATATCCTCAGATCGTACAACCATTTGTCCTGAGGCGGGACGCGAACCCGCGACCTCCTGTGTCACAGGTGTACCTTCGCCCGCGCTGCGCTACTGAGATCTTCGAAAATTTTCAAATAAAAGTAATATTAAAATTATGGTGGATTCCTCAATTCCTCCGTCCCATATTCTTTACCCAGATATCAAGACTTGATTTGTGACACCTTTAATTTTTATTTACGTTCATAACTTTTCAGGAAATTAAGTCTGAGCCCAAATCCGACGTAACAGATGACTTAGAAGATGATTCCGATACGGACGGTGGAAGCCAAGATGTCAGCGTGCACAGTGGAAACGACCCCCTTTCTAATGGAGTCAGCGTGGATTCAGGACTAGGTAAGAAAGTTTATCCAAAAATGCTTGTAATTTGGACATTGTTTGGACATCCTTCTTTGAGAAAATTTGACCTTTCCCGCTCACCTCGCATTACTGGAATATGTGGCAGCATGTTAAACATTGCTGTACTAGGAAATTCTAGCCACCAGCGATTTCCATTAGGTGAAATATTATTCCGAAAATAGGTGCAAATTCTTACTATGTATATAGGAAGAAACAAAACTAGACAATAATGGAAATCGCTGGTGGCTAGAATTTCCTAGTACAGCAATGTGTACCAGGCTGGCGCATATTCCAGTAAGGCTAGGTGAACGGGAACGGTCGAATTTGCTCAAAGAAGATTATCAAAATAATGACCAAATTACAAGCATTATTGAATCTAAGCTAGTTTTATTTAAATAGGTAACTTTTTTGAGTAAAGAACTATACAAGTCCGCAACGATTGCACTGCTGGCCACGCTATGTTGACCTCAAGCTAAGCAGAACATTGAGTTTCTTACATACCTACTGTCAGTGCGGAACGGAGCGACATCTGGCCAAGTATTAACATCATTGATTTAATTATCTATGGAGTAAAAGGCCTTCCTGATAAGATTTTGTTTTATGTACTGTTAACCAATTCATAGGGTGAGTTGGAGATATCAATTCTTATACCGCGACCGCTAAAGCTGAAGTTTTTATTGTTCCTTATTTCTTTTCAGGTTTCACAAGTCAATCAGAAAGCAATAGTGTGGAGAAACTACGCATAGAGTTATTGACCTACGAAATGGAAACTGCGAAGGTAATTAATTAGAAAATCTAAATATAAGCTACCATGGTTTTAAAAACTGCGTTTGCTGCTGTTTAATTTGAACGCTACGTCCTAAGAAAGCGAAATCTTACAGCTACAAAGAAAAAGGATAGAGGATGCGATAGCAGCGGAGAAGCTAGAAGCGTCACTTCGGCTGCGGTCGGCGAGGCTCGAATTGCAAATGGCTGAGGCTAAGCTCCCTCCATCGCACTCGGCGCTGGCGTATACTGCGGCCGAGGCATTAGCGCGGGAGTATATGCATACTTATTCAGTGCCATAGAAGATGTAAATATGGATAAAAGGTAATAGTTTGCATATTTATATGTAATGATAGAATAGATGATGCCATAGCAGCGGAAAAGCTGGGAAGCGTCATTTCGGCTGCGGTCGGCGAGGCTCGGATGGCAAGCGGTTGAGGCTAAGCCCATCGCACTACGCACTGGCGTAAACTGTGGCCGAGGCATTGGCGCGGGAGTATAAGGCTTATCCTATGCTGTAGTACATATAAATATGGAATAGTACCCATTAGTACGTTTTTGCTGTGAAAACTGCTTCACGCGGACTAAAGAACTACCTGATAGTACGTTTCTGCACTGATTCATGCAGACTTGAAATGTGATAAACTGAACGGGTCGCTCTGATGCTCGGGTCGGTTACGCTAAATCGACTCTGCTTTAGTCGTTATCTGCAGTCGTGCGTCATGTTCACTGTACTAACTCATTACTGAACACTGGATTTGGTTGTGTTTTTTCTCCAATATTTTCGAGTATACTTGTCCTAATGTTTTGAGGTAAAAAATGGCGGCCTTAGTAGGGGAACGTAACAGCTTTGAAAAAATGTATCTTACCCTTAAATTATTTCTCTTTTGTTTCAGTGGCAGATATCAGGTGAATGGTGAATATTCCAAGCATGGAAATGAATTTGGTATGTAGAATCTGTGATTAGCTAAGTACATTGAATATTAATGATAAGAATAATATTTTTTATTTAATTTGTTGACTGATTAATTAAGGAAACTGAATTAAAACAAAAATTAGATACAAAAATTTGTATATTTTATTTGATTGCGTTTTACAAGATGATTAATTTATAATTCAATATTAAAATTACATTATAGCTTTTGTACAATTTCATCTATACCTAGCTAAATCTACAACATCTATAAAATATACACAATGCTAATATTAATATACAACATGCTTTTTACACTGATATCGTATTCTACATCTACCTACCTCATATTTGTATAATGTATAAATAAGTACAATTTTAGGTACAACAATGCTATTACAATAATTATGTTCGAGACAACACCAAATGCCATGGAAATAAATTCTGTCTGCTAGAACTAGATTCCGTTTCACTAGCAAACTTCCTGTCCTTTTCTAAGCAATGGTTATATGAAAAAAATTTAAAGCCCGATTAGGACTATAATATTGAGCTTCACACCAACGCAGTTAAATTGAGAATGAGCAAATTTCGACAAATGATCAAATAAATAGCATGACGGTTGATATGATTCACAACGATTTGAGAAAAATCTTAATTAATCCTTTTCCAAAGGCTAACAGTAAGTATCTACTACGATGGTCATGTCTCTGACTTCGTTAAATGCCATAAAACGGCGCATAAATGCAATAACCTTTAGAAGTCAAGTTATCACGTTCACACAAATTGTTCGTTCTTACTAGTGCAAAATAAACCAGTGACAAACACTTTCTGCATAAAATTGACGTTATATTTATGCAGATTACCGTGGCCAATATCTCATACTCATTAATGTAACCACTTGGATACGTGTTGTAACACTCTCAATGAGAAAGTGAACCCGGAATGTAGCTACGAGTAATGTCGTAACGACAAAAGGTTATGTCGGCTCTATAAGATAGCATATCAAATCCACGCACACGTTCTACAATAACGATGCAAAATTGTATAAAACATGGACGGACAACTCAACTCACTACGGCAATATGAGCATCCAGCAATAAAACCCGCGATCCACAAACAAAACTAGCAGCCTTCGATCGCACCTTATACTAATCTAAATAGAAACTCTGAATTTCGTCCACGTATTGGCAGTCTACGTTCGTAAATCTAACGGAAGATTTCTTTGGTTATGTCGCGAGGACGTCTCGCAATCTTTGTGCGTGAAGCGAGTCCTTGCACTGGGTCCTTTCACTGGTTCTTCTGCTACCATCGCTCAGCAATAACCAGTGACAAGAGTGGGGTAGAAATTTCTAGCGCTCTAGCCTAAGTCCGTAAGTCGCGGACTAGGTTAAGGACTCCTATATTTGCAAAGAGGCAAGAGATGGTGATCCGGAATTGTTGTGAGGCGTAAGAGGGGTCAATGGAGTGGTGGGCAATGATGGAGCCACGGTGGTGGCTGGGGTTAGCGGCGAGTCCGGCAATGGTGGCGGATCCGCCGCTCGTACTAAAACTCTTCTCAGCTCTTGAGCTCGTGCTGCCAAAGTTCGGGCGGCCTCGGCCATTTCCGCGACGGCGCTTGCGCATGGGAACTGCTGAGCTGCCGCCTTCGTCTTGGCAACAGTCGCCGCGAGCGCATCTGATAACGCGTCTGAACATCGCAACGCTCGGGATTTCAAACTTGCGTGGTGGGCGCTCCTGGGAAAAAAAGGAAAATGTTAAGTATAATTGGAATATAACCTACACCTAAAACTTGATTAACCTGGGTCAGATATGTACCATCAGCCCAAGCTCTGCCTTCCCACAACAATGGTGATTTTTCTGTGAAGTGACCGGTTGCCACCCCCGGCTTGCTCGATTTCTTTTGTTTTGAAAGACCAATAGGACCAATAGGAGAATATTTCGTGGGTCTGCACGGCTATTCTAACTCTATCGAAAAGTTTCCTAGACTCAAAATGTGACACAGAACCGCGCCAAGTTCAAATAATCTGGCGAAATTCAAATAATTTAGTGGTTTTCAATATTTTATGCGTTCTACAAGCAATATCAATAGCAGAAAAGTAGCTTACCGTAAATTGTAAAACATTTTCTATGAACCCATGTTTTAACTAATTTCAATTCGACTCGACTTTGGGAGAAATTAATAATTTAGGAGATTTATTATTAAAATCATCATTATTACTAAAAGCCCCATTAATCGTACTTCATTGGAACATGGGTTAATAGAAAATGGTCAGCGATTTATGAAAAACTACTTTTTAGGTAGTTTTATTCCTTGTAAAACGCAGAATATATTAAAAACCGCTAAAATATTTGAATTTCGCGCGGATATGCGTCAGATTCCGAGTCGACCAAACTTTTCGTTCGAGTTAGAATAGCCCTGCTGCACGGCTATTCTAACTCCATAGAAAAGTTTCCGTGATCGAAATCTGACACAAATCCGCGCGAAATTCAAATGATCCGCGCGAAATTCAAATATTTTAGCGGGTTTTAATATTTTCTGCGTTCTACAAGGAGAAAAACTACCATTTTCTATGAATCTATGTTCCAATGAAGTACGATTAATGGGGCTTTTGGTAATGACGTTGATTTTTAGTAATACATCTCATAAATTATTAATTTCTCCAAAAGACGAGTCGAATCGAAATTAGTTAAAACATGGTTTCATAGAAAATGTTTTACGATTTACGGTAAACTACTATTCTGCTATTGATATCGCTTGTAACGCATTAAATAATAAAAACCGCTAAAATATTTGAATATCGCGCGGATTATTTGAACTTCGCGCGGATTTGTGCCAGATTTCGAGTCACGGTAACTTTTCGATCGAGTTAGAAAAGCTGCGCTGGTCATGGTATTTTAGTCAGTGCTATTGTAAATAGGTAATTATTATTTTGCTACAAACTAATTAAGATTCGGATTATGACATCATGAAAATTTGAATAATTATTTTGTTTTATTTTATTGTCGTTTGATGACTACAATATTGAATTGCACACACTACAGTTTGGGAAAGTTCATGTTGCGATAAATTGCGCATAATTAAATTCCCTACCTCGACTACCGTAACTGAGAAAAAAAAATATGTTGAGCAGATGTTGACTGCCCGGACTTTCTATTGGTCAAACTAGACAACAAAGAAAAGGTGTGATCTGTAACCCAAAACCAAAGCAAGGCAAAATAATTTCAAACTGGTAAGGCAGATCTTACGCCGATAGTACATATGTGTATAACCAAGTCCAAACAACGGGAGGGTTCCCATGCAAGTCTATGCCACCTATTTGCTCCTTGCGTTTCGTAGAAAAGTATGAGCAATGAAATGAGGTTCCTCACCTATGTACCGTGTCGCCGACATGCACTATCCGATGCGCGCTGAGAACCACAAACTTGCCGTGCGCCAGAAACACGTCCGGGGGCTGGCCCATCTCAATCGTCCGTAGAAACGCCTCCACCGCCGTGGATAGATGCGCGCCGTAGGTGGCGGTCTGCGCTGCGTAGAAAGCGGCTAACTGCCGGTCATCGGGAGGTAGGCAAGTTGCTGCTGCTACAGCGCTAACCTGGACAAGAATAGGAAATTATTACAACCGTTGAATTTACTTGGCGCGCGGAGCTCGGAGAGGCAACATCACTGGCGGGACTCTGTCGGTGTTGCTGTGCTTACCAATCTCAATGTCAAGGTCGAGTATTGTGGTGTCCTGAAGATGTCTCGTGGAGAGACGAAACTAGTAGACAACTTACTTTGATGAATACTATCAGAGAAGGTTATACGCGGAATTGTTACTAAATATTTCTTCATTCTAATATTACTTGATACATTAGAAATCCTCGAAACCAAGGCAAAAAAATTGCCAAGATCCAAGTATGTAACTCAAGTTAAGATCCAAGAACTTTGAGAGCTTTAAGCAAAATAGAGCTCTAATGGAGAGATTAAGATCAGCTGATGTCGAGGAAAAACTACTTAGTCTGGAATGCTACACTGTTATTATTGCAATCTCTGTTCCCCCACTAAAATGCTCGTGTAGACTAGACAGTGTACTAAATAATAAAGCTGGATGAAATACAAACCTCGCCCGCATGATCAGCATCCCTAACCAACGCGTCGAAGGAAGCCCTAAGTTTGTCTGGAAGGGCTGCTCGGATCTCGGCGTTTCGCCGGCCGACCGCAGTCCGAGACTCCAATCTTACGTAGTCGTACTCTTCTGTCCACTCGTGCTCCGGAACTGCTGGGGATCGCCTGAAAAGATAAGAAAACTATGAATTCAAAGTAAACGTGAGCAAATAACGAGGACACGGTAGTCCGCAAGTGACGACGATTGAAAGGCGGATCTCTATGATGGCTGACTTCACAGACCATTGAAAACCCTTAAACAAAACATAAAAGCACGACAGACAGGATTTTTTTATTGATACCTAATATTAAAGGGTTGGTCACCAGTTCACTTGGCTTAGTGAAGATTTGCCCTACGATAGAGCATGCTTCTTCAGAAGTTACTTATTCACTCTTGTCAAGAGTCTCTTGATTTTACCTGAACAGAAGCGAAGCATTCCCATTGATAAATGAAGCTGCTCTCCTCACATCTTCCGTCAAGGACCTTGCACACGACACCAGCTGGTCCAGCGCATCTTGTGTCCCGTCTGTAGGTTCCCTATCTCTCTCTAGTCTCTCGGGTGCCCAATCGCCGGCGTCTAAAGCGCTGGTGGCTTCGTGGGTTAGTCGCTCTGCGTCTTTCAGTGCTTTCACTAGGGGGCGTAATTTTACTGCTATTCCTGGAAAAAGGGTTATACACTTTTGTATAATTGGGACAAAGGAAGGGAGATTGCAGGTCCTAGCCATATTCTCAAAGGAACTCCCAAATTTACCTATTTAGTTTCACACGCGAGATTTTTGGAACCAACGCTAAAGGTCAAGGCATTTTCACTGCCATGGTTCAGCGATTTGACCCGGAAGTATAGATTAGGTAATGTTACTGGGAAAGGTCGCTGCAGATCAACTCGTCAAAAATGTGTCACTGGCACTCAATGTCTTAAATAAAAGTATGGGATTTGGATTACTACTTTTTTTTCTATACTAACCTTTGTCCTGAGCATCATGAGCATTAGCCAACGTGGCGTCAGCGAACACAGCCAGGTCATGCAATGCAGCTCGAAGCCTGGCGCCCGCCACGCGGACGTCCAATACCTTCGCTCGCAGGGCTCCGCGCCGTCGCCAGCCCGGCGCCACGTAAGATAGTAGACGGGAGACTGCCGCTGATGCTTCCTCCTGGAGAATACGGAAATGAGTCATTTTTAATTTAGACATCTTAGTGGGAAATTTGGTGCGAAAGCCGTAGGTGACAACAAAGAAAAGAATAAGTTGCAGGTATTTTGCGAGGAAGCTTGGTGTGTTTTTTGTACAACTTCCAGATGTTTTGGAATGCGTCTATACCATGATGTAGCAAGTAAATCTGGTTAATCTATTCATTGCCTAGCCTTAGCGATGCGACGCCAGCACACGCAGGAGCGCGCCGCTGCTACAAAAGGCCGAACATATACATATGTAGTACCTACTTACGTGTCAGGTGTGACCTGATTTAGTAACCGATATTTAAATAGATGTAGGTATGGACAAATGTATGTAGAAATACTTTGAACTAACCTGCAGTCTTTCCAATGCCTCCAAAGCTGCATCACAAGGCAGTGGTAACGCACGCGACCTCGGCACGTCATAGGTGCTGGAGCCGGATGCAGCGGAGTGCGCTGAACTGCCCGAGTTCGCTGAAGCGCTAGACGTCGCCGAGGTTAGAGACCCAGTTCCGCTGCAAGCGCTGTCTGCGCTGGCGGGGCGAGGCGCACGTGGGGCATCATACCAGTCGCCGAGGGGTCGCGGGCTGTCATATGTGCCCAGTCTTTGAACTGGCATTGGTGCTCGAGGCACATCGTAGTGCGAACACTCTTCGATCTAAAAAAAATGCCGATAAAATCGCTTATGCTTCTAAAAATAAATCTTGTTTTCAATTCCGAAAATCAATGACTCAAGGTTAAGTCAATAGCGGACTTTGGTCAATTCACGTTACAAAAGTAGCTCTGACTCACTTTTGTGAAAGACTGCTGCGTGGGCATCGGCTGGTGGGAGACGGGTGCAGGGGTCCTTGCACGACGCCGCTGCATGGCATTGCTTGCGTCGAACACTCCCGCAACTATCCTCAGACGATTGCCTGGGCATATTCCCTGGAAAAAAACCACTTACGTTTATATGACCGTAAACACAAACGTATAACAGAAATTCATAGAAAAATCTTGACTAAAAGGTCAAGGGTTTTGACATCAAATCATGAATTTTCTAGCTTTCATGGTCATGGTCCATGAATTTGTTAGTCATGGAATTCTAATACCGATGAGAAACAAAAACAACCCTCGAGATTTTCGCAGAAGAGTCACTGTATGAATGAACGAAGCATAAATCATTCAGACCCTGAGAAAAATCATGGTCAATACTAAGGCTCTAATAGGTCATCCACCTTATACGCCATACATGATAACCACTCGTAAACATCTTCCTCATTTGTATGACTAATTGGATTAAAGATGAATTGTTCCTGTACCTATCACAATAAGCCATGATCGTAACCAGGCCTACGTGAGGTGCGTCATCGTCATCACATATCCAAGCGACAGCGACGCCAAACACCGGAGGATTATTGCGAATTACCTACGTCATAATGCATTGATAATAATATCCCATTCAACCGAGCCTACCAAAACAACAAGGAATAGAATAGAATATATTTATTTCTTACAAAACTTACACAAAATACATACCTAATACATTTAGACTAAGAGAAACATGGACTCTAAAAACGATGTAAGTTAAGTAACAAATTGGCTCTGCCTCAGCATGAGTTGTTTGACTAGCAAGCTAGCAACCAACGCTGGTCTTCTAAGGATGTTATTTGACCGGTGAAATCACAGGACAAATGATTTGGTTCGGTTTTGATAAGTGCTTCTTTAATCGTGACCGGGGCAATATTTGGCGAGATTTCTCTTTACACGTCTATAAAGGTGTGCATTTATTTATTTTATTTTATTCGGTGAACAAACAGCTTTCTAAATAAACTTAAATAATAACTTAAACATTTTTGTGTCCTCGCATATAAAAGCTAAAAGACAAACATCATATAGAAAAATACATGAAAAAAATATAAAATATATATATGCGAAATATATATCATATACGAATTATACATATATACGTATATAAAATTCGAGTGTGTTGTAGTTTTCAATCTTTTCCAGCAGCAAGGTAATTAGCCTCAAGGGCTTGACGCTCTGCTGTGACTTTCTCATCTTATGTTTCGTTAGACCCCAACGCATTTATAGGGTTGTTAATTTCTTCCCACTACATCGTGGATATGTAAAAAGTAGGTACTGTCATTAAACGTGTGTTTGAGTGTCTGTCTATGGCATCGTAATATCCTAACGGATGAACCGATTTTGATTTAGTTTTTTCGATGTTACAGTCAGCTTTTTTCATTGAGCTCAAGAAAAGAAAGAAAGTCTTTTGAAAGGTTACTCGATCTAGAGTGTTTTTTTAGCTATGAATGATGGAAATCTGTGCAATCTTACTAATGTTATTTCAAGGCAAAATCTTTTAGGGCTTTAGATATTTGTAACATTTTTGTAATTTATGTCTTACCTGCCTTCCCCTTAGCGAGCAGAGCCACCAGCCCTCGCTACCTCCCGTGTTCTGCTCCAGCACTGTGAGTAGGTCCCCTCGCCTAAATGCCAACTCGTCCGGGGATTCCGCTATGTTGTCGTATAACGCTCGCGCCATGCACTGTAAAAAGGAGAAATATATAAATAAGACGTGACGCCACGGAAGACCAGCGCTGTGGCATAGTTTGCTCTGAGTGATGTGGTGGGTGGTTTTATCTGTATAGTCTTTATATCAGTTTTATATTTTTTAAATTTATGTTGCCGTTGTTCTAACAAAATATTTGTATTTTTTGTTACTTTATTTTATTACTTATGTTAAGGTGCGTAGCCAAAATAATCAAATTATGGTCGGAAGATTTCGTCATATTCATCAATATTATAGATATTTTTTATTATACATAGAAAATACCCAGAACACCTGCGGGACAAATGCATTCGCAGATCGTACAAACATTTGTCCCACGGTGGGAATCGAACCCGTAACCGCAGGGCTTAGATTTTAAACTCTGGATGAGAGTACCACAGGGAAGTAGGGTGTGGCACAAAAGTTTGGGAGCTATATTTACCCATCAATGGGTAGTGAGGTTGTTGATGCTTAGGTATATCAACATCAATCCTTTCTATGACTCAAGTCATTTAAGTTTCAATGAATGCGGTTAACCAACAAATAAATAAAAATAAATTCATATTTGTATCATTCCTTAGGGATTGTACCTATCCGTAAATAGTTTTCCAACCTATGATATAACCGGACCTTTGAAAACAAACATTATAATATCCTAAAGCAAGACGTTTTAATTTTCTTCTTTTATTCTCTGCCCAAGATAAAAGAAAAAAAGCAAAGATTGCATTTTTTATGCGACTTCTGGTTTCGAACGCCCGCCAAGATCCTATTTCTACGGTTATCGAATTACTATTACACAGTACAATCCACTCGATGGACCGACGACATCGTAGCGGTCGCAGGGAGCCGATGGATGGAGGCGGCTCAGGACCGCTATTTGTGGCGTCGTACGGGGGACGCCTATGTCCAGCAGTGGACGTGTATGATGATGATGACACAGTACAATAAAATATACAGGGTTACAATTCTATTAGTGCCTATACAATAAAATTGAGTATACAGGGTTCGAAAGATCGTATTTCGGATCCGTTGCAAACATCCATGCATCTTGAAGGGTGCTTGCTGTCTAATTAGCATGCGAGGGTCGCGCCCACGTACTAATTCGAAACGTTTGCTGCAGCTGCGGTGAATGCACTACAGGGTGATTCACTCAACAATCAAAATAATGGTTCTCTGAAGCATCACGCTGAAATCCGGAGATGTAGGTATGCGGCTTAGGATTGAAAATGAGTACCTACCCATTTTTACGAACTTCGAAAAAAGGAGATTTTATTTTCAGCTGTATGTATGTTCGTCGATTTCTCCGTCCATTCAAAATCGGTCGATTTTTTTTTCGATATTGTGTAGAGAATGTTCCCAAGAAGGACCCGTAAACTTCGATTGATTAGTATTTGTCCCGCAAAATGTAAAAATAAAGTAAAACTAAGGTATTCGGAGTCGATTTTTAGTTTTTTCATAACTATCAAAGTATGATTCTCATCTGCATTCATTGTATTTGATGTACCTACAGATTGTTCCTTATTTAGCGCTTAAATCCTGACAAAAAAATTCAGGCCACTATGAAGAAGCCAATAACCCTGTGATAACATTACTAAAATAATATCTAAGTACGATACTCTATGCTAAGTACCTATTAAGTCTGCGCTCCTAACTCATCAATTTTAGAAGCTTAGGTGCCTTTGCTATCCTGCAAACTAAACGATTATTTCCGATTCTTGGTTTAATCTTTGTCTAGCAAGGCGATGCAACATTTCTAAGCCACCCTGTACGCAGCATCCCAAATCAGTGATAATGGCGGATTGCACTGTAGGCGGTGCCCCCGCCGTTGGGGCAGGACATGTCTGTTTCCGACGCAATCGTTTATGCAACCGATAACTGACACTGCATGCCCTCATAAACAGCTGGCTAGACAATACTGTTCTACTTATAGAATACTCTTAGTACTTTGGCACAGAATAACTAGTATACTAATTCAAAGTAGTAGGCCAGACAGCCGTGGGGCCGCGGCGTACGAATATCGACTCCTCCAACTCAACCCGTGGATGTCGTAAGAGCCGACTAAGGGAACCTACCATAGGAAGGGCAGCAGCTTCCTTCTGAGTATTTTTCAACACCAACACTGCGATCACCAATCCGCCTGCCAAGCGTGGTGATTATGGCAAAACCCCCTACATGGGAGACCATCCACTCGATGGAACGACGACATCGTAGCGGTCGCGGGGAGTCGATGGATGGAGGCGGCTCAGGACCGCTATTTGTGGCGTCGTATGGGGGAGGCCTATGTCCAGCAGTGGACGTGTATGGGCTGATGTGAATGAATGAATGAGGCCAGATTTAAAAATGAATTTTAAAAGCTCTCCCTATTGTTTTCCATATATTGGAGGCCTGGATATTTTTAGACAATTTAGGTACGATATGTATTTTTAGTAAAAAACTAATTTTTATTTTGCTAGACGACAGACGTGTAATAAACAGTAAATAAACAGAAAAACTGACAAAGTCGGACTCCACTCCACTCAGCATATGCTTTGGCAGAGCAGATCATACCATTAGCGCTGGTCTTCCCTGGAGACCGTGGTGCGTAAGGTGGCCTCATACACACATACAGATTTCAGATTTCAATATAAACAAAGAACAAAAATAATATGTAAATTAAAAAAATATATATAATGAACCTCTCGAGAATATAGCCCGCGAAATTTTGGGCAAATCCCCAAATAATATCCCGGGCCGTTTTAGACTAAATTTCAGCTATGGTAGATTGTGTAGGTAAACGTAGAGACGATGCTTTTGCAGCAGATTTGTGGGACGTTGATCTCTGGTTGAAGTTAATTCGGCAAAACGCTGTCTGACATTTTTCCTTTCCCCTATATACCTATACTTTTACTATCACTGTTAATTAAAATTCCTTACCCATTCCGGCGTTCCCTTTCTCGCTCTGTTCTTATAAGTCACTTTCAATTTACACACAATCATTTGGATAAATTGAAATCCCACAACATCTTTGTCAGTTCCCTCCAATTTCATCTTACGCAAGGAATAAATGAGAATAAACACAATATTGGCACAAGTGACCAGTGCGGTGACTACTGTTATACTAAAGTTTAATTAAAACTATTGAAGTTTTCAACAATTAAAGTTAATATTAACAGATAAACCAACGTAGTACGTAATTGTTAGAACTGATGTTTGGTCTCTGTGAGTCATCGTTCACCGCAAAGGTACAGTCACTAACAGTCAACGTAACATCTTTAACTGTTCATTCCAGTTGTAAGAGGGTGTTATACTTTTAAAGGCTCCAGAACTAACTATAACCACTATAACCTAGTCTTTATATAGGGCGAGTCTTATACAGTATGAATAGCACGTCAGCTCTATATAGATTTTTGTTGTTAAAAGATGTGTTATTATTATTATTTTTTGATCGAAGTTCTTTTATCTCTAAGTTCTTATCATATTTAAGTACGATGTCTATCTATGCTATATATTTCTTTTCAAAGGACAAAATATTTATCTATATTATTTCTTAAACTAATTTAAGTTAAACTTTTAACCTGCTTTTACTAATTTTGACTTCTAACAATTAAGTCCCTAAAAATTTTGATTTGCATTCTAAAAGCTCTTTTAACGTTTTGTCGATGACTGTTCTACCTGCAGCTTAATAGCAATAACATAATTCAGTCAAGATTCTGTTTTATAAATTAACTCGTCTAAAAATATTGGCCTGACTCAATAAAATTATAGGAAATTTAGTATAGAATAATTGTTAACTCTATTAGAAGAGTAGGAACCTGAACGTAATCGTACGTTTCCTTCATAAATGACTGTAGCATAAATCTGTTGTGAAAATTCGCCAAAATTGTGTTTAAAATAAGATTCTAACTTATTTAAAATATGAGGCCATACTGGCTAAAACTAAAGAAATAAGGTTATTGATTATGATTCTTACAAAATTAGCACTTAAGATATATATTTAATTATTGCATACATATACATTTACATAGTTTTAGCTTAGGTCGTAGTTAGCTTAAAAGTGAGTATATGTACCCTGTAAGGGCGCAGCAATTCATCTTAAGATTATTACTATAGGTATTTAATCTATTTATTGCTACAAAGAAGTCTGAAAAATATAGCAAATTCTAAGGTTTTTGTATTTACAGTGTATAGCCCTCGCACTCGGCGTAATCTGAATTATTTAATATAGACATGTCTGTTACAAGAATCAAAACAACTGTGTAGGTAGGTACTATGTAATTTTTTTACAGTTAACAATATACAAGTCAAATTCTATACTTACTATAAACAGTTTTATATACCTATACCTAGTAATTATTATCAAATAAGTAATAAGATGAAATTGATTTTTTCTACTTAAATTTTTGTCCACTAGTGAAAGAAGATGGTAAAAAGACTACCATAAAACAACAAGAAGCTTCAGTAATAAAAGCTCTACATAGGTACCCTTACTCTTGCGCATCTTGCACAGAAACAAAAACAGCGATCCATATAACGTACAACTGCATTCTTAAACGGCTTTAAGATGACAGATGCCGAGCCGGACTCGCATCATCTCGGTTTGATGATTCATTCGTGGCGCCCCGATATTAGCGGTATCACCTGGAGCCCAATTCTGCGTATCACGTGATTTTTTATTTTATTTTATTTAATTGGGCAACAAACTAGAAGTAACACAAGAGATTACAAAATTTTAACATAATTTAACATAGTTTTAACATTTATCGAGTGATATTTGTACTAATTATCACGGGATAATAATATCATGTGATAAATATCTAATATCGTCAAAAACTGCATTCTCGTGCAACTCATCAAAGAAAAACCCTCGATAAATATCGAATTGCAGATTATGAGAATACGCTTGTTTATCACTCGATATTTTGACGTTCTTGCCATATTTATCGAGTAGATATATTGCCAGAATTGCCATACTGGGCCCTGACTCGGTATAAAGTAGATATAATCCGTCATCCATAACACAAGCAGTGCTTAGCTTGAGACTAGATGATGCTGTGTGGATCGGCCGGCATTATTTATTTATTTACTATGGTTCGAGGTTATTCGGTACGAATGTCTTTTAATTTGTAGACCTATTTGATGTCTCAATACAATATAAATCTTAACCAGAAGTCTATTTCTTTACAATAACCATGCTTCACTCTTTAGTCTGCGAAAGTATGGTCTAAAACGGGCTGGAGTTCGACCACGGACTTATGGATCAATAACCACTTATTTTTTACCGATTTCGAAGGAGGAGGTTTTATGTCATTTATGGACCAATTTGGATGATTCTTTTGCACTTGTATGCAGGATGATTCCGAGGGATTCCCTCCGAGGGAATCCCTCAATCAATAATTTTAATTTTTTTTACGGGACCACCTCGGGATAATTCTCGATACAAAAGCGAAATAATATTGAAAATAGGTATTTTGAAAATACCTATAATCGACGAGCATAGATAAAAAACATATATACAACCGAATATAGAAGCTCTTCCTTTTTTCGAAGTCAGTTAAAAGTTAAGCTGCATGATAAAAGCTATCATTTGGTCAGGTAGTCCCACAAAGTCCCAATTACAATGATGTCACTGTCTAGTCTGGACTGACTTTTCATTATTCATGGATACCCTAATCCTTCTGTACCTATGTATTTATTTTTTGCGTTTTCCTTCTCGCGTTTTGTATCATCGATATCATCATTGAGGACGACAGCTGTGGCGCGGCGGGCGAAGGTCCGCCTGCAACGAAGTTCGATTCCTGCCTTGGGACAAATGTTTGTACGATCTGAAAATATTTGTTCCGGGTGTTCTGGGTATTTTCTATCTATAATAAAAAAACATGTAATGTAAAAAGTATATCCGTCAGTAGTAGCTAAGCAGAGCTTGTGTGAGGGGTCTCACACAAGCTCTGCTTAGCTTGTGGATAGATGATGCTGTGTGGGTTGTCCAGCATTTTTTATATGTTTATCACTAACCCGTTTGCACTAAGGCTGAGGACAAACGAGTTGCAATTTTTTGAGATAGACAAAAAATTACGCTCTATGGTCACCTCCTTCACAATCACACTTCATCAGTCCATTCGGGTTTCATCCTCAGTTTTGTACGTACCTAATAGGTGGGTAGATATAAGATACTCTACCTATTATGTAGCTTAAAAATCCTTGCTCCGCCGGATCAAACGAATCTTTCAAATCAATTCTTACAAGGTACTTAATTATAAGACTACTAGTTTCTGCCCGCGGCTTCGCACGCTTTGTTTCTATGGAAACGTTTAAAAGTTATTTCTATCCGCGTTAGTTTTGGGTCCGACGGAAGATCAACGTTGTGATAGCTATGTGCAATGGCTATCACAACATAATGCTGAGTCGGACGCCATTAGCATTTAAGTTTTCTAATTATATAACGAATAGTTATGTAGTCCATAAGTGGTTGTAAATGCTATAAATAAAAATGTTTTTATTTATATTCTAAACCCATGGGAACCGATTTATGAAAATAAAGTAGCCTATCTTTATTCAATGCCTAGCTTCAATGCTCTAATGAACATATACGCAAAAAGCTCGAGCCCGATCTGTTCAATAGGTTTGGCGTGAAGAAGTAACAAACATCCATCCATCTAATCATTCAAAATTTCGCATTTCTGTGATGTGATGTTGTTTTTTCATTGTATCATAATATTATATCTTGTTACTGTATGCCTTAAATTTTTTATCACAATTTCACCTTCTTCAAACCGGTGGGTTTCGTACTCTCGAATTCTTGAATACAAACTCCAATAGAGTGTCATCCAATTTTCACCGAGAAAAATTGCAGTTGGAAATAAACTTGATATTTTACGTGATCGGAAAGTTCTACCTACTGCAAGTATCACTCACATTTACAACTGTTTGTTGTTTCCTTGAAGTTTTCTCGAGACTTTACTATCTGAGACGAATATAAAAGCGAAATAAAACTAACATTGAATTGGAACGCGAGGCCACGACTGTTGAAAACCGCACTGAGACAGTTTCAGACCGCAGAATGAGACGATTCATCAAAATAAGTTGAGGTGACGCGAGTTGTTTGTTTGCACGTGCAATTGTGAAATAATGATTTTTATTAAAATAGATAAAACACCTAGGCATATATTTTGAAAAAATACCTACAGATCTCACAGTCTAAATCAGTAAAAACATAACCCTCCTTCTTGCGCACTCGGGTAAAAATAACCAAACATCTAAAAATGAAAATTGGGGATCTATGATGGATGATCGACATGATTTTTAATCAACTTCGCAAAAGGGAGGAGGTTCTATGTTAGGTTGTGTAGGTATGTTTTTTACGTACGTATGTCGATTTCTCCGCGAATTATAAGATCATAATTATGGGTAGATTATGAAAAAAATTTCGCTATTGTATAGTTAAAGAATGACCCCGAGTGGTTATGAGACCACCCATACAAATTTTATTCCCGAGGGATCTGTATTTATCCCGCAAAACAATTTTCAAAAGTGTAAAATTAAGGGTTTCGAAGTCGGTTTTTAGTTTTTTCAAAACAATCAGATTAAAATCTTTTACAGCTGATTGTTAAACGAACCTACAAAAGAATCTAAGCATTATTAGTCCGGTCACTTACCCCAATGGCAACCCCACATCCGATTCGGGAACTTCAAACGCACAAAGTCGATAATTCGCTAAATTGATCTGGTTAGAGCTAATCCGTAAGCCCTATACACCTAGCCAATGCACAAGGCACGTGCTAATAAGCCAAGCGTAGTTCGGGCAGCTCAGTTTTCGCGCTCGAGCGGCTCTACCATGTGGTCGTGGTCGAAAATCAATGGGACACTGAATGGCGGGCGGCGACCTTCGTAGGTCGCTATGAACCCGTAGTACGCGAAAGGGTAGCGCGCATGCGCGCTGTCCAGGTCGCAAACTCTGCCTGTTCCTTGTTCCTTTTTACATTCGAATGTTCGTGATTTCTGTAAGACTCGAAACGGGGGGCAAGAACCGATCTCTTGAGGGGATAATTTGACGTTTGACGATAAACCGAATTAAAACTCCTGAATATACCTCTTGTTTACGCCCGTTGCCATGGAAACTTACCAGTCTTGTGATAATTTTGAATGTTTTCAAAAACTAATAGTCGAATACAAGTACCTTTTACACTGTTTTTTAAAATTTGCGGGATAAATAACAATTCTCTGGGGATACATTTTTTATAGGACATAGAATAGAATATAATAGAATAGAAATACTCTTTATTGCACACCAAGATAGAATAACAAGACAGGAAAACACAAACACAGAAATAGTTGCACAATGGGCGGCCTTATCGCTAATAGCGATTTCTTCCAGGCAACCTTTACACAATACAGAATACATACAGAATGTATTTATTACTACATACATATACATAGTATCACGTCATTCACAAAAATTGTAATCGTATAGATAGATCTATTAAAGACTTATGTTAAAGTCCTTGGAATCATTTTCTATACAATAGTGAAAGAATTTTCAAAATCGGTCCATAGATACAAAATACAAAAAACATACAGTCGAAGTGAGTCTTCTCCATTTGAAGTCTGTTAAAAATTGGAGCGTCTTTTGTGTAGCAAATCTTCTTCCTTAGATGTACTGTCCAAGGAAAACATAGGTAAACATCGTTTGATCTCACCTAAAACTTTTGTTGTTTACAAACTCTTTCAAAGAGCTGTCTCACGACACGGTTGATAAGAGTATAAATGGTTCAGGAAGCAATGGGACCTCTTAAAGGCGCGGCTAGTATGATGTCTGTGCTTTAAATAACCTTAACCGAGTCGGTGCAGTTTGACATTATTGCCGATCT
Organism: Eupithecia insigniata; assembly: GCA_947859395.1. Classification (NCBI taxonomy): domain Eukaryota; kingdom Metazoa; phylum Arthropoda; class Insecta; order Lepidoptera; family Geometridae; genus Eupithecia; species Eupithecia insigniata. Next base: position 6,003,653 of record OX402002.1, read on the forward strand.
ATCTGGCGCCTCGCGTCTAGACGGCCGCTTATTTTATTTTAATCAACATTTCTTCATCGACGGGTTAAGTACTTTAATAGTACAGATTAATAGGCACTTGTTGCAAAAGATGAATAGCGTTGTTTGCGTACCTACATGGACTTTGAATGTTCGCGCAAGCAAAAAACTCGCCCTGCCGATGACTCTTAAATCAAGACCTTGTCAGGTTCCCTTCACCATCCCTTTTATAATAAGAAGGACTAGAAACGAATCGCGCAATAAAGAAACTATTAAGAGTCCAGTTTTGCAAAAAGCTCGACTACCAAGCCTTAAGATTGCGAAGGCGTCTACACAAATGAGCAGCTCAACGCAAACTAGAGATCTTTTGTTCCTTTCCTTTTTTGCTCTCCAGTTGCAAGTTGCACTCATTAAAACGTAAAAGAAAGTCGGCAGTTTAATCCGCTTAGTTTCTTGCATTACATTTTAAAGAGGGAAGATATCAGTAGAACAATCAATGCGGCACAGCCGTCGCTCAAGTGCTTTCATCTGCGCTTCTGCACTGCCACATTGAGATTATTACGCACGATAACTGCAAATGTATGAGCCTGGTTGAACGTGGTGATAGCAGCGAGATTTTTTGACAGTTCTGTGATATGTGGCGTCAGATTCAAGCCACTTTCCATTTTACGCTTCAGAGAATAGTATCCCGGCGTATTCAACAGGACAAATGCTCTGCGATTCGTGTAATGGTTGAGGAAAATTGCAAGACGTCTTGTTCGCCCAAACTCATAACATTGAGACCCAAAACGGTTTGATAAATTGCTGCTATAAACTTCGTTGTTGGTTAGTAGAAATGCTCTTTAATCTTTTCGTCGTTAACTATCTTCAAACAACTTTAGCTTTCTCAGAAAAAAACTTCCATATTCAGTTTCAACATTCATAATAATAACATCTCTGATGTATAACATCACGGTGGTTTTACTACTTTCACAAACATTTATCGATACAAGATATTATCTATGAGTTCATAGAATAGCCAGACGTTAGGCAACAGGATGGCGTTGTCATTCAATATTCAATCGTCTGGCTACCGAAACAGTCAACGACCCATCCAGATAGATAAGCCACCCTCGCACGCGTAAATTCACCTTAATATGCTTGCGGTGTTTTCTGAAACATGGAAGCTTTTTGGGAAATTGAATATGGAATATTCGGGTATTGGCCTAAGGAACATATCTACATATGTATGTACATATTATATGCATTCATTCGTATTTTGACTCTTCCTTGTCGCCCTTTATCTTATTCTATTGAATTTTCTATTAAGATTAAAATCTTCATGAACTGTACAATCATTCTTTGTAGACGTATCTTTTAGTACTTGTTTATAGTCGTCATAAGCTAACCAAACATTTGTCAAGTGGCCGCAACCAATCACAACTCTTCACGAAAAACGAAAGTCGAGACAAACACAAATAGACATCCAGAACTAATTGGAATATCTCATTAGTAAAGTTAAATATAACTGGCGTTGCCGTGAGAAAGTGACATAACAAGCCCACAACTCGTATCCATAGCGTAGGAAGGACAGGCGCGGAGCTGTCGATTCGGCTCCCGACGGGACGCCATTCAGATGGAATGACAAGGGAACGACACGGGTAAACATTGTTTGTTACTGTTGGCACACTGATAAAATACGACCTGAATTTTGACAGCTATAATATTAATAGAAAACTTGATAACAGTATTTGTGATAGAAAATTTAAATAAGACAATAGACGGAATAGAAAATACGAAATTAGTTAATAGAAAATAGACGAGGATAGTCCAACAAATTGAATTAAAGGGGCACGGAATGCAATGTTTTGTTTTACATATCCCAAATTTCCGTTGATCAAGCTGACTGACTAAAAGCCGCCGACAAAGACACGGAGTGGCACTTAAATGAACAATGCTGAAATCTTAAATTTAGCGAAACAGCTCTATCGAAAAGCAACAAAAGGATAATATAAACTTTCAACACCCACTCACATCTGCCTACATAAATTGACAGATCGATGATTCCGTCCAAAGAATCGAGTCATGATTGCCTATTCACAGCTAATGCACGTTTCAAATATTAGAATGATAATAAGTTTTATTGAAACCATAAAAACCTAAATGATGTTATATTTCTAACTTAATTTTATTACGTTTTTTATGGCTCTTGTTCTGATGAGTCGAATGAATAAGTGCCCCAAAATTGTAAATTAGAACGTATAGCGACATAATTCCATCTAGTGAATTGAAAACATCACCGCAGGAGTAAGAACAGCGCGATGAGATGAGATGAAGGGGCCGAATGAAAGGCTTCCCTACTCCCCTCGTATAAAAAGCGAGGGTGGGAAAAGATGCGATTTTTTACTGCGTTTTAGTAGCGAATAAACGCTGACAATATTTCATGTTTTACTCCTCTCTCTATAGTTTTGTTCCTTCCGAAATCAAATACAATACCGAGGTTGCGTTATACTGGGTTCATTTTTAAACTGTCGCAGATAACTCGCTCGGAAAATAATTAAAGTTTCGCGCCCCCATTCTGGTGTTACCCAATTATGCATCTGTCGCGAGGAGTGATGCCAAGCGCAAGCCGACACTTGTAGCGAAGAGTTGGCTGGGGCCCAAACGTCGCGTTCACGACCATCTCGTGCGAATGCAATGCTGGGAGGCGATATTACGTGCGGTGAATATCCACAAATTGATAACAAACGTATAGAACACGTCGAGCCACCGATATGCAGATTCAATGGCTCAGAAATTTGATTTGAAAGAAATTCAGCGACAAAAAATAGGTTAGTTGGATTCCGGTTCCGTGGTTTCTGAAAGTGATAAAAGACTATTAGATGATAGTTACTTTCGGGCTTCCGGCTCAATTAACGGCTCTTGATTTAAACCTTCACTACCGTTGTCATATCCCGTTTTAATTCATTAGGAAAAATAATAAGAGTAGTATATAGGTAGATATTCCAGTTGACGGCTACGGAGAAACGTTCGCCCTAGTTTAAGTCAGCATATCTTCCTCTACATAATTACTAGGTAGTTATCCGAGAGCTCCTGTGTTGCTAAGGATTAACTGAACAAAATTGCGCTAGTGTTAGCGTCCTATGACTAATGCAGGTAGGTACTATATTGCGAAATGCATGGCCTATTCATTTTAGAATATCACGAAACAGCACGTTCGTTTCCCTTTAAATATATAAATTAGTCCACGTTGCTCGGTATTGAAACCTAAATAGCACTAAATATTTCCAAATTTAGATATTTACGACACTTCAGCAGGGACGATAACGACTTAACTTGAATAAACTTTCCTATTCCTAAAGTTCCTTCTATAATTTCCTTTTGTTTGCGGCTAGGTATACCTATTTGCTCGTAACATTCTGGGTAGGTAGATACACAGTTTCCTTATAAATTAAATGCAACGTCGCTACTGGGTACCTAACTTACCTACCACTTCAGCTCTACAGAGTCGGAGACAAACAATTTTGTCGGATGCACAACTGCTCTTGAGCAAGGCGGTAACTGCGTCTAGGGTTGTACAATGATCCAAAAACACGAAGTCTGCTCCTCCGGGAGTGACACTTGCTCACGTCACTCACCAGTTGCCACTTTATTTCAACATAACGTAGAAGTTAGGAAACGAATTTGCTAAGGGTCAATTGAAAAATCAATAAAAAATTATAATCGTCAATTATGTTAGTTAGATCAGTCAAAACAGCGTTAGTTGAAACACGAGTCAATGTGATAAATAATTGTGCAAATACAAACCACATAGTTTTATCAGATTCATACAGGTATCACCGACGTGACTATCGTGTCTCGGATCACCATACCTTATATTAATATACCATGGGTTATATCCCAATCAAGTCAATTCCAAAAGTAGAACGAAATATCGCCAACCCATCTATTTTTCTTTCAGCAAAAATATCCTGTTAGTTATATATTTTTTATCACGTACCAACAAACATTGTATTATTTTTAAGTATTTTACATCCAAAAACACCACAAAACCGCAAAGCATTCTCACTCTATAAAGATAAAACCGCATGTTCATTTTGTTTTTCATGAAAACTTAACGATCCTACATCTCTTTACTTTACCATGTAATCTGCCTACAAGGTAAGTCGGTTTGTGGGTAGGGATTCCGAATGCCTTTTGAAGCCCTACCAACCACATCCCTACCTTCGATGCTTCAGACTCTGTGCGACGTTGATTAAACTCGAGCCTGCGGCTTTCGGTTTTGTATTTCCTCTGATTCAAGCCTGAAAAGTTCACTTATTTCCAACATTTTTGAGATATCCTTTATTTTAGGTTTACAGACCAATGAGCGTAAGAGATAAAACCACAGAAAATATAATTTTCAATGGAGAATCAATTTAAATCGAAGCATCTGAATAAGCGGGGAATATCGGTTATATTGAAGTGATTTCGTTCAGTGCCCGCTCGAGTTTTCATTTCGATAGGTTTTTATCAAGATAAAAAGAAAAATACTTACCTACTTCAACTGTCAAATAGATAAAGTGTAGCCTTGTCAATTATTTATCAAGTTGTTTTTGTTGAAGGTACGTAGGTAGTATGTAGGTAGAGCTCAAGAATCGCCACCATTTTCCTTAGCAACATTTGGGCGACACTTTTCCTTGAAAGGAATGCCCATAAAAACATTGTGAACGTCCTGTCCCAATATATTTTCTGCGGTATTACTATCTGTTCTACGGAAAACGACTGCGAAAAGTAGAGTCGCAGGGAGTTTTATTATGTTATTTATTACCTACCGATATTATTCTTCTTACCGAGTGTAACACAATATGTGAAATTAATTGCGTCATTTCACTTATTGTGTAAGTAGGCATCCGAGCTCCTAGCAAAAAGATCACCCAAGCTTTACCTACACCAATTTACCTAAGTTACAAATTTCATTAGTAACTAATGTAACATTTATTTCGCGTTGCGCCTAGCGCAGTACTGGATTATGCATTAGCTCCCCATAAAACACTGTGTGTGTCAATCTTGTTGAAACAAGGCCTGACGGCGCGCGACAACGGCGGCGGCGGTGGTGGCGCGGCGTCGGGTCGGGGCGGCGGCGGGCCGCTGCGGCATATAGCATAAGTGAGTTCTGTGGTTCTATTTACTAAGTACAAATTGCGTAGACCCGATGTTCAATCAGTTCTATTCATATCATTGTGAGCCCCTAATGAGGTTTTATCTGAACTTCCGAAGCAAATAAGTGAAAGCTCTTGCAATCAATGCCTAAACAAATAGGTCGGCAATCGAGTTCATTGTAGTGGCTGTTAGCAAATGTTAGAGGGTGGTATTTATTTTGGGAGAGGAAATCACGGTAGCCCAATAGTGAAGAGGGTAATTGTTTTGCTAGAGCTACTGGCAGTCCACCTGTCAGGTAGAAGCTTCTGGGTAGGTAAGAACAGTAGAAACACATTAGGCGTTTTGATTAAAGAGTTTGGTAACACGTGTTCGGGTGTGTAAGGATGCAGTGGACAAGATGGTTGCGTTGCAAAAGGCGCGTTACCAAAGTGCACGCTTCAATACGCCTATTGTTTACTCAAGCTTATTTCATAGATGTTGGTATTACCTATGGGTAAAAGAGCCAAATATTTCTGGCGATCTCTTTTACCAGGAGTCAAAATATGCCGTATCGCCTTTCGTTTTTACCGGTGTGCCTGAAGTGACGATTTTTCTACTCGAGACATCGCGGAGTTGGTAAAATAGGCCCTTACAGTTTGAATACCACTGTAGACGGGTTAATGGCACTCCAGGGACCAACTATACGACGACGGTAGGCACGCTTCTTTGCACTTACAACTCTATTATTGATATTTATGATACAAAATTAGTTTAGCAATTCATAACGTTCGTTATATATGCAAGCGATGGCCGAAAACGAATCAAAATTCATGAGCATGGGCCGCGAACACAGGTAGAAGTCTTAATTAGGGTATATGAGGCTGTTCGTTATCACACAATTTATATGCGAGGACGAAATATACAAACAAAAATGGCTTCATTCAGGTCCTGCTCTGATTATTTATATTTAAAATCTACATGATGAGATAATTATTATGTAGTTGGAAAACCCCGTCAAGTTAGGCGCCTTTTTCTTATTTAAAATAAGATAAAAGATTTTTGTTTTGCCGGGACAGACGAGTTATATAACCTTAAATAAACAGAAAAACTATTTGATAATAATTACTACATATGTATATAAAGCTATTTATAGTATAAAATTTGACTTGCTTAAGTGCTTACTTTGAAATCTGAAATCTGGGGCGGTTCTAGGTAGTAAATTTCCCCAATCCTTAATGGCTTAGGATTGGCTACAAAATACCGAGGAAAGTAAAAAGGAAATCTTTGCAACTCTTACCTACAATACATGTTCTGTGAAGAGCCCTCATTATGGGCTATTCCCTCCCCTGTATTAACAATGTTCTTCCGTAAATGCTACATACTTTCTCTATATATGTTATAATGTTGGTGGTGAGGGTCTTGAGACCATTTCACCCCATATGTATCAAAGAGACTCGAAAGAGGTACTTAGGAAGTGCAATTTGAAACCGTACATATAAATATCGTACCTTAGGGGTCTCTAATAAGGTCGACGTTTATTTCTCGATGTCTTATATCGAGAAGAATTTACTCAGTCTCAGCATAGGTGGTAGATAGGTATTTAAAAATCCTACTAATATCATAAAGGTGAAAGTTTGTGCCGTTGTAAAGGTGTTTGGCCGAAGACAACGCCAAAACTACTGAATGGATCGGGCTGAAATTTTGCACAAATAAAAATGGTATAACTAGACTACTTAATATTCTGAAAAAGCACGCGCGAAACAGCGGGTAATAGCTAGTTATACATAACGATATAGAAGAGTTCTTGACGTGTAAGAGTGTTACTCGATGGCAAAAAAAACCCAACGACTCACACCAGATCCGGTTACAATGTGCCTCGTTGGGTTTTTTTTCCCCAACTACCCCACCAAACCCACCAACCCACCAAAAAATAACAGCACAGAATTCTAAGTTCAGATGAAATATGGAATCACCTGCTGTTTGCCTGTACCGTTAGTATTATTATACATATATTCTCTGCCTGTACTGTAGGCTACGCAATTCCATTTTTATCTACAATTTGTCGATTTATTATTCACAATTTCTCAGATAAGACCGTATCAAACTCACTCAATTGATCAATCAATGGTAATAATGCTACACTAGCTATTCTCGACTCAACATAATGTTATTACCTATACTTGTTTGATAAATTACCTGTCGGCTCCACGCTTCTGTATGTCTGTCAAAGTCAGTCTGTATTATAAAACCATCATATAGATATTTATTTGGGCACAAGTCGTGCTATGGGAATGTGTTTTAATGTTATATTTCTTTGTGGATATATGCGATAGGCACGCATCCTCTTTCTTCCTTTAAATTTTTTCTGAGTTTTATCACAGACTAGCTTTTGCCCACAGCGTCGCATGCGCTTTCTAGCAATAAAAGCCTTTGTCCCTCCCCGGGATATTGTCTACCTCACTGCCAACTGTCATTAAGACCTGTTCAGCCGTTTAGGACTGAATAGGTAACAAACAGCATTTTAACCTATGGATTGTTATAAAATCAGTGATGTGACTAATTGTAAGTACAGACTAGACATGTGCGCCGATGCCCATTTGATCGGCGGCGGCGTCTGGTGTCAAATTTGTCGGTGGCGGCGGCGTCATCGGCGTAATCGGCGTGGGTGTGAAAATAAGTAAAAGAGACCTCATTCCTTATTACACTTTTTATTTATTCACTTATCAACATTATATGGCACGCTTACTCTAGTAAGCAAGATCAGATAAATCTCATTTTAAATTATGAGCGAGTGGAGGGAGCCGTGAAATAGTTTACGTTTTTATCGGATGTTTGGGAAAAGTAATCAAGAATTCCTATGGCAAAAGAAAATAACAGTGAGCGAAGCTAGTCCTGAAAATCTTAATGACTTTACGGAGGTAGATTTAAACCTATGAATATAAATAACGGCAAGCAGAGCGATACACCCGCGGGGCCGCGGCGTAAGAATATCGATCTCTCCAACTCAGCCAGGATGTCGTAAGAACCGACTAAGGCCACTTACCAGAGGAAGGGCAGCAGCTTCCTTCTGAGAATTTTCAAAACCTACACTGCGCTCACCAATCCGCCTGCCAAGCACGGTGATTATGGCAAAACTGCTCCTACATGAGCAGGGTGGTGCGTACCTTATACTCAGAATCACCAACCGGTATTCGCTGAAGGTACTACAGGTATACATCCCGCACTCGGGACGTCCTGACAATGGAGGTCATGTATAACGACATTTCACAGGCCATGCATGCCTCGAAAACATACTAGGTACGCAGTTGTTATGGGTGGTTTTAATGCACGGCTAAGCAAGAAGAGCGGTGACTAACTGAGAGTAGGCCAGTTTGGGTTTGGACGGCACATCCAAAAGAGACAGCAATTGGCCGACTTCATGGAGAAGGAAGGACTCTTCGCGTTGAACTCTTTTTTCAAGAAGCGGTCGTCCAGAAAATAGAAGTGTCTGTACCTCAGCGGCAATAAGCGTGAGATAGACTTTATCATGATGACCCACAAGTACATATTCAATTACGTCTCTGTGATCAACAGGGTGAAAACCGGCAGCGATCACCACTTGGTAAGAGCGTCATTAAATATAAATGTTTAGCTAGACTGGTTTCGTCTGATAAAGTCTAAGTTATGCCCAAATCCTATCCAAAAACAAAATCCCGAAAGCTTTCAGTTGGAGCTACAAAACCGCTTTGAATGCCTCGCGGATTGCGCAACAGTGGACGAGCTGAATAAAGGGCTGGTAGAAACTGTCCATGCGGGCGGATCGGAGTTCTTTAGGACCTGCCGCAGAAATAAAATACAGAGACTCTCGGGGGTCACACTTTGCAATTAATCGCAGAGAGAAGCGAAATGAAGCTGCAGTCTTCGGCAGATATGTCACGATGCGGCGTGCTCAATAGACAGATCTCGAATTCCATACGACCCGATTTGCGCTCATACAATACTATCAGTATTGTTCGTGCAATAAAATGGAACAAGGGCTCATAGGTGTTCCCAAAAGATTTGTATTTTGGACAAAGCCAGTTGTCGAAGCTGAAGACAGATAACGGCACCATCATTTCTTCCAAGCCTGCGATCTTGAGAGAAAAAGTTTTACGGACAGCTCTATATGTCATGGCAATGCCCTGTAAACAACAGGGCAGGTGATACCAAAGATATCCCAGACGTCAGCCTTTACGAGATAAGAACAGTTCACGAACAGCTTAAAAACAACAAAGCATCGGGGATGACGGAATCACGCCAGAACTTCTGTAAGCGGGTGTACTTAAAGTCCTTCACAAGCTGTTCAACTCCGTCATTCTTGAGGGACAAACGCCAGAGGCGTGGAACACGAGCGTGGTATGGTGGTACTGTCCCTTAAGAAGGGTGACAAAAGCCATTCTTAGGAACTAGAGGGCCTATGGTATAGGCTTTTTTTAGACCTTACAGGCTTTTCTTTTAGACCTTACAGGACTCTTGGACACCAAGAGTCATGTAAGGTCTAAAAGAAATAAGGCACTTTGAGTTTTGAGAAAGCCTTTGATTCAGTCGAAACCAAGCCGGTGCTACAGTCTCTCCAGCGGTGCCAAATAGACTACCCATCCCATTGCAAAAAGAGTGAGACTGGAAGACGTTATCTCTCCAAAACTGTGCACCTCTGTATTGGAGGATATATTTAAGCTCTTAGGCTGGGAATGGCTGGGATGGATATGGCATCAATATCATCGGCGATTACATCAATACCTTCGGTTGTTGACGATATAGTCAGTATGGCAGAATCGCTGGAAAACCATAGCAAGATGATCAGAGACCTCAACACCGTATCCGGTCATGTCTGTCTTAAAATGAACATGGGTAAAGGGGGTTGACAGGCGGACAGACGGACAACAAAGGGATCCTATAAGGTTTCCGTTTTTCCTTTTGAGGTACGGAACCCTAAAAATACTAATTTTGCATATAAAATATACTACATTTGATAATACAGTGATTTATTTAGTTTAGAATATGATTTGAGTTTTCACGCCGATGACGCCGATGAAAACATCGGCGGCGGCGGCGTGGCCAAAATGATCGGCGGCGTGCGCCACGCCGATCGGCGCACATGTCTAGTACAGACCTAAGTAAATAATACTGGACACAGCACCATCTAGTCCCAAGCTAACCAGAGCTTGTTATGAGTACTAGTTGACTGAAAAATAGAATACTTTACATAGACTTATAAGAATTAAGGCAAAATTGGGTAAGACTGGGTTAAATGATAATTATGAAATAAATTGAATTCAAAGAAACAAATCAATTTTGATTGATGATCCGGCAAAATGCGGTCACAAATGAATTGATTGCCATCATGATTCATAGCCAATCAACTAGAAACCAACTGGTGATAGTTTCATAGTATAAAAAACAGTACAGAGGGTGCGTGTTACCACGAAATTTCGTAATAAGTTGCCGAAACATTTCTTTTTCCTTACAAAGTTATTGTTTTGTCACGAATCCGTTTTGGTAATAAATTGCTGTCAAATTCACTGGAGACATTAAAGGTAGAAGAAAAATGGTAGAATGAAAGCCTATGTAAATCACTTGTCTAAATGTTCAGTATCTTAACTTTTTAAAAGTCGTTTTAGTTGTTAGAAATTTAAGGAAAACTCGTAGGCGGCCTATTTTTCTTAGATCTTATCTTTATTAGTTACTTCCTATTGTTATCTCTAGCTTACAGCTTTCAGAGAATCAGGAAAGTCCATTGTTTTAGATGCCCACGCTTGTTCGCCCACTCAACGACCTTAGGCTAAGTTTTAATTAAGTTTAGTAATTTTGTATATTCTTTATCTACGTTGAAATAATTCCAAAAGTAAATTCTACAAGCGAAAGCTAGCTTATCCTCATGGTCCAATAAATTGCTTATTATCCTTTTCTTTGCTCTGCTAAGTTTGGTTAGATGATGCAGTGTGAATTTTCCAGCCAGCTTTATTCATTTATTTCTTTCCGATAGCTTTCAGCTTAACCTCCAAACGCGTTTCTATGAAGCAAAATTATTATACCAACCTACTTACGCTAAGTCTTGCCTATAGTTTAAGCTCAGAATATAACCGTAGCTTAATCACAACTGTGAACTTTTCAGTAATAATGCAAGATCACAATGTGCTGATGTAGTTGTTCTCTCCTGAAGCTAGAGGCCTCAAGAGAGACCAGTTACTAGAATTTCAATCTTGCCAAAGAAAAAGACACGGTATTTCTCGTCAGCCCAACCAAGCTCTGTCAAAATCTAATTGCAAAACTTTGGAGATGTGTGCCTCGGTGTTCGCCTTGTCCGCCCAAGTTTTAGGACTATCTGTGGTGTGGTGACTGCGTACCGGAGGATATTTCATAAAATAAAATTAATAAAACAGATTTATTTGTGTGATTTGGTAAATCCAATACGTCTGTTACTTACGAATAAATTTTACACGCCTATATAAAACATAACTAAATGGCTGAAAGGATCTGAATGAAAACAAAATATGTACTGTCTGTTGTGAAGGACATATGTAGGCTACTGTTTATACAGGAAAAAGTGTTCGAGGTCCCGGACATAAGATAGTAAATAAATAATACCTAAAGTACAGTCGGAACGACTTTTCTAACCGTAGTTCAATCTAGTCGATACTTCTTACATTACGGTCATTGAGGACGGTAAATATTCCGGCGGACCTTATCGCAAAAATACTAAGTACCGCTCCTCGGTGTTTTATGGCGCTGCAAGTTCGAAAGCGATTTGGCACGCTCTAGTAATGTTTCGTTTAATAATTCTTAGGCAATAAGTAGGTATTAAACGGTAAGAGAGTCAAAAAATGGACCTAGGTACCTATTTTCCATGATACCTTAGCCACAATATATATTTTCATTAAATAGAAGTATTTATTATTCAGAAAACGTACATGTTTTTCCATTACGACTTTTACAGTCGAACGCTTTCACTATTCCTCTTCAACTTCCTCGTAAAAGTGCTTACTGTGCGACTTGCAGGGCTTAACAGACACTGAACAAGGGTTGGAAAGGTGTAGCTATCTATGTAAACCTCATCTGAAAACTCAGCATATTATTTACCTACCTATTCCTATAGGGTGTATAGCTGCCCATCCATACAGCCAAGTACCTACTTATTTAACTTTACAGAAGAAGGGCTAGGTTATGGGTTCTAAACGCGACGGTTTTTATAAGGCATGAAAAAGTGTCTAAATCTAGTCATATTATATAGGTATTGAGTACCACAACAGCTGAAAAAGACCAACATGAAGGCAACTTGAAAGAAAATTGCATTGCCTATAGAAATAAACAAAAATGCTGATTTGCGGCACAGGTAGAGCTCAACCCGTATCGAAGTGGGGGTTGCTAGGGGGAGCCATCCGTCAGACGCGTGACAACTCCACCTGATGTGCGATACGCACGCTCGAGTGCACCACTCTGAATGTGACACCCGCTTTTCATGGATTCCTTTGATTATACTGGCATTTTGAAGCTATAGGTTGCTACAGGAATTTCACTTACCTTACCTCCCTTGCGTACCATCCTGTAAGTATAATAGGAGGAAAATACTCAAAATTTACCGGAATTTTCTTATAGCACCCTTACAACAGTCCAGTTGATATGCACGCTCCAGTGCCCCACTCTGAATGTGACACCCGCTTTTCATGGATACTTTTGATTATGCCGACATTTTGTAGCTATAGGTACCTACAGGCATTTCACGTACCTCCCTGACGTCCGATCCTGTACTTAAGTAAGTATAATAGGACGAATATACTCAAAATTTACCGGAATTTTCTTATTGCACTCTTACGACACGTCAGGCGACATGCACGTTCCAGTGGCCCGCACTGAATGTGACATCCGCTTTCTATGGATTATACTGGTATTTGAACCAGCCATTTTATTTTATTGCAATTAATCTTTCAAAAAACGCTGAGGAACACTAATTTCTTATTGCTCTAGTCTAACTAGGATATTTGAGGAAAGGAACAAGGGTCGGAACATGGCGCTCCTATTAAAACTAGTTTATATGCTTACATATTACATACCACAGATTTGCTATATACCCGTTCATGGATTGCCTGTACCGGAATTTGTATCTATGTATATATTTCTCCTTGGTAGATTAGTATCTCAGAGATTTTTTGCAAAGTCCTGACCTCCTACTTGTCATTGATTTATCCTCACGTGAAGAAGAAAAGAAGATACCCCGTCGGCCAAGTCAGTACGTACCTAGAGACAACAAAGAAAGTAGAAGAGAATACTACTAGATACGACTTCACTTATAGCTGCTCAGAAATCGTACGTGAACGGAACATTTTTTTATTGCACCCCTAGGATAGTCAAGGTGTTCTCGATCGGTTTGTTTCTCGTCGTATTCTAACAGTAAAGTAGGATTTGCAACTGTTTCCATAAGAACAAAGGTCCTGTAGGTGTAAGAGCATTACAACATGTCACAAAGGTCTAAAATTAACAGAAAACGAGCTTTTACAGAAAGTACTAAGCGATTTGATGTCATATCGTCTGTGATTCCCCTTTCCGCATTTAAATCAAAGTTCTAAGTGGTGCGAAACGATAACGAGCGAGCATCAAGCATCAGGTTAAGTGTTCCTTTTTCCTAAGTGAATTCTAGACAGCTCCGATAAACTGCTGATCTGTGCAACCGTTTGCAGGGGGAACACATCTGTCAAGCGCGTGACAGCCACCACTCGGATGTGCGCTCGTGTATCCACCATGACTGTGACAACCGCGTTCCATGGATTAAAGTGGATTTAGGAGTTTTACAGCTGCGGTTTGGCATAAATTGGCAACGGTATAGACAGTGGTGGTATTTTCTACGCTAGAATTTCGGAGAAATTACCTATATCGGGCACTATTGAAGGGGATTGGTAGAAAATCACAATAGAGAATTCTGTAAAAAATGTATTTGTTATTTTAACCTAGAATGTTTAAATCTATGATTTTAACCTGCTACATACACACAAAAGTTCTGAGCCGTTTTGTAAACATTCCTAATTTAAACTACAGAAAGGTTGCAGTCTTTACTGTATGATTTTTTTTTACTTTGTCCATTTTCTGAGTAAGCGAAAGCCACAATAGCCATATTGCCTTGACTTACTAGATTTACGTCTTTACTGATCAGCCATTTTCTTTTTTCCCCCTTTAGGTATCAAACAAAAGCTAGTGAAAAGAGGTTTGGAAACAGGAAATTAAGAAGTATAAAAAATATATACCTACTAGGCTCGCTCTGCGATTGGATTGGAGCTAATCGACTTCATCATAAAATGCTCCAAATTCACTTCGTGAGCATCATCCCCTTTTACAATGACTCTCAGATGAAGGGGATCTCAGGAATATCTTATGGAATATTCAATATCTCGATCGTATCGTTTTTCAACTTTACGTTTGTAATTCAGATGCTTTCCCATAAAATGGTTTCAAGATAAGTAGGGAGATAAAACGTTTGTTGCCTGTCTATACCTACATATGCATACGACAAGGTGGTAAGTAGGTAGGTATAATTCTACTATGAATTTTATGGAGTTTTCTAAACTATAAATTAAACTTAACGATTAGAAGATAATCATAGTCACGGATTTCTTCTAGTGCTAAGTCTGTAAGTAGGCATTTAAGTTTTTGGATCATTATTATAACAAAAAGGTCGTAAATATTTTTATTATTCGCCTTCTTTAATAGGTAATAAAAGCACCTTTTATGGAACCGAAATTGAAATAAACTCGAATAAAGATATGCGCAGGCATGAGAAATTTATTCGATCAATCGATAATATGATTATCCATTGTTAATGCGTAGCAATGTGTTATGTAATGCAATGTGGTGTTAATATTAATGTGGGGCTATTGTTTGTATGCATACATTATATGAAGTCCACACATGACGGGTCAGTGAGAGCCATTTCATTCGTTTATTATAGGAGAGGATCTGAATTAGAGATGACCTTCACCTTGAAATACTTATTGTTCATAGTCTGGCCAGGATGTTTTCCCCAACCCAGTCGGGATATACTTCATAACATATTGTATTTGATATGATAAAACTCTTCATCAATTAAACAGATAGGTGCAGGTCGTCCCTTATTCGGACATCATTAATTAAGTGACCTATATTAATCTTCCCGTTTTACCTATCAGCAGTTATACGTTACGAAGCTGCTTTCTTCTGGTATCTTTTTTTGACAGTCGATAGACCCTTATTTGACCACAATCTCACTTGATGGAAAGTGTGGCCGATGGATGATTATATCCACCAGATAAGGACGATATTGTGCCGTCCCCCTGCTTGTCCTGGAGTGGAAGGGAGAACTTCCTGGGTCATGAAATTCCTGGGAGCATTCTCCGAAATGTATTCTATAAAAGATCGATGTTCCCTTAGTCACTTCTTACGATATCCATAGGCTGAGTTGGATAGGTCGATTTATCGTCGCGACTGCCATAGCTAGCTAAATTCTCTATGAAATGCTCATCTTTCCAAATCTAGTTACTTACCTGATAAATGAGAAAAATCCTTCCAAACTATTGAATCAACTTTAACTTTTCAAGGCAGTTAATCCAGATAAACTGCGAACATTACGAACATACCTGTAACAACAAAGATGACATTCTAATTCTACCTTCTTCTCTTAACTCTACGAACAGAGGTAGGCCACTAGAGAAGGCTCTGTCTCTGTTTACACAAAAAGAATTTAACACAGTGGGGATCGAATGGTTATTTGCTTGTTTGGTGTAAATCCACCTTTACACATACGAATATCAATGAAACACGGAGCTCTACACAGTTTAGGTGTTAAATTCGATGATAACCCAGCCTTTATATTTTAATTAAATGCATGGCAAGCTGTCTCCAACAGGGACATAAAACACAAAACCCAATCGATCGCTGACCTATCCCGAGGCACGTTAAACGCGCTGGCCCTAATGGAACGGAATAATGCGATAAACGAAATGAAATCACCACCTTCGTTATGGTCCATATTGTGGACCACATGTACTTTTTGAGAGAAAATAATTTATTAATCCTTTTATACCAAAAATCAATGAGAAGCAAAAGCAAAGGGTCTATTTTTAATAATATTGAAAATTTTGAAAACATTTATAAATACGAGTAGAGATTTTGACCGAACTTACATTAATACCTACATCTATAATCAAGATGGTTCAATACATTTTGGGTTACTGAGCAAGAGCAAACAGATCTAAAAACTTCGGTATAGGCGGTGTAGTCACTGATAAAGCCATTTGTTGTGTGGTGTGAAATTTAAAAAAAAAAACTTTGGTACATTTTAAACCTGTCTCTACATTCCTCTCCCATAACGAACTAGGTAGTATCACACCACTCTGGTAATCATGGAATTTCTCAAACAACAATTACCGGCAAAATAACACTGGCCTACACTCCCCTGCCAGCTATTTCACCCCAAGGGTCGCACACGGGCATTTTAATCTCGCTTGGTAGAGTCCAGGCACGCTCGCCAAGATTGATGACAGATTTTCCCGATTTACTCCAAAAATATGAATCAGAACATCTCTAGGGAACTGGGGTAAACGCGTTCCGTAATAATAACCTACCCAGCAATTTCGGCGTCGTAATTTGCTTGCTTTTGTGTTAGGCTTTACGAGAGGGAATGATCAATTTTGTTGGATCAGATTGGCTGATGTGGTTTGCAGTAAAGGAAATTATAATCGAGCTCTTAGGTTTAGTATGGGGGCCATGTTTTTAACATTATATTGCGAGTTTGGGCAGAGTATAGGTCAAACAAAGAGAATCTTTATTGGGCTGGGCTGATTTCGATACGATTCGAAGCGACAACGACCACGAGACAACACGCGTCTCTGCTTCGCTCTGCTTCCCATATCGGTAAATGTGTACAATTGGACATTGTAAGGCCACCTGTGACCTGGCTGTACATCTATAGACGACATTTACAACGACATACATAATATAAATTGTATAAAATAAAGTATTCCGTAATAATAAAGCATTATCTTGCACGTGAGCGCCGCCGTGCCGCTCGTGGTTCCTGGGCTTACATAATCGTTTGTTGCATTCGAGTTATAGCAATAACACGCAATGATATTGGACACATGCCATTGCGGTGTTTTGGTTTCTCACTTCGGCCTGGTGGAATGGGAAACCCCATGATCTAGAATAGATAATAAAAATCTTGAATATGTAAGTCTGACTGTACCGGGGTTATATTGCACCTTTGTCAAATTGTACTACAATGATCAGAGCATACATCGTATTGTTGACGACTGATGTGGCGCGGCGGGCGAAGGTTTCGATTCCCGCCTTTGGATAAATGATTGTACGATCTGCAAACATTTGTCTCAGGTGTTCTGGGTATTTTCTACGTATAATAAAAAACATCTATCTACATATGTATGTTATACCTATGTATATTGTATTATGTTTATCAGTCATCTAGTACCGATAACACAAGCTCTGCTTAGCTTGGGGTTCGATGATGCTGTGTGGATTGTCCAACATTATTATGACACTTTATATAATTAGAAGTCGAGAAAAAAAAATACATTATAAAGAGAGAAATCTCTATAACACTTTTAAAACTATCATGGGTTATTTTATTTATTACTAAATAAGACTTATAAACCGCGAGTTCTCTCAAACACTAAAGTTAGGTACCTGTAAATGAATGTACGCCATGATAGTTTTATAGATAGTTCTCTATTTATTTAAAACTGAAAACCAGCGCAGTATTGGACAATTATTTGCCCAATACTGCATAATGCTGAGATAGGGACCCTTTTTACCCCTTTTTTTTAATAATTGTTAGTTAATAGAATTCTATGTATATATGTCTCCTATGTTAATTTTAGGCTGTCTACTTGTTGTTCTTGTTATTTAATTTTGTGGGTAAATAAATAAATTTTATCTTTTATAATTTTTATTTATATTACGTTCTGACCATTGTAGTACATTTTGACAAAGGTACGATTTAACCCTGGTACAGTCAGACTTATACACTTCTATGTTCCGGGGCCATTCAAAGACTAGATCGTAGGTACATACATATTTTATCGTTCAAAATGTGGGGGCAAGTTATGGAAGTACATCAATGTATCCTACTAATATTATAAATGTCACGTTTGTAAGGATGGATGTATGGATGGATATTTGTTATGGGTATAGTTTGGGACCTGGAATAACATATAGGCTATCTTTATCCCGATAAAACGTGGGCGAAGGCGCGGGCAGCAGCTATTTTAACAATAAAAATTTTCGTACGTCTCAGTCGACGCGCAAATATTTCTGTATAAAATATATAAAAATACGGGTGATTTTTTTATAAAATCTGCTAATAAAAAACATACATGTATTTTTATTGAACACATCCTAATTTATACATAACGAATTTCTATATATATTTTAAAATATACATACAATCAAGAGTGCGGCTAGTAATAATATATGTTTATTTTATTTTAGGAATATGTTTCAAGAACAGGTAACCCTATCATCAGACTCAAAACTTCAAATGCTATGATGCGATGCGACTAGTAAGTACAGCGATGTCAGAATTCCATTCCGAAACCTTATTTCTACTTTAATTACTTTTCCGACCCTAGCCAAAAAACTTTCCTTTCTGAAACCTTAATGAGATAATACCATTCCCATACATACGTCCCACTCGCCTAATGGATTCTACCATAAACACGAGAGCTTAATGATGTTTGTTTGGGGTTGATACACCCTGCTTAATACACTCTTAAAGGGTAAACAAAGAATTAAGTTTCCGTACGGTCAAAGTGGTCTGTGAAAGCTTTAATTTCTGCATAACGCGAGAAAAGATTATAGAAAATGAGTAATTTGTTAACCGACTTCAAAAGGAGGAGGTTCTCAATTCGTCTGTATGTTTTTTTTGTATGTATGTTACGCGATATTTCCGCGAATTATGGACCGATTTTGAAAATTCTTTCACTATTGTGTAGAACATGATCCCGAAGGGGTCCCATAATATTTTTATCCCCAGGGTATTAGTATTTATCCCGCAAAACTTAAAATAAGTGTAAAAGTAAGGGAATTTGAAGTCGGTTTATCATTTTTTAAAACAGGCCAAATTATTTTAAAAACCTAAATATCGACTTCATATCCATTAGTTTTAAACAGTTTTTTAAAGTTTTGCATGATAATTACTACTCTCGGGAATTATTTTTTTAAGGAACCACCTCGGAATCTCATAGTATCACTGCAAAAGAATCATCCAAATCGTCCCATAATTGACCAAGAAATCGACGAACTTCTGTCTTCTGTAATGTACTCTAATGCATCTAATGTATGAGTACATTACAGAAGACAGAATACGGAACAGAATACAGATTAAAAATACATACAGCCGAACATAGAGACTCCTCCTTTTTTCGGAGTCAGTAAAAAATGGCGAATATTGCAGAAACTGGCAGGAGTAGTAATAATGTCGATAATTTAGTAGAACAAGTTTGGTAGAGAGAAAATTTTACGTACATTATAAAACAAAGCCCCCCGCGGCGTCTGTCTGTCAGTTCGCGATAAACTCAAAAACTACTGAACGGATTTTCATGCGGTTTTCACCAATCGGAAGAATGATTCATGAGGAAAGTTAATTTTAAGTATACCTATAGTAATTTGTCAAAGTTTTGTGTAAATTGGTTGAAATACACAAACATCGATAATTGATGGAAGAAGACGACCGATGTGGCGCGGTGGGCGAAGGTCCGCTTGCGACGCAGGAGGTTGCGGGTTCGATTCCCGCCTCGGAACAAATATTTGTACGATCTGCAGATATTTGTTCAGGGTGTTCTGGTCGTTTTCTATGTATAATAAAAAATATCTATATATGTAATATATTGTAATATGTATATCAGTTATCTAGTACCCATAACACAAGCTCTGCTTAGCTTGGGGCTATATAATGCTGTGTGGATTGTCCAGCATTATTTATTTAATTATTTATTTATTTAAGTTTCGGAAAAAGTCAAGCCGCCGCCTGGGATGCTTTCATCCCAAACGCTGCCTAATCCCTTTGAGATATAATATGCTCTGGTAGAGCATATCGTGCTCGTGCGAAGGCTTGCTAGTTTCACTATAAATAAGTATGTAGCAAATGTTGTTTATATACCCACTAACAGAGTGAGGGAATATAGAGTGCATCTATGTTTTCGTACAAACTAGTGCACGTCCGTCCTTTGCATGGTTAGTCTCCGTTACGGTAAATTCGGCTAGGAGTAAAGATGGGTTTATGCCGGGCATTTATAGGACGTATTGAGTAAATGCCCAAAATAATGTACTTTTATATAGTATGTCCGTGCCGATAAATGAGCATTCAACGGAAATAATTTGGGTATTTGGTCAATACGCTCTGTAGAATAGATATTTATTTGGTACAAAAAACATAAAAATTTTGGGTTAGGAGTGCCTTAAAGCCTATGTCACGTTTCTCTAGGCACTGATCGTCTCACCTAATTGAATTGGATTTATATTGTGTTGTGTTAACAAACTGTGTAAATGCCCGGAATAAACCCATTTCTAGCTAGGAAACATCACTAACCAATGGTGCTTATACATAGATTTGCTTATAGATGCATTGTTATGTATATCGTCACCGTAGAGTGAAAAACTCGGTTGTCAAATTTTTACCAATTAAGTTTTTTGCATCATTCGAAAGAAAACCTCGTCGAAAAAAACTTTCTAATTCACCGAGCTAGGCTTTGGGCACTCCTAACGCCATCTATTACTATTGATGTAAAATCGTTAAAATATAAAATGCGTATAAAAATTTGCTATACTTATAACTTTTTAAGAGCAATGCCATCAGCAAGTACATGCCATTGATTGATTGTGATAATGATAAATATAGATCAGATTTTACAGTGAAACTCAAGTATTTGTAATATTTATAAGCTTTAAATAAACTTATATTTGACAACAATTTATCAGATTCTGCTATAAATATGACGTCAACTTAAATAAAAGGAATAAATATTGCAAATACAGTTTTTCTCTCTATGGAAACCTCGTAAGTATCACGTGAGTAGCCTAAAATAAGTATCAAAACCTCATAAGTATCAGTATCTCTGTATAACTAACTAAATCATAAAAATAAACTACCACGATTGAAAACTGATCAAATTTGATCATACCGCATGTCCAAACAACATTTTACACCAGACGTTTTTCCTTGTTCTTGAAAAGTTAGCATGTAACGACTTCCGAGGTTTCATTCTACGGCGACGATATGTAGGAATATTCATTATGTACCTATCAGCTAGTACCAGATAAGATAACGCACCAGGCAGGAATGTGAGTAGGTACAAAACGCCCCGGTAATAAAATATGTACAACAGTCTTGTTATCTATCTATCGATTGCTGTCCAAACCCGATAATATTTCACTTGCGTCATAACAACAAACGTTTCACTTTTACAAGATTAGAAACTCGTAAATAATACGTACTCTCCAAAAACATAACCCTTCTTGTGAAGTCGGGTTGAGATAGGATGGACCGATTCTGCTGATAATGAGATGAGAATCAGGCAGGACAAAAGGAAGAAAGGATTTGAATGGTATCCCAAAAATTTACAATTTCGGCGGCCTGTACTAAGGGAAGGTCGCCGGATCAAGTCCGAAATTGTAAATTTTTGGGATATCATTTAATTTCTTTGAGATATCCCGAGTGCGAAGGGCTACGAACTATAATAACAAAAACTGAAGAAACGATTTTCAGAATAAATACTTACTACCCAACTTAGAGCCATAAAAATTGTCTAGCTAGAGAACTACAAGTAAATATTAGGTATATTTACTTGTAGTTCTCTAGTAGTACTTTGTAGAAAAGCTTAAATAGCATATTTAATAGCTCTTGGTAATATTATTCTAGTTACAAAGCTCGTCAAAAATAAACATCCACTGACGCATGAGCTAGGGTCGTCATTGATGCATGCTGGACCTAAAATAGGACGATTGCGGCGACAGGTTCAGTTATTGGCACAGCACAAGTCAGATAAATAGGACTAGGGAGTCCGCTGAATGACGGTTTGCGATTTCTCTGGTAACTTCGAAGCTGGCTGTGGTACACCTGGGAAATGAACCTGAGCTAGTTTGAGTTGGGGATTTTGGTAAAAGTTTTACGACAAATGCTTGCATGATGAATAAGGGAGAGCTACGAGCCACCATTTATTTTATTTACCTAGTTATCTACATTGACGAGCAGAGCAAGATATTAAATTGAGCGAAAAGTTAGTCGTCTATTGTACCTAAGTGCCCCCCACTGTACCTATCAAAAACAAACCTACCCAAGAGAAGATGTGGGTGGTTCTACAATTTTTAAATAGGTAGTTGTTGCGAAATAATTGCTATTTTCTATGAATTTTCTACTATATACTATATATAACTATATAGTTTGCGCATAGGACCTCTTATAGTTAAATAACTATCTTTCTTTTCTGACTTTCAAAAGACGCTATGAAGATGCCTGGATGGTTCAACAATTGGGGAAATATGTGACCAATTTCTCTGTGCCATAACAACAAAATTAATTCCAACCCAAATGCTCACATTTTATTTCTTGTCACATCCTTGTTACTCTACTTTAGCCATTCTAGGACATGACCGGGGCTCCGCGCCGCGCCGCGCCGCCGCCGCGCCGCCGCCGCGCCGGACTAGATATGGACCTTGTCTGACGTGCGTTGCTCATCTGGTCGTCGCCAGACTATCTATATAGCTAGAATAAATCTTGGGGTTGCTGTGATAAATGTAAAGGCATGTAGTAAGGCGGCAAAATTATTAGCGTTTCGATGCAATTGGAGGTTCGCGAAGTTTAGGCAAGCTTACTTACTTTTAGTGGGTGGTGATAAAAGAGACAGCTCACTGTCTCTTTTGTCATTGTTTATATACTGGATTTACTAATATGGTGGTGATGAAAGAGACAATAAGAGTAGCCTAGGTTCAATTTGGTTTTACAGCCATATCAAAAAGACCAGAAAATAAATAGGTACCTTACCTACCTTTTTCGCTTGACATAGGATTAGGTTCACGGAAAATTCGATGACCTGGCGGCTAATTTCCAGTAGTGGAGAGCCACCATAAAAAGAAAAAGAGTAAAAAGCATTATTTAAACTCCCTCTTTTGGTTTAAAAATAGCACTAATATAGGTTTAATGTTGCTAGTAAAACCAGAATATTCTATACATTACATACTACATTAGGCTACTTGTTGTAAGCGCTAAATCTCCTTGGAAATAGACTTTATTTTCCTCCGAGAGCTGCAAGATAATGTTTGGAATATAAATATCCCTCCAAGCCTCGACCGGGCGCCTGCGGTGGCGCCGAACAATCCAGTCGACATGTTAAACAAGCTATTGTATGGTGTGCACGCGCATCGTACCGATTCACTGTCCAATTAGGCTTTTATTCATACTGCATGTCGGCGCTGTTTTATCTGGATATTTTCCAGTGAATTTGCAAAATACATTGCGTAACATTTGTATACCTACCTATGACGTTTGGTTTCAATTCAACCGAAATGGAAAAGAGATGAGTAAACCATAACCACCAACTAACCATCGTCGTGTGTAGTTATTTTGAAAAAATATTGTCATTTGTTATTTTCACTTATCGCTTTGGTGTACACCGGGTTTCAATCAACCTAAATACATTAAAGTTTTCTTACAGGCACGATAATTTCAATGGTCTAATGTAGGAGTCTACATTAGAACATTGAAATTATCTTAAAATGTGGGAAGGCAAAATACGTTTTTGTGAATGAATGGCAGGATATTTTTTATTTTATTTTTACTTATTCACAACAGCAAACAATTACACTTTATACTCCAATTCAGAATCTCAGATATTTTATGTCAACAAAGACATTTATGAATGAAAATTTAAAAAAAATTGATAACAATAGCAGAAATCAACAAGGTAACAGCAAAGTTATCAATAAAAACTAAAACACAAACTTCAACGACGCATAATCTCACTTGTGTAGCAAAAAATACTTAAATTTGTCTTCGAAAACGAACGAGAAATCAATTAAATGATGAATGAAAGCCTTCAAAACCAAAAATTGTTTCTGTGCTTTGCTTCGATGATACCAATGTCGTTAAATATTTTCCACCAATATTCCCGGGCTTTTGTAAAAAAATTGTATACAAAAATATCCAGGTTTTTTAATCAGGGTATAGTGTTACTATAAACAACATTAAACCTATGTAGTCTTACTCTAAATATAATCACCCCGTTGTCCACGAATTATAACAATTACTAAGTAGGGCAAAAACGGTCACAGATAGTTGAAAATGCTTGTTATGCAGGATCCTACATTACATTATTTATTAATTTATTATTACGCACTTTAAAGAATACCTTACAATTACAATACAGTCATAATACAGAATAGGACGTAGAGGTATTTTAGCAAAATAACGTTCTACGATATTAGAGATACTGATAGTGATAAGGGAAGCAACACAAAACGCTCTAGAGACTAGACTCCTGGCACTAAAGTTACATCTCCCATAAAAATCATTTACTCAAACAATACAGACTAGAGACAGACTAATCGATCTTTCCTCCCAAACACACCAGACTAAAAAAGTCTTAAAGAGCCCATAGCAAAGCACATTTTACCTTGCAGTAAAAATCGCGACGATCTTGAAACAAGAGCCACCTGCGGGCGCCTTAATCCCCAGACAGGGGTTATTTTTACCCCAGAAACTCTTACTTAGCTGTGCCCCCCAGATACTTAGCACACTGCTGACGATGCCAGGCTCAGATTATAAGCTATCTATGGATCTAACGTAGCTCATAGCAATTTTATTTTTAGAAAGCTTTACGAGCCGTGCATAAATCCTCTGACACTAATTGATCGGTAGAATGTTTAAATTACGACATGCCATCACGGTATTAAATAATTATCGGCGAATCGATTTTTGCGAGACAGGTTTGGTTGCATGAGCAAAAACAAATAATCGCCGCTAATTGCTGGAACTAAGCGATTTATCTGTGGAATACAGGTGCTTACTCGTAAAAGTTCTGTGAAGATTACTTTTGGGTATCTGAGAAGCACTTGAACTTAGCAATGATACTCAGAATTTGAAGGCAGAGAATAGAATAGAAAAATCATTTATTTGGACAAAGGTCCAAAAGAGTGTAAAAGAAACAAATGATAAAAAAAACATAGCAGAGGAGGGATACCTAATTTTGCAACTGTCGATATTGGAGAAAAGTGAAAAAAATATCGACACTTATATAAATAAAAGAAATTCAAGATTTTATTCAAGAGTTTATTTATGTTGTTAGTTCATAAACATTAGTAGCTACTGTAGGTAGGTATCGTAAGAATATATTCTTAAATATACTATAATATGTAATACTTCCAAGAAAAAATTCAATTTTTTGTTTCGTATTGGCTATCAGATTTTCTATATCTATGAAAGGTGTTGCCGAAAAATGGGAGAATCACAGACTCACACCAACCTTAAGGTTTTTGTTATTATAGTGTTTATGCCCGCACTTGGGGTAATCCCTAAGAATATAATAATATCCCAAAAATAAATTTCCGCCGGAGTCGTAAATTTTTGGGATATTATTAAATTCACACCAACCTTGTCAAGTAAAGATATTGCATTAATAATATATTCGATTAAACTTTGATCTTGCTCGGAACCTCTTTTTAAATATCAGATACACTGTATTAGGATGCAATGCAAAATCATACATTCTGAATATTCCTATAGGTAGTGAAGTGTATTTAGATCCTTATTCAGACTTTTATTGCGACTTTCTCTGTACCTATGGCTCTACAGTTTCGTCTCCCACATCCGTTTCACTATCTCATGGTTATTCAAACCTCAAATAACGTTTCGGTGTTCATAAATTCTTAATTGCAGTGTCGTCACTGCTTGGCGAAATGCTGAGATTTACGTTTCGTGCATGAGAAGACTTGTGAACATAGCTTAAGAAGGAAACTGCTGGTTTTGAGACATTTTACAGGATACTGTCTAGCAAACACAGTTGTTATCATACTGAGGGCCTACTCGGAAAACGGAAATCGAAGTTTCTGATTCGTTTTCAAGCAAACGGTAATCTTATGCAAGCGACATAAGAGTTGGTTTTGCACGAAAACGAATCAGAAACTTCGATTTTCCTTTTCCGAGTGGGCCTACAGGGCTCTCCTTTGATATTTTTTGTTTAGGATTTTTGGACCTGGATCGGGAAGAAATTAGTTTGCTAGATAATTTATAATTCGATTTTTTTCATAAAAAAAAAATCGACTTCAAATCCCTTGTTATTTACACTGTTTTTTAAAATATTGTGGTAATATGTCCCAAATAACTTAAAGACCTTCGGGAATAAAAAATTATCTACCACCTCGGGATAATATTCAATGTAATAGCGCAAGAATTTTCAAAATCAGTAAATAGTTACTTAATTCATAAACGGACGAACATACATAAAAACCATAGGTACATACAGCCTCCTCCTTTTATTGAAATAGGTTAAAAAGACATCATCCCTATTATAATTTAGTAAAATCTTGCTAATTTAAAAACGTAACACTATAACGTCGTGACTCGCGGGTAAAAAGCATAGACAGACATACACAGCCCCAAAACAAAAAACAAGCGATTAAGGTTGACTTTTCAAGTACCAAACAAATGAAGCGCGTTGATGTCTTTTGTATGAAAAATGGTATTTGTCGATTTCAAACTTACATCCGTCGTATTCTCCTACCGTCGTCGGTACCTCATGTTACTTGTTTAAATCCCAAACACGAACAAAATATTGTCAGTAAATTGCTAAATACGTAATGCCCTTGCTGAATACTACCCAAGCTGTGTCTCTCGCTCGTGTCTACAACTTAGAAGCACTGCTCGTAAACTTCCTCGTCTCGAGAACCGAGTGCTTAAGCTAGTGCTTCTAACATGTACCCAGTATTGTAAGTAACTTTCGACAATGCTTGAAAACTTAGATCTTTTACCGAAAGGTGGTGGTAGAACAACACTTGCAAATATTGCGCAGTAAATAAGCACTAATAACATTAAAACATTAGAGCTGTATATTCCTTAGTAGTTAATAGTGTAGTAGTGTTCCATAGTATATATATAGGTCTTTCCCTTTAACTATACATAAGTAGGTAGTTACAACGGTTAGAACTTATGACCATTGCAGTCATACTCAGAACATACAAAAGTTACACTATCGGCTCTTGACATCTTTAGACTTTCCGTAGTTTTTATGCCCTAGCTTTGAGGTGGCTTTATTGTGAGAAGAAAATACCTGTTTATTGAACAAAGGGTGAACATAGGGAGGGCTATTGGGGCATGAGCTTGTGGAAATTAGCTCCGGGGAAAATGAACACGGGAAATTGGGGAGTTCACTATACCGAGCTTAATTTGTTGCTTTTTGTATCTGCAGAATTATCTATAGAAGGATATCTGTGGGGTTTTCGATTATAGAACGAAGGAAAGGAAAAATAACAGAACGCGTGTGTAGTTGGGTTGAATTTTTAACCGTGTTTGAATATAAGGACATGGATCGACTTTCCAATGAAATATGACTACCCATCACTCGATCCACTATTGTGTTACCAATAACCAACCTGCAAAAAGAGGCAAAATCTCAATCAATTTCGACCCTAACAATTTTATTCTTTGTCCGCGCTCCCCTTTCAAATTGCACAAAAACTCCAGCAAACATTAAACAATGCCGTTAACAGGATTAACAAGAGTTCCGATAATTTGGTTTAATTTATAAAGCGGCCGTGTAGAATGGGAGCGAAGGGCGAACTTAGCAAGCAGCCTTTCAGCCCTTCCTATAAAATATGGGCTATAATTTTCTAAACTCGCGCAAGCTTTAATAACAATTTCCAAGACAAAATAAATAACTTTCTCCTCAGCACACATACCACTGCTGAACGTGCAACAAAAAAACATATGTATATGTAACAACCAATCAACAAAAAAACAAATAAATGAATTATGTGACTTACTTACATAAAAAACATTAGCATCCTGTCCTACTAATTCTACTAACCTTTCTTATATTATAAATATCAAAGTTTGTGTTTGTTTCTCTTTCACGAAAAAACTACTGAACTGATTTGGCTGAAATTTGGTATGGGTATAGTTTGGGACCTGAAAGAACATATAGGTTACTTTCTATCCCGATAAAACGTAGGCGAAGGCACGGACAGCAGCTAGTTATAATTAAAAATCAATCATGCCAAAATATCGCCAAAATGTTGTCGGTGAAATTCGTCTCTGCGAAACGGAGACGCCTGGGGCGGGCGGGAAGCTAGGGCGGTAATAATATGAGCGGTCACGCGCCCCTGCCCGCCGCAGATAAGGCGCCCTCTGTCCTCCCATCATAATAACACTTCATAAAGACGCACAAATGTGATACGGATATTTTGGACACCTAAAATAT
This sequence comes from Eupithecia insigniata, assembly GCA_947859395.1. Taxonomy (NCBI): domain Eukaryota; kingdom Metazoa; phylum Arthropoda; class Insecta; order Lepidoptera; family Geometridae; genus Eupithecia; species Eupithecia insigniata. Next base: position 6,032,215 of record OX402002.1, read on the forward strand.
CTGCATAAAATAGGAATGAAAATGCGGAAAAAAATGTGAGATCCTTTTTATTTTGATAGGTTGAGACAAGACGTGAGACGGGAAGACGGATAGCGTTCGCTTGTCACCACCATCTTGCCTCAAAGACAAATTGTTTGAGTTTCGAATTGTATTTTTTTGTTAGAGAAACAATAGTTCTACTTTCCCTTTAATTTCTACAGGCTCGCAAAGAAATAACCAATAATGTGACTTTTTTTACCAAATCGTAAGTATATGATGTTTTACTAAAAGTGCAAAGTCATGTCACAGCAGTGAAAAAACTAATAAAAGAATGGCGAAGGGTAACTAACCTTAGGGTAAAACCGGAACATACGGACGGATCGAATGAATAAATAAAGATTTTATGAGCGTGAGCTTTTACGGTGCCAAAGCTTTTTCGATAATGAGCACATTGATTTTAAACGCACAAAATACAGTGTTTTGTTTTCTTATGAGGCGCGAAGCTAAACATAACTAGGCATTGTCTGCACAAGCGATTACGATCTCGGAAATCTTTGGTTAAAAATAGTTTGATTTTCCAAACATTCGAAAGAAAACAAGCCATTTAGGATTGTCCTGAAGCCCGTATCGATCGCGTATTGTAACTAAAGTCGACTTGTAATAAATATACGCTTAGTAGAAACGTGTCGCCTATTTATTAGAACGTACGAGAAATGTTCGTTCGTTGTATTTGAGTTGTAAATATCCTCGTTTCGTACGAATAGCAATATAGGTATTTTAATACGGGAGCGCCGTGCTTTCCAGTCACTGCTATTGACAGGGAAGACTCCACCTTCGATCAAAAAATATTTGTTCGCCGTTGTAGGAAAAGTTCGATGTTTTTTCAAATCCTCTCTGTTGTGTCATAATAAGTTCAATATATTCACAATGTATTATTCATCACAGCCCACACACGGCCACTGCTGGACTCCTAGACTGCTAGACTGCTGGTGCTGGCGTCGTCGTATGGGGGAGGCCTATCCCACCCAATACGACAAACAGAGGTATAGCGGTACAAATAGAGGTACTGAGCCGCCACCATCCATCGACTCCCTGCGACCGCTACGATGTCGTCGGTCTATCGAGTGGATGATCTCCCAAACACTCCGTTCCACCACTCCCAACACTTCAGCTTACTAATTCTAAGAGAGCTATGCTAATTTATTTATTAAACGATGTTAATTAATATTCAAATATTAGGTATTTCAATTTTTTCAAAGGCAGCCCTGTGTGTTCTTGGTACAAAAAAATAGAGCTAGGTACTTGGTAACCACTATACGAAGGAGGAGGAAATTTTAGTAGATTTGCAAGAGTAAAATATTCATCGGAAATAGATAACCATTCCTTTTGCACACTCTAGCTTTACAGTTCACCCTCTACGATGTTGGGTATTGTCAGGGATCGACTTCTTTCTGCAATTTCATTTGCAACGATTTTCACGTTTTATATATACACTAGCGGCGCGCCCCGGCTTCGCACAGGTATTTAACAATATTTTACAGAACACAATTTTTTTTAAATATATTTCCTGTGGCCTATGTCGTCAGGTAACCCGGGGATAGTGTAGCTTCCCAACAGTGAAAGAATTTTTCAAATAGGTTCAGTAGTTTCGGAGGCTATTCAATGCAAACAAACAAACAATCAAATCTTTCCTCTTTATAATATAGTATTAGAATATTAGTATATAATATACCTTAAAGAAAATTTATGGATGATGGATGACCTATGTATATGATAAAATAGCTGGACTTTGATCAGTAAAGCACAACTAGAAGAAGTATTGACCTTATGTAGAGAGAGCATTATAATCATACTAGCTGCTGCCTGCGCCTTCACCCGCGTTTTACTGGTATAAAAAGTAACCTGTATGTTATTTCAGATCCCAAAGTATACCCATATCAAGTTTCACCCCATTCAGTTCAGTAGTTTTAGCGTGAAAGAGAAACAAACATAGGTAATAAGGAACGAGTGCAATGAGTGGAAACTGTCTATAGCTTCATTTGATCTAATTTATGAATTTATTGTTACTAATGATTAGCTAATTGTTTCCCAAATAAATGAAATTAAAACAATAGAGGAATAAAATAACGGTAGGTCACAATTTTCACAGAATACCTACTTATTTATCCATTCCTATATTTCAGGTAGAATACATGTTGAATTCAACAGAAATTCCTTGCTATAGTATTTATACCACTTGCTTCGAGAACATTACACCCATGTCTGTTTATGTAGCTTTGAAATTAAACCAACGCCAGTGCCTGACCAAAGCAAACAATGTTTTGAAGTTAAGTTAATCCATCGTGAACGATCTTTACCAGAACAGAGCATTCCAGTTTCAATTGCAGTTATAAGATAAATAAATCGGTTACATAGGCCATAACCCTCCTCCGTTGGTAGTCGGGTAATAAAACGGAAACTCACTTTCACAATCGTGTTTCAAAATAGAAGAAAGTAAAGGTTTTTCTACACCGTCATATCCGCTGAACAGATGCATAAAGACGTCATAACGGGCCGGATTTTATGGTTTTATTGTTTCAGAGGCTGAAGACGTGTGGAAATATAATAGAGGATGGGCATAACCGAGAGAAAGCTATGTTATGATTATTCGGTTGAATGTGCACTAAAATTTTGATAAGCGAAAGTATAATATAGGTAGGGCCTATTATCACATTTATAACTGACACTGAAACGGCTGTTATAATAACCACCCAACCCATCCATTCCACATATTATTTTCTCTTGACAAATTAATTGTAAATTTTCTATCCATCCAAAGGTTGCCTGGAAGAAATCGCTTCTAAGCGATAAGGCTGCCCTTTGTACTCGTTTATGTTAATGTCTATGTGTTTTATTTATCTTTGTGGTGTACAATAAAGAGTTTTGTAATTATAATTACATATTTAATCATGCATTTCATCAGTCAAATATTTTTTAAACTTGATACCTTATCAAATTACAAATTAATTACAAAATACCGTAAAAATACAAATTCTTTATTTTTATTTCTACAAATTACCGTAATGATACAAATTAATTACAAATTACAGTAATAATTAATTTCATATTAAAAAACATGAAAAAATATTTGAAGCAAACTGAATATTATGTAGATGACCTCTAAGTCTAAGCAACCTTCGGTTGGATAGATAATTTTACGAGGGCGCAGTTATGAAATCTCGCACCGGGCGCAAAATAGGCTATTTACGGCACTTTTGATACGTTCGGTAAATTCAGATAAACATTTTTTTAAATAATGCTGGACAATCCACGCAGCTTCATCAAGCTTCAAGCTAATCAGATCTTGTGTTATGGGTCCTAGATGACTGATATAAATGAGGCCATGTTACAAATTATGAAGTGCCCTAGATATTCAATACTCTCAATTGGCTTGCACATTTATTGCTTGATGGCATATCTATCGTACAGGCAGTCGTATTCAACTAAGCAACGTAGGTACGAGTGTAATGTCAGAGCCGAACAAAGAACCTGTCTACTTTGTACGCTGCAAGGATCAAGATTGCTTCCTTTGTTCGGACACTAGTATCCAAGGATTAACTATCATTTATCATGTAGAGATCAATCATTGTGGGATCCTCAGTATGCTTCCATTACTTGTAGGACAGCTTAGCTTAGATTATCATTATCATAATATTAGAATGAAGAAATATTTAGTAACACTTCCGCGTATAACCTTCTCTGATAGTATTCATCAAAGTAAGTTGTCTACTAGTTTCGTCTCTCCACGAGACATCTTCAGGACACCACAATACTCGACCTTGACATTGAGATTGGTAAGCACAGCAACATTGTTACTAAATATTTCTTCATTCTAATATTGTGCAATGGATTTCCGCAAAGTAACGCCTGAATCTATTATTTATCATTATCATCATCAATTAGAATACTGAATAGGATTGGACTGGACTGGACCTTATTCGTTGGACCAGGGGGCCTATTTTCTCCAGCACGAAATTTCGTGTTTTCTTTCTTTCGGCCAATCGGTTGTACTCTACTACACTGAATTAAAGTACCAAATTGCACAAAAAACTAAATAAAACAATTGATTGCGTATTTCAGAGAATTAAAATAGGCATTCGAGCCACGATGATTTGCGATTAGCATCGATCATTCACTGCCCAAAATCGAGGAGATGAACATGCGCATGTGCGTCATGAGCTCAAACCCATGTCAAAGTGTGTGAGGAAGTGTTAGGCGTGGTCGCGTTACGAAGTACCAAATTAATCGATAGTTGGTATATGTAATTATGTACCCACCTAGTAGGTAAGGGGTACCCAAAGAAGAAGTATTAGTAAGTAATTTAATTACTAAAGGTGGAACCACTTTTACGAATTAATAATTTATTTAAGACAGGCTACAGTAGGTATCTTACGATCTATGTGTTTTCATACTTGTAGAACGCCGCAGCGTGCACAACATTTTTGCTAAACTAAACAAATCTTAATAAAACAACACTAACCCCCTTATTCATAATAGTCTGCTAACTTAAAGCATTGCTAATTCTCATTCTATCTTTTTCTATTGACTTTGTCTATTGTCAGAGTGAGAAATAACACTACTTAGCAAATGTTATAAGTTAGCAGACCATTATGAATAAAGGGGTAAATGTTGATGTTATCAATGTAGGTATACTATGTTCATCTCATAATCTAAGTAAGGAACAAGTTATCTAGATCAACATTCATACTTGACCCACAAGTTACCGTTACCAGTGAGTTATCAAACTTATCAATGTCTCCGATTACCGGCGATTAGTTTACACAGTTCCCCACAGTTTAAACCACAGTTTGTTTGGCTTAACCACAGGGTAGTAACCAGTTTGTATAGAATCTCCACACATTTGAGAGGAAAAGTACAGCTTACTAACAGATTGTACGGTTTAAAGGTAGAGCTCAGGCGTGTCCGGAACGAATATCAGACGCGTAGCGAATCGAGTCTTGAGCTATAACTGTGTGTTAAACTTGAGCTTACAAAGGATTTTCGTTGGATTGTGTGATGTTGTTTCGGATTTTGTCATTTGTTTCATAATTTAACTCTCCGCCGCCCAGTCGAATAAGCTGAAAAAAGGGGCTGACACAGATTTTTTATTTGTTAGAAATTCTCCTACGGAATTCTCATCAATCAATCATCTAGCCGCGAGCTAATGCGTGTGGATTGTCCAGCATTATTCATTATTTTATTATTTATTTGTTCTCAACTTTGTCTGAGATACTGAAGACAATGTCAAAGCCTAAGTGTAGCCATAGCTTTCACGATCGAGATTGGAATCCAGACAAATCAAGACGCTCCAACACCTGTTTCACGTTTGTGGAGCAAGTAGAGTCCGCTCGCTGTTCCGGGAATCTAGGTCTACATAACCTTCCTTCTCGTGGACAAGGATGAACTAAAGAACTGAATAATCTATGAACAATTTGTAACAAATAAACTAGTAGGAACCTACATAAATATCGACGATCGAATTATGGTTGCATGTATGTACAGTAAATATACCTAATTATGTACCTAGTTACTTAAGTTTTTCGTTTCTGTTTCTGCGGGTTTTCGTTTTCATTTCCGAATTTTTCTTTTGGGTTGTAACGGTGTATTGCTAGTACTAGCAATAAGTACCTACGAGCTTTGAACATAATATTTTGATCAATGTCTACGAACACGAACTATACCTACCTATTTTTGATATTGAAAATTATAGGGGTTGCTAATGTTGCTATGAAAACTTATGATCACGTTTTGTTTCTTTGTATTATCTAGAAAAATAACAACTAACCGGCTAAAGGTTTTTTCGTCGCTTCTTTACTTTAATCTACATATCGATGCGACACAAATCAAGAATATCACTTTATTTCCATGCCAGTATTTATTATTAAGAATTTGACCAGATTTTTTTAGGAAAAAGAGAGGTTTTGGTTCTAGAAAGCTAGAGTTTATTCTCTGATTTCTCAAGGGCCATTATTAACTTCGATAATAATTAATTTAATTTATCAAAGATAATTACTTAGGTATTTCTCTAACTAAACAATCTGTGAAAATAATGGATCTTCGTCTGGGGACCTTGGAAAGTTCTGGAAACTTTCTTCATTAGTTCTGCACAAAAGCGGGTCTATTAGAGTCTCTTCGCGAAGTATAATTATCAGTTTATTCAAAGTCGAACAAACAAACAGAAATATTTATTCTAATTGCTCATGACTTTTCTCTAGTTTAAAGGTCGCATTCTAAAATGGAATTTAAACGGAGATCAAAACAAAACTTACTATGAAATTTAACACTGGCTTGTTTTAAGTAAACTAGCTCATATCGTTCTATGCTTGAGTGGGTGACGCTTTTCTATGAAATAGTTTAGAGGTGCATTTATATCTGTTCAACAACAGGCAATTTTGTGGAAAGCAATATGTTGAAAGCAACACTGTTGCTGTTGTGTTCTACAAAATACGACTTGTTGAAACTTGTTGCTTTTGTACCCACAATTGATAGGTTAATTCAAGAATATTGTTTCTACAACACATATTTTTTTGGAATTATGTTCAAAAACTGCAATTCAGTGGAATAATGAAAAAGAAGAACAAGTCGTACTTTGTAGGGTCGACGCTTTGTTGCAAGGCTCATTTCACAAACGGCAACAGTGTTGCTTTTACCATTATGCTTTCCACAAAATCGCCCGTTGTTGAACAGCTATAAATGCACCGTAACATAGCGTTACTCAAGCATAAATCGATGAGTAAGTAAGCAAGCTAGGATCGGGCCTTAGACCATTTAAAAGGTCCTAAGAAACAAAAATATTCTTGATCTAACGACTAACTCAAAGTTAGCTTGTTAGCGAGTTAATGCTGAGAACGAGATTCAGTCTCCGAAAACTCCGAATAGCCCAAAAGGACAACTCCTTCGACCTTCGTTGCTTTCTGTTGATGTTGATGCAAGCATCCAATAACTCCCATCCTTAGTTTTTATTACGACCCATATCCTTTCTCGACCTGACGCAACGTTACCCATTAAAATAATAATGCTTTGGCTTTATCGTCAATATTGCGCAATTCCATCGACAATCGTAAAGTCATGTTATTATACTGAAGACCATGAAACTGATATTAAAACGAAAACAAGAGTTTTCAGGCTGACCTTTCCCCAGAATGAAACAATTTACACGTAGGTAGTCAGTATATATAATAATATACAATCATACCGCAGTTTGTCCTGTAGTCAGTATGCACTTTCTTCGTTACCTTGCCGCAGGGCACTGCGGTTCACGGCCCTTCATTTCAGCTGACTCATTGGCCACCTTTGATATAATTTTGATCCGCTTTTCATATTTGGCGGATTAAAGTCAGTATGTAAAGTTACCTAAAAGCTTGGTGGTGGTGAGTCGGTGAAGGAATGAGACCAGAATTTGCTGAGGTAATAAGGAAGGTTACCTTGAAGATCTTCGGAATATAAATATCGGGAAATATTACGATAAACGCAAAAGACCCCCAAAATCAAGTAATTATGGATCATGGTCGATCGAAACAACCTGCTTGAACGACCTGACTTGACCTCCCCTCATAGCGTAATCAGAAGCAATGCTACGTTGATTTCAGACGCTTTTCTTGTTAACTTATTGAAACGTCTAGACTTGGGTACAATAAACTCATGAAATAATATTGAAGCCTTGATTGAAATTACCAAATTTGTGCTAGAAAGTCGAATCGTGTTATTCGGTATCTACTCATTTCTATAAAATCGTATCTTCAATATCTTTATCTGAAAGCAATCTCTAGACTCGAGTGCCTCTAGAGTTCTTAATGAGTTTTCGAAGTTAAATTGCCAGAATTACCACCCAGATCAAAGAACCGCCACATGGCGACAGTTTTAATGACTTTGACTCCCAAACACCCGCAAGTGTGACCACCGAGGGATTCCAGAAATCGAATCATGTTTCAACAGGACCGCTTGCAGTTTGTTTGATCTTGCAGATCGAAGGTCACAACAAAAAATGGCCAAAAGGTTGAATGGGTGCGCTAATTCTGTGGAATTTCAGTGAATGGGTCTCGTATGTACAGATTGCACATTCTCTGCAATTAAACACTTAAAAAGTTATATATTCTAATCCACTGCTGGACATAGGAACCTTGCCCATTCGAGGTTATAAATAGCGCTCCTGAGCCGCCTCCATAGGTAATCGACTCCCTGCGATCATTACAAAAAACTATTAGGACGAAAATAATCCCTCCTATAAAAACAATGCTGAATCAAACCAAATCATATAGTACCTACTACCTAGGTTAGGTACCGAAATAGCTCTTGAGACATAATTTTCAAAGTCAGAATTTTGCGCAAAGCAAAAAACTAAACACAGATTCACAATTAGAAGACGTTAGGTACTCGTTCCCACAAGCGGAGCACGATCGTCCTCAAGTGGCCTTCTGGGAATGCAACTACCTGCTTTTTATAGCCAAGATAAATGCCACAAAATATGCACAACCCAACCCAATTCGATCGATTGAAATAGTATCTGAGCGGAAAGAATTGACCGACCTTTCGAAACCGATAGCTTTATACAGTGACCTAATATCGGACGCTGTATCTGGCTTAACGACCTCAAATATAGATGCACATGCAAGCACGAACAGCCATATGTTTCAATCTGCACTGAATGCTAGTAGGTACGAGATTTAAATGACCTGAAATTATGGATATTTTAGCGCCACTAAAGGCGGCATTATGTAATTTTGCTCTCGTGAACACACGTATTTAGATAACGATTTAATTTATGTACGACCGCTCTGTTTCCTCCGTAAATATTGTTATTAGGCGTGAAATACTTCGCTTTGGAACGCATTCAAGCGTGTCCGGGTAGAGTCGAGCGCCATAACCGCACTACAAATGAGCTTGAAGCAAAAGAGATTTCCATTCAAAAGTCAAAATTCACATTATGTGGAACACGAGCGACATACAATGACAAGTAAAAAATGAGTGTTGTATACAAGCTATCTTTGTTACGGAGATTGTCAGCTGGGAGGCTGATTCGATTGTCCAAGTCGACGCGCACTTTGTCGGCGAGAACACAGACGGACACAATATCAGTAAATGCGTATACTTATCCATATGTTACACATAATATAGGTATTTGTACGCGAACAAAAGGAAAGACATTCGCTTTCGGCCCTCTTGAAACATTATCGAGAATGATGTCATATTGTATTGTCTCTCCAGTCAAAATAGTTTTACGTAGATTTTTTACAAATATGTAGTAGAATTATTCTCGAAAGAATTCCTTCATTCTTTACTAAGGATATGCTTTTCTGTTAGGCTTCGTTGGATAATGAAAACTCCTACTTGAGAAGGTATACTAAAATTAATTAGAGAGACGCAAAAAAAATACATTTTATTTGCATGCTGCATGTAAGGTATACATATTATTGATTTAAAGCAACTTACCGTAAGATGTAATTTTTCACGTCTAAGTTAATACATAGGTTAATACAAACCTGCAACAAAAAAAAATACAATTACTTAGTAAATAGGTATATACATTACATAAAAAAGAGTTTCAGCCTGAGAATGGTAGGTAAAACAATTTTTTACGACAAAAGCTTTAATATTAAGGAAGCTTTAAAGATTTAATAAACGTGCATATAAATAAAAATATCCACAAGGATAGAATAAAATATGAATCGCTTACAAACAGAATACAAGTTTAAATTGTATCCCACACAAAGGATGCTACGCCTGCGGCCATAATAAAAAGCCTTAATAAACAAGTTTTCACTTTTGTGACAGTAAACCTTAAGTTATAGGTCATAAGCGTCACCGCTCTGGGGTGGCTATTAGATCAGATGACAGATGAAAGGTATTACAATGCTTTATTGCTCCTGAGTTTTTTAAAGAACGTGACTTCGGGTCGTCGACCCCGCTACTGATTCTTGTAGAAACGGGGATATAATTCTATGCCCTTGATGTATATCATCTCCTTTTCGGGCTTCGTTAATCAATCTCCTTTTAAGGAATAACATGAAAATTACAGAACAATGAAGATAAAATAAAGTTTTATGATCATAACTTAACGGTTTACGATTTATCTTTTAAACTGTGTCGTAAATCAAAAGATAAAGATATGTTTCGAGCTTTCAACGGAGCTGTAATTATTCTAAGTAAGCATGGTATCATTAAATTTGCATGTGGCAATAACTTTGAGAGGACGCAAGAGGACCGAAGTAGACTTTCCGAAAACTTAAAGCTTGATGACCTCAGGAACGAAATGAATTGAAATGTTTCCAGAAGGGAGCAAGTTGCCAGAAATGGCAGCGAGGCAAGTGACCATTTCAGAGTTTTGGAGCGCCAAGGATCCATTGTTCACGTTGTTGGGCATTGAATTGAAATGAGTGTTGCCGGCACACGAAATAAACAAACAGATACAAATAAGAAATTCATATTTTTGTAGGCAGTCATTTATGACCACCATTCTGGACTGCCCTGATTGTTGGCTTTGTCTCAGGAATTGCTGAAACGATTGTGAAAACAATCTCACTAAATTAAGCAATTAACATGCCTGAAGGCCATGCTTCTATGGAATTAAAGCATCGAGATGAAGCCAGTTCACAATTTAGAAAAAAACAATCTGCTCAAGGCACAATTGAATTATTTAGTCACATGTCAGTCACAGCTCACACACTATCATTAGGACTTCTTGACAAACCTTTACGTGGCTAATTAAACACTGTCTGCAATCTTTTTTCAATGTCTTAGTTGCTTCATGGGCGGGCATTCCGGGGGCAATTGGAAGCTATGAATAAAATTGCTAGTTTCACCAGACTAGCCATAAACATCGCTATTCACTGTCAGAAATGCCAGCGTAATAAATTCTTATCCATATTTTCATTTTGCAGATTGCTAGCAAATTGGAAGTGACTGATATGTCCATATGAACGAGTTTTATTTTCGAAAGCTTCAATATTTAAGTAATTTGCAAATGATGCTCTCCAATCCGCAACTGACCATTTTACTATAAAAACTTTCGTAGTTTGATAAATTCATTATGAACTGACCATTTATTGCGGAAGCAACATTTGCACAGCCTGGATAGTTTTTTTGCGTTTGGTTTTGCGTTTTCGGTAGACGGAATGGTTAAGTATAATTATGATTTTGTCATACGGCGGACAACGTTAAAATAAAAATAAGAACTCATAAACACCGTTGACATTGACAGCCTGTACTATACCTTGATGGACTGTTGTACAGCCAGTCCAACCAACACTACCAGTTTAGAGTATTACCAGCAAGAATCGGCTAATATTTAGATGCGTCATCAAAAATCTGCATCCGCTGTGCATCGAAAATGCACCCCTATGACTTCATTATCATCAGGCCACTCCCAATTCGTATGTACCTGTAAATGTGAACTGGCTGGCTAGGTGGTCACAAATCTGCAAGAGTGTAGACCACGAAACTTGATAAATCAGTTATCAATTCTTGTCAACCAAGTCAGATGACTTAAATCACTAACATGTGCCCTAATGTTATCAGTATTTCACAGAAAGAACAAGTATATAGCTACCGTACGTAGACCTACTTCATATACTTACTTCGGTAAATAAATATACTGTGAATGGGTCCGCAATAAATTTATAAATAAACGTCTACGTGAATGCAAGTGCCCCACTGTAAACGCGATAAGTGTTCTTAATGGCGCCAGATGGAAATAGGTATGTTAAAATGGTTATATTAGGTGTACCTACATAGTCTGGTGGTGTCTTTATTATCAAACAAAGCAAGCGTCTGAGTGAAACGAAACGCATAATTGTTTAAGATTGGAACGGTTAAGATAGTTTCGTATAAAAAACACTACAATTTTAACATAGGTAAGGTACCTTACATAACGCTTGGCGAGAACAGCTCTTGGGTACTTACCAAGCGCAGTTTTAACGCCAAGCTCAAATCAAAGAAGAAGAAACTTCTCAAGTTTTTTTTGTAAGCTGATATCTATTGAATTTATTTTGATCATTGATTGATATATTTAATTGTTTTTGCTTGACGACAATTTCATACCGAACTATTTTATTATGCTTTTTAGACAATTGTATTGAATCATTTTATTTTTGCTCTCTGACATTTAATTATAACGAATTATTTTGCTTCTTATTGTTTTGAATTGTGTTTTTTATTTTTAATTACTTAGTAATTATTATGTTGAATACTCTATGTATTGTATTAGGTCATACCTGTAAGAATAAAAGTAATGATTTAAATAAATACAAGTTTTTTTCAAGTTGTTATGGCCCTTGGCCGGATTTTTAGAGCTCCTAAACAACCTAACAGGGTGATGTGGTCGCTGAGTGATAAAATACTTTTATATTTTAAAAAATCCTAAACTTGTGCTACTGTTAGACTAATCTATTAAAATTACTTCAGTAGGTACTTATATTGTTCTTGCAAAAACTTGTAAAAGAGGTTAATACAGCATAAAACGTTCGCCACACTTGAGCAAACGACTTCATTCAAATAAAACAAGTGCAATGAACCATTTACATAATATAGACTGCATTTCTAAGAACGAAAAAACTCGGTAGGTACTCTGAATTACCACATTACGCGGCTTTCAGGTTCTTATGTTTTTCTCACTTCGTATACGGTTTATACGAACTTTTCTTCCTTTGAAATTTTTAAGACTTTTTCTTATGTTATTTATTTACCTGCTTTGCTAACAATAGGTAGTACAAAGTTGAAATTAAATTAAATAATTAGAAATCATATAAGTCTATACTTAGAATTATTTGAATATTAATGAGAATCGATTACAAGGTAACAAGCAATTATAACTGGAAGAAAGCAATTTCGTTTTAATGAAAACTTAATTTTTCCCTTCCCAATATAATACATATAGTCGATTCAATCATCAATGATTTTATCAATTACCTATTGATGGATTTTATAGGTTTTCCATTAAAACATTAAAAAACGTGTTATGAAGTGTTTATCAGGAAAGCGGATGAGCTGCCAAGCTACTCTCTATAAATCCACACATTTATAAACATCATCTAGATATTTTTTATTGCCGACAAGCATTACCAACATCGATTTTAAATTTGCATGACGTTAAAAATTTGTACGACATCGCATCAGACCATGTTGAATTATTCATAAGTTATGGAGTAGACCGTATTAAGGTTCTCATCTCGTCCTCGGTAGGTACAGTCACCTACAGACACGTCTGAAAAGAAGGTTTATTACTTACCCTGCGAGTAACACTTTGAGTGCCCACGCACGGTGAACATGTCGAAATAGTAGAGCTCGTAGCAGTAGGGCCGCTGCTGGTGCTTTGGGCCTACGGGTGTTGCACCACGGAGGCTGGGCCGAGAATGCCTTTACTACATTAAGGTAAATAATGGCATCAGAAAGACCGTTAGCAGATGGTACGACACGGATGTATGAAAAAGACGAAAGGCGTAAACGAAGGAATACCTATCTCTAGCAGTTGGTGGAAAATGGCCGATGATGATGATAGGACATAAACATAAATGAAGAATAATCTCAGGAATAAAAATAATGGTCTCATTAGAAAGTGGGATAAACTAGGAACAGTAGGAACCTTTCGGCCTTATTCGGTTTATGCAACTTTCTTGAGTGAACGTTAAGTTTGAGTGTTTGTAATTCCAATCATACACAATCATATAATTTCCTTTAAAACATGAAGCATAGTATACGGTGCTGATTGTATTTTCAAGTGTCGTGTTCTATTTGCATATCAGCGTCTATTATGGCTGCTATATTGATGTTAGCGAGCTGTCAATTTGCTCTCATTGTTGCTTGTCCATCAGTTTTCGAGACAAGTACGAGTACGCAAGGTTCGTTCCTACCTGCATAATAGATAGGTACTATAACATCGTGGTTGGAATCCAAGGGTCTAATTCTAATAAGCCTATCGCTTGATCATGACAAGAATCAACATTCGGATAGATAGATTCCGAAGATAACGATCCGCCATTTTTGTTTTTATTTTCAATATGCCTTATATCCCTATGTCCAACTTACATTTATGTATGCATGTGAGTGCTTGCATAGCTTTGTAGTTATATGAAGGAATAACCACCCGGTAGCATAGCTGGTCCATATGATATCACGATCACGACAATCTGATAAATAAACCACGAACATTGCCACATTTATAACAACCATTTTAGAATTAAAACTTTACTTACCGTTAGTAAATGTTGAAATTCTCCGCTACTGATTAACTTGGATTAGATGACAGGCTTGGATGCCAGTTTGCACCTGTGTTTTGTGTAATACCGAGAAATATTTTAATTTCAGACATTCATTGAGTTTTTGGTTTGGTTTGGGTTGTGGTTTGGACAAAAACAGTCTGTACCTACCTACGGCACTTCTGAGCAAAAAAGATCCAGTAAAACTAGGATCTCTGTTTTCCTTTATTACGTCCTCGTTTATTGAAGATCTTGTCAAGACCGGCTAAACATAAAGCTATGTTGAAGTGGATGAGATCAATTTATGATAGAAAGTGGCAGAAAAGACATAACTACGACGGTGTGAAATATGGTGATGTTGCCTGTCTCTTTGCTGAAACAAATGGTCGCTATATTTGCTTTTGCACCACTGTTTTGAATGAACTCTACATTTTCTTTGTTCAGAGTATAATCATATTTTATTTTATCTGTCTTTGTACCTACTTTAATAACCGATAGTATAACGTAGGTTCCTACTATGTAATAAAAAATCACGCAAGATGAAAAATTATTAGATATCTAAAAATTTTACCCAACAAAAGTTCTTCTACAGGTGGTGAATCATGATTTGAGTATTTTTCTTAATTTCTCAGACAGATTATTGGCACACACATAACGTGATTATAAAATTCCAACGCTCCAACAGCATAATTAGCACCTTATTGAATAATAAGGAGATAAGAAACCATCTGCCGTCAGCAGCTTCTGCTTATGCATTCAGCATGCATTGGCTTTTATCATTTTAGGGTGCTCATATGCTAATAACGTTCGTAAAATGTGTTTTTATACACGCCATTTCTTAAAATCGTGCGCTTGATATCAATTTGTGGGGGCGTGAGGGGAATTAATGTGTGCGGCGCGTGTATGGGTATCTAAAACTCGCTCGTAAGCTGGCGTCGTTGACTGAAGAGACCTTCGAAATGCCTCCCAAGGGGGAAGCCAATATTTCACACGGAGTAGGCGTTCTCTGGCACTACACACTTGCTCGACTGTAAGTACATTGAACTGGCTTTTTAGGAAAGTGATAGAGCAGGCGAAGACATAGTGCTGGTAGTTTCACTTAAGGCTAGGTTTTAGATGACCGGTTTAGAAAATAAAGATTTATTGAATTAAAATGTTTTCTCAGTCCTTTTTGGACCAAGAGTGCAAAAAGGCTCTTCATGCAGCGTAGGTATATCCTATAAAAAATAATTATTGATGTACATAAGTACAAAAATGTAAAAAAAAACAGCCTCGTAGCGGTCGCAGGGAGTCGATGGATGGAGGTGGCTCAGGACCGCTATTTGTGGCGTCGTATGGGAGAGGCCTATGTCCAGCAGTGGACGTTTATGGGCTGATATGATGATGATGAAGTACAAAAATGATCAACAGCCTTAATTGTGCAGTAGGGCTTCATAACAAGAAAGAATCTATCTGAAACTTCGTCACAAATCGTGTTTTTGTGTATTTTTCATTAGTTTTACGAAATAATTTCACAGTTGTTTGTTGGTAAATCGTTAGATCTTATTTCCAAGAGTAAAATAAGATAACTTGTGTACCATTGAGATTAATACTGGAAGAGATATAACGAGTTATGTACGAGCATACCCACTCGTGGAAAGCAAAATTTTAAATGATTGCCATTGAGTAACGAAGAGGTTCTGTTTACTTTTCCAAACATCATCATCATCATATCAGCCCATAACCATACACGTCCACTGTTGGACATAGGCCTCTCCCATACGACGCCACAAATAGCGGTCCTGAGCCGCTTCATCCATCGACTCCCTGCAACCGCTACGATGTCGTCGGTCCATCGAGAGGACGGACTCCCATGTAAGGGGGATTTGCTATAATCACCACGCTTGGCAGGCGGATTGGTGATCGCAGTGTTGGTGTTGAAAAATACTCATTTCCAAACATATGCGTAGGTAATTTTTTATCTAATTACCTACTACACCTGTTATAATATTCGGGGGACATGATGTACTCGTACAAGTATATAAAAAATCAATTGCTGTTCGTTAGTTTCGCTAACACTTGAAAATGGCTGGACACCGTTATGATATTTTTTGTTCTGTTTGCCATATACAGAGTTTAAAAGAAATAAATAAACGGGGTCATCTAGTAATTACTAAAGTAAATATAAATATTACCTACGCGTAGTGGGCAAACGTCCATTGAACTCTAAAATCCACTCTTGTGTTAGTTTACCGAAACGTATTTTATTTTTAACCGACTTCAAAAAAGGAGGAGTTTCTCAATTCGTCTGAATGTTTTTTTTGTATGTATGCTACGCGATATCTCCGCCAATAATGGACCGATTTTGAAAATTATTACACTGTTGTATAGACAATCATCCCGAGATGGTCCCATAAAAATAATGATAAAATTAGTAGTTATCCCGCAAAACTTAAAAACCGACTTCAAATTCCATTACTTTTCCACTAAAAAGTAATGGAATTTGAAGTCGGTTTATCGTTTTTTAAAACACGCCAAATTATTCAACGTAATACCCACAAAACTCGGTTTTTTTCATGACAATTCAGGTAGGTACCTACTGGTTTCCTGTAGTAAATAACTATAGATAAAGTGTTATTCTTGTAATTTTTTTTTCACATGGCTGGTGGTATAAGGAACAACGGTTTTAGCTCTACCTTGACTCTACCTTCCTACAAACTTCGTCTTGTAAAATTATCTCATTCATTCTACAGTAAATTTAACTCATCGCTCTCAAAAACATTAAAACTATATTCACTCTGACCATATTCAATTACCTGGAGCATAGGAGGTGTCCGGGGCGGAACTTCGAGACAGCTAGTTAGGAGTTGTTTGCATACAACCCAAAACCCCCCTTTTTCTCCCGCATAATTTGCCTACCTTTGTTTTCCGGGTCCAGTACAATTTATGTATGGAGCCTTAGCCTGCGATGAAAAAGGCCTTTTACACCAACCTTACCTACCTTTATAAGGTCGATAATCATAATAAAGGTAACCTACACTAAAGTCATTTATAACGGGATATTTATCATGATTTGAGTTTTGTTGAGTCGTCCCGGCACAGTTTCATGCGCACACACACAGAACAACTGAAGCAGTGACTGAAGTCACTGCGAGTTAGTTTTTATTGTCAGACATACCGACCGATCTACCCTCATTATTTGTCTTTGCCACGCTTTCAATAATCGTATTTCATTCCGACATTTAACACAATATTATGAGCAACTGAAAGCAATAGTGCATTTAATTAACCACCGACAGGGTTTAGCAATGAATAGTGTTCTATGCAATCGCCAGACAAACCACTTTCGCGAAACCTAAACTGGCTTTCAGCAAAAATTTGATCAGTGAAAGCGATCAGATATTAGAAGGCGAGGGCTTTGTTTTATTTAATTACCTCGGCTACCGAAGACAGGGTCTGCAGAACCCTTGTTTTAGAAATGAAGTAGGTACATAGATGTATTTGAAAATGATAACCTAATTATTGGAAATGAAATTCCATTCTAGAGACTACATACATTATTACATGTGAATAATAAATAAAATAAAATAAATAAAGAGCTTTATTTCATATCACACACATTGAATCAGAATCAGAATCAATAACTTTATTTCTTTAGGCTTACAAAATAAGCACTTAGACAAGTCAAATTTTATACTATAAACATAGTTATTATCAAATAAGAAATAAGGTGTTATTGATATTCTCTTCACTTCAATTTTTTGTCCACTAGTGGAAGAAGTGAAAAAGAAACCACTAGCACATTTATAATATCACTTATGTGTCTAATACATTGTTATTTTGCCTATCTAAATCTTAATTTAATGCGATTTAGATACATGTCAATATTTCTATAAAGCTAAACAGAACATTGAATTTCTTACATACTATTGACAGTGCGGAACGGAGCGACATCTGGCCAAGCATTAACATCATTGATGTAATCATCTATGGAGTAAAAGGCCTTCCTGATAAGATTTTGTTTAATGTACTGTTTAAATTTACGAGTAGCGAGTTCAGTTGCTTCAGATGGAAGCTTATTATAGAAGCGCACGCAATTGCCCATAAATGATTTACCTACTTTTCGTAATCTATATGCTGGGATGTGTAATTTGTTCTTGTTTCTTGTATTTCTATTGCGAACATCACACTTTTTCAAAAAGCTATCACTATTTTTGTGCGTATACATTAGATTTTCATAGATGTATTGCGATATTACTGTCAAAATATTTATTTCTTTAAATAATTCCCTCAAAGAGTCGCGTGGCTTTAATTTATAAATTGCGCGTACAGCCCTTTTTTATAGAATTTGCAATAGCATTGTACATTGTTATTAAAATTTTACGATTAAAATTAGAAACAAAAGAATTATAATATTGATTATCTGAGTAAAATATGATTATTCATAAAAATAATGATAATGATAAAAAACATAATATAAAATAAAATCCTGCGCAGGCGAAGTCGCGGGCACCAGCAAATTGCAATTTTTTTTTGTGAATGACTCAGAATTTTCTGAGTAGTATGAATTTGGACATTTTCTATAATTCATTAGGTTTTTTAACCCACTTACGCTAGACAACGATGGAAACGCACTCACAATCAGTCAGATAATTGTTGGAAATAATTGTTGGATAATTGTTGATTGTTTTGAAAAAACTAAAAACCGATCATCCTCAGTACAATTGCAAAAGAATCAACCAAATCGGTCGAACATAGAACTTCCTCCTGATTTCGAAGTCGGTTAAAAACGTTTTCGAAAACTTGTGATACATTGTATCAGGCTTCAAATATTATCTCGGATTTAAACAAAATATTAGAAAGCTAACGATAAATTCAATTCAGTGATTCATAACAGGTGTGTCTGCATTTGATAACTTCATCAGTCCCAATCGTTACTGCAAATGAGTTCCACCTTCCTTTGACAGGGAACAGTTCAACTCTGAACTCTAATTCAAGTTAATTAAAGTTCAAAGAGGATCTCATAGATAAATACCTGAATCCGATTCAAATGAGGGTAATAAAGAGCTTAGCCGTCTCACAGATAAAGGTGAATGTCGATGGCGTCTTCAGTTCTTAAGCTTAATAACTTAATAACTTGGGATTGGTTCTCAGCACGGTGGATAATTTCGTCACTAAAATTAACTCCAAAAATAAACTTTAGTAAAAATAATCCAAAAATAAACCTACAATAAAGGTATCTAAGCTACTTTCCAAAAAGTTCGATTAGTCAGTCTAGCAATTTGGAATATTTTTATCCAAACAGTAAGATAGTGTGTCCGTATGACATAGTCACTGTGTGATAAAACTCCATTTAATAAATAAAGATAAAAAAATAAGATAATCGAATTACTAGTACTGGATGGAATAGAAATATCATTTATTGAAATAAAAATATAGTACTTAATCATTAATAAATAACACAGCAAAGAAAATACGTTGAAAAAACTATTAAACAATAGGTAAACAAGATAAGTAGGTGTGCTGTGCAGTAGCAAATGGTAAAAAAAAAGCAACCCAGGCACAGCATAATGCCAACTGTTATGAGCAGTATGCGCTGTTATTCTGCCTAGGCCAGAAGCAAGAACAATCACAGGACCCTGCGATTACAAAATATTAAAAAGAAAAATAAATAGCATAATAATTATAACTGTGCGAGTATTATACTTACTTATTATACTATTCAAAGGCACTACTATTGCTTGTTATAATAGTAGTGCCTTTGAAACGCTTGACATTCAGGTATGTCTATTCAAAAGGTTTATTATAGACACTCATAGCTGGTATCAGCAGATAAGGAGTCAATTTGCAGTAATGCGTCGGACAGGCTTGGTTTACTTTTTATAACGTACGAGGTCATTGACTCGAACTAAACAACATAAATATTGTGTCGGACTTACATTTTAGTTGTGCTTTAGTGTTGAACACGGGCCTTCTTGCGAACATGGCGAAGACAATAGCCGTTTTGGTGTTTGGTAGTCTTTTGTTTTTTGCACTTTTCATGTTCGGTGATATTCGTTTTTCAAATGTTGAAGGGCACCCTTATTCATAATGGTCTGCTAAGCAGTGTTATTTCTCACTTTGACGTATGTCAATAGAAAAAGACAGAGTGAGAATTAACAATGCTTTATGTTAGCCGACTATTATATATGTATAAGAGGGGGTAAAATTGTTACGTTTATCAGAGAGTTCTAATTTGTTAAAAGTTTTAGGCCCGTATTATAAAAGCTTACTCAGTCATTGACATGCTTAACTAACGATTTTCTAAGTCAAAATCGTTACTCAAGCATACATCGCTGACTGAGCATGGTTTCATAATAAAAGCCCTATTCAATCTTGGCGCTATGTAAAACACTGGGTAATTTATAAGTAGGTAGAGTTCCAATACGCGGACCTCATCTGGCTTTTAAAAATAATTAATTACCAAAGGAGAGTGAAATCACTTGTTTCGCGACACTGAGATTCTCTGGTCACGACCATTCGACAAGATAAATGATCGCGACAAAGAATAAGCCGAAAGTGGAGTGTCATAGCTTGTCGCCAGTTGGCTTTCAATTTATCTTCAGCAGGCAGGCCTAATTGCGACAAGTTGTCGCCGTCTCTTAATCGGAGCAATATCTTTGCAGTCCCTGCGACTTTTAATGCAAAACAGATTAATGTCTTTGATGTAGATACTGAATAAGTTTCTATCCTGTCGTTTTTCCATCAAAGAAAGCGATACCAGGTAGGTAAAAGTTCTGTCATAAGCACAGAAGGAAAAATATGTATATTAATAACAAACCAATTTATCTACAATTTTGACTCGAATTTTCAGAGATCGACTTTAGATTCTTTGAGAAGACTGATGTAGAGCTGAATCATACATTATTAAGAAAGTTTTATTACATCCGCATCAGGTCATCTGTCAAACTA
The DNA here is from genome assembly GCA_947859395.1 of Eupithecia insigniata. NCBI lineage: Eukaryota > Metazoa > Arthropoda > Insecta > Lepidoptera > Geometridae > Eupithecia > Eupithecia insigniata. Next base: position 6,053,352 of record OX402002.1, read on the forward strand.
TCGCTCTGATATCTCAGATCAAATTGATCGAACCTAAATTCAACTAATACCCAAGCCATTAATCAGTATTTACACAAGCATCGGTCTTAGACCACCTAACCCGATTTGTCACTGCTAAGTAGCCGGCAACGATTGATGTTGTTACGAAATTGAATTATTGTAATGTCTACAGCACGATATTTTGTAGTGTGTAAGGGTAGTGTTCTGATGTGACATTTCTTATAATGATAAATAGGAAGGTGAATTTAATTGACTGAAGCTGATTTTTGGAGAATTCTTCTATACATCACATTGTTCATTTGTTTATAGGTCACTCACAAACGATAGCTAATAGCTGATGATTTATATTAAAGAACCTTAAGGGCTTAATGATATAACCACGAGTTCTGAGCAGAATTCAGAATAATCCGTAACAAACAGTAGCACTTGACTTAGGAAGATTCCGATTCCACATACTTTCAACCTAACGTCTATTCGCTCCAACCAACCACACACTTAACCCGAAGCAAATAAACTTTTATTGCTTGTATCTCTCAGCACAAATTGAACTGCTCTAGGGATGACTTTATGATCTTTTACAGTTGACACGCCAAGCTTCTGTAGAAATCACATGTCCGTATCGACTTTCAAAGCTACTGCAGCCCTAAGTGCTAGAAACTTTTAAGTCTATATTAGATCAAAGTATGGGAGTCGGTCGCCTCAGGCTGTTCTGATTAGGTTGTCGTAACAAGTACCAGTTTTCGCGTGTCTTATCTCTGGGAGTCTGTCGCCCTTATCATCTCAAAGAGTAATTGATGCTGGATATGAATCGGTGTCGATTGCCGTTGGCGTTTTCTCTTCGGCAAAAATAGCATGCTAGTTTGAAAGCGAAAATAAAATGCAAAAGTCGAGCACGATAATCACGATGCACAAATCGCAATTAAGTATGAGATTGTATCGTTTGAGGCGTTCGCAAATTATGGGGTCGGTGTGCCTCGTGAAAGGTTAACAGGGTTGGAGAGTATTTCCAGAGATGTTGAGAGTAGGTACGGGTCGTGTGGACTAGGCGAGGAGCTGGCCTCGTGTGTCCAGCCCTTATATGGCGCTGACGGCCAACCAGCCCGGACTGGAACCCAGTGCCTTGCGACAGTCCAAGTATTTTAGTCACAAAATTGTTTACGCACCGCGCAACTCAACGCAAGTTTAATTTGAAATGTCACGAGTTTAATATTAACAAGTGTTACATATGGCATTCGCTACCAGAAACTTAATTGGATAATTTTCTTTGCATACGGTTATTTAATAATGTCGAGGACATTCTTCCATTGCGCTCGCTGGCCAAACGCAGGCCACAAGCATAATATTCTTGCTATTGTTAAAGCGAGTAACAAGGACCATTCCAATGTTTTTACAAAACATTCCGCCGTCGGACGTTATTTTCCAGATAAGAGATAGGTACAAAAACTTCTGATTCTCTACCAAAATTGCTATCGATATCCAAACTGGGTTGAACAATCGAATCGAGTTTGGATTCAGGAGCGATGGGTTATTATGTAGCCTTATTTGGCTGCGCACAGCATTCTATCTATGTCGTCCAAAGGACGCCGCTAAGGCCGGCGCGGCTCGAAGGACCAGTAGCAGTCAACATCGATGGTTATTTAAAGCGAAGCGGTTCTCCGAAAACATGCACGTGATGCCCTTATAGTAATCGTAATTTGGGATGCTTTTGATTCTTTTATGTTTTGCTTTTGATCGGAGAAAAAAAGAGTCAAGATTTTGAACTGGTCCGCATCGTTGGGATACCAAAAAGCTTCGGCCGGCAATATTCGCTAACCTTTTTAATCAATTGAATTTATTTTAGTATCGGGTCTTCGCCAACAATCTATTTATCTACTTCCATCCATCATATGTACAATCTTAGTCAATTTTGTAGTTTAGGATTTTTAGGTGCTTATATACGAGTACAAAGAAAACTGAATTTCCGCCGTAGATAGGTTAGGTATGTACCTAGGCACCTAGGTGCAGTTCAATGAAAAGCCAATTCAATTATATAAAAATATATAAAAATTTGGTAATCCTAAGTTCTTACTTACTAGTAGATAATTCTATTATATTCCATAAAAAGATGTTAATAACACGTTCTTAAAATTTTAGGACAATACAGCATTTTATCCTTATCAAACACTATCAGAATCGATTGCGACAGATAACACATGTATCTGAGTGTATCTACTGAACCTAGCTTCATTGTGAAGTGAAATGGGTGCTTAAAGGAAACATAGTACCTACCTACCTAGAGAGCCTCGACTTAGTAACTATAATGCTTTTTGGACCTCAACAAACAAAAAAGCCTAAACCGGGTAATTTTATTCTTACGATGGAGAACAATATTTTTGTATGATTGGCTTGGCTTCTCAACATGCATTGGGATACTAGAGTCTCTGTGGTACCGAAGAGTAGGTCAGTACCTATTTAAACTCGAAGACTGGATGCATGAAAAAATAAATCTCAAGCGGGTTAGATTGTCTAAGCTGACAGCAACAAATAAAGTCATGGAATTTTAATGGTTCCGAAAGGATTTCTCTCCTGGATGGATACTTTGAGCAGTTATGTATCTACAGGCCATAAAAGTGAAACTTGAAATGCCTTGCAATGCAACAATTGCAATGTAGTTAAGCGATTATTCATACCGAACAAGTTTCACATGCTTATCAATGGGCTCGCCAGTTATTGTCATGTGCCTTCAACCTGGTACAAATCGAAAAAGTCATTAAAGGTTTACATTACAGTATATGGTTTTACCTATCTGTAGTATTATGTTCGTTTAACGATCTAAGAAAGAAGGTGCGTACATCCTTGCATAAGCAACTTGTGGCTTATATATATTTTTTAATTTGACCTAATTATTTTCCATTTACAGGGGTGCATCCCGCCCTTTCTTCATTCAGAAAATAAAGGTGGCGCTCTTATTCCTCTAATGAAATGTCTACCAATTTTTCCGTAATATTCGTAAAACAAACGTGTATAGTATAGATATCTAATCTTATAAGGGCGTATATGCTTCGATGTGGTGCGTATACCCGCATATACGTATTTATATAAAAAATATGTTCTTTTGATAAAGTCTTATGTAGATTAGGTAGGTAAGTATCTAGCAGTAGACAGCTCAAACAGAATTCACTTAATAGGTATTAAATCAGTAAATAGGGATAGAGTAGGCCAGTAATAGAATTAGCGCTAACATTGCCTGGAGCAGGCAGGTTCGATTACTGGTTTATTAGACCCCGGACTAGGATATTATAGAGTAGCTATTGGACGGGATAACCCAGTTATTAGGGGAAATGGAGGGAACTGAAATGTATGTAACGTACTAGTAACTTATAGTTAGAATATACGAAGAGTACCAAGTTTACTTGATATTTTAGAATATCATCGGACTCTGAGATATTTTTATCTTTATCCCAACGGTTGACGAAAAGTGGAAACATAAAAAACGAACATCCTACCTAATATACATATTATAATAATAAACGAAGAGCAAAATAAGTAGAGCAGACACTCCTCAATAAGTTTTGATTGGTAAACTAGACAGGTAGGTAAATCAGTTGAAAAATGTCTTCAGTAGTACCGGTTTCGAAGCCAATCTAAATCTAGGTACTAATAAATTATAACAAGCCTGTCTGTTCCAGACTACCATAAATCTTAGAAATTAGATTTTTGCCATCCGCAACGAGTGTAAGAGATTGCTAGATCTTCAAACGGTGGTTTTTATGAGAGTCCATTGAGATTTTGAATCAGTCAATATATTATACCAATTTTATGCGAATCTCACGTTTGGGTTTACAACTCATGATATAATTTAGAATAGCAATGAGAAAGATCTTAAAACGGTGGTTTTTATGAGAGTCCATTGAGATTTTGGATCAGTCAATATATGCCAATTTTATGCGAATCTCACGCTTGGGTTTACAACTCATAATGAACTTTAGAATGGCAATGAGAAAAGGCGATAAATACGAATGTTAACCTACAAAGTGTGTTCGTAAGGCCGAGCCGATCACAAAGGAGGTCGGTCGCCTTATCCGCGTCAAGTCACTGTTTGCACTATCAACAAACTTATTTGTCTAATGAATCCGTGTTCTAAATAAAAATCTTCCGGTAAAGTAATGTTTTTAATTTGTTAGCACCGAAAACATTAGTACCAAACTGTTATCTAACACTGCATTAGTCAAGCAAGAAGCGACACAGTTGATTTGGTGGCAGCATCGAACGCAAAGAAATTCCCTCGTAACAAAAAGCGGTTCCGAGGTTTCATCATTTCTTGAAGCAAATGAAGGTGTGGTGTTTCCATTCGTTGCCGTCTAGATCCTGCTGATCCACGTACAATACTGAAGCATACATTTTGCCCGGCAGAAAGCATTGCACATTCGTGCTCCTGATTCCACACGACCATCATAGATTAGCATTTCGCAGAAGGCTGAGTCACACGCGAGCTATGCCGGACCAAGAAATGCACGGACAGTCGGACGGTGAACCGTGAGTCGAGGTGTGACCTTATTTACCTTGGACACCTCATTTAGATAACACTTAGCCATATGATGAAACCGCAGACAGAATTATCGTCGCTTTCTGAACATTTCGAGCTTTAAGCTCTTTATACGTTCAAGCTTACATGAGGAACACTTTTGCTGACATTAATAAAGTAGCGCTTATTAATTTCGTCGGATATTATCACGCTTTACCGTTCGGCACTTTACGCGAACCCAGAAATGGTCGGCTACTTAGCTAGGGCCCTTAAAATAAATCCCTTTCTTAAGCGTTTTAGCTCCTTAATAATCAAGAAACCCGTTGTCTTGAGCCTAAAATTGGGCTCCGACCAAAGTGGTTCAGGAAAAGTGAAAATTGTAGTAAAATAAGCGCCTCCAACCTTGCACCCTATTTCGATCAATAGAGCCTTGAACTCGCCGCAAACGAACCGCCGAGTCCACGGATTTAGTGGCTTTGAAGATTTACTTGGAAGGCTTATCAGGTAAATACCTAAGGCTCTTGTTAGAATGTAGAGTGTCTCTAAATAAATAATGCTGGACAATCCACTTAGAATCATCTAGCCCCAAACTAAGCAGAGCTTGTGTAATGTACTAGATGATTGATATACTGACAATACATTATATACATAGATATATTTTTTTTTCTATTATAGGTATTGTACATAGAAAATACCCAAAACACCGGTACTCTACCGACACTCTTAAACATGTTATATGAAATGTAAACAAACGGCCCGGAAGTTATACTTATACACTAGGCAGTAAGTTATACACAATAACATAGATATGGGTACGGTACAATGTTTACACCAGCTGACATTGAAAATGCAACTCGAATTTCTTTGAATTGAAGTACTATTTATATCGTTCTAATTACATCAAATTAACTCTTTGAATTCAGTGTCAGCGAAGTTCAATAGTTTAGTCTGGGCATATCGACAGAATAGTCTAGACGTAGTTCTTCAGACTTTTAACATCATCTCAGATATTTCCATAAGATAAATTGTATCTAATTAAATTTAGGTATAACGTTACCTACCTATGCACTGTTTTCTTACAGCAGAAGATTTATTTATTGAGGTTCACTAGACGCTTAGCCACGAGTATTAGGGTAGAGTTCATCAATATATATCCCAACACTTGACGCTGACAGTATAAATCGCTGCGACAAGAGCTGCAACAGCAACTACGTCAGTGTTCTGGAATTAACGCCTAAGAATGTTATCCACGGAATTCGCAAATTAAAACCTAAAAGCTCTATAGGGCCAGATGGCGTACCACCATCCCTGCTTAGGTCATTTTATAAAAGGTTTATTCCCCCACATTTTCACATTTTTAATTTGGCTCTACGGACAGGTAGCTATCCAGCACAATGGAAGGTGTCAAGGGTAACACCGATTCCAAAGACATCAAATAAGCTGGTTGTCGAGGAGCATCGGCCTATCGCCATACTGTCCTCTCCTGCCAAGGTGTTTGAAAATGTTCTGCACAAAATCATTTACTCCCAAGTCAAAACCTTCCTATGTAACGCTCAGCACGGTTTCAGAGACAAACGGTCAGTCAACTCTAACCTTTTGACACTTGTAGAGTACATCTCTATCAACTTAGACCAAGGCAATCAAGTAGACGTACTCTACTTTGACTTTCAAAAAGTCAATAATGACATACTTCTGGCCAAACTAAGCATCATTGGGTTTGCACCAGATCTCATTAGATTGCTCGCCGACTATCTGCGTGATCGCCAGCAGTATGTTAGACATGGCATCTATGAGTCGGCGCCATATCACACCAGGTCTGGGGTGAGTCAAGGCTCTACCCTAGGACCCTTGCTTATTATTTTAATGGTAAACGATCTACCGGCTATTGTAGAGCACGCGGAATGTCTACTATACGCGGACGACCTGAAGCTCTACACTGTCATACAGTCTGTGGCTGATTGTGAGGTGCTTCAAGGTGATGTCAACGCGGTCTGTCGATAACAAGATGCAGTTTAATCCCTCCAAATGCTCTGTGATGACTTTCGGTCGAAAGAAAAAGCCGACAATCTTTGATTATGCGATTCACGGTAACGTAGTTCCTAGAGCTACGGTAATCAAGGATTTAGGAGTAACTTTTGACCAAAAGCTCTCTTTTCACGACCACATCACCACAGTTGCCAAGCAGCGACTTGGCTTTGTCCTGAGAAACGCCCGAGACTTTCGCAGTGATAGTGTGGTGCGGCTGTTGTTCGGGGCTCTGGTGCGAAGCAAGCTAGAGTCAAGCTGTTGCGTATGGAGCCCCCATGAAAGCACGTACGCTCTGACACTGGAGAAGGTTCAGTAGGCGTTTCTAAGGTTTATGTACAAGTGACTTTTTGGGTATTACCCATTCATGTACCCAACCAAGTTCCTCCAGGGGTGTCTTGGGTACAACTCTCTGCAAACCAGAAGAGCGTACGAACAGACGGCAACTATGTGCAAGGTGCTCCGCGGTAAGATCGACCCCCCTGATCTGCACAACCTCATCTTTCGTCTCAACTTTCCTGACAACTACATTCGCCACAGAAGCCATAGGCTTTTTTCAGAGCCTTTCTGCAGAACCGTAGCTCGCGCCAAGTCTCCACTGCCTCGCACTCTCACCGCTCTAAACAGACTTCTAGACCAGAACCCAGATTGTGATATATTTGCGGATGAATGGAAGAGTATTAATGTTGGTGTGCCTGAGGTTTTGCGAGGGAGATGAATGAAAGGAATTATAAGTTTTATTTTGAAATGTACTATTTATATTATTTACTATCTTATTTTTCTGGAAATCGTTATTAATTGTTTAATACTATGTATTAGAATTTTTGTACTGTCTAATTTTATTTATAACTGATAATTTTAATGTGTGTATGTAATTGTAATTAACTAGTGTAATTGTTTTTATATAATCGTGCTAGTTAGTAATCAAAATAAATAAATAAATCAATGGTTTCTGCATGGTGAATAGCAAAATATTGATAAATAGTCGTTTATGGTTTATATAACGGTCAACCTTCTGCTAGTCGTTAAATGATGCAGTTGAATAGGCAAATAAATAATACAGACACTGAAGATATAGAAATTATAATTTTCACTTTTTTTGTGTGTTCAAGTGAAGATACTAAATGACCTAGGGTTCCTTTCCAATAATACCTGTTCCGATAAAGTTATAAATAGGTATACCTAATTATAATTTCTATTTATAACAGAGTCAGTAACCTACGATACTGAAAACAATAGCATACGATAATACTCAGGCATTTCTGCGAAGGTAGCGATAACCATAATTTTGTTTAATCAATTACAAAGGCCCTCAGAGATTCAGCACCTCAGGTTAGATTATGAAAATGAGTTCCATCGATCTTATTCAGGCTTATTTGAATCCCAGAACAATAATACTCATAAATATTTATAAGAAATCAGCTTTTCTTCAGGCCTTTGTACTCTTATTTCTGCTCGCAATAACTGAATTTCTGAAACATCGTTGGTAAAATGCCGCATGAATTTGTATTTCACAAACCGATTTCGTCTACTTTTGCTGGGTTAGGTATCGTATTTTCATAAAAATAAAATGTAATAAAATAAGCTAGGTATATCAAATACTTTATTAATACAATACCTACCACCTCATACCTAGCGATAATATTTTTTCTCACAATTATTTCTCATAATCACAAAGTGAAGATTGGTGACATTCGATAAAATATCTACCTACAAGTTACGTACTTATACTTACTTATCAAGGTTGTGTAAAATATCTAGGGAAAACTCGCCTACAATCAATAAAATAGATAAAGCTTGATGATAAGACAGATAAACATGTTTTCCTATACTACGTTGGAATATTACTCAATATCATCAAATAGGAAGGAAAGTAATTACCTCTTACCAACCCCCTAAGAGAATTTTGTTAATTTCGATAGGGCGGTAAATTACTTGCTTCCGGGTAATTGCGTTTAGTTATTCCTTCCACTCGTCAAACAAATTCAACGGCATCTACCTACTTCTACCTACAACAACGTCGTTAGGTATCGTAGAAGTGATAAGGAGTAAAAAGAAGTAGCATGCCAGCACTCACCTGTGTGGGGAGCACCGTCTCCCGGCCCAGGGGTATCGACATTTTGCTAGCGGAGCCGCCGGCCGCGCCCCGGCGTCCGCTCCCGCTGCACCATCCACCTTCCACCACGCGCCCGCCCAACGCCGGTCCACAAACAAGAAAAACACTTTTCCGAAAACGCGATCCTGCACAACACTCTCCCAAGCCCTCAGCTGCAGCGCCAATATCAAATCAATCCACACCACGCATATCAATCCTCATTCACACTGATATACACTACGAATTAAATCTAATCAGAATACGGTCGACGGAGCGCGATAAAATCAGCGCACGGCTTTGACAGGCGGCCGGGTCGGCGCGAGCGTGCGACTGGCGACGCGCCGCGGCCGCGCACGCCTCCCCCGCCTTTGCAGGAGCCTTGCCTTGCCTTGCTAGCGGGGTCGCTCCTGCCGGCAGCCTCCTTTACTCAGTCAGAAGACTCCTCTCGGCTGTCACGGGAGCACGTGGCCGGCACGGTCGGGGTCTTATTGCGGATATCGAGCGCGAGTACACATGCGCACTATACTACCACACTACCTCAATCGTCGTGGCTCATTCATTAGGTATCTCTCGCTTCGACTACACACCTGAGCAAATATTATGGATATGACAGTAGCTCCGTTGTTCGAAGTGGAACAATTAACACTAGCGCGGGTATTCGAATGCACAGCGACCGGGCAACAGAAATAGGCGAGACGGCAGACTGCCCGCATAATTAATTGCGAGAGAATTCAGACCTATTTTCTCCCTAATTAGTTACCGTACCCATTCAGCATAAACCACGTTCGAGCGTAGATATTTAATTAAAATACGTTCCGCTAAGCAATTTCAAATGTCTATTCACTCTTCCTTTTTGCAAAAGCCGAGTAACAATTTAACCAAAGTTATCCAGCGGTTTAGAAGTGCCTAGGGCTCAATCGGATTATCGGGTCGAGCGAAACTCAGAATCGTCAGACTATTAGCATCCCCATTTAACTTTTATACTATCTCCGAACAAAGCTCTCTAAGATCTCTGCAACTCTGTAACTAGTTTGCAAAGTCCCGCCCCTGTCCTATGGTTCGAAGGTAAGTTTTTTCACTTCATTAGCCCCGAGCATGTTTGTTGTGAGTTGGGAAGTGGCAATTCAGACGAGAAAACTTATCTCAGACGATATCTCGAATCGATCAGTCGGATTGAGGACAATTCCCTTGAAAGTCGGTTAGAAAATGGTTGACATAAACGTTAATGCCTCTCAAGGGTTAAACTAAACTTTTTAAAGACAATGTCGCGTAATTCTTGATATCAGACGAAAAGCTTAGCCAACATAACGAACGAGTGCTTGTGAGATTTTACATCTCCTGTACTTGATTGAACTGATTTTGATTTCACAATGAGTGTGAATAATTCTCAACAGGGCGCTATGGCGCGCACGAGGAAGTCTATGTCCAGCTGCGGTCTAATATAGGCTGATGATGATGATGGACCTACCTAAGGACTGTACAAAGTCATTATAGATCGTTAGGTAATGAATAAGATGCGTCGTTGTATCAGTAATTTTGGAAGGGTGTTAGGAGCGGCGCGTGGGTCGCAAATCGCAAGGTTGTGCAGTTTACTCTGAATAGGTTGCTCGCCCACTTTTCCTTTCTACGTTCCAGATTACGTCAGTAGATTGATAGATCCTTGGACCTGCTGTGGGTAGGGAAAATTTGCGTACCTGTGCTCTTGCACAACACATAGTTTAATGAGGCTATGAAACTAGAATGGACCTGAACACAATCTAAAGTTTATCATAGATGAAATAATGATTTGAGTAGGCTTGATTCAATTGCACGATATGCTAGACGGAAAGTCAATCGAGTGAAAAAGAACATCTCGGTGGTTGGTTAATAGTGTTAATATTTAGATATAAATTGCTTCTCCAGTGCGTCTTACGTCACGATAACTTTCAGTTAGTTTTCTTTATCTCTATAAGTTTACTTTTCCGTGTTTGTGAAATTTCAACTGCAATATGAATGGAGCTATAAATGGGAGTGTAGAGCTGACCTTTGCACAGCAGCCTAGGTAGCCATATTTAATGAATGAATGTTGTCGTGGGCGTAAGTAGGCAGTAGTGTCAGAATTTATCTAGGAAATAAACTCAATGGAGCTGAAATAACGTGTAGTAATCCAAGTTGGGAAGGGAATGGAGAAAATTAATAACTTGAACGTGAAATAGCGTTTTATTTTATTGACATTGCATAATATTGTAGAAGCCGATATTTTAACATTTTAAAGAGATATTTTTTCAGATCAGATTTCTATAACTTTATTTCTTTAGGCTTACAAAATAAGCACTTAGACAAGTAAAATTTTATACTATAAATACCTATAGTAAAATTATTATCAAATAAGAAATAAGGATTCTCGCTTCACTTTAATTTAGAGATAGGTAGGCACCTATCCTTGTGTGGCTGGTCTTTATACCTTGAGTAACCCGGAAAGCTTTTGTGAAATGTGTCTTCTTGAATAAAAAAGTCTGTCTCCAACGAAGTTCTGGATAAGCCTAAGCCATCGTAAATTGGATGGTTCGAAAGTCATTTTTAGAAGCTTCTATTCTATTTGCCCAGCTATCATGTGTGGGACAAATGTTGCAACTGAATTTTAGACCAGCTATTCTCAACTGATTGAACTGAAATTTTGCTAAAACTTAATAGGTATATGTCATGGTACTATCAAGCTGGATTGATGATTGTCTCCAGGGGCCATTGGAACTCCTATACGAAACGACTTAACCACGTCGAGTTTGGGTTCGATGGATTTGTCTTCCTAAGCATGATTTTTAGTCCTAAGTGGCTAATAAGAGTAAAGTTAACAAAGATAAAATAAAAGTACGGTCTACTAGAAACTTTTTCTAGGTCATGCATGTGATGAGTTTTGAACAAACTGACACTTATATGCAATAATTATAACGAATTATGATATAACAAACTAAACAAGGAAACATTATTCACTCTCTATTTAAGTCAACAAGCAGCCTTGTTGTTTCGTTTTAATTGATACCTTATGTTATCAGTAAAAGGCAATAACATGGTAGAGCACGTTTCTTAGGTCTTGAGACCACCTGCAAGGCGTGGGCAGGGACGATATTATTTTACTCGTCCCTGGGCGTGGGATTGAAATTGAAGGACAATCCCTAACAGTTAGCTACACTAAGATACAAGTTCTTCATCAGCATTCACAGCTTCATCCCTCAAATGAAGCACGTTTTGCCATGATGATGATGTCCTCCTCGCCGAATTTCGACCACGGTGGGCGGCCCGTCTCCACGGAGACAACCCAGGTGCGCAGGACATATTAAAGTGCACAAGTGTGTGCGCAAGCACAGGTGCACTATCTATTCCCTCACCCTCATAATCCGATGGAACGATAGACCGACAAGACTGGAGAGAGGTCAGGCGCAGGACCAACGGCTTAACGGTTTTGCCATAATCATCACGCTGAGGAGACGGATTGGAATCGTAGTGAAGAACTTGATTATTACACAGAAGGAAGCTGCTGCCCTTCCTCTAATAGGTTTACTTAGTTGGCTTTTACAGGGACGTCCATTACAGGGGTTGATTGTAACACCCCGCCACAGGCAGAAGATACCCACTTGGCGATCGCCTTACGCGTTTGACAATAAGAGCTCTGAAGCATGATAACAAGGTATTAATGCGTCAATAGGCCTATACACTTAATGCATCCGAATGTAAACTTACAAAAATTTACCTGAGTCCTTGAATATAAAGAAAATATATGTATATGAATGAATAATGTTGGACAATGCACACAGCACCATCTAGCCCCGAGCTAAGCAGAGCTTGTGTTATGGGTACTACTCCGATTCAAAAACCTGTTTTTTTTATACAAAGGTGTTACTATACCAAACGAATATTGATGCAAATAATTTAACAACATTGGTATCATCGAAGCAAAGAACAGAATAACGGAGTGGTTTTATCCTCATTGGAACAGAAGCTCGAAACAATTCTTGGTTTTGATAGCTTTTAATGGTGTCTCGTTCGTTTTCGAATTAAAATGTAAACAGTTTTTGCTACACATGTGATATTATGCATTGTTGAAGTTTGTGTTTTAGTTTTTAGTGATTACTTTGCGTTTTCAGATAATTTTATCAGTTTTTGTTAAGTTTTCATTCATAAATATAACATAAAATATCTTGGATTCTAAATCTGCGTATAGATGACTGGTATAAGTACTTAATACACTATCTTATATATGAAATTTCCACGTCACAATGTTAGTTACCGTACTCCTCCGAAACGGCTTTAGCGATTTTTACCAAATTTTATATGCGTATTCAGTAGGTCTGAGAATCGGCTACTATCTATTTTCCATACCCCTAAGTGATAAGGATTGAAGGCAAAACAACGTTTGGCGGGTCAGCTAGTCTTATATATAAAATTTCCAGTCACAATGTTAGTTACCGTACTCCTCCGAAACGACTTTAGCGATTTTTACCAAATTTTATATGCGTATTCAGTAGGTCTGAGAATCGGCTACTATCTATTTTCCATACCCCTAAGTGATGAGGGTTGAAGGCAAATCAACGTTTGGCGGGTTAGCTAGTATTACATAGATATTTTTTATTATACACAGAAAACACCCAGAACACCCGAGACAAATGTTTGCAGATCGTACAACCATTTGTCCAAAGGCAGGAATCGAACCCGTAACCACCAGCATCGCAGACGGATCTTCACCTGCCGCACCACATCGGTTGTCAAGTACTTCTTACCTGTACTTTATCCATCCCACCATCGTAGAGAGTCCAACGGCCATATGTCGTCATTTTGTGTCGAAGCACAACACTAACACAAATTTTAAACGCATACGGTTCCAATTATTTTTATCACTAAAACCTTTGCGCACTAAAAATGTCTATGCACGTGCCTTAATTGAATGTTTTCGTTTAAACAATAACTCAAACTTTAAACAAAAATATTTTTCAATACAATTTAAACCTGCATCGGTTATTGCAAGCAAGCACATTGCAAGTGTCGCAAACGACCTAGTTGCTTAAAATTTTAATAAATTCTACGTTTAAAATGTTATAGGTACTTATTTAGTAACAAAAAGGTAATAAGTATTTACGCAAGAAACAGCGTAAACCTGCCTAAGTTACTAAATAATAACTACGATTTGATAATTCAGAAGTCCATAAGGTTATCAATTTTTTTTACGAAGTTTTTATGCGACAAAACTTTTATCTACAAGTCCGTTTAGCTCAAAAGCAAACCCATAACTGGCAGAAACACTGAAACACATTGTGACAACTGACGCGGCAATGCAGGCCATTTTGCTTGATTAGCACTACGCAAATCGAGCACAGCAAATTGTACTGATTGCCTTGAAAGTCACACTCATTGCTGTGATTGAGAGTTGTGCGTTGCTATTTGAACTGCTGACCTGCCAATACGCGCTCGATATGGGTTGGATACAATTCAGCTATGGGAAAATAGTGCTATCTGAAATAGCATGAAGTGAGCTTCGGGCTTGAGCCCCTGGTTTCTCGAACGAGATTATTTACCTCAGAACTAGTTCAATACCTATGTATAACTAATATAAGGTTGTCTGATAGAGATCAGATAAGACCGCCAATTGTCGCATTTCTTTTTTGTATCAAATTGTTTGTAAACTGTTTTGATAAGTGTGCAATAAAGCATTTTCTATCTATCTATCTATCTAAATGCATATTATGTGCGTAGTGGGCAATGAAGAACAGATAATCTGTTGTGGTACGGCCGTTCCGTAGAAGAACCAAAGTCACCGACATAGCTCTCAGAATTAGTAAGCTGAAGTGGCAGTGGACACTGTGGGCAGGTCATATAGCTCGCAGAGCTGAGGGGTAAGGTTCTCGAGTGGCGGCCATCATCCAACACGAAACGGAGTGTTAGGAGACTATCCACTCGATGAACCGACGACATCGTAGCGGTCGCAGGGAATCGATGGACGGAGGCGGCTCAGCACTGCTATTTGTGGCGTCGTATGGGGGAGGTCTATGTCCAGCAGTGGACGTGTACGGGCTGACATGATGATGGCCGTAGCGTGATCGTCTACGGCCGTACCACAACAAAGTGTTAACACTTTTCACTCTTAGCTTCCTACGCAGTTTAAACAGCTTGCAAAAGCACCTTTGGCTTTATGCCATTTCATATAACATTGCAAATACGATTCTTTTAAAACGTCCGGTTTGGTTTCGGTATAGCATTTAACTAAAGTCCATGTCATTGGTTGTTCAAAAAAATTATCGCTTCATTCCAATTTAAAACATGGATATTAAACAAACTATGCTGGATAATCCACACATTATGATCTAGCCCCAAAATAACATCACGAACAAAAATCTTCAGATTCTACTTTTGTCCTTTATATGTATATAAAAAGTTACTCTATGGTTTTGTCTCGGGGCGGGAATAGAACCCGCAACCTCCTGCGTCGCAGGCGGTTATAAAACCTTTAGGATAATAAAACTTAGTATAAAATGATTCTCAATAGAACCGAGCAAAGCGATTATCATATTGAGCCGTGTGTCGTACGATATGCTTACTATAAAGGAAAAAAGGTACTCAAGCAATATTAAAGCTATTGAGCAATATCGATAAAGAAAGTTTACAAACAAATTGCACGTTAACCTACAAAGATCTAGGTATATACTAATACTAGCTGCTGCCCGGACCTTGGCCCGCGTTTTATCGGGATAAAAATAGCCTAGATATATGGTATTCCGGGTCCCAATCTATATCCATACCAAGCCCAATCAGTTCAGTAGTTTTAGCGTGAAAGAGGAACAAATATCCATACATCCATCCTTACAAACTTTGACATTTATAATATTAGTAGGATAATAGAATATACTGTTTTAAAGTCGGTTAAAAATCAACCTTTTTGATTTCCCTCATAGACCTTTGATATTACCTAATAAAAAATTTAGTATTTTAATGGAAATTGTAACACTGTGGGTTATCTCTGTAAAATAAATAAATCTTTGAACATCATATGGTACCTACTGGAAGAATTAATAACAAAACTTTTGGGAATCTATTTAATCCGAGATGTTTTCACCATAATACTACTCTTTACGATTATAGAGAACAAGGAACAACAGAAAATTTGTTTTATGACATTTATATAATGCAGTCTAACACAATTTTTTTTTTACTTTTGAATTCCTTATTCCATGTCCCAGTGGGAATGGATTTTCATTTCATGGAATTTCGTTACTGCCATTTGTATGCCGAGGGTTCAGTTTCGTGCCGATAATTTATATGTAATACCTACCTAGAAGTAGAGTTATTTCACTTATAAGCAGGAATATACTTTTTTAAGTTTTTTGTACATTCTGCGTTTTACAAGTAATAATGCTAGCTAGTAACTAGTGTTGTGACAATTGTAGGCAATTTTCTTGAACCTATATGCTATTAGGATATTACTAAAAAAAACCCGCGCTGTAACGGATGATCCGCCAATTTATTTATATATTTGAGAAGACAGTTGTTGCGGTTTACTGACTAAAAACTAATTTGGACGAAAATGGCGCTATTTTGATACTTTAAGCAAAAGAGGCTTGTCTACGTTTATACAAGACCTTATATGGTATTAGGTGTAAGTCCGCGCTTAAGCTTACAGAGGAAATACTGTACACTTTGACGGCTTATGAACTACTCTACCAGTACTCTGTAGAGAACTACTCAAAGTCAGCTACAAACTTAGCAGTCACTCACTTTTTCAATTTACTTACTACAATAGGCTTAACATGGACAACCTAGAATAGACCAAGCCTTGTCTAGGGTAAATACGACAAAAAATAGCATCCAATCGTCACGTAATACTTAAAATATTTGAATAATTCCTTCAACTTGAATAAATTAACAGACTTGACTTCTTTGTTAATGGCAACATGCGTCTGGTTTGCCCATAGAAGTATTAAGGTTGCCACTTTTCTGCTAGTGTCATGGAAATATAGCCTAGAGAAAAGCTTGTCTTGGTTGCCCATGCTAGGGGCACACTAGAGGGAAAGTTATCGAAAACCGTACTCCATCGTCGCCATAAAGTTTACGACCTCTATTAATTTTATGCAATTTTATATCCCAAAGTATTTCGACTCCGTCTGGCCTGAACCTGCAATCTCTCCTCAGTACGGGAAAAGCGCTACGAGATCAAGTAACTGAGGAGTCGAAAATCTTTGGGACTTCCTATGGACTAAACAGTGCGGGCTTACGCACTATAATAACAAAAACGCCGCTAATCTTGTATTATTGGAGGTCAGACATCTATGGTAAGATAGGTATCGGGTAAAACGGGGTGAATAGAGACTCCATTGTGGATAGAAATGGGAGAAATACTGGACCAAGACATTACCTAGTTGGTAGCAGTGGAAGTATCCTAAGTCCGTGACTGTTCACCTCCTGTGTCAGCAGGGCTTTGAATACCGGTATTTTCATGTACCGATTCCACTGACCTCGACGCAGTATCGATACTTTTTTAGTATCGATATAATTTATATTGATACTAACATCAGCAACGGTACCAAAGTATCGATTTTTTTTCATGAGTACCGGTACTTGTACCGGTTAACTCTAAAATACCGATACTATCTACGTAAAGTATCGGTACCACCCGCACCGCAGAGCGGTGCCGGCGGTGTACCTTCATGCGAGCTGGCAACGTCGCAAGAACCGCTATAAGTATAAATTTTTTGAGTTCAAATACCGATACTCAGGTACCTAAATGGAAAATACCGATACTTACCGCTATGGTATCGGTACTTTTGGTACCGGTACTAAGCCCTGTGTGTTAGTGGATCTGACCCCCGCAAAAGGATGTTTTGCTCCAGAATTTCGTCCATATCTATTCAACCCGTTTAGGGTAAGTATAATATATTAAAGTGAATTATCTTATGGTCTATCGGTTGCTGCGGCGCCCCATACGCACTTCGCGCTCGATCTCGTATTGGCGGTGATCTGCGCGCTCCAGGAAATCTTTTCTTTCCAGGTATCTGAAATGGTAAAGGATTAAGCTTTAGAATTATACATATGTTCAATTAAAGATAGGCTATCTTAAAATGTTGAAGATTACATGTTGGTCTGTTTTATTATATTGACATTACTGACGAGTCGATAGAAACGAAGTTCATATTATAGACGCGCATCTGAAAGACTTATGAGTGGTACAAATGAGTGCTGAAAGCATTTGCCTTTGCAGAAAATTACATCCTCCCTCATAATGCGGGTTGAGACCGAAAGCAAAGCTAACTTTGTTATGGATAAGAAGCTGCGCGAAAAATGCCCAATTCTGTCGCCGTTTTAAAGATTTCTCTAAAACTCATTTATAATAAGATTTATAAGGAATTAAACTAAGCACGAAATATGACCAATATTTGATGTACACGTAAAGAATCTACAAGTAAAAAAATTTGAAAAATTCACATAATGGGTTTTAACCCTCACAAGAAACATTATTTGGTTACCCATCCGACTTCGCAGGAATACTCACATACTATCTCTCTTGTACAGTATCTTGTTCTATCCTGTCAGCCCATCTTATCTCAAGAAGCGCTTTAAATTCCTCTCCGACTCTCACTCTCTATCTTTGCGTTCCTCTGAAACCCCCGTCTCAGAAGTTCCTTCTCACTCTTCTACTTTCTATGAAAAATCCTTCACTGTACAAGATATCCGTCTATGGAATGCCCCTGGATATCAGACGTGCAAAATCTCTCCCTATCTTTAAAAAACTGCTGCATCAACATTATTTATTATCCGTGTAACAATTAGAATAACCCTATTTTTATGTTTATGATAAGTAGGTATTATAGTACGTAGTGTAGGTGTAACTATTATTGTTTTATTTCTTATGTAACTCTTAACGCCACCGTCTTCATTGTTCTTTTATGTCCAGTCCATCCCAAGGTTGCCTGGAAGAGATCTCTCAAAGCGATAAGGCCGCCTTTTGTACTTCATTGCTATCAACTTTTCCTTCTTTTTGTGTTTGTGTGGTACAATAAAGAGTTTTCTATCTATCTATCTATTAAACAGCAATAGAAAAAAAAACATTATAACTACTTCAATATCATATCTTTCCCATTATATTTTTTGTAATTATTATTAGATTGGATACAATAATAATAAAGCCCCCCAAAAACAAACAATAATCGTATCGGGAGGTAATATCTATGTAAATACATACTACCCATATAAATTGACTGCCAATGTCCAGCAGTTAATTTATAAGGGCTGATATGATGATTAAGTAGGCTGCTTTATTTTGATACTAACCCTTGCTTCCCTTTATTATGGCTAGTAATCTCCTCCTCAATACCCTCGTCCTTCTTGAAAGTAGTCCAGTCTAGCTTTGATTTCTCTAGCGTCGACAGTTTGTTCTTCTTGTTGATCTGTCCGAGGAGGCCAGATAGGCCGCCCGTTGAGGCTCGAGCTATAGGTTTTACTGTAATAAATAAAAAACAAATTAGAGACACAATTATGTTAAACAACCGACGACAGATGTGGTGCGGCGGGCGAATGTCCACCTGCGACCGACGCAGAGGCAGTTGTGGGTTCGACAAATGTTTGTGCGATCTGAAAATATTTGTCCCGGGTATTTTCTTTGTATAAAAAATAAATGTATGTATATATTGTATTACGTATATCAGTCATCTAGACCCATAACAGAAGCTCTGCTTAGCTTGGGGCTAGATAATGCTGTGTGGATTGTCCAACATAATTTTTTATTATTATTAATTTCTTTATTTAACTAGTTTCTGCCCGCAGCTTCGTACGCGTTGTATCTATCTATGGAAACGTTTTAAGGTTATTTCTATCCCATAGGAACTGATATATGGGATAAAAAGTACCCTATGTTTTATTTCAGGCCTAGAACTACCTCGATGCAAAATTTGAGCCCGACCGGTTTTGGCGTGAAGGAGACAAACGCCCATCTAAACATCCACACTTTTGCCTTTGTTATATTAGTGTGATGTACATTAGGGACGTAGGGCGAGGGTAAGCATGAAAAAAAGCTATGAGTCATTTGTGCTTTTGGAGTCTATTACTTGAATCAAAATTACGCAGAGTGACTCAAAACTACAATTGATTCGTAGTTTGTTTTAACAATTGTTCATAGCAAATAGTTTACAAATACTCTCTCCACTCTACAAATGTGTTACAAATCTTATCCTTCTTTTTATTGATAATGGTAAAGCGTTAGACCACCTTCTATCGACACACTTGATAACGTGAGGATGTGGCCTAAGTGGATCTGTTTATCGACACACTTGAGAACGTGAAGATGTGGCCTAAGTGGATCTGCTTATCGACACACTTGAGAACGTGAAGATGTGGCCTAATTGGATCTGCTTATCGACACACTTGAGAACGTGAAGATGTGGCCTAAGCGGATCTGCTTATCGACACACTTGAGAACGATAAGATGTGGCCTAAGTGGATCTGCTTATCGACACACTTGAGAACGTGAAGATGTGGCCTAATTGGATCTGCTTATCGACACACTTTAGAACGTGAAGATGTGGCCTAAGTGGGTCTGCTTATCGACACACTTTAGAACGTGAAGATGTGGCCTAAGTGGATCTGCTTATCGACACACTTGAGAACGTGAAGATGTGGCCTAAGTGGATCTGCTTATCGACACACTTGAGCACTTGTTGAGAACGTGAAGATGTGGCCTAAGTGGATCTGTTTATCGACACACTTGAGCACTTGTTGAGAACGTGAAGATGTGGCCTAAGTGGATCTGCTTATCGACACACTTGAGAAAGTGAAGATGTGGCCTAATTGGATCTGCTTATCGACACACTTGAGAACGTGAAGATGTGGCCTAAGCGGATCTGCTTATCGACACACTTGAGAACGATAAGATGTGGCCTAAGTGGATCTGCTTATCGACACACTTAAGAACGTGAAGATGTGGCCTAATTGGATCTGCTTATCGACACACTTTAGAACGTGAAGATGTGGCCTAAGTGGATCTGCTTATAGACACACTTGAGAACGTGAAGATGTGGCCTAAGTGGATCTGCTTATCGACACACTTGAGCACTTGTTGAGAACGTGAATATGTGGCCTAAGTGGATCTGCTATATAAATTACTTGTATTTTTTATCTGCCATCTCAATTACTCTAGAACTAAGAATATAGTAAAAATCCATATTTTTTGAAGATGTGGCCTAAGTGGATCTGCTATCTAAATTACTTGTTCTTTCTATTTACTATCTAAATTACTCTAGAACCCAGAATATAGTAAATATCCATATTTTTTTCGCGCGTGACCAAACACCTCAACTAAATTTACAAACCTGTGGCGGGGCTTTCAGCAGTCTTAATCCTTTCTTTGATAACATTATTCTCCACCACGATTGTTTCACCAGCAAACTCGAAAATTCTCTTAGCCTTATCACTTGCGTCATCTTTCTTGGTTTCTTTTTTGACTTCTGGTTTCTCAGGTTCCGTCTTCTCCGGTTTAGGTGGATCTTTGTTCGGTTCTTTAGGCTTAGGTTTGGTATCTGTACCGTCTAAGAACATAGCCCATAGGTCGTCTTCTTTCTTCTTTGTTTCTTCTGGATTTAGGTCGTCTTCTTTAGCTATTTGTTCTGGTTCTGACAATATTTCTTCTATATTCCTGGTTTTTCTCTTCTTTTTGCCTGTAATAAATAAATAATGGTTAAAGTTGTCTCTCTCCCCCAATAAGGTTTGCTGGAAGAGAACTCTTTTTAGGGTTAAGCTCGCCTTTGCTATGAAATTTCTTGATAAATGTTTTATAATGTATATTTTACTGTGTAAAAAAGAATTTAATAAAAAAGTAAAAAGTTTTAAACTGACTTACCTGTACTGTCATTTGTTTTAGCAGCTTTTCTCTTCTTATGTTCAACTTCATCCTCATACTGCTTCTCAGTTTCATCATCAGCGGATTCCTCTTCGGAAAGCTGCGCAGGATTCGCCTCCGGAACGTAATCGTCATCGCTCTCACTGCCTGAAGACATCTGGAATTATGACAGGTCTAGTTTAGAGTATTCCAATATTTTCAATGTATTATAAAAAATATTATCTACTTATGTACGTATGGTATTATGTTTATCACTCATCTAGTACCCATAACACAGCTCTGCTTAGCTTGGGGCTAGATGATGATGCTGTGTGGATTGTCCCAGTGGCGGCGGCGTACCAACCCACGCTCGGTTGGTACCCGGGGCGGATTTCATACATACTGTTACAGACTTACTGCATACCACCTTTTGCGCTATTTATTGAAGGAAAGATTGCCAATCGAAAAGTAATTTCAATTGCGTATAAAATGACGCCTGAGTGAAAATTAGATTAAGTATGGGCGATTTGTACATATACAAACATTCTATGTTCAGTTTGGATAGTCTATACCTTGCTATTTTCTGTTTAAATGCTATGCTCCTAGATTTCTAATGTTTACATACTTTGGCTTATCATAATTCTATTATTTACGTCCAGTTTTGTATTTAAGGATTTAAATAAAAGTAGGAATTTGCTAATTAATAATTTATTCATAACTCTTAGCCTAAGTACAATTTTGAACCTATCATCAAAATTATGCGATCTTTTTACTCCTATTCCGATTTTTAACATTAGACACCTCATAGAAGTTACTTCCAGTTTTTGATCTGCGTTCAGCTCTGTCTATAGCCCTCCTCTTTCTTGCTGTCAGCTTTTTCTTTCCTTTACCATCTTCACTTGTCTTTGATTTTTTTCCTTTGTATGATACTTCTTCTACTGTGAATGCGCCACTTGCAGCAGCAAGTCGCTTACGCTTCAGTTCCTTGATAGTGTCTGGGTCATTTGTCAAATGGTCTTCAACATCACTGTGATCATTTTCATCATTGCTGTAAAACTCACTGATATCTGAAGAATCTCCATCATCATCATTCTGTACTTCTGTTGTTTCGGATTTGCTCTCATTCTTTTCGTTGTCAATTCCTATAAGTTCTTCTGGTATTTCGAACTGTTCTAAAGGTTTTCTGTCATCTTGATTGTCAAACTGAAGACCCACTCTTATTTTTGCAAAGTCTTGTGCTATCATCAATTGTTTAATGTTGACTATTGGGTTTTCTGCCTCATTCTCTTCAACTTCTGGTGCTGTTGTTTCTACAGATTCATCTGCTTTCTTTTCTTCTGTGACTTTCTCAGTTTCTTTTGGTGTTTCCTCTGTTTGTTTAGACAGAGGAACTTCAAAACCTTCAGGAGCCACATAGAAAGGAAGCTTACCTCTTTGCCAGTCATTGAGTACCATCTTTGCTACTTGATCTATATCAGGTTCACCTTTTTTCAACAGCTTCCCAGTCCTAGCTGCTAGTTTCTCAAGGAATTCAGTGGCTGTTTCCCAACCATCCACTTTGTATGTTTTCACCATGTACTCCTTTCTAACTCTCTTGATCACATCTTCTATGTAATCTTCAGGGTTTTGTACAAGTTCAACCCTTACCACCCCTTTCAGTACTTTCTCAGAATCTGTTTCTGCTGATGGGTACACAACACCGGGACAGTCAATGAGGAATATTCTTTTCATCAATGTGATATACTGCCAGACTTTTGTCTCTCCAGCTATAGGAGCCACTTTACACACTTTCTTTGATTTCAATGTGTTGATTACTGAGGACTTCCCTACATTTGGATATCCAATAAGTCCGACACTGATTTGCTTCTTGTCAATGTGTAGTTTTCCGAACTGACGCAACAGATTTATGAGGGAGCCTTTTCCAAAAGGATGAGTGAGTGATGCATGGAATGCTATTGTAGGGTATTCCGCACTCAGGATTGCGACCCATCTCTGTGTCACCCAGTTTGGTACAAGATCAACTTTATTCAGTATGAAAATCAAGTGTTTGTGTCTCTTTTCTTCTCTCAGGAACTTTTCCACAAATGGACTTCTGGTGCCCATTGGGTCTCTAGCATCGAGGACTTGAAGAAGAACATCTGATGAATCAATCACTTTGTATAATTCATTCCATATTCTGCG
Organism: Eupithecia insigniata; assembly: GCA_947859395.1. Taxonomy (NCBI): domain Eukaryota; kingdom Metazoa; phylum Arthropoda; class Insecta; order Lepidoptera; family Geometridae; genus Eupithecia; species Eupithecia insigniata. Next base: position 6,076,986 of record OX402002.1, read on the forward strand.
ACTCATCCCTGCACCAAACACCCAGTCTCTCTGCCCTTGCCTGACTCCGGTGTCTTCGCGGACTTTATCCAAATCTTTTGACTCATCATATTTCTCTGCACTGTCTTCAACAGACTTTGAAAAAGAAGTAATGTCTACAAATTTTAGATTAACACGCTTCCTTTGTTTCTTTGGGCCAAATGTTTTATCAAATCCCTCAGTATCAAGCAAATGTACTCGCGCATTCTTCGCTTTCTCATTCAGGAGTGTGATCGGAAGGTTTGTTGGCTTCATGATAACTTGGTAGGGATTCTTCACAGCTGCTCCAAACTCATCTTGGAACTTTTGTAAGGCGTTTTGTGAAATGACCCGAGAGTTTCCAAACCATTTTTGATTAGGCTCTACTCTTGCACGAGTACCAGATGGCAACCAACCTTGGAACGGCGCGGGAGTCAATATTTTACCAGTTTTATCCCTTTTGGCCTTAAAATTCCTGTACATCTGTAGCCGCTTGATAGTGCCCTTTGTTCTTGGGTTTCCAACTTTCAGGCCTTCGGTGGGTCGCTCTGGATTCATGGAATGTCCAGATTTGTTGAACCCCTCCTTTCGGGGAGCACCCGAAGCTGATCGAACTTTCCCCATATTTCCAAAGAATATCCTTTTTGTGCCAACCAAATATTACGTTGTTACGTCGTAAAATAGTATAAAATTAGATATGTATTTGCTACTGATATCCTCAAAATTAGGTTATCTTCTGGTAAACCACACATGCATGCACACACAGCACACTCTAAAATGTCAACAAACGTCAATCAATTCCTGATCAGCGAGTCAGCGACACGTACAAACTTCACAGTGGTGAAAAATCATGTTTTTGTTATTTTGTTTCAAAAGACTTACTTTCTGTACACAAATTACGTTTTCAGCAATAAAACTAGGATCAATATACTTCAATGCAAAACTAGATCACAACGTTCAAGTCCGTAATAGATGAACAGAAGCAAAGCAACACCAATTAATGAGAATATAACCACTCGACTCGAGCAAAGAGAATAAATACAAATGGCATCAATTGGCCTCGCTCGAGCAACACCAATGACCAACCCACAGTGTTGCCATATAGATAAGCTAGGAGCAATAATTTTATGGACCGCCTTTCAGTTTTACGCATATCCGTTTTTATTAGTGTGCAGTTGCAGATTTATAATAGTGTGCATGACTAGGGAAGTGACTTTGCTGCCGAGCCGAACTGGCTTCGGCCCAAACTGGTCCGAAACAGGAAAATACACTTGAATGCCGATTTCATTCCTGATTCATCCCATATTTAACAGGCACGTGCTAGTGACACATAACCTGATGCTGATGCTGATTTTGGCCATGTGCGTGTCGGAATCGCAAACCGAGTATGCCACACTAATTCAATGGATATGATTCTACCAATCGAACACGAGTTTCGAAAAACTATACACATTTATAGAAAAGCTACGCACTTTTTTAGGGTTCAGTAAACAAAAAAAGGGTTAGTGTTCGCTCCGCTTTCCGTTGCCTTAGTTTCTTGGTGATTTTGGAAGGTTTCGTTCCAAAAGTTACGTTATTTGATTTTAGTTAAAATAATTTTTTTTCGTAGGTATTTACTTTGTTTATATCTTTCTTTTATTAAGGCACAAACGATACAATATCCTTAAAATTAACAGTATATAAATATCATGTAGTATATAATATCATCAAGTATATGTATACATCAATCAAAATGCCAATGGCACTAAAATCACCATTATTTACAACAAAAAAAATCAACGTTACATCAACCATGCGGGCAAAGCCGCGCGCATTTAGCTATATAATAATATATTGTAAGGTGTTATATTATTTATTGCCCCTATTTTTTATAAATTTAGCAAAATTATATTCTTAGTCTTACAAAATGACATCGACACCGATGTAAAATTTTGAGCAAAAACAATATATAAACAATTACAAATTTACGCAAAATAAGTCCTTATAGCTTATCCATTAGACTCCCTGAATGAAGGATGTTTCACACCCGTGACTATAAGTTCAAAATGTCAATTAGCGCTCTAGACTATATACGCAGGAATTGGTAGGATTAGCAAAAAAATTCAGGTTTTATAGCGGCACTTGCCCAAAATCACCAAGAAACTAAGGCAACGGAAAGCGGAGCGAACACTAACCCTTTTTTTGGATATTTGTATCGTGTGAGTGGAGCAAAAACATGCCCAAAAAATATGTTTTGTGTGGAGCCCCCATTAATTTTAATATTTATTTTGATAGTATGTTATCATAGCGGCAAATGAAATACATACTGAAAAATGCAAGTGTCTACCATGCCACTATACGAATCATGAGATACAATAAAGCCCGATAGATGGACAGACAGACAGAAAGCGGAGGGCTAGTACTAGGGTCCCGTTGGTACCTGTTGTTTTCTGAACCCTAAAAAATTGCGTAGCTTTTCTATAAATGTGTATAGTTTTTCGAAACTCGTTTTCGATTGGTAGAACCATGTACATTGAATTAGTGTGGCATACTCGGTTCGCGATTCCGACACGCACATGGCCAAAATCAGCATCAGCATCAGGTTATGTGTCACTAACACGTGCCTGTTAAATATGGGACGAATCAGGAATGAAATCGGCATTCAAGTGTATTTTCCTGATTCGGACCAGTTAGGGCCGAAGCCAGTTCGGCTCGGCAGCAAAGTCACTTCCCTAGTCATGCACACTATTACAAATCTGCAACTGCACACTAATAAAAACGGACATGCGTAAAACTGAAAGGCTGTTGGTCCTAGTTGGCTCCCTCTTACCTACATACATAATGCCTTGACTTTTGTGCAGCGCCATCTAGTGTCAAAATAAAAAACGTGATTTTTTTAAAGATTGCATTGAAAAGCTCTCATTAAGAGAGGTAGGCGAAAAAAAGTTACTCTATGGGTAAGCGGATGGGCCATGGCCACTTTTATGCCAGTGATATCTACACCGAAATTGGTTGCCACAGCTGTTACTGTCAATTTTTTTTCGAAAATGACGTCACTTGTCAAATTCTAAAATAAAATGTCTTGTGTTCCTAATACAAGACGGCGGATATTATCCGAAATTGGAGTTTTAATCACCAAAATTATTTTCTTACCCTGTGATAGTGAAAAGTAATGATGAGCCCTAATAATGGTTCTGTTGAGTGTTTAAAATTATAGCCGATTATAAAATAATGATCGAAACAATTAACTGCGCCTGTAATCAGCTGTTCGAGATTCAAAGCTTTGTTTCGTGAAGAAATCCCCAGAAATAAATCGTTCCCCATGCATGTGACCTTTGGGAAACGTGCGACAACATGTATGACATGTTGTCGGAGTTCCGGGTCTCAGAATTCGATTCATTCGTGAATATATTGAGACTTACGCCTGGCGATCCTTTGGACACATTTGGAGAGATGTGGTACCCAGTGTTTTTGTGGTCTTTGTGCTCTTCCGTGTTTGTACACACTTGTGCGGCATTAGTTTCGTTTGGAACCTTGAGAAAACATAAGTATGGGAAGTTCTTCCCTGTATTATTAATTGTTATGGGAGTGGTTGGGCCAGTGACTTCTGGTGTCGCCAGCAGCGCCGCTGTTGCGTTCATCTACCGGGCGGCTGATCAAGCGATGCCGCCCGTCCATGCCATGATATGGGGTATAGGACAAACATTATTAGGAGCTGGAATGGGTTTTACTAGAATTTTAGCTACTTTGTAATACACCAATATATATATATATAGGTAGAAAATGTAGTGTAGATATGTAATTTATGTTGCAATACTACCATTATTCTATGGCCCTTTTGCATCAAAACAGCATTGGACCATGCCAGCAGGGTCTATCTATAGTAATACCTAATTTGTTTGATGAAAAACCTCTGTATACCTATAGTATAAGTACACAGAGGTTTTTTCATATTGGTCCTATAGAATGCAATAAATATCTGCATGCCTAATCTGTGAACTTTATAGTTCTTTATGAAATAATATTCTTTAAACTGAAATGATTATGACAATATGGTATTCTAATTATACATAAATTTTATCATTTGTTGGTGCAATTGGGTCTTGTTAGGTCAAGCAAATTGAAGTCAATTATAATATTGTTATCCTAATGATTAAATCTAGAGAGGTGCTGACAAGATAAGCATTTTATAATTTAGCCTAATGTATTATATATATTGTAGAAATACTCAAGTAGGTATATTTTGATACAGCTGCTGTAAATAAACCTTCCTTGTCCTGCCTGGGATGTCTACAGAAAAATAGAATGTTTCAATCTACTCATTCTTATTCTTTTGTACAAAAACATTTCAAGGCCACTAGAGCTATTAAGCTAGCCATTAATATTATTTAAATTAATAAGGTACAAAAAAAATACATGAAATATTAATTTCTACAGATTGGATTCTCTGAATGTAAAAATGTTTTAACATTTCTTCATTTAAAGAATTATTTATTGAACTTGTTTCGGAAACACCAAATACAAGTAAAACGAATTGTAAAATTTACTCATTAGACTGATGATCTCTTGCCTGACTAATGTATCATATTATGTGACATGTATGGGCATTCATTTCTTCTCTTGTGTTAGGACAGATATGTGCACCTTGTCAATATGAATGGAGATCCTGCAGGATAATATCAAACATCACCTGTCTCTATCACACTTATCTAAATTGGTATTAGAATAAGATTAAGACCCACCGAAAAAATTAAAAAGGCATAGTACCTAAAACTTGTGTTAATCTATAGTTTGTATATCAATGTATGAAGCACAATGAATTATCTGTTCTTTTTCATAAGTACCTTGTATTATAATATAAATTTTAAAGCAAATGTACTGTTACTATAGCATTTTATATTGAAACCTAGATGGAAATCTGTGGGGATTTTGTACTATTAGAAATAGATTATCAAATGATATGATTAAACTAAACTACTTTGCTGTTTTAGTGTATTCAAAATGCTTGTCACAATTAATAGACCCACTTGTAGAATTTTTACATTCTTTTAAATAGTATGTACACTGCACACTAGCTACCTATGGACCAAACACGAAACACTGCAATAGGTATTGCGAGTCACGTGATTCTTACTAAAAGCACCTGGTTGATTTATGTTAGGTACCCTCTTCTTAAACTTTACTCAACATTAATTCTAGCCCTAAGAATCATCCTCGGTGAATGGTTACTTTATCATACCAGCACACAAAGTCCGCTGCTGAATATGCCTCTCTAATACAACGCCACTATAACTTGAGCTGCCTAGGCGTCTCTATCCATCATGTAGGTTCCTAATTGTTACTTTCATTAAGCCCTTGAATACTTAACTTAATTTTTAGCACGTCTCGCCGCGCCGTGTCGTTTCAGCGTCGTCGCATAAGATTCATAATTTTCTGTGAGACGCCCCGTGGAAGTCTGAATGTGTAAATGTGATATTTGCAATAAATGGTTCATGTAAAATATTTCATTGATCAGGATGCAGATGATCTGCCAATCTTAAAAATTACTACCTATGTCTTAAGTAGCTCCATTAAAACTCCATCTTCATTAGTTACATAATGAATATTTTTGTATATTTTGCAAAAATAATGTACAAAACTATGTTAAAAAGCTAGTGATTGTGTACTGTAATTGTAGATGTAAATATTTGTATTGTAGGATCAAGTCGAGGTAAATACATTTTCCATACTTAAATATCTATCCAAAAATAATAAACATTTGGATTTTGTAAACTGTATTTTTATTTGTAATGTGTATACTTTCTCCGAGAATATAAATAGCAACAACTAATTCCTATAAGCTTTCTCCAATAAAGGTCAGTACTGGGTTATAAATAACGTTATAAGAGAAAAACCTACTCTTTATCCTTGTCATAATAATAATATCTATGTAGTTTATTTCATAAATTTCCATTCAATATAGAATAGTAACGTAGATAAATTATATACATATTTCATGTTTAAATTTAAATACAACATCATGGCCAAATAAAACATCTAAGAATACAATAGGTATGTATATATTTTGTTTATGGGGCAAATACAGTAATTTATCGAGGTAGTTATTAAGTGTTTGGCTGAATTATAAGTACTTGGATAAATTAAGCACATGCAAATTGCATACATTGAAATAGGTAATAAACAATCAACAGCAAAATTTATAATTATTACAATAATAATATTTTAATATAATGTTGAGGGTAATATTAATAATCAACTTCATTTAATACATTTACTTGTAACACATTCACTGTTATACTGATGTTCGGAAATAAGCCCTGACAATTAATTTATCACTAAATGTTTTGGTACATAAAATCATACCAATATATCTGCAAAATATAGATAACTAACGCCTGCGCACGGCTACGCACGCTTTTTGTATAAAAATTAGTTTTTATCTGTCACCGGGAGACCATCTACCTCCAAGGGTGGATCGCTTTGGTTTGGCGAGTAACTCAAATTATTTTGTGGTTTATATTTTTTCTGCTTTCCACAAGGAATGAAACGGAAAAGTTATTCGCAGCAAATCGTAAACCATTTTCTATGAATTCATGATAAATCCAAAATTAATTCAATTGTATTTTGAGAGCATTTAATTATGGGAAAATGACGATTTTTATCCTAGATTATCTTATATTCCCAAATGCTCCAAAAATACCAGTAAATCGAAGTTATTTTTTTCATAGGTACGTTAATAAAAACCATTGGCGGCTTTTTATTCGTTGTAGAACGCAGAAAAAACTAAAACCATAAAATAATTAGAATCTCGTGGCAACTCGAAACTATCAACTTTAAGATTCGTACAGCCGTTAAGGCATGAAAAGGTAACAGACAAACATAATTCTTTTCGTTTTGTTTTTGTAATTATGAATGTAATGCACGACGTCTGTGGTAAAGCCACATTTTTGGCAGTGAATATCTACCATACTAAACTCACTTTTGTGATTAAGATCACATACATATAAGGCACTATTATTTGTTTCACAGAACATAAGTACATAGTAGTTAGAATGGTGCAGTATTTCTATCAGTTCCTACTAATCTCTCCTAGATTAGTGGTGCATAATAATGTTTTATGCTATCAATGAGAGTTAGTTTAGTAACTGATATAAATAAATAATGCTGGACAATCCACACAGCATCATCTAGAACCAAGCTAAGCAGAGCTTGTGTTATGGGTTATTGGTATATACTCAATAGAATACATTCTATTGAGTATATACCAATAACCCATAGATTATATTTTACTATACATTCATACTACGCGGAACAAATATTTGCAGATCCTACAAACATTCGTCCCAAGGCGGGAATCGAACCTGCAATCTCCTGCATCGCAGGCGGACCTTCGCCCGCCGTATAACATCGGTCTTCAATAACTATAATACTTCATTTGCTATAGGTACCTGCACAGGTACCTAAATAGTACCACTACTATGTGTATATTTCGACAGTCGTTTATGTACAGATCTATAGCGTGAACTGTCCTCATCTTCTTCATGGCTAACTTCATGTATTTCTTCCAACATCAGAGGCAGGTCATATTCTTCTCTAGTCAATGTTTGCTGCAAAAGATAATTTTTAATGAGAATTTCTATACATAAAGAAACCAACCTGTAAGCACGGCTATATTTATCGTACCCTATGAGAAAGCAATGTCTATATTTCGTCTTCATTTGTCTATTATCTGAACTACCTTCCCGAAACTTTTTGCAGATACAACAACCACCTAACAACTAACTTAAAACAATATGTATAATAGGTACTTTAAAAATATGAAGCCTTACCTCATGGACTTCTGTTTCCCTTCTAGTCAATCTAGATTGTAATGACTGTGTTTCTGAAGTGGCATCTTGCAACGCCAGTTTCAGGTCAACAATTTCTTTCCTAGAATTTGCTAGTAATCTTTCTGTTGTCATCAGTTTTTCTTTCATAGTATCATTCTCTACTTCCAATGTAGCTTTAACACCAGACAAGTTCTTGATTCTGTTTTCAAAGAGCTTCAATTCAGAATCTACATTGCCTAGTCCTTTGACTGTGTTTGTGTTTTCAGTTTGCAAATTAGTGCACATCTTCTTTAGATAGGCTACATTCTGCTCAAGTATTAATTTCTCTTCTGTCACTAGTTTTATTTCCTCTTGCAAACTGTTAATCTTAGAAGTCATAGCTGCAATGCGTGTGTTTTGATTCTCTATAATATTTTCTTTCTCCAAAAGTTTCGACTCTAGGTTCTCAATTTTATTCACATAAGTCTGTAGTTGCATTGATTTAGAGGCTGACTCACTTTCCAAGGAATGATTGGTGTTTTCTAGAATGTTAGCTTCAACTGAGAGACTAGCAAACTGTTCCAGCATGTCAGATCTATCAGCTTCTTTGTGGGACAGCAGCTCTTCAATCCGTCTTATTTCTGCAACATAATGCTGAAGTTGTTGCTTCAACCCTTCCACTTCATTTCTAGACTTGTCATATTCAATCTTATGTAGTTTCATGTTTCCATTCAAATCAGCCAGAGTATTTTGGAGGTGTTTGTTTTCTATTGCAACAGAGTCAAGTTGTTGATTCAACCTTAGTATCTCTGCATTCAAGAAAGCCAGTTGGTGTTCAGTATCTTGCAGTTTATGTTCTGATACTTTGTTATTGTTTAGTTTTCTATTGAGATCTGTTATTTGAGTGCCAAGCCTGCTAATTTCATAATTTTGTGTCATAATTTTTTGTTCCAACACACTATTAGCTTCTGTTTTGTGATCTAACTCTATTACTAGTTTGTCTCTTTCTTGATCAACCTTTCTAATGTTATCAATTAAATTGGACTTATCACTTCTTAGTGTCATTATTTCTGATTGCAGGTCTTTGCATTTCTTTTCTAATGAATCAACCATATCTTTATAATTACTAAGTTTTCTTTGGACAGATAAAAGTTCATTTTGAAGACTTGTGCTGCTTCTTTCTGTTTCTAGTTGTATGTTTTTAATCTGACTTGCGAGTGTTTTTTCTTTGATAACATCAGACTGCATTTTCTGTATCTGTTCTTTCAAGAATTTGCATTCATCTTTCAAATGATCAGCTGAAGCTTTACCATTTCTATTGGTCATCTTGTATGAACAGTTTTCTTCTTCTAATTGTTCTATTTCTTTCTGTTTTCTTATAAGATCTCTTTTTAATTTGTCTGTTATTTCTAAAGACTCCTTGTATCTCAAATTATATTCATTTTTATCTTTTTTTAGGAGTAGTATTTCTTGATTAAGTTCATTTATAGTGTCTTTGAGTTTATCAACTTCTCTTTTAGAATAAGATTCATTTTCTTTATTAGATTTAGCAGAACAAAAATTTTTGTAAAGACTTAGCTCTTGACTTAGTGCAATATTTTCTCTTGATAATTCAGAGTTCTCTAAGTTCAACTGACTTATTATGTCTTTGTAGTTCTGCTTACCACTTTCTTTGAAATTCATCAGTTGTTTATTTAATTCATTGTTTTCTTCTTTTAGCATGAGAATCTTCTGTTCACTTTCACAAAGCTTAACATGTAAATCTCTGATGAATAAGCTCTCATTGGATTTTCTGGAGGTGACACTATCACTGTCTTTGCATCTAGTCATGTGTTTATTGCACATACTCATAGTTTCAGACATTTTTTCTTGGACCTGTGTAATGTGTTTTTCATATTTAAGCCTTTCAAGTTCAAGTAGAGTTTGTAACTCTGCCTTGGTAGGACATTTTGGTCCTTCTTTTCTAGGACTGTGATCAATATCCGATTCAAAATTTTTGTGTAGAATTTTAGCCAAGGTTTTATTTTCTCTTTGAAGTGCATCAATTTCTTTTTTTGCTAGGGTCAATGAATTTTGGACCTCATCATAATCTTTTGCTGTGCATTTTGATGATTGGAGACTATGAACCATTGTCTCTAATTCTTCATTTTTCTCTTTTATTGATTTTGTTTCTTTTTGTAGACTGTGAACTTGTTGCTTCAGCTTTTCATTTTCAATTGTCAAGTCCTCTTTTGCAGTCTGCATTAAGTTAACATCATTCTTCAAATAGGCTAACCTTTTATTACAATCTTCTTCAACTTTTAATGCTAATTCATCAACTTTTGAGAGTTCCTCTTGAAGAGACTTGTTCTTTTCTGCTAGACTTAGAGCTTTGAGCATTGCTTCATGCTGTTTTTCAATGCTTTTATCAACTTCTTTCTTCAGAGCATCATTAGTTAACTCCAAGTTGTGAATCTCCCTCATAAAGTTATGCATTTTATTATCTAATGGATTACAGCAATCTTTGTTAATGGCATGAAAGGGTCTCCCACCCTCAAGAAGCATGTTGAGTCTTATAATTTCACTGTCTCTGTGTTCAATTTGATTTCTTAGTACATGTATTTCATCTTTACATTCTTGATATTGTTGCTCTAATACAGAAGTTTGATCAGGAATATTTATTTTTCTTTCATTGAAGGTTCTGAAATCATGATCAGCATTTTTCCGTTTACTTTTGTTGCGGAAACTGAGGGTCTCAGCGCACAATCCCCTCAAGCCCAAGTCCCTTACATCATGCTGTAACTTACTTATAGTTGCATCTTTCTTTAACAACTCCTCAGATAGAGATTTAATTTTTCTTTTTAGTTCCTTTGATAGTTTCAGGTTGTCTTCCTTTAGTTTCATGTTTTCTAAATGGAGATGGTTGTTTTCTTGAATGAGTTTGGCATTGTCGCATTTGTAAGGTTCTGCCTCCAGCGTCATAGCATCGCGCTGTTTTAACGCATCTTTAGACAATTCCATGTAATGCTGGAGGCTCCGAGTTGTCTGTATCAAGTCTGCCAGAACACATTCTACCAAAGGAACAGCATCGACAGGCAGCGTGTTATTGTAGCCGAGTTCTTCAAGCTTTCGCTTCAAATTAAAGTAGGCTTCTCCCATTTTGACACAGTTACTTTATTCACTTCACCATATTTATAAGAAATATATTATTTGCAGTAAAACTCAAATGCCATTGATTTTTTTGTTTGTTGTCGTTTGTTTTGAGGGATGCAAGAGGGATGGCTGCGCTGCAGGCGGAGTGCGGCCACAGAATAATAATACTCTAAATAGGGCGGTAGTCACAGATGTACCAAAGAGAATACAATACTAGCGGTGCATTCCGAATTACGCTAAAATCAATATCATCGCGCTCACACGCGTTCCGTATTATCGTGAGCGCGATAACGTTGTCCCGTGTGACGTCATAGATATCATCATTACATGCGCCATTTTGCGATATCAACGACCATGCTACAAACTGACGGTGCATTCCGAATTACGCTAAAATCAATATCATCGCGCTCACACGCGTTCCGTATTATCGTGAGCGCGACAACGTTGTCCCGTGTGACGTCATAGATGACATCATTACATGCGCCATTTTGCGATATCAACGACCATGCTACAAACTGAAATCTCTGTGAGCGTGCTGTCAAATCTGACAATTGGGTTTGTTTACTAACTGTTTTTTCTTTGGATTTTTTCAACAAAACGTTCGTTTGCAAATTTTTACAAAGAAATAGAAATAAATATAGAAGACCAAATCAACGGTCGGAGAATAACTTTGATGATCTCTTTTTGTTTTGCAATGAGATATTGACATTGACACCACGACACGACACGTGACCGTGAGCGCGCTCATAAGTGTTCCGAATTAATGTTAGCACTCAACTGTCAATATCGTGATATCTAATTTGGAACGCAAAATATTTTTGTGATCGCTATCAGCGCTGTAATCGTAATTCGGAATGCACCATGAAATCTCTGTGAGCGTGCTGTCAAATCTGACAATTGGGTTTGTTTACTAACGGTTTTTTCTTAGGGTTTTTTCAACAAAACGTTCGTTTGCAAATTTTTACAAAGAAATGGAAATAATTATAGAAGACCAAATCAACGGTCGGAGAATAACTTTGATGATCTCTTTTTGTATTGCAATGAGATATTGACATTGACACCACGACACGACACGTGACCGTGAGCGCGCTCATAAGTGTTCCGAATTAATGTTAGCACTCAACTGTCAATATCGTGATATCTAATTAGGAACGCAAAATATTTTTGTGATCGCTATCAGCGCTGTAATCGTAATTCGGAATGCACCATACGCATGGTAGTATATTGTATAGGTACTCAGTCCACATACATGGTAGAGCTGCGCCTAACTCACTTATTGGAGTGCGGTGCGGGCGGACCTTGGGCGGACTGACGTTCATTAATTTCATTGGCTTTTTGATTGACATGACATATAAACTTGACATGAAAGCAAACATTCTTTATTTTATAAATGAACAGGCGATAGCATTATTATCCATATTGCCTTGTCTTACGTATGTTTTATTTTCTTTAGTTTTGTGTAAAATACACGTCTTTACTGGTCAGCCATTTTCTTTATCCTTGAAAAAAGCAATGTATACACTATCGTGTTGACATGTTATAAATAAATAAATAAATACGGTGTACTTTATAGAGAAGATGCTATGATTTTAAATATTTTTTATATAAAATTATTATTTACATACAAACGACCTAGTCCTTTCAATTACCTATCTATACCAATCCTCGGGCGACCTAGACGTTACAGTTTTTAAATTAGACAAACAAGAGTATATTTTGATATTATAGTTTAATCTTTGGTGATTCGTTCCTTCCTAAGTAAAAGTCTAATTAAATATGGGAAAGTGGCAAAAAACTAAGAAATCGGAAGTCTCTCATTGACAGTGCTGTTTACCGATAGTGACAGGGTTAAGGTAATAACAATAGAATTAAAAATGTCGTACTTATAATACTTACCTTCTTTTTGAATATCCATGGCGAAACAATATCACAAACAATCAATTTCCGATAAAAACAACACTTTGAAAACAATAGAAATTTCGGCGAACAGGCGCTAATGAGCACTAATAAAATAACCGTTACCACTTCGGGTGCACAAATTAAATATTTCATGTATGTTATTGCGATTTTATTTTACCTGAGAAGAGAAGAGGTATTTATATATCCTGTAACCATTAATTACATCATAATTTGACCATCGATATTTTAGACCTATGGGCGGGACCACTGTGCGGCGGCTTGATGTTGCCATGGCATATTTTAAAGATGTATTTTCGTTTCGTTGTATATTTTTTTTAAAGTCATTTAAAGTTTTTTTTTGTCAGATGTTCCGTGATCATGGCGCATGAAATTGTGTCAAAATATTGGAAAACTCATAACTCAAATCATGGTAAATAACTCGTTTTAAATTACTTTACAAGTGCAGTTACTATTAAATATAATGTTCTATTTGCCATAAGCATTCGCATCACATTTGCGCGCTTTCTTGCGAATGCGAATATTGAAAAAATAAATAATTGAAAGGATTAAAACTAGATTTTGCTCGAGTGCGCGCACGTTTCCTACTTCGCGAGTTCTCGCACCGGTTGCGGTCTCGTGCTAGAAAAATAAAATAAACATGGCTGAATGTGATTTTTTTTATTTCGTTGTTGGGATACAATATACGTAAATAAAGAAAACCTTATTGTAATTTTTGCTGCAAAAATGTTACATTTCAGGAAACGAAACGTAACTTTCGACTCAAGGGCTCTGGCGACACTGACACAGTTTGTCAAAAAGATTATCTTTTTCTTCTTCTTTTAGCTTTGGCTCTGCACCTGGATTGATGCAATTCTGCCAGTGTCAGTTAGGTATGAATTGCGCATTTAGGAACAATAGATAAAAATTTAAGGAGGTTGAGTTTGGATTTTTCAGAAAATAAATAATTTATATAATCTCAATCAAGTTCGTATAGGTACAAAAACAAACAGAAACAACTATATTAAAAGTTAAATGAAAAGCGCTAACAGAAGTGATCAATATGCGAAGTAACATAGAATATATACCTACGTAATCTAAAAGCTACAATTGTATACTATTTACGGAAATAAATCTACAAAGTTTAGATACAAAAGGGGAAAATACTAATGGAAGAAGGGTTTTGGAAGAGAAGGGACGGGGGATTTCAGGAGGAATAATATCATGAAGAGAAATTTTAAGCCTAGGACAGACGAAAAGAAGATGTTCAACATCTCCTTCATCCAAACCACATTCACACAGAGATTGATTCCTGACCCTTATCTTCGTAAGAAACACAGGGGTACATACATGGCCCAACCGGAGACGGCATAAGATGGATGTGCTGGTTTTGCTGGCCTTTTTAAATTTGAAAAACCAAGGTTTGAGAGGAATTTCTGGTTGCAAATTACCATAGTGCTTGCCTTTTAAAAGTCTAGATGAGTTCCACATTTGAGACCAAGAAGTAGTTAGATGGAAACTAGGGGCTGAACAAAGATCATGAGCAAAAATTTTAAGGTGTTCCTCTGAACCAAACGGAGTTGCTTGTTGTGCACAAGAGTCAGCGGTTTCGTTTCCTGGAATCCCAGAGTTACCCGGGATCCAAGCCAAGATAACATTAATGCCACGACTTTTACACCTGAACAAAAATTCACGAATTTTAAGAATGATTGGAAATCTAGATTTAGAGCGAAAGGGGCAAGATAGGATAGATTGAAGAGAGCTTTTAGAATCAGAGAATATTATGGAATTATTGAGGTTGTGCGAGTCTACAAATTTAATAGCTTCCAGCAATGCTATAGATTCCGCAGTAAAAACCGAGGAAATCGATGGACATTTATAATTTAAAATTATCTTGGACGAAGGAATCCAAACTGCAGCGCCTACAGGACTAGACTCATTTAATTTTGAAGCATTTGTAAAGATGGAGAGCCAACCATTATAATTAGAATCAAGTTGCATGTTAAATTTTTCACGAGCATATGAGCAACCTTTTACGATCCCAAAATCTAAGATAATATGTGGTTCGAACATAATAGCTTCATAAGAGGTAGTAAACAAAGGATTACAACTAAATTGGGTGATAGGATAATATGGAAGGTGGGAATATTTCTTAAAACGTCGAATCAAACACGGTATTTTGTCCTGATGAATATTAATAATAGGCTCAAAGAAAGAATACAAATCGTTTAACTTATTTAGAAGAGGGTGTTGCAAATTTTGAACTAATTTGAAAAGAAAACGATCTGAGAGATATTGCCTTCTAAGAGAAAGAGGAGGATCACCACATCCTACTTGCATTGCGTTTATAGGAGAAGATTTCATTGCACCAAGAATAATTCGAAGACATTTTGACTGGATTGAAAAAGATTGTCTTAAACATACATGTCATATATATTCGCAATTCATACCTAACTGACACTGGCAGAATTGCATCAATCCAGATGCACAGCCAAAGCTAAAAAAAGAAGAATATGTCATATATAAATCAATGTCAAAGTCAAATTACAAACTTTACATTACAAAGATCAACAAAATATATCGACGTTGAATATCTGTATTTTGTTGCTTCATGTAATTTTACAAATAAATTGGTTCCTTCCTTCGGGGGCACAAACAGATAAAATTGAAACAGTTTCGTTATCGCTTTCGATGAGTAGAAATTTCAAAGCGATTAAATGCCGTAAACAGTCATGAATCCCTACAAGGATATGGAAGAGAGTTCTTTTGCTTCGCCTCCTCATTTAGCCTACGAGGATATCGCCACAAAACTGCTAAAGGACAACTATTTCCTTACTGCCTTAGAGCTGCATACTGAACTGGTTGAAAGTGGAAAGGAGCTGCCCCAACTGAGAGAGTTTTTTTCCAATCCTGGAAACTTTGAGCAACATGTTTCCAGAGCTTCAGATTTTACTTCTATGCGTAAGTCTCTTACCAAATACAAACATATAACACTTAATCATATGTTAAAAGCTACAATTAATGAACTCTAGTATTGTCAGTATTTTTCCACACCATGTACCTGACATACATGACTCATTCAGAGATCTTCAAGAAATGTCTAACTCAATACTTTAGTCACGTTTTATTTACACTTACCAACAACAGACTACGATGTGAAGAGAGTGTGAGAGATTGTTTACTAAAATGACCATTTACAGGCCAGCATTTGCTTAAAATTTACAAAAAATATTGATTTAGGAAGCTGCTCCTTATCAACTATTCTTCAAGTCATAGTCTGTATTTGCAAAGATAATAATATCTTTGACAAAGAAAATAACAATCAAATAATATAAAGAAATTAAAATAGTATTTACAATTGAAACAATTGAGCTAACTGCAGACTGTTGCAAACAATCTACAGATAGCTCAACTGGTCCATATCAATACCAGTCGGAAGCATCCCCAAGATGCTGGCTGCATTGCCCCACTGTATGGCAATGCTAATGCGCTGCGCCAGATACTCACCAGCTCTCGGGTCACGCGTCGCTTCGACCAGGCGCTCAGATAATTTTTTGAAAACCCGGAGAGCCTCGGTACCCCACGGATCTAGGGTCTCGACTCCAAGGGGAGCAAATGCGTAGGCTCTGTCGAGACCTGCATATTTGCGCCTCTTGAGATCCTCAGCCAAATCTGCCACCCAACCAGCCCTCACGGATGTCCTTGAAAGATGGGAAGGCGCAAGTGTGTAGACACATGTAGCGTCCCACACAATAGGTCCCCAACTCCCAAGGGACTAAAGTCATGCCGTTGGGCCTCTTACCATCGTCACGCAACAGGCCATTTGGTTCGAGAATAGCTGGTACGTTAGCGGTGACAAAGGCCCGTCGGATGATGTCGTTAAGGCTGGCATGGCGACCGGCAGCCCTAGTACACGATAATCCGTGATGACCAAGCTGTTCGACAACAGTACCGCACTGGCATTGATGAGGCGAGCAA
This sequence comes from Eupithecia insigniata, assembly GCA_947859395.1. NCBI lineage: Eukaryota > Metazoa > Arthropoda > Insecta > Lepidoptera > Geometridae > Eupithecia > Eupithecia insigniata. The sequence goes on from OX402002.1 coordinate 6,093,776, forward strand.
CACCTTGCACCCAACCGAAGGCATGTTGCTATACGGAAAGTTACGGGATCCAATAGAGTGCCAGTATAATATGAAGGAAGTGCTTGCAACCAATGTCCTGACTCCCGGCACGATCTGCAGAGCTGGAGCGCGTTTGTAACAAACAATTTCATGTCAACTCACACAGAGGCCCGTCCCATTGCGGGGACAAAAGAGATTTTGGGGGAGCAGCATCACCATTCGAGCCTCGTCTAAAAACGAAATTTTGAATGAATTTCCAGGTGAGACCAAAGACGGCTTTAAATTTTTTTCCACTAAAGACGAACGCTGGCAGGGCGACACTTGAAATTTTGCGGATACCTAAGCCTCTCAATTTGACAGGCAGGGAGGCCTGCGACCATGCCTTGTCATCGAAACAGATATTCAAAACCCATGATAAAGTATTCTTTATTATGTTGTCTAAGCCTTCTAAGAGCTCGCTGTGTTTCCACAGTTGACAACATCTCAAAGAATACGTAAATTTAGGTACAAACAAGCAAAACCGAATAATTGTAAAAGCCATATGGCTATTAATTTTGAGAAGTCTGTCCGAGGTTTTGTTGAAATTTTGAATTTTCTCATCTACAAATGACTGAAAACACTCATCAAAAATTGGTGAACCAAGGAGGCAAAGTGAACATTTATCTACAACTGTAATGTTGGGAGCCAAACAATTGAATTTTATTATGATATTGTTTTTGTCTACACAAGAGTCCGAAATAAAAACCTCGCACTTTGTAAAATTTAGGTCTAAACCTACTTGCCGAAATTCATCTGTGATGATTTTTAGATCATTAAAAACTGTGTCCACATCTCCCCCTATCGTTCCGTCAAAGATAATTATTACCAGTGATAGGAATAGGTAATTTACCTAACCCTTACAATCATGTTGGCGGACATCGCCACAGATCAGCCAGTGACCAATTTTCCAGGTCAAATCCTAATTCGACTGGGCTATAGACCAACTACTATTTCGAATAACATGAGTTTTTAATGTACCTAAAAGTAATGTCACGGAAATATTGTTGTAAGGTAGTCTCTGATTCTTGTCTCTGTTCCTTGAAGTCTAGGTACATTAGCCTATTACTAGATTATTAATTACATATAGAGTTTGACTGTTGGGGTCAGCTTAGGTGGGATATAGGCACAAAAACTGCTACTGAAAAGTGCAGTTTAGATCCTCATTATTATCTCCCTCCTTTACATAAATTATGAATCAGATGAATATTTGCAGAGCGCTCTCCAAGCCAGGCAACCCTAGACTCTCTTGACACTGCTAGGTACTCAGAGGATGGAGGAGGGGACAGAGGAGGCAGTGGTGGTGATGTTGCAGTATTGGAGTTTGAACTACGGAAGGCTAGGGAAACTATCAACTCATTGAGAGCCAATCTTACACAGTTTGCTGGTAAGTAAATAAAAAATTATCTCTGTTTTGTATGTTTATTTATATGTAATCATAAAATTTTTTTTAATCTTCATTCTGATCTGTGCTGCAGGCTACCTACCATGATCAACCTAACATATGTCATGTTATCATATCATGCTTGATCATTTTTGCTTTGGGGACAGGCAGCTGACATCCAGACTATCTTTGTTCTCCAGAAAAGAGCGGTACGCGCAATTTACAAATTAAAGCCACGCGACTCTTTGAGGGAATTATTTAAAGAAATAAATATTTTGACAGTAATATCGCAGTACATCTATGAAAATCTTATGTATACGCACAAAAATAGAGATAGCTTTTTGAAAAAGTGTGATGTTCACAATAGAAATACAAGAAACAAGAACAAATTACACATCCCAGCATACAGGGTTGCCTGGAAGAAATCGCTCTCAGCGATAAGGCCGCCTTTTGTACTGTGTGTACCTGCCCAGACGGTGTAAAGAAGCTACATGTAATATAATGTGTTAATGTATCTATTCGCTACTTTTGTAAAATAATAAATCTCTAATTCAAAATTTTGTTCTATTCTCAAATCTAGAATACATACCAACTTTTTTTTAACCAGAGTTGGTTGTAAGTAGAACCTACATACTGATCAATGACTTGGTGTACTCATAATAAAAAAAAAAAAATTGCTACTAATATTTTATATCAGGTCTCTAATTTTAATACCTATTACAGATGGAGACTCCAACCTAGATAAGAACACAAAAAATATTTCCAATGAGCTATCCCTCAAACCACATGAGAAGAGAGCTTTGAACTTCCTGGTCAATGAATACCTCCTAGTCCAGGACTATAAGCTCACTTCCATCACTTTCTCTGATGAAAACCCTAATCAGGTAAAGTAATGTACTTTACTTTTTTAAAAGTAAAGTATAACAGTAAAAGTTAAGGGATGAAACATTGATGTTCTGCCAATACAAATAAGGTTCATAGTTGTCCTGTTTACATTCGTAATAATTTTTACACTGTTTTTAGTAATTTCGACAGACCTAATGGCTCCTATACACAATGCCGTCAGCCTTGCAGGCGAATTAGGTATTCTGCGTTTATTAGAGCGCATTTTGATTCCATAAAAGCAGCCATGCTGACAGCATAGTGTGTAGGAGCCATAAAACATGAATTTATCAAAGCTTTTGTGGATCGAAAATCTATCGAAATTTTAGAAAGATCAACCTGCGACGGCAAATCTTGCGGATTCGATTACTGCCACTCTAGGACGATTTAGCCACAAATGTGTTTGCCGCTACTAAACAATGATGGGGAATGCTTCATTCCCCAAGTCACAGTACTTTTTTTGCTCTAATTGTGAGATGCGATAAATAAAGTGGCAACTGCGTCATGCAAGATCTTTTGTACTATGTAAATACCAAAGATGTTAAACTATCGTAACCAGCACCGAAAAATATTGTAGGTACTCTATTTGGTTATATTATTTTGGTATCTAAACTTTCGTAAACAATTATAATAAGTATTGAGAGTATGTTTATGGCAAGCGTCCATAGTTTCCCCCATAGTCCAATTACCCAGTCCATCCATTCACCACAATAACATGGCTTTTTTGTTATTTTCATTTTCCTTTGCAATAGTCTCTACACCTGGCGGATATCATCTTCGGGTGTATCATATTGTGCAACCAAGGATGATACTCGCTATGTATAGCTCTCGCCTTTAGATTAATTCTCATAAAGGGTCTCTGTGCTGTTGGGTTCGGCTCCACGCATGCCTCCCAAAGGACCGGGTCACTATATGGCCCGTGATCATGGAAAGGAGATATTATTTAATAAATAATGCTAAGCAGAGCTTGTGTTATGGGTTTTAGATAACCGATATACCTACTTAATACATATAATGTATAATAGACTACATAGATGTATATTTTTTACTATACATTTGTCCCGAGGCGGGAATCGAACCCGCAACCCTCTGCATTGCAGGCGGATCTTCGCCCGCCATGCCACAGAGGTCGTCAAATATTAGGAGTTGGTTTATTCGTGGCCTACGTCGCCGTCGTAGCATTTGATATAGCTTGTGGGGGGGGGGGGGGGGACCATCAATTAAGGTGGAACGCTTGTTGTAGCATGGCTTTATATAAAATAATTTACAAACGCAAACTAACTAATATGCACTTTATAACATCACTTTTGCCAGGAATTCGAAGATTGGGATGACGTAGGCCTCAACATGCCTCGTCCAGCTGGCTTGATCTCACTATTTAGGGGTAAAAGCACACCACTAGCTGCACTGAAGACTGATGCTGCTACAGAGATGGATTGGCAGTTCACTACTGTAGACTGTCAGACGGATGTTGTGAATGTGTGTGTGAGCTGCCAGACAGTAGAAGCGGATAGTGATTGGAGTCATGAGGTTGGTAGTTTAATTTTAACTTCAAAAAAGAGGAAGTTTTATGTTTTGGCTGTATGTATGTTTTTTTTTGCCTTTTTATTTATGTTCATCGATTTCTCCATCAATTATCCCCAATGTGAGGCTTACGCACTATGATAAAAAAAACCTCAGGTTTTTGTATTTTTAACAACCAAATAATATTTTAAACATTAGTTTCCTTCAATGCGAAGCGGAGCGTGGGAAGACCTCCCACTCGATGGACTGACGACATTGTAACGCTCGCAGTCGATGGATGGAGGCGGCCCAGGACCGCTATTCGTGGCGTCGTTTGGGGGAAGACTATGTTCAGCACAAAAATGTGCATTATAATAATATATATTTAGATACATTTTACAGTAACGAAATGGTTTCCCACAATCTTCAAAACAGTGGCCCGCGAGCTGCCAGTCATCTGATGCCATCATAAAATACATCAAAATGTTACTTGTTAAAGCCCATATTTGAATACACATTTATGTGCTGTGTGCTAATCGCTGATCTGCGACAACCGTAACGCTGATATACCTATCTAACATCAACAGCATACAAATCCGTTCGCAAAAATAAATAAAAAGTATCTTACCCTAACAAAGTCGTAAATTGTGTGTAGAAGTTTGCTTGTTTGCATATATTGTTTGAACTCATGAAATAACCAACACATGGACATGTTTACATAAGCCTGTATTTCCTTACTAAAACAACATGCAAATGAAGAGATTTTGATAACTGTGACTAGTCAGCTTAAAATGTCTAGATTAGCAAATTGGGCACAAATGGCCATGTCTAAAATAATCCCGCTTTGTCACATAAAAATGCTATTTTAGTCTTACTCTGTCACATAGAGTCCGATTTTGTCAGTTTTCTTTTTATTTAAGGTTAATTTGCTGTATATTACTCATCTGTTCTGGCAAATAAATTTTTTTTTATCTTTACTTTACATAAAAAATGCTATCTTCCACAGCTCCTAATCCAAGCCGAAGAAATAGAACTCCTCAAACAAAAAATCATCGCCCTTGAAACTGAGAAACTCAACTTTCAAAAGCTCTACGACGCTGCTATCGTCAGTTTAAACTCCCTAACAAGTCCCTCTTCAGAGAGCAAAGGGATCGATCTACAGATACCAGATGAAAAGATGCTATCCGTTCACATGGATAATGACAGACCGTTGACTTGTACTGCGACTGAGAATCACTACGGCAGTGGGAACTCGACGCATAGCGCGACGCCTGAACAGTTTGAGATGATTGACAGCGAGAAGAATAGTGTTATGTGAGTTATGATCTTCTGCGTGATGTAGGTAGAACAAGGTTCTGTCAGCGGCATCGCACGCGTTTCCTACGGCGAAATACCTAATCCATGTTCTAACTCAGGCTACAATCTCCTTGCCAAATTACATTAAGATTCAGGCGGTTTATAAAAGTTAACAGAGTTACTTTTGTATTTATATAATACAAGCGTTGGAACGCGGTTTCGCATGTAATTTTCATGGATAAACAGGTATGCCAGGACACAATCTTATTATAATAAATATTCACGGGTATATCGAGTTGGCAATAAATTGAAGAAGCTAAGAATGATGAGCTAAGCGAGCCGCAAATATTTACGCAACGTTTCTTTTATCGTGCAGTCTCTTGGAAAATACCGAATTAAATAACTTTTTAACCATATTAATTCAAATAAAATACATATAATTTTAAACAAAAGCTAAAGCTATACCATTTTCAACTTTCAGTAACAGAAAAGAAGGTTCAACAATAAGTTCATTCGACCCAGCAGTGAACGCTACACCAGAACATCGAGGCAGCGTTACAACGCTGGACGAAACGCTGAGTATAAACGACGGAGGCGAGTGGACTCGGGTGCAATACGAGTATAATATAGAGACGAATAATAAGGAGATGTGGATTGATAGGTAAATTTTTTTAATTTCATAACAAGAAATAAATACAAAGATGGAAAATAACCTATCACTACAAATGTTTTCGTTGTCTGTTAGGAAGTATTTTGTAATTAGGTAGTTATTAGACTGTCATGAACATTTTTGAATTAAAATCTCTATATCCTAACGTGATTTGAGCATTAGGTTAAATAATAGATAGGTAAGCTTAATTATTTATTGTAAGCTCACTCAGTTTCAGATTATATATTGTACCTTAGGAACAGAACTCTTCAAATTGTCTAATTTAAGTACATAAGTAATCATAATTAACAGGCTATTGAAATTAAATTATAAAATAAATGATAAAATATATCAAAAATATCCAACTAAGCCGTGGGGCCGCGGCGTACGAATATCGACCCCTCCAACTCAACCCGTGGATGTCGTAAGAGCCGACTAAGAGAACCTACCAGAGGAAGGGCAGCAGCTTCCTTCTGAGTATTTTTAAACACCAACACTGCGATCACCAATCCGCCTGCCAAGCGTGGTGATTATGGCAAATTCCCCCCTACATGGGAGACCATCCACTCGATGGACCGACGACATCGTAGCGGTCGCAGGGAGTCGATGGATGGAGGCGGCTCAGGACCGCTATTTGTGGCGTCGTACGGGGGAGGCTTATGTCCAGCAGTGGACGTGTATGGGCTGATGATGATGATGATCAAAAATATCGGCTGTAAAGAGGCCTTCTCAAAAATCAGAGTTTACAGTCACAGATACAACAATTTATAAAATTTTAATAATATAGGTAACATGTATGTATGTACAAAGACGCATACACTGCCAAATTGGGCAACAAACTCTCACAAAATAGCGTGTGGGTCGTTAGCCCTACAAGATCTTTTTGTGCAGCATACCTTTGGGAGAACCTCTGGAAGATCTTATTTATACAGGGTGACGCAAAAGTAATGCCATATTGTGAATGTGCTTTAATTTTTGCAAATGGCCTCAAATGTTACTGTGCTTTCACATCTACATATGTATGTTGTGGACAGATACAAAATTGGTTGACAACAAGCCATGGAGCGATACACACCTGAAAAGGTTTTTGAAATCGGGCGTTTTCCACAACAAACCACGATTTTTGCATGTCATCTGACTCCAAAGTGCGATTTCTGCTTCAAGTTAGCTTTAAAGACTTGCAAGCTTCGTGATTTGCTTGCGAGATTGCAATAAGTCTCAAAGGAAAAACTCTGGCGCCGTTAAATCAGGCGATCTGGACGGCCAGTTCAAATCTCCAGAAATCCCAGGCCGAGGCCTGGAATCCTTACTTTTGCGCCACCCGTTATTGTACGTAGGGCAGCATCATTTGGTAACCCCGTTAACGTTTATTCTACCGCTAGAGGGTTACCAGTTGCTGATGCCATCTGTACCTAAGTTAAATAATTATTTGTTTATTTCAGTCACCTACCAAACAGCCTGAAAGTATCAATACTCAACTGGTGTTGCGAAACCTTCGCAAACGAGCCGTTAGCCAATGACCTGCTTGCTGAGCTGGTGGCCAATGACAAGCCGATCACACTGCCTGGTTTGCTTGACTTAGTTGCTGATACTTTTCCAAGGGTAAGTATTTCACTTGCCTCAGTTTAGCGCCATGCGATTGTAAAATGCAATAAGCCTCATGATATCAGCCCAGATAATGTACAGCAGTCAATGTGACTGCTGAAATTGGCTGAAACAACGCCACAAAGGGAGGTCCTGACGCTATCCAGAGCCGCCTCTATCTATCTACCGCTACAATGTCGATCCCAATCTAATGGGAGGTCATCTCTTCCAACACTTCATGTCGCCTCTCAAAAAACGCCGCAAAGGGAGGTCCTGACGCGGTACTGAGCCGCCTCTATCTATCTACCGCTACAATATCGATCCCAATCTAATGCGAGGTCATCTCTTCCAACACTTCATGCCGCCTCTCAAACAACGCCGAAAAGGGAGGTCCTGACGCGGTACTGAACCGCCTCTATCTATCTACCGCTACAATGTCGATCCCAATGTAATGCGAGGTCATCTCTTCCAACACTTCATGTCGCTTCTCAAACAACACCACAAAGGGAGGTCTTGACGCGGTCCTGAGCCGCCTCTATGCATTTACTCTACCCCTAAAATGTCGATCCCAATCTAATGCGAGGTCTTCTCTTCCAACACATCATGTCGCATTGAACCGCGACCGATTTCCTGTCCTTCCTGTCTGATAACCAGAAGAGGCATAGAGGCTGAGACAAGAACCTTTTTGGACCCTTGTAAAACTATGCTTGTTTGTTTCTGTTTTTTTAAATGCAGTAAGTATGTGCTTTTAAGTCTGTACGTTTTTTAAATGTTTTTGTATCTATCTATTTTTGTTATAATTTACTGTTTTTCAGTGTTCTAATAAATTTATTTTCTTTCTTTCTCTTCTTCTGTCTAGAACGTTTACTCCACAGCCGGTAAACGATTTACCGATGATAGCAACTTCGCTTGATTGAAGCTTCATTTGATTGTGATAGCTTAAACAATTACCAGCTTAGTTTTCAGCCTTAGTTACGCTTATAAATGAACAATACAGAATATTCCAGATTCTTCCACACACGCTAGTAGCCAGACGTTGCGAGGCCGCGGCTGCCTTAGCGGCGTGCGCTGCACTGCTGCCCGCGGGGAACGCGCGCCGAGCAAACACATTACACACGCTTCTCACACTGGTCAAGAAACCGGAGATATGCGACGCTAGGGCCATCTGTGAAGGTAACTACAGTCGTCATGTTGCATTGCAACCATAGAGGCAACATTCTGTCGTTCGTCTGACTAGGTACTAGTCAGACGTTGCAAGGCCGCGGCTGCGTTGGCGACGTGCGCTGCGCTGCTGCCAGCAAACATTTTTGCACACGCTTCTCACGCTGGTCAAGAAACCGGAGATATGTGATGCCAGAGCCATCTGTGAAGGTAATTACGGACGCCATGTTGGATTGCAACCCCGTAACATTATCATCATTCACACGCTAGTAGCCAGACGTTGCGAGGCCGCGGCTACGTTAGCAGCACGCGTAGCGCTGCTCCCCGCTGGGAACGCGCGCCGAGCTAACACTTTACACACTGGTCTAGAAAACTGGGATATGCGATGCTACGGCCATCTCTGAAAGTAAACATCAATTGCAACCCGAAATAACCTACTGGCTTGGAATATAGTCTGCCGCTGAATATCCGTTGCTTCTGTACCCTGTTTTGATGGTTAATTTTACAGACGCCATATTGATTGGAATGGTTATATCTTATAAGTAGACTACAAAGCTCGTAGGTACCCAGGGAATAAAATATTTATTGTTTCCGACATTATATCACATCAGAAAAAATAAGTGAGCTAACTAAAGAACCTAAAGTTGGCCGTAAATTCAAATTCGATTTATAGACATTGCAGTTGATTTGTAATATAGCACTACCAAGCAGCCTTTGCTTTAGAAGCGAACAATTTAACTTACACCTAACTGAACCATTATTCCTGCTGTTATAAACATTATTCTATTTTATTCCAGCAACCTGCCTCATAGTAAAATGGGGAGGCAGCGGCGAAGTCCTATCCTGCATAGCGGAACTCCTAGCATCTCGATCAACCGAGCGTCGGATATTAGCCAGCCAAATATGCGTGGCGATTGCACCATACGTGCCAATAGAACTATGCACGTCTCTTTTACTCAGCCTGGTTGTAATGATGTGTGAGAGTAACGAAGTAGAGATACGAAGCCTTGGTTTGAAGTCCGCGTGCCTTATTTGCCCGGTGGCTGAACATAAGTATGGGCAGTTGGAGAATCTGATGTTCAATTTTCTGAGGGATTCGGCGGATAAATGTGTGAAGGATACTGTGAATGTGTTTGTGCCTGTGCTGGCTAGGACTGCTCTGATGGCTGGTAAGAACTTCTTTATGACTTTATATGTATAAGATTTGCTTTGATTCCTAGAAAATGACGGAGAAGACCTTTGCAAGTGTAATTGAAGAAAGAATAAAAAAATAATGTTGGGCAATCCACACAGCATCATCTAGCCCCAAGCTAAGCAGAGTTTTTGTGTTATTGGTACCTAGTACCTACTAGATAACTGATAAACTTAATATTTATTATTATTGTCCAGAGTCGAGAATTGAACCCGCAACCTCCTGCGTCGCAGACGGACTTTTGCCTGCTGCCCCAAAGAGGTCTTCACGAAATTTTAGTAAGAGAACTACGCGTGGAAAAGATACAGCCTATACCTCCGCCAAGAGTTATTATTTTCTTAACCCTGAAGTTAGCTGTGAGTGTCAACGGGGGAGATGATATTGATGAAAATGACACCTTCCACAAACATAACTTATGTCACTACAATCCATCATTGAAAACAAATTTTGGTTGTTTTGGCTATGTTTAAGAAGTAGCCAAAATATGCAAAGTGTAAATCTGCTGTGTTATAAACAAGCATAGTTTTACAAGTGTAAAGCACCATTTATTTATATATATTTCTGTAAATTGACATATCCAAGTGTGCCCCGTGCTCCTACGGCGAATAAATGAGTATGAGTATGCTATTGTCAATTTTTAGTAATAAAAAGCTTAAATAAAGTTACCAACACATCTATGTAATATGTAAGCTGTATGTATCTTTAATAAATAAATATGAGTAATATAATATACCGGGCCGTGGGGTCGCGGCGTACGAATATCGACCCCTCCAACTCAACCCGTGGATGTCGTAAGAGACGACTAAGGGAACCTACCAGAGGATGGGCAGCAGCTTCCGTCTGAGTATTTTTAAACACCAACACTGCGATCACCAATCCGCCTGCCAAGCGTGGTGATTATGGCAAATCCCCCCCTACATGGGAGACCATCCACTCGGATGGCCCGACGACATCGTAGCGGTCGCAGGGAGTCGATGGATGGAGGCGGCTCAGGACCGCTATTTCTGGCGTCGTACGGGGGAGGCCTATGTCAAGCAGTGGACGTGTATATACTGATGATGATGATGATGAATATAATATAATTGAGTAGTATAATAGTGAGTTATGGAAATACAAATTCAATTTTCTAAGCAAATATTTACTTAATTCAAAAGCCTCAAATAACAGGTAAGTACAACAAATATATTGATTTCTAGACCAGAGTAAAACTAATTTAAACTTCAACAAATTTTAAATTTATTCCGTAATTCCTTGTGTCTAATTTCTAATTCAAAGTGGGGACTGAGATCTGCACTGACAACTCGCATGGGAGTGTATTGTGCATTATTACCCTGCCTAAGCAGGCCCTTACCCTCAGCTTTTCTGTGAGTTTGAAAAGCTGAAACGAATTCCTTGTTTATGTTCCAGGTAAATTCTCAACAGATCTAATGCCTCGAATACTAAAGAATCTAAACAAAGCGAGCGGTGACGACGAATGGAAAACCGTTGTACTCTACATAGATATTATTAAATCCCTAGTTCTTGCGGAACTGGCTTTCGTGATCAGTGTACAAATAGTTAAGGAAGTTAGCTTCAACAACTGTGATAACATAGACGTGATACAAGAACCATTAGAAGAAGAGAAATGTTTTATAGATATACAGAGTTATATGAATGAGTGTGATGGGAAGGTTTTGGTGGTTGCGATGAATAGTTTGTTGAAAGAGAATCCGGATGTCCGGTGGGAGGAGCTTAGCTGGTTTATTGATTTGTGAGTATTTTAGTGGATTAATTTTGTCATATCATAATCAATCATATTATCACAATGACTGGTAAAAAATAGTTTCCATAGCAACGGGCGTAAACTTCTAGGTCTACTTTGAAAAACAAATCCATCTTCCGAACCCATTTCATAAACCACGAATTTTAAGTTGGTTTCTCGTTTTTTAAATACACCAAATTATTACATTTGAGTCTGACAACTTAATGAAAATTGTTTCTTTTTCAGAGTAAAACAGATTCTAGAGACAGCAACAAATAGCAAGGCGCTCCACCACACAACAATATACGAACTTCTAATATCCCTCTTTACGAGTTACATAGAAAACTTCACTGCTAACTTTGCGTTGCATATACTCAGACCTATATTCATGGAGATCATAACGGAATTGGAGACGAAAATGGAGAAGTTGCATTCTGTGAATGTCGATAGTACGGTCGTGGTGGGGGTTTATCTAGTTAGTGTGCTACCGGCGCTTGAAGATTCGAGCCTACATGCGGAGTTCTTGCAAAAGTAAGAACCAATATCTAAGAAATTTAATGACATTGCAAAAAATATTCGTGTTCGACGGGACTTCAACACGCAACCCTCCGTTAATACGGGGTGCGCTAACCAATTGTGCCACGAGGTCAAGTGTAGGAGTCGAAAAACTGCGACTTCCTTAGGACTCTAGAACCCCATTAGTGGCATTTGTGGCATATCTTTGCCAAGTGTTGTATCTTTAATTAGGGAGAAGACAGCGGCCCAGTGAGACAACGACTTGTGATATTTATTAATTTATTTAATTCGGATTGCCATCAGCTTAACTAATTACAGTATACATAATTTAAAATAGACACAGAAAGCTAATAATAGGCATTCGCTAATAGTTTCATACTAAACTGAAAGTGTGAACACAAAAATTTCTTACGTCGACAATTGTACTTACTAATGTATTAAAATTATGTTCATTAAATTTAAAAAATAATAATAAATAAAAACTATGAATATAACAACGTTATGAGCAGAAAAAAAGTTGAGAGTCATGCATCGCCTTGCCCTGTAAATGCTGGTATTGAAAGGGTCAATGTTCAACGTCCTGCTGAATTCATTGAAAGTTCTACTCGCTCGCACTACAAATGAATTTTGTCTATAATTAGTGTCAACATGTTGAACATGTAGTAGGGGATTATGTCTAAGCTGCTTACGCGGTACATTGAAGTCTAATTTGCCAAGAAGTTCTGGACAGTCAACATCATTATTGACAATCTTAAGAATATAAAGATAATCCGCTATGTCCCGTCTATTTTTAAGTGGCAAGAAATGGAACTTCTTGCAGAGTTCATCGTAGGTAAAAGATTTGTAAGGGGTATTCTACTAATATTATAAATTTCTAAGTTTGTAAGGATGGATGTATGGATAGATAAAACGCGGGCGAAGGCGCGGGCAGCAGCTAGTAGAGAGAGCTTTATCGTGCAGTGTAGTTAAAAGTAATAGATTTTTGTTCTGTTACTGGTTACACACTCCTTTAGACTGAAGTTGCTGAGAAACCATGCGATGCATGATGATTTCAATAGTTTTATCGCTAAGTCTCCGAAGGACAAGACATAATTTTCGCGTTCTTTAAAAAAAAATCGCAGACTATTTTCAACTAATTTGAATTTTTAAACATAAACCCATATGGCGCATAAACCCGAAGTCGAAGGTGTTCCGACGCCAGATATTAGTAGATTTTCTTATCCTTTAAATTTTTAAGCGAATTCGAAACGAGGTAAATCTCAATTCGGCTGTATGTTTTTTTTATATTCTGGTTTCAATCCAGCCATTGCATTGGCACAAATCTCTTGTAGATCTTATAGAATGTTAATGTTAAAACGTGCTCGTTATTTCAGATGGATAGTATACAGCAGCATACGGAGCTTACCTGTGAAGACGTTCTCAGTTCCTTTGAAGTGGGTGTCCCAGCATCGGCCAGAGTCGTTAGACTTCTATCTGCAACATCTAAGAGAATGTTAGTTACCTGCTTATAGTTTGTAGGCTTTTGATGCTTCCTTTTAATCTAACGTTTGTATATATAAGAAAACGTAGCCCTTAGTACCGTTTCTCATACATACGGTTACGTAGGGCACGGTCGCCGTGCGTTGTAAAATAGAAATATACAGCTTTCATATGGCAAGGTTACCGTGCAGTGACCGTGTGTCACACGTCCCATACATTTGTACTTTAAACGGCACGGCGACCGTGCCGTAACCGTATGCATGTAAAAAACGGCCATAAACATGGTTTGCAAATGTTATTAAAACTCAAACTTCTTTTAAGGCGCCATGAAAACTCAAACCTTGACTTGAAGGTTTGAGTTATCATGCCACGCATACACATGTCTATCACAAACATTTTCACGTTTTACTAGACGTAAAATATTGCTGATTTAAAACCATAGATTTAAGATATTTTTTCATCCTTAAGTCTATGCTTAAAACGGCTCCTGTGGCTCAACTGAAAGAACTGCCGGCTCTAGGTGCGGGTGCATGTCCCATCGGAATTGAATCTATCGAATAGGTACTTCCTACCGCGAACACTCAGGTTTTGGAATGATCTCCCTGCTGAGGTTTTTCCCATGGAATATAGTATGAGGTCTTTCAAACGGGTTATTCCCGCTCGTCCCCACGCGTTGTCCCCAGTGGGGACCATCGGGAAGTTTTATTCCCGTTGGTCCCTATAGGAACCAGCGAGAAGTTTTTGTAGCGTTCGTCCCCACTAAAATAATTGAATAAAATCATACTATGTTTTGTAATTAACTTTAATATAATATTTTAACCAAACATTGTAAACAAAAAATCAACATGATAAAAAATAGCTTCATTCAATTATAGTATCTATCATCTTAATAACTATTTCCAAATCATTTCTAATTGAGTCAGGCGTACATTTGTGACTTTTTTCGCCAATTATGTTGTTGTCCTGTAAATGATGAGATAATTAACATAAATATCGTTTACCTATAATTATGAACCTACAATGCAAAAAATTAAGTGTAATTGTATAACAAATAAAAGAAAGTCGTCATTGATGTTTTTTTTTATAATTGGGTATTTATTGAATCATCATTATCATTTATTGAATCATCATCATCATCAGCCCATACACGTCCACTGCTGGACATAGGCCTCCCCCGTACGACGCCACAAATAGCGGTCCTGAGCCGCCTCCATGCATCGACTCCCTGCGACCGCTACGATGTCGTCGGTCCATCGAGTGGATGGTCTACCATGTAGGGGGGATTTGACATAATCACCACGCTTGGCAGGCAGATTGGTGATCGCAGTGTTGGTGTTTAAAAATACTCAGAAGGATGCTGCTGCCCTTCCTCTGGTAGGTTCCCTTAGTCGGCTTTTACGACATCCACGGGTTGAGTTAGAGGGGTCGATATTCATATGCCGCGGCCCCACGGCTATTATTATTATTACTATTTATTGAGTAATGTAAACTAATTGATTATGTAATTACAAGTATTTTTAACACTCCTGAGTACTTTAGTTTCCTTCGTTGAGTACACTCCCACACTATAGCACCACTTTGGAGTGTTTTTTTTTTTGCAATTTTGTTACCCCGCGCGCAAAAATAATGATAAACCTTTTTTTACTGATAATGTTAATCGATGCAGCTTCCACACTACCACTGGAAACGTTTTCCGCCAACCGTTGTATCCCGCGTTGGGAGTGCGCGGCAAGGCGGAGGTGCCAGGTTAGCCTTGAGTGCTCACGTGCTACTAAGTAATAATGTAATAAATTTAACTAGTGGTATACACTTTTTTATTAAATTTCAAAAACTTGGGTGCGTTTGATTCATTACAAGTCTATAAAAATAATAATCACAATATCTTATAATAATTTCTGGAGTTCACACAAATACCTTCAAAACTGCGGCATCTGGGAGAACAATTGTGTCAAGCACTGGGTCAGTGACTGAGTTGGTTGTAGCATTAGAGCCAAAACCCTCCTACGCGACATGTCGCGCGCGATTTCTATACGCGTTTTATACATAGAAAATGAAACCGCGCGCGATATCGCACAACACGTTGCATGTCGCGCTAATGGATTATGGTTCTTATGGTATTATAATAATTATTAATATTTAGTGGGGACCAGCGGGAAATTACTTCCCGTTCGTCCTCACATTTAACTACATGGGGACGAATAGGAATAAACCTTCCTTCCTTGTTTGAAAGGGTTATTCCCGCTCGTCCCCACACGTTGTCCCCAGTGGGGTTGGTCCCCACTGGGGACAACGTGTGGGGACGAGCGGGAATAACCCTTTCCAACAGGGCATTCTAAAGCATTTGCGGGGTCGGCAGCGCGCGTGTAACGTCCCTGACGTTGCAGGTGTCCATAGGCTGCGGTAACCGCTTCTCACCAGGTGGACCGCAAGCCTGACTGCTACTTACTTAGCGGTATCAATAAAGTTGTAGCTACTCTAGAGGTAATGTGCATTTTCATGTCATGTAGGTAGAATATTCAACCTAAGTGAACGACTGTTAACAATCTAATACAAGAATTTAAAATTGTGCGATTTCTTCGAATTCTGTGTTGTGAGTGTAGAGTTGTCTGACACATTTTGTTGAAAATATGGAAATTTTCTTTACAGTCGCAGCTAGCAGTTGTGAAAGCGCAAGCGGCAGCTCAATCCGAGTTTACATCGCGAATCTCATCACTGAGCTGATCAACGTCGCTGAGATATCCGAGAGGTGCATAGAACGGCAACTGCTGCCTACCGCGGTGTCGCTTCTACACGATGACGATGTGTAAGTAGCGTAGGTAAATATAGGAACTAGGTATCTAACAACATATTCTTGTCTATATGCGTTTAAATCGCGAATCTCATCACTGAGCTGGCCAACGTCGTGGAGATATTCGAGAGGTGCATGACCAGCAACTGCTGCCGGACGCGATGTCGCATCTACACAATAACGACGTGACCTTACACGATGATGCTGTGTGGATTATGCAGCATTATTTATGTATTATTATTTTTAGAACTCCACTAACAAAAGAGAGGAATGCCATCTCAACATAAGAAGGGCTTCACCGATTTCATTCAACAAAGCTAGGAACTCTTATTCGAATCGCCAGCTACCTACTTTAAATCTACCTATTTATTTACCTTTAATACATTTACATAACTTTTCACACATATTTTGTCAACGGACGAGGATGCTGTCTCCCCTACACAGTTTATAACCTTTGCGGTAGTCAGCCCTCCAATCACACTATCTCACAATATTATAAATGCGAAAGTTTGGATGTATGGATGGATGTTTCTTACCTCTTCACGCCAAAACTACTGAACGGATCGAGTTTAAATTTTGCATACAGGTAATTCTAAACCAAGAATCAAAGATAGGCTACTTTTTATCCCATAAATCAGTTTCCATGGGATAAAGATCCCCTTTTAACGTTTCCATAGAAATAACGCGTTAGAAGCCGCGGGCAGTAACTAGTTGTACAATAAGCCTTGTTCTGTACCCGATAAAGATTTTTGTATTGTAATTTGAACTCTATGCAACGCCCTAAAAATCATTTTTTCTCATTTCTAGTTCCGTCAGAGAAGTGGCAATAACAACATGGGGCAGCGTGACCCGCTCCTGCCTAATCCGGAGTCTACCATGCGAGGCGTTATGCTGGCCACCGTTAGAAGACCTGGTGGCAAGCCCGCAGCCGCTGGGCGCTAAAGAGGGCGCGCGCGTCGCCGAGGCTCTAGCTTTACTGGTGCTACCCACTGCGGATAATAGGGCTGTGTCAGAGAAAGGTTAGTGAAGTGGTGTGACGAATTTGGTACTGCTAATCTTTATATTATATTTATGTCGTAAGAGCCGACTAAGGGAACCTATCAGAGGAAGAGCAGCAGCTTCCTTCTGAGTATTTTTCAACACCAACACTGCGATCACGAATCCGCCTGCCAAGCGTGGTGATTATGGCAAAACTCCCCCTACATGGGAGACTATCCAGCTGTGAATGCGTATGGGCTGATATGATGAATGTTTGTAGTGTCAAAAGTAGTTTATTAGTTTTCCAAACAGGACACACGAAATATGCATCATTACTAAAATGCGGGATAGAAAAGTCTGGAATTCCATTTCTAACGAGCTGACCGAGAGAAGTGTCTATGAAAATCCATTTCTAACGCGCGAGCGGTTGATATGTCTATGGAAAACCATTTATAACACGCCGTCCATTTCTAGGGCTCTAACTTTACTGATGCTTCCCGAAGAAATGTGAGAATATAAGTTGGCAACGCCGCGTCTCATTGCCGAGACTATGCAGTGTGTGCAGAGTGCAGGTCATTAAAAATTTGTCCCGCGGCGGGAATCGAACCCGCA
This sequence comes from Eupithecia insigniata, assembly GCA_947859395.1. Classification (NCBI taxonomy): domain Eukaryota; kingdom Metazoa; phylum Arthropoda; class Insecta; order Lepidoptera; family Geometridae; genus Eupithecia; species Eupithecia insigniata. The sequence goes on from OX402002.1 coordinate 6,111,577, forward strand.
AATGTCTTGCGTCGCAGGCAGACCTTTGCACACTGCGTCACTGAGGTCACACACACAAGCACTGCTATGAGAAAAATGTCCTGCTCCACTGAATAGTTATTGCTTTACAGCGGTGTCTCTTCTATGCGCGTTGTGCCACAAGGGTCCGTTAACAATGGAATGTCTTGCCGCCCTCACTCCGGGCCTACAATTGGCTGCTCATCACTGCAGGCACCATCCGGATTTGTTGGCGGCTCTTAGGTAAGTCATTAATCATAAACTCTGTAACTTCAAGAACTTTTTATAGTATATAGACCTTCGTTTGTCCACAATCTCACCTATTGGAAAGTGATGATGTTGCCGACGTTGTATTAGAAGGTCTAGAAGACACCTGTCTTGTCTTTACAAGTTTTAAGTCATTTATTGCAACCATATTGTACAAAAAGATATTATATATTTTTACAGTCTCAAATATGGACCCGGCTAGGGCACAGCAGGATATGTACTTAAGTTTTAAGCTAGGTGACTATAATACTTAAGTATTGCTTAAAAAATCGCTTTGTAAGCTAAGAACTATCTTATATCTAGGCAATTCTAAAAATACTCTTTATTTTTTTTAAATATTTTTTTTGCGGAACTTCTGCCCGATCCCTTCAATAGTTTTGGCGCGACGAGGTAACTAACATCCACCTATTCAAATTTCTGCATTTATAATATTGTGAGATAGTGACTACCGCTGACTACCGCAAAGGTTATAAACTAGCTGCTGCCCGCGCCTTCGCCCGCGTTTTATCGGGATAAAACTTGCTTATATGTTATTCCAGGTCCCAAACTATGTATACCCATGCCAAATTTCAGCCTAATCGGTTCAGTAGTTTTTGCGTGAAAGAGTAACAAAATATCCATACAAACTTTCACATTTACAATATTAGAAGGAAGTACAAATTGAGTATTTTCTGAAAATATACGTTTTTATCAGGAAAGTAGAAGAAGTAGTGCAAACGCCCTCCCACTCCCAATACAAGCCAGCAATCAACTCTCTCCTGCACAACTTGGAAGGGCCACAGCCGGAGCCACCGCGACCGCCGTCCAACTTGCAAGCGGCGCAAGAAGTGGGACGCAGGGTCACTCAGATATTCAACCATTCCAAGACGAATATGCATCTGCAGAATATATTCAAGAAGAAGACGTAAGGAATATACTACTCAAGATGCACACAATCCAGATATTATCTACGCAGCCAAGCTGTGAAATGGTCAAACCATTAGGATCTATTGATTTTCTTCCTCAAACTTGCAAAGAATACTTGTTTCTACAAGCCCGTACAAACTTCAGCTTAACTATCCAACGAGTCACATATGACTCACGGTGAACTTGTGGAATAATTCATATGTGACTCATGGACTTGGTGAACTTGGTAAATATTCTTTTTAAGCCACGTCTATAGTCAAAATCAGTCAAAAAATTTAAATAATAATAATGGAAACAATAGATATTTTCATGAAATATATTTTTTAAGGTAATCTGAATGTTATTTAGCATAGCACAGATGATGTTGTGTGCACTGTCCAACATTATTTATAATAACAGAAAATAAAAAATCTAGGTAGTTGTATATTTCATTGTATAGGGGACAGTTAAGTTGTTAAATATTTAAAACGAAATAACTAAATGTAAGTCAAGGTTTGTTGATTTCTCCGTCTATTATGGACCTATTTGGATGATTATTTTGCATTTGTATAGAGATAATCCCTAGATGGTCCCATAAAATTTTTATTCCCGTGTGATTATTTTTTGTCCTGCAAAATTTAAATAACTAACCGATATAGCTTTTTAGTTTTTTTAAAACAATCAAATTAACGTACTCAAAATGGTCGATGCGTCTTTCTTTTGGAGCTAAATGGACGTTTAAAATTACAGGTGCATAAGATAAGGATTGTACTCTCTGACAACTAGAATTTATTTTACTCAATCGTTATTCAATGTCTATAGATAGATAGATGTTTATAGATACCTAGTTAATAAGATAAATCTGATTGTGTCAATGGTCTAAGTGTAGATAATTATATATAGCTGCTTCCATTGATGTAAATTCTTTCGTTTTCTTTTTAGTATTTGTGGTTATGGTCAAGGGAACTAGTTGTCCAAATAGATTAAATTTATTTATTTCATAGTATAAATTGTAAAAATAATATAACAGAATTTCATACTCCTGTAATAATCAGAGCTTAAGCATATTTCAATGTAAAATATTTAGCTGAAGTAGAATGGTCCAAATGCAATGTGTATAATATGTATGGTCCAATTTGAAAGTGACAGCGTGTGATCGTAGTTGCTGTCTAAAACCTTTAAAATTGTAGATAAACTGCGAAAATCGTGCTTTCGTTTCACTCATTTGTTTGTGTTTTACTCTTATACCATTTTTAATGATAGGATCTTCGATCTCCGATACTACCTAGATTTCGGGTCAGCGTACCAAATATGTACGTCTACGAAGACTACAAAAAGCGCATTTGAAACGTGAGCTCTTATTTTGTTTAGTTCACTTCAGACACAGCCAATGTAAACACGTGTCAACACGTGTCACAACGCCGCAATGTGTATTCAAAAGTTCAAAAATAATACCCTACAAAGTTATTTAAAGGGCGGAGTGTCTTATTTTCGGTAAGTACATGTAGAATGAGTTACATTTTTAAACTAACAAATAATATCAAATGTTGAGTAAAATTACACTTCATAGTAAAATTCGAAGAAGCAAACATAAACGAAAGAAAACGATGTAGCTCGCAAATCAACGGAAAAAGTACTTTTATTTATTGCTTCATAAGGTTGATTTCACAATAAATGCTATCAAAACCTTTTTTAAAACATTACATTAAAACTGTTTTAAGATATTTGTCTCGTATAGTATATATTCACGCGGATAGCTTTTAGCTTTGATTTTGTATGTGACCCGATCTAGAAAGTATATGTGATCGAAGTATAGGATTTACTCACTCAATTAGTGTATCTTCGAACAAAATAATGAAATGTACTTAAATTATACTTAAGTTATAGGGCTTAGTTTTTACTTTGAAAATCGTCATTCCACTCACTTTTTTTTTACGCCACAAAAATCTTGGTTAGAACATCCCGCGGTAAAAGCGTTTTTAGATATTGTAGTATAAGTACAAAATTTAGTGCAATAAAATGGACTTTAATATGAAATTTAGTTTAATAATCTATTTGTTCTGAAGCATTATTTTTTAGTTTTGCTCATGAACAATCACTCGCCTTTTAAACACAGATGAATTAAAAATAAATGGTGTTGTTTCTTCCCAAACTCAGTTTTAAAAATAATGTGTCTTTATCGACTTTTGTGACGCGGCGGCGGGCGCAGTCGGGTCGAACGGCGCGGGAGGACCCCGCCCACCGACTCGGAGGCAGGGAGAGTATCAGAGTTGCTCGCTTGAGGCTAGATGATGATGGGTGAATTGCCCAAAATATTTTTTATTTTTTCTAGAAATCTTCCAAGTTTAAAGAGTATTTTAATATACATCTAGATTTGTCGGTACCTGTTTTCTAGTAGCCTACCTACTATGTTATATTAAGTGTATGTGTTGTTTATACCTTTGCTAATATACAATCTTTTGATCTCCATTAATTACCTTCCAATCCAAATGTATCTAATCTAAGTATCTATCAATCCAATCCAATTATGTTGTAATTTTGTATGTATTATTGAAAGTCTAGCTAGATGATATGATATTGTATCGAATGAAATAGGTTTGTCATGTCACTTTATATTGAAGTGGTGTCAATTTATAGATGTCGCCATAACTTAACTAATTTAACAATACTAAAAATGGTGTCGTCCCTTTTATAACGATTAAAATAAAAATGACGGCTTGATTTGTGGTCCTGTCAGATTAGTTTAGTTTTGTCCACATTTTAATTGGCACTCAGGGACTACACTCAGAAACAAATAAAATGAAGCACTCGATAGTCTGTCCACCCTCTGTGCGTACGCTACACACTCGCACATTGACATCAATAGTCTGTCCATGTCCACTCGTATCGTATAATATTGTGTAATACTCGTATTGTTGTACAACGTCTTATCGTTATTTAATTTGTTTTCCCGCAATGTTGGTAATAAAACGGTTGCTACATAAAACCGAAATATGGTATATGCATAAATCGCTGTTTGTGTAAAATAACGTATAAAATAAAATAAATAAATATTGTATGAATGAAATCATTCACTGGAATTATATGATTTATCTATCCTATCGTACCATGTCATTGAAAATTGATGTCATGTCTAAACTTACGTAGGTAACTCGCTACTAGTAAAGCATTGTGAATTTTCAACGAAACTAGAAAGCTTCTGGAAAATTCCTCAAAAGTTCTCACGAGCTTTTTATCCCGAAAACTTCGTGTTGAAGTTTGCAATCCATGTTGTTTGGACTGGCTGCTGCCCCCGGCTTTGCTATCTAGATAAAACGTATCCTACACATAGCACTTAGGAATAATGTAGCAGAATCTAGTAACTCCCTCGCTTCGCTCGTCAGTTATTTTAGAATCCTGAGTTGCGCTCGGGGTTCAATGACGCCAGTACGAATACAATAATCTACTATTGGATATTCGTTATATCGTAGCTCAATCTTTTAACAATGCTGAAAATAATATTTAAGATCGTGGACTCTTGAATTTAACTTTTTATCACCTGTCTTAAGTTTATCATGAATTTACCCAAGTCTGGGTTATGTTGTGAACTGCTATGAATCTCATCAAAAACCTATGCTTACGATTAAGGTAGGTTATCTGTTGAATTTTCAAAAGGCCTTACCAGAATATGTATTTAATTAATCATCTGAAATTGCACGCTATTTTTTATATTTGTAATTGTTAATAATCAATGTGTTATTAGTGTAGTTAGTAAGTACTTAATAAATGTAAAAATAATGTTATTGAACGCAACACAGAATTGGTTGTGTCTGTTATTATATAAATAATATATTTTAAAACTACCTACTCTTTCTTTTACCTATACGTGCCTATACCTAGTATAGTATTATATTATCTGTGCCCATAACTATAGCGAAAACAGTTTTTAATAGCTTAGATGGCAGCAGATACCTACCTACTCTTACTTTTATCATCGTACTTTTCGTCAAAATACATCATCGGTTCGTTACTGAGCGAACACCGCACGAGGCAACGGTTAGCTTATAGACTTGTCTATAATGTTCGTTCATATATCTATACAGTTTTTTGGCTGCCTCCCGAGGCTGCTCGCCACGTCTCGCTATTAGTTTAAAACTGTATAGCCGGGTTCAGACTAGGCCAGCACCGTGCGAGGCAGCCGCCGGAGGAGGCCACGCCGAGCCATATAATTTTCAGATTGCATGCAGGAGTCTCCAAAATAAAAAGAACAGACCATGGTGCCAGGGCGCGTCAGAGCACTCCGCTTTAGATAGATAGATAAGATGACTATTAGGTACCTACATTGTTAAGTTGGGTGTTTCCTCTCTCAATCAACAATGAGGATACAATAACTACGGCAATCAAGCTGAAGAGTTGTTTCTATAAATACGCTTATCTCTGAAATTACCAGCCTGATTCGATCAATTATTTTCAATATAGACAGATTCATTAGAAGTAACTAGCTACCTAACCTACCAGAATCAAAACTTTATTTCTTTAGGCTTACAAAATAAGCACTGAGAAAAGTCATAAACTTTGAACATAATTACCTCTTTCGGATATATGCTCTGCTAATAAAAAGTTACTCTATGCTGCTATCCCTGCGAAGCCAGGGCATGTGACTACTAAATATTCAAAGTTTTCTTTGTACTTAGGTTTTTGACTAAAGTTCTCCCTCATCAAGCAATTATGTATTCTTTACCTTACTTTTATGTCCAATCTGGCTGTGGGCAGGGTTCTGATGAATCAGTCAGTTCTCAATGTTGTTAAGGTCTGACTGTAGGTATGCAATTAATAGTGTTTCTTGGTCTAACTGATAGACCAAGACAGCAGACCACTGTCTGTACTGCGACCTGTTAGACTCTAACAGATCGTAGTACAGACAGAGTGGGGTCAAGAAGTAAAAACAAAGTAGGTACCTATGTCATAAGTTTAATAAAATGCATGAAAAAAAATTAAGTAGTTAAAATCATGGAATATTAATATAAAATAAAACTTGTACGTTTTAAGTCTACGTATTTTACGCTGTACTTTAGAAGTGTACGATCAACATAGAAAATAACTAAATGATATTCTTATAAACTCAAGTACTTTTCGTGATAACCTTATAGAATGGGATTGAGAAGGAAGTCATCTCATGCTGTCCTACTTACTTCGGATCCGATCCAAGCGGGACAATATGAGATGACGTCATTCTCAGTACCATTCATTATGTACACAGGTTGTTCAAAAAACAAGCTCGTTTTCTTAGCTCTTGTTCAGCAATTATCTCATTGACATCACATTGTACTTTTGCAGTCTTGTATTGTGAGTTTATTCTTTCTTCTTCCTAGGACGCATGCAGCATACAGCGGAAGTGTCCAACATGTTGTAATCAGCGTCTCCCTTCGCACGGGACTCTGTGAACTTGGCGTGGGTTTCCGGCGATAGATAGTATGCTTTCACTGCAGGGGTCAATTTCATTGCTTCAATGTATTTCACCTTGAAAAGAAAAATAATTTTAACACTTTCATTGTCCGTAACGCGCCTGTTGTATGTAGCTCCGTAGAGTGACGACACGGGGGGCGCCAAACCGGCGGCATTCCCTTTTTTGGTCACACCACCGAGCCTGGGCAGTGAATGTTTTTATTAATCTTTTGTTTCAGATACTTAGGACCTAGTCTGTTTTGGCGTTAAACCATGTAAAATTTGGAATATTGTACGACCTCTTGTTTAACAAGGCTGTGTATAAACGTGTGTGTCAGATAAATCTTTTCATTCCATTCATAAAAGAAAAAAAAAATCTACGTACTAAAATTCTATTTGTAAACAACATATAAGTCCGCTTTCAACAAGTTAAGCAATATGGATAAGATAAAACTCTACCACAATGATAATGCACAACCAGTTCTGTCTTTTGTATGTATATATAGTTTTATCTATACTAGATACGAGGCATATAGATAGTTAATGTCAAGTTATGCAAATAAATTTAAACCTATATACATACATACTTACCTTTATGCATGTCTCTATCTAAAATAGATAAGACTAAACATTCACTGGGTAGGCAGGAAATGTGTATTCCATTTATCTTTTATCTTTATACTACTAGCATTCGCGCGCGGCTTCGCACGTGTTATTAGCAGTGATCGGAATAAGGCGGGCTAAAATACCTAAAGTTCAAAGAACAGACGCAAAAAAAGTGGAGACTTCCTTACTATACAAGAATTTTATTCGGACCAATTGGGACGAATTTTTTTAACAATGTAAGTATTTACATTTAATAATAATGTTAATAATATTGTGAACGAATTAAAATCATTTTTCTATATTACCGACTGCAAAAAGATTTTATTTTATAACTTAGATTTAAGTTCTAATTATCTCATTTCCATGATCACGGGCCATATAGTGACCCGGTCCTTTGGGAGGCATGCGTGGAGCCGAAGCCAACAGCACAGAGGCCCTTTATGAGAATTAATCTAAAGGCGAGAGCTACACATAGCGGATATCATCCTTGGTTGCACAATATGATACACCCGAAGATGATATCCGCCAGGTGTAGAGACTATTGCAAAGGAAAATGAAAATAACAAAAAAGCCATGTTATTGTGGTGAATGGATGGACTGGGTAATTGGGCTATGGGGGAAACTATGGACGCCTGCCATAAACATACTCTCAATACTGTTACAAGCGGCAGACGGTGGCTTGCCGAATGCTGGACGGGTTCCTCAAAATGTTGGCTTAAATGCCGGTAAAGGAACAACATCGGTGCAAACGACTAAGGGGTGTCGAGAGGTGCGGCCCCGATTTCACCATCACGAAGACACGTGAGCGGGCTTCCTCGCTATTACGCCATTAGACACTTCCACCCCCGAGTCTACATCCTAAGATGCATCTCTCGCGACTCCACTCAGACCGGCCAATGAAGGCAAGCAAGAGGTGGGGATCTGGTTCTCTTGGAGTACCACCCCGCAAGCGGAGACGAGAACCAGGAACTTCCCCGGGAGCACTCGGTATACCCGTGGTGTCGCTACTCACCAACAGCTCGCCACAAGCTGCCCTGCAGGTTAATTATCTCTATTATTAACTCCGGTAAAAAACTGATTCACCTCAATTTTGTCTTTTCCCAGAATAGCCGAAGCTTATTGTCTCTTTCTAGCTTTTGCTATCTTTCATTTTCACTAATTTGCAGAGTAGAGTACGCGCAAATCTTTATGAGCTCTGTGAAGTTGGCTTCAACGGCTGCGCAATGAACCGTAAATAAGGCGTCGAGGGGAAAAAGCGGGGTGAGAGGGGGATCTGACTGTCAAACCAGGGTTGCCAGCAAGAATTTTGGCGTATTTTTATTGTGTCTAGCACATTTTGTTATGCATTACTATATTTTACAATGCAATATTTATAGAATATGTAAAAACATCATAAACTCAATGACAGATTATTTAAAACTTATAACGTTAGAAGAAATTAAACTTTTTATCTAACGCAATTAAGCCAAGTATGAAAATGAAATAATTACTATGTAGCAATTTTATTTATAATCTAGTTGGCAATACTGTCGAATGAATGCTTTTGAGTACAATGACGCAGTAAAGTCTATGACGGTTGTTCGGTGTTCGTTTCGTTGACTTGATAGTTTATTCTTGCGATTTTGTAGAGTATTCCCTGATATTAGCTGTTTCTCTTGAAAGTTAAATATGCCTCACGGGCGGAATAACGTACTGCGTCGTCAAACATAGAAAATGGTGTTCGATATCATAAGTTTTATGAGAAAAGAAGCCGATGAATTCAACCTCAAAATGGTACTTCAGTGGACTGCAGCTGCAACAGGTGTGTCTATTAGCACAATAAAAAGGGTTTCTAACCGAAGCCTGGGTGGGTGGCTAGTTGGTAAATATCACTTTTCTATTTGATTGTACTTGCGCAGCATTGCTTCCGTGCCTATGTTCACAGAGCCCATTAAGTTTTACGATCACTCTACCTATTACATAAACAATGATAAAAAGGTCGATGGGTAGGGTTGAGGGCGTGTATTGCATTCCAAGAGTTGTCGTGCCTGCTTCACTCACTCCTGTACCTATCCCAGTTGTGTACGCATCTTTGACTCGTGAACGTTTTTTTTGACCTGTGCTTGTTTTATCTTTTATTGAATCTGCTTCACATGAGTACCTTGGCTTGAATTTACGGATTTCCATTTACTGCTACTACAACTATATCACAGCCTTCATTAACACTTGCTCTGGCGATCAAACTACTTGGTCTTTGGTTTTCACTTGACTTTTAATACATTCTAAAAATTAAACTATTTTATAAATATTTACCAAATTCAAACAATGTTACTCAAAAGCTAATGGATCATATTTCAAACAATTGCCTTATATCTTAGTCTGTGCACAAATTGTATAGCTACCTACTTGTAATTGTATCATTAAACCATTTTTACGCTAAGAAGACACCCCGGAATAAAGGTAGTTACCATTATATTTTGTCTCATTATTTACAGCAATAGTACAATCAAATGGCGACCAAACCTTCCGAAGGCATTGTACAGTCGTGGATTCAAGATCACCCTGAATTATACTATGACCCCGCTAGCAATACGATATATAGTTCTAAATGTGAAATTACTATCGTATGTAAGAAAAGCAATATCAAGAGGCATATTGACCGACCGAAACACCAAGGTACTGCTAGCCGAAATAAAGAATTTTATCTCGATTTAATACAGTTTCTTCTTCTGTGACATACCCTGGTCACGAGTAAATCGACCAGAGTTTAAAACTTTTTTACTTAAATATGTGTGTTGTAATTGTACAAAAGTTAAAACGTTTCCCGACGAATCGTTATTGAGGAAAAATTTATTTGGATATTGCTTTTTTAAAAAACAAATAGATTCAGTTCATGAGCATCTTCATAATCAAAAACTTTGGATATCCGTACATGAAACTACCGATTATTTAGGTCGTTATATTGTAAATTTTCTAGTAAAACCTTTAAATGTCGTTACAAAAAAAAAACATTTTTGATAGCTTGCAAAATGTTAGAAAAGGTGGATGGAGAGACTGTAGCTCAATTTGTGATTGGATGCTTAGAAAATATGTGTATCTCTTAACCGCATTGCAGAACAAATTAGGGCAGAATATGCGGACGTTAATTTCAAATGTAAAAAAAATATTCTCAAAGGCTCCCAATAGAGTAAAATTATTTTAAGAAAGGTTTCCGAACATGCCATTGCCACCAGAACCTGTCATAACCAGGTGGGGTAAGAAGCAGCTTCATATTATGCCAAATATTACGAACAAATTAAAACGATTGTAAGACTTCTTAGAAGCTCTGAATCTTTGTCCATCAGGCACGCTAAAACTGTACTAGAAAAAGAAAATTTAAAAACTGATTTGGATTATATTGATGAATATTTTAAAATCATTCAAATACCATTAAAACAATTACAAAAACCTAATTTATTGTTAACGGAATCTTTCCACATATTTGACGAAGCAAGAACTATCCTAAGCTGGTGTTCATCTGAACCAGTCAAAATAAAACTAGAAAACGTTATAAATAGAAATCCCGATCTAGATGCATTAAGAGACATTTGCGAGAATTTAGCAAAAGGACCGAAAAAGGAAAATGTATCATTGTCATACTATAAATATGTAACTATAACTTCAGTTGATGTTGAAAGGTCCTTCTCTACCTATAAATGGATTTTAAGTACAAAAAAAAAATCGTTTGAAGATTGAAAATATGGAAAATCTCCTAATAATTTATTTTAATTTTCCGAACGAAAATATATCTGATGTTGACAAGGAAAACTCTGTTCCTGAAGAAACCTTAAGCGATTCAGATTAACAGACTTATTTCAACATCAACGGAAATAATATTTTCCTGTGTCCTTAGATTGGTTACTTTTATAATTATTGAGTTTACGTTTAATTCCAATGATTGTACGAAATGAATAAATGGTATGAAAACTATAAAATTGTTTTTTTTTATCTATACTTTGTTAGCTATTCAAAAGCTTGTATGTAAATTACATTACCTTCTGTGCCTTTTTACTTACATACATTGGTCGAACGAAGAAACGAAAATTACCTTTTAATTATACAAATCGTGCGTAATTATTATTTTTTATATAATAAACGGAACTTAGTTCGATAGTTGTTTAACTGAATTAATTATAGATGTACTTTACTTATGTCCCGAAAACCGAAATAATTGGGACCAAAAAATATTTAGCCCTAAAGCATCTCCATTGTCTCTGTTATTTTTCGAGCAGTAGGTATTTTAGCCCGCCTAATTCCGATCACTGGTTATTAGATTGGCCTGCCATCCCATCGGATTGTGAGACCGAAGGAATAGAGTGAACTTTGTGTTTGCTCATACACTTATGCAGTATAATATGTCCTGTGCACATAACATCTCCCTTAAGACTGGTTGCCTTGCCGAAATTCGGCTAAGAGATCACCATCGTCAGGATTAAATACCTACCAAAATATCATATTTAGTCTTGTCAATAGCAAACTCAGCCTTGCCGAGCAGTGGCAGGGCCTCAAAGCGCTCCAGGAATGGCCAGATGGTGTAATCTACTAGACCAGGTGCATCTCCATGCAGGAATGTGGTGCCGCGAGCTTTAATCTCCTTCTGAAGGGACTCAAGGCCCTTATGATAGTTCTCAGCATGAGTTGGGTTTAATCCTGATGGATTGAATGCTGCAGTGTAGTAGGCAGATTGGACCTAGAAATAAAAGATCAATTGATAAATGTACAAAACACATATTAACAATTTTAAGAAAATGCAGAAGATCATGGGAGGGTGGCCTTATGATATGAGACTGCTTTTTTAGGCAAGCTTGGTATGGATTGGACGAAAAGAGTACATATAAGATTAATAGATGATCAATTGAACTTGCAAAGTGCATCTCATTTAAATGTTTGTCCTGAGGTGGGAATCGAACCAGCAACCTCCTGCGCCCCAAAAGGACCCGATAAGCGCCTGTGGAATACTTACAGCAGCTAAATTCTCTGAGATGATTTTGTCTTGAGCCCTGCGCAGCGGGTCAGTCGACTGCAGCGGTATATCAGGGTACTTCTCATCCAAGTAAACATTCACAATGTTACTGTCAAAAATAGCTTTTCCTTCTTCATACTCCAAAGCGGGTACAGTTCCTATATATAATTATGAATAAATACAAACATAGTTAACAGGTTTATAACCAATTTTTCCCTATTCAATTAGAATATCCTAAAAGGGGGTAAATTTTCCTTGTTCTTGATTAACGTAGTAAGTATTGGTTTAAAGTTATTTTCTAACCAACAGCATGAAAATAATTGGTTTCATGTCAGCTTGAACTATTCTGTAGAAATAATGTTATCTGGCATCCTGTAGGAGTCCTCTAATAAAAATACCAACGTCAAGGAAGGCTTGCTACGTGAAAAATACTATAATAGCAGTCTAATTCTAGAAGTTCTGAATCGAAGTCAACAGACCTTTAGGACTGTAGTTGAAAATCCATTCGGGCTTGTGATCCAAGTTGATGAAAACTAGATCATACTCCAACTTCTTGGCATTCAGAACTAGAACTGTCCTCTCTGCATACGGACAGAATCTCATTGCGAACACTCGCAGCTTTCCGTTGAAGGTAGGAAGAGCATCGCCTGTAAAAATTTAAGATTTTATAAAAACGCTACATATGTTTTTTGTCAATTTTCTTCCGGATAAAAACGTACCGGTTTGTAAATGTTTCTCCGACATCTTTATTGATAGTAAGCCGTGAATGTTTTCTCCCAATATTCGATAGAAGCACCTGAAGAAAATATTTCTTCTTATTACACGATAGCGACAGACACTACAGAGTACTGTTTTTAGTGACAGCAGGGTGACAGCCGATCGGCCCGATTTAAGTTGTAAGCAGTGCTGCCAGATCGAATTTGACAAAATCATGATCCAAGAAAACAAGCATAGCTATTCTAACTCGATCGAAAAGATCACGTCTCGGAAATGGCTGAAGACACACGTTTACGAATGCCCTACCGAGCGAGGTCAAAAACGCGATTCATACTCGCTCTCGGTGGCTACACGAACAAGGAAACACTTTACGGGGAATGCTTTAAAAATGGTAGAAAATGTACACCATGGTAGAAATTAAAACGTTGGAATTAGTAAGAAAACTATAGCTAGAAATTAATTTTGTAATTATTTTTCAACTATTTAGTCATTAGTTGATGAAATAAAACCTTTATGAGATTATTTGGGAAACTTGAAATAAAGTGTATGAATAAAAGCGCAACCTTACTTCGTAAACCTAACCTAACGTTAGCTTTTTTATCTGTGGGGCAACCTAAGTGTAGTGGCTAGTGTTGCTACCTTAGCCATTTACAAGATAGATCTAGCCTTTTTACAAAATGAACCGGTTTGACATTTTTGACAATGAAACATACTAAATACATACTTACAAAACCTATCTTACCACGCTTATTAATTTGATTGAAAGATTTTGCTCGTCTTGTGGTAGAACATGTTCATAATTCTGTTTAATTTAAATTTTCACTAATAACTTAAAATTGTTTTCGCGTAGGAAGCGTTTCCTCCCTTAGAGATTGACTGCGGAAGATTTTATCAATTAAATTTTATATTATTTCAATATCAACGTCGTATGACTGTATAAAAACATACCTTTGATCTCGCGGTAAATGTCAACAAGTGACGCGGTACCGTACAATTTCCATTGGAATCACGTGCACACAAAATCTATAGGGTATTTCCCGTTGACCTATAATCATAAAATTTTGCAAAGCAATGTCATATAGCACAAATAAAGGGAAAAATCCAAAAACCGTAAATTTATAGTTTATTCATATAATAAATAATATTTGATTCTCACCATGGACCGATAACCTAGAAGGCACTTCCCGTAAATCTAGAATCATGAAATTTGGCAAGAAGCAAGGCCTTACACCACAAGTAAAGGAAAAAATCCAAAATATGTAAATACCTAGTGAATTCACAAAAAATAAATATTTTTGGTTTTTACTGGCGGCCAAAACCTATAAGCTACCTACATCCCGTTGACGAATAGTTGAAGAATCATGAAATTTGGAAGTCACAAGATCTTATAATTATTATTATTATGAAGCCCTCGGTGCACAAGTTCAACTCGCACTTAGATAGATCGATAGATGGTTAATTTGGTTCACAAATATAGACAGCAAAAACAATAAAACAAACATAGACATTGTAGTAGGTAGGTATCAGTAAAATATACTTGTAAAATACACAACGAATTTAAAAAAGAAGAAAGAAACATCAAATATTACTAAAGTACACTCAAGCATAAAAACTAAAATTTAAACTAAAGGTCAATAGGTATGTCAGTGCTGCCGAGGTGAGGCCAAAATGGATCAGTCAGATCAGTATGCTATTTTGCACCAGGGTACAAAACAGCGCTGGTTTTCAGACTGACCCAGTCTAGGTGACACGACGTTCACTTGACGTTTTTATTTTAATAGAAGATGTATATTCTGAAGGCGGATATTATTTATTTTAATTATTTGTGTCGTTTTCAACTAATTTGAGGGCATAGATAACAAATAATGCTGTTTTTACTAATCCAAGATGGTGGATAATTTTTATTTAAAATATGGGTATCGTTTTCAACTAATTGCGCGTGGATAACGATTATGCGGTGTTTTTTCAAATCCAAGGTGGCTATATCGTTTTTTGTGATGATATTGTTTTTGACTAATTAGAGGGTGTCGGTGTAGATTAGGTCTCGAATTAGTCAAGAAAAAGTCCAGGCATCTTGGAATTAAAAAAATACCACTTATTGGTAATATACACCCTCGAATTAGTCGAAAACGGGAGTAAAATATGAAAAAAAAAACACTATCTTGAATTTGAGAAATACCCAATTTTAAGTAATGAACATCCTCGAGGCAGTTGAAAACGATATATTTGTTAGAAAATAATTATTATAAAAAATGGATTATAGAACGTTGGCTACATTGGATTTAAAAACTTATATTTTCTTAATTTTCTCCCTTGAATCAGGCAAAAATCCTAAGATTGAAAACAAGGTTAATCGTATGGATGGAAATATTTTCCTTGTAGCAAAAGTATTCATTTTCTTATTTAGCCCTTTCTTGGCCTACTTGTAAAAACTTCTAACCCTTTTGAGGCCCGCTAGCCCCTTTTCGGAAAACCAAGGTGGCAGCACCACGCCGCCCTCACAACAAAACAATAACAAATCAACCAATTCGAAATACAAACAATTTTCGTTTATTCTCCTTGCATTGCACAATTTTACTAGTGCAGTGAAATGAATAAATGATCCACTAGTCTCGCAATAATAATTATGCAAGAAATAAACAAAGTAAGTGCCTTTTTTAGATCAGCCTAAATTTTAATTTCACTTCACATGTTGTAATCAATATAATACAAATTTTCAGGGTAATAGAGTGAAAGTTTCACCTGATCAGAGAATTATAATGCTCAACTTCGTGAAGGCTCACGTGGACTACGCCCGCGGTCGAGTAACGGGCCCCGAAGCCGCTCGAGAACGCAAAAAAAAAATGTGAAGAAATAGTCCGAATGCTGAACGCCTGTGGTTCAGGAACAACTAAGACCCCAAAGAAATTGGTGAAAGTAAGAATCATAACTAAATTATTGTTATTGTTCATTTATGTACATGTAGTAAATATCAATTTACATACTATTTACAGTGCTGGCAAGATTGGCGCTGTGACACAAAGGCCAAGGCACTAAAGAGAGAGAAATGTATGAGTGGAACTGGTGGAGGTCCGTGCCCCCACCACTCTCGGAGCTGGAAGGATCCTTAATGGAATTAAATCCATATCAATACCAGTCGGAAGCGTCCCCAAGATGCTGGCTGCATTGCCTCGCTGTATGGCAATGTTAATGTGCTGCGCCAGATACTCACCAGCTGTCGGCGGTACCCCATGGACCCAGGGTCTCGACTCTAAGGGGCTCTGTAGAGACCTGCATATTTGCGCCACTTGAGATGCTCGGCCAAAACAATTATATTTTAAGTAGTAATTAGTATTAAGCCAAGATTGTGATTATTGTGGTTCTTTATTGTGTGAGTTTATTCAAAACATGGTATTTATTTAGACATTGATGTTACAGATTTATTACTAGACTTTATTAGTGTAACTAGTTGTAGCAATTTGTAATTATGAGGTGATCTCATTAAGACTTGATATAACTTAAAGATATTACAATTATCTAAAAATAAAAATAGCTCTTTATTTTCTAGTATTTTATTAGTAAATATCATTCGTTACAAAGTGTTCATAAATAATTTATGTAAAGAATTAAATTTAGATACAAGATATCTCAAGTCTCTTATGCAATATTGTGATTATTATGGCTATTAATAAATATACAATACAAAACTCTTTATTGTACACCACAAAGACAAATAAAACACATTAACATAAACAAGTAGAATGGGCGGCCTTATCGCTTAGAAGCGATTTCTTCCAGGCAATATACCTACATTATTATTGTGTTATCTATTCCATTAGTAGGTTGTATTGCAGGGAAACTAGTAGTAGTGGTTCATTGACTGTTTTCTTTAAACAGTGACCCATTTAAACTAGTGGGTGTTTAAATGTGTGTGGTGAAGAAACGTGAGCAGGTTTTCTCGTTATTACGCCATTAGACACTTCCACCTCCGAGTCTACATCAAAGATGCATCTCTCGCAACTCCACTCAGACCGGCCAATGAAGGCAAGCAAGAGGTGAGGATCAGCATCTTCATAATTCCCAGCACGCAGGGCAATGTCAGATTTCTGTAGTTTCTGAAAAAAGTTAAAAGTGCTTTTAATTAGTTATGTAGGTGGTTCATTTGTTCTAATTAGTGATTAGGTTGTATAGTGATCTCATTATTCAAGTATTAGGTATTATTAA
The DNA here is from genome assembly GCA_947859395.1 of Eupithecia insigniata. NCBI lineage: Eukaryota > Metazoa > Arthropoda > Insecta > Lepidoptera > Geometridae > Eupithecia > Eupithecia insigniata. The sequence goes on from OX402002.1 coordinate 6,128,657, forward strand.
ATCTGTCTAATCCTGAAAAAGTTAAATGTTTAAAAATAATAGTGTGACTAGATTATTATGTAGGTTTAAGAAAAGGTACCAGCAGTAGTAATTAGGTAATATTTCATTCAATGCTACTCAAATAAATAGCTACTTTTGGATTGTGCTTTCTATCGCATTAGTATCGAAGGGAAACCTTATCCACCTGCACAGTACTGACTGCCTGTTCAATGCATCTGTTGTGTCATTAATGGCCCTGCAGACCGATGACTGACACAGGCAGAAAGCGTACTCCCTCCCATCCGACTTTTGGTAACTGCCTTGTGCGCAAAAGTGGAGGGCAGACAAAAACTACAAAGCAATATGTACATAAAGTCACAAACAGGTATAGGTTACATAAAGGTAAGTATTCAATTGTTTGTAGGTAATGCTTACTTTTAGCTCCACTGGTACCGCATTAAAAAGCTTAGTCCAAGGCTAATACGCACGCAGGTCGTTTATCAAATTCAGAGCCATGTCGGGAGAGTCTGTATATCCCCCGAAAGTTTGGATCTATAAAAGGATTTGTCAAATCCCGCAGAGTCAGGCACCGACGGAGTGTGCTTATCCTCTGTCTTGCTCCATCACGCCGGTTTTGGTGTTGTAAAACGAGAATTATGCTCCATCTAAAATTGTTTTGTTTACTATGCACATAACCTCAATGTAACACAAAAACATGCAAAGAAAGATTTTTGGGGGCATAAAAGTGCTAAAATCATCTTCATTCACTAATTACTTCACGTAGAATACGGAGGTTTTCTCCAAATCATGATAATTTGTTAGAAATTGTACCTCGGATTAGATTCCATCAAGCAACTACCACTCTAAATAATTCCGTGAAAAGTTGGGTCGATTTCGACAACAATTTCCGTGCTCGGACGCTCTGAATAGCCTATTTCAAAATCCGGCTCGGAAACTAGCGGTTTCCGAGTAAAATCAATTCCGAACACGAAATCGAGCCACTCTGAATTGCCCTGAAGGTCTACTCATGGTCTACTCGATGCGATGATGACGTCAGCAAGTCACACACACCGTGACCATCGTGTCTCGGAAGACCATACCTACCATGGTGATAAGGGTCAATTGAAAAATAAATAAAAAAAGACAATCGTCAATTTATGTTTATTAAATCAGTCAAAACCCACAGCTCTATCATGTCTGTGGTCAAAACAGTGTTTGTTAAACACGAGTCACAGAGTGTGATAAATAATTGGTACCTACAAAACCACCTAGTTTTATCAGATTCATACAAGAGCTAGGGAGTTACGATTTTACGGTACTGGTATCACCAGGAAACAGATTCGTCTTCTCATTCGATGGCGTCCAAGGAATTTGTATACTAAGTTAGTATATAAATTTGCTTGATGGCGTCGATGATGACGTAGCCTTGAGCCACACACGTGACGATCGTGTCTCGGAAGAACATACCTTGTTTTCTTGGATCATGCCGTAAACAAGGAATTTATATACCAACGTTATAAATTTCTTGGCCTTAAACTAATATACGTACCATGGTCAAAATTAAGGATCATGGACAAAATAGGCATGATCCAAGAAAAACAAGGGTTGCGTTCCATTTCTTGCTCAAAGTGCTCAAGCGCGCATATCGCATGAAGTCGTTCCGACTCTACTTTTAGCACGCACGGTTCGAGACTGCTCGGGAACGCCCACTTGGCTCCACCCCACACGCGCATGAACGAGGAAGCGCACGTACTGCCTCACCTTTTGAGACAAGGCAGCTCAAGGTGTCCGTCTAGTAAGCAGCCCCGCCATAGAATTTGGTGATTTCAACTATACCAATAAATAGACCCTCCCGGTGCCATAAGTACAATAAATATTGCCCCAGTACTTTAGGAGATATTTAGGTGTTTCACTGTGGCTGCTATCTTGACGTCTAGTTAGCAGCCCGCTGATTCCGACGAAACCGTAGCGAAATATGATTCGTGAACTATGCCAATAAACTGTTCCCTACGGTATCTAGTTCTCCTGCAAGTCTCATAAATAGACCCCCTGTGGTTTAAGAGATATTTGGCTCTAAACATCTACATACATTAATTTATAGTATATAGCTGACCCGACAGACTTCGTCCTGTCTAAAAGATTTGTAATGTGGCAGTTCTTGTGCCTACGTACTTTAAAAAATTCTCCTGAACAGAACCGTCACCCTGGTGATAGGGCGTTGTGAATAAAAAATAATTAAATAAAACATATATAAGGATTTAAAAGTAAGTAATCGCTTTATTGTAAATCATGTGAATCATAATTATTATTATTATCATTGTAGTGCTTTGTGGTATACGATGTTTTTTGTTTGATTACCTGGCGTATAGATATTTAAAATTTGGATATTAAAAATAGCAAAACACTGTTGGTAACGCGATTTTTGTTTGACTGATGTAATGACGTGGAAACTGATGCATTTTATCTCGCGTGCCGAAACTAATAAAAAGAAACGCGAGTTTCGGAACGCGACATTAAACTCCTCCAACTACGTATTCTGTGCTCCAACGCACACACGCACATTGTTTTGATAGATATGATCTTTGACGTTAGGAACACACCTACATTGCTAAGACAACAGTGAGTGCTTGTAATTTAATATGAACTTTATACCATAGCAATAAAGCTCAAATTGACTACGTTTTAGTTACAAATCATTTGTATGGGAAAAAGAAAAGGGCTATTTTTAGGGTTTTTCAAGCAATAATTCTATTTTTTCTCGCCGTAAAAACCATCCTTGAACTTCAACGAACATTTTAAAAAAAGATTTGGCCAAATTGGTCCAGGCGTTGTTGAGTTATGCGCTTACCAACACATTTTGCGATTCATTTTTATATTATAAAAAGAAGATATGAGTACCAAAGTGTTCACATTACGAGTGTCGCTTAATGGCGTTTATTGCAATTAAATTGCTTTGACCTGTATGTAATGTTATGTATGTAGATATTTAGAGCCAAATATGTCTTAGACCACAGGGGATCTATTTATGAGACTTGCAGGAGAACTAGAAGTGAAACACCTATATAACTCCTAAAGTACTGGGGCACTATTTATTTTACTTATGGCACCGGGAGGATCTATTTAGGGTCTATTTATTGGCATAGTTGACATCACCAAATTCCATGGCGGGGCTGCAAACTAGACGGACACCAGCTCAAGCGTTCGTGTGAGTGACGTCATTTGGGTGGGATATAGGTACCTACCGAAAGTTTTTTGAATTTTTCATAATTCATGCCATTGTTTTCCCGCGAAAATTCACGGAAAACGATTTATAGCCTTTTATTGTTGACTAGCTGCGCCTGGCAGCTTCGCCCGCGTTAAATAAGTTAAGTAGTTACGGAGATACGTGGTAACAAACATTCACAAATCACACCACCAAAATATCCTAAGTCACACAGGCTTTCACATTATGTAGGCTATCGAAGATGGAATTGTTCGTTCTTGTTGGGGAGGAGGTTATGACGTTTCCCGTCACCATCGAGGAGTATACAGCAATGTCCATGTCATGATAGCATCGCAAGCTTTCTTTACGCAATAGGTAAAATAATGATTTCAAGACTCGATCATTCACTTAAACTTCAAAGTCTATCCTACGATGAAACAGAGAAGCTATTAGATATTGTCAAATAAATTATATTTTTTATACATTAAGTTAATCTAGTTAAGATAGTGATTAATTTAGCTATACTCAATATAAGTTAAGTTCCTTATTAATACCATGAACCGTTTGTAAAATAAACAACATTGTAATACTAAATATGCCGTTATCGTAATATTAAGAGATTATTTTATTTAATAATTAGCACTCTTGTCGCCTGAAACACAGGATTACCTAGTTCAGGCAAAATTGTTACACTTAGCTATATTTATTTATTAAGTGCACTCATGTTTTTTATATGTACGAGTTTCTTTGAATATTTTTTTTATTCACATGAACATAACCTCAAACGATCGCTGTTAACAACGAGCAGAGCGTTCCGTTTCAACAATCGCATCGTGTGCTACAGTGCGCTCAGACGAAACGAAACGCAGCCTCGTGCACGCATAGCTTGTGCACTGCGTTCTCAAGGTCTGCTCCTTGGGGAGGGTCCCTTGCTCACGTCACTGTCAGGTATCACTGTCATGATGACGTAAGCAAGAGACACCCACACGTGACCATCGTGTCTCGTCGTGTGCTTGAAGAGAAGTATAGAAGTTTTCTTTTTACCATATGGGTCCAAAAAAAACAAGGTCTACTTTTCCCAGACACGTGGGTGACACTTGTTTACGTCATCATCACCATCGGCGAATGAGAAGACCCTATGAGAAGCTGTTTCCTGGTGCTACCAGTAGTAGCTCAAAATCGTAACTCCCCGAACTAAATTCGAAGGAAAAGGAAATTACCTGTATTTACCCATTATTTATCACATTGACTTGTGTCTAACTAACGCTGTTTTGACTAATCTAATTTCAAACAAATGTATTTGTTTGAATAAAGTGACAACTGGATGGTGACGTAAGCAAGAGCCACTCCCGGTGAAACCGACCTTTTTCTTGGATCATGCTTGGACCATGGTTTGTTGCATTGCGCTATGCATGACAGGCAATAAAAAACTGATATACGTGATATACCGATGCACTGAATGAATCACAGATTATTCCAATGATAAATGCATTATACCTATCTAGGTACAATAGTTACATTACTTAAAGTACTAATCAACGGAATTGTGTTTAATTTTATTTCTTTTCATTTAGTTTGGGTAGAAATAAATCAGAAGAATTATTTCAAACTAAAGAAAATAACTAAAACAAACAGTCTCGTAGTAGTCTATATACTTTATACCTACTAATACTTAATAAAATTAAAATAAACCTACTTTGTTTTGCTGTGCCAAACATGTGCAAAGAAGTGGGGATGGATATCGCACGATAAAGGGTTTTTTTATTTAGGTATGTACCAGTGTTTTAAGCAGTTTTAGCCGTGAGTTACATAACAAAGGAAATGGCATTGTATTAGAGACGGACAATGAGAAACTAAAGAAAATCGTTTGAAAAGTCAACTTAGGCTTATCCTACAGTGTGTTTCTCCGACCTAACCAGTTTATCAGGTTCTGCAAGTCACGATATCAGAACAAAATATGATAGCGAGCACTATAAGTTTGGGCATGCATTGGGTTTGGTCGTCATATCAAGGTATACAAGCGGTCGGACAAGTGTTGGGACTCTACTGTTCAATAATGGCTCCGAAAGTTAACATCGATGGAAAGCATTTAACTAAAGGTTAGTTCATTGAACACTTAATTTTCATGTTACTGAGAGGCGGTAAATTTGAACTAGCTCAGTACCTAAGCACTTGTTTCATCTTTACCTGTGCGTCCACCGGATCGGAATCGTAGCGTACGTACTTACGCGGTGTCGTCGACGGTATTTAAAATATGCCTGGCATCTGATTATGTTTTTGAGCATTGTTAAGGCGAGGTTATCCAAGGATTTGAGACATTTCGCGCTACCTCGGCCCTCCCATGATGAGCGCACGACGTATTTATTGGCCTTGCGCTATTATCGATGATTAATGATTATCCATGTGCTTACCTACCTGCAATAACTACGTTGGTAGGCTTAGTGCGAGTCAGACGGTAGAAAAACATTTATCATCATTACATTACCTACCTATCCGTAGCCGAAATATTTGTACTAAAACAACTGATTGGTAGATAGGACATGTCTTCCGAGGTTTGGGTTAGTTGAATTTTTTCAACCTAATTGCGCACTGGGGTAAAAAGGGCACTATCCAATCCACCCTTCCTTAAAATAGGTTTAGGTCAATGAGTCTTTGTTTTAGGTACCTACCTACTTTATAGAAATACCTAAAATGCGAAAGAGCTCATACCTACCCCTGGAAAGGATATTTTTATTCTTCTCCAGAGTAGTTCTTGTATACTCATTGCAAATTGCAGAATACACTGGCAATACCATAGACTTGGTGTGATTTTTTCTTGCAATACGAACGAATGTTAGGTACCTAATGTTATGTATTCAATTAACTACCTACTTTTCTCTACTAAGTAAAGTACCTACTTGCCTCATTTCAGGAGACGCTATCCCCCCGAATAATGGAAAACTTCGACTATACAACATGCGATTCTGCCCCTACGGCCAACGCACCCTGCTTGCTCTGGCCGCGAAAGGTATCGACTTTGAGGTGGTGAACATTAACCTTGTTGAAAAGCCAGAGTGGTTCCAGACTAAGAGCCGTCTTGGAGGTAAGTAAACAAGCCGATAGGCAAGGTAAATAACCAAGCCAAGGAGCGACGATTTCGATTAGGTGTTGATTTAAGATAAAAACTATAACTAACATAATAAACCCGTATCAAACCGTAGGTACCTGACACTTGGGCGTTTTGGTTATAACTGTAAGGCAATGCAGCCTTGGGGACGCGTGACCCGAGAGCTGGTGAGTATCTGGCGCAGCGCATTAGTATTGCCATACAGCGAGGCAATGCAGCCAGCAGCGTCTTGTGGACGCTTCCGACTGGTATTGATATGGACCAGTTAGCTATCCGTAGATTCTTTGCAACAGTCTGCAGTAAGCTCAATTGTTTCAATTGTAAATACTAGTTATTTTTTTTTATATTATTTGATTGTTATTTTCACTGTAAGTCCTTTTGTAAAATAAATAAATTAAATCAAAACCGGCCAATGGGCCTTTCTTATTGCAACTAGCCTTCTAGTGCCCGGGTCTATAACAGCGCCCTTATTTTTTTTTACCCAAATTTGCTCTGCTGGTCAATTCAGAAACATTCGTGAGTCAGATGTAAGTATTCACTCATACTATTTTCTCCGCACATTATCATTTTCTTTTGTTTTTTTCGTTATTAATGCAGCCAATGAGCGGCTAAAATAATAAAATATGAGTGATACAGTCACGCATACAACTGAATAGACCGCTAGATTGGCAATATCGGTGATCTACAATGAATAAATAAATAATAATGGACAATTCACACAGCATCATCTAGCACCAAGCTAAGCAGAGCTTGTGTTATGGGTACTAGACTAGATAACTGATATACATAGGTACCTAATACATGGGTACTATTGTAAAATTTATGTACATATTACATAAATTTTACAATAGTACCTACCTAATCAGAATTTATATACTGGCCGGAATCTCTCGTCAAAAATAGACAGGGTCATAGCCAGGAATTGATTTCGGGGGAATTGAATAGGTACTCTATCCGAAAATGCCGAGACTTTATCGGCGAGCGGAGCGAGCTGCGAAAACATTACAAATTGTTCCAGCATTAAACAATCTCAGGGCACTTTCAGACCTACTACGCAGACTTGACCAAACATAATTTTGATCATGTATGAATGAATATAAGATGTTTTTTGCCGGGAAGTACCTAGCCTACGACTTATGAGTAAAGGTGGAATTGATAAAAAAAAGGTTGGGGCTCACTCCAATCACCAATATTTATTTTGTATTGGTTTCTTAAAAAATTCGTGAGCCGTCCAAAATTATGCTTCTTAGAAAACTGGCGGGTACCTATTTACTAACGAAAAAACTATTACCTACCTATGTATCTATTTTAGTAACACCACAGATTAGGTAATGTTACTTTTACTATGTCATTTCATTAAATCATTAATTACATTTAGGAAAAAACTGTATTTGTATGAGAAATAAACATCACATTATATTATGTAAACGTAGGTATACCTACTTACCTAGTTTCAAATGTGGTTATTTAAAGGTAGTTGCTTTGTAAACCTACCTACCTATTAGCTAGGTATACAAAGGTATACCTAGCTAATATGTAGGCATGTAGTGAGTGATGATAACTATAGTCTACTAATAACTAATTAACTGGATGTAGGCGGCTCAGGACCGCTATTTGTGGCGTCGTATGGGGGAGGCCTATCTCCAGCTGTGGACGTGTATGGGCTGATATGATGATGATGATTAACTATTTAAATACGATGCAGGGACTTTATGTTAGTACCTAACTGTAGTTACCAGAATTACTGACAAAATTCTTTCTTGTGGAGAGCGAGTATGTAAACAATTTGACATTGACTTATTCTGCACAAGTGTCAGCTCGGCCAGGCGGCGCCGGCGGCGGCTCACCGGAGAAACTTTTGGCGACAGTGATGATAATGTTGATGATGATAAGTGTAAAAAATAAATAAAATTGTAACTAAAAAATAACTATTAGATGATGCATGTAGGCAGGGTTGGCATGATTAAAACAAATGGTTTTAAAACACATGTTTAAAACAATGTTTAAAACAGTTTGATTTTAAACCGTGTTTTTTATCACACGTTTAAAAACACAGATTAAAACAAGTTTTAAACATTGTATAAAACGATGAGAAAAAAACAAGCTTTAAAACTACTTTTCATTGCGAATGAATGATATAAAATGAAAGTAATATTTTTTTGATAAGTTATTTATTCAGTCAAACAAAGATCTAAAAACCTACCAAGTACCAGGATTTATATGGGTAATGGGATAAGATAACACGTATTTTTGAAACATGCATTAGATAGTATAGAATATTAAAAATTTCAATTTAAAATCAATCAAAAACAAAATTATAACAAACAAAATTACCTATATTTAATAAACATTATAAAATCAAAATTGTTTGTCAGTCAGGAGAGTAAGACAATATGACAAGATCAAGATAACAATTATTTTTTCTTTTCCTTATTAAGGTATTTAAAAACTGTAACAAGTTTTGCAGCTTTCTCTGTACCCAGTTTATTTCGTACGTCAGAATGAATAAATCCAAATGTTGAAAACAGTCTTTCAATTCCAGCACTTGAAGCTACAGCAGTGTGAAGCTGAGCCACTAAGTTCATTGTTTGACCATTAATTTGTTTTTTTAATGACTGCCACCATTCGAGAGGTCCGACCTGATTTACTACATGATCTTCAAATAGAAAGTTATGAAAGGGATCTGTCATTGCCCTGTATTTAACAACATAGGGCATCGCCTCTTTGTGATAAGCTTCTATAAATAATAAAGCCTCAGAAATATCTTCACTCGTGAGTTTTTCACCCCTGTACTTAGGATGTAGTAAGTTTGCTGCAAAATGAGCTGGAGACATTGCCATTTCATAACGAGCTTTGAACTTCCTTAAATCATCCAATGAATACTCGGTCTCACGCAGTCGTACATTCTCTCCCTCAAACATATTTTTAAGCTCTATCCATGCTTCAGTCACTTCGCCAATACAGCAGGATGTCTTTTGGGAGATGTCAAGTGTAACTGCGATGTTTTCCAGTTTTTTGTAGAGAGCCTGGACTTGTTGCTTCAGCGCCATGTCATTTACTTTCAATGAAATTGACAGATCTATAGCAGTTGAATGATTTAAGCATATATCTGACATTATATGCCAATTTTCTAATAACACTTTTAAGCAGTCAGCCATTGTGTTCCACCGTACCTGTTGTGGTATAACAATTGCTTTTCCACCAGCTTCTTTATATTTGGCAGATGCAAAGTGAGTGTATTTGAAGTACCGCATTATCGACTTAACTTTATCAGTAATATCTTCTGCATTCAAATCCTTTGCTAGAAGGTTTAATATGTGTGATGAACAGCCGTATGTAAGTATATCCTCGTGAGAAGCTAGTTCTTCCTGTTGGGCTAAATCTCGTCTCATACGGCTCATATTTGCTGCGTTGTCTGTCACTACACTTCGCACCGTACATTTGTAAGTTTCACATTGTTTTATTGCCGCAGTAGTAACTTTAACCAAGTAGTCAGCTGTATGGCTTTCGGCTCCTGTGTCTATTGTATCAATTAAATGAGATGAGTCTGTCAACACATCGGTAACACAGACACAAACTATCGAGTCCTGCCTGACATTACTCCACCCATCAATTGCCAGATTAACAACTTTGTTTTTCAATTCATTTTTTACGTCTTCTTGAGCCGAGTTGTAGACTTCGTCGAGTAGCTTGCTAGCAATTTGTTTGCGGTTTGGAGGTTTATATCCTGGGCGTAAAATTTACATTAATTTCAGTAACTCTTGGTGTTCTACGTGGTTAAAAGGCGTGTTAGTAGCAAACATATAACGAGATAATTGTAAATCAATTTTCTTCTTATCTTCTTGACTTGTAGCAATAATAAATCTTTTCATTGAAATGTTCACGCTCGCGCTGCTGCTGGTACTGGCATTTTTAGATTGAAGAGTAGTAACAGAAGATGTGGGTGTAGCAGAAGAATTATCTGAAGATCGGGAAGGACCAGCATCACTCAACAACTCCTCCTCCACGTCCCTGTCCGCGTCAAGATTTGCGTCAGTGTTAGAACCGGTGGTGGTGCTACATTGCTGGAAGTGTGCCTCCATTCTTTTCACAAGTCCAACTAGTTCTTTCTTACATTTTCTGCAACGCACCCTATTGGTCTTCAGTGTGGTATTTTCTTGGGGGATCGATGTGAATTGTTCCCAAATTGCATGCTTTTTGCGTCCTGGAGTTGACATTTTTATGAGGTGTTATCAGTCGCAGAATTAATAATGAAATGAAATGTGAGAAAGAAAGGCACTCGTATTTATAGAATTCATATTAAGTAATTCCCCGCCGGTAAAGTCCCGTTAGGAAAGTCCCTAATGGATGGCTGTCGAATGGAATAGTGGTTATTTTATTCCCCTCATTTAAATATAAATATTAGGGATGGGCCTAACTTCGGCATTCTTCCGAAATTCGGTTGAAATGCCGAACATTCGGTATAAGAAAAGAGTGAAATAGTTGCACAATTTTGATTTTAATATTAATAAAACATAAAAAAAATCAAATCTGTCATACTCACTCATACCTGATTAAATAAATAAGCCTTTTAGATAATTTAAAATCATGGTAATTTATTTATTAATCAAGTAACTAACTGTGATTATCAGTTTCCTTTTTCGACATTTCAATCTTAAGTTTTAGAATTAAAAAATCTAATTCAATAAGTTCTTATTAAATAAGGAAGTCTTATGATTTGAATCAAATACAATTTTTGAAAATTCAATATATTAATTACTTATTGTTGTTTGTTAGTTGTTACCATATAAGTGCAGAATAAAAACCGAACTTCGGCATTTTTGATGTTTACCGAATGTTCGGCCGAAATTCGTATTCGGTTCAAACCACATTCGGCCCATCACTAATTAATAAATATTGGGGGTGCCCCTATTCATAGAATAGAATTTATAGTTTATAGGTATTTCCCCGCCGGTATAGTCCTGCTAGGAAACATTCAGGGTGAATGTAAATCGTTTAGTAGTGATTAGAGATACGCAACATAAAATAAATGTTTATCCATTGATCGTTTTTTGTCAATATTTATTTTATTATAGAAAATTTGAAAAGTCAAAAGATCTAGTCTGGAAATGAAACATTATAGGTCGAATTTATTTAAAATAATGCCCTAAACTAAAAAGGACAAAAAAAACAAAACAAACACTTGTTTAAAACAATTTGAACTGTTTGTTTTATAAAATTAAAAAAAAACTGTTTTTTTTCCAACCCTGCATGTAGGCTAGTCACATTACATATGTTCACAGTCTTTTTAATATACTATTCTATTATGTATCCGTGAAAACCTTTAATAAGCATTTTCTTATATATCAATTTTGTAAGTCTGTTAATTTAGAAGCCTCTGGTTTTCCTTCAAATAAATATCAAATCATTTATCAACGCTGGATGCCACTTTGACCGGCGCTATCCGCGCTGCGGAAGACCGACCCCGTTGGAGACACATCGTGCATTCGAAAGTTCTACATAAAGGTCCCGACCCTCAGCATTGAGGATATCGACGCAAGGAGGAGAATATGTAGTTATTATCAACTTTGTTACAGGCAAAGTTCCCGCACTCGAAATCGCAGAAGGAGAGGTAGTCATCGAGAGTTTAATTACCGTTGAGTACATAGATGAAGTCTACACTCAAAGACCTCTTCTGCCTAAGGACCCCCTGAAGAGGGCTCAAGACAAGATTATAGTGGAAGTTGTAAATAATACCGTAAGTTTCCTTCCTCTTTACAAATAGGTAGGTTAGGTGCCTTTTCCGTGAGTGATGTGATCAAATAGAACCTATCTAATTCCTATGAGCTGGACCACAACTGGACACTGGCAGAAAAGTGGCAAACCAGACATTCAATAACAACGAAGTCAAGTATTGCAGTATAATACGGGTGCCAAGTTCTTCGAAAAATTGAACGGCAAAAGCCGTTTTTTTTACATTGATTACATTTTGAAACATGTACCTATTTATGTAATATCATGCGCCAGGACCTAGACTGAACTAAAAACAGTATCCACGAATATTGTGATTAAATGTTTTCGACTCAGAGCCAGGTCGACGCAGGGCAATCCATTCGGGAAAACTTCCATTCCACATTCCATGACTCAACGTCATTACCTAAAACTGTCACCTCCATAGGATCACATAGGATATGTGAATGGCCTATTATCCGACCCTTCTTGTCTAGATATTGTGCTTTTCATTAAATTCAAATTATTTATTACATACGTTATGTTGTTACATAAAGATCTTACAAAATGGTTGTGATCAACAAAAAAGTAAAAAAAAAAGCTACGCCTCACTCGAATGCTACACCGTACTTACTTAGGTAGGTAATTGAAATTCCAGTACGCGCTTAGTACGGTACCTACATCTAAATTAGCATCATCAGCCTATACTAGTCCACTGTCCACGGCTGGACATTAGTCCTCCTCATAAAAGCGCCTTAGGTATATAGGTTCTTTTCATTAGGAGCCAAGGGGGGTAAATTCCATAATACTCACGCTGGGCATGCAATTTGGGGATCGCAGGGCCGAGCTTTTAGCGTACCGTTCGTTGTCGCCGCCGACCACGCTGCTGCCCGTCGACTGAAAACCCGTCACTGAGATCTTCGGTCTATCTAATAGATAAATATCCGTATTAACATAAATTAAATACTTAGTTAGGCTACAGTAATTAGTTTTCGTACAATCACCTACATATATTCGACCGAGGCGCTACATCACCAGTTAAAGATTCTTTAATTCTTTATTGTACACAATAATACATTTTATCAACTTATCTAATATGATTATGTACATATGCGAGCTTACACGGAAAAAACGTAACGGTTGGAATTAAATAACTTTTTGCTATTTACAAAAGTGTTACTCGTTTCTAATCTCACTCAAACTGGTTATTTTCGGCGGCTCGGTGCGCTTTCACACCCAAGAACGTGTCGAAAAGAAATGGCCACTGTCCTTGCATTCTTGGATGAAAATTGCAGTTTCAGCAACACACTTATGTATTAATTGCTATCTTATTTGTTTGTTTAAATTTAATTTGGTTATTTGTAACCCACGGAATCGGTTGTAAACACAGTAGACAGGCATATGAAAATTTACCGGGTAGGATTAGTCTAAAATTAGATAGGTATCTACTTGTCAGTGTGTAAATCTGAAAACTTATGTATTTTCAAACGGAAACAGAATGGGTTACTTTTACTGAGGCACTCACTTGGAAATTATCAAGTACTCAGTTAGTTATTACCTAGAATACACAGCAAAACATGCTTGTTTACTATAAACAGAGCTTTATTGTGCGTTTTAAATAAGTCTTAGTTATAAATATCCCTAAAAAATTTAACCAAGCCAAATTGGTACTTTGCTAGTGCTCCGTTTTTTCCGTGTAACCCTGTAAAAGAGTTTTTTCCAGCAAACCTTAGAGTTGTAGGAGAGGCGATCGAACAGGTAGAGGAAGTGTACAAAAATAAAATAAATCTAACAACAGATAAACTAATAGTAGCTTAGCCATATACAATACATATGTATGTATTGTAAAGATTTCTCATAAAAACATAAAATGTTCACATGAAATAGAAAAAGTTCTTAAAATAATGCTTATGAAAGCTAAGTACGTACGGCGGTGGCAGTCAAAGTAGACTGCCACCGCCGTACGTACTTAGCTCTCTTCGGAGCCCGGAGGCTACTTGCTCAGTCGTCGTCGTAGCGCGCCGCGCCTCTCCTCGGTTCGCATCGCTTAAGCTTGGCAGTGAACGCGCTTACCTAAGTACCTACTTAATTTTCAGGTCGTACCCTTATTCATGAAGCTAGTGAAGGATCACACCAACATCACACCGGAGACCATCAATAGCTACCATAAAGGTCTGCAGTACGTGCAAGACGCTCTCAAGACACGAAGCACGACCTTCCTAGACGGGGAGCAGCCAGGTTTTGCAGACTACATGATCTGGGTGTTTTTCGAGAGGTTGCTAGCCTACGATGATGACTTTGTTCAGATTAACGGCCCAAAGTATGATCTGCTGGTAAGAATCGATTAAGTTAGGTACTATAGGTACCTAACTTAAACGTGAACAAGTCAAAACTTGTCGTAGGTTAATTTAACAGTGCTGGAGAATTCACACAGCATCATTGAGCTAGCCCATAGCTTGTCTTGGCGGTTAGTGGTAGCTTACTAGCTGTTACCCCGGTTTCACCCACGGTAAATTCGAATTTCACGGTTTTTAGGGGGATAAAAAGGTATTTTTTCCCGTATCTCCCATGGGAATTTGATGTTTTACCAGGACATAAAGTAGCCTGTGTTACTCTCCATCCTCAACTAACTCTATGCAAAAAATAAAGTCGATTGGTTGCTTAGTTAAGGCGTGAAGGAAGGACAAATAAACAAATACACTTTCGCATTTATAAAAATTATTAGGATTAGGTACACACACACACACACACATAAATTAATACTGATAAACTTAATACATATATGTAGGTACCTATGCCTACATATACATTTCGAATCATCATCATCATCAGCCCGTATACGTCCACTGCTGAACATAGGCCTCCCCATACGACGCCACAAATAGCGGTCCTGAGCCGCCTCCATCCATCGACTCCCTGCGACCGCTACGGTGTCGTCAGTCTAACCTTCTGCGTCGAAGGCGGACCTTCGCCCCCTACGCCACAGAGGGCAACAGGCACCTAAATCTGGCAGTCGTTGGCCGAATGAAAAATACTCAAACTGCGTAGTGTGTATCTAGATAAACTAGACCATAGACCTAGATACGACATAATAATTAGACCAGAAAGACTAACTAATGAGTCATTATTTAGTATTTCTAGTCTAATCAAATGATGATTAATGTATGCAGATATGTATTTCTAAAATTGAGATAACTGGCTACTTTTAAACTCGTAAAACTGCGTGCGAAATCGCGGGCCGAATCCACTAGGTAGGTATATACTAATTTTGAGTCTAGCGGACGAGTCTCATTAAGTACCTAATTCTTTCTAGTTTCAGTCTGTCTCCAATGAGAGTAAAACCACTCCGTTACTGTCTCATTTCAGATCAATCTGTTCTGTAGTTTTGGTATGAGAGAGAGGTAACAAACATCAATCCATACATCCTTATTTTCACATTATAATATTAATTTTATTTACAGAGCGCCTACCTAAAGAAAATGACTGAGGATCCAGTGGTTAAACTTTCCTATGTACCAAGAGACATTATGCAGAAATTCCTACAGGCTTTCCGAACAGGCAGGGCTGCAGAGCTTTACGAAATTCTGCACAATTAGTATAAAATTAACTCGGACCATACAAATATATCCATACAATATACCTACTTCAGATATGTAACCTATTACAGGCTTATATGTATGTGTTAGGCTAAGTTTAAAATAAATGCTACAAGAATTTGTTTAATATTATTTTATTTATAAAGAAAATACCACACAGTATGAACTTAATCAATTAATTAAGTAACAATAAAACATTAAACTTGAGTAAAGTACATGTCTAGAGAACACAATGAAAAAATCTTAAAATTAAATGTCTGCCTATCAATCAGTTTGTTTTTATATTTATGTCAATTATGTGGCTGAAAATATAGTTCAACAAAAGAACACTTTGATCTCAGAGTTTAAGGAACCTTTACATATTAATAATCATTTTCATGAATTGATTTTCATTCAAGCATTATTTATTGAAAAACTGATAATATGTACTTGAGCCTCAAATTAAGATGATAATGTCAATAAAAGAGAACTTAAATATATAATGATGATTTGAGTTTATATAAAAAATAATTTACTCAGTCTTAGCAGCAGAGTCAATTAAAACCGAAATCTTAGTCAAATTTGAATTTAGCTGCCAAAGCTTCAAGTTTCAAAGAAATTTGCTTTAGGTCAGTGCTCTTATCTAATTTTAAATAAGTATTATTTCTAATGTCATGCAGCTTGATCCAATCAGGCACTTCTTCTGTCAGCATTTTAATGTCTCTTTGGAGGTCACTCGCTGCAATGTTGGCTTTAAAACTACTATCCAACTTTGAAAGGATAATGTTAAGAGCAAGGACATTTTTCCTTTCAGTGACAAATATGTTTCTCAGAGTGCGAGCTAGATCAGGGAGCCTGCTGTAAATAGCATATTTCTGCTCATGCTCAGCCGGTCTTGTCATAGCTTCTAGGGCCTTGGCTGCTTGTTTAGCTTTTACTTTATCCAACAGAGAAGTAGGCAAATTACGAAGTGCAGGGTTAAGAAGCATCACATTGCTTGTTGATGGCTGGCTAGTCTGTGTGCTAGTGCTTTGTTTTTGATTATGTAGACCAGTAACCAACTTCTCTTCATCAGTTAATCCCCTTGATTGAGCATCAGCCAATTTTTCCAGAGCCCTCTCCATTTTAGTGTTACATTTGAATAACTCACGTGCTTTTGCGAGAACATCCTGAGCTGAAGAAAACTTTTCTGCATTTGGCATCTCTGGTAACTTAGCGTTTTCTACTTCAGGCAGTTTTTCAATCTCAAACTCTGGATGCCAGCGGGATAATTTCTCGTCAGGGATTACCATTGGAGGGTCCAGAGTGAGCAAATACTGAGCATGTTGCCTTTTCACCAGCTGCAGTAGTGTGTCATAGAAGAATCTGCGACGTTCCAACAATACGGTAGGATTCATGACTTTGAAGTTATTGGGAAAGTTCGGTGTGATAACAAGTTCATACTCTTCTTTGTGGGATGATGCACTGAAGTTCTTTATTTTCTGCACCTCAAAGTTATAAAAGTCTGGCACTAAATGTTTGATTTGCGACAAATGTTTCTCATTGAAGGTGCGTTTCAGCATCTCTTGGACTGATGGCTTGAGCTTGAAAAATGTGATCTTCTCATTTCTGTTGTAGAGAAGGGCTACCACAGTTTCCATGCCACGGAATAGCTCAGACAGGAATCTGTAGTGATGCGGCAGGGGCAAACTGGTAGAAGTCGTTGCGAGTGATGCATGCCGTATGTATGCAGGAATCTGAGAATCAAGAGACAAAAGCCTCATCAAGTCAATTGCCTCATCACCAGAAAAATCCATTTTAACTTTATTAGTCTTATTACACACCACTTTAATTCAGACATGCAAGATAAACAAATATGAAAACAAAACTAAATGTATGTAAGCAAAACTCGGTCAATAATAATTGAGGTCATAGCTTTTATGCTTATTATACATTATTTTAATGACATCAATTTCTTCTTAGGTACAGCCTTGACCTAATAATTATTGTTCTAAAATTAAGAAATACCTAGCATCAAATACCAAGTAATGGGAAAGTAAGGGAATCAGTAAATTCAACAAGCATAAGACTTCAAGGGGTGGCGGCGTCACAAATAAGAGGCCTACAAACTCAACTGTGGGTGTCACAAAAAAGATCTACCTACTATGTAATAGTTCCAAGTTATAATCATTTTGGAGACAGTCAAATACATTATTATTTTTAGTATACCTATAAAATAGATTGAATGTATATAAATAAATAGTAACAATAGAAATGTTGATATTTACCTTATTAGGACTTTTAACAGGGCTCACAAACACCTTCCTTGGTGAAATAAGAGGTTTCTGATGGGTAGGCTCTTGTTTTGTTGGAGACAGCAGGTCATTCTGAGCTCTTCCTCTCTTGCTAGGACTGAAATATAAAAAAATTACAATGAGTAAAAATAACCGACATATATTGGTAAAGGCTGAATGATTGTGAAGAATAACATTTGTAACAGTAATTACCTCAATGGTACTTCCACATCTATGGATTTGAACTCCTTGAGATTGCGTTTTTCAGCGATTTCTTTAACTTGCTGTATGCCATTACTGATGCGTGCAGCAGAAGCTCTCAGTTCTGCTAACCTAGAGCTGCCAGCTAACCTCTTTCTTATGTCCCCTAAACTCAGTTCCTGGCGAGCTGTGTGCACAGGCGTAGTCTTAGTGGGTTCCACAGATTTAGATATGTTAGAAACATTATGCTTCCTAGCAAATACGGTCTTCTTGGGCTGTGATTCTGATACACCATCTTTTGTTGACACAATAGAAACCAATGCTTTTTCCGTTCTTTTCACTCTATCAAGGTTTATACCATTTACCTCGGTATTCGGTTTCACATCTTTGATGATCACTCGGTTTTTTGTCAACAGGAGTGCTTTCTTCAGGGCTGTGGCATCTTGAACTCGTTCGATGTGTGGAATCTTATTTTTAGTAGAAGCAATTTCATCAGTTGCAGCCCTTTTTCTACTATTGAAAAATGATGTAAGAGTTGTTTGTGACATTGTTTCAATTTGTATTTTATTGCTTACGTTTTAGGTACTCTAAAACCTGAATTATTCTCTTTTTTACCCGCGTCTTTTTCCCTCCACTTCCACTCCAACTTCAAGAACAGTGTTGCCAACAGTTAGACTAGCTCTTCGCCAGATTCAACTTGAATCTGAATTATTCAAGTTGAATCTGGTGGCATCGACCTCTAAAACCACCAGCAAACCACTAACAAAAAACGGTCGTACGGTAACGACGTAAAAATCGCTAAAATTTCACCCAAATAAATTTTAGTTTTTACGAATGAATACAGTATGTAGTTAAGTACATAATTTCCTTCACTAAGACATACGTAGGTACCTAATATTACTACGTATGTTGACAATTAACCCAATGAGTTTTTACAAATAAAGAATAATTATCATTGAGTAAACCAACATGATCATCAAAATGATTTAATAACAATTGCTATTTTAAATTAATTCGTCTTCTTCAGATGAATAATTTTGGTCTGCACCATCTTCGTAGGTTTCAGATTTACGTATATGATTCTTTGATACCGATTTTTAATTGGTATTGGCACCATTTGCCTTCCAATCTCAAACCACATCGTATTCTTAATATAGAGTTAAAACGGTTCTTCGCTAGATAATGTACCGCTCACTACCACTCAGCGTGTTAATTCTCTGAGTTATGTCGTCACCTTTTACGAATCCTAACCGTTAGAGAAACTCCGAACACACTTATGTCTTTCCATAGCTTGCTAAGTAACTATCTCAGCTTCGATAGTTGTCGTAGGTAGGCAGTAGGCATTAGTTGAAAACTTAAGTTTTCAGGTATGGATAACGAGAAAACTTAACGCATCTAAACAAGACGCTGAAAAGCCATCAATTTGCCACTAACCCTTGCAGCTGTTACGAACATCTGTAGAACTTTCTCCGGGGTGATGTGTCTAAGGTCGTTCAGGCTATGCAGGTGCTTGCCTAGATGAATGCTACGTTGTTGCATCTACATTCTCATAACAGGTGAAGAAGCAATTTCTGCTTAGCTCTAGCTAACCTTCAAATCAAGTGCTGCTGGGCTGCCTGGATGTCAGACTTGATGTCAATATTTCAAAACGTAGAATGTTTTTAGATTTTTACTTAGTGGTTGAGTGATAGTATTTTAGGTAATTAAAAGTGATTTTTATTAAACCACTAGAAAAATCCACTAGCCACTAAAAACAATATTTAACCACTAAAGCGGGAGTCGAAACCACCAGTTTTGGTATAAATCCACTAAGGTGGCAGCACTCATAAGAAAACAAAAAACTCTTCGAGACTTGACTTCTTTGTTATTGGCAGTATGTAAAAACTCTTGTTGATTGATTTTTAGCTCGGATGATTTTAGCGTTGAAGTTTTGTCTTAGTCTGTCAAAGTTGTCAGTGTCTTGCTTGGAGCCAAAGTAGTATCTATCGCCGTAAATGAAGAAAATGAATAATTCCTTGTTTGGAGCATTGGAATTATTCCGCTAATCCCCCGAAGCACGTGGGGGACACCCCACGTGGGGGATTTGCTTTAGATCGTTTATTTCAAATCCGTCACATAGCCTTAAATACGAGCAATTTTTGCAACTGGGCTACTCATTTATGAAAACTTATTGTACACTCGTACACTCATAGAAATATCGATCGATTCCCTAAAAATTGCGACATACATAATGTAAATACTAGAAATAAGAACAAACTCGCTTTGCCACGATTAGTGTATCCTTTATAGGGCAATGTATAGATACGCTTCTACAACCAAAACTCCGAGTGAGTTGCAAAAATTAAATTCAAACAAACTATCAAACAGGGACGAGGAAAATTTTACTCGTCGATGCTATCAAACATATCCTTTGTAAAAAGGCTTATTACAAATTATCAGATTATCTAGAAGATAAAAAAGCATGGGACGACTTTTGCTCCTACTCGAAAACTAACAACCTAACAAGGTAAAGGTTTCTTGTTCGCTTCTTTGAAGTTTACAAAAGATCAAAGTGATCACTTTATTTCCATGTTTTACTTAGTCCTGTAAGGTCTAAAGGAGGAAATAAAGCACTTTGATATTTGATAGGTATTTGATATCAAGTCGATCGGGGGTTTTCGGAACTTTATCCAAATTAGGTTTTGTCGACTGTATAAAACTATGATGTCATTGCGCTGATACACATTGTGATAGTTTTGCTGAATTTTATTAGTAAAAATCATTAAGTTTAAAAGTGATATAGTAGTGCACAAAAATGTTAAGTTTGTTAGAGTAGGTACCTACCTACTTACAAAGGTTTTAAGTTGTACTTTCTTTTATCGTAGGTATTAGGTTTTATTTAAAACTAGCTGACCCGTGCCCACTTCGTTGGGCGGTAAACATTTTTGGTTGTTAATAATATAGCCTATATAACACTCGCAAATAACGTGGTTTTCAATAGGTGAAAGAATTTTCAAAATTGGCTGAGTAGATTCAGAGATTACTCACTACAACCTCACAAACCTTAATTATTTTGATTAATGTAGTATAGTATAGATTTACACATACCTAGATTTTATTGACTGGACGTCACACAGCTCCCCATTTACCTAGGTATAATAAGCGTTTCAAAAGCTTCTGATAGTACCTTGGAGTATCTAGAACGGAGATGTCAACGCAAGGCGTACCCCTCTGCCGGCCATATGGCCATACACGTTATATAAAACTACTTCACTCGTAACCGCGACCATTAGCTGTCGTTTCGTGACGCGAAGTAGTGCTCAGTGAAAATGGTGAATTGTGCGGTATTACGGTGTAAAAGACGATCAGAGACATCAAACTTAAGGTACCACGGTATTTCCTATCACAAGTAAGTGATATTTTTGTCAATTGTTTTTTGTAATATTGTTTAATTTAGATTCAAATGGACTAGCAGTTGCGACAGTTTTAATACGACGCCAACATCTTGGAAGAGGGTGTAGGTGAGTAATGCGAGTATAAATTCCTTGGTAGAAGGCGTAGTGTGGGGACTAGTTCAATGAAATTGATTGAGTGAATGATGGAATGAATAAAATGCCATGTGTTTTTTTTACCCATATTTAACCGATTTAAAAAAGGAGGTTCTGTATTGGACTCGTAATGTATGTATACAACATCATTTCAAATTAGTTAACGAAACACGGGGAAAGGATCTCTATCGGGAATACATTACTTGGAGCATTCAGAACGGGAGTAGCCGAGCGTACGCAGTCTGAGGTACATGAACAGTCAGTTGTGTCTGTTTATAAAAACTAGTTTGCTGCGATTGTCTCTGTCATTCTGCCTTCAACATGTCGATTTATGGAGCTCCCTTAAAATTTTGGTGGTGATGTGTCGTTTGTTTATTGCTATTTGCTTTGTACTTTTTGAACGCAGAAACATATAAACGTGATTTTTTGTACAGCTGGTGTAGTAGGTAAGATGAAAAAAAAGTAGGCCATGTCACTATCCAGTGACATGGGCTACTTTTTTCATCACAACTTGGATGAAACTGCGGTGCATAGCTAATTCTTTATAAATAGACTGTGGATTGAAATATCAATACAGCACAAGTAGATTGATTGAATGTTATATTAAATTTATAATACAAAGATGCTCCTAATTTACTACAACGTATATAGTTTCAAAATCATTGAACTATTTCCAAGGAAAGGACTTATTTCCAAATATTGATCTACATGTATATGATAATGATTTCGTCAATCACAATATGGAATTAGGAAGATTGGTTATGCAAAAGTATACAGATACTAGAATCTCTTTTCTTATGAAAAAAACAGATCCAATGAAATGTGTACGTCACATTTACAATAAATTAGTCCATTTTAAAAACCAATAGTGTAAAAATTATGTAATATACATTTATATTAAACACCACAATATCATTTTTTTTAACTTCCTAGCCTTACATATCCGCTCAGGGCAGTACATTTGCTAACAGCCGCTATTCTTCTCGTGCTCTTTATTTTTCTCACCCCACCACACCAATTAAGAAACTAAATATTTATCAAAATAATGCATTCATGAAAGATTCATCGAAATCAGTTCAGTCTTAGAAGTTCTAAGACTGAACCGATTTCTATGAAGATGTTCTAAGTTAGAACCCTAAGATTCATAATTGCGTAATATTTGTTGTAATTATGTAAGTACATACAATAACTATTAGCGCACCGCGGTTTTACTTGCGTAGATAGAATATAGCCTTGTGTTACTTAACAACAGTGTACCTTTCTATTCGTAGAATAATTTTTAAAATCGGTTTAGTAGTTAGAGATTACGCCCTACAAATCTATAAAAAAAGGAAAAGTATATGATTTGGAACAACCTTGATTTCATTCATTTGAAATCATTCATTTTATCGGTCTTTTTACACCCCATCACAACTTTTTTTGTGTTAGTGTAAGTAAGTAAATCATTTATTTGTCACACAATAGTGTGTAACTAAACAATAGTGTAACAACAGTAATTCTTTAATTGTTTGCTTGTTTTGTGTTTGTGTACAGCTTTTACTTGCGTGTGCGTTTATAGGGACGCTTAATTTTTCTGCATTAGTGTGCGTGATTATGTAAATGTGTGCTGTACCGTGCTACCTCGCCTCCCGCGAAAACTGGCAGAATCATTTTAGTACTAAAAGTAGCGCTTGGCAACTCCATTTCTAGATACTCTAAGGATAGTACCTTACCTACTGGAGAATAGGGCTTACGACTGGTGATTCTTCCTTCCAGTTCTAAAACTGGAAGAATCACCAGTCGTCCTAAATCCAAAGATGTAAATCGTTAGATATGCCCTGACACCAAAAACTGTGGCATTGTCTTTGAAGTATGTAGACGTGCGCGCCGCGCCGGCACGCGCCGCTGTTTTCTCACGCCGCCGCCGCCGTCTCTATCAGTCGCGTCGGTGCGACGACCAGCAACCAGACCGGAGAATCTGTTCAAAACTCTCCAATAAACATATCATTTATCCCTCCAGTACTTAAGAATGTAGTCTCCTTCAAGGTTTTCTGTGATTGTGGTTGCTAGAAGAAGTAGAAATCTTCAGCGCACCACTGCTATGTTTCTTAGAGAGTTTTGATAAAACAGATTATCTATACAGTCTGGTCGCTGGTCGGCGCGCTGACTGATCGACTACACATGGGGCAGCGGCGGCGCGGCAGTGGATAGTCTCGAAAAAACGCTCGCTCCTTTCGCTGTTATTACTAGAGATGAGTCTGGTATTCAATAACTAACTCAGTACCTGTTAGCATGGTCCTAAAATATCTAACGCTATTGTAAAATCCGCATACCGCTAGGGAATAACTGTGCAAAGCGAGCATCGCGCCTAACCGACCGTGAGCCATAACTACCCAACGCTTCAATACCTATACTTACCTAACCTATCATCTACGCATAGATACTAGCGGACGGTTCACCCGTAAAGTTATGTAGCTGCAACAAATATTTGGTATTTCTAACCAAATCGGTTAGAAATATATTGGGTAGAAATCAGGACAGGTATAGAGTATTGTAACGTTATTAGGTACCAGTTGGTACTAGCGGAATTGAAACAAAATACCCAACTAATAATCGGTAGCCAAAATATCCAATAACTCCTATCCTCAGTTATTACTGTGTACCTTAAACTAAATATCGACCTATCAAATGAAAGCTCTTGTAGCCTAGATCGAGCTGTAATTTTTTAATTTGTTTTGCAATATGAATTCATACATCGCTTCCTACAACAAACTTAGCGAACCTCTTTGACCGTTCATCCAGGAGAAAGCAAAACACAATAAGAAACCCATTTTTAAATGGTTTATTGATTTTTTATTATTTTTGCGCCTTACGTCTTGCAATGGCAATTTCAAACCGTCATAATATGTAGCTCCGGAACAGTAAATTTATTGTAAACTATGAGGGTGACATGATCACTCTGATCAAACCCTCTTTAATGAATATAAAAGATATAAAAAAAACTCGAAACAGACGATTCAAACTAAAACAGTCACGACGTTACGTTTAGGGGCTAACTACTATTTAATTTTAAATACCTACATAAGAGACAAAAAATCAAACCACGCGGGCGCGGCGGCGCCGCCACGCTGACCGTGGAGGTCGGCGCGCCGCCGCCGGCAAATTTAAGGTCGGGTCGCACGTCTAAGTCTGTGTACCACAGATTAGCTGGTAGTTTTACTTTGTTTATAGTCCGGTCGCAACGCTACAGCAGCGGAAGGAAAAATAATAGTTATTTAATTATATCGCAATCCTAAGAGTGAAATGTTACGCTTTTGGATTTATTTGTATTTTAACTATTTATTGTTGCATTTGCGAAATGCACGCGATGGCATTTTGAGACACTTTTAAACAAAAAATGCCAAAGTTAAACAGGTCCAGTTAGCACCGTATTTAGATGTACACTGATTCCAAATGAGTGAGCGAACTCATTTCGCGTGGCACTCAAAACGGCGCGGTCTCACTATGGTAAGGGCCTATCTAACGATTTACATCTTTGCCTAAATCATACAATACAACATAATTCTCAGCGCGCAGTCTTCTCTCATTTGTTCTGTTCTGATGTACAACCAAACACTCCGTTTTAATTTTGGCCTAAGTGTTCATCCTCTTATTGGTAAAATATATTTAGGCGTAGAATTGCATTGCGGAAACTTTTTTAGTATCCAGTCTCGTCAGTTTTCGGATTCACATGTCGAAGATCAAAGTTGTATCCGTCTTCGCCACGACAGTAGGTATATAAGCGAGTAGAGACTGAAGAGCATCAAATGCCTGGTGCGTTTCGCTAATGCATTGCAAGCGGTCATCCCGGGTACGCGGCACAATGTCCCGCCTGTCATAGTGCTGATGTACCAGGACGACGGCAACATCATTGGTAGCGAGAGCTTTGTACCAACCGGATGCTGTCCAGTAGGTCGTTTATCGGCACTAATAACAATTTTGTAATCATTTTGTTGGCTTTGGGGTATGGAGTATAGACTCGTATTTTATGTCCTTCCTCGTAGTATGAACTCAAATCCTGTCAACTTTCATTTCAATACGTTCAGTAGTTTCGGAGCTATGCGCGGCCAAGATACAGACAGACAGACAGACAGATAGACAGACATGATGGAAAAAAAATCATTTTTGGCATCAGTACAGATAATAGAGTGCCCTCCAAAAAAAAAATTCAAAATATCTTCAATGTACAGAATTGGACCTGTTACAGTTTTATTATAAGTATAGATTATGTTCATGACGATTTTGCGATAAATAAACATTATTCAGACTTTTTAATAAAACGCTGATCTCGGTGTGTTACATTACTGTTGAAATACATAGATATTTAGATTGATGATGCTGATTGTAGGACTATTCATAAATATCTTCGTTCCGCCTGAGAATCAGAGATGGTGTTGCATACGAAAATGGTGAAAACTAATTTTCTTCATATATTTTGTTTGTCTTTCTTATTCTTATTCATAATGAATTCCGGGATAAAAGGTATTACATGTCCTTCGTAATACGAACCTAAATCATGCTTAGTTTCATACGAATACATTCAGTAATTTAGGCCAAGAAATTTTACTACCATCCCCCCTCTCAATGAAACCCTAATGAATTCCGGGATAGATAAAAAGTATATTATGCCCTTTTTCGTAGTATGAACTCAAATCATGCTAAGTTTCATTTGAATTAATTCAATAGTTTCGGCGCTATGCGAGGCTGAGAAATATCACTCTTCTCCTCGCCCAAGGGAACCCTAATGAATTCCGGGATAAAAAGTATTATAAGTGTTTCCTCGTAGTATGATATGAACTCCAATCTTGCTAAGTTGCATTCGAATACCTACATTCAGTAGTTTCGGCGCTATGTGCGGCCAAGATATTTTACTTACATCCCTTCTCCCAAGGGAACCCTACTGAATTCCGGTATAAGAAGTAGGTATCTCTTTTCTCGTAGTATGAACTCAAATCTTGCCAAGTTTCATTTCAATACATTCTGAAGTTTTGGCTTGATGAGCGGCCAAGATACAGACGGACATGAAAGGAAAAAAATACAGGTTTGGCTAAAGTACCTACCTATTGGTAATACAGTGCCCTCCAAAAAACATTTCAAAATATCATCAATGAACAGAATGGACCCTGTTACAGTTTTATTATAAGTAGACTTTCGTAATATTTTGCAATAAATAAATAGGTTTATTAAAAACTCAATTAAATAAATAAACTTTTTAACGTACCAACTCGTTTTATTTATATAGAATTTATTATGACACTCAATATTTTTTACAAGTTCTTACCTTCTAACTGACTTTAATGAAAACCGCAATAGGTCAGACACTTATTGCACTTATCATTAGTAGGTAATGTAATAAGGTATTATTTTAGCTTACGTCGCCACAACCCAAGTTATTTCACTCTTGTTACTTTTTTATGTAAGCCAAGACCAAATCCCATAGAATATTGGGGTAGTATAAAAAAAAACTGAATCTGATATATGTAGATACGTAAAAACTGTCTTCGAAGAAAATGTAGAGCTCGGTTTACTGATCACGAATATGCTTGTAATTGTAACTCTTTCTGGTGCAAAAAAGTTATTGAACTTTCGATAAAGAGTGTAAGTACCTACTTAAAATAATAAAATATTAAAATCTTTATATGGAACAGAATATAGACTTAAGGTAAGGACTAACTACCGCAAAAGTTAAAAACCGGAGAAAAATCTCTCGTATTTAAAATCTTTTAATGCTCAAAGTTTAGGAATTACTCAATTTATTTTCAGCCCACGGCTCCGCTCACGTGTTCACAGAATAGGATTTTTGGATAGGAGAATATCATTAGGTAGGTACATAAAAACGTATATTTTTATAAATTGGTATTCATACATACCCTTTATCCATAGGTACCTTTTATCCTTCAAAGAATTGCCGAGAGATGATTTGTTGGTAAAAAACTGGGTTTGCTAAGTAGAAGCATTATTACTTTCTCTATTAGCAAGATATTGAACTGGCACTAAAAGCAATCCACTTAAAATCATACAAAATCCTGCCCATATAAATGTAAGTTGATTACCAAAATGTGTTTTTATGACACTAGCTACTGGTGTACATAATAAGCTTCCTAAACCTTGAAATATAAAAGCTAATCCTGTCGCGTTTGTTAAATTTTCCAATCCATATGTGTTCACCAAAACCATACTACGAAGTCCGCTTGAAGGAGCAATAAAGAATCCATAAACGCAGCTGTAGAAATATTGGTAAACCATGGTGTGTGAAATGTCGGAGATGATTGTGAACACGCCGGAGACGATATTTACTAAAATATATAATTTTAAAGGATCTAGCTTGCAAGCTATTGCACCTACAACTACCCTTCCGACTATATTCATAAATCCTATAGCACTTACAAATAAAGCGCAATGTTGCGGATCCAGACCATAACTAAGATTGCGATCTTGCAGAAATACGTACGGGACTGAAAAGCCCACATACAGGAGGAGCCCACTTATACTAACTAATAAGAAAGATTTCTTTTTTAGCAACTTAGGCGCCATCATTGTAGATAGAACTCTTCTTGCCGCCGTAGTAAATATACCTCGTCGCTCCTGTATATCAGCTACCGACGCAACGCGAGTTACGGCCAATTGGTACTCTAGACCTGTTTTAGATGCAGCCTTTGCATTTATTACGCTTTTTTGATAAGCAGGCAGGTTTTTTAATTTTCCATCGTAAAATACATCATCTTTATACATAGGTCGAGATTGAGGAACATGTTTATCCCAGTCACAAAACTTCGCACAACAACTCATCTTTTTATGTTTCTCAGTCGTTTTTATTGTAGTAATGCTTAGTGTTTTGTGCTTATCGGTTTCGCTAAGCTTAGTCATTATAGACTTGACCTGATGAATTTGAAGAGTACTCATACCACCGGGGGCAGTTTGAGCTGTTACTTCTAATCCATGACTATGTGTCGGGGGTGCAACAGACGGTCCAGGTTGGGCTATAGAAGTATTGGAGTCTGTATTTACCACCGCAGATGCGGTTGGATAATTCTTATTGGAAAGGGCACTGAATAAACGTTCAGTAGGTGTTGAAGTTATGACTTCCGTACGATTAGTATCTGATATCTTGTGCTCAATATTTTTAAGACTTGGTAAGTAGGTAACGGTTTGAGATGGTTCGTTTTCATCATCCAATTTCTTTGTAACTGATAAAGAAAGAAGTGGTCGGTATGTCATGGCTAAAAAAAATGATAGTCCATTTAACCCAGCATGCAAAAGTATCAAAAGCCGCCAGCCAGCTACTTCAACTATACTTGCATTAATTGGATAAAACAGCATTATGCCCAAACTTGACCCACAGAAGCTTATGGACAATGCTAGGGATCGCAATCTTTCAAAATAGAAACCAACTATCAAGGTTGACATATTAATAAAAGAAAATCCAGTACCAGTCACGAAACCGTAAAAAAATAAAATTGAGCCGTAACTCATAGAAAAATAAGTACACAGCAGACCAAACGAAACCATAAGTGAACCCGTCATACATGATGCTCTGAAGCCAAAACGATTTATAAAGGCAGACGCAAGAGGTGATTGAATGAAGTACATGGCTTGTGCAATCGCGTTGATCAAAGCCACCGATGAAGCACTTGATTGTAGATCTTCAGTAAGGTCAGAAAACATAGCGCCAAATGTGAAAGCTAGTCCATCTATTATGGTAATAGTGAGTAAAGAAGCAAACACAACTACCCAACCCCATCCTCCTTCACTTGGAACAGTTATTTGAGCTACAACTGGAGTTTCTTCAACACCTTCACGAGTTTCACCTTCTGCAAGCTTTTCGACCGAAGTGACTTTGCTGGTTATCACGGTCACATGCGGCTGATTTTGACTATTTTGCGCTGTGCTCATTTTCTTTTGGATTATAACTTTTTATATCTTCAGTTCCATTCAGTTCTTTTATTTTATACCAATGGTCACCACTACATCATAGATTGTCATTATCGTTTGGCAGTAGGTAAATTATTGTGTACTCGCAACGTGTTTTCACACTTGAGTGTAGATACTATTTATAGTATAAGTACTACTATTCATTTAGTAGTATGTACTATTTATTGTACAACCGATTTAGTCATAAGAGTAGTATAATAATATTCATGTAATTTTAGGTTCAAGCCTCTGGTCCACATCATATTGTTCAGGTACATCCATATACTTAGCATCAGATAATAAATACGGAGTGGTTTTATTCTCTTCGATAAATACAAAGGAAAATATATTTATTGTAGCCAACAATGAGTATAGAATAACTAAGTCAGAGGATACAATAAAGTAACTATCAATGAGTATACAATAACTACCGTAAGTAACTATGAATGAGTCAAGTGGCAAAAAACAGAAATCCAATGAGAATAAAACCACTCCGTCAGAAACCATAGTAATATACCAATGAGTATACAAATGGTAAGCATAAATCCTCCGTCTACGGTATACAATCACAGACATGATACTAGCTGCGCCTAAAGCAGACTAAACATAATTTCAAAATTACATAGAAAATAATCAAATAATGTTTTGGTCACTCTCTAACCAAAAATAAATCTCACTTCTTTTTACTGTAACAACGCTAACTCACTTATAGACAAAATTGAAGATGAAGCAAATTGCCATGCCATGTTGCTAAGCAACAAACGACAAATGTCAGCCAATTGTCATGTTATGAAAGTATTGTGCGTGTTGTTACTTCTTTATTTTATATAAATCTCGTGAAATATGTACGAAAAAGACTGAAATAAATGGCGAAGTGTAGTGCACCTATGTGCGGCAAGGCATCGTATTGGAAAACACCCGAAATTACTTTTCATCGGTAAGTTTTGTTGTGCCTTACAATATCTCAAATAGTTTTTGGATTACTGTGAGGATATTTGGCGATAATTCGGCATGATTTATACAGTGACTAACTGTTCTATGTCCAGGATCTCGTAAAACATGTACTAAGGTCGCTTCTAAATAGTCCTGTCATAACATTTATCAGTTTTTAAACATTGTTGCTTTGTTTTGACTTTTCATATACTTGTATGATTTTCAAGGGCTGCATCTAGGTCCAGCCTGGGTCTAGCTTTTTTAGAAGTGTGTGATGAAGTTTTATTTCCAGTTTTATGGTTTAGTATCCATTCTTATGAAACCCTTTGATAGGTATCAAATAGACTGAATAATATATTTATTGAACAATATTAACATTTTTCAGATTTCCACAGCATGAAAACGTAACGAATACTTAGTTGGTAAACATGAACTTATGGAAATTGGAAAAAGAAGAACAGAATAAAGGAAATATTAACTTTATTAGTGTGATTATGTAGATATACCTATAGCTGAACAGTCTAATTATTTATTAAAGAATTTTAATAACGTCCCGAAAATTTACGACTCCGGCGGGACTTGAACCCGCGACCCTCCCCTGAATACGGGGATGCGCTAACCAACTGCGCCACGGAGGCAAGTACCTGACCTGTCGAAAAATTCTTGCTGGCAACCCTAATTTGACAGTCAGATCCCCTCTCACCGCGCTTTTCCCCCAACGCCTTATTTACGCAGTTCAGTGCGCAGCCGCTGAAGCCAACTTCACAGAGCTCAAAGATTTGCGCGTACTCTACCTCAGGGGAGTTAGCGGTAGGTAGATGATACATTACCCATGCGCATCTTCCCTCATCAATTCCGCTTCGTTTATCAAAACTGAACTAAAATTTTCCCTCCTCACCCCTCACCCAGCGCATCAGGGATGCCGTTCTGTTACGTTGCGGATGATTGCGTAAAAGTCATCAATACGGGACTCTGCAAACAAACTGGACGCGCTTCAGAAGCGGGGCAGCCCCAGCAGCACTCTGAATCCATTATTGTACTGGACGCGCAGGGCATTCAAGCATTTCTGCGTAAAGTTAACCCACAGACTGATTGTATAAAAAGATTGGCAGTACGTTCTAAACAAACTTATTTTAAGGCCCCACCATATCCTAACAACCTTGAGGACTCGGGCGGAGTCAAAAATGTTCCCCGTACTGACCACATACATACCTACCCCTGCTACATTTTTAGGCAGGTTGCGTTGCTTAAGCGGTCGCGCATCGCGCCCTCGCATCGTTGCTGGCCACTAAATAGGAAGTACCTACTACTACATTAAAACGATTCTACCTACCTACTATTAGATTTTGGTTATAAGTTCGATTCGTGCGCTGTTTCCTTGCGTAGGTTTTTTTTACCAGATAGGTAGGTGCCACTTGAGAGAACACAGTAAATATTGTTAGTGTAGTGTAGGTGCAAAAGATATGTTGTAGGTACAAATTAGCTTGACATTGTTTTTTATCCTAACGAATATTAAAAATACGAAAGCGTGTTTGTTTGTCCGCTAACAAATCAACTTGATTTGACATAGAGTTAGTTGAAAGAGAGTAACAGAGGCTACTTTTTGTCCTGGTAAGACATCAAATTCCCATGGGAGATTTACGGGAAAAAATACTTTTATGTCTTTGGACGAGACGTCTCGGCCAAAGAGAATACAATAATTACGTAGACGGAGGATTTTTGATACTTTGACTGACACAGCTACCTACTGGCAAAGTCGTACAGTGATTATAGTATACTATATAATAACTACCGTAAGAGTCGTAGCCGTAGACTGAGCATAGAGTAGCAAAAATCCTCCGTCTACGGTCGTAGCGAAAAGCAAGGGGCGCCATAAAATAAATTGTTAAGGACTCGGTTGGGACTCGGCGAGTCGCGTCGCAAGTATAAAAACCTACCTACTCTATGGTCGCGAGACATCTCGACCTCGGAGTATTGTATTCTCTTTGATCTCGACGAGAGATGGAAGAGAATTCGTAGTATTGTACAATATTGTATTCTCTTTGTCTCTTTGGAGGGTATGTAATCCCGCCATAAATCCACTTGGCTATAATATTTTTATTGTGATGCTAGTAATGATGTAACTAAACATTATGATGTAATTTATTAGAGAACCAAATAGCTAACGTGAATTATTAATAAGTACTCTTCTCATATATCGAATCGGCTATTTACCTGCCAAACGTTATTCCTAATGGCGATCTTTGATATGATGATCTTTGATAAAGACTGAAGATATAAAAAGTGACATACCTACCTAATCCATAACAAAATGAGCAGAAAGAAAGATAAAGAATACCAGCCACAGGTCATCGTGATACCCAGCAAGGCATCTTCGATAGGAAAGCTTGCCGAAGGTCTTGAAGGTGTTGAAGAAACTGAAATTGCTGCTCAAATAACTGTTCCAAATGAAGGAGGATGGGGTTGGGTAGTTGTGTCTGCCTCTTTACTCACTATTGCCTTAACAGATGGCATAAGTTTTACGTTTGGCGCTATGTTTTCTGACCTTACTGAAGATATACGATCAAGTTCTTCATCAGTGGCTTTTATCAACGCAATTGCACAAACCATGTACTTCATGCAGTCACCTCTAGTATCTGCCTTCATAAATCGTTATGGCTTCAGAGCATCTTGTATGACGGGTTCACTTATGGTTTCGTTTGGTCTGCTGTGTACTTATTTTTCTATGAGTTACTGCTCAATCTTATTTTTTTACGGCTTCATAGCTGGTACTGGATTTTGTTTTATTAATCTGTCATCCTTGATAGTTGGTTTCTATTTTGAAAGATTGCGATCCCTAGCATTGTCCATAACTACCTGTGGTTCAAGTTTAGGCATAATGTCGTTTTATCCCATAAATGCATATATAGTTAAAGTGGCTGGCTGGCGGCCTTTGATACTTTTGCATGCTGGGTTAAATGGACTATCATTTTTTTTAGCCATGACATACCGACCACTTCTTTCTTTATCGGTTACAAAAAAAAATCCTGATGATCGCGAACCAACTCAAACCGTTACCTACTTACCAAGTCTGAAAAATATTGAGCACAGGATATCAGATACTAATCGTACGGAAGTCATAACTTCAACACCTACTGAACGTTTATTCAGTGCCCTTTCCAATGTGAATTACCCAACCGCATCTGCGGTGGTAAATACAGACTCCAATACTTCTATAGCCCAACCTGGACCGTCTGTTGCACCCCCGACACATAGTCATGGATTAGAAGTCACAGCTCAAACTGCCCCCGGTGGTATGAGTACTCTTCAAATAAATCAGGTCAAGTCTATGATGTCCAAGGTTAGCGTTACTAATAAGCACAAAACAATAAGCATTACTAAAATAAAATCAACTGAGAAACCAAAAAAGATTAGTTGTTGGGCGAAATTATGTAATTGGGAAAAACATGTTCCTCAATCTCGTCCTATGTATAGAGATGATGTGTTCTACGATGGAAAACTAAAAGACTTGCCTGCTTATCAAAAAAGCGTAATAAATACAAATTCTGAATCTAAAACAGGTCTAGAGTACCAATTGGCCGTAACTCGCGTTGCGTCGGTAGCTGATATACAGGAGCGACAAGGTATATTTACTACGGCGGCAAGAAGAGTTCTATCTACAATGATGGCGCCTAAGTTGCTAAAAAAGAAATCTTTCTTATTAGTTAGTTTAAGTGGGCTCCTCCTGTATGTGGGGTTTTCAGTGCCGTACGTATTTCTGCAAGATCGCAATCTTAGTTATGGTCTGGATCCGCAACATTGCGCTTTATTTGTAAGTGCTATAGGATTTATGAATATAGTCGGAAAGTTAGTTGTAGGTGCAATAGCTTGCAAGCTAGATCCTTTAAAATTATATATTTTAGTAAATATCCTCTCCGGCGTGTCCACAATCCTCTCCGACATTTCACACACCATGTTCTACCAATACTTCTACAGCTGCTTTTTTGGTTTCTTTATTGCTCCCTCAACCGGACTCCGTAGTATGGTTTTGGTGAACATATATGGTTTGGAACATTTGACAAACGCGTCAGGTTTAGCGCTTTTATTTCAAGGTGTAGGCAGTTTTATATCTACACCAGCAGCTAGTATGATTAAAACACATTTTAGTGATCAACTTACATTTATATGGGCAGGAATTTGTATGATTATAAGTGGATTGCTTTTAGTGCCCGTTCAATATCTTGCTAATAAAGAAAGTAATGAAGATTCAACTTATTTAGCTGACTTTTTGTCCAACAGTTCAATAAGCACTTTGGAAGAAAGTACTTACCTCGAGCCAAATACGATGTGGAGTGTTTGTAATCAAAACGCTCATGCGTAACTTTGTTGCTGTGTATGTATGTATACGCAATTTACATTCCCTGTCGATTTGAAATCTTTACTTCAATAAATATTGCTAACAATTATATATATGTAATAGCCTATATATAATTGTTAGCAATCTATACTTATAATAAAACTGTAACAGGTCCAATTCTGTACATTGAAGATATTTTGAAAAAAAAAAATTTAGAGGGCACTCTATTGTCGATACTGATGCCAAAAATGTAATTTTTTTCCATCATGTCTGTCTGTCTGTCTGTCTGTATCTTGGCCGCGCATAGCTCCGAAACTACTGAATGTATTGAAATGAAACTTGGCAGGATTTGAGTTCATACTACGAGGAAGGACATAGGATACTTTTTATCCCGGATTTCAATAGGGTTCCCTTGGGAGAGGGGATGAAAGTAACATTTTTTGGCTGCGCGTAGCGTCGAAACTACTGTATGTATTCAAATTAAACTTGGCAGGATTTGAGTTCATACTATGAGAAAGGCTATAGAATACTTTTTATCCCGGATTTCAATAGGGTTCCCTTGGGAAAGGGGATGAAAGTAAAATTTCTTAGCTGCGCATAGCATCGAAACTACTGAAGGTATTCAAATAAAACTTAGCATGATTTAAGTTCATATTACGAGAAAGGGCATACAATACTTTTCATCCCGGAATTAATAGGGTTCCCTTGGGAGAGGGGACGAAAATTAAATTTTTTGGCTGCGGGTATCGTCGCAACTACTAAATGTATTCAAATGAAACTTGGCAGGATTTGAGTTCATATTATGAGAAAGGACATAGGATACTTTTTATCTCGGATTTCAATAGGGTTCCTTTGGGAGAGGGGATGAAAGTAAAATTTGTTGGCTGAGCATAGCGCCGAAACTACTGAAGGTATTCAAATGAAATTTAGCATGATTTAAGTTCATATTACAAGAAAGGGCATAAAATACTTTTTATCCCGGAATTCAGAAGGGTTCCCTTATGAGAAAGGAAGGAAAAAATAAATAATAGATTCAGGCGTTACTTTGCGGAAATCCATTGCACAATATTAGAATGAAAAAATATTTAGTAACAATTCCGCGCACAACCCTCTCTGATAGTATTCATCAAAGTAAGTTGTCTACTAGTTTCTTCTCTCCACGAGACATCTTCAGGACACCACAATACTCGACCTTGACATTGAGATTGGTCAGCACAGCAACACCGACAGAGTCCCGCCAGTGATGTTGCCTCTCCGAGCTCCTCGCGCCAAGTGAAGCATTGCCCGCAAAACCCCCCTTTATATAGTCACGGATCAAACAGTGCGCACACAGAGTTCATAGTGTGTGTGTGGCAGTACTATTGTTTGAAAAGATTCGTAATAACGGTGACCTAGGCAAACCTGTACTAAGTTCATTCAACAGTATATTATTACTATATTTTGTAATTTCTAAATTTTCTAAGACTGACATCCTAAATCCCTTATCACAAGTATGTAAAATAGAAAAACAATGATAGAATGACCAGATTCCAATAAATGTTTTGCAAAGTTATTTTTTGATAAGGGCTAGGAATACTTGGTTAAATGAGGAAATAAAACATTGGTTTACTATCAGAGACAACTATAAAACTCACTTGGGAGTTATACACATGGAGTTAGCTTATTCCTTACACAACATAGAATTTGATTTACTAGATAATAAAGCTAGGGAATATGCTGCTGAGTTAGCCCACAGGAAATACATAATTCAGACAGGGAAATTAGATCGATTAGTTAGAGACAAACAGAGGGTAGACCGACTAAGTGGGAATAGTAATACTGTGCAGCAACCATGTCCTCATACGTTCTATCAACGCGTAGAAAATCATAGTGGCGTCCAGTTCACAACTTCAGAATTATCACTGTTAGAAAAGGGTCTTAAATACAACTTACATCCAGTTTTAAATAAGAAAACTTTGGAGATTTTGGCTGTTGATTCAGAGATGGCAATTGTTAGGGGTAAAGCTGACGAAGGGGTTAAATATGAGGTAGCCTCTTTAATAAAGAAACCAATTAGTTCAGCTATAGTTCCAAGTTTACCAAGGGAATTAAATGTTTTTAATCTTTAAGGAATAAGGTAGATCAAAATAGCTTAGTGATAACAAAAGCAGATAAGGGTAATACTGTTGTTATCTTAGAAAGGGGTACTTATGTGCAGAAGGTTAATGAGGTTATACAGGGCAATTGCATGGCATTTGAATTATGAATTCCGACCCAACTAAAGTTTTCACACGGGAATTAAAAGAAATGACAAAAAACTCATGCATTATTTCTCCGAACTCTCTTAAATATTTAATTCCTATGAATCCAAGAACACCAATGTTGTATGGTTTACCTAAAATACATAAAAATAATATTCAAATCCGGCTCGTTGTCTCTTACACCAGCATATGGTATATCAAAACATTTGAATTACGAATTAAAAAGTAGATCTAGATTCAATCCAAAGTATAGCTTAAAGAATAGTATGGATTTGGTCAACAAAGTTAAAGATGTAGCCTGCCTCAAGTTATTATCGCTGGATGTAGAAAGTTTATTTACAAACGTACCTTATGAGGAGAGTTTGATAATATTGGAAGGACATCTTGAGCGACAACGAGTACTTCCGGCAGAAAAGGAGGAGTTAATATCTTTGACTAGAACTTGTATGCAACAAAATTACTTCCAATTTGGCAATCAATATTACAAACAGAAAGAAGGGTTATATGGGTTCACCACTTATGGCAGATATTTTCATGGACAGTTTTGAGAATAAAAACATTATAGGGGAATCAAACATTTTATATTATTATCGTTATGTAGATGACATTATCATATGCTGGACTGGAAGTTTGCGTCCAATAGAACTGGGGCTTACTCGGAAAAGGAAAATCGAAGTTTCTTTTTCGTTTTCGTGTAAAACCAACTCTTATGTCGCTTGCATAAGATTAGCGTTTGCACGAAAAAGAATCAGAAACTTCGATTTCGTTTTTACGAGTACGGGCCCTGTTCGTTAACAAACTTAATGCAATTCATCCAAAAATAAAATTAGAAAATGGTACAATGGTGTGGACAATAACTAGGTTAAACAATAGGCACGATTTTCAAATTTACTACTTAATTTATCTCAGGAGAACTTTAACAGAGAACTATCAATTATTTATCACACGGCTGAAAGTAATGGATATAGTAGAAAGATGGTTGATGGTTTAATAAGAAGTAAACAACAAAACATTATCCGTTCTTTATTGTTTCCCGTAGCTCCAGAAAGTATAGACAAATTTGTGGGCAGTTTAACTTATTTAGGTCCATTGAGTGAGGGAGTTTCAAGAGTTTTGTCTAAACATAAAGTACGAGCACCGTTCAAAATAGACCTGTGTCGATCGTGATCGATCGTATCACAAAGACTCGATCGCGACCCGTGTGTGATCGATCGAATCCCTAGTCTTAAAAGGATTCGATCGTTCAGTCGATCATTCTGGCGTTGATGCTTGTAAAACAAAAGTGAACCTTATGATGTGAAAGTTAAGGTAGTTTTTTCCCCGACAAATACGAATGATCGACCTATTGATTGAATGAATGACAGACTGCATGACAGTCAAAAAACTGAACCTTATGTTGAGACTATTATGGTAGTTTTTCTCGAAAAAAAAACCGTGACCCGCGACTTTCAAAACAAACGGGTCTTCGATCGGGTCGTTCGATTGATTGAATATTGAATCATGCTTAATTTGCTTGTAAAAGAAATATGAACCTTATGACGTAACGGTAAGGTAGTTGTTTCCGGACAAATACGAACGATCGAGTCTTTGAGTGAGTCAATCAATTCATTCATGCAATGCAAAACAAAGTGAACCTTATGGCGTGACTGGTAAGATAGTTTTTCCCGACAAATACGAACGATCAATCGATCGAACGATAGACTGCACGCACCGGCGCGGCATGGCAGTGGCAAGTCATGGGTCTTCGCGACCCGCTACCCGCGAAACGATCGAGTCTTTTTGA
Organism: Eupithecia insigniata; assembly: GCA_947859395.1. NCBI lineage: Eukaryota > Metazoa > Arthropoda > Insecta > Lepidoptera > Geometridae > Eupithecia > Eupithecia insigniata. The sequence continues at coordinate 6,167,450 of OX402002.1, forward strand.
TTCGATCTTTCTGCAAGTTCGATCGTGATCGAACAGGTCTTGAAAAATGATCGATCGACACAGGTCTAGTTCAAAACAAACAATTTATTAAAACAGATTTGTAACGGTAAAGATAGGTTAGATAACAATAAAAAATCGAGTGTATATAAGTTGGTATGTGACGAATGTAATGGTATTTATGTAGGTCAAACGGGTCGTAGTTTTCAGGTTAGGTATAAAGAACATTTAGCTGCTTATAGAAACAATAATCCAGCAAAATCTAATTTTGTAAAACATTTATTGGAATCTGGTCATTCTTTAAGTCAAAATCATTGTTTTTCTATTTTACATACTTGTGATTTAGGATGTCAGGCTTAGAAAATTTTGAAATTACAAAATATAGTAATAATACACTGTTGAATGAACTTAGTACAGGTTTGCCTAGGTCACCGTTATTACGAATCTTTTCAAACAATAGTACACACACACACTATGAACTCTGTGTGCGCACACAGAGTTCATAGTGTGTTTGTCTCTTTGATCCGTGACTATATAAAGGGGGGTTTTGCGGGCAACGCTTCATTCTCCTCCGTAGACCGAGACACGTTCTCGGTGACCCCGTTGACCCAATCACCGCCGCTAACCCGGAGGTGACGGCAACCAATTCGCTTCCGCACACTACACAACCGACCAAAAACCGACCCCGCCGGATGCGGGGTCGAAGAATTCCCCGCTTCCGCCCTTAGGTGCATTCGTGCACCTAGGCGAAACCTCCACTACCCTCTTGTAGCATCTGGCGACAGCCCAAGCCGAGGCTCGCACCTAAGTGGTGGCCCTTGTGCGTGTCGCCCCAACCTAATTTTACCGGCGAGGCGCCCTCTGCACCCGCCAAAAGCCCGGTAACGCTGTCATGGCCATCTGCGGTCAACAGCATTATTATCCTTTCGAAAAAAAAGCAATGCTTCACTTGGCGCGAGGAGCTCGGAGAGGCAACATCACTGGCGAGACTCTGTCGGTGTTGCTGTGCTGACCAATCTCAATGTCAAGGTCAAGTATTGTGGTGTCCTGAAGATGTCTCGTGGCGAGAAGAAACTAGTAGACAACTTACTTTGATGAATACTATTAGAGAGGGTTGTGCGCGGAATTGTTACTAAATATTTTTTCATTCTAATATTGAGAGAGGAAGGAAGTAAAATTTTGCGCGTTGCAGGATGACGCGCAGGGCAAGGGCGATAGAGAGCGATAGCCCCCCACTGTGGGGACCCCAGCAGCGGGGCCCCTCACGCAACCGGACCCTCCCAGTAGCCCCCCGCAGTGGGGCCCCCATATTGCCCCGCAGTGGGACCTCAGTAGCCCAACAGTGGGGGGCACCAGCAGTAGGGCCCCGGAAGTGGTGACCGCCGGCAGATGGCCCTACATTGTGGGCCCCCACATTGCCCCGCAGCGGTACCCCCTCATTAGCCCCCCACAGTGGTGGCACCGGCAGTGGGGCGTCGGCAGTGGGGCTTTTGGCAGTGGACCCCCACATTTATTCGCAGTGGGACCCCCAGTAGCCCCCCGCTGTACTCCCCGCAGTGGTACCCCTCAGTAGGCCCCCACAGTGGAGGGCACCGGCAGTGGGGGCCCCCGGCAGTTTGCCCCCGCAGTGGGACCCCAGTAGCCCTCCGTAGTGCCCCCCCAAACGCACCAGGCATTTGATGCTCTTCATGCTCTTCAGTCTCTACCGCTTATATACCTACTGTCGTGGCGAAGACGGATACAACTTTAATCTTCGACATGTGAATCCGAAAACTGACGAGACTGAACACTAAAAAAGTTTCTGCAATGAAATTCTACGCCTAGATACATTTTACCAATAAATGAAGGTCGCATTGTTCACCTGCAAAGGTTTCGAGGTTTGTTTAACCGTTTTCTGGTGGACACTTACGCCAAAATTAAAACGAAGCGTTTGGTATACATCATAACATAACTAATGAGAAAAGCCTGCACGGTGAGAATTATGTAGATCTGCGAGACGCCATGAATCAAGATATAAATTGTGAAGATATAGGACGACTGGTGATTCTTCCTTCCAGTTTTACAACTGGACAATAGATGTGTAGTGCCCTCTTCTCCAGTAGGTACTATCAAAAGCTTTTGAAGCGCATAATATACCTAGGTAAATATGGAGCTGGTGACGTCCAGTCAATAAAATCTAGGTATATGTAAATCTATACTACACTACACACTTCGTCCTTAATAGGCTACTCCATAAAAATCAATTTGGCTTCACCAAAGGTCATAAACAACCGATGCTGGTACAGTTTTACTAAAGCATATATTGGATGCCTGGGATAAAGCGAAAAACGCTATTGGTATATTCTGTGACCTTTCTAAGGCTTTTGATTGTGTTGATCATGGTACATTAATTAGAATTGAGTCACTATGGAATTCAAAACAAGGCACTGGACCTTATGCAATCATATTTATCTGATAGAGTTCAAAAAGTAGCTATTGGCAAAGAAAGATCTAGGGGCTCAAAAATTGAATTAGGCGTCCCGCAAGGATCAATATTAGCTCCTTTTTTATTTTTAGTATACGTAAATGATATCCCCTTTTTAGCAAAAGATCTGTGATCACACAGATCTTTTGCTAAAAAATCGATCAGCAAATAAGACTATATCTATAGTCTTATTTGCTGATGATACTTCACTGATTTTTAAAGTTGACAGAAATAAATGTAATTATGACGATGTAAATGATTCGCTTTCACACGTACTAGATTGGTTCACCGCCAATAACCTCTTACTTAATGCTAAAAAAACAAAGTGCATTAAATTCGTGTTACCAAATGTAAAAGAATTTCCAACTAAGATAATGCTAAAGGATGAGATTGTTCACTTTGTAGACTCTACTGTTTTCTTAGGGTTACATATTGATTCCACTCTTCAATGGAAACCGCAAATTGATGCTCTCGCAGGCAGACTTAGTTCAGCAGCCTATGCAGTTCGTACAATTAGATATATTACCGATGAAGATACAGCTAGGTTAGTTTATTTCAGTTACTTTCATAGTATTATGTCCTATGGTATTTTGCTTTGGGGAAAGGCAGCTGACATCCAGACTATCTTTGTTCTTTAAAAAAGGGCTGTACGCGCAATTTATAAATTAAAGCCACGCGACTCTTTGAGGGAATTATTTAAAGAAATAAATATTTTGACAGTAATATCGCAATACATCTATGAAAATCTAATGTATACGCACAAAAATAGAGACAGGTTTTTGAAAAAGTGTGATGTTCACAATAGAAATACAAGAAACAAGAACAAATTACACATCTGAGCATATAGATTACGAAAAGTAGGGAAATCATTTATGGGCAATTGCGTGCGCTTCTATAATAAGCTTCCATATGAAGCAACTGAACTCCCTATTCGTAAATTTAAACAGTACATTAAACAAAATCTTATCAGGAAAGCCTTTTACTCCATAGATGATTACATCAATGATGTTAATACTTGGCCAGATGTCGCTCCGTTCCGCACTGTCAGTAGTATGTAAGAAATTCAATGTTCTGTTTAGCTTTAAAGAAATATTGACATGTATCTAAATTGCATTAAATTTATATTTAGATAGGCAAAATAAACATGTATTAGACACATAAGTGATATTATAATGTGCTAGTGGTTTCTTTTTCACTTCTTCCACTAGTGGACAAAAAATTGAAGTGAAGAGAATATCAATAACACCTTATTTCTTATTTAATATTAATAACTATGTTCATAGTATAAAATTTGACTTGTCTAAGTGCTTATTTTGTAAGCCTAAAGAAATAAAGTTATTGATTCTGATTCTGATTCTGATACACTAATAAAAATAAGTATGGTTGTGTGGTTGTAGGGGGTAATATCTGAATCTACTGAGCCAATTTTGAAAATCCTTTTACTTACATATTGAATTTGTTTAAACACGCATCGTTTAAACCACGTTATTTGCGAGTTTTTTAGACTACTAAAAATGTTTACCGCCCAACGAAGTGGGCACGGGTCAGCTAGTAATAAATATAGGTATTAGCTAAAACTCGATGCCAAGCTCATGAATTTAAGTTTTTTGCTTAGGTATGTTCTGATTACATAATTTTCACATTGAATTTGAGTGGATAACATACCTAAACCTAGTATCCACCTTGTGGGTAAACACATAAAATTATATATTTATGGTATGTATCCATGTAGAGGTACTACACAATGAGAATCTCCTAGGTAGGTACAAAATTCCCAGGTACTTAGGTATGTTCCGTGACTGCATGACCGGAGCCCTGGGCCGAATCGGAGTTATTCCTAAAATGCATCATCAGAGTATAAAAAGATGCCAAATATGAGATTTATTACTACCTATACCTATTGGCTGCTGCCCGCGCCGTCGCCCGCGATTTATCGAGATAAAAATAGTCTATAATTACATGTGTTATTCCAGGTCCCAAACTATACCTACCTACCTAGCCCAGTCCCTTCAGTAGTTTTTGCGTGAAAGGAACAAACATCCATCCTTACAAACTTTGACATTTATAATATTAGAAGGACTAGTTTCTGCCATTAAAACGAGGCTTTCTACATCTGCTACCAGCGTGTTCTCAGCTACTTTGGTCACATAGCTAGACGAAACCTGGACAACCCGGAGAAACTAGTTGTGGTGGGCAAAGTGGATGGGAAAAGACCACGAGGACGATCACCTAGCCGCTGGTCTGACATAGTGAAGGAGATCATGAGGCTCCCATTGACTACTGCTTACAGACAAGCCGAAGATAGGGTGGCGTGGAAGCAGCTGGTCAACTCCTCGACGAAGATATTTCAAAATGGGCGCGACCTTCAGTAATGAAGAATAGATACGACGATGAAGAAGAAGATTCTGTCCGCGGCTTCGCACGCGTTGTTTGTATGGAAATATTTAAATGTTATTTCCATCCCATGGGAACTGTTTTATAGGATAATAAAAACATCAAGTGCGAGTTGGACTCGCGCACCGAGAGGGTTCCGTAATTATAAGACCTTGTTTTAAAATTTCATGATTGTAGGTCAGCGGGATGTAGGTATGTAGGGTACCCCTATAATTTTTGGTCGCTTGCGATAACAAAAATATTTTGTTATGTGATTTCATGATTCTAGGTCAACGGGAAGTTCTTACCCTATAGGTTTTGTGTGCATATGATTCCCTTGGAATTTTGAACGGACAGGTTGACAACAAAGTGATCCTTTACGGGTTCCTTTTTTCCTTTTAAGGTACGGAACCCTAAAAAGTAGCATATGTTTGATTCCAGGCATAGAGCTACATCTATCCAAAATTAAGGTCTAAAGAGGTAAAAAATATCCATTCAAACTTTCGCATTTCTAATATTAGCGTGATAATATCTCAAGCTTAACTTAGTGATTTTTTTTTAAGTCTATGGATAATCACTACATTACATAAAACAAAGTTCGGCGCGTCTGTCTGTCTGTTCGCGATAAACTCAAAAACTACTGAACGGATTTTCATGCAGTTTTCACCAATCGATAAGAGTGATTCATGCATGAGGAAGGTTTATAATTTGTCAATGTTTTGTGTAAATAGGTTTAAATATAACGATAATTGTTGGAAGTGTCGGAAAAAGTCAAGCCGCCTTAGCCGGGGCGGGTTGCTAGTACCTATAGTGTAAACTAAAACCGGACTACGTAAATAGAGTTTTTCTTTGGTAGGTACAGGCGTTCGCCGATTGTCCTCAGGTATTAATTTCTGGTATCCCTTGCAAGGCATCGATCAAGTATTCGTAGGGGTGAATAGGTACCTACCTACCTCTCACCCGATGGACCGACGACATTGTAGCGGTCTCGCATGGAATCTAAGGATGGAAGCGGCTCAGGACCGCTATTCGTGGCGTCGTCGTCGTTGGGGGAAGCCTAGGTTCAGCAGTGGACATACCTATAAAGCTGATGATGATGACGAATAGGTCTTCTTCTTCTCGACTACACGACACTGCATTGCTTGAGACATCGATCAAGCCCTGATCGATGTCTCAAGCAATGAAGTAGGTACCTACATACTTATTACCTACTTTTATTATTTATATAAAGATTGTATAAATATAGGACAGGACATCCAACATGAGATTAAACAAGGCAAGTTATAGCCCGGCTGCACGCTCAAACATTTGTGCATGCATGATTGCACAAACACAGTTTGCGCAAGCAAGATGAGCCGGCCACACGCTCCATCTTGTTTGTACAAACTGGTTTGAGCCCGGCCACACGCTCCGTTTTGCTTGCGCAAACTGTGTTTCTACAATCATGCATGCACAAATATTTGAGCGTGTAGCCGGGCTAAGGACGTCTCAGCGTACACACCCTTCCACACAGTTAGCAAACAAACAACAACGTTTATTTAACTGGACAGACAAAGTAGCTACACAATAAAAACAAAATAAAAGTAAAGTAGGAACAAAAGCTTTAAAGGAATAATAAACAAATGCTTGACTAAAATAGAAAGATAGCTGCGCCTATTGATTTAAGTGAGTAGGTTTTATAGGTTAAAAATGATTGTATATCTGTGAATATCAAAAGAAAATTGAGGCAATTTGCCGCCCGCTAAAAGCTGATAGACTCAGCCTGCTGGTAAATCCGCCACTGACTGGTAGAATCATTTGCGCAGTTTCGTTTTGGGTGCGCGATCCACCCTTTAATTATCTTCTTAAAGTGGCCTGGCAACACTGTCTAAAAATCGTGTTCGTTCCTTCGTTTGTCGTCCCTCCCGTCTTCCGTCAAGTCGAGCGAGCGCATTTTGTTCTACGACCGGCCGCCATACTCAAACAAAAAGATTTGAGATGAAAAGTTACATTTTATAATTATTAGCTGTTGTTGAAGTGTTTTAATTTGCTAAATGAGTTCTAAATCAGACGTAAATAGAAGGGTCCTGGCCATTCAGGCGAAAAAGAAGCGACATAAACTCGGCAAGAAGAAGAATCGTGAAGAGGATCACGGCTCTGGTGGACAAGGGAACGGTCTGCGCAATCAAAACCAGAACCGTTTGGAGCCGACGCACAGCTCGTCCAACGAGACCATCGAGGAGGAGGATGACGAGCAATATGCGAGCGACGACGAGGAGCAGGAGGACAGCGCGGACTACTGCAAGGGTGGATACCATCCTGTCAAAATCGGCGACCTGTTCCTGAACCGCTACCACGTCACGAGGAAACTGGGATGGGGACATTTCTCCACCGTTTGGTTGTGCTGGGACCTCGTCGACAAGAGGTTTGTTGCGCTAAAAGTTGTAAAATCTGCGCCACATTTCACTGAGACGGCACTAGATGAAATCAAAATTTTGAGAGCCGTTCGCGATAGCGATCCTAACGACCCTAAAAGGAACAAAACAGTGCAGTTGCTGAATGATTTCAAGATAACAGGAGTGAATGGGACCCATGTGTGCATGGTTTTTGAGGTCCTGGGCCATCACCTTTTAAAGCTGATACTAAAGTCCAACTATAGGGGTATTCCTCGAGATAATGTAAAAACCATTATACGACAAGTTCTAGAAGGACTGGATTATCTTCACACCAAGTGTAAGATCATTCATACAGATATCAAACCTGAAAATGTGTTAGTATGTGTTGATGAGCCTTACATCCGTAAATTGGCTGCTGAGGCCACTGAGTTACATTCCCTTGGCTTGAGATTACCACATTCTCTAATAAGTACTGCTCCTAAAGAATTTCAAGAGCAAGTTGTGACTGGAAAAATGAGCAAGAACAAAAAGAAAAAATTAAAAAAGAAAGCTAAGCGCCAATCAATGCTTCTGAGGAAACAGATGGAACAAATTGAAGAGATTGAAGAGCAAAAGAAAACTGATGTGAACAGTGAATCTGCTCCAATGTCACAGGATAATGATGACTCTCCACAGACTCCAGAAGAAGCGAGCGTCATTGATACCACACGTTCTGACAATGAAACAACTGTGAATGGGTGTAATGACAATGACCTGCAGGATCCCGATGATGAGGCATTTGACACAGATGCAGATGCGGTGCAGGTTCGCAATAAACAATATGGTTGTGGAGATGATGCTGGCACGCCAATGTCTGAAGGAGAGCTGACTGATACTCCCCCTTCATTTATTTCACAGATAAACTTAGGTAAATCTAGTGAAAAAGAACCTGACCCTGCCTATGAAGTGTGTGAAATGGAAGTAAAGATAGCAGATCTGGGTAATGCTTGCTGGGTTCATCGGCACTTCACAGAAGACATACAGACCAGGCAGTATCGTTCACTGGAGGTGCTCCTGAGTGCTGGTTATGGCACTTCTGCAGATATTTGGAGTACTGCTTGCATGGCTTTTGAATTAGCCACAGGGGATTACCTGTTTGAGCCCCACTCTGGAGATGGTTACACTCGTGATGAAGACCATCTGGCTCACATCATTGAACTGCTCGGAGATATCCCCAAAAGGATTGCAGCCTCAGGAAAGTATTCCAAGGTGTTTTTCAACAAGAAAGGTGAATTGAGGAACATAACTGGCTTGAAACCATGGGGCTTAGTGTCTGTGCTCACAGAAAAGTATGAATGGAGTGTGAAAGATGCAGAAGAGTTTGCTGATTTTTTGAAACCCATGTTAGATTTTGATCCCAATCGACGTGCTACTGCATACGAGTGCCTTCAACATCCTTGGTTGAAAACTAGTATCTCAGAGTCAAATGACAATGAGCCAGAAGAATGATGCAGTGCTCTCTGTTATGAATGGTTTACATTCATGAAATCGGTAGTGTCCAGAGTATTTCCACATTTTACATTTTAATAAAGGTTTATTTATGAATTTGTTTGTGAATAACTTAATTTTTTATCTAGACCATTTTATTTTGTATTAGAATTTCAAAATAGTTCACAGGAAAATTGTGTGAAACTGTGGTTGGATATTCTATTACCATTTGTAGCGAAGTATTTAATACACACGCTCAAATCTCTTGATCCTGAACACTGTGTTGTGTATGTACCTATTAAAGTTATTGGCATTAGACATCCTGAATTTACCTAAATCTGTACAGATAGCTTTAGGAAAAATTGTGATTGTATGACATGTAGACAATATAGGTGTGTCACATTATGATTTTTAGGAACTAGTATACAAAGAAATAGCTCTGCACTTTATTAACCTAGAGTGAGAAACCTAAATAATAGTCATTGCATGCATCCTAGTAGCCTTCCAGGACGTAGTATGATCACATAGTTAAATAAGTATGAGTTGTATCACTATCACATTTAAAAATCTCATAATGTAACTTTAGAATTAAGACAGTATTTTGTAATACCACACTCCGAGACTGCCTTTTTATATTTTGATGAGTCATCTAAAATTAACTTTGGCTGGGAGTAGTCAAATGTCGGAGACGGTTTACAGCTGTCCTCTAGGTCTATACCAGCTAATAGATATACCTATAATTTATCTTTGATCCCAATTTTTACATGACCATAATTTTTATTTAATTATATCTGCAAATTTACATGAATAAAATGTCGAAACGAGCTTGTTATAATTGTTTCTTTCATTGTAGTATGATTTTGTACCCTTCCTCAGTCACAAGAGGAGTTAACCTTCATTCAGTTACCACTTAAAATTAGGTAAGAAACTTTTGTTTCTGATTTATATTAAAGTATGTAAATGTTGTAGTCACAGATTTCAGGATTTATGGAAATCAGTGTGGTACATTGATATAAATGTATTAAGTAACTCACTGGTGTGGTATAATTGGGTATCTATAATTGAGCTTCCTATGAAGCCTCTGTGATAATTTATCCTTTCGTCAGATCAGCAATAAAGGCATTTCCGACGAAAAAATATTTAAGGAGAGTTTGAAAGGATTACCCTTTTGTTGAGAATTTAATTTACCCATATATATCTGAGTAGGTACCTACATCTAATTGTGAGTACCCGTATTCTTTAAAAACCCTATCCTTTGTTCGTCGCCAACCACCTAGCTTCGCACAATGGTTACTTCATGCTACATGAGAGGTGTGTCACGGTAGGTAACATGAACTCTATTCAGTTTGTTTGTAAGCCTAGTAGCAAACCGCAGTTTTATCTATAGGTACATTGAATGAGGCCCGAATTAAAAATTTAATTTTATAACAATAAAGCGTAGGTCGATTTTGGAAATCAGATTACCCGTTTCGCGTTACGTATACACTAGCCAAACTAGAATTGGAATATTTGTAAACAAATTACGGCACGATTTACATGCATAATTTTAATGAAGGAGGGATCACTAATTTACTAGTTTGGCTAGTATATAATTAAAAAAATTGTACACTTATAATAAAAAAATTTCGAATCTTAGAACATTTTGCATCATTGTCCTAACGGCAGGCATGCCACGACGCCATCTTTCGTACTGATACGTATATCGGAGTATTTATTTGGTCTTGGGTTGGTATAGTGCCTAAAAGTTTATTTAGTTTTCAATAGATGGCGAGGCGGCTTAATTGTTTTTTTTTTTTTACATTGTTCATTTTATAAATGAACAGGCGATAACCTTATTAGCCATATTACCTTGTCTTACGTTGTTAGTTTATTTTCTTTAGTTTTGTGTAAAATGCACGTCTTTACTGGTCAGCCATTTTCTTTTTCCTTGACTTGACTCTCGACATCGTTCCCACATCTACGTCTTTTTACGTAGATCTACTAACTTTAGGCCTTTACTGAAAACCCACGAACTTCAGTCCCAGAACCAACGTATTTTTTTATCAAATTGTACAAATTTCTAAACGAATATTACTTTTGAGGCTGAATGGGCATAATTTCAATTTCTATTTCATTCGTGAAACAAGGTAAAAGAAAGTTTCATTTTACACAGCCACAGCAATAAAATAAAGGTGTGACTTCGTAAACGGAATGTTCGCTTTGCAGAATCTGTCACTAGTGTCATTGTCAGAAACATAACCTATAAGCCATTAAACAAAAAGTTGAAGTGATATTTCGATTCAAATCATATTCAAATTAATTTCAAAAACGAATTCGAAGTTGTTTTAATTTTCACAGAGTACTGTTTGTGTTGTTTTGTTGATTTCGTTTTCATGGTTCATGTTGATTTCTAACTGTAAATAAATCCTCTAATTTTCTAACTATGGAAACAAGTAGTGACAGTGATGAAGAGCGGAATGTCGGTACTCCAACTAAAAAAACAAAGCTGCACTACGAACAAAAATACTCCAAAGTCGTGGGAAAAGGACAAAAAGTATTCAGGTTGGGTCAATAGAAGCAGCAAAGGGATTACTATTTTTATTGCAATTCATGTCAATGCGACTTGAAATCCTACCTTACTCTCTTCATTTTACTCAGAAAAAAAGTACGTAGGTCTACGAACTTTTCATTCGAAATTTTTACTAAATCTACGTCTTTTTCTAATATGGTCTACGCCTTTTTCAAAAGTTCCGAGTTTCCGAGTTGGCAACACTGTCTCGACTTGACTTCTTTGATAATTGCAATACGTGTTTGGTTTCTGCCAGCGGCATTTTATTTGATATTGTTTTTATTTTGTGCATGGGTTTTGTAGAAGCTTTGGTAGAAGCACAGACATCGTAGGGCTACGCCTAGAAGTAATCAAGTCAAAGAAGATACGATGTCAATAACTACGTCCATCAAAGAGGATACAATGGAATCGAAGACATAAAAAAGAAGTTGAAGTTGTTTTATGGAAATTTTATCCCGTACCCATACATACTCTATGTTTTTAAACTTTATAACAAAGAATAATAATACTCCTAGCGGAGCCCTTTAAAGTTTGTAATTATTATACTCTTTGGAGTTGTGGAATACCACGGTAGTTATTGTATACTCATTGGAAGACCATGGTAGAATTTTCGATGTTAGGCCAAAACAGGCCGAAATGGAACATTAATTTTCGCCTTCGCCTGTTGAAAACTCCACGACTGGCCGAATAGACCAGAAGTTCCGTGAGGTAAAGACCGAGAAGTTCTCAACCAGTCCACAAACCAGTCAGGATTTCTAAAAAGTTAGATACGCTCATACGCGTAGCCAGGGACGAGTAAAACCATTTTACTCGTCCTTGCGCGTAGCAATGGTGCAATGCGGTGTTCCTTTGGATCGTCCCAAAGTTCTACATTAGTACGCTTAATTCTGCTAACTTGCGTATAAAAAACACTGAAGTACATAGCAATTATAACAATAAAAATATAAAATTTAATTTCAGAGTCTTCATCATGAAATGTATCCAATTCCAGTGGAGTTTTGCTAGAAGATATAAAATTAGTAAAAGAAAAGCACCGGCCTTGTTGTGTTCTATTGCAGTTATAATATTCTGGTTACATTGGAAATTAATGTGCACCAGTAGACATCCTAATGATAAAGAAAATCTGGTGAGTAGCTACTAGCTTTTGAGGACCTACCTAGTATCTACCGACAAAATAAACTGAAGTAAAAATGGTTATGACCTACATCTATATGATGCTGATCTTCTTCTTTTCAGTGTGCAAGCTATGATGTTGGTCACTCAAAAGGAAATTTGTGTGAGACACTGTGTCATTTACAATGGGCATCTATATCCTGTTTTGACTGGAATGTAGAGAAAGGAGCTGTCTTCATAGGAACATGGATGAATGAGAGAATCATCTTCAAAACTGTAGAAGCATCTGATGGTAAATTTTTATCTAAATTAATGCATATTAACTCTATGTATTTGAATCAACAAGATGTTGATATTATCAAGAAAGTTATAAAGACAAAATTCAACATAGCTATTACAAATAACGATGCCAAGAGACTGTCAAACAGTCAAGTACTTGGTAACAGAAATACAGGCAAGGGGAGCATATGGCCACTTCTACACAGTAATGAGTATCTGGCCCTGACTTTGTTTGATAAGTACAATGTGTTTCCAAAACTTTTTGGGATGTGTGGGCAATTTTATGCAGTTCAGAAGTTGGATTCCATATCTGGTTACAGGCACCTTGTGGTCTTGTATGATAGCCATTCTGAGTGGGTGAAACGGATCAAGTTATCCATAATGATATTAGACTTGCTGGTCAAAATGGAAGAGATCTTTCCTGAGCCTATGCTGCTATGTGACATTAGAATGAGCAATTTTGGGGTGACTAAAGATTTCAAGAGAGTGAAGTACATCAATCTTGATTCTGTCCATCCTCTGTCAGTAGCCAATAGGATCACAGCCAATGGTTCTAACTGCAAGCATCACAGTGACTGTGACTTATCTGACTGCAGATCATTTTGCAATCTTATAACAAACAAGTGCCAACACGGTGTAGTAAATAATAACTTACAGATTGTATGTGAAAAAATATTCCTTGGGTGGATTATGTCAGGAAAGATTATGGTGTCCGGGTTGTTGATGGGTCCTAGGACCCCTGTGGTCCTGGTTGAGATATTGGAGAAATGTGCTAACCCATTTAATGAGAATGGCACACCGAGGGCACAAGCTACTAAAGAAATTAGGAAGAGGCTGTATCATTTTCTAGTGCATTTCATGTAGTAATTTTTAACTGTGATATCTTGCTCTAACAAAAAAGTTTCTATTTGGCTGTAGGAGGTATTTAGAATATCTAATTCATTTAAAGACCATTTCATGTAGTAATTTTTAACTGTGATATCTTGCTCATAAAAATTAAGTTTTTCTTTTTTTGTTGTAGTATTTAGTTTAGAATAATTCTTGGCAATAGTGACGATAGTGTGGAGTACAATTTCATATAAACAATATCTATACTCTAGCCAAACTGAAGACAACTGCTTGGGGAGTATAGATCAAGATTTAAGTTGATTCACTTAACAAATTAAACTTTAAACTTGCAGAGAAAAAAAAATACTTTCAAAATAAAATCATGAAATATGTAATGTAGTGCATTAAGTATTAGAAAGACAATGGAGACAATGTAATGAAATGTATAAAAATTCCATGGATGAAATATTAAAAATTGAATAACTTTGTCATAGTAAGGATATAGATGTTGCCATAGACAACATTAAAAAGTTTTAAATCTAGATTATTGTAAATCACTGTTAATCAACCTTTTATGATATCTTAAAATCTTTAAATGATCTCTGTTTAGTAGGTGTCCAAAATATCTGTTCTTATAACATAAAACATTTTTATTTATGTTTTATGTAATGAGAAAACACATTGTATTATTATGTCTAGTCGAGATTCACTTTTACTAGAAATTAAAGGGACCTCAGGTGGCCTTAGAAAATAGTTTTACGAAAATAAAGAAAAGTATTTACATGGTAGAAATTTTTATTTTAAACTCATGAATGAATAATTATAACGTAATAAACTGGGTTCGAAAAAAAGAGGAGATTCTATTTTCGCCTGTATATGTATATGTTTTTTAAGAAAAATCCGAAAATCGTGAATTTGTTGTTAATTCACATAAAAATTCTTTGATTCTCACCATATGGACCGAAAACCTATGGGGTACTTCCCGTTGACCTAGAACAGTCGTCCGCAACAGGCGGACCGCGGTCCGTCTCCGGACCGCGAAAGGTCGAAGCTCGGACCGCCAAATATTCTTAAATACATACAGGGATGATTTTTTCCTCGTCCCTGCCTACATAACTTAAATCGTGTTTTAAGAAACTAGCCTTATATTTCTACGTTTGAAAACCACGTAGAATAGAATCTCAATTAGATTAGTTAGTTGATACCTACTTAATCTAGGATAGCGCGTTTTTTCGTCTCGGTCGGGGTACTCCTCCCGTATCGCACCCACATAAAGGAATCCGCCCGCGCGCGCCACACCCTAAAATTGCGTTATGAAACGCAATTTTAGGCAAAATATGACCACTGTGATGCATCGGCAGAATGGACTGATGTGGCTGCTACGTTTTTCAGTCTTTTAAAGTTTTCACTCCAAATGGAGATAATAGATTTTGTTATACATTTTTAGGGAACTAGCTTGATTTGAACACAAATAAAAAACAGAACCGAATTTTATTCCGGACCTTGATAAAAAAAAAACAGATTGAATCCGGATTCCACTTAAAACTACTTGCCGACCCCTGGCCTAGAATCATGAAATTCGGCAAGAAACAAGGTCTTGTTAATTAAACGGAAAATTCCGAAAACCCTAAGTTTGTAGACCATTTAAAAATATATATTTTTGGTTTTTGCAAGCTATCATAACCTATAGAGTACCCGGTTGACCTGGAATCATGAAATTTGGCAAGAAACTATAAAAAGAAACAAAAAAGTCTTATAATTACGGAACCCTCGGAGCGCATTAAATAAAAATGTCAAGTGCGAGTTGCACTTGACGTTTTTATTTAATGTATGTTGTTCGGTAATTCTCAAGTTTTGACGATTCTTTTGCTAGTCTTTAGTATAAGAGGTGATCCAAAAAAAATGTGTTCCTGAGGGCAGCCTGAGGGATTCGTAATTTCCTCGCAGACCTTAAGAAACAGTGTAAATACTATGTAATTTGAAGTCCGTTATTTAAGGATCTGTATCTAAAAAGGAAAAACGGGACCCTTATAAGAACACTTCGTTGTCCGTTTGTCTGTTCGTCCGTCCGTCTGTCTGTCCGTTCGTCCGTCCGTCCGTCTGTCAACCCTCTTTTCTCAGAAACGCGTGGAGCTATCGAGTTGAAATTAACATCAAATATCCAGGTCCGTAACCTCTTGGAGCCTCTTGGAGGATAAATCAAACTTCTAAGCCAACGCATTCAAAAGTTACAGACGTTAATGCCCAATATTTTGAAATTTCCAAAGGAATCCGTGCATACAAAATCTATAGGGTACTTCCCGTTAACCTAGACCCATGAAGTTTGGCACGAAGCAAGGTCTCATAGCACAACTAAAGGGAAAAATCCGAAAACTGTAAAGAGTAGATATAGCAGGGTAAGCATGGGTCAGATGCCCCTCGGGAAAGTTAGGTTGATATTTTTACTGTGAAATCAATATGAGAAACATTTTCCTACGCGATCACACCTCTGCACGCGCCAGTTTTTTAAATAAAACAACTAATCCAATATCGAAAAATATTTTTTTGTCTCTTGCTGCTTAAAATTTATTTGTGCTCTTTTTTGCAAACGCTAGATACACTAAAGACGTATTAAACAAGATACTTTTAAGTCTTCGCAGATGTCTATACATCAAAATATCAAAAATTAAAAAAAAAATTGTCACGTATTTTAAGAGACACTTTCACCATATTTTTTTTATAAATAACCTCTTCTTTGCTCTATAACATACATATTTTTTCCAAATTTAACTTTGGTAGAACAGTGTTAAAAATATATTTTTACTATACTTAAATGAATATTAGATAACTATTCTAATATTGTGATTCCCCAGTTAAAATCTAAACCTCTTAAGAAAATCTCATAAGAAGGTGATTCCACAGTAAAAATATAAAACTAACTTTCCCTAAGACGCATCTTACCCATGCTTACTCTGCTATAACTCTTTGTAGTTTATGCAAATAAAAAACATTTTTTATTCTCACCATGGACCGAAAACCTATAGCGTACTTCCCGTTGACCAAGAATCATGAAATTTGGCAAGAAGCAAGGCCTTATAGCACAAGTAAAGTGAAAAATCCGAAAACAGTATGTAGTTTATGGACAACTTTTATTTTTTGTTTTTTGTATGAAAAAAAACAAGGTCTTATAATTACGGAACCCTCGGTGCGCGAGTCTAACTCGCCTTGACGTTTTTATTATTTTTCAAAACAATTATTATTATCTAACTCAAAACTATATTCACGATCGCGAAAAATTATTTTCTGCATTCTAGGAATTAAACGAACGGAAAATAAATTGTCGCAAATCGTAAACCATTTTTAACCGACTTCAAAAGAAGGAGGTTATCAATTCTTCTTTATGTTTTTTTTTTGTATGTTACGCGAGATCTCCGCCAATTATGGATCAATTTTGAAAATTCTTTCACTATTGTATAGAATACGATCCCGAAGGGATTTTTATCCCCATTTGAGAATAGGGATTTGTATTTATCCCACAAAACTTAAAATAAGATTTTGAGGAGATTTTAAGTAGGTAGTACCTACTTACCTAATATCTACTAAGTCTCTCATACACTTCCATACATAAGAGGGATGTTGAGGTGTTATGGAAGGCCGGGTTATGTTATAGTAGTTCTAGTTCATAACTAAATGCTAAGATAACCATCGAGTTATAATTAGTAGTACGTAATAATTATAACTTGTTTATGATAACGAAGTGAACGTTTTCGGAAGTTAATGCTAAAGGTCAGAGGGATAGGGATAGTCTTGGCACTGGCTTCGTGCAACTGTCATCATGCATGACAGCTATTGGTGGCGTTCTGGTTAGCAGTAGGTACGCTTGCGCAGTCGGGCGACCTTCCCGCGCCCTCGCCAGTCGGCGGCACACGTCGCAACAACACACATGTAAACACAAATACTGTGAGACGATACGACGAAACAATACTTTCCCCTTCGTCCGATCGCCTGTAGTGTAACGCGGTTTGAGGTGCAGTGTTGTATGTGATGTGTGTTCAGAATTGCAGGGACCGACGACGCTAAAAGGAAAACAGGTTTGTTATTTTTGTACCTACATATACCTTACCACTGACATATTGTTATTTTGCGTATATACTCGTAAAATCCAAGTGCATGAAATTCCTAGGTTCCATTTAGCATGTGTTTGCTAGCAATAGCAGGTTAATGGATTCTTCTGATAAACCTGTTATCGTTATCAGGGTTCTCGCATGTCAAACGATGAACAGCTGGCGCGCATTTATTTTGGTTTCATGATTGACCTTGACCGTAGAGGTCAATGTCCGTCGTAATATAATCTAAGCTTCCTTAAAAAACGGCAGTTTTGTTTTTCAAAGTTAGCTTTAAGGACCTACCTACATGATTTAAAATCCTGAGTCTTCCTAAGACAGCATTTTTCTTCTTTCTTTAACTTGTAGTTTCCTACTTTGCTTACAGATAATATTGATCTTTATGTCGGGTCTTTAAATTTTTTTATTTGATTTATTTATTTCAGATAACATAATATCCATAAATTAAGCTAGACAAAATTATAAACAACATTTAAATGAAATTAGATTTAAAATTAAACTTAAAATCAATATTAAAATTTAGTAGTGCGTTGTGCCCAGGATAATCATCCAGGGAAGTAATTTGCCTCATTGATCATCCTCTGCACAAGGCACCTCCAGAGCGGAGATATGACGCATTCTGCCACGGTCTTGAGGATGCTGTTTCGGCTGCCCTTTGCTCATCAGGGACGCGGTCTTCTTGCGTATTTAGTTTTATTGCGACCAACCATGTTCTTAGGATGGTCTTAATTGATCAGTAAGCGAAGCGAACGAAGATCTCAGTGGCAGCTTGGGTGATTTGGCTGTATGGTGAAATATTCACTTCGAGCATAACTGTCCAACCGTTGTTGATCCGATTTCTGTGTGATAGGTCACAGGTGTGCTGATAAATAAATAAATGAATAAAATGTTTATTTCGATAACTTATAAATTAAACATAAAGGGTTTGGAGTCCCCCTTTAAGCAAACATTTGCTTGTATTGGAGGGCACCGCTCTACACCGCTGATAAGACTTGTAAAATTTGCTGGTAGGTAACTTAGTGAGACCAAATCCGTCGAGGGGTTTTGGAGATGGTCCAAAAGGGAGTAAAATCAATCAATGAAATAAAAAAGTCATTAGAATACATTTCAAAATTACTTACATAGGTACTTGCAGTGTATACCAACCAGCAGCAAAAGGAACTACAAGAGCTCTGATATGGTAGAGATTCTATGAAATCGTAGGTCATGCATGCTTAATGAATGAACTATATACCTACCTACCGAATTGCATTGCATTTGTTTTATTCCGCATTTTACAACAACCTTGGCTAACCTCTGACCGTTCCAGAAACTGAAAGCAAAAAATAAAACATAAGAAATTAATTTGAAATGTTTAACTTACTTATATTTCGTGATGTAGGACGCAGATATTTTTTTTCGCGTTCCTTAATATGGTTTTGAGTTTGATAATGATGATTTTTTCGGTTTCCGATGCACCAAAATATTTTATTTTCAAGCCAATTTTTGTGAAAGCTTCAACTTTTCGACGATTATCTGTTTTTTTTTTTAATGTTTTATCTTATCGCATTGTAAGTCATTGATTTACTTGTGGCCCCTCTTCACAATCGACTAAGTTGATACCTAGGGAATATGCATTGTTTTTTTTTCTTTAATCGATTGATAAGTATTTATTTACACAAAAACCCCTCATGCCATATCTCCGTATCGAGGGGTAATAGACCCATCATGTGGGGTATCAGCAGGAAGAGCTCT
Organism: Eupithecia insigniata; assembly: GCA_947859395.1. NCBI lineage: Eukaryota > Metazoa > Arthropoda > Insecta > Lepidoptera > Geometridae > Eupithecia > Eupithecia insigniata. Next base: position 6,186,731 of record OX402002.1, read on the forward strand.
ACAACTTGGCTTCAAGGGGAATTTCAAACCCTCATAACTCCGAACCCAGTCGAGACAGACCTTTGTTGGGACTCTAAGAAATCAGAAGAATGAAACTAAAACGGTCACGACAATTATTGTTAGGCGCAAAACTTTACTCAAAAAATTTACTAGTATTACGCAGTTTCAAACATGGACCGGGCTGGGGAACTACTATTTTTTTAGGTGGGTTTAAGTGTTTAAGTATACGGTCACAATTTAATTTATGACCGTATACTAAAATTTTTTTTTAATAGGTATTAGGTAATGTGTGAATCTAAGCAAAGTCAGTTGTGCTTGGGGCAGTAGTTATATTATGATGTTGACCGTCAATTATTTTCTATCAGTTTCAGGGTCAATGAGTAGGTATGACCTTAATAACCATTAGAAACAAATCACGTCTTGAGTTTAATGTAATTCATTGATGCTTATATGTATAACTACAGTTCTAACGCTTATCGCTCGACAAAGTCCACTTAAATGGATTCAAAATAAAACCGTGCGCATTCATGCGGCCCTGATTAATTTTTCGAACGTCTCTTGTGTTGTGTCTAAAATTGTAGTCGAATAATGATCAAATAACCATTTTCGTTATTATTTGATTACACTGTTTGAAATTATTATTATTTACATAACTTGTTAAGCCTAACATAGAATCAGAAAAATATATTACTAATGTGAGATGGACATAAATTACTTAACTCAATTTTTATCGTTGTTTGAAATAACAGAATTTTGATGTTATTTATTTATTTAAAATTGTTTCATATTAAACCTTCATCTACATCAGTGCCTACATCAATAGGTACCCACACAGTAGACGCATCTACCATGATGCGATGGATTTCGCGCTGTGCTCTCAGAAGAATGGTATTTAGTAACATCGATCTCTATCTAATTATCTTCTAATGTGCTCAACATTTTCTCATATTAAGATAAGTACCTGGTTGACCGAGCTTTGCTCGGTATTTTTGTTTTTGGTAATTGTGTTTTTTAGAAATTATACGTGAGTTAAAAGACACAAATAATATAAATAAACAATTGGTTTTCTCAAACCTCAAACCAAACACTCATTGGCTTAGCGTTGCTTAACAACGCCATCTGCTGGAGTAGCTTTAGTGTTGTTGTGTCGTTAGAGCAGTTAGTTGCTCCCAATTTAAAAAATAATAGCAATACTATTCGTCAATAGATGTCAGGAAGAGTCATATTTTTTAGTTTATGTCACGGCTGTTTATCCACGAACAAAAATAATGAACGATGGAGGCTTTGTAGCGTCGAAATCTTATCTATGGGAGTGCCCTATCGATAAAGCTGATTATAGAAAACACGAATAAAACGGCATTTTCTAAAAATGAATCCTAGCTAGATAAAAAATTTCATGAAAATCGTTGGAGCCGTTTCTGAGATTCAGATTATATATATATACACAAGAATTGCTCGTATAAAGGTATAAGATAATTACATTGATCACCTACTTCAATTATTTTTTGTGTCTGGACGCAGACACAATAAAGCCAATAAAACTTAATTAATAAAGTTTAAATGTTTGAAATACCTAACATGATGTCACCAATCAAAGTTCTAGCAATTGCATCCCATTCAAGCAGCAGCGATGATTGCTGTCTTTATTCGCTTAGTGAGGAAAGGAAGGGGGTCGAGACATATTGCATCGTAAATTACTTATAATCAGCGTTGCTCGGGGTGGCTGGGCTGCGGCATGTGGGCGACCGGCCCTGCAACGATCGCCGATCTAATTCTCGTAAATTGAACACTAAATTGAAGCAAGTCAGTTCCCAATGAGATTCTTGCTCGAGGGCTATTCAATTTTATTGTGATGACGCCTTTAATCGATGCTAGGATCCTGTTTATTACGTCCTATAAAGTATTTACAGTAACTAGTTCTTCGTTTGGAAACTTCGTAGAGTTTAGTAGTTACTGGTAACAATCACGATCTTCGTAATTGTGACGGATGATTTGAAATAATTATCTTTTTTACCATAAACTATGGTAGGTAGTTTGACGAATTTATTTCGGATGTAAGCGGGTTAACTGCGAACCCTATTTGTGTTTGAAGAACACCATCGTTTCATCCCGAGAGATTTCTTCAGGGTGAGTGCGGTGAACCCGCTTACATCCGCTATGAATTATCTTCTTGTTTCCGAAACGTTTTAACTTTTTGGGCTGTGTTTAGGTATGTTACTTCAATCAAGCAAATCAACAGTGGCTTTATCTAGGTATCTACGATAGCTGAAAATTAAGTACATACCTAAGCTCTAAGCTAGCCACCTTTGAGCTACCTAGCTTAGAGCTACCTTACTTTGGTATACAGTTAGTTAATTAGTCATAGTTTCTTCTCGCGAGAGGAATACGAGTAATTTCCAGTCATCCTGTATGCAGCTGCATATACCAAGTGCATTGAACCGTCTGGTATTTTTACAGACCAGATTATCCTGATTCGATCCGACTAGTCTGGAGACTTTACTGTCTCGTCTAGCTTTCATTATAACCCCAGATAACTGCTTGTTATACCTTGTAGGTCCTATCGGCTTAAATTCGGTTTATTTTGGACGTTTTCTATTGACAAGCTATTTGCCTAAAGGGTACAAAAAACACGTTTGCTCTTGTCGATAAATAAGCATTATTAGGTTTTCTGTTTTTGACCGATTTAAAGAAGGATTCTGGGTTCGACTGTATTTATGTCATATTTTATGAATTTTCGTCGGTTTCTCCCTCAATAATGGGCCGATTTTGGAGATCCTTTCGAACTTGTAAGGAGAATTATCCCGAGGTTGTCCCATAATTTTTTTTATTAACGAGGGACATATGGTTAACATTGTATGTCCCGCAAAATTAAAAAAATAAATTAAAATTAAGAAAGGACTTTGAAGATTTTTGTGTGGAGGGTTACATTTGTCCTAACATCTGTTTTATTTTTCGATCGTAGCGTCAGGCTTCTGAGATATTCACTTAATGAAAGAAATAAAGAATACACTAGAACAATAGTTATTTTCATATGTGAATATCTCAGAAACCTGACGCTACGTAGTTACCTTTAGGTAGGACATTTTGTATCCTCTATCCGTCGAATATTATAATTTCTATTTTATATATTATTAAACCTATAAAAAAACTAGTTTTTTAGGAGTGCGCGAGCTACAAGCAGCTCGCGGCGTTTGTGTAGACTGTTTGTTTTTTTATTAAGTGCCCCTTTTCGTAACCTAAGTCTTTGATTAAGTTGAAATAGATATTCAAGAGTGAAAACTGCGATAAAAAATGTCAGCCATCTTGGATATAGAAATGGACATCTTTTTCGTAATTTGCGAGTTCGAGTTAGTCGAAAACGATACCCATATCAGATGAGTTGGTGGGAGAGGGGTTCAAGGGGACTGGGGGCGTCGGGGAGTCACAGCACGGCTCGCTTCGCTCGCCGTGCTGTTCCCTGTAGTCGCATTACGACTCGCTTCGCTCGCCGCAATGCTCCCCTAAGTTCTGGAAGAGGGGGTTTTGGGGGAGGCATTTGAGGGGTCACAGCACGGCACGGTAATTTTTTTTCCCATTTGAGAAGAAACCCTCTATACGATCCTGCAATCGAAAGCCCCCTACGACGACGGCATCTGGGAGCAACCTAAAAAGGGGGGCTATTTTGGGGGCAAAGGGGGCTAATTTTTTTTTGCATTCAAAACTATTTTACATTCTCTACACAGCCCCACAAAATTTTTCATTCAATATGGCTTCCCTCGCGAGCCTGGGGGCGGGGGGGAAATCTCAAAAAGTCGGAATTTTCCCCAGGTCCTCTAAACACCCCCTACACGTTTCCGTAAGAAAAAAACATACCTCCCCCTCCACCATCAAGGAGAACAATTATTTCAATGAGTGAGTGAGTGAGTGGTAATCCAGCTATAATAGAATACAGGGTGGTAAGGTAAACTAATGTTAGGGCCAAAATCGTCAAACCCCTTTGAAGTCATTTTGAGTTTTTACAAAATCTCTTTATTGTTGTTTGATAAATTTATATGTTATGTTAGCTCATGTTTTACTAAAATCTAAGTTTCTAAACTTGGTCACTTTACGCTTCTTTATTTCCCAACAACTTAAAAGTTAGAACATATTCCAAATTAAATAAACTTTGACTGCTTATTAGAATGGAAAAGTTTATTTACAGATTAGTAATCGAAAGTCAATTATTTGTAGGTACCGTGCGTGCGTGTATCAAGAGCAGGGCCATTTGGTACGTGCTTGGTTTTGCTCAGAATTAATCCTAAGCTTATATTAATCGCCTTACGGTAAGTTCTACTAATTACTTTCTACTATCAGTTAATGATTCATAGGTAAGTATTCACATCACACTAAATATAATAGGTATATAATATCTCCTTTTCTTTGTACGGGAAAAGTTTTTTTGCGATTTCCGCCTTTTTAACCGACTTCAAAAGAAGGAGGTTATTAATTAGTCTGTATGTTTTTTTTTGTATGTATGTTACGCGGTATGTCCGCCAATAACGGGTCGATTTTGAAAATTATTTCACTATTGTATAAAAAATGATCCCCCCATAATTTTTTTTCTCTCCTCGGGATCAGTATTTATCCCGAAAAACTTATAACAAGTGTATAAGTAAGGGAATTTAAAGTCGTTTTATCGTTTTTTAAAATACGCCATATTATTAGTAAGTACCTACTCCAACCTAACTTGGTCCGCTAGACGTTTTTGATCAGATTAAGAAACAGGATTTTAAAAAGATTTCGTGTAAATTGTCTATTTTATTCATATCTTAATTTTTTTTAAACTCTGTGAAACTGGGCAGTTCTCTAAAAAAATATGGAGACCATTTTTCTAGCCACACCGTTTATGGTACACCCTTACTGCCCCTTCAAACAATCCACCCTGTATAAGAAACATATAGGTATTTATTAGTAGGCTGATGCCTGATAGGCATGCAATTGGTGCAGACCTCAAAGTCATAAGGGTAAATCCAATGTCACGCCTATCACCGAGTCCCAGTAAAGGAAGACAGACCTAAGATACCTAATCTGAATGCGTTTCAATAACCGGTTCAGGATTTTATTAAGCTTGGGTAACGGGTTCTGTATCGGTTTTTGAACCCTTGGACTTGTTAGATATAATTTGCGTTTCGGAATTTGCATCGAAATTGCATAATTACTTAGCATCTGCTTTTAAGTCGATCATGGACCGAATGTTCTAGCAACCAAGAAAACTATCGGATTAAAAAAGTGTAGTGGTTGTCGGTGTTATCGTTAAGAATGTAGTGATTTCTCTAAGAGATCGTGATGTAAACTTATGATTTACCTTATCTTGCCCATTATTTCTGCGCGGTTAGAACCTACCTATTGCTCACGCAGGCTGCTTACCTACTCTTTCTTAGAACTTTGATTCTCTCGTAGAGTTCTTCAGTTCATAGAGGGCATCTTTATTAAATCAACTGAAAGTATTGTAAGAAGCAGGATTTCAAAGAAAATGTTTAAAAATACTGTGTTAAGTCTGCAATGTCCTGCGTAATTTGTTATTGGATCGCATCCAAAGGAAACAGATCAGGTTTTTTGCATTTGCACTGAAGACGCAAGGCATTAAGACATTTATTGATCTCGCAAAATATCTCTGAGCTAATTGTGGAATGGAAATGCTTTCTTTTCCTCGGCATTCGCAGCAGCGTCATTACTCCCGATCCTTAAAATGTTAAGTTTATATAAATATATTATAATCTTAAGTGACAAAAAAATCTAAGTAATTATGTGGTGTACCTAGTGGTTTCAGAGTTTAACGAAAAAATTATACAAATGTACACAGTTTTCTTTTTGTATCTTTTAAATGGCTAAATCACTTATTTGTATGGGTCATTGAACACTGAACCGAAATAGTTTTTAAAAACGATGTCATCTGCAGAAGTTCTGTGTCGCAGAATGACAAAGCCCTCCTTACAAACCAGCCCCCCTAGCACGGGGATTCATCTCTAGGGTAGCATAGAGAAAAATTACGTCACTTTGTTATCGAATACGACCATTTTTTGAAATTCAGTTATTCATCTTCAACAATGTAGGCGTTTACGTACCTACCTACGTATGGCGCGTACCTATCTATACAGGGTGGATTTTTGAGACGAGACATTAAGGTACCTTAACCGTTATAGTTACAGGAAAACGTTCCTACTGTAGGCTGCTCGGTCTATCATTGATTCAAAATGTTTATAATAATGTGTTAAATATTCAATAACAGTGTGTTCAGATCGCGTAAGTTAAAAAACTTTAAAATCAAGAGCCCCGATCTACGATTCAACTAAGTGGCCAGAGGCCACTACTTAGTTGGCCCATGTGTACCTAATCTAACCTCTCCACGCGTCCTGAATTGCCTTTTCAAACCGGAACGAGTAAGGCGGCTGTTGTGTGACGGAGCGCCATCTTGCGAAAAATAAACTTCACAATTCTGACAGAGACACATTAAATTTATTAACAAGAAGTTGATAAATTGTAAGTAACTAACCATCTAGAATTTTCTCAGCGCAAACATAAGAATGACCGAAATATATCCGAATCGAATTCAAAGTTTGAAAGTGTTAAACCTACTTTACAACTTTTTTCAACCTTCTTTATGGCGGCTCTACCAAGAACAAAAAGTTTGGACAGTGAAGAAGTTTGAATCTCTTACCGAAATGTATGGAAAAAGATTTTCGCTATTTATGACATTTCTAGTACTCAAACCTCAGTTGGTCCAGTAGAGACTTTGATCCTTATATAAGACACAGGATCGATTGACATCAAAAAAGGTTTTGTGTAAAATAACCATTTTCTTGCTGACTGTACATTATTCCAAAATATGTGAATGCAGTTCTGAATATCTTAAAAAGTTATGGATGGTCTCCTAGGAACGTTTTCCTGTAACTATAACGGTTAAGGTACCTGCCCTTACTGTCCCGTCTCAAAAATCCACCTGTATACGCAAGGTATGGCGATGCGATGTTATAAATTGTCTATTCTACCCTAGAGAACAATCCGCACGGGGATTGTTCTCTAGGGTAGGGGGCAATGATTATGTAGCTAGAGTACCATTTCGTACCAAAACATTAAGACTGAGCTATTGATAATATTTTAATACCTAAGTTTGAACACTTTGAACTATTTTTACTAAGTTAAACAATATTCTCTTAGGTAGTTAAATATATGTAATGTTATGTATCTCTGGAGAAGTTTGAAGACATATGGCAACTATTATATACATACATATGTATGTACGATTACATAATCGACGTCCGATGTTGTGGGCAGGCGAAGATTCTCCTGCGACGCACGTGATTGCGGGTTCGATTCCCGCCTTGGGACAAATGTCTGTACCCACGGTCTGCAAATATTATGTTCCGGGTGTTCTAGGTATTTCTATGTACATATGTATAATAAAAAATAAATCTATCCATTAGCTGTTCCTTGCATCTTTTTTTTATCCTGGGGGGAAATGCGCACGTATGTCGTACTGCCACAGGAAGACAGTCCCATTATGTGGGACTTTAACCCACTAAAACGCTCAGGGTGTTCCGCTTCTGCCGCTTGTGGTGGGAACGCGGGAACGTTTTCTCTTCAGTGGACCCACCGCGCCGCGACCACCTCGGGGACCTTACCCTGCCAAATGGGCGCCAGACGACGCCGTGTCCTCCACCCCTGTGACCTCACCGCGTCCGCCATCAAACGGTGGCGACCCCGCCAAGGTCGCGGAAGCAGGAGAGTGGCGCACCTCAATACCGACACCTCTCCCGCCGCGGCCTCCACCTCTTTGCGGCCATACCGCCCATACGGAAAAGCCGCCCGCTTCAGTTGGGGTGCCTCCCATACGACACTGCAACCTACTACCGCTCCAACTAGGCTTAGAGGGCAAAACCCAGAGGAGCGGTCCGTCTCGGGGCGGGCGCCGGCTCGTCGTCTGCGTTGGCACGGCCCCATGGGTCCCTCTTAGCTTCATCGCGGGCGACCAGGCCGCGATTAAGTCCCCCCGCCACGGCAAGGCGGGATCCCTTCGGGGGTACAAGTGTACCCTGTCCTACTTGTTTACTGCCTGTAGGCGATAGGAAGTTTCTACCTTGGCACTGCCAGTAGTTTGACCTGCCAACTATGTCGCCTGACCGATAGAGATGCATCTCGGATGATCTCGGGCGTACGTACGGGCTTGTGAATTTACTGGGCGGAGCTTGTATGATACCTATGTATTACCTATGTACCTGTCTATTACCTATGTATTTGGGGTGGTCTCAACCACAGAACACAAGTAGGTACCTACTGTTGTAAATGACTCGTGGAGGCTTGGTTTCCATGAGTTTAATGACTCATGGAGGCTTGACTTCCATGAGTCACTACTGGTGATAATTGGTGATATTATGATAAGACATTATCAGAATCTATTTCTAGGTTAAGAGTTTATGGATACACTCTAAGAATGTATTGTAACTGACATGGTTAAATCTAACTATCTATACTTATTCCACTCTCTTATTTGCTGTTTGGTAGTTTGACCGACCGTCAAAAGTCATGTCCTAACGATGCCTGCGGCATTACACGCATTTTTCGTGATAAAAAGTAAAACAAAGTTACCGTAGTAAACTATAATTTTTATACTCTTTGGTGGAAAAATCATATAGAATAATCTTCGTTACATACCTACTATGTTGACTCTATATACCTAACGTTAATCTAAACTTTCGTAAGTCCCAATACTTTTCAAGTCGACAGCAGCGATTAGCATCTCTATCAATAAAAAGTAACCGGTCTATGAAATACATACATACATACATTCTTCATTCTGTCATTCATTCACTCACCTGTTAACAATTAGGGAACTTCATAGTCGTGCATGTACCAAACAGCAAATAAATGAGTAGACGGGGTATAGTGTTGTTTATATGATATTTTATGTAACACGATTGAGTAGATACTTACCTACAATGCTTTATAAGTTGTTTACATGTAGTTTTATCTTCTGATTTCAACTACAAACAATACATAAGGGCTTTATAAATAAACTTGCTCCTACTAGCCGCAGTAGGTAGATACTTTCTTGAAACAAATGGACTATTGATAAAATATCTGAGACGTCAGTCAGAGTCGAGAACAGTACACAAAGAAAGTTACATGCGCAAATTAGCGTTTCAAACGGTAGGTAGGTAGGTAATGAACTGGAGTTTCAAGGCTGCATGTCTCGAAGGAGTTGATACTTAGACTTTGATGATGATACTAATGATACCTACTTGTCACTAGTCTACCTGAATAGCAAAGAATGCTGACCAAATCGTTTTAGATTTTTAGGTAATCGGTAGTTAAGTTAATGTAAATGTTCCTACCCGTATTCCTTGTCTGAATGCAATAATGTATTACAAAAGGTGTTTGAAGATTTTTGTGTGGTGGTTCTAACGTCTGTTTTTTCTATATCGCACAATGAAAGTTATACTATATTTGGATAGAGGACACTTAGGTATATTATATATAAGTAAAAAAGGGTATTATTTAAACGATCAACAGATTAAAGAGGTTTTGGTCAGCCGAAATACGGATTTTGTCAGCAGAAAAAGTGAATTGAGCTGTATACAGGGCGTCCCACGGCCATGCCACATGGAGGGAAAGTATCTTAAATATTGTAGATACGAGTAGATAATTTTACTGAAAGAAGACTTCATTTTGATTTTAATAACAATTTAAACTGCATTCAAAGATTTTTGAATAATCGCCTGTTTGAACCGGGAATAGAACCCGCCAAATTGTAAAAAAAATAACACCTGTATTTTACTATAACGATCAAAAGGCTCAGTCTATATTTTTTTCCGGATGCCTCAAATAAAAGGAAGAGCATAATTAAAATAATTAAGCTTGGCTTCCAATTTAATGTAGCAAATGCTTAAAATGTGTCCAGTATATGAGTAGAGTTATAGTGATAACTAGTTTTTTTCCCCATATTGACTCATAACCATTGGGTTATGTATGAGTCAAAATGTAATACTACTTATCACAAAAAAAGACAATTCTTCTTTTGATTGAGTATGAGGTATATTTTCCCCACTCGTTTATAATATTTGCTCGAGTAACAAAAAACTTGTCAGTCAGGTTAGTAGTCACATGTGATAACCAACAGCCATAGTTTCTTCTACGTACGGGGTTCACGTTAGCTTTCCACAAATAGCTATTGATGATGCTCTGGTAACATCAATGCAAATTAAGTTGCTATAAATTGCATTGTAACAATTGCTTAAGTGCTTACAATTTAGTAGGTTATCATTTCATGATTGCATTGAATTCATGTCGATGTTTGTATAAGTTTATTGAAACGAATGTCCTTTTTCAATTCGGCACATAAAATTGATTCTTGTCAATTTTACTAACGAATGCTTACTACAGCTTCAACTAAAATTTATTGCTTACCTTGCTAACAAATAAGAAGTTTATTATTAGTTGCTTGCTACTATTCGTTGCTTGCTACTAATAAGGACTTATTATTTTGCCAAGCAGTATTTAATTTATGTACCTAAATAACGACAGATCACCCTAAAAGAAGTATCATAGAAACAACAAAACAACAACAACACAACACATGTAGGTACCTCACCTTTCAGAGTTATTTTTAAGAAAAAATATACAGATGGATTAATTGAGAAACATCTAAAGAGTTCCTACTAATATTATAAATGTAAAAAGTTTGTATGGATGGAAGTATGGATATTTGTTACTCTTTCATGCAAAAACTACTGAACCTATTAGGCTGAAATTTGGTATGGGTATAGTTTGGGACCTGGAATAACAAATAGGCTATTTTTTATCCCGATAAAACGCGGGCGAAGGCGCAGGTAGCAGCTAGATTTAGATATAAATTGAGGAATCGGTCCGAAACAAGATAACGTTGGGGAAACCGAATGAATAATACATACCTTATAATAAGTAACAATTCCGCGTATGACCTACTCTGATAGTATCCACAGAAATCTAAATATTTTTTTTTTAGATTTCCGTGGATGTAATCTACCATGGGAGACCATCCACTCGATGGACCCACGTTATCGTAGCGGTCGCAGGGAGTCGATGGATGGAGGCGGCTGAGGACCACTATTTGTGGCGTAGTATGGGGAAGGCCTATGTCCAGCAGAGGACGTATATGGGCTGACATGATGATGATGAACCTACTCTGATAGTATCCATCAAAGTAAGTTTAACGACTAATATTTTGCAATGGACTTGCGCAAAGTAACGCCTGAATCTATTTATTTGTCTTAGGCACATAGAGGTTGATATTATGATGATGATGACATAGAGGTTACCTAGGCTGTCTGGTCTAGTCGCGGCGAAGTATCAAGTTTTATGGAGGCCGGTGTGCTTGCGAGTGCGGTTCACCGCATATCTCGGATTCGTTGTTTTATGTCTACACTTCATACGACTTCATTACAAAATACTATTCTATTTCTGCATTCATTTATTAAGGATTGTTTTGAATTAAAAAAAAAGTAAATTGTAGATTCATCATGTAACGTTCAGGAAATTAATGACTTGCACTTACACCTATGTATGACTTAAATGCTCAAATTCTGTGGCTTCCTGAATCTGGCTATGCAATTAGCACAATGTACTTATAATCTGAATCTGTCTCATTAGTGAGTGTAGTAAAATACAAAATGTTAAATAATTTTTAATTTACTATCGATATCTTGCTAATTGTGTGTGATTTTGAATTAAAGTCTACAATTTTTTATTATTTCACTTTGCATATATTTTGACACTTCTCATAAGTTTTCATGCATGTTTCAAACCTTTGTGTATGCATAATATTTGGAGCTTTTTATGTTACATTATAATACTGTCTCTAGTCTCATACGCATGAATGTCTTTGATTGATTGAAGCATGGATATGCCAGTTGTTGATAAATTCTGTCATTGCAATAAATTTACTGAGCTAATTTACCTAGGTATTTGAAATTATATCTCATCTTTGCACTTGTTTTCAATTAAATTCAATTATTTATTGCGCAAACATTATTACATAAAGATACCATTATTACAAAATCGTTATTGATCAACATGAACCCTGTAAGGGCACTACAGTAAACATACTAGTTAACTTCTACGTGTTTTTTTTATTTAGCTGGTTACTGCGTATCGTGTGTTGTGTTATTTCTTCTCGTGTGAAGCTTCATAAAAAGACCTCCTGTCAAATGCCTGTCACCAAGCAAGTGGTCAATATTTGCGATGTGGGTACCCGGTATTTGCAAGTCTGTGCACACATTTCAGTTTGTTCTCGGGATTAGTGGATTCTTGAAACATCTTGCGCTCAAATAATATTGGAAAAGGCACGTCTACACCATCTACAGACTTATTCAGATCTATGGATGTCTTTAGTCTATTCTATATCATCTGTTTCTGAACCTTCTCTCGAAAGATATATGAATTTTCAGGCCCGTATTATACTAAAAGCTTGCTCAGTCGTACATCGTCATACTTGAGTGAGGTTTATGCCATAAGAAGGCGATCTCGAGCATAGATCGATGAATGAGCAAGCTTTCACAATACGGGCCTTAAGCCCAGACTCCATCAAAGCAGAAATGTACCGTCTTCGCTACTACCGCTACGCTAACGAGAGGTTTTTTAGCTAGGCTGTCTCCACCGAACCTGCGAGGAGACGCGTACTGGCTAGACTGGAGTGGAGATGTGTGCTGATTTAAGCGGAGTGTGTGCTGGCTAGAGCTGCTGAGCTGCGTATGGCGGGTGTCGGATGTTTGTTGAGATGAAAGCACTAGTGAGGCACAGCTCACATCTCCACTCATCTCTTCTCGTCTCCGCTGCGTGATCCCTAGCTTGCCAGGCACAGCTCACATCTCTGCTCATTTGTTCTCGTCTCCGCTGCATGACGTCGCCAGCTTCCGAGACACAGCTCACATCTCCGCTTCACATCTTTCTTTGTTTCTTCGCATACAAAAATGACATCTCCGCTTGGTCTCCACAAAAGCTGAGCGGAGAAGATTGTTTAAATAACGACGTTCTTTGTTTAAATCACAGTTCTTCTCCGCTCATCTCAGCTCAACTTTGGTGGAGTCTGACCCTTAGTGTCAATTGCTGCCCCGCTAGCACAGGAATTGTTGTCTGGGGTATAATACTCGTAGAGAAAAATATCGAATCGAATGCGTAAATTTATTTGAAATTCATTTCTGCATCTTCAATAATTTAAGTAATGTATGGCGATTTGAGGAAGTTTTTGTATATGCTCCCTAGAAAACAATCCAGGGGCCTGACCTGGAGTTTCAATATGTGTGCCTTTAACAACAATGCTAATGGAGTAGTCAGTGTTGTCTAGCGACACTGGCATGACCCTTTGACTTTGATGTTGGACAAATACCTGTCAATAAGCAATTTAAAAAGCCGGTTTGGATTATTGACTTGCTGATAAATACTGAATAGGTGTCATATATGTAGGTGTATATCAAGTATTAGGTAAGTTAGAACCTGGTCTCATCTTTTAGTAAAACCTATTGAAATCATACCATTTTGATCTTCTTCTTTTATCATGATAGTAAGACGTTATATCATTGCTGGGACCACTGCTATGCATAAGGCACCCTTATAGTTACGACGCGGTTCTGAGCTACTTCCGGGTTGTCTAAATATATAAAAAAAAACTGACTTTATTTATTATAAAATCGATAAAAATATTTTCCTTGGCTCTCGTTTGGCATCAATCGACAGAAGTGACGTCAATGTTATCGGAAGTGACGACAAATTCGAGCGAGTCACACTGTCGGACCGTATCACATGCATTTAATTTGAGTCGTCAATTAAGTGTGCCAGTCAATTTTAGTTTCATGTTAAAAGCTTGTGCCAAATATTCGCACACGCGCACCGAGACGTGCGCCGTCCTGCGCCTGCGCCTTGCATAAAGCCACATACGACTCACTATAAATAGATAATGTGATATTGTTTTATTTACAGGCGTAATCGTTTGCTAGTACTTTTCCGTGCTAAAGTTAACCCTTGCTTGATAAGAAGAGAGTGCTATCGTTTTGCCTTGTACAGGGTGTCCGGTGGGAAAGTTTTGATTTGTAAATGAAATAAAAACGTCAAGTGCGAGTTGGACTCGAGCACCGAGGGTTCCGTAATTATACCACCTTGTTTCTTACTAAACTTCATGATTCCAGGTCAACGGGATGTGGGTAAGGTACCCTATAGGTATTGATCGAGTACAAAAAGCAAAAAAAATTTTTTTTGTAAATTATTTAAAAAAATTCGGTTTTCGTATTTTTCCCTTCACTTGTGCTATAAAGCCTTGCTTCTTGCTAAATGTCATGATTCTAGTTCAAGGGGAAGTACCCGATAGGTTTTCGGTCTATAACGAGTACTAAAAAGATTTTATATGTGAATTAACTGCAATTTTACGATTCTTGGATAATCTCCTTTAGTTGTGCTTTAAAACCTTGCTTCTTGCCAAATTTCATGTTTCTATGTCAACAGGAAGTGCCCTGTAGGTTTTGTGTGCACTAGATTCCCTTGGAAATTTCAAAACGATTGAGAATAAGCGTCTGTAACTTTTTATTGCGTTGACTTAGAAGTTTGATTTATATCACGGCTCCAAGCGGTTACAGACCTGGATATTTGGTGTTAATTTCAACTCTATAGCTCCAGGCGTTTCGGAGAAAAGAGGGTTGACAGACGGACTGAATGATAGACGGACGGACAGACAGACGGACAACAAAGTGGTCCGATAAGGGTTCCGTTTTTCCTTTATAGGTACGGAACCCTAAAAACTCTATATTGTAATAATGTATATAGGTATATTAAGCAAAATTAGACAAAGAAAATAACAATCAAATAATATAAAGAAATTAAACTAGTATTTACAATTGAAACAATTGAGCTAACTGCAGACTGTTGCAAACAATCTACAGATAGCTCAACTGGTCCATATCAATACCAGTCGGAAGCGTCCCCAAGACGCTGGCTGCATTGCCCCGCTGTATGGCAATGCTAATGCGCTGCGCCAGATACTCACCAGCTCTCGGGTCACGCGTCGCTTCGACCAGGCGCTCAGATAATTTTTTGAAAACCCGGAGAGCCTCGGTACCCCACGGACCTAGGGTCTCGACTCCAAGGGGAGCAAATGCGTAGGCTCTGTCGAGACCTGCATATTTGCGCCTCTTGAGATCCTCGGCCAAATCTGCCGCCGAACCAGCCCTCACGGATGTCCTTGAAAGATGGGAAGGCGCAATTGTGTCGACACATGTAGCATCCCACACAATAGGCCTCCCCAGCTCCCAAGGGACTAAAGTCATGCCGTCGGGCCTCTTACCATCGTCACGCAACAGACCATTCGGTTCGAGAATAGCTGGTACGTTAGCGGTGACAAAGGCCCGCCGGATGATGTCGTTAAGGCTGGCATGGCGAGATATCCGACCGGCAGCCCTAGTACAC
Organism: Eupithecia insigniata; assembly: GCA_947859395.1. NCBI lineage: Eukaryota > Metazoa > Arthropoda > Insecta > Lepidoptera > Geometridae > Eupithecia > Eupithecia insigniata. The sequence continues at coordinate 6,202,175 of OX402002.1, forward strand.
GATAATCCGTGATGACCAAGCTGTTCGACAACAGTACCGCACTGGCATTGATGAGGCGCGCAACACCTTGCACCCAACCGAAGACATGTTGCTATACGGAAAGTTACGGGATCCAATAGAGTGCCAGTATTATATGAAGGAAGTGCTTGCAACCAATGTCCTGACTCCCATTTAGAAACGGCCAGGAGACGGGCACGATCTGCAGAGCTGGAGCACGTTTGTAACAAACAATTCCGTGTCAACTCACACAGAGGCCCGTCCCATTGCCGTTGGGACAAAAGAGATTTTGGGGGAGCAGCATCAGGGCAAACACTATGCCAAGCCATTCGAGCCTCGTCTAAGAACCAAATTTTGGATGAATTTCCAGGTGAGACCAAAGACGGATTTAAAATTTTTTCCACTAAAGAACTAGTGCTGTAGACGGAAGACAAGAACGCTGGCAGGGCTACACTTGAAATTTTGCGGATACCTAAGCCTCCCTATTTGACAGGCAGGGAGGCCTGCGACCATGCCTTGTCATCGAAACAGATATTCAAAACCGATGATAAAGTATTCTTTATTATGTTGTCTAAGCCTTCCAAGAGCTCGCTGTGTTTCCACAGTTGACAACATCTCAAAGAATACGTAAATTTAGGTACAAACAAGCAAAACCGAATAATTGTAAAAGCCATATGGCTATTAATTTTGAGAAGTCTGTTCGAGGTTTTGTTGAAATCTTGAATTTTCTCATCTACAAATGACTGAAAAGACTCATCAAAAATTGGTGAACCAAGGAGGCGAAGTGAACATTTATCTACAACTGTAATGTTGGGAGCCAAACTATTGAATTTTATTATGATATTGTTTTTGTCTACACAAGAGTCCGAAATAAAAAGCTCGCACTTTGAAAAATTTAGTTCTAAACCTATTTGCCGAAATTCATCTGTGATGATTTTTAGGTCATTAAAAACTGTGTCCACGTCTCCCCCTATCGTTCCGTCATCTAAATACCAAACATTAAGTTTGGAGTTAAGACGTTGAATTACTGGTTGGATAGCAAGGCTAAAAATGGCCGGACCAAGAGGGTCGCCCTGCTGACAACCAACCGCGGACGAAATGACATTGTTTCTGTAAATTAATTTTGACGGTGAACCGTAGCATTGCCAGAGATAGGGATAAATTTCTGGAATTTTGTCTTTAATTTCTTTTAGCAAGGCGCCCCTGTCTACGGAATTGAAGGCGTTTTTGACGTCTACCTTCAGAATTACCTCTCCATCATTTTTGTCCAAAAATGTACGAAGGGAATGTACTGCGGCCTCACATCCGCCTCGCGAACCAAAGCCTAGCTGAATTGGTCGAAAATAATCGCCTAGGTAGTCGGCTTCTTTCCGACAGCAGACTTTAGACGCGAGGCGGCGGTAGGTGGTGCCCACGGCTATGGGTCTTATTCCGCCATCCTTCTTTTTTAGTGCGCAAAGATTCGCACCGTACAAGAGTTCTGTGATCTCGCTGTTGACTCGACCTGACAACATCAGGTTGATTAAAGATGTCAAGTTTTCGAGAAGGACTTCACCTGCATGGCCAGACCCACCAGAAAGAAGATCTTTTAGATGCTGTGGAGTCACAGCATCCAGGCCGCCGGCGGAGCCACTCTGGAAAGACATGACAGCTTTAAGCACATCCTGGCTGATCGTGTCCACAGCGACATCACTCTCTTGCGGTGGATCGGGGAGTTGGATATTGGCCCTTGCAGCTGGATGCTTACTCTCAAGAGATATGAGAGTATCATAGTTATTTGGCGCCATCGTGTCATTTGAAAAAAGTATGCGAGAGGCACCTTTTATGTCACCATCACTGAGTTTACTCTCTACAAGTCTATAGATAGTAGACTCAGACAATGGTTTATTTGATTTGGAATTTTGTTGTGTGACCTGATCAACAATTGAAATAGGCTGCCCTTCGCACGCAGTGTACCTAACGCAATTTTGTTTGATTCTAACCGTGATAGAAGCTTTGTTGGCCAAATCTTTTTTTACATGTAGTACTCTGTAAGGGAAAACTAGTAAATGCTCCCAAGCTCGTTTGGTGTTTTTTGATACAGTATTCCTAATGGCCTCTGAGAGAGCAGAAGCGACAGAGATGCGGGCACCTCTAGGAATACGTTTAAAAACAGGGGTTGTAGCTTTGTACTCACTCAGAACTTTCCAAAACGGGGAAGTGTCAGCCACACTATTAGAATTTTTCATCATCGAGCAAAATTAGTAATTACATATTATATAGATACCAAAACAAAGATAAAACATGCGGATTTTTTCTCCTGCCTGGTTATTATAATTCGTTATGTACTTAAATTTGACAATTCCAAGTGTCCTCTATGTTCCTATGGTACAATACAACAAATAAACTGAAACGGAAACTCTCAAAGTTATTCCTTCCAAATGTTTGCCATCGCGGCGTATACATTCACGGAACTTTTCGAGATTATTCTGAGTGACGCACAGCAATTTTTTTTGGGACGGAACGGAAGATCAAATATAAAATCTGCAGGCAGCCGCGTCAAATGATATATCTTCAGCCAATGCGGGCAACGGTTTTTGAAATATCTGTGGTTAAATATATTTATTTCTCAAAGAACATTGTTCACCTAAAGAGAAAAGTTTTTACATTTGTGATTAGATTATACCAGTTTTATAGCAGTAACAATATTAAATAATTAACTCTAATTAATTAGTTAATTAGCTTAAAAAGTTGTAGTGGTATTTTGTAACACATATTCCTTAACTTTTTCTTGAAAACAAGAAGACTTGTGGATTCTTTAATATCATTTGGAAGTTTGTTATATAATTTGTGCTCCCTCAAAACTTATGTTCCTCTTTCCATAGTTAGTTCTTGGCTTAGAGATTAAAATTTATAATCAATATGTTCTAACCTGACATCCTGTATTTGTAACAAAACAGCTAATAATCTGTCTCCTTCTTGGGCGCCTGCTCGTGTCACGTTTATCGTATAATTAATAGAAAGAATCATAAACAAGAGTGTTTAATTATCTTTTGCTTGCCTACACAGTTCGCACGCAGACCTCTAGAAAATAAACAGAAAATAAAGTTATCATTCAAACATGAACTACTTACCTACTCATTTACCAGATATTCTTTACTTGATTATTATAGCCCAAACATTTGTGCATGCATGATTGCAAAAACCAGTTTGTGCAAGCCAGATGAGCCCGGCCACACGCTCCATATTGCTTGCGCAAATTGTGTTTGTACATGCGTGTTTGCACAAATGTTTGAGCGTGTAGCCGGATTATTAGTGATGGCGGCGTCAATCCCGTATTTTTAATTCGAGCATTGATTTTAATTTAAGCCTGTTATTGTGATAATTATTTTACATTTTCGAATTTAAATACTATTGATTATATATACTACGACATCGATACTTTGATCTGTTGCAAAGGCCTCCTCCAACCTTTTCTTTTTCATTCCTTATCCATTTTTTCCTGTTGTTTTTGAGCTCGTCCTCCCAACTTTTTAAATCAATCCTACTAGGGTTCAATGATTTTCTACTTACTTGGAAGCTCTACGTGAGAGCATTGTTTTGTTTCGTTCTTTATGAATATAATAACCACTATGTGTTGATACATATTATACCTATAGGATGGTTTTTTGAGAAGGGCGGTGATGGCCAAGTCCGACACCACGAGAGTTAGAGAAAAGTCGGGAAAGTTGTGAGTCATGCCCTCGCTTTATAAGAAAACAATAACTGCATGTTTAGTTTTTGATTTCCAAAAAAAGACACTCGGTTTATTGAACCAATAGAGGATAGGTAGATTCTGTTGCTGATAAGGATACATCTTTGCAAAGAAATTTAATACTAAAATTGAAATAAATACCGAATTTTTCTTTCATTCAAATCATTACGGTCGATTAAAGTAAATAAAAAATTAAAAAACTTTTGCAGTTATTGTTTACTTATAAATCGAGGGCATGACGTGGCCTCTTTTACGAATTTTCTTAAGTCGTGATTTCGGATTTGGTCATCACCGTCATTCTCAAAAAACCATCCTGTATACTTGGCTATTAAAAAAATTTAACTTGATTTTTGGGCCGTGAAGATGACACGAATAACAAAGAAGATATGAAAAGTGACTGACAATAATGAAATTGTGGAAGATTGTTTATAGGTCACAAGTGTCAGCCCCACACTGTGCACTTAGCATAAACATACGGCATGAAGCTGATAAGACAACTACCTATAGGGACCTAACCTTACCCTATCCTGTTCAGTCCTGCGACGTTTTCTTGCGGAGTCACATCGTCTCCTATCGGTCGGGCACTTATCGCGCTAACTTCTAAACAAACAAGTGTTAAACTTAAAGAATTTAACAATATCCCAAAAATTCACGACCCCGGCGGGACATGAACCCGCGACCGACGGGTCGGGTATTTGCCTCCGTGGCGCAGTTGGATAGCGCAGCCCCGGATTCAGGGGTCGCGGGTTCAAGTCCCGCCGGAGTCGTGAATTTTTGGGATATTATTAATTTCTGTAAGTTTAACACTTAAATAGCCGTAAAATTTTTTGAGATATTATTGAATTCTTTAAGATTACCCCAGGTGCGGGCATAAGCACTATAATAACAAAAAAGTGTTAAACTATGTCCACGAGTTTATTTTCTTTATGACACCTTGAGTGATAATTACAGTGACAGTTATTACTGTTATTAGTAGCCATTTTGAGTGGTCTAATACTTTATCGATTCGATTTCTTATGACACTTGTTTTTGTTTATTATAAAGTTGTAGTCCTTTTTAACCGATTTCAAAAGAAGGAGGTTATCAATTGGTCTGTATGTTTTTTTTTATGTATGTTACGCGATATCTCCGCCAATTATGGACCGATTTTGAAAATTCTTTCATTGTTGTATAGGAAATGATCCCAAAGGGGTTCCCGATTTTTATCCCCAGGGGATTAGTATTTATCCCGCAAAACTCAAAACTCAAACTCAAAGTGTAAAAGTAAGGGAATTTGAAGTCGGCTTATCGTTTTTTAAAACACGCCATATTATATTAATTTTGTTTAACCTTTTATATATTTTTACAGACATAATTCAGGCTTCTAAATGATTTTATTTTTAAAATCCGAATATTTTATCCTTTTTCATGGAATCTTTAGTATTCTTCGTTTCGTAATCTATTGGTTCGATAAAATATCGAAGGTCTCGTTAGTCCCGATACATTTCGAGTCGACACATTCGTATCAAAAGTTTTAAAATGAAACATATTTTATGAAATTATATGTTTTTTAAATAATGGGTTCCGAACCTCAAAAGGAAATCCTCATCACTTTGTTGTCCGTCTGTCAATCCTCTTTTCCAGGAACGCGTCACTCAAACCAGTGACCTCTTCGAGCCGTGATACAAATCAAACTTCTACATTAACGTAATCAAAATTTACAGATATGCCAATTTTTTTGACCTGCACACGCAACCTGTATGGTTCCTACTACCCGTTGACCTAGAATCATAAAATTTGAGAAAAAGCAAGGTCTTATACGTGATCCTGGGTGCGCGAGTCCGACTCTGACTTGATATTTTATTTCATTCAGGATTCACTCACCTGTCAACAGTTTAGAGAACTTCATAGTGCGTGGTTTAAAGGAAAATAAACGTGTGGACGGAGTATAATTTGTTTATATGATGTGTTAATTATTATTATTACCTTGTTGCATAATATATTGTTACTATGTATTTATCGAGCATCGTGTCTTACCGTGAAATGGATTTATTGGTGACCTTATCATAGTGAGTATTTTTAGCATAAATTTTCGGTGTACCAGAAGTTTCAGTGTACCAGATGGATTATAAAAGTTGCTGATAACTTTCGAACCCGATAAAACGATATCATTTGTGGTTATATTTATGTATTACTAGTTTCTGCCTGCGGCTTCGCACGCGTTGTTTTTATGGAAACGTTCAAAGATTATTTACTATTGAATATACTTATTTACTACTGAAAACCAGCGCAGTATTGGACAATTATTTGCCCAATACTGCATAATGCTGAGATAGGGACCCTTTTTACCCCTTTTTTTAATAATTGTTAGTTAATATAATTCTATGTATATATGTCTCCTATGTTAATTTTAAGCTGTCTAGTTGTTGTTCTTGTTATTTAATTTGTTGGGTAAATAAATAAATTTTATCTTTTATCTTTATTTGTATCCCATGGAGACTGATTTGTGGGATAAAAGGCAAAGATTTATATCGTTAGATATGCCCTGGCCTGGCACCAAAAACCGTGGTCCGTTGTATTTGAATGTGTGCGTTACGAAATGCCGACGCACGCACAATAATGAGTAGTTAAAATTGTGTTTTTGTTGCCGGCTGACACTGTGTTTAGATGTAAGTACATTGATTCCAAATGAGCGAGCTATCTCATTTCATATGGCATCAACACGGATGCGGTCTCACTACGGTAAGGGATCTAACGATATAAATCTTTGATAAAAAGTAGCTTATGTTTTATTCCAGATCTAGAACTACTCGTATTTTTTGTATTTGTATTTATTTATTTTATTATTAGTACCTATACCTACCGAAACAATATGTTACACTTGATGTCGTTAATTCTAGCTATCTTATAATATTCACACAAACTTTTCACATAGGAAACACCATATGGGATTGTACAAAGAAAAAACAGACAAGCACATGACTATTCGTGCTTCTTTACCAAATAACAAATAGTTGGCTATAAAAAGAATATATTTCAAAATACATCTTAGTATGCAAATTTCAGCCCGACGCGACGCGTTCGGTAGTTTTGGCGCGAAGAGGTAGATAAGAAACATCCAAACATTCATCTTAGATGAATAATGTTTGGATGTTTCTTCTATTCTATATCTATGTATATAAAAATTAACCCCTATTTCCTTTGGTTCAGCTATAACTTGAGAACGGCTTTACCGATTCCATTCATCTTTTTTTTAACTGTTTTCTAATAATTCTTAAAAGGATCTTACATTAAAAAAAATTAAGAAAATTGCGCAGAAACTTAGAAAATATAAGAAAATTTAACGACTACCTACCTATTTATAAACTTTTTTCATGTTACCTTAGCCCCAGCGTTATTTACTCTTTGCTAAGCACGTTTGAAATAAATTTAAAGTTTGAATTGAATTACAGGATAACGTCTGTCGGGCTACTTTACAATATTACTGTGAGTGATAATGATAACAAAACGCCTTTCATATGTAACACATTATCACTCCTGTTTGACGCAGCAGCATTTTCTTTTCATTGTAGATGCATCAGAAGAGTTTATTCTCAAAAAGATTCTTAAAAGGCCAGATTCTTAAAAAGACAGATTCTTAAAAGGACAGATTCTTAAAAGGACAGATTCTTAAAAAGACAAATATTAAACAGGACAGATGCTCAAAAAGACATAGAGGGGCACGCATCATTGTTTAATTTAGTTTCCACCGAATTTCCGATGTTTTGATGTCCGCACAAACACTTGATTCCGTTGGCTATCACGTGAAGTTGTAGACCTACAACAGCGTTATCGTCCGCAAAGTCATTAGCAAATAGCACTTGACGATATGCCCCCACCCCAGGGTCAAATTCAATCAGATTTTCTAGTAAATTGAAGGCTAGACTGATACCTAGTCGCCTAGTCTAGTCGTTAGCACCTAGATTTTGCCTCTACTACTTTGACTACACACTTGTTAATATGAATCATATTAACACATATTACATACATATTAATTTTGCTATTGTATAGTTACAATAGCAAAATTATCAAAAAAATGGCAATTGGCGAATCAAGAATCAAAAACTCTTTATTTCCTGAAATGTACCTAGTACAGTAAAAGTAAACTTAGAAAAGGTCTAGTAATGACGGCGTAATTTATTTCATATATTTATTCGATAAGAAAGAATCAAATAACAACGTGCATTAAATAATTAAGAATTAATAATTCAATCAATAAGTTACAAATATCAAATAAGAAACTACATAAATAATTAAATTTTCATTGATTGTACCTAATTAAAAATTAAAATAGTAGTCATTCCGTGTTCGTCCCACTCCAAAAATCTTTTTTTTTAAATAAATAAATTGTTTATTAAGGAACTAAAAACGAATGGATAGGTACATTTTCAATAGAAGCTCAAAAGCATTGTGAGCATCGTGTAACGAATATACAATACATACCAATATTTTTATTTCATCATCATATCAGCCCATACACGTCCACTTCTGGACATAGGCCTCCCCCATACGACGCCACAAAATATTATTTATAACTAGCTTTTACCTGCGGCTTTGGACGCGCTTTTCAAGTAGCTCATGTCCGTCCCCGGGTTATTGTTTATCTCCCTGCCAAATTTCATTAAGATCCGTTTAGCCGTTTAGGGTCGTAGCACACATATCAACTCGGAAAGGGATCGTCACCGCCTCGCCTTTCCCCTTGGCGTCAAACAGGCATCCACGTAACGTAAGCGGATCAGAAGCTCCGGCACGTCGACTCTGCTACAGCTAGGCGAGACGCCGCGCTTACGGCGGCTTGCCGACCGCTGGTTGACGGCTAGGCGGCCAATGATAGCACGTTTGGCATCGTAGATTGCGAAAGGGGCATGGTCGAAGAGACGTAAGCTAGGGTACGGAGAGCCGTAAGCTAGGGTACGGACAACCGTAAGCGCGGGAACTGCAAGTCGACCGCGCACCGCACCGCGGTTTGTGAGCTTGTCCCGAGGCAAGGCAATTAATTATGCTACGATCCGATTAGTGTGCGTTGCAGTAGGGAGTTTCATACAAATAATACTGAACGGCTCGAGTTGATACGTGTGCTACGACCCTTAGGCGTGAAAAGGTTCCAGGCAGATAGACAGTTACTTTCGCTTATAATATTTGTGTTAGTTATAATAGTAATAGGAATTCTTGCATTCTTCGTGCAGTTGCAATATCGACATTAGCCAGCGCGATTTCAGTTAGGTACACTGATACCCACCAGCAAGATATCGCATGTTGCACCGAACTGACCCTTTTACTCGGGTAAAAGGGTCAGTTATAAACTCCTTGTTGTCGCTTGAGAAACCTGATACTGTCCCAGCAGGATATATCTTTAGACTAGCAACCCGCCCCGTTTATGCTCGGGTAGAGACCCGGGAATTATACTTACCTACTCTGTGTAATACTATCGTCCACGGCGGCACGCTCCGCATCACCCGTCCCACGCATCCTCACCACACTCAACTCTCTACTGAGAGATAGCCCTGAAACCGACCTGTTATCGGATAGTCTGGGTGAGATTCTGTCGGTGTGTTTAAGGTTCTGTGAACGTGATGTATGAATGGGTGTACCTAGTTCTGACTATATTATATTGTGTATCTAATAATGTACTATGTTTTGACTAAGTAACTTTTTATTTTATTTGGACATGTGTAATTTATTTCTTCTATTTGTATTATTCAGTATTGTCACTTATTAATTCAACTATGATTTATTTGATAATTTTAATGTGTATAGTAATTTTAATTTAATTATAATATTTAAGTAACTAATGTAAAATCGTTAATTAAAATCGTATTAGTTACTCAATAAATAAATAAAAAATAAATAAATAACCTGCTCTGAATTATAGCATTTTTCGTGCCTTTACAATATCAACATTGGCCAGCGCTATTTCAGTATACCTACACCAGCAAGATATCGCATGTTGCATCGAACTGACCCTTTTACCCGATGATAAACGCCTTTTCGCTTGAGAATGCTGATACTGGCCCAGCAGAAAATATTTTAGACTAGCAACCCGCCCGTTTACGCTCGGGTAGAGGACCCGGGGATTACTGATACTTGCTTGCTTGATACTTGCTCTCAGTATAATAAGTATTTTCATCAGGAACAATTTCCTAAAACATTGTTTCTTAAGACTCTTTTGGTTACGCGGCGCACCCAGTAGTCATGATTTTTTCCGACATCTGATGATTGTTGACAATCATCGTCATTATTAAAACCAATTTACACAAAACCATAATACACCTAAACCTTCCTCATGAATCACTTTGTCCATTGTTGAAAACACTATAAAAATCCGGTTAGTATAGTTTTGGATTTATCCCGTTCAGACAGACAGACGCTAGACGTGGCGGAGAACTTTGTTTAATTTTATGTAGAGAAAAACAGCAACTTAATTAGTCACGAACGTTACGTAGGATGTGTTAATGCAAATTCTAGATCGGAAACTATCTGCAGTGCTATTCTGAAACTCCGTTACCGAGACTTCGACACGTAATCTTGCACAGATTGCGCAAAATTAAAATATTTTAGCGGTTTTTATATTTTCTGCGTTCTGCAAGGAATAAAACAACACTATAAGTAGTTTGCCACAAATTATAGAAAAAATTTTATGCACCTCTGTTACAATGAAGGATGATATTATTGAGCATTTGGTAAATGTTGATTTTTAGTAATACAGATAAATCTGTTTTATTATTAACTCCTTCAAAAGTGATACTACAACTGTAATCTAATCGAAATTTATTGATGGGTTCATAGAAAATGTTTTACGATTTACGGGAGACGACTTTTCGGTTATTTTATATTCCTTGTAAAACGCAGAAAATATTAAAATCCTCTAAAATATCAGAATTTCTAGCGGATACGGAGTTTCTGAATAGCCCCGATGAAGGTGATATGAAACCGGGGTTAAGTGGAACACGAAGTGGAATAAATAGGCAATATATTGTAGATAAATAAATGAAGTATGCTGGGTAAACGAAGTGACCGAACACAAAGTTTCAAAGAGAAAATGGACGGGGAAAAACCGCATTCGGCTAACATGTTCTGCACTATAATGTATGCATTAAATAAATCAGAAACTGAAAAGAAATGTTCCTAACATTTCTTTTCAGTTTCTGATTTATTCGTATCGATCGATAGATAGGTTTAAAAAAAATTAAATGTGAAATATACTTTTTTCTAAATAATCTAGGATTTATATCATCTAGGACCAAAGTGCTTGGAAATCAAATACATCGGTATTTGAATCCAACTCGACAGGGTTAAGGTCTTTCGTTTAGGAGTTCCTATGGCCACCTTCTGTCTCCATCATCTGACCAGCTCTATGGTAATAAAATGACATTGCATTGTCACCGAACTTACATAAGTACCTATAACGAATCAGCTCGATCCGTTGAGGTCTAAAATTCAGTTGCAAGATTTGTACCGCACATAAAGACGAGGGCAAGTTCTATAAAAACTGTCAATTTACATAACATTTCCCTAAGGGCAAACTTTGCTATAAAGTTCTCGTATCTTATACTCATGTGCAACACGATAACTTCTACGAACCGGCAATAATTAGTCCCAATATGGTCTGGGACATGCTGCGCGCAGGGAGCGGTCGGTATGACCATAACTGTAAGAATTTATCTCCTGTGACACTGGGGCTTTGGGAAAATTGATCGTCTCTTTTGATAACCCGAAGTCTTGGTTGGTGCGCTACAGTACTTCTCTTGGAAATATTTTGGTTTTCTCTTTGTTTTTACTATTTCATGTCTTGATGCTCACATAATTCGATGGCCTCTTTAAAGTAGGCACAACCTTCATCAGTATCTATAAAGAATAAATAATATACTGCGAAGAAGAGAAAAATCGAGGGACTATCTCATTTGATCTTCTATCTCCGCTTCCAGGGTTATCCAGGAACTACCAGAGTAATAAAAGAGAATGCTCCGCAATTTTTCATTCTTTTAAACACAAAAGCATACATGCTATGACGTAGTAGTGAAGTTACAAAGCTATGAAGTACTTACATTATACGATAAATAAAAAGCGAGAATAAGCCAATTGGTAATTTTCCCCCCAGTCAGGCTTCTGTCTCAGCTGTGTCCGTACCTGAAAATTTTCCAATGCTTGCTTTGATGGCTCGCCGGGTTCAGTGTATGTGTGTCGGGTTGTCCAGCGACTGTCGATACGGTAGATGCGTGTCACGCTGCATGCTACTACGTCATAAACGGGATGCTCAGCGTGTTCACTTTTCGAACTGCTCTTTGGGTGCATCTGCTTTATTTGGGTGCAGTTCCGAATAGCCCATATGCCGGATCGACTTGAAATTTGGTACACGTATGTTTTTTGACCTCCTGAGTTTAAATATGAAATACTCATTTAATTTTTTATTATTAAGTGTATTAAGAAAGAAAATTACAATCAAATAATAGAAACAAATTAGAACTACGTATTTACAATCAGGCAAATTTGATCTTAAGATCTTTTAGGCCGAAACTCAAAAAAGTCAATTTTGGAGCGGTTTTTCTAGCTTATTTCAACAACTATAGATCTGAGACAAACATAGTTGTAGATTATACAAAAATGCATACTTAAGTTCAATTTTTTTTTGGAATCCCATATCCGTTCAGTCCGGAAGCCCAGAGCCGTAGTAACGTAAATGTAAATACTACTTAGTTGCAATTTTCTTAATAAAAACAGTAGGTAATATAATATGTAAATATATTCAAAAAATGCGTCAATTTTCTTTTTCATATTTGTACTCAGGAGGTCAAAAAACGTACCTACGTGTACCAAATTTCAAGTCGATCCAGCATTACATTACCTATCTATGGGCTTTTCGGATCTTTATCCCTTTATTTCTTATCCTAATTCTTCAATCAAAGGACTCACCGACATAAATAAACTTGAAACTTGATTTAAGATACCTGTGTGTGTTAAAAAATACCTACCGAACTATTTGTTTATTTAAAAATCAAATCCTTTGCACTAATATATCTTTATTGACAAAGAAAATAACAATCAAATAATATAAAGAAATTAAACTAGTATTTACAATTGAAACAATTGAGCTAACTGCAGACTGTTGCAAACAATCTACAGATAGCTCAACTGGTCCATATCAATACCAGTCGGAAGCGTCCCCAAGACGCTGGCTGCATTGCCCCGCTGTATGGCAATGCTAATGCGCTGCGCCAGATACTCACCAGCTCTCGGGTCACGCGTCGCTTCGACCAGGCGCTCAGTTAATTTTTTGAAAACCCGGAGAGCCTCGGTACCCCACGGACCTAGGGTCTCGACTCCAAGGGGAGCAAATGCGTAGGCTAATATATGTATCTACATAATCTGTTTTTTATAAAATCCTAAATAAAATCCTTCCAAAACTTCTACAAATTAAATCTTCATTGATTTGGTGTCACTTTTTTCAAAATATTACATAGGTCTATTTAGGTACGTAATAAAAGTAGCCATTCGCTATCTATTTTCACGAATGTCGTGGAAGGTCACGCGAAGTGCACGCGCGCGGACGCCCGCCTACATTTTTATAAACAAAGCAGTTAAGAGTTCAACGACCCCGCCCGCCCAAATATTCGCAACATTGTACATACATATATTATATGGAATCTCACTTTCATTTTCGATCGTGAAAAAAACCATTTGAAGGGTAGGTAATAGGTACGAGTATGTACCTAGGTAAAGGTACAAGCCTATTAATTTAGCGGCTATCAGACCTTACTATTTACTGGTCTGTATTTACATAGGTACATTAAATTAAACAGAACCTCTTATTAATTTCATGTACCATTGACATAATACGCAGTTACGAGAAAGTACTCGCAAACACTTCAGTAGGTACATAAGTAGGTACCTATATAAAAATAAATACATATTTGCGTCTGAGAAAAATAATGGGTAAACAAACTCAACCCTCGCATAATCAATTTGTGTTAAGAATATAAATAAATCAATATTGATAAAACACATAGATAAATACATAGGTAGAGATATATATATATATATATATATATACATATGTATATACGCTCTTTATGAGTTTGATACATTAATTAGAATAGTTTAATTACTTTTTATTACTTTTATATAGCTCAGGACCTTAATAAATATAGATAATTTATTATAAAGTGTTTGAGCGGTGATAACCTTTGGATAAATAAAATATAAGCAGCGGACGCAGTTCTTAGGTTATAAATAAATCAAATAATCTATTCCCGCTGTTTGTCAGATCATAGATTCAATTAACAAATGTTCTCTAGATATTCCCAACTCTACAGACTCTTAATTTGACAGATTCGCAGCTAGCTAGCTTGAAACAAAGCGACTAAACGAGTTTTCATTTACTGATATATATTGTGTATAATATATAAGAAGTACCTAGAGAGAGTCAAAACTCCTAAAATTTGGACGTGAAACTGTCTACCATTGATGTTATATTTTTTTTTTATTTATCTACTTCTAATGAGATTTTAGTTTGGAAACTAGAACGTAGATTTAGAGTGGAAGAATGCCTTACGAGTTCAGTTTAATAAAATAATAGATATAAATAAATTAATATAAACAAATATATCATGTTGAACAATCCACACAGCATCATCTAGCCCCAAGGTAAGCAGAGCTTGTATTATGTGTACTAGAATCTAGTCATTTAGTAACTAGATGACACATAATATACATACATTACATACATAGATAGGTATGTTTTACTATAGTACATAGAAAACACACCCACAACAAATATTTGTAAATCGTACATACATTTGTCCCAAGGCGGGAAAAGAACCCGCAGGTTGACTTTCGCCCGCCGCGCCACATCAGTCTTCGAAAGAAAAAGGAACTCGCATCCGAACTCTACATTATCCCTATCTACTATCCCTGCTTTACCTTATTGGTACTAGTTTTCTCAAGCTAGAAGGATTGATAACCGAGCTACGGTCGTTCGTGGGCAATAACTTACGTTTTAGTCCGTGCCTAGGGGAACACGTGTCTAGATAGGCACTGTCTACAGCTGTCCGGCTGGAGAACCTGATAGGTCCCATATTTTGCCTGATACTACACCCTAGACAGCCTATCCTATATACTCATATATGTACATACATACATATATATATCTGTGGTGTATGGGATTTACATGATAAGTTCAAAAAGTCCAAAAACTAGTTTTTACAGGACGAGCATTTGAAGTTTAAGAAATTACTGAAGTTAGTGTATTGAGTGTGAGAAGGTAGTGTAGGTAGTGTACAGGATGTTTGGTATTGAGACCGACAACTTTTTGGAGAGTTGGGGCGTCATGGGCTACATTTCTCCGGTAGAATTAATTTCCTAAGTGTCACGGTTGCTGAGATATGTATGTTTTTTTTTGTTTTTGAGAAACCACCGAAAATCTCGCCTTTAAATTGTCATATCTTTTTTATTTGTGCTGGTAATGCCACAAATTAACTTGTGTTGTATTTTCCAATGTAGGTATACTTATTTTAAATAAATTATTACTTGAAACTTAAAAAATTTGGTGACTGTACCCAGGATTTACATGACCTTATCCCGACCTCCCCCTTCTTCCACCGGACAAGCAGACGTACTGGTAAATACCACCCATACCTAGTCGACATACCACCGTGTCGAACCAAACGTTTTCGCTCTACTTTCATCATAGGTAGGTACCGGTAAAGAGTGGAACGAACTTCCTGCTTCTGTTTTTCCAGTAGAGTACAATCTAGGAGTCTTCAAATCCCGAGTGAATAGGTTCCTTCTGGGAAAGCGTGCTCCATCTTAGGCCACATAGTCACTTTCACTTTAATAAAAAAAAAAAAAAAGAATACTCCCCAAAAAGTTATGTCGGTCCCAATACCAAACACCTGTATATATTGTCGCCTTGGAGGTCAAGGGAGTCAAGCCACAGAATTTTTTATTTAATCTGTGGCTTGTCTCCCTTGAGCTCCACGGCGGCGGCGACGAAATAGGAGTCGGGCTAGATGAGCTATGTGGATTGTCCAAAGCATCCCTCCCCTCCTTCCACTCCTCTCAGTTTCCTACAAGAAGGGTCGACGTCTTGTCGAAAGTTCAGCTCATCCCGCCATCTCAATGTCTATGCCTTCCACGTGGCCGTTCTCTGTTCGGAATCTAGTCAGTAGCGTCATCGTCGTACTTCTATTCTATGTAATTACAATAATTTCTAAGATCTAACTGCTTCATTAAATATTATAAAACAAAGTCTTCTGCCGCGTCTGTCTGTCTGTTCCCGATTAACTCAAAAACTGCTGAATGGATTTTCACAAGCGGTTTTCACCAATCGATAGAGTGATTCACGAGGAAGGTTTAGGTATATAATTTATCAAGTATTTGTGTAAATTGGTTGAAATATAACGATAATTATTGTAAGAGTCGGTCGGAAAAGTTAAGCCACTTTCATCGAAAACGGCGTCCATAGACAGTGTTTTCACTCCTAGAAGAACGAACGTACAAACTACAAAAAAGTCCTTGATGACATTTTTTGTTTTGTGTTTGTTGTCTATAGGTACCTACTTAGATAGAAAGATACTTACATCTTGACTTACATACAGAGTGTGAATTTGGCAGAGGTTTTAATTAATCCGTATAATTGATTTATGGTACCTATCTACATATCTTGAGTGTCGGAAAAAGTCAAGCCGCCTGGGAGCTTTCATCGAAAATGCTGCCTAATCCCTTCGTGATATAACAAAACAATGCATGGTGGGATATTCTTATTAGTCCACACGGGTGTAGCCGCGGGCGGGTCAGCTAGTAACTTATAAATTATTAATTTGTCCATACAGGGCAATACAGGCTAGTTTGATCTGTTATTAAATTGGAAAGTTCTTAGAACGAGTCTGAGAAACGTGTTTAAGCTTTATTTTTCACATAAGTTTCACCGTCTTGTAGACTTACCCTACCTATGCTAAGATAAAATATCTCTGGAACTGTTGGAAAGTTTAATACCCTGAGATAGCAACGAGTTTTTACTCTATGTTAATACCTAATGTTAAAAAACATTTTGGGTTTTACAGTTTAGACAATTCATCAAAATTCCATTGAAATGAGATGCTTATAAAGAAAAATGTAACATATGAAGGGTGCAAGTTAGTTGATCCCTTAAAAAAATACCAACTCAAACATCTGTTACAGTCACAAATTAAAATTTCCTTATAAAAGAGAAACATTATGAAAAACAAAGTAATAGAGTATAAAATAAATTAATTGCGAAAAAAATAATTTCAAATCATGATCAGCCCGTATACGTCCACTGTTGAACCTAGTCCTCCCCCAAACGACGCAATGACGACGTTACCAATAGCGGTCCTGAGCCGCCTCCATCCATCGACTCCCTGCGACCGCTACAATGTCGTCAGTCCATCGAGTGGGAGGTCTTCTTAAACTCTGTTTCGAATTGCACCGCGCTCGCCACTCGAGAACTTTTACTCCCCAACGGTTATGGGTTTCTACGAGCTATAATATGGGGTGCCCATCGCCACTTCAGCCTGCTAATTTCTGAAAGCTATGTCGGTTACTTTGGTTCTTCTACGGATTTCCGTATTCCGGATTCCATCACGTAGAACCGAAGAAACATCGATATCATTTCAAATACTTTACATAATTTATTTGTCTGACAATATGAAATAAGTTAAGTAGGTAAACAATGAGCTTCCGAAGGTCCCACACAGCATAAACTAAGCTTAAACTTACTCTAAGTACAGGAATGCTAATCGGAAAAGGTAGTAAACATAAATTCAGGAATGTTTCTGGTTCTAGCTTAGCATTACCAGACCAGTCTACAAGCTAACGTCAGGACTATTGAACAATCCATGGCTTAGTATATATTTAGACAAGTCTAAGAATATATGTATAGTGTTGCTCAAGTCACATTCAGGAGGTATTTGTCACTGCGGGTGCTTTTCTAGACCGGTTTCACGCATACCGACCACCCGTCGTAGTCGGTCGCGATTCTACCCTACTTTTCACTAACAATAAGAATCCTACTAATATTATATTGAGTAACATACATACATCCTGCTTAATATAATATTATAAATGTCAAAGTTTGTATGGATGGATGTATGTATATTTGTTCATTCTCTTCTCTTTCACGCAAAAACTACTGAACTGATTGGGCTGAAATTTGGTATATGGGTATAGTTTGGGACCTGGAATAACATATAGGCTATTTTTATCCCGATAAAACGCGGGCGAAGGCGCGGGCAGCAGCTAGGTTACAATACAACAAACGGAATACACAAACGGACACGAAATAGACAATTTGTATTATATTTACATACAAATCTAATCAGAATGCTGGAAGGTTTGTTACTCTGGTCCGCCAGTCTAAAGGTTGATCGGGTTAGCGCGATTTTTGTGATATAATAAATACTTTCTACAAGGAATAAAACTAGCTGAAAGTAATTTGCCGCGAATCGTTAACCATTTTCTATTTACTTGTAAAAACTTCGGTTCATTGGTATTTTATTTTTGGAGCATTTGGGAAAAGAAGAGATTTTTATCAAAAATTACAATTGAATCGAAGTTGGTTTTATGAATCCGAATAGAAAATAGTTCAAAATTTTCGGCCAACTACTTTTTCGTTAGTAAAACTCTTTGTAGAACGAAGAAAAAAGTAAAGAACACAAAAAAAAATATCGCGCGCTAACCCGGAACTTTGGAATTTATGACAGTGGTTTTATCACTGAGCTTATTAAACAAAGCTAAGTGGGTTTCATTCACATTGTGTTAAAAGTTACGCTAGTAATATTAACTTGGTATTAACAATTTACAAAATCTAAATTTAAGTATTTTCAATCGATTCTAGAACCCAAGCTAGGGTTCTGGAACCTATACGTGTTTGATACTAACTTACTTTAAAGTTTCTAAGAAATAATGCTAGCCAATTTACTTTTACTTACTTGCCATGTTTTTTGAGGAATTTGACCATTTCATAATTCCCTTCATACACGTTTTGCAGATGGTGAAATGGTTTCTTTAAAAATTTGCGAGTGAGAAGTTACCTTTAAATATGTACCTATTTGTACTGAAACCCCAAAAAATAATGATAATTGGCGTTTTTTCACGCAATTTTTGCGTGAAAAAACGCCTATTTTGATTAATACGAAAATCTTATCAATATCCAAGTATTTATTCATATTAATAAAGTGCTTTATTTAAACTATATATCACTATGCAGAAAAGCAGACAGAAAATAAATAACTGACATCGGTTTACTATGTATCCAAGCATAAGGCGCGGCGCGGGCGCACGGAATAATGTTACAAGCTCGCTGCAATGTTTAATAGCTTTTCTTCGATAGCTCGACTTGAATATTCAGGATACACTTTGTATCTGAATGTGAATGTTCTACTTAAAGACTAGTGTCCGTCTCGGACTTTGTTCTTATTAAAAATACCTTTAGGTATTACTCTTGAGTTTCAGATCCTATCCTGCTAAACTAATCGCTTCACTATGATAATGGTATCGTCACAGAATCACACATTTTGGTTTTCTTTCTACCTTAGATTAAAGAAAAGAAATTAAGGATGGACGCGCGCAAAGTGTCTATGTTGAAGCCTATTATCATCTTCGTGCAAATAGTACTGAGTACTGATCTAGATTTTCTTTCATCTAAGGGCTCTACGTGACGATACTATTGATTAGCAGAATTGGGTCCTAGAGCATATTCCGAAGATTTTGCAACAATGGTCGAAATCATATAGGTGGTATAATGATTGCTTTTAAGTATTCTGATCGCTCTTCCACCGTAGAGGTGTTCGTTTCTCTGAATATTACTGGGGCTTGGCATGGTATTTTGGGCTTTATATTAGAAATCAGATGCTACGTGCTTTAAAAGGTATCCATCCGATGTGAATGCGCCCTGTGGTAACTGTAAACCCAGCAATGCTTTGTCGGCATTGCCGTGACAACTGAATTCATCGGGGTTGGTATAGGAACCTATGTTATTAGCTGCCTGCAGATTGTCTGGCCCGAGGCTGACCACAGTTTATGATGTCGTTTCTACATTATTTCGATTATAATACCTGCTAAGAAACTGAAAGTACATTTACTGACCTTGCTTTTATACTTCCTGATATCGATTATAGGAACGATAATTAGAAAATACTTCAGGAATGAGAGTAGGAGATAATAGAATTTTAGTTTTTGGAATGGGTAATTTGATTTCATTCAACATTTATCATCGCAGACAGGTCTGCGTAGGTATCAAAGAAAACGCTCGAAAGGTTAATTCAGAGCTTCAATCGAAAATATCAATAATATCTTCCCGAATTTCACGTCGTGAAATGCGTGCTCATGTCTTTTCCGAGACTATTTAAAAGCGGTATGACGCACGCATGGCAGGTTTCTGTGGATCTGCTTCTGTCGATGTAATCACTGATCATCTCGACCAGATTGCATCAACATTTCATAAATCTATTCTGGATTTAAGACAAGGAAACGGTACGTTTAAGATTGATTGGTATTCGGTAGCAGACCCCAATGATTTTAACGATGGTTCACATCAGTTTCTCCTATCAATTGGCTGTACTAGAGGAGATGCATATTCTGCAGTATCTGAGTTAGATTTAAATCCTACGAATCTAATAAAGGCAAAAGTTAATGCCGTTGTGAAGATGTTTGGCCAAAGACAACACCAAAATTACTGTTTTGACTGAGCTGAAATTTGCACACAAAGATCTGGACCTGAAATAACTTACTTTTTTATAAACCAAAAAAGATAGCGAGCGAAGCCATGGATAGCAATAGTTTATATGGTACGGTTTACCTGGCGCATTCAAAATTATATAATTCCAATGTGGACCCTCAGTCGTAACGGACACATCCTTCCAAAAAACCACCAACAAAAACAAATTGATCTCGTTAATCTATCGAAGAATGTTCGAGGTTCCTATCATAGGAGAAGCTAATAAGATGCTCAAAGGTCTGTTCTCTGCCCTAAGGGATCAAAAATATAAAGGGAAATCTGTTTTTTTTTTGTTTAAATTGGGTAACCCTTTGTGCGCAGTTAGGATTGCTTTTATTTTTTTGAAT
Source organism: Eupithecia insigniata (assembly GCA_947859395.1). Lineage (NCBI taxonomy): Eukaryota > Metazoa > Arthropoda > Insecta > Lepidoptera > Geometridae > Eupithecia > Eupithecia insigniata. The sequence continues at coordinate 6,223,002 of OX402002.1, forward strand.
TTTTTTTTACTAGGTTCGGTTCGCTGTGTCGCACTCGCTTTTCTGATGTCCTTCCCCGGGATACCATCTATACCTAATAGGATAGACTAATTTGTTGGTCTATGCTAATAGGTAGATATATCCATGAAAAGGTAACCGACAGATGTAATTACTTTCGAATTTATAATATTAGTACGGATTGAATTCTCGGAGTTTATCTCGGTAGGCAGTAGGCACCCTATTGTAAATTGTGTCTGCATATGTATAACTAGGTACTTATATTTTGAAAATTCACCCGTACATCTTATTGTCGAAAATGAGGATAGATTATAAACCTACCTTTATTTTTTTATAATTTTGAAGCAAAGGCTTCTCGAAAGCGAAATTTCGAAGATGGATATTTTCACAAAAGCGCGCGTCGCAACTGCTTTCGAATCTACATATCAAACCCAATATTAGTACGGATTGAACTTTTGGAGTTTTTCTTGGTAGTCACCTATTGTTAATTGTGTCTGCATATGATTAACTAGGTATATGTATCTTTAGAATTCACCTGTTAATCTGATTGTCACATATGAGGATAGATTATAAACCCACCTATATTTCATCGGAATATTTTAGAAGCCCCGGAATCGAATTAGATTAGTTAGTTATAAACGTATGTTCCATTAGTTTATGGTTATTCCATGTCATGTCGGCTTCGACTAAAACTAATTCAAGTGAAACTAATTCAATCGTTATAATTAGCTGTCGGATTTCGAAAATTATAGGTATGAAAATTATCTAACTAAGATATTCATCTATCTATATATATAAAAATGAATTGCTGATCGTTAGTCTCACTAAAACTCGAGAACGGCTGAACGGATTTATCTTATCTTACTCTTGAAATGTTCGTGGAGGTCTAGGGAAGGTTTAAAAGGCAAGAAAAAATCGAATAATTTCCGGGAAAACCCTAAAAACAGCCCTTTTCTATTTCCCATGCAAACGTTTCTTATTTATATATAAGAATAAATAGCTGTTCGTTTGTCTCGCTAGAACTCGAGAACGGCTGGGCCGATTTACCTGATTTTGGTTTTGAAATGTTTGTAGTAGTCCAGAGAAGGTTTAAACGGTGAGAAATTATGGAAAAATTGTTCAACCGCCCAACGATGTCGGCACGGGTGGGCTAGTATACAAATAAATGTATATACATGCGAGCGAAATTAATAAATTTTGAAATATTTATGATTCTATCTTTAGGGAATAATATTAAATAATTTCAGTTATGGGAAATTGGAGATAAGCACTCTTCTTTGACTTTTACGTACTTACAAAGAGAAAATAATGGATTTCTCATATGAGATAATTTTACGATGAGCATTAATATTTCACTTGAAATTCACGATTTTTCATGCTTGCTTACCGACCTTACCGCGTCATTCAAAATTGCACATCAACAGCCTATTTCTACATGACTCCTTTCATAACATTTCTCTAACTCTCATGGTTTCGGATTAGGCCATCCAATCCCATCTCAAAAAATCCCTGTATTAGTCCACTGTTGGGCATAGACGTACCCTGATATACTTATCTAATTGCACATAATCACAAAGATAACAGTTACGTGATTCCCTGACTCAAACTAGCGCGCCGCTGCGCCGCCACATGTTTTATCGTATTACTTAGATAAACAAAATAATTTTCAAAAATCCCTTGGCCCGTTTGTGATACCTATCATAAGCTTTTTATTTTGTATAGCTTAACGATGCTAAGTTACACTTTTTGGCCACCAAACTCGGTTTTCACATCTCTTACTTAAACTATACAAAATAAAACTATTACAGAGGCTTATAAAAAAGCTTATCTCCATCGGGCCGAGGGATTTTTGAAAATTCCTTTAACGTAATAATACGATGGAATAGGTGGCGGCTCTGATTCGGGTCAGGGAAAGATTAAATAGTGTGTTTCTGGTATAACTGATAGTTAAGTCGCCCTATACAGTAAGGTCAAAAGTCAATTTGTCTTTATCTACCTTAACATGATATGGTGGCATGGATCTCATGGGACTCTTAACTCTATGAATAACTTATTGATCGATATCCGGTGCGGCGCAAGATCATGTCAAGTCAAACGCATTCATCAGTCACGGGCGGCGGGTTGACAAATGTCTGCTGCTTAGATTCGTTAGGGAGATATATTGTAGGAAGAAGCACCATTGGTTTTATTTTCGTTCTTTAATTTCTTTTGTGTCATCATTATCACCAATGTAATATGAAAAGGTATATCTTCTATCTCCTGGGTTTAATTCTTCTCCTGGGTCACCCATATTTTATTAAAATGTTTTCTAAAACTTCGTAGAAGATTCTTACGTTAAAAAAAATAAGAAAGTTGCGCAGAAATTTAGAAAATTTATGAAAACCTAACGAACGCCTTCATTATAAACTTTTTTAATGTAACCTTAGCCCCAGATTACTCCTACTCTTTGCTAAGCACGTTTGAAATAACTGTCAGTTGTTTGACTTAAATGACAGGAAACGTCTGTCGGGTCAGCTAGTTACTATATATGTTCATATAAAAAAATATCATGTCACAGTGTTTGTAACCAAACTCCTCCGAAACGGCTCGACCGATTTTTTTAATATTTTTATGTATAGTGGTAGGTATGGGAATAGGTTGTAAAGTACTCGTATATTTCATACCATTAGGTGATTAAGGTGTCCCTATCCAGAATCTTTTGTTGTAAATTTTTTTTGTTCAATGGCAGAAAAACGTTTGCCGGGTCAGCTATTTATCCTATATTTAGTTGAGTACACCTAAGTTTGTTATTTTTTATTTATTTTTATTTTATTTGGGAAATAAACAGTTCATAATGCTTAAAATTACAAAACTTAAAATAAACATAAACCAAAATAATTTCCCCCTTTATGTAAACATGTAGAGCTAAATGAACAGAGCAATATAAAAAAAAAACTATGAATATACATATTAAAAACATACCTACTGCATTAATTATACAATCACAGTAGAGAGAAAAAAATATATCATCATCATCATCATCAGCCCATACACGTCCACTGCTGGACATAGGCCTCCCCGGTACGACGCCACAAATAGCGGTCCTGAGCCGCCTCCATCCCTCAACTCCCTGCGACCGCTACGATGTCGTCGGTCCATCGAGTGGATGGTCTCCCATATAGGGGGGGATTTGCCATAATCACCACGTTTGCATGGTGATTATGGCAAATAAAATATATACACTATGACAATAATATCCAGCCTTAACGACATAATCCGGCGGGCCTTTGTCACCGCTAACGTACCAGCTATTCTCGAACCGAATGGTCTGTTGCGTGACGATGGTAAGAGGCCCGACGGCATGACTTTAGTCCCTTGGGAGCTGGGCAGGCCTATTGTGTGGGACGCTACATGTGTCGATACACTTGCGCCTTCCTATCTTTCAAGGACATCCGTGAGGGCTGGTTCGGCGGCAGATTTGGCCGAGGATCTCAAGAGGCGCAAATATGCAGGTCTCGACAGAGCCTACGCATTTGCTCCCCTTGGAGTCGAGACCTTAGGTCCGTGGGGTACCGAGGCTCTCCGGGTTTTCAAAAAATTATCTGAGCGCCTGGTCGAAGCGACGCGTGACCCGAGAGCTGGTGAGTATCTGGCGCAGCGCATTAGCATTGCCATACAGCGGGGCAATGCAGCCAGCGTCTTGGGGACGCTTCCGACTGGTATTGATATGGACCAGTTGAGCTATCTGTAGATTGTTTGCAACAGTCTGCAGTTAGCTCAATTGTTTCAATTGTAAATACTAGTTTAATTTCTTTATATTATTTGATTGTTATTTTCTTTGTCAATAAAGTTCTGACTTACTATGACAATTTACATAGGCACTATAATATTATAATGAGGCTTTGGCAACGCTTAATTAAATTTCTTTACGATATTTTGGCAATGGCAAGTTAAATATATCTATACTTGACAACTTTTTGTTATATATTTCACAAACTCGATTAAGGAACATATTTTTTCTGTATTTTGTGTTACATTAGGCAAGCAAAAAGTCTTTTTATTACGTGCAGACAGTCGGGGGCAATGAAAATGAAAGTTTTCAAGCAAAAAAGGTGAATCAATTTCTCCACTTAAAATCTTATATAATAAAAAACTTGGTCTCTAACAATTCTGCGGTCCTGCAGGCTAGTTGTGCTATTAATTTCGTAAAAGGGAAACCGATTTTTTTTTCTTGTCTTAGTGTGGAATAAACACAGACGTGATGTTTAAAGTATTTTCTATCATCTTTCTTTCTTCTATTCATAGAAATATAAACACGGCACTATTAAGATCTCTATGCTGCTGTCATAATGTCATGATGATCAATGCTATGTACATGATCAGGCTAAATACCAACACACCACGAGATTAGACAGTCTAGGTTTTGCATTCTTTGCATTTACAATAGATTTAGATATCTAATCGTCTTGTCATGAGGATTATGTTACGACTTACATTATTACAAAGTAGATCGGTATTACCTTATCATAAAATGTTTATGTGAAAGTACAGCACAATACTCATGTGTTTTACACTGTGTTTGACAAATTCGTTCAGGTTTTGAAGTTACCTACTGCCTCGGGCGGGTCAAATGTTTGTACGATCTGCAGATATTTGTACAGGATGTTCTGGGTGTTTTCGGTGTAGTAATAGAAATATCTATGATATGTAATGTATTAAGTATATCAGTTAAGTACCCATAAAATAATATGGTGCTAGATAATGTTGTGTGAATTGTGCAGCATTATTTTATTATTATGTTGTAGTAAGGTTAAAAAGGGTATCAGGTGTTTTCGCTGGTAGCTTATTAAGTTACCAATTACGAATTGTTTTTGAACAATACAATCTCTTCAACCTTTACCTTTTAAAGATTGGTCGGTGCTTATTGTTATTTAGATACCTCTTTATTAGAGATAATTGAAGGGTCATTTTTGTAATTATTTAAATATCTAAAGCATTTCACACTTGCATCTGTGGGCGCCAGCCTAAAGTATCTACTGAGTATAATTTGAGCTCTACCTCCTATATTTAAAAAAAATATATAGTATCAAAATAAAAAGTATAGTATAAAAAAAAATCAAAAGAATATGTCACGCTTCAATTCTTTGTTTTCATATTGTGAGCGAGCCGCGAATATTCGCTAATTGTTGCTAAAAAGAAGCTCAGTAGGTCTATCATTTTATCTTACATAATTCCACGAATCACTGCCGTAAAAAAAATCAACTACTAGGTACAAGAAATATCGATGAACTATTATATATTTTAATCATAAAAGTTGGCAACCCTACTCAGATATATTAAATGAAACAATAAAGATGCACTTATATTGTTTTGTTTAGAAATGGGTGTGTTCACTCATTTAATTATTTCTTTGGCTTAAAGTAGCTGATACATTTTTAATAGAGAAGGCAGTACGATAATATTGAAATGTTGTAGTAGGTACCTAACGAAATTATTTTTTCCTCTTGCCAGTTCTTCAAACCCGTTACGATATTTTTTGGTCTTTTTAGGTACCTATCTAGGTAATTGCTAGTTTATAATCAGATCCTTATCTTGCAGACCTTGTCTATATATAGTAAGTAGCACTGCACTGCCTCTTCAGTTTATGGTTACCTTGTGATTCCAAGAAAGTTGTTTTTAACAATCCAAATACAGTATTGGACCTGCCTGATGAAGTCGGCAAAAAGCTGTTATGAATATGTTATAATTGGTCCGATATTTAGTGACCATGTGAGCTCAAATCAGTCGGCCATCACTCGTGGCGCCGGCAGGCGTCGCCGCCGGGCATTGCCTCCACGCGTGATACTCACGCAGCGACGACGTGACTGTGTTAACACTGCAAGTCGGTATATCCTACAAGACTTGATAGTTTATCGCAAAATCCGATTTATCTATTACTATTAATGTACACAAACAAGTATGATGTTATGCATAGGTTAAATGTCTCAAATTGGAGGTGCAGGGTGCGCGGGCGTCTCGTCCCGGGCGCGGGCGCGCTTGTCTGCGAGCGCGCTCATTCGCTCCGAGCGCGAGCGCTGAGTGGTTGCGCTGTCGTCGGTCGCGTGAAATCACAACCACCCTCCAATGTAAATAAAAAAAAATGTTGTGAAATATTAAATAAAAGCGCCGAGTGACAGTTATCTAAAGTGTTTACATAAATAATAATAAATTGTATCGATTAAATAAATAAACTACATAAAAGTGCAGTAGGAGCGAAGTCTGAGGAATGAACCTGTGTGCTAGTGAGAGAAGACATATGAGCTCTCCTGAGATTGAAATGTCTTTGGAGCACCAGATACCTGTCGTGATTAAAAAGGTAGATAACTTCCTATTTCTTTTAACGATTCATAAATGCCATAATACCAATTCAAGACGCCACTTCATGGAACCCAAAATTTGTGTTGACCGGTAAAAAAACATGTTGGTAATAGGGACATGAAAGTTGTAAGCGATGTCCAGGTACTTACACATTTTACATAACAAGCAACAGTTTAGGAATAATTATACTGCAGTTAATTGTTTTTATATCGCGTTAGCGGCGCAAGCGCAACGCGAAATCGACAATGCGTAACGGCGGCGGTGCCTACTACATGTCATTTACATGGCTAATCTCGTTGATTTGCCTGCAACTTACCTAAACTACACTAAACATTTGGGTAGAAATGCTTGAAGAAAATTTTCTGGCCTCTTAGTTTCTTCAACCTCTTGTACCAAATTTTGTTTTGTTGTTGTGTATTTCTCTCTTTTTCCGATCGACGAAGTTTTATTTTCTTCGATGTTTCAGCGTCCCATATAATTTGATGTTTTCCATTTTTCCTTTATCTGACCATACTTTTTAAATACCTACACTAAACTTATAAATAAATTTGTGGACCATGTGAATTTCCGAATAAATTCCTGAACCAACAGCTCTAAAATGGTAGCTTCGCTAGGTAGTTTTCGCTATAGAAAGCAGGTTTTGATATCGATATTTTTTTTCTACTTACTTAACAATATTTATTTGCTTAAGATTTCTTATTACTTTTGGGCATAACCATATTTTTTTGTCGAAAATCAAATAGGTTTGCTCCATTGATAAACATATGTTCGTAAGGGTCACAAAACAGCCCAACTGAGATTTTTTTTATGATCCTTCTCATTCAGCTGGCATTATTCCCGCTAAGTCTTGTTTGGATATATCAAATCTCGACAATTTTTTTCCGTCTATCGACTATTCAATTAATCAGTTTCGCCTGCTAAGATCATCTGCTTTCTACTCGAATTTGGGAAGGCTCGTTGCAGGCCGATCCTGTGAATTATTATGCATCCTGAGTTATGTTCAGTTATTATGTGGCAACCAGTCGATGCTAGTAGATCGGGTTGCTTACCGGGAGACTGTAATCATTATTGATAAACGACTGCATCGTTTGCACTTGAAGCATATTTATTATTTTTGCTATAAATATTGTTTTTTAAGCTTGAGAAGTATGGATTTCCTTCACAGACTGCTTGTATCGTTATCGCTAGTTGTCTGCTTGGTTTATATTAAGTTTACTATTGTATCTTTATTTTATACGATTAACTTTTGTTAATATCTTTCATCACATCTACAATATTATTTTTAATCCATAGGAAATCCAAGAATACCCAGTGTATTCTAGGTTTTTGTAGTGAAATTTCTAAATATGCGTTCTTGTTTGTCTTTAAAAGCTAAGGTCAATTTTTTTAATAATACCTACTCGTACTTAAGAATTCAATGGTAATAATGAATATTCAATACCGAATGTGACTTGAGCGTTTAAATTCAAGAACTAACGGGTCGTTCACCTGGCTCAAAATAGCAATACCGATATATTTTCCGTGGCTGTCGCAACTCTACTGCTAGGATCTCTCTTGGTTGCGATTCTCTTCTGTGATTTAAATGTATATACGATTTATTTCTTGAAGGATAGGAAAAGCTTATTCGTAAAGAAAGTGAGGCTAGCAACTTATATTCTTTGAGACCATAAAAGAGTGGGTTTTCCTTTTAAAATACCTTGATCGATCAGGTTGATATCCTAGTCTAGCGACTTATTGGCCGGTAGCTTTTTATATATTTTTATCCTTTGCTTTTCACATATCGCCTCTCCCGTTTTTCCTGGTGGAAACCGAGCCTAACGCAATAATTAATTGCAGTTACAAATTGTATGATCAACATGATCACGTTAGCTCTCGCTGACATTATCAGCTGGACCGGTGACATCGTGATCATTTCATAACTTGTGTGACATTAATTAAGCTATAGGTTAGGCATTTATAAATAGTAAACATATGTCACGTATGTATTATCTATGTAGGTAGAGGTTTATCAATAAGAAATGCTCTCGTATCAACCAATAAAATGTGTATCATGAATGCTGTAATCACAATGCGTGAATTTTTTTGCCATGCTCAGTTATGTATGATTTGATTATAATTATTATTGGATATCGTTTATTCGAAACATATACAGAAGGCCCACTTCATATATCAGTATGACATGTTTTATTTTTCATATTATCTGTAACCATTTCAATATTTACACATGCTTAAAGCTGTAAACTTGTTCCACATTTCGTCACGTTATCAGTCTCAGTCGAGGGCAGTCAGATAATAGTCAACCTTAAAACCTGGGGTCTTTTGATCCTGTTAAGTGATCGATAAAAACATTGGCATAACGTCAACAAAGTTATTTGTTAATCAGGTCTAATTAACCAGGCCAGATTATCTAAAAGGTAAAGAAAATATGTAAATACCTAAGAGGATCCAATTACTCTTATCAGTGTATTTGTTTACTTGCAATTTACCACGTGGATACTTACTCTCCTCCTCTCTCATTACTAATTAGGATTCCTATCTACTTTACTTCAGCTTCAGCCTCTGAACTAATTAGGTACTAAGAACCAACATTAATTAATGTTAGCTGGAGCTACAGTACGCAAATATGTATGTATGTAACGTATTTTTTTAAATGAGATTTGAAGTCGGTACACAACGTAAACTTTGTTGCATTTACATAAATTCCGTAAAAATGTAGTGAAAACGAATGTTATTCTATCCTTTTTAAAAAAGTCTCATATATATATTCCATAGTGATAAAAGTGCAAAGTTTTCTGTACATATGTCGGTCGGTAGTCGGTACCAAATGCAGGTACCAATTTTAGTTAATTGTTAACTAATATCTTGTGTCCAAAACAATTCTTAATGAATGGTGGCGATAAGTTTATAAAACATACTTTGCTCATAATCATTTCAGCGACTTCCTGATCTACAAACGTGTTTGGTTAATTCCCTTGTAATAACAATATAATATATAAAACTATATCAGTCATAGTTCCGGTCATCGTCTGACATCCTTTCTTGCTTCCGCTTTATAATCTACATTTCACCATCATCCCTTTGTCTATTTCTATTTCCTCTTATATAGGTATGTTTATTATATGTTGGCCGCATTCTATTAGTTTAGTTAAGATCATGGTACATCACGTTATATAATACTAGCTGTCCCCTGCTGTTTAACCCGCGTTAAATTCGAATTTCACATATCTACGGGGATAAATATAGGTCTTTTCCCCCGTAAATCTCCCATCGCAATTTGATGTTTTACCAGGACAAAAAGTATGTTACTCTTCTTCCTTTCAACTAACTCTATGCCAAAAATCAAGTCGATTGGTTGGTTAGTGAGGGCGTGAAGGAAGGACAAACAAACAAACAAAAACACTTTCGCATTTATAATATTAGTTAAGATACGCAGATAGCTGTCAAGGGCGCCGGGCTTGAATTTACGCAGTCACTGGACGAGTTTATTCCTTGCATGCCTGGGAAATAAATAAGATGCATTCACTCAGTGGATGCATTCTGGAATGCATGCATAACTTTTAAGTTTTATTTTATCGTAGAAAATAGACGAACGAACGACGCCGTGAGCATTAGATCTAAGTATACTTACTCCGATTCGAAAAACACAATCCAATTTTTTTTGCTACACATGTGAGATTATTCGTTATGAAGTTTGTGTTTTAGTTTTTAGCGATAGTTTTCATCACCATCATCATATCAGCCCATACACGTCCACTGCTGGATATAGGCCACCCCCATGCGAAAGTTTTATTGTTACCTTATTGTTTTCTGTTATTGTTATTAGTCTTTGTTTAGTTTTCATTCATAAATATCTTTGTTGACATAAAATATCTCTTTGATTCTAAATCGGAGTTAGTATAGTATAGATGATTCAACCCTACACCCTGCCCAATCCCAGCAAACGGTATTTCAGTTCTAGTACCTAATCCTTTTTTGGCGTCGCGTCGTAAATATTCTATTAAGTAGGTATATCTATGTGTCAGAATGAACACAAGTTCTTTTACAGACCATTCACCATAAGTTGTCCCCTGACGTGATATTGGAACCATGGTTTGAACTATGGCAGGCATGGGATATCTTATAGTGAACGGTCTGTACTTTTGACGCAAATTCATACATCACCGGAAACGTTAACTGCAAAAGTAATATTTTTATATTATTTTGCATCGACTTTCTTACGGCTTCCGTAACCAATCAAAATGTTTATATCTGCTAAAAACAGCGAGCTGGCTAAAAATTACGAGCTCATCACATGTAACATTGCGATTCCAGTAACACAGCAAATTAAATTTGTATATGGATTATAAATTTTTAAAATGCATTGGAACCTAGGTACAATATTACTAAATATCCGATAGGTGTCGATAAAGAGGAAGACTTGAATAACAGTTTACAAACACAACAGACACGGGCGGGACACAATTCAATCTCCAGAAGAATGTAATCACCGTCCGGTACTTGAACTGCACAAATATTTAAATAACCCAGCAACGGTATTAACATGCCATCCGAGCTTCTGGTAACACGACTCATGAATCTCTTTATTATCGGTCTTCAATACTTCAAATTGAGTATATTAAAATATCGTTTGATGTTTTTAGATGACCAAGAAAACTTATAATATAAACTGCAATAAAATATTTATGAGAATTTGCTTTGACATGAGAAAATCTTAACAATATTCCAATAAAATATTTATGTTTCTCTTTCACATTGATATATAATGAAACGTGTGATGGGAAACTCAAGTACACATACGAAATGTCGAATGTGAAAGCGCAGTGTGTTTTCTTCAGAACCGGTCGAGTGACAATCGGGACATCCATGGTATATTAACCACTGCTCCAATATCATTATGTGTATATAATTAATAATAATAAATAAATCTTTATTGTTTAAAGATTGCTAATAGCTAATAAATACAACCATTGGTGCTTGCTTAAAATTCAAATAAAGACAATTATGCTATCTATTGGAAAACTAACAGTTTTTTTTTTTATTTAATTTATACACTGGACAAACAAAACGACACTGCTTTATAAAAACCAAGCTAGAATAGAAAAGGCAAAAGCAGTGAAAATGTTGCAGAAGACATCTCAAGAGCGTATAATGTTTGACGATCACTGTGGCGCGGCGAAGGTCCGCCTGCAACGCCGCAGGTTGCGGGTTAGATTCCCGCCTCGGGACAAATGTTTGTACGATCTGCAAATATTTGTTCAGGGTGTTTTCTATGTATAATAAAAAATATCTATCTATGCTGTCTATTATATTAAGTATATCAAGTATCTAGTACCCATAACACAAGCTCTGCTTAGCTAGATAATGCTGTGTGAATTGTCCAGCATTATTTATTTATTTATTAGATCGATTAAGAACATCTCAAGAAATCAAGAATCAGTACTTGTTGCTTTGTTTTTATCACAATAGTTGGAACCGTTCCCAATGCACAAAGAATACCAGTGATACGTAAGGATATATGCAGTGGTAGGTAAATAAGTACCGTAAAACGGGGTCAATAGGGACGAAATTGAACTTTAACTAAGATTTTTTCCGTTTTTTTTTTCAAAAACTTGTATAGTTTATATGTAATGTAAAAACTTGAGTTAAAATTAGTACTTTAGGAGAAAATACTGCAGAAACCTAAAAAATGCATAAGCTCCTCATTATTCTTTAAAATATAGGCCATCCCTATTCAAACGCTTGTAGGGGTCAATAGGGACCACATACAAAGCAATAGGGAAAAAGTGTCAGGGTTGTCACTTATCCAATCAGATAGGTAGGTAAACAAGGAAAAAATCTAGTCTTTAGTATGTTTTATTGAAATATTATATACTTAGGTAGGTAGGTATGTCTTTATTATTACATATATATTATAATAACTTTATATAAATGTATATGTAAGTATGTATGTACTATTATATGTAAATTAAAAATAAAAGCAAATTTTACTTTTTATGTTTGTGACAGCCCTGCCCCTATAGACCCTTTACTGTTCCGAACGACCCTATGCTCATCACTAATTACCAATAATGGCGTCTCTATTGGTCTCGCTACATCCCTATACACCCCAGCAGCCATCCCTATTTACCTTTTTTTTTTAAGAAAATTACTTGAAATAATTTATTGCCGTTTATTGTAAAGATTAGCATTGAATTGTACATACACTTTGCACTAAACTTCTCCAAAAACACTAATTTACTCAATACGACCTTCCAACAATAAAAAAAGTCTGTAAAAACTTAATACTGACCAAAGTTTTGGAGCACATAATAACGCGCGGTTTCAAAGCAGCAACTTCAATGATATTTTTCCCAATTATGGCTAACTTCATGTCAATCAAATGTTGTCAACTCACTAATCCAGTATTCTACTACAACTTTCTATCAAAAAATAAAGAATTATCTGTGGTTAGGTAGTTAATTTTTAATGATTATTTCAGTTCCATTTTTTCCCTATTCACCCCTGAATCCCTATACACCCCGTTTTACCCAGATCACGTAATGAGATAACTCAATGTTTATGGTGCAACGTTAGACTAAATATTGTGACTGTTCGATAAGAGCGCATAATGTTTGTTTACAACGATAATAACCTTCGTGTTTCGAGAACGCAGGGTGTACATAAGTGCCAAGCGCGTGATCATTGTCTATTTATACATAAACCACGGGATGAGTCTGTGGACTATTTTTAGTGAAGTGAAAGGTTTGAATAGATCATCTGGATACCCCTGTGACAATGTGATCTTGAGTCATAGATTTCATTGTTGATAAAATACGCATAACAGATGCCTATTTTATCATTCACTAGCGACCCGCCTCGGCTTCGCTCGGATACAATGCTGGTACTAAATTATACATATCAATCTTCCTCTCGAATCACATGTAGAAAATTGTTGAAAATAAAATATATGATCAAAAATGTTTATTTTTTCATTGACTTTTTGGACATATCAGTATTCAGTAATTTTGGCTTCCAGGCATTTTGGGAATTTGTTTTGGGATTCCAGGTGTATCGAAACCAATGTGTTTTGAAATTCACTCCTAATTTCACGTAAGCAGTAATTAGTAATTACTGTAGGTATGAGGTAACTGTACCTATTATGGCAAAAGGTCGTTAGTAAAATCCATGATACGCAACATCAAATTAGACGCAAAAAAATCATGAAAAGCGTTTACTCTCTTATGTACCTATATGTGTAACACCCACTTTAAATTCCTTATTTTCACATACGTCGGTCAGCTGCTTGTTGGCTTATGGCCAGTCTTAACACGTGTTGGTATGCCTGGCGTCAATGAAATTTGTTCGACAAAAGGCGTCAAAGTTGTTAAGTTAAAGCTGGGCTATAAATTTTACTTGCAAACTCTTTCTATTACTTATTTGAAATTTTTATTTAGAATCCTACATTTGTAAAGGTTTTAGGGTTCCGCACGTCCATTTAAATTTGTACTTGATCGCTTTTCTTTTGTTGATTGAACTTGCAACTAGCAACGCAGCATGCAACGTTGCATTGTTCACTTTCAATTTAGTTGCCGCATGTGTTTAATCTTTCTGAGGTTAAGATATGTCACGCATACGGGCGACTGCTACTCGCCCTTTGAAAACTCTTTTGTTCTCATTGAATTTGGCAAAACGACTTTATAAATTGTCCTAACAGTCCCCGTTTTAAATGAGTTTTAACGAATCAGGCTCGTCAGGCTTTTAATTACATGACATTTGTTATATCGGTCTTGTTGTAGTTAAACTAAAATCACTGATATTTGTTAACTTTCTTTGAATTTCGTTAACCTTTATTGCCTTAAACTTGGGGTTGCCTCTAAACTTTGTTTGCAAAGAAGGAATTTATTTAAAGGTTACTTATTGGTCCTTCCGTTTCTCGAGGTGTATTCGGAGTTGTTTTTGTACAACAGCATTAGGTGTCTTCTTTACAGTTGGTGACTATCCTTACCGGTAACATTCGCATGCTAACATCTAAACATTTTTATAAAAATGTTTTATCGAGACCATTAAGAAGTTAAATGCCTATCCTCATTGTCATTAACTAATTTATTATTTACTAGCTGACCCGACAGACGTTGGCCTGTCATTCAAGTCAAACAACTGACAGTTATTTCAAACGTGCTCAGCAAGGAGTATATAACGCTGGGGCTAAGTTTATAATAAAGGTCGTCGTTAAGTCCTTAAGTTTTCCTAAATTTTCTAAATTTCTGAGCAAATTTCTTAATGTTTTTAACTCAAGATCTTTCTAAGATGTATTAGAAAACATTTTAGAAAAAGATGAATGAAATCGTTAAAGTCGTTCTCAAGTTAAAGCTGGACCATGAGAAATAGGGGTTATTTTTTAAGATTATAAGAAATTAATTAATATCCCAAAAAATTTCGACATCGACGGACTTGAACGCTTTTTAGAAATTTATTCGAAATTACATTGAGTGTGAAAGCTACAGTACATACAATAACAACAAAAAACCAAATTAAAACCAAATAAATATATTTTATCGATATCATTAAGACGCTATATGCCTCTCCTCATTGACACTAGCAATCAAGTTAATACGTACGTAGACATAAATATCGCAAGCAATTTCGCTTTATCTTTCGGTTGAATGACCGTTGTTATCGAACTTCTTGAACAAGCTTCTTATGACGTGAACACTTCTAATTCTTCCATTATGAACGTTCCATTCACAACCATCACGTAGGTAGTAGCTAGATATTTACATAAATTATCAGTTTCTAGTCGGTTTTATTCGTTACGGTTTGACTGACTGTCCATCATCTTACTTTTGTATGAGACTAAAGTTTTTACGTATGTACTATGTGATGTACTAGCTGCTGCCCGCGCCTTCGCCCTCGTTTTATCGGGATAAAAATAGCCTATAATGTTATTTCACGTCACAATCTATACCCATAACAAATTTCAGTCTAATGGGTTCGGTAGTTTTTTGCGTGAAAGAGTAACAAATATCCATACATCCATCCCTACAAACTTTGACATTTATAATATTACATTAAGTAGGATGTATGTTACTCAATATTTTCGCCAATTGCTGTTCAATATTGATGAATCTCTCTATGGTATAAATATCCCGTAAATCTTTTTCTATTGATCCCGAAGCCCCATAAAATTTTTATTACGAGGTATTATTATTTATCTAAGCCGTGGGGTCGCGGCGTACGAATATCGACCCCTCTAACTCAACCCGTGGATGTCGTAAAAGCCGACTAAGGGAACCTACCAGAGGAAGGGCAGCAGCTTCCTTCTGAGTATTTTTAAACACCAACACTGCGATCACCAATCCGCCTGCCAAGCGTGGTGATTATGGCATATCATATCCTACATGGGAGACCATCCACTCGATGGACCGACGACATCGTAGCGGTCGCAGGGAGTCGATGGATGGAGGCGGCTCAGGACCGCTATTTGTGGCGTCGTACGGGGGAGGCCTATGTCCAGCAGTGGACGTGTATAGGCTGATGATGATGATGATGATGATGATGATATAATGATGATATAAACAACAGTGAAAGCTGCTGATACTTATTGTTGCCATCCATTAGTAATCTGTGAGTAGGTAGATAATACGATTCGCCTGATAAGCCTATTTGCATCGAAGCTGATAAGTAATCATTTTTTGCGGGAAAGTATTTTAACAATCTACTCCATGTACCTTTTATCTATAGTGACGTATACAAGTATCAATATCTGTTGGCTAAAGAGCTTAACTTTTTCAAAGACGTCGGTGTCGATATCTCGAATAACAGTGTACCTATGTATACAATACTTATATACTTATAATATTCCTTTCAACTGCTTATATCTGTGGCCATTATTGATAGCACTGCCCATTAGTCCTTAGCTGTTTTCATACGTTTCGGGGTTATCACGATAATTAATGGCTATTTTTTCTGTTTACTTGCTCCTAGTCACCTTAAGCGCGAATCATTTGTGAAAGGCATCTTCTGTTTACCAAATGCATCCATCGCAGAATGTTATGAAATAAAAATACATTCAGATAATGCTTTCACTAAATACGCGTATCATTTGACCATGTCAACGTAAACAGCTCTGATAATGGAGTTAAAATGAAACATCCGATTCATGGGCGCTATAGTTTATTTTTATCGTTGTTTACATATTCTACTAATATGTCAAAGTTTGTATGGATGTATGTATATTTGTTACTCTTTCACGCAAAAACTACTAAACCGATTAGACTGAAATTTGGTATGGTTATAGTTTGAGACCTAGAATAACATATAGGCTATTTTTTATCCCGATAAAATGCGGGCGAAGGCGTGGGCAGCAGCTTGTATATTCATCATGATAAAATCTGTATGGCTTTATAGAATTGAGATTGTATGAGACTGTTATCAATATTAAAGATAAGATATACATATATAATGTTTAATTACATACATGAAAGAAATCGCTTGAAGCGATAACGCGCCAATTCCATTACTTTCTATAAGATTATGTAGAAACTGTTGTAGCATAAGGTTTTGAAATAAATAGTTATCTATGTACATAATGTAGACTTATTATGATTCTATATGATATCTATATGTTGAACGGTATCAGTTATGTATGCCATAATGTTATTTTATGCAACTACCACATAATGCTTAAACTATTATAGTCCTGTTGTAACAATACTTACGCGAGGAACAAGTACATTGTTTATGAACAATAACTGGTGTGTGGTCGGTGCGGTGACCGCCCCTGATTGAATAATGTGTGGCGATGTAGTTCTGAACTGTATTGATATCGGAGACCTTCAATTCCATTTGCCCTATACACTTCTCACTCTCACATCCACCCAGTATACCGTCAGTGTTTTTGAGAAAGACAAAGATGTTGAAATATCCTACTTCCTTCTATATAACCTACTATAATAATATTATAAATGTCAAAGTTTGTAAGGATGGATGTATGCTTGGATATTTGTTACTCTGACGCAAAAACTACTGAACCGATTAGGCTGAAATTTGGGATGGGAATAATTCAGGACCTGGAATAACATATAGGCTTATTTTGTATCCCGATAAAACGCGGGCGACGGCGAGGGCAGCAGCTAGTAATTCTATATTAATATATAAAAATTAACCCCTTTTTCTCTTGGTTACGCTCTAACTTGAGAATGGTTACCGATTTCATTCATATTTTTTTAAAATGTTTTCTAATACTTCATTATAGGGTACTTTAAAAAAAAAATAAGAGAATTGTGAAGAAACTTAACGAAATTTAAGGAAACAACGACTACCTTTATTATAAACTTTTTTAATGTAACCTTAGCCTCGTTATATAGGTACTCTTTGCTAAGCACGTTTGAAATAACTTTCAGTTGAATTTAATGACAGGATAACGTCTGTCGGGTCAGCTAATTATTTATAATGTGACAAAATTCGGATTTTTCTAAAAATAAAAACAAAATAGATATTCTCGAAAATGGCGGATTTCCGACCCCAAGTGATAGGGGTTAAATCATTCTAAATTAGTCATAGTTTCTTCTCCCGAGAGGAATACGAGCAATTTCCAGTCACCCTTAAACAAACGTACAAATATTTGTTCCGCGGCGGGAGTCGAACCAGACTCTCTAGCACGGGGATCGTTCTCTAGGGTTGAATAGACAATAATGACATCGCATCGCCATACATTGCGTACATTATTGACGTTGAAGGAATTAAGTTCTAATAATATACAAGTAACGTAATTTTTCTCTATTCTACCATAGACAACAATTCCCGTACTAGGGTGGCAGTAACCTGCTGCGTCGCAACTCGCAGGCGGAGGTTTGCCCGCCGTACCACAGAGATCGTCGTAGTTACAAGTGTTAACAATAGTATTTGTGGGAGTTTTGGCTCGGTTTTAAATTCGATATAATCGTTGATTGGCGTGCCTTACATAATGAACCCATCTACGGCTCTGCAATTATTCTTAGGTGACGTCGTACATAGACACAAATAGAATAATGGGCGTCAGTATGTCGTTTCAGACAATGCACTGTGTTCGCTACACACTGAAATCAGTTGAATGTTACAGTGGTAGGTACTATGACGTCCACAAACATTATTATATCCAATTTTCGCAGTCGTAAACATGCTTCAAATCATAACAACAATTTGAAAAAATCTTTGTAGATATCAACAGAAATAGATGACCTCTAGCGGCATTCAACAGAGTTTGCGATATATTTATTTATTTACTAAATCCACAGCTCTTAGAGATAAACTTAACGAAACTGAAACAATTATAATATAACCTACAGCCAATAAACGATTTACATTTTATTAGTTAAACACAAGTTGACTATCACTAAATCTAGAAATTATAATATTTAACTTAAAAATTAAGACACCGTTTAGTTACGTATATAAATGTTCCACAAAACAATTTACCTTCTAGTACAGTGTTCTATGTTCCATTCTGTAGTCTACTATTTCTATATAGTATATTGAAAAAGCGACCTTAAGAACAGAAGAGCAGACCAATAGTAAAGTTGATTTACTGATTTTGTTGATATTCCTACTTATGTATACTATAAACCTATGTGATATTAAAAATATTTTTTTTTTTAATATAATACATACAAAAATAATCATTTGAATTGTGTATGAGATAATAAAATAAATGGTATAGAATAAGAAAACTTATCGATGAATCTAATCGCTAATCCACCAAAATAAATACCTGGGTATTTATAGATTATAGCTCACACCCACGAGTGAGTTTAACCCCGCTCCATCCTTTTGCCTGGAATTACCCTGGTCCAGTTCAATTAAAGATCTGATGAAAACTATCTATAATATTAGTTGGCCGTTGTCAACACTCTTAGGCGTTTATTTTCTGTGTAATGGTGGGACGAATGGGACAATAATATTTTAAAGTCTGATGTCCCGTTCGTCCCACTGCCTACATTGGTGGGACGAACGGGACATCATGGTTTCTGCCACGATTTTAGGCATTCACAGCGCCTTATTAGCCGGGAATAAATAAGCATAAATTTTTCTTATAAATTATAATTTCTTATAATAATTATGCGACAGCCAAGCTTTTACAGCAAGCTTTGACAGAAAAGCTTTATTTATGTACAATAATACTTATAAATAGCAGACTAGCCCCGCAACTTCGACCGAGTGGAATAGTGACAGTGGGTAGAGAAATAGACAACCTATTATTTACTATTATTTTACCCCCTTGAGGCTAAAATTTGTAGAAACTTTAAATTACATTTTTATTTATATCTAATCAACAGCCTAAAAACTAAATGCCAAGCTTTTACCTATAAAAATGATGATACTTCTATACAACCTTTCAACCCCTTACAACCCTTTTTTTGCATTAAAAAGTAGCCTATGTCCTTTCTCAGGCTCTAGTCTAAAGGATCTGTGTACCAAATATTTAAATCGGTTCAGTAGTTTTGGTGTGAAAAAGTGACAGACTGACAGACAGAGTTACTTTCGCATTTATAAAATTAGTAAGGATAAGGATTAGCCTTTGCCGGCGACGCTCTTTTCCTTGATAAAAAGTAGCCGTATCCTTTCCCGGGATACCGTCTCGACCTTGCCAAATTTTATTTACATCCGCTCAGACGTTTAGGCGTGAAAAAATAACAGACAGACATATATAAACTTTAGCTTTTATAATATTCTGGGACGGATGAGTATGGATAGTCTTCGGCATTGAATACGTAGGACATAAAATATATAATACAAACCAAAAAAACATATATAAAAAACATGCGTAAAAGAGCATAGCGCTCAACCCAAGGACCGAGGACTCGTCACCTCTCAAGTTGAAGCCGGGGTAAAGAGGCACAGCCTCGAGGCCTCCCTCCGTGCCTCCAACAAGGGCCGGAATGAGGTTCAGTACGTAGGATATTAATTTGTAAGTAGTATTCTCTGCAGGTGAAATGTCCTTTAGAGATAGTTCTTGATTTTGATAACGAACTTCGCCATCGTGTATGGCGTATAAGTACCTAATAGCCTGTTCAGTTCACATTATAGTCGGTACTTATAAATAAAGTGTACCTACCTATTTGCCTACCTACCGTTTCCTGCACTTGTTCATTGATAAAACAATTCTAGAGATAGGTCAGGACCGTCTAACCTACTTTACGGGGTGCGATGTTTCCTCCTAAATGGGTCATGAGATGACCTTCGTCGCCAGGGACAAGTGCTTTTCCTAGGCGACTCAACATTGAAAAAATGTTTTCCCTAATTTATGTAGCGTATATTTAGATTGCATCTAATGATGAGCTGTGCGTAGGTGACTGCGCTTTGTGCCAAGTTTTAGGCGTCAATGACGTTTAAAAATTCTTAAAATATTTTATCTATTGCATGTCCCGCTGAAGGTCATTCAAATCATCTTCATCGTATTTTTGAACTCCAAATAAAACCAAAGGCGCCAGATGGAAAATAATCAGACGTTGATAAGAATGAACGTATAGTAATTTTTTATCAGAGACGCTATTTTATTACTTTATTTAATAAGTATAGCTTTGTTAACATTATCTCGACCGTATGGTCTGATCATAGAATGGAATGCCGGTTTCCTATCTTATCGAGGTTGTTCACACTTGACACATGCTTTCATATTATAAGTATTATTTTATCTTTTAGGTGTAATCAATTCTTTATATCTTGCTTGACATTGAATAATTTTGCCTACGGTCAAGAAGGTCCCTATTTTTTTAAAGGTAACCTCTATAGTTTCTCGAAAATACATTGCAAGTATTTGCAACTTACGTACGTACCCCCGGTCTTGTTTGTTTAAACACCTATACCGATCGGAAAGGTATCCCGCACATGTTACATCCACTATTTTCAAACATACTATTATATCAGAGTTCCGGAGTTCCGGTGAATTTAACATTCTGTTTGTTTATTTCCAGAGGCAGATGAGCGGTGATCGTGCGGGTTCGCAGTGCGGTCTGACGTCACTGCTGCCCATGTCGTGCCGCGGGCGCGCGGCGGCCTTCGCGCGGGACCTGCACTCGCGCCTGCGTCACCTCGGCGCCGCCGCCGCTGACGACGACTGCGAGACCAGCTGGATCGCGCGCGACGCTCTCCACCCCCCAAATCGACCCACAGCCTCCACCAATCAACGAGACCTCGACACCTTCTACGATTTCGAACTAGAGTGCGAGAGCCCTTCCAGCCCCGTCGACGAATTCGACCATCCCTTCCCCGGACAATCCCCCACGGAACACAAGGAAGCGCCGTTCCAAGATGCCACAGAATGCGACGCGCAGAACGACCCGGCCAAAATCCTACTCCAGCAACCAGAAAAAACAAAAAACGGCTTCGCATTCACGACGGCCTATTACTCGGAGAGTTTGCCGGTGAAGAAGCAGCCATCTCCAAGAGAAAATGGACATTCGGATAGACCTTTGTATTCTGCGATGACGTTCGAGGGAGTCGCGAGACATAATAGTTTCGATGAAATAGACTGCG
Source organism: Eupithecia insigniata (assembly GCA_947859395.1). NCBI lineage: Eukaryota > Metazoa > Arthropoda > Insecta > Lepidoptera > Geometridae > Eupithecia > Eupithecia insigniata. Next base: position 6,244,827 of record OX402002.1, read on the forward strand.
TTTTGCGACCCTCGCCCATCACGGATAATGAACGTTTACGTCTTCCTCCTTATTTGAGCTCGACTCTGGATAGCGATTCAGAGTTCGAGTCAGCGAAAAGCGACCCATCAGATTGCGCAGAAGAAGTGTATCAGAATGGAACGAGTTTAGAAGACGAGAACACAGAAGTTTTAGAAAATCTGTCTCTAGCAGATGCAGAACTTTTGGACGAAGAAATCGTAGAACTCGCAGAAGCCGCGGAGGAGGTCCCACCGCAGAAAGAAACGCAAGGCACTAAGGAGACCAGCATGCCTTCATTAGAAATTATCGAAAAGACCAGCACGCCTTCATTAGAAATAGTCACCAGTGAAGTTCCTTCAGAAGAGAAAGAAGTTTCTCCTGCGCTAGAAGTTGAGCCAAATCTACTGAGCGTCGAGGACGAAGAGGAACAAATCGAGACGGAAGATGATAAGCCGCAGCGAGTGCGTCGCTGCTCGTCGCTAAAGACTGGTAAGACGCCGCCCGGCACGCCCGGCCGCAAGAAGATAGTGCGGTTCGCGGACGTGCTGGGGCTCGACCTGGCGGACGTGAAGACGTTCATGGACGAGATCCCCGTGATTCCCAAGTCGGCGTACGACGATCTAACCGGCTGCGATGTTGCCAGCTCGCCGCCGATGCGCGCGGCGCCGCGGCTCGGCGCGCTCACGCTGGTGCCTCTATTCCAGCTACCGCGGGACCTAAACGAGCGGCTGGAGCGCATGCATGTGTGCCTGGAAAGCGCGCGCGTCTGCGACGGCGTGCACGTGACGGTGTGCGGCAGCGTGCGTGTACGCAACCTAGACTTCCACAAGACGGTGCACGTGCGCTACAGCATGAACCACTGGCGCACATACACGGACCTGCAGGCCAACTACGCAGCCGGCTCGTGCGACGGCTTCTCGGACCGCTTCCAGTTCGTGCTGTACGCACCGGCCATTACATCAGGCCAGCGGCTAGAGGTGGCAGTGCGCTTCCAGTGTAAGGGCCAGCAGTTCTGGGACAACAACGCGGGGACCAACTACTGCTTCGACTGCCTAGCCCTAGGCGCCCTATCGGCTCCCGCGTCCGCTGCGGGCCCGCTGCACCCCACGCTGGACTGGCACCCATCCTTCTACTGAGCGGCGAGGCGAGCCTGCAGGACGCAGTGGATCGAGACCGCGGCCGAGCCCCGGCATACATTCCGCCGCCGGCCCCGCCAGCACCCGAGGAGCGCCATCATGAGGCTTTCGGATGTCGAGCGTTTTTGTGATATAAACTAGACTAGCTGTAGGTTTACCACGAGCGTGTTGCTCGTTCTCAGCGTGCCATTTGCGATAACGAGTTATTTTTTCATGAATTATATATCGAATTACAATTATATTGTTAACGAGTAGCGTAGCGTCCTACCGGACAATAAATAGAGAGGTGTGTTGTGGCGCTAGCACGGCCGCCTGTGCGGGGGAGCCCGGTAAAGCTCCGTGTAAATATGAGAGAAATGAGTTCTGAATGATATTAATATTTTAATACAACTTTTACAGAAACTATTAGCCATTATGTTTTAAGTAGGTAGAACTTGCGAAAACCTAGGTAAGGAAAGGATCAACTTGTTGGACTAGATTAAGCATATTTACGATCTTATTATATGAACTGTAGATAATGTTATGTTATGTTTAGTAATAGAGAGTATAGTATTCGTGATGACACAATTATTCATATTTTAGGTTGTTAGCATCTTCACGCATCAAAATCGAAGAATAATTATAAAATGAAAGTCGATCGAAAAAGTTAATTTTAAAGAAAATTGTATGAACTATATTGTAATAAGATTTGATAATTTAATTATATTATTGTTATGAATTGAATATTGATATTTATAGTATATTTTATATTTTTGTATATTTACCCAAAGTCATGACATAATTATACAAACAGAACTGATAAAATGTATGAAAATCGTTTTGGTTTTGAGATTTTATTAAATGAGACTTTTAGAAATTACGAAATTAAATTATTTTATTTGTAAGCAATAAATGTAATACGCCGCTTTCTATTTTGTATGTACCTGAATTCTTGAATCGTGGCCATATTAATTTTACTTCATAATATCGCTGTCCTATAGAAATAATTTTGTTACACATTATGACTCCTGTTTTTATTGATTAACTATTACACCTTTAAATAAATCGAATGTGCGAATGGATACATTTATATTTTATTTCAAATCCATCGTGAAAGCAAGAAACAAATAAATACATCGCAGTCATTGAAGAGGGAAAATTTTACCTCGTCACAGTCTATAAAATAAATAATAGATTAAGCTGCTACAAGATAAACTCTAGTTTCATACAATAAATGTTTAGTAGATTTTCATGTACGAAAACTTGTAAACAATATCCTACTAATATTATAAATGTCAAAGTTTGTGAGAATGTATGTATGGATGTTCGTTCCTCTTACACGTAAAAACTACTGAACTGATTGGGCTGAAATTTGGTATGGGAGAGGTTTGGGACTTGGAATAACATATAGGCTATTTTTTATCCCGATAAAACACGGGCGAAGGTGCGGGCAGCAGCTAGTACTAATATAATTTAAGGTAGGTAAATAAATGAATAGAATTAAATAAATAAGTAAACATAATTTATTAGAGCTAAGCAAAAACAGCTATTACTAACATTATCACAAAAATGACGATAAACTTTAAATTAACATGTCGGTTGAAATATAACTATAAATTCTAAGCTCCTTATGACAAGTTGTAGGTAATATCTAAATTAACCGATTTAAATTATTTACTTTAAATATAAATAAAGCTACAACTGGGTCTTATAACTGTACATTCTGACCCAGGGACAGCCCAAGGCAAAAAATATAAATAAATGTTATATACGATATACCTATAGTACTTTTATTAAATATAACAATATAAATACTATAAATATAACAATCACACAAGTAGTCATGGTTCCATTAAAGTACATACAATTCCAACAACAGATAAGTTCCTAACTTAACATCTTTATTTGTTAAGTTATAATAATACCTTGCATAAATGTCGGTCGTTTATTTTTGTGATTTCTACGTATTTCCTCGACTCATTTCCCACCACTCGCCTTTTAATTATAAATGGATAAATTATTTCTTCAATTCATAAATTCAGTATCTTTTATCTGACTTAATTAAATAGGTATCTAAGTAGGTACTATTTACACTTTCCACTAATCTAGGCTATTTATACACACATACATACTTAGGCCGTAATATAACACAATAACCAGCTGGTCGATTCTGATGTATTCCGTGATATTGTGTACTGCTATTATGTATTTAGTGCCTTTAGACCTGACAGGACTCTTGTAGACTTCACAAAATTCAATATAAGAGATTTCAGATTTTCAATAACTTTATATCTTTATGCTTACAAAATAAGCACTATACATACCTAATATTAAATTATATGTATAGGTACGATTTTCTATTATCATACTATTTTCGCAGCTCATTGGCTCATTTTCTTTTGCTTTTCATTCGTACAAAATGCAGCCAACGGGCTTCCATAATAGTACACACTAATGAATACATCTCAATCGATCTGCAGATTTCCTAAGGGTGATCGTCGCGGGCTTGCGCGAAATTATGTTTAATGTTTTTCTTATATTCCGCTTTCTCCAAGCAATAAAAATAATTTGGAATGTACCTACGTAATGTTGGTAAACCGATTTCCTTAGATATGTTTCTACTGCAATTTTCTAGTCTATTCATAGAACGGCTTGTTAAACTTCCCTATAATTACTTAGGTACTATTGGTACGGCCTATCAAACCTTTTCGGCGCCCTTCGTCTCCTAACACTCCTGGGCGTGGGGAGTGTTATCGTGGGGTCCCTCAACGCTCTCAGTTGCATGTGGAGCCTTTGTCGACAGAACTCGTAGAACTCGATCTCTCGAGTAAAGTTGGCGCGTACGATGTTCTTGACCGCCTCAGATACAGGCGGCTTGAAGGCGTTCCGGTTTATTTTGTTGAAGTTGTTCAGTTCATCTGGAATTAGTAAGGTTTCAGTTATAACAGTTTTTAATGGAAAGATATAGAAAAGAGATTCCGTGTATCAAGTATTCAGGTATGAAGTTTAGGGGAAAAAATACATATTCTCCTTTTATTTTCTGATAGCAAACATTGAGTACAAACATACGTTTTCTGTAGAGAAATGAGGAATGATAAGTTCTTTTTTTCTACTTCACATCCAATTGCAAATCAAAAATTCAATCAAAAATTGCCGTTGGTAGGAATCTAACTCATTAGATTTCTTTTGTTTGATAGACAAGTCGAGCGATGTCATCGAGCTTTGACTTTGAGTCGATATAGGGGTTGGATCAAAGTGCTGAACATGGTATAAGTAGGTATATGTTCAACGTAGATTATTTTAGAGTTCATGTTCTCAAGTTGGTACACCACCGCGATTGTTCTTCGACCAAGCGCTTGGCTGCGTGTAGATACAGAGTACTGACTCTTAATGACAGACCGCCAGTAAATACTAGAAGCTCCATTGAAGAACCGGGGCTAGTATCTCTCTAGTGCAAAGAGTGTTGAGTTCATGTCCTCAAGTACTCCAACAATAGCGTATTGATCTTTCAAGCTGTCAAATGGCCTGAAGGTTGAAAGTGATTTAACACTCATCCTAGTAAATACTAGAAGCTCCATTGAAGAACCGGGGCACCTATCTCTCGAGTGCAAAGAGTGTTGAGTTCATGTTCTCAAGTACTCCAACAATAGCGTATTGATCTTTCAAGCTGTCAAATGGCCTGAAGGTTGAAAGTGATTTAACACTCACCCCAGTAAATACTAGAAGCTCCATTGAAGAATCGGGGCACGTATCTCTCGAGCGCAGTGAGAGTTGAGTTCATGTCCTCAAGTACTCCCACTACCGCGTATTGTTCTTCCACTACTCGTTTGGCTCTTTGTAGTGCTTCGACGCTGTTGAATGGCCTGGAAACAATAATAAGGAGTTATTAGAATAATTGAAAAAAAAAACTGGAATGATGACGTCGCGGTTATTTTCCTTTAACCTTATAATTGATACAGTATCAGTATCAATTCATTTGCGCAGGCCCGTGTCGGATAAATAAATAAATAATGCCGGACAATCCACACAGCATCATCTAGCCCCAAGCTACGCAGAGCTTGTGTTATGGATACTAGATGACTGATATACTTAATACAATTATATTACATAGATAGACTTTCTTTATTATACAAGAGAATACCCAGAACACCCTAGACAAATATTTGCAGATCGTACAAACATAATGTCCCAAGGCAGGAATCGAACCCGCAACGTCCTGCGTCGCCACATCGGTCGTCGAGGATAGCACAAACTCGGAAGGCTTTTATCCACCGGTGGATAAAACCAGTACTACTCGTACCGACTTCTAAAAAACAGCAAAGCATACCTCTGAAATAGCCCCTACAAATAAATGTATGCATTGTCTCAATAGAGCTTTTGGATTCAGTTCAGGCGCGCATTTTAGAACATCAAGCCGTGCTAGTTTATTATGTTGTACCTATTGATAGCTGTTTAATAAAACAATGTTTTGGAATATGACTTTGCATTTGTTGGATATTTAGAGTATTTCAATTGTTTTGTTAGCACATTAGAACCCCTTCTTAATAGTCCTCAAAACGCTAATGATTGCATAAAGATTCAAAAAGTCGACAATATGCGAAATTCTTCTACCTATGCGATTAATTGCATAGAAATTTCCTAAAAGCGGAGTGCTGAACTCCGCTATTATTCCTGTATTTAATACTGCAAAACTCGGCAAAGTGCGAAAGTCGGCACTAAGCTTCGAAATCATTAGGAAACCTTGAATTCTATTTCAATATTTGGGAGTTGCGGTGTTATTGATGTCTGATAATTGTGGTATTGATATTTGGAGCAGACGACATTCACTCTTCTACAACTAGGCAAAATATAGAGCCAATACATCATCTGTTTCTACATTACTCTGATTGGTTGATTGTCTGATTGTTGCGTGTAGGTACTTACGTGCAGTTGGGTTCGTGTCCGCAGAAGAAGAGCGTTTGCCGGCGGTGGTCGCCGATGCCCTCGTGAGTTTCTCCCTCAATGTATCTGCACTCGCGGTCACCGCTCAACACGCATGTCTCAAAGTCCTGGAAAGTCCATAGCAAACTATTAAATAAAATTAAATAAAAGGAATTAAATAATTTCGTGTTGCAGTTGGTTGGCGCAGTCCCTTATTGAGATTAATTTCTTTGAGATTACCCCGAGTGTGAGGGCTTACATACTATAAAAACAAAACTATTAAAGCTTGAATTAAATCTTGTTTGAACATAAATTCAAAAATCAAAGTGCTTTATTTCCTTTATACCCTACAGGACTCTTGGACACGTCACTTAATTAAAAGACTTTTGAAGCTCATAAGTTTAAGAATAAGTCTCAGGAAATTGCTTATCTCAAAATGCTTTATTGATTCGGGATAATTTTTAGCACCAGAAAAATGTTCACAGAAAAATGTCTGACTCTTACCTCTATTAACTTAATAAAACCAATATTTAGAACTATTACGTAATTCCTTAAATGATGTATTAAAAGGCATTTTTATTATTTGCGCTTTAACTTTTCCAATATTTCAAATATTGAAACGGTTTAGTTTTTATGTAGAAACATCGCAGAAACTTTAGGACGACTTTTGATTTAGAAGGATTAATGAGAATTAATTAGACAGTTTATTGACATACTAATTCGTCGATTTAGCAGACGACTGCTTTAAAACTAATGGTCATCAGTGGGGCTAGCACAGGCTTTCTTGTCTAGGTAGAATAGATAGATAAATGACGTAAATATTACATTTAGGTGTAGAGAGTAGAAAGTTTTCTTCGTTCGAGAACACGGCATTCGGAAGAATAAGCAGTAGAAATGTTTTCTATTCTACCCTAGAGATGAGTCTATCGATGCGAACATGGGGATCAATTTACTCGTTTCTTGACATTTGAGAATAGAAATATTTCTTCTAAAATTGTCTACACCTCTCCAAACCTAGACAAGGTCTTTCTTCCCTCGCATCTCTCATTATTTGGATGTTTAGTTATATTATTATATTACTCTTTGATTTTTGGGGTTTTTGTGTCTAGTTAATGGCCCCGCAGCCATTACGAGCAAATGCAACATAAAAAATCGGAGAATAATTTGTTTGTTTGTTTGCTCCAAAACCACTCTCCGTTATTCTGTATTGTTTAAGCTATGAGTTCAAAAATCTTCGTTTGCCGCTTTTGCTAGACACAGTATTTTACCGAAACATTTTGTGAAAAGATTTCGGCATTTCTTTCGTCCAATATAAGAAAAAAAGAAAAATACATCTTTGAACGAAAGAAATTACCCTTCAAAACATTGTAATTGACATTGAAAAATACAATAAAGTGACATTTTGGTTTAATCAAAAAACGTTTCGTTTTACGGGCTCAGTTTTCTTTTTAGCGATACGGCTGGTTTTATGTTGATTTTCTTGGTAATGAAACGCAAAGAACGAACTTTTTACAGCATTTATATTTTTTCTGTGGTTTCATTCCCGTTGCTATAGAAAGCGCTTCTCTACGAAGAAACTGTTATCTAGGGTTTGTTTCTCGAAACGGCATATTCGGGCAAGAGAAAGATTATGAAGACAAGAAACTGTCTTCTCTAGTCTAGGTAGAGCAGAAATGAAAAGCCAGTGCTAGCGGGACAGGTAGATAGATAAAGTGTTAGTTTCTGGCTACTGAGAGGTGATACTGAAATAGCCAGCAAAAACTAGTCCATTCTTTTTTCATGCGCACATTTTAGCGTTTTCTCCAATTGGAGAAAATATGCGTGAGATTTTCGGACTCGTAAATGGTAAAACGTGATGGCTTTTTATTCAGCTGATTCTGCTCTAAACTCATCCCAAGAGTTGGATCACCAGAAAAACGTATCATCGACATTTTGTTTTATAAAATTTATGTTGTTATTTAAATATAGGGCATTTAAAACGTTTTCAAATATTTCCAGTCTCAACAACATTCGATAGTCAGACCTTAGCTATGCATTGATAAGTACTGATGTAACTTTAATGGTTAATGTCGGTACATTAAGTTCAATAAACTTAGCACATCCACACGCAATTTGTATATTAGCCTGATGGAGGCATAAGAACACAGACTAAACATAGAAAAGCTATTTCAATTCACATAGATGGGTGTGGTATAATGATGGGCTGATCTATTCGTATTCTAATTGTTTTCAATAAAAATATTCATCATTATTTTCATCCACAAGTATTGTTTCGGGTCTTCGTAGGTAATGTATAAAATGTCATGTATTCTGAGTATAAATTATCTAGTACCCATAATACAAGCTCTGCTTTGTTTGGGGATAGATAAAGCGCGAAGTGGATTGTCCAGCATTATTATTTTATTTACTTAGCCGATCGGCCGCGGATTACTCGTAATTGCCCATGTACATATAAAATTATGCCCGCACTGGCCTTTTGCAAATGAGGGAGGGACGTTAAGTAGGTAAGTCCATGATCCAAGAAAATAAAGTCAGGGACTCCGGGAGTGACACTTGAACGTCACTTTATTTCAACAAAACGTAGAAGTTGAGGAACAAATGTGATAATGGTCAATTGAAACGTCGATAAAAAATGTCAATCGTCAATGTTTGTCAGATCAGCCACTATGATCCAAACTTGATATCGGTGATCGTTCCTACCGGTGTTGGGGGCATACGCTGACAAACTCTCAGTTTTTAACCGACTTCACTATTGTATAGAAAATGATTCCGAAGGGGTCCCATAAAATTTTTATCCCCAGGGGTATCCAATATTTATCCTTTGAGGGATAAATACTAATCCGGATAAATACTAATCCCAGTGGGACTTAAAATAAGTGTAAAAGTAAGCGTATATGAAGCGTGTTTATCGTTTTTTAAAACACGCCATATTATTATAAAACTAGCTGATGCCCGCGCCTGTGCCCGCATTTTATCGGGACAAAAAATAGCCTATATGTTATTCCAGGTCCCAAACTATACCCATACCAAATTTCAGTCTAATCGGTTCAGTCGTTTTTGCGTGAAAGAGTAACAAATATCCATACATCCATCCATACAAACATTGACATTTATAATATTAGTGGGATGGCGAAGGTCTGGCGGTCGCAGACTCTAAGCTTATTAGATCAGTAAAAACAGCGTTAGCTAAACACGAGTTAATGTGAATGGTATTGGTAAATACAAAACCACATAGTTTTATCAGATTCATACAGGTAATACAAGGAGCTCAAAAACACAGCATGTGTTGTCGTCAATCCCAACAAAATCATATAGGAGAGGCGATTCTACAAGTTGATTGTAGAGTGGTTTCTTACATGCTTGATTAACACAACGACTCAGTGAAGACTGTGGCAAAACGTAACGTTCCCACTAAACGCTGCTAAACAGGGATGCTTTTTATTGAAACTAATTATAACGTCAACTTTTTGTTGCCATAAATCTCATTTGTTTTTTGCTAGACTTGCTGCGGTTAGGAGGAGGATCTATAATAAAATGTCTAGAAGAACATATGTCGTTGCAAATAGCTGCTTATTAGCTCAGCAACATTAAGCTACATTTTTCTAATTACCCTATAATTCACGTAATCTAATTGCATGTGAAGCAGTTTTTGCTGGGACATCTTTTACAGACTTGTTTATCAATTGCGACATCCGACATACATTACGTATGTAGGTATTACTTTGGATTCGAGGCACTTTCATAACATGTACTTAAATAAATCCTTAGACTAAATAAAGCCATTTCTCTCTCTGTTAAGGTACTTAAAAAAAATATTTTTGATCAATTTATTTGATAACCTGGTCAACAAATCCATGTTCAAAATTAACCAATTAAAACACTTGACAAAAATTCAGATTTCCCTTTTCTTTTTGTCCCACAAATTCAGATTTCTGTGGGACAAATTTTGTAACTGAATTTTAGACTTTTTAGATAATTGTCTTAGTTAATAATAAAAAATTTAACCTCTAACATAGCCTAAACTTTGTCTGAGAGACTGACTAACACAAGATAACTCAGCGTTTATGTTGCTACTACATTACATACATAAAACGACTAGGAAAATCTGCCTGTTCTGTAATATTGTATTACAGTATAATGTAACAGGTTCTCAAACAATAGGAAATAAATTATCAGGTTCTCTGGAACTGATGTTTAATCAATTATTGACTTGTAATGTAATTAACTGTTCATTGTACAGTGTCGCAAACTTTACTTCGCCGTGACAATAGTTGACTTTTCAGTTATAAATATGGTTTAACTCAGTAAAACCGGGTACTGACCGGGTTGTTACAGGGCGTACCATACCATCCGCAGCGAACATAATACGTTATTATATCGTTGCCGGGTGCTAAAATCCGTCTCGTTGCTCGTTTCGAGCGCCTTCTATTCCCATACTGACTGCATGAACGCTCGCTGTAATACGTTACATTACGCCCCGTAACGCCGTTCCGTACCCACCTTAATGTTTTTAGTCATAAATCACAGAGTTTAAAAATCAAAACAGTTAGATTCATTATCATCATATCAGCCCATACACGTCCACTGCTGGACATAGGCCTCCCCCATACGACGCCAGAAACACACAGATTACCTATAGGTTATTATTTATATTATCCACTAATTATATTATCCATTAATATTAATTACCCACATAAAAAGAGAAGTCTGGTTGTATTGTCTTAACGGTTTGTAAGCCTATTAAAAAAATATTTCAACACCGGCTCTTTTGCATTAAGTTTGAGTGTTAGACCTTTGCTATATCCAGGTACCACGTGATTGTAGTGTGTAGTGTGTGTGTCTGTCTGTGCGTGTGTAGAAAACAGTTTAGGCTTGTAAGTTTCAACTGTTAATAGGACTTTTATAGGCATAGTTTTTTTTGTAACGCAGTAAAAAAGTAGCATTCTTTCATTCAATATCAACCAACAAAAAACGCGTACAAAGGTCAACAATCACTCTGCTCCAAAAGCCCGCTAAGCACATCAATCGGACAGCTAATCTGCCACCATCCTGCTATCCAGATCGTGAGCTCCTTATTCGCTAAGGTTCTCTTCATATTATCTTTTAACGTGGAATACTTTATCATAACGCGCTCTACTTTGCGCATATTCCGTCGACTTTTCCAAACGTAACATTTATATGTAGAGCCTTATTTACGCGTCCTATAGTGTGTACCTAAATAAATTCGGTCGTTCACATCGGCTAGATTCTGACACCACGACGAGACCTTAGAAGAGACGAGATGACTTTACAACCCATTTCATTATGTATTTTTTTTTAAATAATGTATGTATGTAGAGATAATGTTTTTACAGTCTCTGACCCCGACTCCGCAACTAAAAATGTGATGAGACCTGCGAATAGATGGAGAGAAACTGAGAAACCAACTAGATATTAACTAATATATTTACTTAATACAATAACATTACACAGTTTTTTTTTATTATACTTTCTTAGAAAACACCCGTTAATTAACGTGAATGAGAGAGAGAGAGAGAGAGAGAGAGAATATTTTATTTGTAAGTCAATCAACAAAAACAAAAAACAATCATTTAAATATATAAAAAAAAACTTTTGCCTCCGTCTCATGAGTTAGTTGCAAAATTAGACTACTTTCTTACGCTTGCAGAGCGCGTTATGAAAACTCGCGTTATTGAAATGGAGTTTTATTGAATACGGGCCTATCTAGTGATAGATAAATAGATCGTGATCTGTGAGTTAGGATCGTGTCAGTTATTCGGGAATCAATCGTGTTTCGTGACTCGTCCGGACCTATGACCGGCTGCGCAACGGGACAAAGCCTATTTAAATTAGGAGATAAGTATGGAATACGGGTTCTTATATGATTCACAGGTTGTTTTATTAAAAACCAAAGAAACACATGTTGGTCTGGTAAACTAGAAAGAACTCCAATTTCATAAATTAAGCCTTAGACACTCTACCCTTAGGTAATCTAACCCGCTGATTAAACCACAATTCAAGAATAATAATTATTATCTATTACCTACAAAGTAGCTACAAAATGAGAGTGCATCTTTCTTTCTTTCTAATTGTGTACTCAGTTACTCACTTGGGCACTTGCTCATCAGGCTAATCTCTGTTGAGTCTGGCCGCCCCGTGGCCGAATATTCGGATACGAGGACCTCAATCAGAACAAAAAAAATCATGTAGGTATGGTAAAGACATGCAATAAGCTTGTTTTCTAGGGAACTCACAAGGGGGATTAAAAAAGCGATTATTTACTTTTCCCAAAACAAATTATTAAATAGGGTAATTTTAATTGAACTCGCTTTTGTGAAAGTATCCTGGTATGGTTTCGAGAGCGTAAGACGCGTTATGTAGATTTCTGATTTGTTTGCCTGGTACTACTTAAAATATATTAGTAGATTTTGTGGTTAGCTGACTTAATTTTACGGGCGATTTTCTTCGGCTTCCTCACTAGCTCAGCCTGTATCGAGGAAGCCAGAATTGTATTTGTAAGTACCGGTTGTTTTCCTGTAAAACAACCGGTACTTACATACAAACTCTGTAATGCTTTAACCCTTAGAAGAAGAACGTTTAGAATGATAGTAGACACAAAGGAGGTGTAGCCACTTACATATAGATTCGTTTTTGGCTTCAAAATCCAGATAATGTGTGACACTATCACTCTACTGTGACAGCAACGTGTTCTACCTCTATGCTTTAATATACCTACAGTTTCCTTCTATCTGTGATTCAAGCATGATTCAATACATCCACTGCTCGATCACCAATCTGCCTGCCAAGCTTGTTAATTATGGCAAAATCCACATATAATAACATAAATAAAATTAGACAAAACTAAGACAAAACCCCTTGTTTGTGTGCAGCAAGTAGCAAACAGTGGAAATTTTGAGGTTTGTGTTTTGATCAGTAGGTGCTCTCTACCTCTTCGCTCTAGACTTCATTAATTTTTGTTTGCTCACCCTTTTGACCATTAACACCACTATTCTATATTTATTGCATGTTGAGAGAAAGGTTCATAGCTTGCAATAGTAATTAACCGGTTGTTATTCGTTTTTTAATTAGATACTTTGCACTTCACCGCTTGACACGGATCTCTATTCTAGCGATTGCTGGCATTTAGAAACTAATCTTTGTTGGATACGAGAATATAGTTTACGCAAAAAGGCTAATAAAGATGAAAAGAGAAGCGCGGATTAAAATATAAACATATAAATAAAGTCTAGAAAGTGGAAATTTCACACAACATCATTTAGCCCCAAAGATAGTAAAGCTTCTGTTATCATCATCAGCTTATGTTAGTCCACGGCTGGACATAGGGCTCCCTTAATAAGTGCATTAGCGCCTTGTCTTCAGCTTGCCGCATCCAGCTCATCGTCGTATAGAAAATAGGGTCGACCAAAACAAGCTCCCTAGCTTCAATACAAGTAGTGAGTAGGCCTACGAGTATGGCCCAAACGGCAGAACATTGAATAATAACGGCGTTAACGGGCCTCGTCACAGCCGAAATATTTACCAAATTACCCTACCCACCGAGATGATGGGAATCGATACTATCCGGTTGATTTGCCGTGACTATTGAGGTATTTAGGGTTTGGGTTGACCGTGGCAATAACCAATCTTGAACATTATCAGTTGCGCTCTAGATAGGAACTTTGCGGGTTAAAGAGATTTATTACAATAGCAGCAATAACCTAAATGAACTGGAAGGTATCCAATTAAAAGTCATAGATTTATTTGCTTAAACATAGATTTCAACAACTTTACATTGTTTAGGCTTAAAAAATAAGCACTTAGATCGGTAAAATTTTATTTGATATTGATCTAATTCTAAATGAAAGTTAAAATCTCCCATTTTTATGCTGGCATACAAATTTTTAATTAAACCTGCAAACCGTACCTGCCTATGAAAATTAAACACGGCAACCAAGGTTTCATATACAGTATCTAATTTAGAATATTATGTTTTTTATAGGTATTTATTTGTATTTATTCAAACTATTGTACATGTTAAGAATTTGACAGTACATACATGGACAGACGCTAAATTCTGCTAGTCAATCGCTGTACTATTGAATAAATGGTGTTGGATGCGATTGGGAATCTTTTTTTGATGCAGTGGGAAGGAGCCCTATGACTTACATATATATTGTCGCAGAAACGTCCATAGATGAAAAAAATTCTAGATAGGGCGTATGGGTAATATTTGCATGGTGAGATTGATAGAATGGTTTCAACCTTGACACTTTTGACACGCGTCCCTCCATCTGAAGTTTCTTTCATCAAAAGAGAAATGCCAAAATGTGTAATGATACCATTATTATGCTGAAGCAATTAGTATAGTAGAATTAGTCCTAGGTATGCTGGTTGATAATATGATAGTAAAGTAGTATAAAAAAGTAGAGACAAAGCAGGGGTGGGTATTTAAGCAGGATTTTACGTAGTTTTGACGTGAAGAAGTATCTAGACATCCAAACTTTCATTTATAATATCTATTAGTGTGATTCCTGGAATCGGACCACACTCGCCTAGTATATCCAGAAGATTGGAAGTAGGTCTTACTCCAATAAGGTTTACGAGGTAAACAGAGACTACATACCTACTTAGTTATTCAAAATGAATCTTAGCCTGCTTATAACGGATCTTGTCGTAAAGATCCAGAATAGATAGGCTATTAGATAAACATGACCTTACTATCAAAGTATTGGCTCAAAGTTGTAAAATTATGCGAAGCTATACACCATAAAGCAATCCGAATGGGAAATCAAAACTAACAGCGATTTCGATGGTAATTTTATGGATAATTTAACGATTATGCCTGTGGTTTAGAATCTATTGCTTGGACTACATTCAAATTCAATTTACAACGTAGGTACCTACCTACTACGAGACCTCCAAAAACTTTTATCATGTCAAATAATTTTTATGTAGAAGGACGTTTCGCAGTTAACATTACATTACAACATTTTAGGATTCAATATGCTGTAAATTTGACTTTTAGCAAACACAACCTTTTAGGAATTCAACTTTCTGGAAATTCAACATAAAGTTGGATTCAACATGCTACAAATTCAACTTTTTGGAAACTAAAAATTTTAGGAATTCAACTTTCTACAAATTCAACATACAAATAACAACATAAAGTTGGATTCAGTATGCTGCAAATTCAACTTTTTGCAAACTTAACATTTTAGGAATTCAAGTTTATATTCCTGATGGAATTAATCCTTTGTTATTTGGAAGTAGGTACGAGTCATGTCTATTTTCTTTGTACATGTGATGTTTTCTATGTCAAAGATATGTGTGTGATTATTGTAATATATCTAGAACTTAACGACATCAAGTGTAACTGTGTAGTACCTACGGTGGAATAAATAAATACAAAGCAACTTAGCAAAGAAAAGATTTCAATCTCAACAATAACGAATGATTATAAGGATGTAATGATTTCATCACGCGATCTGTTTTTTCTCAGGGATCTAAGGCACGTGAGCTATTGTGTAGGACTATTGATTAGAAAATTGACGTGGCTGAACTGCGGTGCGACCATCCATCAACTTAATTGTTTGTGGCTGTGAGCTTAATGCGATAATTCTAGGAAAATAAATAGGATTTGTTTGTTTCTCGGATATTATGTTGTTGATTGTGTACACGAATATAAATGTACTAGTGATTTCTTTTTCACTTCTTCCACTATTGAATAAAGAATTGAAGTGAAAGAGAAAATCAATAACATATCATTTCTTATTTGATAATATTAACTATATTTATAGCTGTTTATAGTATAAAATTTTACTTGTCTAGATGTTTAGTGCTTGTTTTGTAAGCATATACAAATAATGTTTTTAAATCGGAATTTGCACCGATTGATATCTGAAAAGATAGAGTAGCAGGCTAGGTAGAGTAGCTAGCTTGGTTTTTCTCTTCAAATACCTAGTTAGGTCTGGTTTTGCAATGTGAAGAAATTTATTTCCATTTCACAATGTCATCCTAGCTAGGGCCTGTTAAGGCATACCTACATAACTGACCCAAAGCAATGGTCCGTTAAATAACCACAACAAAAAATATTTGAATACATTCAGGTAAAAGACACAGAAAATACTGAAACAGAAATTATAGAATCTCACCTTTTTCAACCAAGCAGGATCAGGCAAAGGCAGGTCGGGGAAAGCCCGCTTCCTTTCCACGTAGTACCAAGGCGCCCTCACGTAGTAGTACCAGGAGATCACTCGCTCTACGGGGTCTCTGACCACGTTCACGTAGATCGGAGACGGATAACCGAATCTGAAAATTATGGAGTATACATGTCACACTAATATCATAGATACGAAAGTTTGGATGGGTTTGTTAAATTGAATTATATGAAATTATATATTTATCTTTCAACACATTACAAATTAGTAACCAAACCATATTAAAGAAAAAAACTAGTACTAAAGAATAAAACTAACATAATAACATGATGAAAATATGAAGATTCGAATCTTCGATAAGTAAATACAATGTGGAGTAGAAATTAATGGTCCATAACATAACTCAGCAAAATGTAATGCCACAGCAAGTCGTCATGCTGTAGCGTTGGTGTATGGATGATTGTTACCCCACTAAAACTACTAAACGGATTGGGCTGTAATTTTGCTTACTTGTAGTCCTAAGCCTAGAATAACGTATAGGCTACTTTTTATTCCGGAAGCAAGTGTTCGTAAAAAATAATTGAGCAAGCCACGAACCGAAAGTTCAAAATAAACAAACCGGATGGGATTCTCGCCATCATCATATAACGGAAATGTGAATCTTCATTTATTCTCTTCGTTAGTCCCCAATTATTTGAGTTGAACGTTCATTGGATCCGCTTTCGTCGAGATAATTAATGTGCTCATTATAAAGTGTAAAGGTACCGACTCACTGCTATTTGTCAAAGTTTAAAACAGTGCACTGTAGCGAAATCTATCCATATATAAAACGGCGCTATAGTAATCAATCAAATGTTGAAGTTAAATTTACCTACGCCTTTAGATCTAATGGCGTACTTAGGGCTCATATACACGAGCGGCAAAGTGCTAACGGCAGAGGTAACTGTACCGTCAAGGGCTGGGCTGCCGTCGACGAAGAATAAATAAACTGATTATTCTCGTTGTTTTGTAACGTCCGCGTGGCACACCCGTAACGTACTAATAACACACTCACTCTGAAACAATGGCGCGCATTCATGAGCGCGTGGGTCATGTTTCGGAACTGTCCCTAAAAAACAGTGTTGCCAGCTATATTTATTTGAATGCAGAATGATTCTACATCTATTAAACTAATCTGTAATTAACATATTATTCCAATTGTCTCACATATTTTATTTGACATTAGTACCGCTAAGATTTCGAAATTATTACAGTGTGCGTGGACAGGTGTTGACGGCAACAGTTACCTCTGCCATCGGCACTTTGCCGCTCGTGTATATGAGCCCTTATTGTGCTTGTATAAACATAGTGTTCTCACTTTTCAACGTTCCTAGGCTCTTAAGCTCCATATCTAGTAACTCTCCATGACTATTCTGTTCCCTGGGATATGTTTAATTTGTTTATGCTTACCTAGTACTTACCTAGACCGTAGCTGCCTGCATTGCCCTGTTGTATGGCAATGCTGATATACGAATAACAACTCGTAAATTTAATTTATATTAACATCATAAATCCTATTGATTCCTATTACGTTTTTGAAATTAGTTTGTAATGAATTAATGATACATTGTTTCCAACACACAACTTTTGTTCAAGTTTAATTTGTAACCTTTCCGGTCCAAATAAACTATAGCTACTATATCTATCTATAGATACTACTTGATTAATGCTCAGACATAATTGGATCACAATTACAAGTCTTTCTTACAAACTAACCACGAATAGTCATAATTAAGACATATGTAAAAACTGTGTTAGTTTCGGTTCGAACTTTATTGTTGCTTGATGTTAATCATGGGTATGTTTCGGCATTCGAACAAGTTCCTGCATTACAATCTATTGTTTACAAAATAAACTGAATGATTGTGATCAAATCGTAGCTAAACAGTAAGGATTGTTTTTATTATATACTAGTTTTTACCTGCGGCTTCGCAAGCGTAGTTTTTAGGGAATTGTTTAAAGGTTATCTACATATATTCTTTGGAATATTAATAAATTATTCCTTTTTATAAATCACATTCTCGACCCGTCGACCCATGTCCGATCTACGTGAACGTGGTGAGAGACCCCGTAGAGCGAGTGATCCTGGTACTACTACGTGAGGGCACGTTGGTACTACGTAGAAAGGAAGAGGGCTTTACCAGACCTGCCTTTGCCAGATCCCTTGCTTGGTTGACAAAGGTGAGATTCTAAACTTACTGGTTTAAACTCATAAAACTTAGTATTTCATGGGTAATGATTTATGGAATTAAATATAGTTATGCCTATGTTTCAGGTCTATGCAAATTTTTACAGGTCTATGCAAAATCTGCTCAGTACTTTTAGCGTAATGAAGTAACAAACATCCATCATCTACAAAGTTTACAGTAATCTTTCGACAAAGAATATTAAGTACAATGAGATTGAATATAACTGCCAGCTAAAAAAAGCTCAGATTTCGTATCCGATAACAGGATTTATTGTATATTTATTTATCTTTGTAACTAGGTTTCCTTGTTTAACATAAAACAAGCATTATTTCTTTAAATGCGTGCGGAGGCGGGATCTCCATACAAAAGACATCAACGCGCACGCATACCGCGTAATTTAGCTCACTGTGCAACTGTGACTTCATTTACCCGTATCACACTCAGCCTAGTGTAACTCAGGTTACAGTTACAGGAACACACATAAATTTACTATAGCGTGTAATTATCTCTGTTAGAGTCTGGTTATTGCATGAGACATAAACACAGTCTATATTTAAATGTTATCATGAATTCTACAAAACAAATTATTGTCGATGATTTGGTTTTGTGTTGATCTTGTTTTACGAATTTACGAGTCTTAAATGGAGAAAGCGTACGAAAAATATGCGTACGGTAAAAAGAACTTGTATTATCTAACTTGTATAAAAAAAAATGTATTACCGCTTTTTCAGTATCTAGTCTTAATAACCCGACTCGAATACGGAGTAGGTGGTTCTTTATCTAAAAACGTGACAGGAAATCTGGTCATAAATAATTCCCATATTCCGACAGCAATATGGCGCTAAATATTTGAAGTTTGTTCATATTGAACATTTGATACTTCAATTTAAAATTATTTGCACCTTTAGCCGGACCGCCTACTGTGTTCGTCAAATATACCTCAATGCAATACAACAGTAGGTAAAATTGTCATCAAGAATTCGAAAAGTTGCTTAGAACAGAAAGGTTTAGTCATCAAGAACCCAGCTGTGCATGTGAATAACTGATAATAATGATTTGATTGTTTAGAAAAAATATATAGTTAAAAACGAAAACCCGACTACATAAAAGTCTTAAACAAGCGTTCACCTATTGTCCATAGCATTTTCTTTTGATACTTAGGTAGTCGGAGGCACCCACCCCATATACCTCGGGTACAAATAGTATCAAAGGCCTCCGACTACCTAAGTATCTAAAGAAAATGCTATGGACAATAGGTGAACGGTTGTTTAAGACTTTTATGTAGTCGGGTTTTAGTTTTTAACTATATATTTTTATACACCTTTTTGCTAATAGTTTGAGAATCGTTAACCTCACAAAATTTTGAGAAACGGTTTCGAAAAGTACAAACAAAGACCTTTGCAACGATACCACACACGAGCATATTTACTAACATGAAATTTTCGACCCTTTGTTCGACACCCGCTATCTCATTAGACCCCCAATTTTATCTGAGGTCATAGCCTATAACCATCGGACTATTAAGACGAATCATATGACATCTCATTTGTTGAAATCGGACCAGTAGTTTCAGCGCTACCAGGGAACATAAAAATCAGTTACATACATACATATGTACATAGGGTGTCAAAATCATAACCCTCTCGTAGTCGGATAAAAACGGTAAACCAACTTCAAATTCCTCTTTCATTTATACTGTTTAAGTTTTACTAATCATAAGGAATACACGAATACATACATGTCATAGGGAATACAGTTTTTATGGGACCATACTAGGTTCATCTTCTAATACCAGAGCTGTCCAGTCCAGGCACGACGGCGGGCCAAAACAAGTCACTGTATTTAGTGGAAGGCCCGCATCATAAAAATCATCATCCACATCCAGATTTTACCCAATGCTGGGTATAGGCTTTCCGCAGAAAAACAAATACCTACCTTCTAGCTTTCACATCGTAAGACAAATGAAAGACGACAACAGTTCGAGGATTTCCCGACTTTTGGGTGGTATAGACCGGGCGAACGAAGGCGAGCCAATGCCGACCGGCCGGCGACCTGGCGAAAGCAAAACGCGAGCATACCGTTCGTTTGTGTGAACTTGCTTTCGCCATGGCGCCACACCCGGTCCGTTCGTCAGCCTTTGCTGAACTTCGTTCGCCCCTGTCTGTACCCACCCTTAAAGTGAATGATTATCGGTCACCCGCGAATCGAACAATAATTCGAGTTTTTTGTATTTTGTGCGATCTACAAGTTATAAAACTAGGCGAAAAGTAGTTTTGCACAAATCGTAAGTTTGATTTTACTCATAGAATACAAAAAATGCAAAAACCAGTTTTTGTTTTTAATTTTGCGTGCGACCGTTGACGTTAACTCGTTGTCTGTCGAATCCTCTCGCTCACAGCGCACACGAGCCATAGCGAGCGGTGCAAGTGAGATGAAGCGAGGGTTGCGTGGCCTGATTTTGTCTAACGAGATTCTAGGACTTGAGTGGTAGAAAACTATTGCCAAGAACGTTTTGTTTTTAATGTTCAACGTAAATAAATGTGAAGTGTAATAAACGATTCAAATTTATAATACTTACCACAGAAATAAAAAATTAAATATCTCGAAAAATAACAAAGTACTCATATGAAATGTAAATTTTGCGTAATAGTAGTGGATTAGAAACATGTCGCGGGCCGCACAAATATTGGCTGCGGGCCGCGCTTTGAACAACCCTGTTCTATAACTATACAAAAGCAAAAGAATCATCAAAATACATTGATACGATTGAAGAAGATATCCGCCAACATTCATAAAAAAATACACACAGGCGAACATAGTACCTACCTCCTCCTTTTTTAGAAGCCGGTAAAAAAACACGTACTTACCTCGTAAAATTGGTGTAGCATACGTGTTTGATGTAAGAAGATGGTGGCGTGTGCTGGGAGACCAGGCTCACGAGGACCTGCTGATCTGCGGGCGCCAGTCGAATGGTCTCCACGCGCTGTACTGCGTCACGGTGGAATCCTGACAAACAAAATATAGTTTTGACACCTTTTGCGAATAACTATTATAAATTGAGAATTCTAAATGGGGGAAAGGAGATCTGTACTGACATCTCGCATGGGAGTCCATTATCCCCCTACCTAAACAGGCCCTAACCAGCCCAGCTCCTTGAAGTACCGGAGCAGGACTTTTGGTGTTTGACAGCTTCATTTCAGCTCTCTGTGGGTGTGGTTTGTGTTGAGTCTCAATGAGACTCTTCAGTCCCGTCTTGTGTCTGAGCTCCTCTGTGGCCGTACAGTGTAGGTACTACAACGAGTCCCACAGTTTCTTCTACATTGTACCCATCTAGTTCTATAGTAATGTGTTTTTGTTGTGAACAGATAAACTGATTTTCTTTCTTCCTTTTATTCTTCTGTAACATACTTAGTCCAATTATCTTGCAGAACTCACCACTCAGTTGACTTTATGGAGTTGAATAAACTTTTGGTTAGGCTTTAACGGATAATGTACCTTTTGATTTTATTATCCTACGTCTTTTCTAAGGCTTGATAGTTATTATTTTTCAGAACTACGCACCTACGTAACTGAGATAAAAGTCCTATTATCTACTTGAAACAACTACCTATTTCTTGAAAATATACCTTCATAATTGAATTGATATTCAAGTTTAATTCGAAGTTTGTGCCTTTACCAATTCAAACAATATTTTATGAGAGAAAACAATAGTCTACGCCGTAACTAGACAACGGCGATGCAATAACCATCACTCTGCGGATAATGTTGTCTGCAATAGTATAGCCCAAGCTCGGCAGAACAAGGTATTATTTATACGGTAACTGCAAGAGGTTGCTGGGTAAAAAGGCCCATTCATAACTTTACTTGGACTATGAAAATTGATGACCCTCGTTATTTCGAATAATGCCGCTTAGTTAATAACATTCATCATCATCATCATCAGCCCATACACGTCCACTGCTGGACATAGGTACGGGGGAGCCGTACGACGCCACAAATAGCGGTCCCGAGCCGCCTCCATCCATCGACTCCCTGCGACCGCTACGATGTCGTCGGTCCATCGAGTGAATGGTCTCCCATGTATGTTAATAACATTATTATGTCTTAATTATAGAACTTGATTACAGAAACGACTAATGAGATGGTGTGGTACTAATCTTTTTCAAGATAACCTCAGTGGCGTAGCGGGCCATAGTCCACCTGATACGCAGAAGGTTGCGGGTTCGATTCCCGCCTCGGGACAAACGTTTGTACGATCTGCAAATATTTGTTCGGGGTGTTTTCTATGTACCTTGAAAAATATTTTATTGAAAAATATATATCAATTAGCTGCTGCCCGCGCCTTCGCCCGCGTTTTATCGGGATAAAAAATAGCCTATATGTTATTCGGTCCTAAACTATACCCATACAAAATTTCAATCGGTTCAGTAGTTTTTGCGTGAAAGAGTAACAAATATCCGTACATCCTTCCATACAAACTTTCTCTACTTGGCTTGGGGTTGTTGTGTGAATTGTCCAGCATATTTATTTTACATTATTTATTTAAGGCCTACCCCGACCCAAATCAGCGCCGCCACCTATTTTATCGTATTATTACATTCAACAAAGGAATTTTTATAAATCCTTTGGGCCGTTTGCAATACATGTTATAAGCTTATTTTTAATGCCTCTGTATTAGTTTTATATTGTATAGCTTAGGAGGAGATGCGAAAAATGACTTTGGTGGTGAAAAAGTGCAACTTTGCATCTGTTTCTAAACTATACCAATTAAAACTATTACAGAGGCATTAAAAAAGCTTATGACAGGTATCAGTATCACAAACTGGCCAAGGGATTTTTTAAAATTCCTTTGTTTAACGTAATGATAATGATAAAATAGGTAGCGGCGGCGCGGCGCTAGTTGGGGTCAGGGAACCGCCTTAAGAACCAATACGTTGTAGAGCTTAACAAATAGCCCATTTTATTCGTGACATGCATTGACCGCAAAAATGAAACGATCAAAAATAAAACACTATTATTCTTGGAGTCTATAAAATGCTTTGTTGCTCTGGTTAACCGCAACAAACCAGTCGGTGCAGACAACGGCAAGCGAATCTAGCCGACGTTTTTAGGGTTGCGTAGTCACCCTTTGGGTGAAAACAAGACACTATTACGTAGCCTCCGCTGTCTGTCCGTCCGTCAGCGGATTGTATCTCATGAAACGTAAAAGGTAGACCGTTGAAATTTCTACAGAATGTGTTTCTCTTGTTAGTATAACAACAAATAATAAAAATAAAATTTAGGGGGGCTTTCATACAAAAAAAAACATGATTTTTTGGGATATTTATGCTCTACGTTTGTCAAGGCTCAACCGTAATAGATAGACAGTTGAAATTTTGACAGGATTCTTTTTAATTTTGTTTTTTTATTGGCGCAATGACAAGAAATAAAAATAAAATAAATTTAATAATTAAGTCCAAGCCATGTTGAGTATCGATATCGATCACCGAAGTTAAGCAACGTCGTGCGTTGTCAGTACTTGAATGTGACCGCATAATTTTGCTTTTAATTTAGATCCATCAAAAAATCAGTTATATAGGGTTTCTTTTGCCAACGTTTTGGGGATTTTACGGATGTACGGAACCGTTTGTGTGCGAGGCGACTCGCACTTGAAAGGTTTTATTTATGTTTCCGGACATTAAGAAAAACTTGCGGAATCTTTTCGCAAAATTGCGGTTCAACATTAAGACTTAGAAACCGTTGCGTGCTATTTAATTAATTCATTTGTAGATAAGTTGTTAACCTACCGTATGTGAAATATGCTGGAGCATTGCTACCATGGAGCTATGTAGTTATAATTGAAATGTTTTAGCAAAAAAGTTAAGTTTTTATGGAACGAAGAAATGTTCTCACAATTATTTCAAACGTAGTAATTTCAGCTAGGAATCTTAAAAGGAAGCTAATTATTTAATTTGAACGGTCGACATTTAGGACCACCTTACTAATATTTATTTATTTATTTTGCAATCCTAATACATACAATTGGCCGTGGGGCCGCGGCTTACGAATATCGACCCCTCCAACTCAACCCGTGGATGTCGTAAGAGCCGACTAAGGGAAACGACCAGAGTAAGGGCAGCAGCTTCCTTCTGAGTATTTTTCAACACCAACACTGCGATCACCATTCCGCCTGCCAAGCGTGGTGATTATGGCAAATCCCCCCCTACATGCCATCCACTCGATGGACCGACGACATTGTAGCGGTCGCAGGGAGTCGATGGATGGAGGCGGCTCAGGACCGATATTTGTGGCGTCGTATGGGGAGGCCTATGTCAAGCAGTGGACGTGTATAGGTTGATATGACGAATACATACAATGAGAGAGGTCTTAAATATTTCACTTATAGGCTAGGTATTAGGAGCCCTGTTAGGGTGCCATGCAACTTGAGAAGTAGCTATTATAATTTTATATTATATTATTTATATGTAGATTGGTGAAGGTAAATACTATGAATGTCGTGTTTATATAACTATTAGTAACGTGAACAGAACCTAACAAATAAGTTATCTATATATGAATAAGTGATTGATATGTGATGTTGTTGGTAAACATTGAAAATTAAATAAGGTGCCCTATTTTTTATATATTATTTTTAATGTTTGCATTGCTCGCGATAGTTTTGTTTTGCTACTTACATATTTCCTTTATTAACAAAGAAAATTACAATCAGACAATATATCTAGTATTAACATTGAGCTAACTGCAGACTATTGCTTATTCTAAAATTTGACGTCTATGTGCTTATTTTGTAAACCTAAAGAAATAAATTTATTGATTCTGATTCTGCTATCAATATATTGATAGCTCAACTGATCCATATAACAGTACCAATGAGTAATGTCTCCTGACGTTGCAGCAGCCTGCATTGCCCCGCTGTATACTAAGAATAGCAAGTAGCACAAGTCTTGTGCTACTGGTTATATTCATTTCATTCTTTTTTTTATTTTAGTCGGTGATAGCTAGACCTACAAAGTACAAGATACCTATAAAGTATAAGAGTAGATAGGTTTACATTACATAATTAAAAATACACTAAGTCAGTCTGCCTAAAGGACGTTATTAAACTAAAGGTATGATAACACGTATATAATTTTAGTTAAGTACATATAGTATATAAATGTAGTATATGTAAGGCTATGTAAAGCACATCATATTCCAACTCTACATTTACCTATGCTTATCCACCGCTGGCCTCCCCTGATAAGAGCCATAATAACGAGTCATTCCTGTCCCACTGGCCACTTTTTTTGGTCCAAAGTAGTCCGAACACGGAAAAACTTACAACTCGCTGTAAGTCGAAAATACAGTAAGTGTAGTTACATAGCGATTTATCATTGGTATTGGCACTTTTACTTTTTTTTTTAAATTTACTATTATAAAAGACTCGCCGCAAAACACACATGCACGTGAAATGGAATGGAGTAAGGTATTTTTAATCGACTTCGAAAAAGGGCGAGGTTCTTTGTTCGGCTGTAGGTATGTAATGCTGGCTGTACGAAATGTATGTTTTTTTATATGTGTTCGTCGATTTCTCCGTCAAATATGGACTGATTATGAAAATTCTTTCGCTATTGTATAGAAAATTATCACCAGCTGGTCACATTAAAATATTCCAGGGAGATAAGTACTCACAAAATTTAAAAACGGTGTAAAATTATGGGATTTGCATTCGGTTTTTACAAAACCATACAATTATTTGTATGTCCAGGCAGAGGATAATCTTTTTAAATTAAAAATTCATACAATAAATAAATAATTCTTGCTGGTCAATCCACACAGCATCATCTAGCCTCAAGCTAAGCTGAGCTTGTGTTATGAGTACTATATGACTGATATATACGAGTATCTAGGGTCGGCAGACAACCATTTAGTAAAAAAAATGCTTTTTGTTATTATTACGCCAACAACATTCAATTATATCAATACATCGACCGACTAAAGCACATAAGTCTCCTGGCCGGTCATAACAATAAATACACTACATTACATAGTTTGTATATTTTTACTACACATAGAAAACACCCAGAACACCTGGAAGCAATATTTGCAGAACTTACAAACATTCGTCCCGAGACGGGAATCGAGACCGAAACATCGGTCAAAATGAAAATGGAATGAAAATTATTTATTTCTCATAAACCAAAATAAACATAAAAAAGCCAGAAATTTAAAATTAAACTACTTAGGACTAAATAATACCTAAAGAGGAAAACGAAACGAAATTACAGTAGCTTAAATACACACTTGACAGCAGCTTGGCAGATATACATTATTGTGTCGGTCGTCACAATGCTGTAATGTTTTTGTAAATTAGTAAATAGCTCGCTGTCGTCACACTACAAATCATAACCCTCGTCCTTTGGTAGTCGGGTATACACACATCACCCCATACACGTCCACTGGTGGACATAGGCCTCCCCCATACGACGCGACGCCACAAATAGCGGTCCTGAGCCGCCTCCATCCATCGACTCCCCGCGACCGCTACGATAAGTCGGGTAACTATACAATAAAACGTCTCACTCAGACAACAACAAAGTAAAGACGAGAAGAAAAGAAAGGTGAGATGCATAAAGTAGGTGAATGGGCTCAATAGGATGTAGCTATGTAATGTAGACTGAATGACGAGCAGTCATTTCCCTAATGCGAAGCATCGAGCTATAGGAAAGTGCGAGCTGCTGTATCATTTACCACTTAGTGCCCGTTCACACTGCGGAGCACCGCCGCCAGAACCGGAATGGAATCGGAACCGGTATCGGAACCAGTAACGGAACCGGAACCGGACCGGAACTGGGTGGGCCGGAGAGATGTTTACTACGAGCTTGCGCCGATATCCCTGTCCCTCGGGCCCAGTGCTCCCCGCGAGTCATTAAATTAAATGTAAGGATTTGAGTCCCCGGTTTATTTGCGGGATCTGGTTAAATGTGAACACCTATATGCGGGCTGTGGTTTCTGGAAAACCCGCTGGTTAGGTTAAGTGGGACTTTTTATTTCGTCGTAAAAGTCTACGGTTAATTAGCCGTGCGTAGGCATTTCTGGAAAATCCACCGGTCCGGCTAAGTAGGAATGGGCTTTCAGGCCCCTTGTTCTCACAGGTTTTTTTCGTCATAAAACTCTACGGTGAATTTGCCGTGTGTAGGTACGGCGCCGTCAACACGCTTCCATTGTGATTCATACAACACGGAAGACCATGCCTACACAAGACTTGTTCGGCGAATAAATTATGTGTGTACCTACAAGAGCCCTTAGGCACAGACATTATGGATGCACGATTTAGTGATCGAACTCTCGGCTTTACTAGGATATTATGCCATGGGTGAGATTATCATGCAATTCGAGCAGGAGCATGTGTTTTGTATTGCAATTTATGGATAGATAGATATCCCTAATAAACCACTCTTAGGTACTATTTGTTTCACTGTTGAAGATTTTTTGTAAGACTTCGTATTACTTGATCTTCTTTGTATTTTAGTGCTCAATAATTTCCATATCTAACTAACAAAGTATAGCAAGTCAAGTAAAAGTTTCAATGTGTTCTACTCATCATATGTTTATACAACAATATCCAATACAACATACTAAATTCAATGTCTAATTTTTACGCGTTTAACTATAATAATTGTAAAAAATCCATTAAATTTAGACTTCAAAGTCTATCCTACGATGAAACAGAAAAGCTATTAGATATTGTCAAGTAAATTATGTTTATACATTACGTTAATCTAGTTAGATAGTGGTTAATTTAGTTATACTCAATACAAGTTAAGTACCTTAATAATATCATAAACCGTTTGTAAAATAAACAGCATTGTTATACGAAATGCCTTTATCCTAATATTAAGAGATTATTTTATTTAATCATACTTACTACATAACTTTTTTCGACTGAAACACAAGATTACCTATTTCAGGCAAAATTGTTATATTTATTTTCTATCTATAGTTTCTTTGAATAAATTTTATTTTATACAATTGCTAGATATACATATGTACCTTTCTATAAGAATATTTAAGGATTTATTAATGCTTTTATGGAATATAAACTTATGACCAATAGAGAGGTTTATCGGAAGACAGCTCGTTATAGAACATTTTATTGGTGGATATCACGCAACATATCGCAGCAAAATTAAATGTGTGTATGTACAATAAAATTATATTAAGTATTATATTAAAATTGTACATTTTATTATGATGTTTTTTTTGTTTTGTTTTTTTTATTATTATGTTGTTTTATTGTTGTGTTGTTACATTTTATTTGTTGATATCAGGCAACATATCACAGAAAAATTAAATTAAAATAATTTTATTTTCGTAATAACATTACGATAATAAAATTATACATATTCGCTGTTAATTTTAAAATAATAACTCGGTGACTAGCATGACATTAGCTCCATGAAGGTCTGACTACCGACCATGGGCACCTGGTTGAAGAACAAGATCTTTGGTCCTGCACGCGCAGTTTTGTTCAGTTTCCAACTTGCTTTGGAACCTACCAGCCATGTAGTAAAAACTCGCTGATGCTACCAGCAACTCGTCGAGAAAGATCTGACCAGCCCTGCTTTTAGTTATTCCAAGGAAGATGTACTTTTGAAACAGGAACTCGTTTGACCTTACCAAACTGATTCTTGATGGCCAGTCTTCTCAGCAGCTCCATGAAGGTCTGACTGCCGACCTTGGGCACTCGGTTAAAGAATAAGATCTCTGCTCCAGCGCGCGCAGTGTTGTTCAGCTCCCAAGGCTCTGGTACCAGAAGCTCGTCGAGGTAAGCCTGCTCTGATTCCTCCCTCGATTCTTCAGGCTCAGCTTCTAGAGTGCGTTGAGGTTTGTTTCTTTCCTGTAGGAGGAAAACTTGGTTTTAATTAGGTAGTGAAATAATAATTTTGGTGGCAGGACCACATTGCATAAACTTGCAGGAATTAATTTGTGAATTTGTGCGAAATAGGTGCTGGCTCAGCATGTGCGGAGCGATTGATGGTCAGCGCTGTTTTCAGCCAGAAACCTATTAGCATACTATACCTCTATAGTTATATTATTTATCCTGTGCTAATAGGTAGATTCTGGAAGATTGATAGATTTTTTATTATAAAGTAAATTAATGTATATTGGGCTCGTAAAAGCCGAGTAAAGTACCTACCTTTTTATTCCCGAGCCGACAGCTGTAATAACAATAACGTCTGAAATTTAAGATGCTGTCTTCTAAGAAAACAATTAAATACATAAGGGCTATGATATTTGTTTTCATGTAGTTAATGCAGTTTCCGCTTTGTATATTGCTGTCGAATATTATAGCACAAACGTGCCTCGAAATGCTTCGGGAAAACGGTTCCCGGCGGGCTAAAAAAGTGCTACTTCATTTGTTAGAACCAAACGTGACCCCTGATGCAACATAATTAAATACTTTTCTGTCTGTTTGGTTATGTAATATTCGTACGCCATAACAAATGAAAGCAGACGAAGTCGCGTTTTAACAGCCAGTCTTGTACAAAATCGTATCCATGATTGTCTTTCATCAAAACTTCAGTTTTAATTAAATTGTGTAACAGACGTACATAAACAGACAACACAGACATAAACCCAAAATGATTAAAACAATTTAATTAAAACCAATTGCCTACGAATTAAAATAGTTTTCATTTATCTTAAGATAGCATTTATATGTTTCTTGAATTGATAAGTGCCTAAGGCCTAGGCACTTGATTATAAGTACCACGCTGAGATGAGTCTCGTGCCATTGTATTTTATTTGTTTACTTCGATATAAAACCGACTGGAACTTTCAAACATATGTTTATTCAAAGGAATAAATTCTAACCTGTCACAATAAATTGCAGTCAACATAACTTTGTGATAGCAGAATATTGTGTTTTATCTACTTTATTGGTGTTAGGGGCTGATTTAGTTCGGATTGCTTTATTTTTACGCTTTCTTTTGTTTTTGTTTTAGGGCATATACAATGGGTAAAGAAAATGACTGGATTTAATATAGCAGAAATACATTAAGGTGTTCTTTTCTTTGCTGGACAATTCAGCCAGCATTATCTAGCCCCAAGCTAAACAAAGCTTGTGTGGTGGGTACTAGATGACTGATAGGTATACTTAATAGAATCTATTTTAAAGCATTTCTTTATCTAAGAATAGATCTTTTTTGCTGTCCCATGAGCGAAGTCAAAAAGGTTCTGTTATTTATATTATGTTATTTGAATAAGGGGTGAAATTAATTATTTATGGTTTTTTTATTATTGTTAATCAACGAGTTTTAATGGGTTTTGTTATATAACTTTTTATTGTATTGTGATTAATTAGGTTTGACCAATGTTTATATTTTAAATATTTAGTGTTTGTTGTGTTACACTTTGACTGATATTTTATTTTATTTTTAATGTAGATTTGTTTTGTTAAAATATGATTTTTGTGAATAATAATGTTAATAATAGGTACTCTATTGCATTGGGTACGCCTGTAATAATAGAAGTACATGTTTAATAAATAAATAAATAAATAAATCTTTCACAATAGGTTCTTAATGAACTAAAAGTAACACTAAGTACAAGATATTATGAAGTAATCTTCTGGGTATATTAAATGATCGACTAAGACCCGTTTTGTGACAGAACTGGTGATTTTAGAAATAATCTGTGGTACATTACATATGTATGTAATATAATACATAGAAAAAAATTAAATACTCAGAACACCTAGAACAAATATTTATGATCGATCAAACATTTTTCCCAAGGCGTAATTATGAAAATAATACAGGGAGCTCTTAAATAATGTTAGAAAACGCATAAATAGCAACTACTGCGAGATAATCTTCACTATACATAGTGCATATGTACATAAATGTAATTATTTGAATTGGTCAAGTCTACTAAGAACCTGTACTTACTTTAATGCGATCAAGGAAGTAGAAAATATTCTGAGATCACAGTAAGTGTTCTCAAGTTCAAGTTTAGTTCACAATAAAGGTAAGAGGCTAGTCACGACGAGGCGGTTGAACCTGCGCGCCTGCGCCGCGCCACTCTCTAATCTAACTGACACCACACACTATGCGACAGCTCCGCGACTACTCCCCAAATTTTCATATTTATGACTTTTCCAAATCCGCATTCATGGCGTCGACATGCATAGTCGGAATGTCAGGCTGCGGTTGGAAACCCATATCCATAGGTAAGTATTTATTATAAATGCGAGTTACTCGGTATGTCTCTGTCTGTTAACTTTTAAGGACGCAAAAGCTGAACGGATCTCTATGAAATTTTACAAGGACTATACAGAGAACCTGGCCGTGGGGCCGCGGCGTACGAATATCGACCCCTCCAACTCAACCCGTGGATGTCGTAAGAGCCGACTAAGGGAACCAGAGGAAGGGCAGCAGCTTCCTTCTGATTATTTTTCAACACCAACAATGCGCTCACCAATACGACTGCCAAGCGTGGTGATTATGGCAACCCCCCCCCCTCCTACATGGGAGACCATCCACTCGATGGACCGACGTCATCGTAGCGGTCGCAGGGAGTCGATGGATGGAGGCGGCCGCTATTTGTGGCGTCGTATGGGAGGCCTATGTCCAGCAGTGGACGTGTATGGGCTGATATGATATACAGAGAAATAAGTGTGCAAAGCTACAGGCAGAAAGTTGTCTCCGTCGCTCTGTTACCTTTTCATGCCTAAACAGTTATCGTTTATTTGGAATAAACAATAACACATAAAACATAATATAGCTAAGATACAATGGAACACTGGAAAGCGCATAAGTTTAAAACTGTGTCTCAACTCCCAGTAAACCAACAACGGTTAAAGCCAATTTCACCAAACGGAAGGGCCTAGTTTATTTAATATTATTTTAGTATTAATTATATTATCTTCTTATTTCATCTTTTGCGCTCAAAGGATGTCAATAATGAAAATGATAGACAAAAACTAAATGATGTACCTAGTAGATTGTAAATCACGACGTTCTGACTTTCGTGAGACATTGGGAATACTTTTCCTGAGACGTTGCTACTGGGTGCATCTTCGTGAGACGTTGCGACTAAGTACGTCCCACGCGAAACGTTGGGAATGGCTCTTCGATTATACAATAAGTAAATGATTCTTACATTATTGTTTGGCAAAATCGGGCTCTAGGAGACTCGAAAGATCTGACGTGCATATAAAACATTATAGCTTAAGCTATTATTAATATATACTATTAAAAAATAATTTATAACAGTTGAACGGACTATGAAACTACGAACGGAGATAGATTGTATACTCTGATGGGACGTGGGTTAATTTTTAACCCGGATGAGGATGTGCGAAACCACGGGTAAAAACTAGTTTTCTAATATCTATATGTTGTTTAAACTCCGGACAGTCAGCATCTTGTTGTAGCGACAAATCGTAAATGCACACGACAACTTCGCCTTGTTATACCGACTAGTCGCCCAGTCTGCGCTGCCGTTTAGGTGAGTATTTGCCCAACAATGGGACAGTAATAAGCGCCTCATAAAACCGGCAATAGGCCCTATTGAACTTTAAATTGCATTTCTAAGTATGTAACTGGATACTATTGTCGGTGGAATTTTGTGATTACGTAGTAGCTACCTACGTTGATATAATAAAGTACCCTATGAGAAAAGCTTAAGAATAATTTCAAGGTGAATTCATATTAAACGGCCTCATGTCAATTAAATTAAACTAACGTAAAAAATATATCCTCATGTTACCTAATAATAATTTTCGGATACAATTAATCCGACTAATAGGTGACCTTTTTGTTAGACCAAAATCTATGTTTATAGAAAGACCTCAAATTCTTGTAAAAATACATTTAGAAGTACATCTCTCAGAGGTAGAATGACCTTATTGATATTAAGTTTATAAACATAACGATACTTGCTAAATAACATAACCTCAATTTCTAAACAAACGAAATAATTCCAAATGTCAGCACAAATATTGGTTCGGACTTACCACGCCTGTGTGCCTTCGTAGAGCGTCGAGAGCTTCCTTGTACTCCTGCGCCGATGAGTAAGCACCATCTGTTTGTGTTCCTAGAACAAACAGAAAATATTCATTTAGAACTCATTATCTAAACAACTGCAGGCCAGGCACGAGGTTTGTGGTCTAGTCTAGAATACATAGGATCGTCATACATTACGTACAATATTGAAGTTTTAGGAATTAATTTCAAATAATTTACACATCCGATGACGAAGTGAAGTAATTTTTCAGAATTTTACCCTAGACAACAAACCCCGTGCTTGCCTTACTTTGCAATTTGCATTGCAAATTGCAAATCATAATTTTTATCAGTAACTAGGTGCTGCGCGCGGCTTCGCCCCCGTCGAATTATTTTTTTCGCGCGGAACCCTAATTTTTTTGTATCTTATGTCCTTTTCCAAGCTACCTGCACACCAAATTTCAGCCAAATCGGTTCAGCCGTTCTCGAGTTATAAGTGGTGTAACTAAGACGACTTTCTTTTATATATATAGATAACCATAGCATCTGCAGTCCTAACAGAAAACGAAACAAAAAGAAGAAGGCCATTTTCTTTTTTTTATTTGAATTACGAACTATCCAGTCTGGCGTATCAAGTTAAAAATGCTTTACAAAACAAGTTCATATTAAAATAGAACCATAGATAAAACTTTTGAACTCTTTCGGTGAAATAGCAAAATATCGTGGTCAATGGCATGCAAATCGTAGAACTAATCGGACATAACATAACCACAGATTATGTAATGTTACTACGACATAACTGTTACCTATCGTATTTTAACATTATTATCATTATTCAAGTACATAATATTCTTCATTTTTAAGGGACTTTGAGCCATTGGAATGACTAAGTAAGTCCCGACAAGTACATATGCAATACGTATGTAAGGTAAATTTTCTATTAGACATTTGCTGAATGCCACCATTCATGCAAGTTTATATACGTCTGAAAGAAAGTGAAATATTATGACGATCTAGTAAAAAGTAAAAGTCCCACGATTAAATTTATTGTTAAATTATGACCATGAGAATGTTTGGATGACCCAAGATTTCACACACTTTCATTTAATGGCACCTTAGAAAATGGCTGTTTCAGGAAATAATTACCCGTTGTTAATTAACTGAGTAAGCGAGATCTTATGATAATGACTTTTAAATAAGCATATTAACACCTTTCATCGCCTATGATGACGCACATCTCCATCTACAGCCCGTATTTATAAAATAACTTTTGGATCAGTTATTCCGGAGTTCACCCATTCATAACAAACTGTATCAAAATTTGTAGTAATAAGTACCTAAGTAGAGAATATTCATACGTAAAGCGAATATACATAGACAGGTTAAAACATTTTTTTTTTCCTAAATAAGTCAGTGTCATTTGTGAAGCCGGGATGAACAGATGGGGGGCTCTATCACATTTTAAATAAACAGGGGGGCTATCGAGCCCAAAGCTCTGCTTAGCTTGGGGCTTGATAGCCCCAAGCTAAGCAGAGCTTGTGTTATGGGTTCTAGATGACTGATATAATACATATGTACATAATATAATATATTACATAGATAGATATTTTTTATTATACATAGAAAATACCCAGAACACCCAATATACCTACTTAATCTGTTCAAGCACAAAAGTTATATTGGTATATAGTAACTCCCATACCTACTTAGGAAGTAGGTAGGTACTACGTACATGAACCCTTAAAATATTACACTCGTTTTTGGACAGTCATGTAAAAGACAGCGTACAGAGATAAGCAGAGATATAAATAATCGTATTATACTTACAATAAGCACGTTGACTTTATCTCAATGCAAAAACAATACAGCTAGGTAGGTACATTGTAGCGTTCATTCAATGATTATCTTCGCACGACCCTTGTAGAGAAATTGTCTTTTACGAATCGATAATACTTTACTGAGCGATTGTACATGACATAACTGTGCTTCGCATACTGTTGCCTTATCAAGAAAACTGTCGACATCGAGCATGTCTCAAATATTGTATATACATAATGGTAAATCACACTAATATTATAAAAACGAAAGTTTGGATGTTTAGATG
Organism: Eupithecia insigniata; assembly: GCA_947859395.1. NCBI lineage: Eukaryota > Metazoa > Arthropoda > Insecta > Lepidoptera > Geometridae > Eupithecia > Eupithecia insigniata. Next base: position 6,280,341 of record OX402002.1, read on the forward strand.
TATGGATGTTTGTTACTGCTTCACGCCAAAACTAGTGAACAGTTAGGGCTGAAATTTTGCATACAGGTAGTTCTAGCCTGAAACAAAGCATAGGCTACTTTTGATCCCAGTTCCCATGGGATACAAATAACCTTAAAACCTTTTCATGGAAATAACGCGTGCTATACCGCGGGCAGAAACTAGTATTACATAAAAAGTGTTCCCGATTTAGGACATTTATTACATAAATCTACATACTACCCAGCCGACATTGAATTGTGCTTTGGAGTTAAATAACCGCTTCAAGTTTGTACAAAACTGGAGATACAGGGGGCACTAGGTAGGTATTTTATAATTCTGAGGTTATTTATTAACTAGCACTTTCTTTTCGGAATTGTTCAACGTGAAGTCCGAAAAAAATTCAAGCACTAGTTTAAGAAAACTTAATCTCTCTTCCTGGCTAGTGGGAGGAATCAACGCAAGTATAATACGTATCATGAAAAATTATTTGCCTATATAATATGTATATTGAATGTTTTTCATGATAGAGCCTCTGAAAGTCTTGTATAATCTCACGCAAATTCGATATAAGAACAAAAATCAAGCGAACGGAATTGATCATCATCATCATCATCATCAGCCCATACACGTCCACTGCTGGACATAGGCCTCCCCCGTACGACGCCACAAATAGCGGTCCTGAGCCGCCTACATCCATCGACTCACTGCGACCGCTACGATGTCGTCGGTCCATCGAGTGGATGGTCTCCCATGTAGGGGGGGATTTTTCATAATCACCACGCTTGGCAGGCGGATTGGTGATCGCAGTGTTGGTGTTCAAAAATACTCAGAAGGAAGCTGTTGCCCTTCCTCTGGTAGGTTCCCTTAGTCGGCTTTTACGACATCCACGGGTTGAGTTGGAGGGGTCGATATTCGTACGCCGCGACCCCACGGCAATTTTTGCACGGGAATTGATCACAATACAGTTATCTACGAGTATATGAAGAGCGTAAAGATTACTTGAAAACCGAGTTTGGTGGCCAAAAATTGCAACTTCGCATCTCTTCCTTAGCTATCCTACTTCCTACTAATATTATAAACGTCAATTATATTGTAATTTTGTATAGATGGATGTATGGATATTTGTAACTCTTTCACGCAAAAAGTACTGAAATTTGGTATGGGTATAGGTTGGGACCGATACTCGATATCCCGATAAAACGCGGGCGAAGGCGCGGGCAGCAGCTAGTATAGTACTAATTGCTGGTCATTTTCACCATCATCTAGCCCCTAAATAGGGTTGGTTCCTAGTATTAACACTCGCAAACATTAACAAAATAATGTTTAATATAGCTATTTTTCATGTCGCTAGTTTTTATCCCGATAAAACGGGGGCGAAGGCCTAGGCAGCAGCTCATAAAATAAAACTATTACAGAGGTATTAAAAAAAAGCTTAAGAAAGGTATCACAAAGGGCCAAGGGATTTTTGAAACCACCATAAGGGAACCACCTTAAGGACCTTGTATCTTGTGCTTATTTTATTCTTAAGAACTCCAGATACCTCCAGAACTCTACCCTAAAAAATATATCCATTGTTAATAACTATTTACGAGACACGGGTCTTACAATATAATATTTTGACAAACTCTTGTAAGTTTTTCTCAACCGTGTTCGCAGGAACTTTAAAATTAGTTAGTACAAATAGAATTAATTAGTTACAAAGAAGTCGTTCAGAAAAAGGTTGTTGCTTAGTAATATTTCAAGCAAAAATTTATGAGCAAAAATATATATCATGATTCAGGAGCACAAAATTTTATTCAATAAAGCAATTGCAACGGATCAATGATCCATTGGGAACTATTTATGTGATCAGATGCAACCACAAACTGATCATATAATCAGATGGGAATAACCCTACGGTAAATCGGTATTCACTTGCAATTCACGTGTATAACCATCGAAAGTTTCGGCACCCGCCTACATACTTATAATTGTGTCACAGAAAGTGCGTTTCGTCGATAAAAAGTGAAAACATATAAAATGTCAAATTGCATTTCTGATTGGGAGCAGCACAAGTTTAGTGCAGTATGCAGTAATCACTTCGTTAGTGGCGCCATCTGTGTGAACGTAGCTTTCTCCGGAAAACGTTCGATGTTCACGTTAGATAAGGATTGTTTAAAAACCCTTTTGTATTTTAATAGTTTTCTAGAGAAAAGCGCTACATAAAACTCTGCTTTGTGTTCGTGAAAACTGAGCGATATTATCTAGCTAGACGATAAAATAAGCCGTGTATTAATTTTAAAGCTTTTAATTTCCCTTGTACACTATTTTCATGTTAAACTAGCAACCCACCCGGTTTCGCACGGGTAGTAGAGCATATTATTTCTATGATAGAATAGGATAGTTTATATCCATAAAAGATAGATACATATATGCCAACGCCGACTTTTTTGAAGACCTTTAAGAGGGATATCTCATCTTGAATTGTTTTGTTACATCTCATGTGTTTCATGAAAGCTCCAGGTCGTCTTGACTTTTTCCGACACTTCCAACAATTATCGTTATATTTCAACCAATTTATAGAAAACCTTGCCAAATTATATACATACATACATACATAGGTACCTAAACCTTTCTCATAAATCATTCTATCGATTGATAAAAACGGCTTGAAAATTCGTTCAGTAGTTTTTGAGGTTATCGCGAACAGACAGACGCTTGTTTTATAATATGAAGTGATAATTATTGGTTCAATCAAGACAGTTGGTAAGGACAGACCACTTCTTCAACTTTTCAAGTAGAGTGTTTATTGCGTTTGACGCATTACTTCGGTAGCATCTCGCACTTTTGTAGCTTCCCAATAAATAGATAATGTAGTGGATAAGAATAATGTTAAAGTAATAACAGTTTATAAATGTCCCAAATTATTTGATGAGTAAACATTATTTTACTAAATCAAATTTATAACCTAAGACATAATATTATATTATGAAATGAAAACAGTAGGTAGGTAATATTGAATCATTCTAATCGTAAAGTTTTAATTTGTTTAGTAACGTGTAAAATTACTTACCAGAATTATTAATGAATTATTGTAAGTACCTTACACAACTATCCATTTGCCTCCAGAATGATAGGTGGTGTTCAGTTACAGATCGGTATCAAATAATAGGTAATACCTAATACACGTGCCGAAGCGCAAGTAGCGTGATGCCGTGACGACGACAATTATCTGTGTACCTACGTACGTACCTACTACTGTGCTTTAGATCTAAAATACTCAATAAAAATATGCATTTGACACTTATTTCATCTGCTATCTGATCAGAAACAGAGCAAGCTATAATTAACATACTTATCAGCAAACTAAATCTCTGAGTAGCAAAGTATAAATATCAAACTTGCAAGCTATTCAAGAAATATAACATATTTTGTCTAGATGTAGTCGAATTGGCTTGTGGTATACTAGTGGTAGGAAAATCTGTAGTTATTCTGTGCTTATGAAGTAGTGGAATTGGCTTATGGGACAATAGTAATAGGTATTGTGTGCCTCACTATTTATTGTGACTATTATAATATAGCTATTCTACGGGTATTTTATAGCGATTGTTTAAGTACATATTATTCACAATGCTTCAGCTATAATGTGTTCTGATATCGCGTATGTTTTAAAAAGGCTATTATGGCTAAGAAGGTTTCAATTTAAAAGAATAACCAAGTAATTTGTTGTTGTCAGTTGGACTCCTCAGTCCAACTGTGCAGTTTCTTTGGTACCTGTGCAGTATTTTGTGTACTTAGCCATTATTATTGCATATTAATAATAATAAACAAATAATGCTGGATAATCCACACAGCATTATCTAGCCAAAAGCTAAGCAGAACTTGTGTTATACACTACATAGATAGATATTTTTTGATTATTTATTATAAGCAAACAAACAGAACACCCGGAACGAATATGTGCAGATTGTACGAACATTTTTGGAGAAAAAATCGAACCCGCAATTTCTTGCGTCGAAGGCGGTCCTTCGTCCGCCGCGCCACTGTGGTTGTCAAATGCCAGAGATTGTCTAAGTCAAATGCTCATAACATTTCAATCTATAATTATCCTTTGGACGGAAAATACCATAAACGGAAAAAGCCAACTGCTAAAGTAACTTATAAATTATGTATTGCTTGAAATAAATGCATATTTTATTTATTTTATTATGTTTAATATTTCCAGACTAATCTATTCCCAATGCTGACTGTAAGAAAAGAAAGTCCCCCTACTTTTCAATGTAAGATAAATAAATGATCGCCGATGCCTTAATATTCTTCAAAGCTCCAATCATTACCACACCATAACTCATTCCCCATCATTATTTACTTTGTTCGCATTACTCGCACCCATTATCTGACGGCGAATAGCAATAAGAAGCCGAATAAAAGCCATTTCATTACTATTAGACCATGAACTATACCAATAAACTTGTATAAAAACTCTCCTCAAGAATAATAACGGATCTAGCAGATTGAGAAAATAAAGACGGTGGCTTTGATGGTTCTATAGCTAATGATATTTGACGGCGTGAAAATTAGGTTTTTATTTACGATTGTAGGTATGTACTTATATACTATATATTATATGTTGAAACTTCTAATTATATAAATAATAAATATATAAATAAAAAAGCCTTTATTCACTGACCAATTTACAGTAGGTACATTAATACGGTAAGTGTTGTTTATATATACGCATAAAACTAGTACAACTAGTTTTTTCAGCAACCAGTTTTCTGGAAAGGTTGTCTTTCGACATAGGCTTCCTCTAGTTTCTTCCACTCATCTCTGTCACGAGCTGATCTTCTCCATCCCTTTGGTAGGTCATCTTCCCATCTTTTGATTTGCGTCCCTTTCGTCTTTTTCCGGTAATAGGAAACCACTTCATAATTTATTTCGTCCACTTTTCTCTATTAAAAAATAAAAAAAACAGAAATGGAACTGGACTGGCCACATCATGAGAACGAATAGAGAAAAACTTCTAATTACCTAGCCTCTTCGTCCAATCTGTATCCAGATGTAAGTTTTCCCAAGATTGTAAAAATAAAATAAATAAATACACAACACAACCGTATCTGTGACTGTACTTTACAATTCTTCTTGGTTTGAAAGTTGTTTGAAATAAAAAGAAAACAAACGCGTTGTGTTTGGCTTTCTCCGTGGAAAAGTTAGAACATTAGTTTCATTGCAACATGATTGCAACATATACGAAAATTTTGCAATTTAGGAACTTTATTATTCCGAATACTCATACTTTGTCGTGCTTTATATGTATCTAACTAGCTGACCCGACAGACGTTGTCCTGTCATTCAAGTCAAACAACTGACAGTTATATCAAACGTGCTTAGCAAAGAGTATACACATAAAGGGCTAAGGTTACATTAAAAAAGTTTATAATAAAGGTAGTCGTAAAATTTTCAAATTTTCTGCCATTATTCTACGCAATTTTCTAATTTTTTTTAATGTAAAACCTTCTACTATTCATTATGAATGTAAGCGGGTTAACTACGAACCTAGTTTGCGTTGGAAGAACACCAACGTTTTTAACCCGCTTACATTCATAATGAATTTATTAAACTACGGAAGTTTTTATAGTAAAACCTTCTACTATATTACAGAAACATTAAAAAAAAAGCTCAATGAAATCGGTAAAGCCGTTTTCAAGTTATAGCCGGACCAGGAGAGATAAGGGTTCATCTATGTTTGATTCTAGACCTATAATTACCAGTAGCAATCCAATTTCAGCCCGATCCGTTCATTAGTTTTGGCGGGAAAAGGTAACAAACATCCATCCATACATCCAAACTTTCGCATTTATAATATAAGTGTTATTCAAAAACATAATTATAATCAGCTGAAGTAAGCCGAAACTGAAGCCTGAAGCCGAACATAGAAATTCTCTTTATTACATAAAAGTTATAACAAAACTATCGCAGTTTGAAGATACCCTCCTTTTTTATAGTCGGTTAAATAAAATACATCTTTGTACAGTTGTAAGTCGGTCTATGAATAAGAGGGTAGGTATGAGTACATCCGGTGAAGGATCGTGAGGTCACGCTTTTAACGAGAAACAATCTATGAAATGAGGCGAAACGCAAAGTAACGGGAGATCTTTTTCTTAGGATGAGTATGGTTGCTCTACTTCTATGTAATTATTGTAAATCTAAAACAAACTTACAATCAGTGACCCATCCGTGAAAGTACCGACAAAATTGCTAGATTGTAGCTGGCATTTTTGTGTTATTTTTAAAGGAACTTAGTATTGTTATTCGCTTTCAAAAATAAAAGTCTAACTTTTATACCGTGGAATAAACGCACATTCATTACCCAGGGCTTCTACTCAGGAGCAAGTACTCGAAATACCTATGTCCAGCAGTGAACGTCGCTCGGCTGATATGATGGTGATGATGACTTGAAAGACTACTGTGAAGATAGCAAATTTCATTCAAAAAGATACATTGCTTTGTTTTAAAAAATGGGTAAGTAAAACTTCATTCATCTTTTGTGTTGAGGTAGGTAGGTACCTTTTTAATTATATTTAATGGACTTTATTTGCTTCGTGAATATGCCCTCCGGGTAACTTCAGGTTCTTCCAGGATAAGTCCTGAATAGGTAAGCCTATTCGACCCTGTATGTTGTACCTACCTACAGAGTGTGTGTGTGTGTATATTTGGGGGTGTGCGCGTACAGGTACATATAATAAATACGATGACTATAGAAGCTCCATCTTTATAGGTATGTTCCTCCCGTAAGCTTCTTGTACGTACCTAGTGATCACTGGGTTGGATGGAGGCATTGGCTTTCGAATTCATAAAATTATCTCGATCATTACAACCGATAATTTGTAAGCAAAAAGGTTTGATCTGCAAATAACTGCAATTTAGAGCGCTTCATGTTAACGACCATGGTGGGTTTTTATCAAGTGTGATTCTGAAATCACGATATGTGTTTCAAAATTATACCATATAGGTAGTCTTACTTACAAATTATAATAATCTTAAAAATCTTATGTACTAGTATCTGTCCGCGGATGCGCATGCGTTGTTTCTATGAAAACGATTATAGGCTATTTCTATTCTGTGGGAACTGATTTATGGGATAAAAGTAACCTATGTTTTATTCCAGTCCTAGCTACCTGTATGAAATAATTTTGCACGATTTGTTCAGTAGTTTTGGCGTGAAAAGGTAACAAACATCCATACGTCCAAACTTTCTTATTTATAATTTTAGTATGATTTACTACCAACCCTTGCTTTGAATGGATAGTTTATCAGATGATTTTTTTCTCAACAACATTTGTTCACGACTTTTTCCGCCATCTTCAGCTTTTCCGACATCGTCAGCAATCCTCGTCTCATTACAGCCAATATACACAAAATCCTTATCAAGTGTACGGTAGTAGTGTGTGTATTGGTCGGTAGATTTATTACCGTCTGCCCCCAAAAACAACCCCCACGCAGTGGCAGACAGTAACACTTATGGCTATCGACCCCCGCAGGGATGGTTGACAATAGTGTTCTAGAATGTATTACTGTCTGCCCCCAATATCAACCTATACAGTGGCAAACGTTAACTTTTATTTGGCTATCGGCCCTCACGTTACATCGATACCTCTACGGCGTCTATTAGCTCTACCCGCTGTGAAAACCTCAGAAGTTATGTTCTAGGAACAGGGGTTATTGGAATAAGACTATGCAATCAATCGAATACAGCTATTTATTGAACACTGATGACCAAAGTCTAGAAACATAAATTGGACAAATTCTCTGTATCCAACCCTGTTGTATTGGCTTGGTTGGATACAACAAGCTGGAAGCAGGGCGTGACGTAGCGCTGGCTTATGTTGTCAAGGTTCTTCGGGGTATCATTTATGAACCTGAATTCATGCACCTAAGGAGGCGGCCCACCTTATTTGCTCTACCTCGAAGGAGAACCTGACCATCTTAACAAAGCTCCCTTAATGCGATGCATCCGCACGCTCAATTTACTTGCAAAACCTTTATAAATATGGCTTTAAAACTTCCTAGAGCTAACAACTTAACAAAATGCTTCCAGCATTCCTATCCAGGAAACAAACTTAATATCCCTCCATTTAAAAACACCCGTTATGAAGACACCTTATAGTTAGGTAGGTACATAGTAATTTCTAGACTGAAAATAACTAAAACTAATTAGAGTATAAAATTGAAGATAAATAAATTGTCAGATATTAATTTAAGCGCTCATAATAACAAGGTAGAAATGAGATTACGTTACATTTACGTGTAATTGTAGTGTTTAGAGTTCAGATTGTGTTTTTTTGATGCTGTAATTGTTTATGGACTTTAGGCAATTGGACCACACAAGTAGAACGGACTGCAAGTTATTTGAAGACTTTTTTCTAGCAACCAAAAGACTAAGATTGAATAAGTGTCTATTAGAACTTTGTGACGATACTCCGTCGGCCACATCGTCACTTATGCCATGATGGAATGCTTTCAACCTTGACTCTTTTGACGCGCTCCCTCGATCTGTAGTTTCTTTCATTTACCATCAGGTGAGATTGCGGTAAAACAAGGGTCTATTCACAAAAACAACTCAAATTTTTGCCTTGTCGCTTAGGCTCACTAACGCAAGTAAAGTGGATTTTGAATTCTATTATTTTGGCTACGTTTGCTCTACATTTCACACTGCAAATAGTTTTTGTAGCACTGTTTATTTTAAGTGCATTTCTATTTTCTGTTAGCACGTTCCGTTTTGGCAAGGAAGTAGAGCGAAACAAAATCTGCGAATTGATGCTGCTGGCTATCAATCTCCGGGTCTGAGATAAATATACAAAGCTAATTCAAAAGATAATTTCGCAACTTCGACAAGTTTGACAGCGGGTTAGATTCTCATTTCGCAAATAGCGAAAAACATACAAAAAGTATATGTGAAGGTTATGTTATGTTCCCTATTAAATCTATATGTATTCTTGTAAGGCCCGAGTTTAAGCCCGAGGCTTCAATTTAGGGTTACTAAGGTGCAAATGATCGCACTATCTTTTTATTTTCATATTCTATAAAAGGCTTCGCTTTACATACGATAATCGCCTTACATTTCCCTTACAACGCATTTTAATCAAGTCGCCTGCAGGCATTAACTACACGTTTATACTAAAATAAAAACAGAGAAGTTCTTTAAAGTGCTAAAAAAAATTTAATGCAATGATGAAATCTTAGCTGACTCAGCTTCTTTATGAATTAGCGATAAACATAGCTTTCTAAGCCAGCGCGCGTCAATATTAAATAAAATAAATAAATAAATTATGCTGAACAATCCATACAGGATTGTATCCATTGATTGATTGGATTCCTAATCGCTTCTCACGGATATTTAACAAAAATTTCAATATCCTTAATTTTTTTGTCAATATTATTATAGCCTATGTCACCCGGGGATAGTGTAGCTTCCCAACAGTTAAATAATTTTTCAAATCGGTTAAGTAGTTTCGGAGCTTATTCAATGCAAGCAAACAAACAATCAAATCTTCCTCTTTATAATATTATTAGTATAGATAAGTGTACTACAATACAAGCCGTGGGGTCGCGGCGTACGAATATCGACCCCTCCAACTCAACCCGTGGATGTCGTAAAAACCAACACTGCGATCACCAATCCGCCTGCCAAGCGTGGTGATTATGGCAAATCCCCCCCTACATGGGAGACCATCCACTCGATGGACCGACGACATCGTAGCGGTCGCAGGGAGTCGATGGGTGGAATGGGCGGCTCAGGACCGCTATTTGTGGCGTCGTACGGGGGAGGCCTATGTCCAGCAGTGGACGTGTATGGGCTGATGATGATGTGTACTACAATATAAGTTTGCCTACTTTTATGAGTGGGTAATGATGAGCAAAGTAACTTTTTATTTGTATATACATAGATGATAAGTGTTGACAAAATTCATTGAGATGGTTTGGTTACGCCACATTTTCATGTACAGCCATTGGCCACCTACAAAAAACAAAATTTATGTCTTGTAACCTGGGCATTTCTTTTTCGAATGGCCAGTATATTTAACCCCTCTCGGAGTTTTCATGCCTTTCACCTAGGAGGGAGGCGACTATAGCTCTCGCCGGAGGCTGCCTACCTGCTGAAAAAAGGTTACTCCCGTAGGCACCCAAACGCCTACGTCACAACAGCTATCCTTTTTAGATGCATGTCTCGATATTACCTCGCAATATTACCGTCCGCTGTACAGATGAACACCTACTGTGTTTAGTGCTTAGCTATTATGGTTTGGGCTCTCGCCTCCAACAATAAACTTAGCGTAGTTGTAATACGATGCCTATTTCTATAATTAAAGATTATATTTATCGGGTATCTATCGCGAAAGTTTAAAGAGTTTTATGTCTATTTCTATCAATATCGCAACATGTTGCTAGAACACCGAAGTTACTGTCGCAAAGGACAATAAACACAGTGAATTCGAGACCAATAAATTGTGGCGCACAGTTGTCTTTAGCAAGTAAGTATAAATCTAAATGTAGCAGACCGCACTGCCCCGGACCTGTTGTGGAGGAGCATTTCGTCTGTGACCTCCATCTTGTTACGCTATGATCGTAAATTCATGCTCAGGGTTCTTACCAGTTTATGTAGAGTCCGTCTATTTTTGCTTTTCAAAGTTATTTTACAATTTTTTGCAATTTTGATTAGATTATTTAGTTTTAAGGTTGTATTTATGGTGGACAGCGCATCGGACTTTAACAGCTTTCAAAAATCAAGCTAGGTACCTACTTTTACAAAAATACAAAATCAAAGTTTTTACTTTGAACTTTTGTACCATTGGAACAACTTCTTTAAAATTCTTCAAACATAGCTTAAAAAAACTCACTTGATAAAGTCACGTCTAAACTAAAATATTATAGTCATTTAAATCGGTTCAGCCGTTTCGGGGATGCCACATACGACACTCAGAAACACAATAATATTAATAACGAAAAAAAAATTAAGGCGGCGGAAAAAAATCATTTCCGTAAACTGTAAAAGTTCCTGCTGTCTACTGAAAACTAACAAACTAGGCAAACCTATTTAAATAAATAAACAATATTGGATAATTCAAACAGCATCATTTAGTCCCAAAGTAAGCAGAGCTTGTGTTATGGGTAGGTACTAGATAGGTAACTGATATATTTATAGGCACTTCAGCAGTAATGTTCGTTTATCTGGGCTACAGGTATAGTACATAGTGAAATTGCGATATATTACCCGTGCCTTGTTAGCAGCGGTCCCGTATCGCCTAACCTATCTAACCTCAGATTTACTAGTCCTATCCCGACATTACACTGCTTTAATTTGGCCCTATATCGGTACATTCAAAGGTTACATAACGGGATGAATGGAGCCTGGAGAGATTTGCCTTTATTCACGCTAGAGTTGAGCGAATGATGGAGATAGTTTTTAGAAAAGAGGAACAAATCAGAATGTAAAAAAGGATTTTAATTATGAATGAACTATTTTAAGGCGCATTGTGATGCGACACTAGCGCCACTCTTTATTTTTTCTTCTATTATCGTTATGGAAAAAAATTACCAAAAGTTCTTGCCGTCAATTGAAAATACCCAGTATAAAAAAAAATCGACACCTCTGTAACAGTTTTGTTTCATTTAGTATTATCAGAAAATGGTCTTGCACGCATTGTCTGCTGCAGATATCGAAAAATAGTTTATACAGGGAATTATCAATTCCAATGATTTCCAACGTCCACTGCTGGACATAGGCCTCCCCAATACGACGCCACAAATAGCGGTCAATATCACGATAATATAAGAAAAAATTAAGAGTCACTATGATTTTATCACTTTTGTAGAGGTAGGAAATGATCCCGGCCTACCTTAAAACCTCGGTTTTTAGTTTTTATGAAAACTATCAATTTACTTGCTTATTATACACATATGATAACAAAAAATGTACTTAAGTATTTTCTTCTAGTGTATATGTAGGTTACTGGTCTAAATGTAGAGAATTATTTATTTTGATTTGGTAATTCGTGGGATAAAATTTAATTGCCGGCCAATTTGTTTTAGGAAGTAAAAGTGAAATGGTGTCGAATCTGTATAAATAATACAAAGATTTGATGATATAACCGGTTTTGAATAATTTCTCACGAAATTATGGTCACGTCTATTAATTTGTTACAATTAATGCTAATTTAGAGGAAGTAGATAACAGCGCCAAATATTTATATTTATGTGTTTCAAATACATATGTGTCAGCATTAATAGGTTTATGGCAATATACATATTGATGGATTCGCATGCGTGGCAGAACAATTAATAAGATTTTTTTTTTTAAACGATTATTTCCGCCAAATTGTTTTTACTACATCGACTTGCAATTTTCTCTTATCTATGTACGTATATTGATTTAAATGGCGCACGCAAGTAAGGTTTCCAGATGGGATGATCTTTTCCAAAATGTACCTATGTGACAATTTTGAATGACAAATGATTTTTCATTGTAGACTTTTGTCGTAAGGTACCTACAGCAAATATTGAATAGTCCTTGCAGATATTTTTTATTTATACAGAAGACTTTGTTCTGGCATCGCACTTACTAGATGATGTAGATTGTAAATCACGACGAGACGCTCTGACTTTCGTGAGACGATGGGAATACTTTTCGTGAGACGTTCCTACTGAGTGCATTTCCGTGAGACGGTGGTAATACTTTTCGTGAGACATTGCGACTGAGCACGTCTCACGCGAGACACTTTGGGAATGACTCTTCCTATCCTACTAATATTCTAAATCTCAAAGTTTGTATGGATGGATGTATGGATATTTGTTACTCTTTCACTTCACGCAAAAACTACTGAACTGATTGTGCTGAAATTTGGTATGGGTATAGTTTGGGACCTGGAATCAAATAGGCTATTTTTATGTCGAAAAAACGCGGGCGAAGGTGGGAGCAACAGTTAGTGCGTCATATATCCCTAACTTACTGTGAGACGTCTTTCAAAATCACTCTAGAAGACAAGGCGAACAGTTATGATGTTCATGTATGTAGTTTTTCTCTCCACTCGGGCATACATTTGTCATACTCACCAGGCTTAAGGTCATTATAATGTCGTTATATAAAATTATATTTTTTACTAGTTTGAAAAACGTGTAAATTACAATTATCGTGGACTGCCTACCTGTTATGTCATGTGATTTTATGCATCGTGGTTACACGGTGATTTATAGGTTGAGTATTTGGGTCCTAAGTTTAAATTTTAGTTTTTATGCTTAAGTTAACTTTTGTAATATTTGATGTTTCTTTCATCTTTTTTATATTGTTTTTTGGTTTTTTACCTACCTAAAAATACGTAAAATACCTATGTTATTCAAGTTAAGTATATTTTATTGATACCTACCTACTACAGTGTCTATGTTTGTTTTTTGTTTTGTGCTGTCTATGTTTGTGAACCAAGTAAACCATCTATCTATCTATCTACTAGCGGAAGAGTACCAGTAGAGTACTGGCAGAGTGCGTGCAATAAGAATCGTACAATCTGTTGTTGGTTCTTCCTGGCTCTCTACCTTCTACTTTACTTTAGTTAAGGGGTAAACTAAAGTAAAGTATCGTTTATTCCATAAAATAGATATAGGTGTCTATGTGAGTCAGTGTATGTGTATATGTATGTATGTATATGTATGTCTATGTGTATCTATGTATGTCTATGTGAGTCAATGAATGTACCTTTATGGTGTGTATACCTATGTGTGTACAAATAGCAACAATGAAATAAACTTAGCTAACATTAAAATTAAACTGTACCTAAGTGAAACTAAAGTTAAAAGTTGAAACTTAAAATTATTCTTCAGATTATTCTTAAGATTGTTTCTTAAGACCGGAACGGATAGCCTTATTCCCCATACAATCGTACTTTCCGCTTCATTTGGAAACTATGTCCCCGATCATATTGAAATTTTCCATACGTAATCGGATGAAAAATAGCTATGTCTGCAGCGGTTTAGATTTTGGAAAAACATAATTATATTTAAATGAGAGCGAAACTAATTTTGATCACCAAATCGAGTCATCTTCAAGTGATTTTTTTGAAGTACAAAAAACAGGAAAGTCCAAAAAAAAGGAGTAGAACTCTACCTAGCTCCAAACCTTCACCATCAAATCATGCACAACCAACACGGTAAATTCACCGTTACAAGATTAGTTTCGAGCGATTTTAGTGTTATCATCATAATATCAGCCCAAAAAGGTAAAAGTTAAAAAAAAAAAGGTTCGTAGCCTTCTTAAGCTTACTAATTCTGAAAGCTATATCGGTGACTTTGGTTCTCCTACGGTTTCTGTATTCTATCCCGTAGTGAATTTTGTGTTAATAATCATGAATATCTCAATAATTTTAGCACAATCAGAGAGTTACGCAGAGTATACTCTTTGACGAACAAAAACCAGGAAGGAAGGATTAGATGAACAGTGCCAGGAAGAACCAACAACGGATTGTACGATTCCAGGAAGAACCAACAACGGATTGTACGATTCCAGGAAGAACCAACAACGGATTATACGATTCCAGGAAGAACCAACAAAGAATCGTACAATCCGGTACGATTCTTAGTTGTTGCACATGCAGCAATAAACCCAATACCTAAATATGATGACACCATTACGTGACATGCCATAAATAAAATTTATGACAGATATTATGTGGAGGAAGTGAGTACACCTACCTAATAAAATCCATTTTATAGCACAAGGTACTATAAAATGGGTCTTAACTTTGTCCTAATCTTTATGAAGACCTACGAGTATCTCATTTTAAACAGTGAAACCCATAAAAACTATACTATACCAGGAATATATTTGGGCGTTTATAGTGACTCCAATGAAAGTTCATCATCATCATCATCAGCCCGTATACGTCCATTGCTAAACATATGCCTTCCCCAAACGACGACGCCACTAATAGCGGTCCTGAGCCGCCTCCATCCATAGACTCTCTGCGACCGCTACAATGTCCGATGAGAATTCTTCCATGAAAGTAACTACTAAACGATAAAACTGAGAAATTACGAGGGCATGCTATCATGAAAATTGCTCAAGGCTATATATCGATAAACTCACTCGATTCCCTTCGAACATCGAAAGCTTTTCGCGATACAACCATTGATCAACTCCGGTTCTATTCTAGGTACAGATAAAGGGCTTCAATTTCTATAGCGATAGAAAGCCTGGGCATGCCATGGCTAAGTGGAAATATAGAGCGGCTTTCTATACGATCGACTGAGGATTAGTTCTATAGAAAGCACCTTAGGTGCGTCGTAAGGTATGGAAAAGGAAACATTTGTTATGAAATCTTGCATCGATGAACGACAATGCATGACACATTATAATGAAGTTTTCGATTGAGGAAGCTTTCAAACCTATATATAAAGTCCTAAATATCTGTACTTCTAAGACTAAGATCATAGCGGATTGCTTTGTCAACGAACAAACAATTAGATTTTCGCAGACTTGAACGATAAAAACAATGATATTAGTAAATATCCGAACGAACTGTTTTAGGTATCCGGTTTTTGAATAAAAATCTAATCATTGATCTATCCATACTTGGAAATAATTTTGTTTTGATGACTAATACCCAACTCAACCCGTGGATGTCGTAAGAGCCGACTAAGAGAACCTACCAGAGGAAGGGCAGCAGCTTCCTTCTGAGTATTTTTTTAACACCAACACTGCAATCACCAATCCGCCTGCCAAGCGTGGTGATTATGGCAACCCCCCCCCCCCCCCATTGATGGTCTTCCATGTAGGGGGTTACATGGAAGAACATCAATCGCTCCATCCATCGACTCCCTGCGACCGCTACGATTGCGGTCGCAGGGAGTCGATGGATCATCAATGGATGGAGGCGGCTCAGGACTGCTATTTGTGGCGTCGTATGTCCAACAGTGGACGTGTATGGGATGATATGATGACTAATACCCAGCCTTTTTTTATTCCAAAAACTCGCGACCGATAAATAAATAATCCTGGACAATTCACAAAGCATCATCTAGCCCCAAGCTAACGATGACGACGTGATTATCTTTTTCTTTATTTTCGAATATAGCATTGTAGAGTCGCAAACAAAAACCGAACTGGCGGCTTATCCTATACACTTGGTTACTTCCGTACTTGTTTAGATCACGCTGAAAACAAAGCCAAGGCCCGACATTTGTATAAATAAATTGGTCTACGTCCATGTGATTGGATATTTCTTGGTCGTCGTCTAATCCGGCGTATATGGTCTGGTCTGACAGACGGATAGACACAATGGAGGCAGCGCCGCGAAGGCTGGATAAAACAGGCAAGCTCTCGGTGCACTAGATATGTCTAACTATACTCCGATTTAGAATCCAAGATATTTTATGTCAACAAAGATATTTTTATATTAAAACTTAACAATAGAACACAACACGGTTATCGTTATCACTAAAAACTAAACCACAAACTTCAACAACGCCTAATCTCACATGTGTAGCAAAAATTTTTTAAATTTGGACGATTTTAAGCGAACGAGAGATCAAAAATTATGAGAGGAAGCTTCACAACCAAAAACTTTTCCGTGCTTCTGTGCTTTGCTTCGATGATAACAATGTCGTTAAATATTTTCCACCAATATTCCTTGGGTTTTGAGCCCCTTTGAATACAGAAAATATCTAGGTTTTTGAATCGGAGTATAAGCGATTCTAACAAGGTTGTATGTATAAGGATGGAGTGTGCAACCATAGGTTCCGCCAAAGGGTTTCGAACACAATTGGGATAGCCTAGCCAGTTCTCGAAAGCTTACACTTTTTAAAACAGGCATGAGATGCTATCATGAATCTCGGGACATCTCAGTTTCTTGTTATCCATCTATATGCACACTTTTGATTCAAATAAGTGCTCAAATACCCTATATATTAATCTAAAGTTTCATTATCTGGTGAAACACTATCTCGGGAGCCAATAATTTAATGACTACCAATGAGGCGCTTTGGAAAGACCGCCTGCGATGCAGGAGGTTAAGGGTTCGTTTCCCGCCTTTGAAAAATGTTTGAACGTACTGCAAATATTTGTTCCGAGTGTTCTGGGTATTTTCTATGTATAATAAAAAATATCTATCTATGTATGTTATGTATTATGTATATCGGTCATCTAGTACCCATAACACAAGTTCAGCTGAACTTGGGTCTATCTAGATGATGACGAGTGGATTGTCGAATATTATTTATTTATTTAAATCCTCAAATTGATAAGCAAAATTCTGGACACTTCAATCAACAATAGGTATAAATTTAAGTCTTGAGTCTGACTAAACTAAAAGCTTAACCTTTCAAGTCACGATCCTTCCTGGACCACGGCGTCGCGTCGGGGCGGAAACCCTAAGGCAGACAGGTCGGCGAACCTTTACAATAGCTATGGTTTAAGAACCAAGATAATCGGATTCTTGATAACCGCAGGCCGTTATGAATGTGCCTTTTAACTGTATTTTGACGACAGTTTTGACTGGTATTTAAATGTGATGGTAATGAGTGGGTGCTTAAGCAATAAATAGAATACGACTTTAAAATATGATCGTTATTTTTAATACTTATATCTATGTATTTGTAGTTAAATAAATCATTTATTTATATTTGTTGTAATTTTTTTATGTTGTAATAACTAACACAAGTTTAACCTAAAAAAGGTTAGGTTACAGATCAAGAACTCGTCCCAAATGTTTGGTATTGTACATTTTCATTTAAAATATGCTCGATGGATTTATGTTAATTTTTATTTTATTTTGTACATACGAAGATTCGTAATCTAAGTCTTATTTGTTATCTTTACACGAAGTAACATTACTTAATCTGTGTCTTTACTAACTATGTACATTTATTATAATTAAGAAATGGTTAGGAAGCCAATTCTATCAATGAAACAAAGTTATTAGCAAATAAAATTACAATTACATAATATAAACAAATTAGAACTAGTATTTATATTTAGTTGAAAATAAACTGTTACTAAACAATTATGTGTACATTGCAATACATATGTATGTGTTTATGTATCATAAAAATTTATTGAGTTTTCTAACGAGAAACAAAATCGATTCACCTGATTTATGTAAGTTGGAAATCACAGCTGCCAATTTTTTGAGAGCTTTATACCCTGAGTTTGGCATACCGTTATCGAACAATAAAATGCAAACGTAGAGTCTGCGATTGTCACTGCCGCTGCCGCTGACGCCGCCGCCGCCGCGCGCCGGTCCGTGTATGTAGATGTACGTTTGCCCTTAAATGGACTTCTTTTGAAGTAAAGGTCACACTAAATTGTTACAGTAAGACCTGTTAAAACGTAGGTTTCTACGTAGAAACCACGTGCTTGACAGTCTCATTTATTCGGTCATCATTTTTTATATTCCCCGTTGCATGCCAGTCACTCTAAATCCTTTTGTAATCATATAATTTATGACACGACACGACGTGGGGTTAATTCTTGATCTATTAAAAACAGACCCATAGGCACCGTTGACTTGGCATTTGGATATACCTGATGAGGGTATACGTAAATAAGTCATAGGTATCAACCAACTGACTGAAGTCACTCGTAAATCTGCAGGTCAAGAACTCATTGTCAAAGGGGCACCGCTTACGACTCGGCAGCTCCTTGGCATCCACCATCGTGCCCATCATTATCTAGTATTAGAAGACTATTAACCAACTAATAGATGTTTAACACCACGATGAGCCAAATATTGTCTGTCAGCTATCAATCATAGCCGATAATAACGCTGCAAGGCGCGATAACTGACGGTTGTACGGTAATCTGATGAGTATTAGACAGCTCGGGCAGCCGTTTAATGGTTTTCGTATATACTTTGTTTGTATGCATGTTATTAACTGTGGTTTAGAATGGTTATTGGTGTGTACGAGATTTAACTATGGAAGCTCACGAAGGTATAAACATTGGTGAAGTTGATTGTTTTTTTGATGATTTTTGATCCAGACATCCAACAGAGAGTGGTGTAGGATTTAATTCAGAAGGTGAAATAAAAAGGCAGTTTATCTGATTTCCAGCAAATCTTTAAACCAGAGAAGTCCTTTCCTCATTTCTGTTTCTTAATGTTAACGAAGTGTCTCAATAATTCAGCAGTAATCATGCGCATTTTTGCACATGCCAACACATTCCACCCACCGTGCACCGGCCGCAGTCGAATTACGTAAGCCAATCTGGAGCACTAATAAGGAAGCGGTGAGGTGAGACGTGCCCTGCGCCTGCGTCGCTGCGCTTACACCGTCCTACCGCACGCCACAGAATAGATGGTACTATGTAAAGCTGCGGTCGGCGGCGCGGTCATGTGGAAACGTCAATAATCACGACAAACTTGGGAGGGACTAGGGATGGAAAGTATGCCGAAATTGGGTCCAGAAATCCCCTAAATAAAGTAATGTCTCAAGGACAACCCTGGTATCTCGGGATACGGAGGACGCCTAGGGAGGCATGCACAGCGTAAGCAAACTATTGGCCTTTCTGGAGGACAACGTGTGGTTAGCCTAGCAGTTCAACACCCGACACGCAAAAGGGCCAGCCAACCTGTGGCCTAAAAGTGATCCAGAAAAGTTCAACCTTAACATTACCTAATGTACAAATACTATCCGTACTCTATAATTTTGAGAGAAGAGAGAGAGAAGCTTCTCCATTCTACTAGGGCCTTATAGCCCGGCACAGGCTCAAACATTTGTGCATGCATGAAAGCACAAACCAGTTTGCGCAACCAAGATGAGCCCGGTCACACGCTCCATTTTGCTTGCACAAATTGTGTTTGTGCATGCCTGTTTGCACAAATGTTTGAGCGTGTACACGGAGCGATTACGAATAAACTCTGAAAAATAACATGCTGAACGTTTACCCAAACATCTGCTTATAAAATGTCAACATTTTCTTCTAAAGACGCAAAAAATGTTATCTGCTTCAATTGTGAATCCTATTTCAAAAAAATTCAATCTCTAGCTAACGGAACCTTAAATCCGAGACAAACTCAGGATCAAAATACCCAATCTTGGATCCAGTTATAAACCACTTCACGGTCCGGTGAGTAAGAAAGTTAAAAGAGTTGGATTTACTTCATTACCAATTCGCTGGCACCGAGCGTAATTGAAGAAAACCGCCCGGCTAATCGATTTCGGCTGATGCTCGCCAAGAAATAAACGGGAGATTATCAAAACCTGGTTGACTAAAGTTCTAGAAAAAAGCTCCTGGCTAAGACTTTGCACGCGTTTTTATTGGATTTTATACGGTATTCCATGGCTTGGGCTAAAACTTCATAATATTTTGTCCATTCCGTAGAGTTATTCCCAACATTTCACGAAAAGTATTACCAAAGTCTCACGAAAAGCATTCCTAACGTCTCACGGTAAGCATTCCCAACGTCTCACGAAAGTCAGAGAGTCGTGATTTACAATCTACACTACAGCGTAACGAGTATTCTAGGTATCTAATCCATTGATCAAATCCATTAATGGATTGGACACTTTTTGTTCCACACTAATCCATCAATGGAATCCATCAATGGATTAGTTCAGTTGATAAAAGTAGAACAACGTAGCGAAGTGTTTTAATCTAAACCACTGATCAAATCCATTGATGAATTTGAGAATATTTGTTCCACACGTAGGTAGTAATCCATCAATGGATTTGTTTATTGGACCAGAGTAGAAGAGGGCATCCATTCGTATTCAGGGTAGTATTACCATTTAGGTACCTCCTAAGCCTCTGGAAGTCTTAATCTAAATTTCTTAGTATTATTCCAATGACATAATTGTCACAATAATAATTGATGAATTGTAGTTATTGTTGTTGTATTATTTAATTGAAATTTATTATTGTATTGTATATGTATTGTTAATTAATTACTTTAATTGTAGATTGTACCATCTATAATAAATACTTAAGTATATTTTAAGGTGTACTATGTTTCTACTATTTGATACGATTCAATATTTTACCAATAAATGAACCATTGAACCATTAAAATAAAAGTTAAACTCAGTTAAAGTTTCGGAAAACAAGCCCTTCCTAGCCAGTGAACGGTATCTTAGATCGTGGAAAACAAGACGCAATAAAAATTCAAACATTTTTGTTCGTAGAAGTGAAAGTTAAATGCGGGTTGAATACAGTAAAACAACTCAATACCATAAATAAAGCTCGATGACAAGGTACATTGCAAGGAATTATTAGTGTGCCATACGCTTGCCCCTGTGGAACATGAATGGAAATAAATTATTCGACTTTGCTGGGACCTCTCTCTACTTTAGCAGGTACTCTATACGTAGAGTACCTACCTACGAGTACCATAAGGTGCTCCATTGAGCTTATTCAGGCCCAATGGTATTATTTAGTATTAATATTATTTAGGTAAACTTCGTAAGTATGAATGACATCCATGTGAGATTGAAGGTTGTCGCATAGAGAAGCCGTACCGCTCCAGCACCATTTCCTCACGCGGGCCGACTCAAATCTTGCTGACCGCAAATTTGTTATTCAAGCTGACCACGCGGCGCGCAGCAAGCCCGGTATCCACGCATACTCGCATCGTACAACTTGGTTCAAGTAAACGGTCTAAGTAAGGTGGTTGATAAGCGAAATAATCAAGTGACAACTTGATTCACAGGAAAAGAGGCAGAAACGCTCAGTATTACGATACTGCATTCTCTGTACAATGCTTGGACGAGTTCCCGTGATAGTGACCGGCTTGGCAGGTGCCCACGCGCAAACAATGGGGCAAACATAGTGCATAATGCGCATGGTCACGCAATTTTGCTACAATTTTCGAGTTTACACCAATTTTACTGTGTCAGCATAGCGCATTTTTATTTCTCGACGTTTGTTTTGATAGTTCTTATATTTATTCTAGTTTTCGGTGCTACATCAATTTGGAATGATGTACCTATTTATAAACAGAAGGTACCACATGATCAATGTAAACAAAAATCAGTGAGAAAAATCACTTTTCAAACCTGATTTTGCTCATTGGTCTCGGACTCTTCAAAAGCAAAAGTTTTGAGGAGTTAGAACAAGACATCATCGCCGTAGTTTTGATCTAAAGTGATAACTATAACTACAGCCCATAATAAAACATGATCAAAGTCAATCAAAACATCACACAGTGCTTCTCCGCGCCCAAGTTACGCTACAAAAAACGTTGATTAAAACTTTACCAGCCTATTTCAGCCGCAATCGCTACAAAAAAAAACCTATTTAGCCGAACACGTGCTGGCTTTGATTAAAATAAAATGCAATCAACTGTTTTACATCGCAGTTATCCGTTAACGTTATTAAATAACGCGCGTGAAATAGAATAATTTTATGTCGTTTTATTATTCATTAAAATACTCGCCATCAGGTGTAAGTACTTTATATTTTATTGCATTTGAGGTTCCTTGAAACTGACCACACTATAATATGGAGTGTTTTAAAAAACGATAAACCAACTTCAAATTCCCTTACACTTATTTTATGATTTGTGGGATAAATATTAATCCCCTGAGGATAAAAAAATTATGGGACCTCTTCGGGATCATTTTCTATACAATAGTGAAAGAATTTTCAATATCGGTCGGAGATATCGCGTAATATAAAAAAAAATACTGACGAATTGAGAACCTCCTCCTTTTGAAGACGGTTAAAAATAAAATGATATCATCATTTCAATCGGATCACTCAATACACATACCTACCTAATTTCGCTCCCGTGACGCGCGTCAGTTGGTTTCGTTCGATAGAAGTATAACTATACCCACCATCACAACATACCTAATGCTGAGTTGGACGCCATTTTGTAGCATTCAATATTTTTTTTCGTTTCATTTATCATAGTTTTATGATGTTTGTTAGCTATTAAATTACTAAATTTAAATCGTGTAGGTATCTAATGCTACAAATAAATATATCCTTATTCTTTCTTTTATTCTGTTCTTCTTATTCTACACTCATCAGCAACCATTAGTTCACTTCTTCTGACTGTTATTTTTTTTTTGTTGAAATTCTATTTTGTTTTACTGTTCCAGTCTGTTGTTTTAAATGTTATTATTTGAAACTGTATTGTTTGTTTCAAATTGTATAATGTGGTTAGATTGTTCGGCGTCCGTATCGTTAACAACATGGCTCTGTCGGAAGATCAGCGTTGGTTACTAGCTTGCTAGTAATCAGCCCATGCTGAGGCAGCGGCCATTTTGGCTTACATTTATAAGTATTTTTATATTATTTAAATTGTTGTAAGTATGTAAGTCTGTTTGCACAAATAAATTTATTTTATTCTTATTTATTAATATTCTTATTATACTGGACATGCATCCCAACAATGGGGTTTTTGCCATTATCTATCTCCCTCCACTAGTCGCTAGTTTTATTAGAGGAAGCCTGTAGTCCTTTTAGACCACGAACCTAATCGGAAAACGAAAATCGAAGTATCTGATTTGATTTCGTGTTCACCTGTATTTTTTGGCGTTACGTATTAATATGTAAGTAGATCTTTTATTTCTGTAACAAAGTTTGTTTGTGTGTTGTATCGTATATAATAAATATTTTTCTGTCTTTCTTTCTTTTTTTCTTTCAAAAGCTTCTCTTATGTCGCTTACATAAGATAGCATTTGCCTAGCATTTGTACAAAAACGCATCAGAAACTTAGATGTTCTTTTTTACAAGACTTTCGCATCCATGCGTGTCCATCAGCATCATTCAGATTGTTACAATTCATTACAGTTTTTAAATTTGCTTTTAATATGTTGGTAAGTATTTGACGTGTTTTTACACCTTTGCATCAGCGGTTGCTTTGACCAGCAAAACTTTTTGTGAATCCCAAATCCCATTAAAATCTAATGGAGAGCTCACTCAGGCGGTGTAATGAACCAATAATGACATTATTTTGGTATTACAATGGCCATATATCATCTTTTTATGAGTTCCGGCACCTTTTTATTAATGCTACCGTATTTCTTGAGTGGTTATATCAAGAATTGACATATAAATTAACCAGATAGGTTAATTTATATGTCAATTCTTGGAATTAATATGATTTTAAGTTTCATATAAAACACGCACGAAAATGCTGAAAACATTGGATGGATTCAGAATTATGCATGGGACTATAATTGATCATATCTGTTCATAGTATAAAACTTGGCTAGCCATAATGCTAATTGTGTAAGCCTAAAGACAGCCTTAAGAAATAATTTAAATAAAATGTGAAATATGAACTAAGTTAACATACATAGTTTCAGCTGTAAAGACTAATCTAACAATAACAACATCACGAGCCTATCTATAACTACAGTTAATTTTCCAGTTGCAATTGAACGCGTTAAATCCTCTAATATTATAAATGCGAAAGTGTGTTTGTTTGTTTATTTGTCCTGCCTTCACGGCCTAAGTAAGCAACCAATCGACTTGATTTTTGGCTTAGATTTAGTTGAAAGGATAGAGAGTGACATAGGCTTTTTGTCTTGGTAAAATATCAAATCCCCATGGGAAAACGGGAATAAGACCTTTTTATCCACCTAGAAATTATTTAAAGCGGGTGAACCCGCGGGGAACAGCTATAAGATAGACTCAGTTTAGCGCTTTAAACGAGTTCAGCGCATTTTAACGACATAAAGTTAATCAAGATTCAAGAGCAGTAATGTCACACAATAGGAAACAGATATTTAAACTCGATCAAGCTGAACTTCGTTTTTAACCGACTTCCAAAGGAGGAGGTTCTCAATTCGGCGATATTTTTTTGTGTGTATGTTACGCAATATCTCCCTCGCCAATTATGGGCCGATTTTTAAAATTCTTTCACTATTGTATAGAAAATGATCCTCATTTTCATTTTATCCCTAGGGGATTAGTATTTATCACGCAAACATTTTTTAGTGATTAAAATTAGTGTAAAATTAAAGGAATTTGAAGTCGGTTTATCGTTTTTTTAAAACACGCCATATAATGCTATCTTAGTTTTGGCAGCAAACGGTAAAACCAATGATATTAGACCTCCCCTTCGCTATTATTAGTTTGGGGGCTAATTGTTCACTGAAGGTGGCAGATTATTTATTTTTTATGTTTTATATTTTGAGAACACCTAATTATTTTGTTTGCGGAGGAGGGCGCTAAGTCTGCTACCCTGTTTTATACATATCCTATACATTATTTTTCATTCCTAATAAAGATTTTTGAATTTTTATTTTTTGTATTAAAACCAGAACGAAATTTTTTTTATAAAAAAAAGGACAAAACTACCATCATCAGCCCGTATACGTCCACTGCTGAACATAGGCCTCCCCAAACGACGTCACGAATAATGTTGCCATCATATGGGGGGGTTTGGCATAATCACCACGCTTGGCAGGCAAATTGGTGATCGCAGTAAGGTGTTGGTAATACACAGAAGGAAGCTGCTGCCCTTCCTCTGGTAGGTTCCCTTAGTCGGCTCTTACGACATCCTCGGACTGAGTTGGAGGGGTCGATATTCTACGCCGCGGCCCCACGGCCAAACAAAACTACGTATACCTATAACATACTTAAGTAGTCGCAATAATATTGTTTAGTGTCACCCATAGTCGGACCAGTCTCGGACGTTGTTCAGAACAATATTTACTACACACTAAATCATCCAAGATAAACCAGAATTCATTCTCTTGCGTAATTTACTAGTTTTGGATATGAGCTGCCTATTGTGAGGATGTATAAATCTTCTTTTGAATGTATGCACCAAAGAGAATATAATCGAATTACAAAGGTAATTACAAGATACCTATGTCAAAGTTTGTAAGGATAGATGTATGGATGTTTGTTCCTCTTTCACGCAAAAGCTAATGAGCTGATTGGGCTGAAATTTGGTATGGGTATAGTTTTGGGACGTGGAATAACATATGTATAGTCATATATTTTTTATCCCGATAAAACGCGGCGAAGGCGCAGGGCAGGGGTTCCCATCAAAACACAAAGCGAGAAGTTGCGAAACACAACCCTGCTTTGTGTGTCGAGCGAGAGCCTCGAAAATCATGCGCAGATATTTTTTTTTACGAATCAGTTAAATAAAAATGTATGATTTTTTGTGTACTAGTTAAACTTTTGTACAAAGGTTGCACTGGCCAAGGATGAAAATTTACAAAGTAAAATCCGAAGATAAAGAGAAACTTAGGTACCATTGAACCTTGTTTTATATCTATCTATTTAGTTAGTGAAAAGTTCAAATGAATAGAAACCATCTTCAACATACATAATGACGTTGAATATATTATTAATTATTCAACCCCGTGGTCCAGTCAAACCAAAGAAATCTAAATAATATTATTTAGATCTAAATAAATTTATATAGATTTCTCTGAGTCAAACAAAGGTTGGGATCCACTGCTATATGGTATGTAGGTTAGGTACCTCCAAACCAAACCATCAGTCCGGAAGCTTATTATTATACGATAGTCGAAACACATTAATTATATCTTATTAATTACTCACAGATTATGATGTTCGCTGTATAAAGGCTCGATTGAAATGATAATTACTATAACTTGTCGGTATCTTTCAAAAATTAACCGGTTTGCTTATCATTAGCTACGTATTAAATTAACATAAGTATTA
This sequence comes from Eupithecia insigniata, assembly GCA_947859395.1. Taxonomy (NCBI): domain Eukaryota; kingdom Metazoa; phylum Arthropoda; class Insecta; order Lepidoptera; family Geometridae; genus Eupithecia; species Eupithecia insigniata. The sequence continues at coordinate 6,306,958 of OX402002.1, forward strand.
AAAGCAATAAAGACTTCCAGTATAGATATTTGGTACAGTTACGGTATTCCGTAGAGGGCGTAAATTATTAAGAGACTATTGTAAAAAAAAAATGGCTGTCGATATGTCGACGCACTGAATAAAATAAATCCTACTAATATTATACATGTGAAAGTTTGTAAGGGTGGATACCCTTATACCTCACATGTATGGATGTATAGATGGATATTTGTTACTCTTTCACGCAAAAACTACTGAACCGATTAGTCTGAAATTTGGTATGGGTATAGTTTGGGACCTGGACCATTTTCTGGACCATGGGATAGAAGAAGCCTTTGGGTAAGCTCCTCCTCCATAGATTTGTGATGATAATGTAGAGAAACTTACTGTCTGTGAGATGGTTGAATGCTGTGACGTCATCATTGAGCCGCTGCATTTGCCGCAGCTTGGTGCTGAGTTCCCGCGTGTGGAGGAAGAGGAACAACGTGCATGATACTGCGACTAGAGCCACCAGCTCGCTCGTCCTGTAACAACGAGAGGTACTATGAGGTATTAAATAACTGATATCTTATAGACATATAACGCCGTGTAGTGCCGTTGATTTGCACTCACTAACTCTTCCGGCGGGTATCATAAGATGCGATTAAGGAATATCCACCGGGAGGTGAGCAGCAGCGCCTCCTGTAGAACAATTTTAACACTGAACAGCGAGCCCCAATCTGCATGCCCGGCTGGGGATTTTGGGTATTACCGCTATAATATGAAAAAACGAGTCATTCCGTAAGTGAACGGGGCTACATTTTCGTTTTATTTAAAATTATCTTCTGCTGGCAGCCCTTTACCAGGTTAAGTTTGATGTTATTCCAGGTTTAACGATAAAACAACATCTAGGTAAGCAAAATTACAGTCTGATCTGATGTTTTGGCGTGAAGAAGTATTTTATGAGAAGGATTATCCATCTTTATAGGTTAGAAGCTTTAAGACTAAGTACATTTTGATTTAACTAGATAGCAGGTATGACTAAATCGCCTTAAACTTTCACATTCTAGAATATTAGTGAGTCAAAAAAACGCTTTTACTCTTTCTGGCTGAGATGGACTTGCCATTTAGAGAGATCGCCTAGACGCCAGAATATGAACTGTTTTCTCTGAAATTTCTGAGAATGCAATAAATTGTTTCGTTGGTTCCGCTCTCGCATTCTTCTTTTCGTAATAATAACGCAAGTTGGTGCACCTCAGGTTCAATTAGAAATTTATTCTACCGTTCTTGAAAGGCTTTTAGAATGTACTGTATCCTTTCACCACACTTTCCGTTTCTGGCCTAAAATGAGTGAGGAAAAGTTTACAAGCGCCATTACATCAAAGAGGAGCGGAATTAGTAGTAATTTTTCTTTTTCTTTGATTTTACCTAATTTTCTTCACATGATATAAAAAAAATGTTAAATTTACAGAAAACAGCTAGGTACCTACTTAATATTAGAGGTTCAAGGTGTCAAAACTACATTCATAAAAGACGGAAACGGTAGTAACTTGTGTTTATGTGTTCGAAACATATATATCAATGGAACTCAGTGGTGGAATCAACAGATCTACGAAAAACCGAGGTCTGAAATCACCGGAATAAAATTATTTACTCGACTGTACAAATACTGTCCTCAAACAAATCTGTCTTATCTTATCTTAATCCGAGTCAGAAGAAGTCAATAAATTTATTCCTTTAGGCTTAGAAAATAAGCAGTTAGACAACTAAAATTGTATACTATTATCAAATAAGAATCTGTATCTTATTTACAGAAGCTGTATGACTTTAACCGAATAAGGGTTCGAAACTAAGTTTCTAGCTTTTTCCACATCTTTGCAATCATCCCCTTGGAAATCATCCCCGCTCTCTATGAACGGACAGACGACAACCGGAATGACAAAACTTTCAGAAATTCAATATCCTATCTAATCCCTCAATATCCTATCGAACAGTATTGTCTCTCCAATCTCAAATTAGATACTTAAATCTTGCATCCCTCTTCACTCTTCGTTCCCCCGATGTGTCTGAGAAGGTCGTACGTTTTCTTCGATACAGTCGTGATGCTGTCGCGCGTTTTTCAGTCGCGTGTTTGCATCGCTACAAAATGTCGCCGTGGGCGCGCGCTTAAACTCACTAAATTCATCTCAGTATCTTAGGATTTCAATTAATAAATTATACATGTTGCCAATCACGCTTCATAATGCATTTAAATATGGTCGCTGCACGCTAAGTAAGTATAGATGGCTGCCCGCTAAATTGATTTAAGATTACATGCTGAATAATAAAGTAAATAGAGCGAATGAACCCATCCTAGGGAAAAAGAAAAAATATTGTGAACCATTTTATTTAGTAGAGTATTATTATTTATTTCGTATACGTTGGGCCCTAATTTAAATTACTCTACACAAATTTTATTAAGAAAACCTTTTTGTGAGTGGAAATAAATGTCTTATCTTATAATATTAGAATGAAGAAATATTTAGTAACAATTCCGCGTATAAATCTACGCGTATAATCTTATACGCGGAATTGTTACTAAATATTTCTTCATTCTAATATTGTGCAATGGATTTCCGCAAAGTAACGCCTGAATCTATTATTTGTCTTATCTTATGTTATTGTAGAGATACTAATAAGAACTAAACCTAGTCTGCGTTTTCATTCGTTCGTTCTTATGGTAATAATACAGACACACTAATTAACGTATGTAGGTATCGGTATATAGATAAGTATAGGTAAGGAGTAAGTAATTATGGATCTATTCATGGCTCCCATGTTAGAACATTAACATTTTATTACGAAATGTTCTGCCTTATTAGCTCTATGCTGCGTACACAGGTCTAAAAACTACTCAGCTTAAGGAGAAGCAAATCAACTATAATTTTCAAATTTGCGCAAGAATTTTCAAACTGTCATAGCGAATTTGATGTTTTTGACGAAAAATAAAAATCGTCAAATTTTTGCATAAGTATTTTGAGTGTTCTTTATGTTTTACGAGACAAAAAAGTTGGTAGGTATTCCATCGAGAACAAATTTTTCATCATCATCATCATCAGCCTATACACGTCCACTGCTGGACATAGGCCTCCCCCGTACGACAAATAGCGGTCCTGAGCCGCCTCCATCCATCGACTCCCTGCGACCGCTACGATGTCGTCGGTCCATCCGAGTGGATGGTCTCCCATGTAGGGGGGGATTTGCCATAATCACCACGCTTGGCAGGCGGATTGGTGATCACAGTGTTGGTGTTTAAAAATACTCAGAAGGAAGCTGCTGCCCTTCCTCTGGTAAGATCAAGTAACAAATTTTTACGGATCATTAATTATAAAAAGTTAAATAATCATGAAAATAGGCTAACAGTTGAGAAAATTCTTATAACCCGACTGCCCAAGAAGAATTAATTCAACAAAGAATATATAAAAAAAGTAACAAAGTTGCACAGGGGTAGACAATAATAGACCTACCTATTTACTAACCTTTTAAAGGTACATGAAAATAAAAATTAAGGAAAGCCTAAAATATTACGATACCTTAATGTACCTACCAACATAATACCAAAAATAGAATAGCTAAATAACCTTGCGAAAATAATTTTAATTGATTGTGAAAATAACATCATAACCGGTTTTTTTACTAAACCATCCATAAGGATCACCTAATACCAAATAATTTGGTCTAAGATACATACTGTGTCATTTCCATGGCATTTGGCAGGTTTTGGTAAAATATAACCTACGCTGTTTTTGGAAAGGATATTGTAAAATACATAGATAGCGAGTGACATGGTAAATATTGATTTTTATATTGATTTGACGCCCCTTAAGTTCCAGTGCAATAGCCCTCGTATTTTATATTGCACTCTCTCGGGTGGGCAGACTGTTGAGTAAAATTAAATTATGGTATAATGGGCAACAGGATTATACGTAATCAGATTTTATTGACACAATAACAATCAGGCATTTCTCTTGTTTCATGCATTTTACAAGCAGCCTGCAGAACGAGACAGAACGTTAACAATTAATGGATATAAAATTGTTATGATCAATGCCAAGGAAGGTCTAGAAACATTGATCAATATTTGAAAAAAGTAAAAGCCTACTTAGAATCCTTTAGTTTATGTTTGTTTATTTATGTTGTTTATTATGTTTGTTATGTTTATGGCACCTCTTCGGGATCCACCTCTTTACAACTACAATCGAAAAAAGAATCATCTAAATCGGTCCATAAATAACGGAGAAACCGACGAACATACATATAAAAATATACATAAAACCGAACATAGAACCTCCTCCGATTTTCAAAGTCGTATAATAATACGCCTCGGCGGCGGTCTCGACGGGTTCTGTTTAGGTATGTACTTATAGAGAGGCATCAAAAACGTATATAGGATCAAAAGTTGATGATAAATTTTAGAACCCGTATCGTACGTAAGGCAGTACCTAATACGTGCGTAACACACGCATTGGATGAAAAGCTCTGCTTGTTCCGTCTCCATGTCGCAAAACTCCACTTTCGTCAACCGGTCCCATTCCATAGCACTTACCACGAAATACTTTGACATTTGAGCTCATAAAAGCAATTCGCAAAAGGGCAACGTCCTACAGACCACATTTTCTACAAAACATGAGTTCTAAGGTGTCCAGTATTTGCCCATATATCCCTATAAGTAGAGAGACTGTATGAAATAGAAAGTGGTCGCTACCTTCTAGAGTACGTGATCTGAAGAGTAAAGTGCACAAGTTATTTGTGATTTGTTTATCTTTGTAGAAATAAGCCGCACTATAACGCACTAACCTACGGTGGCGACCACAAACTGTATTTATTACACGTACGTATTCACAGTGGGCTAGGAAATAATTTTATACTACACCTGCTTGGAAAGTTGCCTATTCCTTTACCAAATACAAGATAAAAAGTAAGTCATTGCAGGCGTATAGGAATCCGGGAGGAAAAACTCTATGGAATTTAATTTCACACGCGTTTTAGCGCGTTATCTAACGTGTTCTATTTTTTTATTTTTTTCTGCTTTTTAATTCCCTCGAAGGTGTAGTATAATGCACTATGTATCACTCGGAGAATACAAATAGGCTACCGGTTCAGATATGACACCAGGGCCAATGCAATGCTGCGCTGGTTTTGGTAAATGACATCAGGGTACCTAGTGCAGAAGTAAGCAAAACACCAATCACATCACACCAATATTATGTATGCTAAAGTTTGGGATGGATAGATGGATGTTTGATATGATAATTCATGCCAAAACCACTGAACCGATCGCGCTGAAATTTGATGTGAATGTAAAAAAACACATTGGCTACTGTTTTCTGTTCTCATGAGAACGCAAATAAATATAAATTGAATAAAAAATTGATATAAATAAAGTGTAACGTTTCATAGAAACTAGTTAACTATTAGTTATCATTATCAATACAATACAATACAAAAAATCTTTTTACTGTTCACCAAAAAATAACATTACAAAGATACATTAGGTACATAAGACAAGTAAAATGGGCAGCCTCATACCTTAGAAGCGATCCCTTCCAGGCAACCATTGGATGGAAAGAATTGTGAATTTAAGAATAGCAGGGGTTGTACCTCTAGTTTAAATATGCTTAGCTTAGGGTTAGAAGCTTTATGACGACATCTCGATATGACTAGATTGCCAAAAAGACTAAATCGTTGTAAGACTAAAGCTTGTTTCTGTTTTGTTCTGTATATGAACTTGATTGAGATTTTAAAATTCCATAAAATCCAAACTCAACCTCCATAAATTTTTATCTATTGTACCTAAATGCGCAATTCTTACTTAACTGACACTGGCAGAATTGCATCAAACCAGATGCAGAGCCATGGCTCAAAGAAGAAGAAGAAGAAGAAGACTTAAGCTGAATAGAACAACATCGCGGTCGGACTTTATAGATATTTGACTAGATCGTGATATGACTAGATAGCGTTGATGTTTGAATAGTCATTTGTAAGGCAGTGTGGCTTACCTATACGAAATAGTTAGCCAATAATAAATGTGATGTTTACTGTGCAGTACTTACAAAACGTAATAAAATAAATAGGCGCATTATTGGTATGTGCAAGTACTCGTAATAGATATTATAAAATAGAAAGTGGTCTCGTCCGAGCAGGGTGCGTGATAGAACCAGCTAATGGCAATTTACGGGCAAAGTAGCCAGTGTCGTGACTACTCGTGACTCTATTACAAAAAGTTCAAAGCTGACCTACATGAGGACCAAAATTTCTATTTAAAAGCATGTCGCGCATTTTATCTTCCGCATCATAGGTTTTGTAGCCTAGATTCTTTTTCGTTTTTATTTGGTACCAATTTCAATGAAAGAAGACGGGAAAAGACCATGAAGCCGATTACCAAGCTGCTGGTCTGACATTGAGAGATCACCGGAATTCCCAGTGACCACTGCTCTCAGACAAGCCGAAGATAGTGTGGCATGGAAGCAGCTGGTCAACACCTCAACAAAACTTTTCAGAGCGGGTACGACCTTCAGTAATGAAGAACACGATGAAGAAAAAGAAGACCAATTTCAACAGCCTTGTGTTCAAAAGGTGTATTCCACTTGTAAAGTTTCTTGCTATTTCTATTACTTAGGTGCCTAAACATTGCAGAAACAAAAACATATTATTTTTCCGTGAGAATATCTGTCTTTTGAATTGATTTCTGTTACGTAGTTATTATGTTAATATATATCTTAGACCATGTTTACACCCCCTGCTTTTCTTCATTATACAATTCTTTTCATCCAAAGATTGCCTTGAAGATATCGTTTCTAAGCGAAAAGGCCGCCCATTGTACTTGTATTATATAATAACTATAAACTAACTATAATAACTCTTTGTAATGTTGTTTGTCTTGTGTACAATTAATAATTTTGTATTATGATAAAAACAAAAATGTTATTAGATACCTAAGCCTGGATATTCCCACTGCAGCACAAAACCTTACTTTTTCTTCTTCCATAGCAAATTGCAGTTTATGTACCTAAATATTGACAAAGCAATTTGCCTACCCATATTTTACATGGCTCTACCAGCATAACCTACGCGTAGTAACCCACATAACCATTATAATGCACCTATGATTGCGTGAGAGCCTGATCGTGCTCCTGCTATGCCCATTACTACCATTACCCATCACCTTCCACGTGGAGTAATCAACACGCGACCATCAGTATGAGGTAAATTATTTATATTCAATGTGACATTGTCATGTTCTTTCTAGCTCAGTCAGGAAAATCTAAACTTAATCAACGGCTCTAACGCCCGAATACTCAAACGTGTAACTCGGATTTAAGCGCGTCTCAAGTAACGAATTTTTGACAGATTTTTATTGAGAACTATCAAAACATCACGACTTGAAACAAGCTTATTATCTGAGTTGCGTTTGAATATTCAGGGTAAAGGGGTAGTCAATTCCAGACAAAAATTACGAATAAAACACGCCAAATTATTTTACTTATTAAAAACTTCAATCCGACCAACTGAAGTTGGAGTAAGTACTAAAAACGTCCGCACAAACAAAAGCACGAGTGATAGAGTGATACACATTAGTGTAGCCTAGGCATTAGCCTAGGCTTTCTAAACGACAACGCCCAGCCCAACCTTTTACTACATAGATTTCCGCTAAGAAGGGATTTTTGGAAGTTCCACCTCTAAGGGGGTGAAAAGGTAGTTGATGTTTTTTTGGTGTTTTTTGTAACTCTTTATCCAGTGGCCCGATTTGCTTGAAACTTACAGAGAATACTAAACTATTAAACGAAGAATATAAAACTATTGAACATGTATATCAGGATATTTCAAAATAATCTACAAAATGGGGTAAAACGGGTTATCAAAGTTTGAGATTCGTAGTTTGGCTCCGAATATAAAACTAACTTTTTAATGTATACAATCTAATTGAACATCTATACGCTATTGACCTGAAATTTTATAAATATATTTAAAAAAAAAACAAACTGTTTCAGGAATTAAAATAAAACGCCTAATAAAGGATAAAATGGGGGTCTTTCAATAGGGTTTCAGCTGATCTCGAGAAGCTTTTTTACCCTAAAGTCTACGCGAATGAAATCGCGAGTGGGTCAGCTAGTTTGTGATAAAATCTACTGCTAAATAGGTAGATATTTCTAATCTCGTTTTCATCTCAGAGTCGATATCATGGTTCTTTTGTACGGTATCATGCTTTTTAGGTTAAAATATCAAAACTTCAATAGCTCAGTACGGATTTACGGTCTATAAGAGTTGTTAAAGCTTTGCCTATCAAAGTAAATTTTCAAAGAAATTCAGTAAAATCTAGCTTCAGTCCTCGGGTTCCCACAGATTTTTCCATAGTAAAAAATTCCTACGATTTATTTATTTTTAACTAAGTTTGTGCATATGCGACAGTTTCGGTATATTTATTCAGTAGAAAGTTTTTGGCGTGACCATTCGTCCATTTTGATCTATACATTTTACACAGTCAGACACGCACCAGCTACATATTATTTCTATCAATATGGTATTTAGGTATATACATATTTATAGAACACTATAAGAAGGGTAAAAAAGGTAGGTAAGTAGGTATGAAGAATACTGAAACTCTCCAAGAAGTTGAAAGACGAGGAGTTTCTCACACTTACCCCTACTATTTATATTTGAGAAATATGCCGGATAAACTTCCGAAAAGCATACCGCTGATGAATCTGAAATTTGGTATAATAACGTACATTATAATATATACGTATAATACGTATTTTGACCTCCTAATCGCTTATATTCAAAATGGCAATTGCGCCAATTTATATTATGATGTTCGTGTTAAGGATGGGGGAAGGAAGGTCAAAATACGTTATTATACCAAAATTCAGATCGATTGGACGGATGTATGCGCTTTTCGCAAGTTCACCCAATATGACTCACCTGCCTAACTTCCAAACTTTCTTTAATTGCCTAACAAACAATCTAATTGAACATCTATACTTACAGTAAAATAAAAAATAAACAACAATTAGCAGTAACCTCGTCATCAAACAAACTGTACCTACCTATCCAGAAATCCGGGGCCCATTAATAATGTTATGGAATCAAACGCATTACGCATCGAAAACAAATTATAGGGTCGGTATAATCTACTCTCTCACGTTACCCGGTGTTACTCAAGGAAAATACCTTAGCTTCACACTCGTAGTGAGTAAAAGTAGCTTCACAAGTAACAGATTTTTTTAAACTTACGCCATCTGTATCTGAACACATGAAATAATAAATATTCACGGGTATTTGCCGTCGGGAAAAGTTGGTAAATAAACGCCATAAATACCCGTCAATATTTATATCAACAGAAAGTTATGAAATGGCCGTTTATTTCCGTAGATTCGGGAAACCAGAAAGTCTTCCCAATTTCATTTTATTAAACCGAACAATGATCGGTTAAATAAAAGGTAGGTAAATACAGGTAAGTAGGTACCAATATTTTTTTTCTTGTTTTTTTGCGATCAGTTGGCTCAACTATGATTAGATATTGTACACGTGCATATGTACATATATTATACCCGTGGATGTCGTAAGAGCCGACTAAGGGAACCTACCAGAGGAACGGCACTAGCTTCCTTCTGAGTATTTTTCAACACCAACACTGCGATCACCAATCCGCCTGCCAAGCGTGGTGATTAGGGCAAATCCCCCTCTACATGGGAGACCATCCACTCGATGGACCGACGACATTGTAGCGGTCGCAGGGATTCGACGGATGGAGGCGGCTCAGGACCACTATTTGTGGCGTCGTCGTATGGGGGAGGCCTATGTCCAGTGGTGGACGTGTATGGGCTGATAATATGATGATAATGATGTATATTTAAAAAAATATTTAAAAAACATATCTGTCCAGCCTTTCCAGTATAATGCGCTTAGCAATGAGCAGAATTGCATTATTATTTTAATAGATGTCTTTTCTAAGTAGGTACTGAGTAATTGTATAACATACCGATCATACATGATGTGAAGCTATTTATGACTGCGTAGGTAACTCACGCATCAATCTCAGAAACGCATTTGCCGACGATAATGGATGGATAAATCATAGAATAATATTTATTAATGGCCGTTATCTGTAATCGACGGTTTTCCAGTGGCCTTCCGATTTATCTACACTAGCATATGTCAGTGGCTGCGGTTGGTTTATTTGAGTTGGATTTATATAAAAGAGGAATATTCCACCTTGAACTGTTTTGTTACGAGTATATTTTAAACGGCAGCCTTTTCGATGAAAGCTCCCAGCAGGCTTTACTTTTTCCGACGCTTCCAACAATTATCGTTCTAATTTAACTTTACCCAAAACCTTGACAAATGATATATTAAGTATATCATTTGTCCTTCCTCGTGAATCACTCTATCGATTGGTGTGGTTGTAGCATATTTATACTATCTTGTACTAGCTTGTACTTTTGTGACACAGAATAATAGTACATTGTTCACTTAGGCGAGAAAGTGCCTAATTCCTATCGAGTGTGTCATTGGCGAGGCGCAGCCGAGGGCTTAAAACACACGAGGTAGGAAACGCACTTTCTGCCCAGTGATACATAGTGCACCTTCGAGGAAAATAAAAAGCAGAATAAATATTTTATTTCTGGCGGTGTCATAAAACTTTCACTACCACTCGACGACATTCTGTAGAATTAATAAAATTGCCTACACCAAATTCAAAATAAGAACTTCCCGCGCCAGCCTTTATCACATGGGTTCTTTTTTCAAAATATTATTCGGAAATCGGAATGGGCAAGCGGACTTTGAGTACAAACTTTCTGTCGTTTGACCTATAAATAATATAGCTACGGCCGATCTTTTTACCCGTTAACACGTTAGAAATGGATTTCCATACAGTTTTCCTCCGCAGTCGGGTCGGATTATGAGAGTGCACCAGTGTTTTCGTGCACATTTGTGCACTTATCATGACTAGTCTTTGTTGAGACTGGCCGCTGTAGTGGCCGTAAATCGGCTAAGAGGACATCATCATAAGGTGGGTAGGTGTTTTAATAACATGACGTCACTTTCTCTATACAAAAGACATAAACACGCTTCTGTTTACGTGTTCTAGATCCCATTAAAGTTTATAAATGCTCCATTTTGTCCTACAAACACATTATGCCAGCTGGCGGTCATTAATGTCCGGAAAAAACTGTGAGAACTTTTTGCGCTGAACTTGTCAATGCAGCAAAAAGTTTACATCACGATGGGATGGTTCGTGCGAAGCAAAGAGGTGAGTAATCTTACCTAGAGACAGCAAAGTATTTGGGGGACCTAGTTGGGGACTGATTGAGCTAGAGCGTAAAATATGCATTACGAACAAGGTAGCCTGGGAGAAATCAATCTCAGCGATAAGGGTATTATGTACATTATTGTAGTAACGTATTATGTACAGTATTATACTAACTTTATTTGTATTTTAGATATAAGAGTTTTTTATTTATGTAATTTTTTTGGAGGTATCACAAAGTTTCATTCATTAATACCCGCGGCAATAAGTGGAACAAAATTTTTTCAACACTAAATTCAGTTATTTCATTCGGTCGCACCACCTACAGCCCTGCGTTTAAAGGACTGATTTCGTGAAAAGCACTCTACTTTTCCTATTTTTATGGTTATCAGTTTGGTGGTACAAATTTTTATTGTTATGATTGTCGCGCTTTAAACGATATTTTCTTTTATTGTTACAGTTGGCACCTTGTCCAATTTTTTATTCGAACAAGTGGTAACCCGGTATTGCCTAATAGGCGTGAACAAAGGACATCGTTTTTGTAAATATCTATCGTCTTTCTAGCCTTATGTCATTACTCATTATAATTACATAAAATTAGTCTTTGATTTTTATTCAATAGGTATAAAAAGTTAAAATCGACCATTCAACCCCGTCAAACCAAAGATAGATTACAGTAGCAGCGAGTTTTTACTCTATGGATTACAGTTATTTCATGTTATATACAAAATAAATACATTTCCTTCCTACTCTACTCCCTCTTTTATATTTAGTTCCATTCGTCTGAAGGAAGTCAACGTCGGGCCATGAAGATGCGTTTAAGGCCTAGATATAATGTGAATTGACTTCAATTGGATAACGTTGAAACCTTTTTTCTCCGAAACCTATATCGAAAAAGCTTTGAAAAAAAAAATTAAATAGTAGAAATAATTGAGAGTATGTACTATTTTCTTATTTACTACCGTATTTCTCCTAAACTACCAATTGCAAGATTTTTTTATTGTCACCCCCGTATTAAATAATAAAATACCGAGGGAAGCTTATGTTTTGCATATAAATGTCCTCATAAATAGATAATTAGCAAAAACATGATTTGATGCGCTCACGATGCTCTGCTCTGTCCCACTCTTATGAACGCGAAATCCTATGCCTATCCTATTCACAAAATGGCGTCATATGGCTCCCTCTTAATGTATACATACCTAATAAAGTAAATTTAATAAAAGACGTTATATAACGAAAACATGAATAGTAGGTATTCAGACCCTCCAACGTAGGCGTAAACGTAGAAAGCTTCTGATATATCGAGACAGGCTCCACTAAGGTCTAGATCCGATTGGAAAGTCTACTAACGGGTTACAACTTGCAAGACGCGCTTTCTATGCAACTCGGAAATTATTTGGAAAGAAAGCCGGTTTCCATGGCGCGGATTGCCAACGCCGGCTGCCAGATGTGTGAAGCTTTAACTTCTTGTCTTGCTACATACTAAAACGGTCTATAGAGGCGGTATAATTTGTGTATACAACTAAGTAGTAACTGAAACAAACGTTAATAAGGCAATGGTTCTATCAAACATAACTGGTTGGACCCTGCCGCAGAGAGATTAACCAAGCCACCAAGTAATTATAAATGCTTTGGTGCTATAACTTTTCAGAAAGATTTAAACCGTGTTTTTTTGCTGTTATTATGCTAGGTATTCTGTTTTGAACCTCAGAACAAAAAGACGAAATGCAAATCTTGAAACCCGTCGCTGAGGAGTCAGCGCCGTCGCCGATCCGGTCGGTTCAAATCTTGCAAGCTTTTTATGTAAATGCATCCTGATGCGCTTTCTGTTATCTTGGGTCCATTAAACCACACATGCATTGTCCTTAATAGCGATAATGTAATCATGTTGTTCCGACACAGCATCGAATTCTTCGCGACATGCTCTGATAGAAGCGGAAAGGTGATAATAATCTTGCACAGGATGCTGCAACGCTATTTGTTGAGTTATTGTGAAGAAACGCCTAGCACATTAACTACCTTCGTGTTTTTTTTTTGACGAAACGGGATCATAGAGTAATATTTGGATCCTCTTAGTATGTAAGATCACTACAGAATTTTGTGGACTTTTTAGGTAGGTACAAAGATTCCATTGCAGTTTTAACATTGGTAAGGCAGAGTGTGGGATTTATATTTATTTAAGCGGGAACTCGAATTGTAGCGGTCGCAGGGAGGCGGCTCAGGACCACTATTCGTGGCGTCGTTTTGGGGAGGCATATGTTCAGCTGTAGACGTATAGGGGCTGATGATGATGATGCGGGAAATCGCTAGATGCGAGCAGCGTAAATCGGTCATTGTAGAGATCCTTATATTCAGATCCTTATATTATTTATTGGCAACAAAGTTACAGGTCTCCCTAAGTCCTCGGGGAGGCCTATGTGCAGCATTGTGGACGTCCATGTCGTCCATCGGCTGATATGATGATGATGATTTATTTATATTCCCTCGAAAATTCGCAAAATTATTAGAATTTTTATAATACTAAACGTATACGTAATATTGCTTCCCTATATCGACGCCACAAAATAGCGGTCCTGAATCGCCTAAAGAAAGAGAAAATGTGTTTATTGATTCACTATGAAGTACCTACAGCTTGCAACTATTATAAAATAACTTAGAAAATTACTAAATTACAAACTACCTAGTTCTTAAATAGCTACCAGCGACAGCCTACATCCATTTCTCCCTGCGACCGCTACAATGTCGTTGGCTTATAAACGTACCTATTCTAGGGATGATAAAAATGCCCTTTCGAGCATGGCACGGAGAATGCAAATGGACCGATAAGATTCGATGAAGCGGAATCTACGAGTTCGCCACTCCGTATGCGTAGAGCCACTTCGGCCGATGTGCATGCGCATAGATACCGTGTCTAATTCCTCACGATGCCAAGGAGCTTATTACCATACAAGAAATTGTACTTATTTATTGTTATGTACGCTACTTAAAGTACTTCCTTTGTACGTAAATCAAAAGAGTTATGAACTGAATGGTTGGTAGTTAGGTAGGTAGGTACTCATTATAAAGTTTTTCAAACACGAAAACATTAATATCATGCCGACTCTTTGTTACAATTATGATAGTTATGATTGTTTCCTGTAGTTTTTTACTTACTCTTCATTCCTACCTACTATTTGATTAATTTATAACTATACCAGCTAAAACAGTTGAACAATTAAACTTGCATTCGCTATGTAGTTTAATGATGATTTCAAAGAAACCTTTTTTATTTTATAGCGTGGAGTTGTTTAGTTATTTGCATGAGAGCCATTGTGTGTGTCACGAGAAATCGTGGTATCATATCACGTGAGCAGACAGCCCATTACCATTGTAGACTACTTGTATGACCTAAATTGGCCTCATGCAAGTTACTAGAGGACTGGATCACGGGTCATTTCCAAAACATAAGGCCATGGTGCGCGTGTCAATTGCTATTTGCAACTGACCCTGCCTAAAGTTTTGGAAGTGTGCAATATCGACGATGAAATTAAGCCGATTTTCCTCAATTTCTTCATAAAACAAATAAACCGAATAATTTCAAACTTTTGGACTTATTTATTTCAGACGACAATTAATATATGCGTAGCTATTATCTTTATGTAAGCACGAGGTGTATGGAATAAAATAAATAAATCAAATTTATTCAAAGAAACTTGTACATAGAAAACACATGAGTGCACTTAATAAATAAATATAGCTAAGTGTAATAATTTTGCCTGAACTAGGTAATCCTGTGTTTCAGGCCAAATGAAGAAATGGAGGAGGAATGGAAGATTCCATTCCATACATCTCGTAGTTGCTCTCCAACTAGATGGTTGGACCGGACCTCATTAACACTCTTACTCAATACACCATGACCTGATAGAGGCGGAATTGCACGAGCACCCGCTGATCAGAACCCCAGCATAACCACAACCACTGTGCCAAGAGTTACCGATTAAGAAAAGTACTGTAGTAGATAGAAATATATTATATTCTTTATTGACAAAGAAAATAACAATCAAATAATATAAAGAAATTAAACTAGTATTTACAATTGAAACAATTGAGCTAACTGCAGACTGTTGCAAACAATCTACAGATAGCTCAACTGGATAGAAATTGTGATTGACAGCATTGTAATATTTTACATCGTAGCGGTCGCAGGGAGTCTTGGATAGAGGCGACTCAGGACCGTTATTCGTGGCTTCGTTTGGAGGAGGCCTATATTCAGCAATGGACGAATACGGGCTGATGATGATGAATATTTGAAAAATGTTCTGTAAACTAAATGTATCCATTTTATTCTATTCTATTCAAAATGTTATGCTGTTTCGTTGACCGTACATAATTCATATAATTGTTACTGCAATTAATATGAATTGTTACTGATCATATTTCACAAATATATGCATACACAATTACACACTTACAATTTTTATTACTTTAGTGCTAGACCCGTAGTGCAGAGATCTACAGAGCACTACAGGGTGTCTCAGTACTTAGGCACTAAAGAAAATAAGATTATGTACCTGAATTTATTTTACAGCCAAGGTAGAAAAATGTTTTAAACAAAAATGTCCTTCAGGTATGTTTTTAACCAATTTTCTTTGTTACAATACTTTTTACTATTTAAAATTCCCTATTATTTTAATTTTGTTTTAAATTGACATACCTATGGGCAATGTAACGTGCCTATGAGAAATAAAAAAAGAAACTGAAACTGAAGTGTCTAACCGCAGGACAACAGATACTTCAGTGATAAAATAAATAATATAATAATTGAAATAAATAAGTAGCTTTCGCAAATCGAGCAATCCAGACGAGATTACTAATTGATGGATGAATCATAACTTTATTCACTATCTCGTCCGTTACGCAACATATCCATGGCCACCTTGTACAGCACATTAACCCGGTAGTAGATGGCAGTAGTGTCGCGTTCGAATCTCGGCCAACACAATTAGCCGGCATTCATTAATGAGCCGCATATCCGTATAGACGCGTGCGCATGTTGTGTGGACTTTAAGAAGAGCCTGGAAAAGTTTTTTGTGATCTCATACTTTTTAGTACTCTTGTATATTGGATGTACATTTTTCACCAGTATACAAAACAATAGAATAGAATAGAATCATTTATTCACAGAAAACATGTCAAATTACAATGCTGTCAATGTAACAGTGGTATCAATGTAATACTACCAGTAGTTTGGACTGGTGTGTGAATATTAATATACCTACCTACTTACATAATAATAATGTTTTCGAAATTAAATTACAAATGGCTTGTCTATTTAAAATTAAAATATTCGTCCACGCTGTAAAACAATGAGTCGGTAACCATTTATTGAGTCTATTTTTAAATAATGTTATTGGCAAGTCCTTAAATTCTTTTGGTAACTTATTAAATATCTTATTATTTCTGTCTGAATTTCTGTCAAAAAGTTTGGAATGGGGATTTGGCATATAGATATATTTATGTCTAGTATGCCTAGATAAATTTTCTTAGTTTTGAAATAGTGTGGGTATTGTCTAACGAATATAACAGAAACAATCGAATGGCATCATAATTTTTTTTTCTGTACTATTCCCAATTTCTTGCTTCGAATGATAGAAGATAAATAGGAAGAATTATAATTTCTCTAAAAAATATGGATAGTCTAACTAAGCTCTCTCCAAAGACCCATTTTTCTGTAAACGGTTAAGGTCGCGGGTTTTCTGCCCACGCGCGGCTTCGCACGCTTTGTTTCTATGGAAATCTTTTAAGGTTATTTATATCCCATGGGTTGACGAAATCAATAAATCGGCTGGGATAGACTGGCTAAAGAAAGCTCAAAATAGGAAAGCATGGAGTAAAATGGAGGAGGCCTTCACTCGATGAGAGGTCCGTAATAATACATATTATTAATTTCAATTAAATTGCCTTAACTAAATAAATAAATAATGTTGGACAATGCACACAACATCGTCTAGACCCAAGCTAAGCAGAGCTTGTGTTATGGGTACTAGATGACTGATATACATAATACAATATATTACATAGATAGATATTAGTAGAAAATACCCAGAACTCCGGAGACAAATATTTGCAGATCGTACAAACATTTGTCCCAAGGCGGGAATCGAACCCGCAACCTTCTGCGTCGCAGGCGCCTTCGCCCGCCGCGCCACATCGGTCGTCACTTAACTCATTCATTATTATATAAATTAAGTTAATTCTCATCACTATTCATGATTATTTTTTTGTAAATTTTATTTTATCAAGGAAATAAAAGGGCTTTATTATTATTATATACCATGGGAACTGATTTATGGGATAAAAAATAACCTATGTTTTATTCCAGGAATCGAATTACCTATGTATGCAAAATTTGAACCCGATCCGTTCAGTAGTTTAGACGTGAAGAGGTAACAAACATCCAAACGTCTAAATTTTCGAATTTTTAAAACTTAGATGCTAGCCTTGGCCCGCGTATTATCCGAATAAAAATAGCTTTTATGTTATTTCAGGTCCCGAACTATACCCATACCAAATTTCAGCCCAATCAATTCAGTAGTTTTTGCGTGAAAGAGAAACAAACATCCATACATCCATACTCACAAACTTTAACAATAAAACTTCTAATATTAGTAGGTATAATACTATCAAACGTTGCATAACTCAATAAAATACCATCCCACGCAAGTAATATGTAACATCGAATAAATTTATTTATATCAAATGTTAATTCCTAGGTGCCAGCTATTAAGTATTAAGCTCTTAGGTCTATCAATTTCATAACAGCTTTCGAAACCAGATTCAGTCTTGAATTGTGTAGCGAAACCACTTGGATGAACTTGTACTGTTATGTACTTTTATGGGCCTCTCACTTTCTTTCGAGCTTTTATATCGGCTCAATCAAACCAGTTTTACTTTCAGTTACTCATCGAAGATCGTAATCAGATAGATCGAGTGTCATGTGAGATAATAATGGCAACATTTGGGGTCTATGGTTTATTCCGTCCTGACGGAAGGTCCTATTAGAAAACCAGCGTTGCTTTATTCTTGTAGAGCAACATTATTTTGAGACGGAATCTATTGATTCGCTGCGTAGTTGTTGCTATTTTAGGACTAGGTAATTTTTATTTTGTTATTTTCTGTTTTATTAAATGTATTATAATAGGTTGCAAGCTGTACTTCATAGTGAACCAATGAACACATTTTCTTTCTTTCTTTTCGTTTTTCCGCTTGATCTCGCCTTTGAATGTTTATCATGATATCAAAAAACCGTTTTGTGTTCCCAAAATGAAAAATCTCAACTTCTTCTCCTATGGTGCCGCTTGCTTTTCGCTAATACTCTGCCAGTGTCTGTGTCAGAGTGTCATTAACTTCAAAACAGAATAGATCTTTGATCTTTCGACTTGATTTCTGATTGCCACTTTTCTGCCAGTGTCCAGTTCATAAAAATCGTAGAAGGGAGAGGATGCTAATGAAATGTCAAACATGTCAAAGTAGCACGATCTATGCAGGGTCTATTGTCACTTTAATTTGACAGCCCCACTATTTTCATGCTTACCTATCATTAAAATAAATCAAATGTAAATAAAACAAAGTCGGGTTAGCTACACCATTTAAGTATGGGTGCACCTATTTTAATGATCTTTGATTTGTTGTATTTGAAAATAAAAAGATCTGTAACATATATATGTATGTATATACATATGTACATATTAGCAAATAAATGAAATAAATAGGTTTTTCAACACACTTGCTCATAAAAAGTGGCTCTATGGTCACCGCAATTAGGCACATATTGTCACCCATAATCAAACTGTGAATTTTTCATTGCTATAACTCACTAGTTATAGTTTTTTTTTTTTCAAATTTTATTATTTGATTTGCTTTGTTCTTAAGAAAGGTTTTATTCAAAAAAAAAATCATTACTCAAATATAGCTTTTGTTTTCTCTGTAATAAAAGAAAAACTTAAATTCCCCATTTTGTACGTGGCAGAATAGGCGCAAACCCTATGCGCGGAAAATAAAAAAAAACCTCATCCCTTTAGTCTGTGGCCGATCGCATCGCTATGCGCGCGCATAGGAAAACTGATTAATTGTCCCGCCGCCGTAGCGAAACATTTTTCACAACTAGTTTTCACTGAGTTTTTATTGTTATTTTATTCACAAGTGTGTTGAAAAACGTCGTATGATACACGTGTGTATTGATGATTACCGCCCTCGGCTCTCTTAAGACCCTCGCCTACGGCTCGTGTCTCAATGGCGCCTCGGCGGTAATCACCAATGTTTACACACTAGTACCATAATGTACTATAAAAGTTTATGTTGTAGCGCCCAACGGGGTTCATGTCATGATCTCACTACTCCGAACTTTATGTAACACGTGAAGCAACAGTATAAATAAATAAATAAATGAAAATAAATGTTATGTAGGTATACTTAGGCGATGGTAAATGTAATTATTCCCACAAGCGAGCGATAGGTAAATGAGGCAGCGAAACGATGTCACTCACTTTTGATGCTCGACCGATCAGTATAAAAATGTTTAGCTAATATGAGTAGAAAGTTACTTATGCAATATTGACTTCAGCTAGAGATGTTTGTCATGATGAAATAGACAAAATAAGCCAAAATTATTTATGTAATCATAGCGAGATTATAGAAAGGAAAGTGTAATTATTTACTGTATGATACAATGCAATGCAACCATACCTATATAGTTATTATGTGACCATACGTAAGTACATGCTTACAGATGTAAAAAAGATAGGAACCATAGAGAACGAAGTAGAAGTTACGTAATAATTTAAAAAATAAAATAATAATAATTTAAGTTATGTTATGTTTAAATTTAACCCTATTTTTGTAATTAGTAAACTAAGTATACATATGGGTGTGTTTTATGTGACAAATAAATGACTTACTTACTTAAGTATTTTTGCGAATTACAATAGGACTGTCTTGTTGGTACACGTAATAAAATTTGCAAGAAAATTATTTTTGAGAATCCTACTTACATATATTATAAATGTCAAAGTTTGTAAGGATGGATATATGGATGTTTGTTCCTCTTTCGCGCAAAAACTACTCATCTGATTGGGCTAAAATTTGGTATGGGTATAGTTTGGGACCTGGAATAAAATATAGGCTATCTATATATTTTTATCCCGATAAAACGCGGGCGAAGGCGCGGGCAGCAGCTAGTTTTTTACATAATTTCGGCTTGTTCTAGGGGTGCGATATATCATCACCATCATCATCACCTCAGCTGAACGACGTGCACCGCTGGACATAGACCTCCAAAAATCACCTAAATGTCCAGCCCTGCGCGGCCCGCATCTACTGTACCCAGCGACCTTCATCAGGTCGTTATATCAGGTAGGTAAAGAACATAGGAAGGTATCTACAAACAAAATAGGAAGGTTCATTCATATATACGTCTCGTCACGGTTTAATAGCGCTCGACAAAAGTGGAGGGGGGTTCTGCGCAGGTGTAAAACGGCGTAAAAATCTAAAAATCGGCCTCTGCGCATCAAGGTCAGCGCATGGTCACCGCTATTAAACCGTGACGCGACCTGTACCTGCCCTGCGTGAAAATAAAATTGTAAAGAAGGTAACTACAGTTATTGAAAAATAAAGGAAAAGTATTCGAACCCAGTAGTCTACAATCTACTAAACTAACTATCGATCGATATGCACACAAAAAAATATCTTCTCCATAATTTGAACACAATTATGGTCTTACATTCACGCCTTGTGGATTCAAACCACACATTTTTTATAACACGCTACACTCGTAGGTACTTATTACCTATCAAAGGTCTGTGAAAGGTAAATTGATCAAAATAATCGATACTTTTGATCAAAATTATTTATTTTATTTCCGGTTTCCGTTGAAGTTTCCGGCCAAGACAACAAGAAGTATATAAAAGACTTTTTTCAGATGCTGGGATTCCTTTACTTTGGAAATGCACTTTTTTCCAATAAAACTATGTCAAAGTCTTTTTATTTATTTATTAAGTTTTGTTCCATTAGTCTATCCAAGCTAAAAATATGCTTTCAGATTTATATCGACCCCCAGGATGCCACAATCTTCTGGAGGCCTACTGTGGGCCTCCTAAAGCCATCTACCAGTTACTGACCTCTAGACGTCTGGGTTCTGGGTACAACCATGGTGGATACACTAGCGGCGTTAGTGGGGGCGGTCCGCCCCGGGTACCAAGCTCCGAGGGGTGCTATCTTGACTCCTCTCGGGGTGCCCTACTACCCTGAACCCAAACCCGAAGCAAGGGGTGATAACGGAAACTCACACGCACAGCAAGATCATAAAAATATCGCTCGACGCCGTTATATCTTTAATTATAAAAAATCTGAAAAATGTTAGGGCTATCTCCGCTCGTTGTTGTCTTAGCTTATATGTCTTTGTTGCTAACCCCACCTCACCAAACTCCAAAATTACTAGAGGATTACGGCTCACTCCGATTGCCGATGTGTTAGGGACTTATTTATTGTTAGGAGTTGAGGGTTGGTATTACCATAGACTAACAAACTAGAGGTAATTAGTCTATGGTATTACGATCCGTCCAAGGCGATTCAGCATTTTTGTTTCCCGTTTCTTGGGTTTTTAGAAATCCGCACCATCTCACGCTTGCTGCCACTGGGTAGGTAGATAAAACCCGGCTGTCTGTGGAGGAAGATAATTATAATGAAATCGATCAGACAAGGCATTTAGTACCGACGTAGTCCGTCCTAACGGTGTACCCACCTACCACCGTACATATGAACTTGTTGACTGCCTCATCATTACTCTAGACACCATGACAAATTTACATTTAATTTAGGCGCCATTTTTTCCTTTATCGTGTTTACGGCTCAGCACGTTCGACATAAACAAATTATATTGAACTTAAAGTGTAATTCAGACGCGACTTTTTGTAGCAGACTTACTCGTAGTAGTCGAGAAAGTCTCAGTACATGAGGAATAAATAATTTTCATTTTCATTTAGTCTATGTCACATTTTAAAATGTCTTGTCTAAAGTGGGTTCAAAACTTCCATTGGCAGTTGCAATGGTAAATCAAGACTACTAGAAGTAGGTGGTATTTTGTCTACTTTTCTGTAAGAAATCTGAAAATGGGACGGATGCGGAATCAAATCACCTCGGAATTTGATTCCGCCTACGTCCCACTTTGGTCCGAAACATTTTTTGCCTCCGATGGTCAAATAAAATGCACATCACGATGGGTCTAAAAACCAGATCAATAAAAACAGGGTAATTAACTAAGTAGCCATATTAACCTACATTATAATTCCTCATTGCTAATCTGTGTTAATAAATAAACCTACCAACATTTTAAAATTTAACGGTTAGTTAGGCAGGCATTGATGAAATTTGTGTTAATTTCACTGCAAATAAGCGAAATTAATACAAATTCATCACGCAACGTTGAATTATAATAAAAAAGACCAATAAAAAACTAAGTACCTTACCCCATAATTTAAAAATTACAAATAAAAGAGTACTAAGTACTAACTATAACAATCGGTGAATTTATCGCGTAAAGACAAGATCCGAGCTTTATTTCATTTTCAAAATCGCGCCCGGAAAATATTTTATCTTTACCATCTGGATCCAATCAAACCGAGATAGTATACATCATTTCGTATCTCCCGATCTCCACACTCAATTAACCAGCTGCTCGAATTAATCAACGCTCTTCTTTCATTTGTTTTTTACCGGCACTTATGTGTTTTTTGTTTGCCTACTTTGAGTTGAGAGAGCTCGGTAGAGCTATGTTATAGTCGTAGTCGCTCCATTTTCGTACTTTGCTTTTTGACACTTCGTCAAACTTTGCCACTAACATTGTTATATCGTCTTTCGTACAGATGTTAATAAATAAATATTACATACATAATACGTTTTTAAATAATAAACAAATACACATACAGAGCAAGCAGCGTTGAGCATCCATAATTTTAATAAAGGGAAGCTCCGCCAGGAATCGGTATTTATAAAAAAATCGCAAAACATTAAAAATATTCAAAAACTCCACTATTAACCATGTTCAGCGATTTCGATACTGCAATTTTCTGAAAGTTAAAAGTAGGATGGTGGTCAAACGCTTTACCGTTTACAAAAAAAAAGTAAATAGCAATAAGTAAATGAAAACGTCACATAAATAATAGTTTCATAATCATGATCGCGTGCTCAGTCAATAACTCAAATTATAAATTGAGTTTTAAATAACTAAAGCTGATTAAACTTGATTTACTTATATTGCTGCCGTCTACGATAGGATCTACAACTTTATATTTGCATGCGATTTCTGTCCGCAAATTCACTTTTACCTACACTTTTACTTCTTGGTAGAAAATTAAGCTAAAACTCTATGTGCTTAAAAAATAAAGTCTTAGGCATACAATTAAGAAACGCCTGTACTGTATGTGTCTTAGTATATTATGCAATTAGTGATTATAGGACGAACTTAAAGCCAAAGATGAAACACGAGCAATTGAAGGATTTGATTCTTCTTTCTCATTCTCTTCTTCTTCTGTACCCATACCTAGGTACCTTTACCTACTACCTATGATCTTAAAACATTACATAGCTTGATCTTTTGTACTATACATACAAACACCCAGAACACCCGGAACACCCGTAACAAATATCTACAGATCGTACAAATATTTGTCCCGAGACGGGAATCGATCCCGCAAGCTCCTGCGTCACAAGCGGACCTTTCCCCCACAGCGCTACAAAGGTCGTCGTCCAATTGAATTAGGTAAACTGTGAAATCGCTTAAACAAAGCAAAAGAGTGAATATGTGTCAAACGAAGGTGTATCGAAGATAAAAAAAATCGTACGGGATTTTAGTAGATAAACCTGACCTGATAACTAGCCTACATTTCAGTATCATCGATTTCCACCTGCATGATTTATTGTATTACTAGCTGTTCCTCGCGTTAAATTAGGATTTCACATTTCTAGGGGGATAAAATAGTATTTTTCCTGTAAATCTCCCATGGAAATCTGATGTTTTACCAGGACAAAAGCCTATGTTACTCTCCATTCTTTCAACTAACTCTATACCAAAAATCAAGTCGATTGGTTCCTTAGTTAGGGCACGAAGGAAGGACAGACAAAGAAACCCTCTTCGCATTTATAATATAGTTAGTAAGGTTTTTGTTATTATACTGCTTATGCCCGCACTTGGGTTAATCTTAAAGAATTTAATAATATCCCAAAAATTGAAGACTCTGCGGGACTTGAACCTGTGACCTTCCCCTGAATTCGGGGATGCGCTATCCAACTGCGCCACGGAGGCAAGCAAGTACCCGACCCGTCGAAAATCTTTGGGACTTACGGACTATAGCGCCGTTAGCTCCACCTACAGGGAAAACATTGAAGTTATCCAATCCGTTACATTTAGATCGTTTGACGAGAGGTATCGCTGTTGCTAGCCGGAGTAGGTAGTAAATTTTTGGGATATTATTAAATATATAGTTAGTAAGTTAGAGTTTTATATTGAGTAAGAGCAAAAATTATACGAAATCTCTTTTGACTACTCGCTACATACATATATATTAACTTGCAGAAAGGTGTACCTCGGTAATTTATCTTAGAACGGTTGTATGATATAGCTGTCTTGATATTTAGGTATATTAAAAGCACCAATATATTATTGTTAGCTGTTCGACATCTCTATTCGATATGAATAATGAGACATCTTAGTAATAATATCGTATGTTTTTATCTACATTCATACACACATGTACAGTCATGTCTTACATTGATTAACTATTAACTTTTTGCGACTCCACCTGACATTGACATGAATGTTAATGTGTGCTAATGTATATACCAAATACTGAAGCTCATAACGATACGATGGACCTGTCAAAATATTGCTGTTGTATTTTTTGCAAGGCAAAAGATTTTTAAGCTCGCCACATACGAGTTCCTTCCTCGTTTTATTTCCAAGATTATTTTTATAAATCCTTTATTATTTCAACAAACAGGTTTAAATTAGTAGGTACAGGCTTAAAACTAAAAAAAAAAACAGATTAAATAACATTCGTAAATAAAACAAAGTCGTTCTAGTTACACAAAGTACTTACTCGTATAACTCAAGACCGGATGGATGATTTTAATAATCTTTGATTTGTTTCGTAGAAAACAATCAATCGTTTAGGAGCGATTTCCGCGTAATATACTTCCATACTAATATTATAAATTCGAAAGTAACTCTGTTACCTTTTCACGCCTAAACAGCTGAACAAATGAAAGTTAAATTTGACTGGGAGGTACTTAAAAGGGTTGGACATAGGTTACTTGAATAGCGCGTGCAGCCGCTGGCAGAAGGTAGTAAATAAATTGAATATAAGTATACATTTTATATCTATCTATTTTAATTAGGTATAAAACAAAGTCGTGTTCGTTACACCACTTATAACTTGAGAACGGCTGAACTGATTTTAAAGATTTTTTATTCGTTGGATTTGAAATAGGGAATAGGATTATTATAAAAAATTGGGTTCCGCGCAAAAATTAAAATTCAACGGGGTCGAAGCCCCGGACACAGCTAGTTTAAAATATAAAGAATACATATTAAATCAAAAGCTATTTATTGTCTCTATTTCGCTCATCATTGGTTTCATCAAAAGTGATACAGACCGTAAATCGTAATTATTGTAATTTTATAAATAGGTACAGCTCTTTTACAGCCAACTCTTATAAAATTTTAATTTTAGTGTACTATTTGACTGTCTGTCTGTTTTCTTTCTGTATACAATCCCTTATGGTGCTTCCTTTTTCTGTTTTGATTATAAATTGTGTAATAACGTAATAGGATAGGAGTCATATTTTAGAAATTAACGACATCAAGTGTATAAGAAGTAGGTGTTTCTTAATATACACTTGATGGAAGGGTGGAAATAAATGAAATGAAATCTGTTTCATCCATCGTGTGTATCAAGCTTTGCATTATTTAATTCGTGTATATTCTATAGGTATAAGTATTATTGGCGTGAAATTATCCGACACATAATGGACAACTCGAACAACGCCTTTTAGACCCGTTAACCATAATACATCAGTCAGGTGTTAGAATTAGCTCTGAAGCTTATTTAAACAAATTGAACTGAGTACAAATAAATGAGTTCAGTTCATTTTGTTTTAAATTGGCTATACAAAATTCTTATTCTTATTTTTACTGGGCGTTAGCTAGTTCTTTCCTTCCTAGAAGCTTATAGAAGTGGCTTTTAAGAAAATCTGATTTAGTTAAATACCTACCTGTCGTAGCTAGTCAAATAATATTCACTCAGTCAGCTGAATGAATCGAGTAAAAATTTTATAAATCACTATATATTATAAAACAAAGTCCTCTGCCGCGTTTGACTGTCTGTCTGTTCGTCATAAATTCAAAAACTACTAAACGGATTTTCTTGCGGTTTTCAACACTCGATAAGTGATTCATGAGGAAGACTCCAGTAGGTATGTATATAATTTATCAAGGTTTAGTGTAAATTGGTTGAAATAAAACGATAATTGTTAGAAGTGTAGGAAAAAGTCGAGCCGCCATCCGGGAGCTTTCATCGAAAACGCTGCCTAATCCCTTTGAGATATATTATACCCGTGGGAAACCGGGGTGGGTTGCATAATAACAACGTATTGCCTACTTTGGATCCAGGAAAAACTCTGTAGAGCACAAACTGATTGATTAACGCATTCACTGCCCAGCCCCGTTGGTCCGACCAGCAGGCGCGGAGGCCGCTGCTGGCAGGACCTGCAGATCGTCAATCGCCATGTGCACGAGAGCCATGAACTTTAATAGTTTAAAGTTTTTGTTATTATAGTGCATAGGCCGCATTCGTGGTAATCTCAAATAAATTAAATATTATCACAATAATAACGGCGCTAGAGTCGACGACTCGTCGGGTACTTGATTTCGTGGCACAGTTGGTTAGCGCTGTCCCGTATTGAGGGGAAGGTCGCGGGTTCAAGCCCCACCGAAATCGAAAATTTTTGGTACATTATTTACATAATTTATTTTAGTTAATATTTTATTTAGTGAGTTATTATTATTACCCACTATAATATTCTATAGAATGGGCAGACTATTATGTCAGAAACTTTCACTGTGATGATGTTTATCTTTCCAATTTGAGGCTACTCAGAACAGTGTGCTAATGAAAATATCTCACTGATGTTGGCAAACATAAAAACATCCTTATTTCAACAGGTTATATTATGCAGGCATATATATTTTCTTTTATCATAGGCTCAACCGCTCAACTTTAGATATAATCAGCGGGCTGACGGAAATGCATAATTTTCCATTCTTAATTCTTACATCATGCATGCTTAGCAAATTTTTCCTGCATCGGTAGTCTCCGTGAGTAAACTCCCTCATACATAAACTTGGTTTTTTGTCGGTTATATCCGGGTACCACCGGTTTCCTTAGGACTCATCGTGGAGATAAAATAGGGATGCATGACCAAATGGGTTTTAATATTTTGGAGCTTTAACATTGGTTACTACAATGTAGTTTTTAAAACATGGCGCATAATGAATGAGATATATTTAGATAGATGACACTATACAAACAGAAAATTTTCTATAGCACTATGAACTTATAATAATTATAATTTTTACTTTCAGGACTATAACGATCCCTTTTTACAGCAAATATATTTATTATTAAATGACCATTTAAAAAAAAATCTAAGTTATTGATTGTTTTCCTGTCATGTCTGTTTTATGGCTTTGAATTATATTAAGCACCATTTATTGTAAACTAGCTGCTGCCCGCGCCTTCGCCCGCGTTTTATCGTGATAAAAAATAGCCTATATGTTATTCCAGGTCCCAAACTATACCAATACCAAATTTCAGCCTAATCGGTTCAGTAGATTTTGCGTGAAAGAGTAACAAATCCATACTAGATGTATGGTTATTTGTTACTCTTTACCATACAAACTTTCTCATTTATAATATAAGTAGAACTATATTTTTGTAAATTGACGTATCCAAGTGTGCCCTGTGCTCCTACGGCGAATAAATGAGTATGAGTTTATCATAGCGTCCGGTTTCTGAGATACATATTAACAAAACTTGTTTGTTGGTCTGTTATTATGTGTCTAACCATTGTATATACATAAAACTTAAATAAGTAGCCCCATTTTTTTTCTTTAATTTTATTGTATATTTCATGATGCGGATATAGAGTAACATTGACATTTTTTTTTAAAAAACTACATGATTTATCGATGCCAGAGTTTTACTCTAGTGCTTATGATGATAAAAACTATTGGTTTTCGTTATAATACTGAGATGAAACAAAATTGGGGTTATTTTACACTGTGCGACGCTCATAAGGGAAGGCCTATATCCAACAATGGACAAATATAGGCTGATGATGATGGTGATCCACATTATGATTTACCTTTGGTCGGTTACAGTTGGATTAAATTCGTACCTATACAAACAAATATTATTTTTACTGTAGGTAATTAACATATTTGGAACATGGTATGTTTCCCTGCCGGCGTATAAGTTTAGTTTGTGCGTTATCTACTCAGTCACGCAACGATTTTGTGAACCTGCCTACCTAGAAAATAATTACAGTTCTGACCTACATCGGAAACGGTAAACAACCATAAAAGAGACATAATATGTCACTCATAATCACCCGCAGACACGGTCATATCTGAACAGTAGTTACCCGGGCAATTAATTTACAAATTAAACCATACTTCACGTCAATGTACCGTTTATAAGGTTTTGTTTACACGAAATATTTGAAAGGAAACATACCAGATGAAGGCAGCAGGTTCCTGTGTATTTTACAACCTTTTATTTTACTTGCCCTGTCACATGTGTGGGACAAATCTTGCAACTGAATTTTAGACCAGTTATCCTCAACCTATTGAGCTGAAAGACATACTTATGTAAATTTGGTGTAAATGCAATGTCATGGTACCATCGAGCTGGTCTGATGATGGATACCGAAGGCGGCCATATGAACTCCTAAACGAAACGACTTGACCACGTCGAGTTTGGGTTCGTTGGATTGGTCTTCTCAAGCACTATGGTCCTAGATGATAAAAAGCTTGTTTCAAAAAAGTTTTTTATTTTAAGAAACAAGCTGTTCCCGCGGTTTCATCCGCGTTAAATTCGTAAGCCGTATAAGCCGTAAAGCTCCCATGGGAACTTGATGATTTTGGATAAAATTAGCCTATGTTACTTTCCATCCTTTCATCTAACTCTATGCCAAAAATCAAGTCGATTGGTTGCTTAGTTAGGGGGTGAAGGAAGTATAAACAAACAAATACACTTTCGCATTTATAATAGTAGTTAGGATTATTAACACCTCTACTCCGATCACCAATCCGTCTCACAAGCGTCGGTCGTGACTCTGGCAAAATAGCTCTTGTTTGATAAAGGCACACTCAACAGTGCACATTATGTGTGCTGATGGGGAGGAACTCAGTGAAAAAGTTTTTAATCGACTTTGATAAAGGGAGAGGTTCTATATTCGGCTGAATGTATATCTCTAGTTTTTCATACACAAAATATGTATATACGTGCAGCCGATTTCTCAGTCAATTATGGACCGATTTTGAAAATTCTTTCACTATTTTATAGAGAATGGTCCCCAGGTGGTCCCATAAAGTTTATTCCCGAAGGATTAGTGCTTATCCCGCAAAACTTAAAAACAGTATAAAGTTAAGGCATTCGAAGTAGGTGTTAGTGTTTTGTTTTGCTACTTAGATACGTTATTTTACTAGTTGTTCAACAATAATAATTAAGTAGCCAACATTTTAAAAAAGAAGAATAATTATTTTGCATTAACTGGTTTGTACCGTTCCAATTAGGAAAAGTAAATAAATAAATGACCAAATGCCGCTCATTTATGTCTTTACGGTCGCACACCCAGTGAGTAGGTACCTACTAGGTAGGTACTTATTATAGGGGCGTACCTACTAAAGAAAGAAAGAAGGAAGGAAGGAAAGAAAGAAAGAAAATGTGTTTATTGATTCACTATGAAGTACAGCTTGTAACTATTATAATATAACTGACAAAATTACAAGATTAAAATTATTATTATTCTGAAATAGCTAAAAGTTACTCTACGCAGCGAACCAATAGGTCCCATCTCAGTATAATGTTGCTCAACAGGAATTGTTGGTTTTCTGATAGGACCTTTGGCTACTAAATACTTAATTGTTTATTAAATTG
This sequence comes from Eupithecia insigniata, assembly GCA_947859395.1. NCBI lineage: Eukaryota > Metazoa > Arthropoda > Insecta > Lepidoptera > Geometridae > Eupithecia > Eupithecia insigniata. Next base: position 6,337,459 of record OX402002.1, read on the forward strand.
AACAGGACCATTAGTAACATAATAAAATGGTTTTGCGGCTAATTTTGACTTGTGGAATTTAACAAAAAGAGTAACGAAACAGTCCCTTAGCTGCTAAGGGACTGTTTCGTCCTACAGCCTACACTTTCGTATCATCATTAAATTATCTGTCCACAACTGGGCAAGTAAAAACCCTGAACTCTCTATTCGTTATGATCCTGAAATTGACTCATTCTTTCGAAGTTATCCAGGGCATCGTGTCAAGTTAAAATAAAATAATATGGCGTGATTTAAAAAACTATAAACCGATTTCAAATTACTTTTTTACCCTTACTTACCCTTACTTTTACACTTATTTAAAGTTTTGCGGGATACATACTAATCCCCGTGGGGATAAAAATGGGACCTCCTCGGGATCATTTTCTATACAATAGTGAAAGAATTTTCAAAATCGGTCCATAATTAGCGGAAATATTGCGTAAAATACATAAAAAAACATACAGACGAATTGAGAACCTCCTCCTTTTGAAGTAGGTTAAAAAAGGCAGAACATTTTGCACATTTTAAATGATCATTTCGCACCAAGATGTTTAAAAAATTTACTGAGCACTAATTAGTCACTTGTTCATAAAATGTTGCTTATATTTTCCTTGACAAAGCGTACTGGCAAGTAATAAAGTCAGTGGGGTGCGCAAGTCGGTCGGGGAAAGTAGGAACGCACGCGCACCACATCCCCCCGTTTTTACACCAGCGAAGCTTAGACGCATTTGCCTTCTTTTTGCGGTGATTTGCGATAATTCATCTTATAAGTAAGTTAATTTTACGCGACCTTATTATCTACTAGTATAATGACCGTGGTTTGATGAGATGAAACGGTCTTCATTTATAGGCATGGCCCGATAAACAGATAACTACTGAGTTTAATCAAGTTCAGTAAGAGCACGTGATATAATCCTAACTAATTATAAATGCGAAAGTATGTTTGTTTGTCCTTCCTTCACGCCCTAACTAATCGACCAATCGACTTGATTTATGGCATAGAGTTAGTTGAAATGATGAAAAGTAGCATAAGCTTCTTTTTGTCCTGGTAAAACATCAAATTCTCATGGGAGATTTACGGGAAAAAAAGACGCTTTTTCCCCCTGAAATGTGAAATTCGAATTTAACACGTGTGAAACCGGGGAACAGCTAGTAAATACATAAATATTGCTGGACAATTCACACATCATCTAGCCCCAAGCTAAGCAGAGCTAGTGTAATGGTAGGTACTAGATAACTGCCATACATAATACAACTGCCATACAATACATTACATATAAAGATATTCAATCGTATGAGTTATGATTCTCAATAAAACCCTGTAGTTGGGTTAATATAAAACAAAAAAGGCCGTAGGGCCGCGGCATAGAATATTGACCCCTCCAACTCAACCCGTGGATGTCGTAAGAGCCGACTAAGGGAACCTACCAGAGGAAGGGCAACAGCTTCCTTCTGAGTATTTTTCAACACCAAAACTGCGATCATCAATCCGCCTGCCAAGCGTGGTGATTATGGCAAATCCCCCCCTACATGGGAGACCATCCGCTCGATGGACCGACGACAAGGTAGCGGTCGCAGGGAGTCGATGGATGGAGGCGGCTCAGGACCGCTATTTGTGGCGTCGTACGGGTGAGGCCTATGTCCAGCAGTGGACGTGTATGGGCTGATGATGATGATGATGAAAACAAAAAAGTTAAATTAAAAACTATTTATTGCTTAGAAAGAAGGTACCGTGAATTTGACCCTTACGAGTCACGTAGAAAAAGTACTTAAACATCGTAAAAAACAAATAAAAAAACAAAGTGGTTATCTAAATCTATAATTGCCAATTTTCATACTCGTATACCGTCTTTATTAGGCCGAATATAATTTGATTTTTTTATAACAAACTCCATTACCTACTTATTTCCATAATTCATATTCTACGTAACCTATAGGAAACTATTTAATGAGCGCCGTAAACCACGCAAACACAAAACAAAGGAAACCCATCTCTTTGTGAACGTTTGAATCGAGCCTGCCAATACAGTTACCTCGGGTTATCACATCATCAAGCCCTCAGGAACTGCATTTGAATTCAATGCAATCTGATCCCGTCGCGGGCAACCGTGTGCCCACCATAATGTACTGAACAAAGCTGTTAGTATATTCCGGTACAGTAACCGCCTAGAAGAGGTATGCAGATGAAGACTCCAAAACCCCGTGTACACAAAATCGCAGAAAACACTAAACCACATCATTCCTTGTTTACATTATTTTAAAATTGTGTTATTTACCTTAATAATTAAATTTATTTATTTGATTAATTCAGGTGCGAAATAAATAATATTCATTTTATTTTATATCATTTTTAATCTTAAGTAACGGTTTTTATTGGTTTATTTAAATTGTGTTAGTTGCTAAATAAATAAATCTAAATCTAATTCCAATATAATTAAGTAAGTATAGACATACCTAAGTTCAGTGACAATACATGTTATGGTATTATTGAACTGGTACAATGATGGAGACAGAATGTGACCATAGGAACCTCCAAAACTAACTACGTAACCCCATCGAGTTTGGGTTCGTTGGATTTGTCTACCCAAGTTACCCAAGTAACTTTGTAATTTTTAAATAAAAGCTTATATTAAAAAAGGCTATCATTTAAGTTTTATTAATATTATTGTTCCTAGAACGCTTACAGTAGATAAAGGTGACTGAATTGATACAAGTACAAAATGCACTGCTTTTGTGCTACGCGACTATGTTCCCCATACGAAAGATATCAACGCGCTCGCGCCGCTACGAAATTGTTTCATTTGCTATATTAATACCCAAATTGATTATTCACGTAATATTTTAACGGGATACGAACGTTTTATTTCCCTACAGCTAATCTTCAATTATTTTATTAAAATATCCACCGTTTTCCGATGCACCGAACACAGCACGCTCTGATTACCACATCTGTACTCTAAACTCTCCTCTATTTTCTTCTTAATAAGGTTCAGTTTAAGTCTTTGGCTGACAGAATGCATGTGAATACAGTAATTGCATTTGAAACAATACATAGCTTAAAAACTACGGCTATCGGACGCGAGATGGCACTCAAGCTAGTTAGAGCAATTATTTCTCTTCATGATCATCATCATACTGACAGAGACTTTAGCCGCGGGTGGCCCTGGGTGGGGTCGAGTAATTTTCTCCATTCGATCCTATTCTTGGCTTTTCCTACAAGCCGGTCACTCCCATAGCCTTTAGGCCTTCAGTCGTAGGGATTTAATCAATGATTCTAACTAAAATTAATTGTGTGTGGAAATTCAGTTTGCGGCCAAAACTAAGATCAAAAAAATTACGTTCAGCTTGAACGAGTTCAAATTCGTAAAATCAATTGTGTGACATGACAGCTCTTGAACTCGGTTTAGCGCTTGAACCGAATCAAATTTAAGTCGGTAAAATGCTCTAAACTAGTTTTAAATGCTAAACTGAGTTTATCTTATAATTAATGGGTTCAATTGCAACGATGAAATTGGGCCTAAGTACAATTACTAAAAATCCGATTAGCGGCAAGACCAAAATTTTAAAAATGCACTTTGTGAATGTTATTAATGTATTTATAAGGTAGTTACTCTAGTTAAGATACAAATAGGTCTTTTCAGCCACTGCTCGGCAATTTCACAACCAAACTGATGCATCATAAATAATCTTAAGTAGGTGCAAGTCAAAAAGCCAAACACGATGATGATGGTTCAGATAGCTACATACTTACATTTTATATACGAGGTTCATAAAAAAATCAAATACAGCCGTCAGTTAACACCATTTAACAGACCGTTAAATTGTATCACAATAACACAGTGATATCAACACACGATCGCCGTCACGTCATCTTGAACTCGGCCTGAAATAAAATCGTTCACGGTGACGTCCCAGTCACGGCCGCGATGCACAAATGTCTGAAAACCAACGCCGCTACTGGCTTAGGCTTGTAGCAGCACAATGCTGAGACAGGAACCTTTTTGGCCCCTTATGTAACACTATTCCTATTTATTATTTTCTTCATGTATGTCAGTTTCAGTTTAAAGAATTTTATTTTCTCAAATGAACAAAGTTCACTTAAATGAGAATGTAGGTAGGTATACAATATTCTTAAGCCACTATCTTAACTAATTTAACTAATTAATATGTTATAATTATAAATGTAACACATAGGTAATTAGCTAGTTGTTTAAGTTTTTCACATTGCTGTTTGATAGGTACCGTCTGTTTAACAAATTTTGTCATGAATATGTTTCTTGTACTTTCCCACTGTCTGTAATGTGTCGTGTTGTATGATTGTTATCTATGGCCTTAAAAAATGTTGTAAGTGTAGGCATCCTAAGGGTAATTGGTCATTAGTCAAAAGCATATAAGTTAATAGAGACAATTAAACTTCCTCAAGAATCAACAATTTACTCTAACTTCTCAACAACCGGTATCTTTGAATTAAACCCGTGTGAAGAAAAACTGACAAATAATTAAAGTAATGGGTGATGGTTTATTTATAATTCCTCATATCCCCATCTTCTACACATTACTCTTTGCTTGCTGCATTCTTTTTGCCCACATATTACTCAGTAGCCTCTACATTTAAAAGCACGCTTTTGTACAGTAGTGTACGTTCCTGTGACTTCTACTAGGACGAATAAAAATTAAGGTTAAATTTTTTTTATTCATGAACCATATTTGTCAAGACATTTGGCCAACCAAAGGCCAACCCATTTCTATGCAAAGGGCTTAAGGTACCTACACCAAAAGCTCATTGTAATTGTACTATTTTAACCGACGAAAAATAAAAGAGGAGTTTCTACGTTCGGATGTGTGTATGTTTTTTTATGTACGAGTATGTTTGTCGATTTCCCAGTCAAATATGGACCAATTTGGAAAATTCCTTCGCCAATGATCAATGATCCCGAGGTTACTCAAAAAAATGTTATTCCCGAGGGATAAGGATTTGTTCCGAAAAACCTAAAAAAAAACAGTGTAAATAAGAATATAGATAATAAATAAGGAATTCGAAGTCAGTTTTTAATTTTTACCAAATAATGAACTTATATTTGCATGGAACTTGATGTATAATTTTTCATCCTTCATCCGTTGCACCATAGTCTGTCAGGTTAGCAGTTATGTTACCACTGATGTTATCTTTCGCTGCATCCTTCTCATTCCTCTAATAAAGAAACCTTGGATTTTTCTCAGCTTAATGATTGTTGGTGTTTTTATATGAATACCCGATTGGTAGCGATTGCTCTCGTTATTGCTCGTTCAGATGTCATAACGGCTTTTATCTTTTAAAAAAGTAATGGCGTGTTCACACGGAGCTAGCTGCTGCGGTGATAGTGGCCACTGACTAGCTACCTACTGGGACTATAGTCTTCTAGTGAGCTTTCTCCCAGAATTTTGCGAGAGGTTAGTTATGCTTTTAAACGAAAATACGAAGAAGGCTTTTTCGCTACCATAAAATTCCGCATTCGTAACTCAGTTTTATCTGAGTAATCTAAATGTGACTTTAAAAGTGTAAATGCAGTGAGGCCATGCGCAATTTTAATGGTGGACTATACGTACTGACCTACTCCATTATGACGCTTATCAGGAGAAGCCTATGTTTAGCAGTGGACAGGTGATGGCAGAGGATGATAAACTTTTGAAACTATTACGATTATTCACAACACTAAAGTCATTTATACCGGGATTTTTTTCGGGACTCAAAACTCAAATCATGGTGAATATCCAGTTATAAATACTTTACTGTTGCTGATGATGATAATGACACCTACTCTAATGCATGTCTCCCAGTTTTACACTCATGACGCATATGTCAGTAACTCCCTAACATGTATCAATCTCACTTATCTTAGTTTACCTTTATTTACTGTTTGTTTTCTTACATTTAGTGCACTCTGCGGCGTCCCATGTGTGAAAAAACATTGATCGTAAGATACTGTCTTGTAATAATTAGCCTTAATGTGATTTTCACGTTTCCCTTTTAAATAAATAAACTCGTATGGCGTAAAAAAGTGCGAGTTGAGATCCAAACTGTACAGTAGAACTGGCATGCCAGAAGCTCGCACTGTGTGAACTAGCTGTAAGGTACCTAATTAATGTTGGTAATTGGTGGTTGTTGATAAATATGTAGGCAGTGGTTGATGATAGCCATTAAAAGAATGATCCTCTTGGATCTAACCGTTTTACTTGCCATTAGGTAAGTAACTACCCAGTCCCATATAGGTAGAGTCGGATCCTTTAACAAATCAATTAGAAAGATATGAAGATTAACCGTACTTCAGCGTGGAATATAGATTTATTTTGGTATCTTAAGTACTTTGCAATAAAAATCGGCGAAAGTTTGGTTATCACCTTGTACCACTTAAAAAGGCAATACTTGATTACTAAACTACCTACCTAACAGCATCATGCATTTACAGTTATAATTACCTAACCAAATGTAAATAAGGCAAACATAATAGGACTCCTTATCGGCAAAGACCTCGCATTTTTAAAAATATATAAAAGTAACGCAGTGTTATTGAATTACCAACAAACCTGTATATAGGGCCTATGAACATAAGATTATTTAACATAGCAACCCGCCCCGACTTCGCACGGGTAGTAGAGCATTATGTAATAAATAAGTAGAGCATTATGTAGTAAATAAGTTTATTTTATGTATGTTAGACTAAGGTATATATTTTTTATGGGCCGTAGTTTTTAAGTATTTTACATCCTGTATTTGACTACCTGTGTTGCCTGAAATAAATTATTTATTTATTTATTAATTATGTATATCTCAAAGGGCCAGCGTTTTCGATGAAAGCTCCCAGGTGGTTTGACTTTTACCGACACTTCCAACAATTATCGTTACAAATTATATATACGTACTTAAACCTTCCTCATGAGTCACTCTATCGATTGGTGAAAACTGCAAATCCGTTCAGTAGTTTTTGAGTTTATCGCGAACAGACAGACAGACGCGGCGGAGGACTTTGTTTTATAATATGTAGTGATAAGTTGGACGACCGATGTAGCGCGGAGGGCGAAGGTCCGCCTGCGGTGCAAAAGGTTGCGGGTTCGATTCCCTTCCTTGGAACAAATGTTCCAAGGAAGGGAAAAATATTTCAAATATTTGTTTCGGGTGTTCTGGGTATTTTCTCTGTAAAATAAAAAATATCTATCTATTTATGTATTGTCTGTTTTGGGTACTAGATGACTTATATACATAATATTAGTCATCTAGTACCCAAAACACAAGCTCTGCTTAGCTTGGAGCTAGATGATGCTGTGTGGATTGTCCATTATTATTATATTATTTTATAATATAAGTACAGCTTATAAAAAGTCCTAATAAAATAAACCCGTCTTAATTTATGAAGATGTGAAGTTATGAGAATGGGCATAGACAACTCTTAAATTACTTTTCTGACATTTGCTGTCATTTTGACATTCGCCGAATTACATTAACTGAGATTTTTGCAATTATAACTATATATTTGGTGCACAGGACAACCGGGCCATCGTTTTTCCCAGTAGTCTTGTGCACAGGATCACTGGGACAAAAGTTGTCCCAGTTATCCTGTACTACTGCACTTATATAACATCATTCATAACGAATGAACGGAGCCGGCTGAAATTTTGCACATTATTTTCTAGATCTGGTTTTACATTATAGGCTCAATTTTTCTAGGCAAAACGCGTGGGAAGTCGCCGGCAGAAGTTAGTCATTAATACGCATGACTTGAGACAATCCTCGGCCTACAAGATCGAAAGTAGCAAGTCGCGAGTTTGATACCAAATCATTTACTTTTACACGTTCATTCAGTAATGGAAGCAAATGATGTCTACCTAGAATTTAAAAAAATACAGACGATGTTACATTTAATGTAACATCGTCTGTATTTTTTTTGTATTTAATTGCAGATGCATTATCTGATTGGATGCCCAGTAGAGTTTATGTTGCGTTCAAAAGTTCAAATTAATTTTTCACTACTCTTGCTCAAAAAGTATATCATAATAGTGTAACTTAGCGGGCCTAAAACTCGAGTTTAATACCTCGGGCTAAAAAGTATTTTTTCTTTTGAATTTTTGTCTAAAATCATCAGCCCGTACAAAGCATTCGTTCTCTTACATAAAAACTCGACTCCTTGGTGCTCCGTCAATCTTTTTTTTTAAATAGAACCGTCTTGGTGATTTTTTTATGAAGGTTGATTCTTCCCTTCACAGTAGAATGCGAACTGTTTCGTTGCGGGTTAAATCGAGATGTAAAAAAAAGATGGTATTGGCGCTAAATCTCTAGAATTTTCTTCATTCCAAATCACAAACTTTTACGTTTAACTTCTTGACTTTTACTTCCAAATTGTGAACGTGAAAAATTTCATCAAGTGATAGTGAAGATGCTAATATGCAAATGGAAGAAAAGGGCAAAGAAATAATTATGAATCTGTTGCCGACAAAATCACGTGGAATATATTTAAAGAGTTACGAAATTTTTATGAAATGGAGAGATGAGAAACGTGTGGATTCTTTTACAGAATGGGTTTTTCTCACTTATTTTGACGAATTATCGAAAAAATTCAAATCGTGGACTCTTTAGAGCACATATTCAATGTTAAGAATGACCTTACAAACGAAACACGACGTCGATATAAGAAAAATATGTAAATTTAACGGCTTTACTGAAGAAATTGTCCACTGGATACAAGGCAAAAAAATCTTAAGTCTTGACGACTCAAGAAATCGAAACATTTTTAAATAACGCTCCAAATAAACAATACTTGGCAACAAAGGTAACCTACTTATGTACTCTACTCAAACTAAATAAAAAGATACCTACCTACATACCAAAATTATGTACCTAGGTTATTACTATTATTAACACACTTATTTTTTTGTTCAACAGGTTGATTTAATTTATGGAATCAACGGTGCATGCAGAGGAATAGAGCTTGCCAACATAACGCTAGAAGACGTAGAAACGGATACAAACCTACAAGCTGTGAGTCTGCCGAACACGAAAACAAACAAAGAGCGTAAATTTGTCATCAGTGGAGAATACCTTAATATAGTTAAAGCCTATCAGGAGTTATGTCCCACTAATGTTTCAACGAGAAGATTTTTTCTAAATTATCAAAATGGTAAATGCACAAGGCAAGTCATAGGCAAAAATAAGATATTGCCACTTATCTAAATTTACCAAATCCGGAACTCTACACGGGCCATTGTTTCCGCAGAACATCCGCGACTCTGTTGGCGGCCTCTGGTGCGAATATAACGATATTAAAACGGCACGGTGGATGGAGGTCCGATCAAGTGGCTGAAGGTTATATAGAGGACTCTATACAAAACAAGTATCACGTCACGCTGCGGATTACGGAAGGAATCAATATTCTACCAAACATTACAGAACCCCAAGCATCTACATCGCGGGATTGGATGAATATGTCAACTCAGCTGAAGCCGCACTCAGATCTTAATAATGCAGGAAACTCAAGCATTAGTCGAGTCTCTCCAACTTTTACTCCACAACAATCAACTCAAAATATTATCACATCCCAATCACAGAGAACCGAAATAAAATTGCCCGGGAAAAACATATCACTAAACATTCAAAATTGCTCTAACTGCACATTTAATTTTTAATAAAATTTCCGAAAATTGTCTAATTTTGAATTGTTTTTTTTTCTCGCAATCGAAGTGAAAAGTAGAGTGTTTTACTCGGGCCAAAACCACCCATTATAACTCGGTCTTGTCATCCTCCCTCGCTACGCTCGGGAGAATAACAACCTCGTATATAATGGGATGGTTTAGTCCCTTGTAAAATAATCTACTATTTATGTATAGGTATTGGCAATTTTTTTTTATTTTTTTTAAACACACTGATGCATCATTTATTCCGACTTATTTTTAAGTAGGTATTTTATCATTGTATCATAATCTAATTAAATTAAAACATAAATACACTACTGAATTTATGTTGTAATCTAATTTTATAGTTATTAAATTTCATTATAGCTATGCATAATGGTATCTTCATTAGCGCGACAGCCGTTTTCAAAAATTTGCAAATTAGGTCAATTACTACTTTCGTGCATTTAAATGCGCGTAAATTGACCAGCCAGATAATGAAAATAATTTATAGGATCACATTCGTAAATATCAAACGGCAATCTTGCGGTAACAAAAACCATTTCAAACAGACTGACCCGCAGAACAAAATGATCTAACTGTTTTAACCTAACTCAATTCTAAAACCACATGCTTATTGCTAACAAAATCATTTGTTCTTGGTTTACGTTCATCATAATTTAAACGGGATCATTCGAGTACTGTTTGTAAGCTGATTTTTTGTTTAACAACTAGGTAACAAGTTAAGAACGTTGTAAAAAATAAAACCTGCCAAGTGCGAGTCGACTCGCACATGGAGGGTTCCGTAATATCGTACATTAACTGTTTCGCAAAAGGAAGCTTAAATCACAGTTTTTTTTTTTAAATCGAGAAATGCACATATCCCACATGATGCGGTCACCCATCCAAGTAGGTACTGACCGTGCCCGACGTTGTTTAACATCGGTGATCGGTACTCAACTTGGTATGTATGTTGGACACCTTTATTATTAAACTAGCTGTGCCCGCGACTTCGTCCGCGTGGAATAGTGACAGTGTGATTTTCATTTAAATCGGTTCAGTGACGTCAGACGTGAAAACGTGACAGACAGACAGAGTTACTTTCGCATTTATAATATTAATAAGTAGATTATTTTAATTTTATTATATGTTGTTATAGCGGCCATAGTTATTACACACCCTGTCAAAATTTCAACTGTATACTTTTTACGGTTAAAGGTTCTTGACAAAAGTAGAGCAAAAATAACCAAAAAATCAAGAGAGCATCATAAAATCGAATCAAAGTTATCTACTGGGAATACATTAGGTATCAAAACTAATTCTAAGTAGGTATTATAGCGATTGCAAACCATTGCAACCAAATAAAATATCTAAGTATCTGATGATGATGATGACGACTAAGAATCTGTAATGTATTGTATTAAATATATCAGTTATCTAGTACTGATATTTAAGCCATGGTATAAGAAAACAAGGTATGCTCTTCCGAGACACGATGGTCACGTGGGTGTCGCCAGGCTACGTCATCGGCGCCATCGGCGAATGAGAAGACGACTCTGTTTTCTGGTGATACCAGTAGCGTACAATCGTAACTCCCCGAGCTCCTGTATGAATCTGATAAAACTATGTGGTTTTGTATTTACCCATTATTTAACACATTGACTTGTATTTAACTAACGCTGTTTTGACTGATTTAACAAACATAATTGAATTTTTTATTGATTTTTAATTGATCCTTTGTTTTCCAACTTCTACATTTCGTTGAAATACAGTGGCAACTGGACAGTGACGTCACCTAGCGACACTCACGGAAGAGCAGACCTGTTTTCTTGGATCATGATTTAAAGTAAGGTGCTAAGGTCTACTTACTTTGAGGCTACACAATGTACACAATGATGTGTGAATTGTCTAGCACTACTTATTTAATTTTAAAAAAGTTGTACACAATAAGTACCTGTGCCCGATCGACGAATGCATGAAAAAACGCAATAAAGAACAAAAATATGCCGCATAGTCTCGCATTGGTGAACTTAATACAAAGGAATTATCCTTGTTAAGGCTACAAAGAAGCACAATAGCTTTTTAACAATTCACTTGGAAATGATGTATTGCGAGAGAAACCTTCGGCGTGGAAACTTGCGGGTAAACAATGAGCACTTCAATCCAATCTTTCAAACGTCTCTCATACGTTGGATGGACGGAATGATAAAGAACATCAATCTAGGCACTGATGAATATGTGCATCCTTTTGTAACACTTCGGTCCAATGTGACTGTTATAATTTTATTTATTTAGTAATATATTGTATTTACATTGCCATTACAGTGGAGCACCAAAGCGACAAAGAAATATAAAAAGACATAAAAAAACACAGCTAAAATTACACAAACAATCTACTAACTATAAATACTATATAGCTTAAAATAATAAACACCTCAAACATGAAGGGTATTATGATATGAACATAACAAAAAGAAGTGTCAATACGTGGATGATGTAGTTTTTTTAATTTTTTTATTGATAATAGTAAAGCGTTTGACCACCACGGTCTTTTTTGCGACCCTTTGTTTTACAAGCTGCAAATGTTAAAGAATAACTAACCTACTTACGAAAACAACCTACATGAAATGAACAGTAACAAAACAGTTAGAAACATGCCCCTTAAACAATGGAAAATTAAAACTACATATTGAACACCGAACTAAAAGACTCCGAAGTCTACCAGGCCTTTTTGTTACAAGGAAATTATTTTTGTAAGAGAAACAAATATAAAAGAAACATAACCTCGCATACGTAATTTGTAAGAACTAGGTAAAAATAATAATTTATGTAATGATATGCATCGGTATCGATGGTCCAGAAAGGCGCGGACGGTAAGCAATGTCGATGGGAATAAAATGAAAATGAGAATCCAATAAAAATAAACTTATGTATGCAAACGCTTCATAATCGCTGAACGGAATAAATTCCGCAAGCAGCAATTATTGTTAGAAGCCGTTGCATCCGAGGGTAGGAAGTGAAGCGTGCACCGATAACTGTCTATCTGACCACTGGAGGCTATGCAGCGCGGCTCTCATACAATAATGAAAGTTTATAGGTTTCTTTAGAGTCGTAAATAAGTCAAGCTCCCTGAATCGAAGTGTAGATGCCTCACATTATGATTCAAATTGGTAACAATCCTCTCTGGATAGGTCTACCACCTACCAGAGCTTATCCAGAGAGGATTATTACTAATTACCCGACTACCGAAGGACGAGGGTCATGATTTGAATATTTCCAATCATAATGTGAGGCATCTACACTTCGAGGGAACATCGCAGCTTTTACGGCATCAATTTATAGGTGGGACTCTACAGTCCCACCTGTAAATTGATACCGTAAAAGCTCAATATATTAAACAAGAGGTAGAGCAACATGCGCTTAGGAAATTGGTACCTACAACCTACTGTGGTTGATACATGGATAACCTTACAAAAATCGGAGAAGTTTAAAGACAGCGCGAAATCAAAACATCGGCATTGAAATTATATCTATTAGTGAAAGAAAGAAGAAAGAAAATAAGTTATTTAGTTCACTACAAAAACACATTAGAAATAGACATACATAGGAAACTTACAAGATAAAAAACTGTGAGTGTGAGATAGATTAGATTGAATTTTTGAGCCACGTTGATGAACAAACTTGTCGTGCATTGTCATTTGTATGGAAAGCGCGTTGTCTTGCCATGTTGCTATTAAAGTGACTGACTTGGTCATCGACCATTAACCTAGACGATGGTCAATAGATATTGTTTGTGAAATGACCGTTGAAATGCTGTGTAAATTGGAACTAGAACATGCTAAATGGTCTCGTAAACATAACTCCTATCACAAATAAGAGTACTTTTTAATCTAATTCTCTCTAAAAAGGAAGTAAGAAAATATCTGTCAGGAATATAATGGCAGAGTTAGTAGAGTGTAATAGTGAATATTCGACATAAACAACGAAGATCAACAGAGCACACTCCGCACTGGGTTAATCACTATAGTTATGCAACTTTGAACACGATAGGGCAAGTCTATCAATCACTTTAACAGCTGTGGCCCTATAATTTCAACCTAAAATATCCTTACATAACATGTAGAAGTAGAAAGTTGGTATTTTCGTGGGACTTGAGCGACATCGCAGCTATTCATACGTGTTCTCTTCTGGGCAGAGAGCGGAACGGTGCACGATAAAGACATCTATCGCTCTGAGATGATGGACGTCATAAAAGAAGCAACCAGGCAGGCAAAGCGCGGATGGCAATGTTGCAATTGGGGCGTAACAAAATTTCTAGAATAGTTTTTTGCAACAAAGGAACAAAACCACTTTTACAGAAGACATGGATTTAGATCTTCTATCACTCAAGATGCAAATGCTCATGAATATTTAAAATGGTTTGAAAGTTAATAAAGCCAACCAACCCACTTAAGTTTATCAGTAAAATGGGGATTGAACGCTCCAGTCTGTATGTTAATGATTTTCATCCATAACATGTTAAAAGATTTGATAAAAGCTGAGATGTTATCATTACTTTTCCAGCTTCTGTTGAATTAATTCAAACAAACTGCCTGTCATCGGATGTTAATTACAATTCAACAAAACTCTATCAGTCTTCCTACACGTTTTAATTATGCCAGTTCTTACATCTAATTCTTTCCGCTAGGTTATTTACTCAGTCCTCGTCTAGGAATTTACAGAGAAATGAGGAACACATGTGTTAATAAAAAGTGTTCGGAAGCTGTAATGACTATAATCACTGTGTGGATCATCAAGCTGCAAGTAGGCTACACGCTGTCTCACAGACCTACTGTGTTAGTATACGTGTTAGACACTAGACTTTCATTTGTGCAATGAACACTTGTCTATTGTTATAAAAGCTTATGTAGGCTATCACGATTTTTCTTCATAAATACAAAAAGGGACACAAAGCATTAAATCTTTACTACCTATTAATAATCAAGACCATAACAAAACAAAGGATTCACACACAGATATGTAGGTACAAAGCCATAAAAAGTTATGAATAGATATCGAAACTAGGTAGGTACAGTACACGTCCAAATTGTCATTGAAAAACACTTTTTTATTATTGAATGCCAAGATTCTAATTTGATGGAATGAATAGAAACTAAATAGATAAAATTTGATCCCACAAAATTGACTATGAGCGAGTATACAAGAATATTTTATAAAATCAAATAGGAAATATCCCAGGGGCATGTTATTCAACAGATTCAATGAAGATGAATGATAACGTCAACAAACATCATATCGCAGCGAAGCAATATCAACTTGAGGAAGCTTGCTCCTACGTCCTACGGGCTACACGGTTACATTCAGTGAATTAATCATATTTTATTCATGATTTTCTGATTTACCGGAGATCAGAAATATTCAAAGACCTGTCGAAGAGTCGCATTGATGTTACCTCACATGGACAGGTGGTTGAACATATCACTCAGACTTCACCGAAACGTATTCGGGACGAGAATAATTTTAAGTTGCATGCAGTTGAAACTGAATTACTACTACCAATGTAATGGTTAACTATACTCCGATTTAAAAATCTGGATATTTATTTGTATACAAAGTGGTTACAAAACCCAGGGAATATTGGTGGAAAATATTTTAGGTCATTGGTATCATCGAAGCAAAGCACAGAAGCTCGAAACTATTTCTGGTTTTCAAAGCTTTCATTCATCATTTATTGATATCTCGTTCGTTTCCGAATACAATTTTTTTTTTTGATACACATGTAAAATTATGCTTTGTTGAACTTGGTGTTTAGTTTTTAGTAATAACTTTGCGGTTACCTTGTTGTTTTCTGTTATTGTTATCAGTTTTTGTTAAGTTTTCATTTATAAATGTCTTTGTTGACATAAAATATCTTGGATTCTAAATCGGATTACTATAAACATCTTGAAGGCCAACTCCAAACCATAAGAGCGGTTATGCTCCGTCTCACTCCGTCTGTTCCGAATTGGAGATTCATAGATTAGGATCGGATGCTGCTGCGTAACCGCTCTCAAATATTTCACAAACTATAATCAGGTGTTGAATCGATGTCATTTTCAGATCTCAGTCCGGATGGATCACGTAACGAAACGACACACAGTGTAAGGTAAATACCACCGTATTGGAGTCTTCGCTATTGTCAAGCAACAATCGAGATAGCTCCTACAAAAACTGAAGCACTGGTGGTTCGTTCACCCGGAGGAAATCGATGTTTATTTGCAAATGATAATAGACATGTTTTGCACTATAGTCTCATCTGCTTTGTTCCGATAATTAGTACGAGTTAAATGACTATGGCTGGTAAGAAATCACTGAGAGAACTGTACATGTTAAATGGGTTCTTTGAGATAGCTTTTAGAAGTGTGACACTTTAACTACCTGCGGCAAACAAGCTGGGACTCCATTATAATTAGCCTCGGGTTGTAGACCACTCCTGTCCAATTTGAGTGTTCCTTGGGGCGAACCGAATCGCCTGCCGCGGCAAAAACTCGCAACGCGATTGCTAGACAGACTGCCCTTGTTAACACTTTCATGGCCCACGATGCAGATGTCCTCCTCCAGCGACGTGACGCAAGCGGCGGCGGCGGCGGCGCGGCGGCATGGCGCGGCGCTATGGCCGCAGGGATGCGCCAAGGCTGGGCAGTGAATGCGTTATAGTACCTAGCTAAAATCACCGAGCGACATCATATCGTCTCTTACTATCTTATCACACCGTCTCTACCCGGATCTTTATGGTCTCTATTACAATTACAATTACAAAATTCTTTATTGTACACCACGAAGAAAACATTAAAAATAGACATTACATAAAACATGTACAATGGGCGGCCTTATCGCTTAGAAGCGATCTCTTCCAGGCAACCTTTGGATGGAAAGAATTATACGAATTTAAGAAAGGCAGGGGTGTATCTAAAGTTGTCAGAAATAAATAACATTATAAATATCTAACAACAGAGGATATATGTATATTGTCTATAGCAACTTAACTAAATATATAAATGTAGGTGCAATATACATAAATAGATACCTATTTATTTTCTAAGAGGAAAATTTCCTTGACACGAGCTTTGAAAACCGGTAATGATGCTGATTTTCGAATGGATTCAGGCAGTGCATTCCACAACCTTATGGCCTGGATAGAGAAGGATTTGTCGTAAAAACTGGTTCGGTGAGGTGGTATATTTAATACCAGATTTTCTGACGACCGGAGGACACGAGAAGGATTAGGATGAGAATTGTGGAGGAATTCAAAGCGTTCCTTTAAATAGACGGGAGTTACAGGGTTAAAGAGAATGTTATGAAGAAGAGAAAGGATATGGGCATTTCTGCGGAGACGGACAGGAAGCCATTTAAGTTTAGTGCGGAACTCCGAAACATGGTCATATTTCCGTAAGCCAAAAACAAAACGTATACATACGTTTTGGAGTCGTTCTATCTTGTTAAGCTGCTCCTCAGTAAGATCAAGATAGCAGACGTCGGCATAGTCAAGAATGGGAAGGATAAGAGATTGAGCGAGTACAATTTTAGTGGCAGTAGGCAGGAAGTTACGGAGTCTTCTGAGTGAGGCGGCGGAGGCAAAGATCTTACGACTCACCGCATCCGTTTGTGGAACCCAACTCATATCGCTATCGATCAGAATTCCCAAGTTTTTAACACTTCTGCTAAAAGGAACAGTTACGTTGTTAAATTCGATGTTAGGGAGTGTCGACCAGTCAATTTTAGCAGAAGTACGCGAGCTACCAATGATTATAGCCTGCGTTTTGGCGGGGTTAACCCGGAGACCGTAGGCCACGCTCCAATCACGAATGCAGGTAAGATCGCTATTCGTGCGGTGAATTGCGCTGGCCAGATCTAGCAGTGGGGCTTGTGTGTAAATCTGGAGATCGTCTGCATAGAGATGGTAGGAAGAAGTTAATTGAAGAGAGATAGAATTTATAAATAATGCGAATAAAAGTGGAGATAACACGCCACCTTGCGGGACACCAGCAGATGTGTTGCTCCAAGACGAGAAAGAGTCGTCAGCGCGGATTCGTTGCCGGCGCCCCTGCAGATAACTGCGAAACCAACCAGTCGCCGATGGAGATATGTTAATAGAGCGCATTAGTCCAAGGAGGATATCGAAGTCAACAGTGTTGAAGGCATTGCTGAAGTCAAGTAATGTAAGTACAGTAAGATGTCCGTTTTCCATTGCCGATCGGATATCATCAGTTATTTTTACAAGGGCTGTAGTAGTACTGTGACCGGGACGGAAACCGGACTGGAGGGGATTGAGAAGATTATTAGAAGAA
Source organism: Eupithecia insigniata (assembly GCA_947859395.1). NCBI lineage: Eukaryota > Metazoa > Arthropoda > Insecta > Lepidoptera > Geometridae > Eupithecia > Eupithecia insigniata. Next base: position 6,355,443 of record OX402002.1, read on the forward strand.
AGGAAGAAACTGAGTTGGCCATGAACAAGACGCTCAAGGACCTTGGAAAGGAAAGGTAGAATAGATATAGGTCTGAAATCCGAAAATGTGGAGGCCTTAGGTATTTTAGGGAGAGGAATAATATAAGCTTCCTTCCACACTGTCGGAACGGTCTCAGTGGCGACGGAAGAGTTAAGGAGGTGACATATAATTGGCAGTATTTCTTCAATAACAGGAATTATCATACTACGGCCGATATTATCACCTCCCATGGCGTTAGAGGAGATGGACAAAATGCTCTTCTTAACATCACATGCGGCGAATGGACATAAGTTGAACATAGGATAATCTGGAACAGGCAAGGAAGAAAGATAGTTGAGAGTGCTAGTTTTGACATCTATATCCATGTTGGATGTCGACGAAAAGTGAACGTTAAGAGAATCAATATTAATGTTTGAATTACACGCATCTTGACGTGCCTTGCCAATTCCCAAGGTTCTTAAAAATTTCCAGGCTTTAGCTGGATCGGCATTGGAGAGTGAAGAATGAATATAGCGGCGTTGAGCGTCCCTACACATTCTATTGCAGCGATTCCTGGCGAGATTATACTTTTCTTTGTTAATGTCGTTAGCACATCGTTTGAATCTCGCTCTGGCAACTGCCTTCTTGTGCATGAGGGACTTTATTTCGTCCGTGATCCACGGTGCCGGCAGTTGCTTTATTTTGACCAAGCGGATTGGTGCATGAACATCATATAAACCAATTAGCGTATTGTTAAAGGCTGCCAGCTTATCGTCGATCGTATCGACCGCCGTCACCGAAGACCAGTCTACTTTGGATGCATCTGATTTGAGCTTTTCAAGATTCATACCACTAAAATTGCGCTGAAGTAGAGTTTTGTGTTTATGTTTAGGAGGGCGTAGTTTATAGGACAGAAAGATAACGTCATGGTAGGAGAAGGAATCAGCTGAACATTGGCCGTGCTTAGCAATATGCTGTAGAGATGAAGCAAAGATTAAGTCAAGAAGAGATGGAGTAAGATTGGGAGAGTGGTGAGTTGTACTGAGAGGAAGAATGTGTAGATTGCAGGACTGAACAACTGATTTGAGTTTGGATGTTCGGGAGTCTTGTTTGACAAGGCAAGTATTAAAATCACCCATAATAATGGTGTGACTGTACGAAGGTAAGAGATTTTCCAAAAGTTTTTCAAAAGAAGTGAAGAAATTAATACGAAGAGAAGGGCTGTAGTAGACACCAAGGAGAATTTTAGAGTGAGAAAGGCAAATCTCAATAAAAAGATGTTCGCCAGCATTAGCAGGAGGGGGCTGTGCAGACATGCTAACAATGGAGTAAGCAATGTGTGAGCGTAAGAAAATAGCCACACCACTCTACTACCTTGTTACTTTATAACAATGCCGCTATTTGGACTATAGTACCTCGGCTCTGCTTTGGACTATAAAGGACTCCATTATAGTTAGCCTGGGGTTGTAGAAGACTCCTGTCCAATTTGAATGTTCCTTGGGGCGAACCGAATCGCCTGCCGCGGCAAAAATCCCGCGACGCGATTGCTAGAGTACTTCTTTTTCACATTGCCGCTATTTGGACTAGAGTACTTACCTCCTCGGCTCGGCTTTGAGTGCTCAAGTCTTACATTAACAATATTTCGCTTGCTCATTTGAAGAAAAACCCCGCATTCCTGACACACTCACATTATCTGGTACTAATAGTCTATTAAAATAAATTAAACCATTATGTACCAAGCCGGCTCGACTTTCTATGAATCACATTGCATTTAACTCTCGCATTATTTCTCATTACGCGTCGTAGTTCACGCTCAATACAGTTTAAATGGAACATAGGATATGCCAGCATTAATCATTTGTGCTAGACTTTCAAAGGGAGTGCCTCTATGAGTTTGTTAAATAAGGCCAGTAAAAGTATGGAGATTTTAAATACAACAGCTACGTAGTAAATAAAGCTTTGGAAGTGGTAGGCAGCGAATACATTTATCGTACTCAATACAGATGTAGGTAAAGCAGGTACACATCTCGTCACTGTTCAATAGCGCTCGGCGAAAGTGGAGGGGGTTACGGCGCAGGTGTAAAACGGTGTAAAAATAGAAAATCGACTTTTGCGCATCAAGGTCAGCGCTATTAAACCGTGATGCGACCTGTTATAATGTAGCGTAACTAAAATGTATGCAGCCTAATACTGGGTAGAGTGATCGCAAAACTTAATGAACTCTGTGAACTTAGGCACTGAAGCAAAACTGCGCAAGTACAATCAAATAGAAAAGTGATATTTACCAAGAGCGACCCTTCCGGGCTTCGGCTAGAAATCCTTTTTATGGTGCTAATAGACACACCTGTTGCAGCTGCAGACCGCTGAAGTATCATTTCGAGGTTGAATTAAGACCTTCATCGGCTTCTTTTCTCATGAAACTCATGACATCGAACACTTGCGGACGGTTTAACGTACTGAAAATGTTCAGTACGTTAAACCGCCCACGAGTCATATTTAACGTTTAAGAGATACAGCTATCAGGGAATACCTACTCCACAAAATCGCAAGAACAAACTATCAAGTCAACGAAACGAACACCGAACAACCGTCAAAGACTTTGCTGCGTCATTGTACTCAAAAGCATTCTTTCGACAGTATTGCCAACTAGATTATAAATAAATTTGCTACATAATAATTATTTTATTTTCAAACTTGGGATAATTGCGTTAGATAAAAAGTTTAATTTATTCTAACATTTTAGGTTTAAAATAATCCGTAATTAAGTATAAGATGTTATTATGTAGGTATTCTATAAATATTGAATTCCAAATAAAATTGTGCAGAACAAAATGTGCTACACTAAATAAAAATACGCCAAAATTCTTTCTGGCAACCCTGGTTTGACAGATATATCCCGTCTCACCCTTTCTTAATATTGCATAATATTTATTATGAGTATTTTTATTTATTAAATCTATACTAGCAAACAGATCCCCTAGTACTATCCAACAATCCTATCCATCCACGGTTGTCTGGTAGAGATCGCTCTCGAGCGATAAGACCGCCACTTGTAACTTAGTTTTAAAATTGTCTTTTTTGTATTTCTGTTTCTTATCAATAAGTGTGCAATAAAGAATTTTCTATCTATCTATCTATCTTCTTTCCCCTCAACGCCTTATTTACGGTTCAGTGCGCAGCCGTTGAAGCCAACTTCACAGAGCTCATAAAGATTTGCGCGAACTCTACCTATAGACGAATAAAAAGCGAGCGAGTTTTAGCATCAGCAAAAATCAACCCCAAGCACTAGATTGGTTTGCTAAAAGATGATGATTTGAGATCGTAAAGATAATTCAATCTCAGCAGAGCTGGCAGTACAGCCAGCCACATTTCTTATAAATTTTATTACTGCAATACAATTTAATTATTCTTTGGTGGTCTTTGCTGGGGGTCCAAGTCTATTGAACTTCTAGTTGCTGATGGCAGAGTAGGTACATAATAAAAAGATATCAAACAACCACCTTTAATCTTAAGCCGAGGATAGCCCGAAAAAGGCAGTTTTTTACTTTGTTTTACTCGTAAAAAGCAGGGACTTAGATATTGAAAGGAATATACATAAGTAAAACAACAGTATTTTATAAATACATTTCTGCCATTGGACCAATATAGACTGTAGGACAGATATAAAGTACTGTCATGGGCAAAAATACATGACGACACGTGAATCGGACAATTGAGCTCTATTTTATATCAATAGTTCAGTGTTGACGATAGATGGATTGCTGGCCATAAGATTCATTTATTTATATATTTTTTAGTATATTCAACATAAAAAAATTGGAAGTTATAGAAGGCAAGGCAGTTTTTACAATTTGAAAAAGAATCGTATTTAAGAAAATTATTTAACAATTTCATCAACACTGCACGTATATGTACACGTATCGTATATTCCATTCATTACAATTACAAATTACGTGTTAATAAAAAAACCCCTGTTGTCTATATTTGGGAAAATGTACATCATCGAAATCATGTGAGGTTGACTATCGTAGCGCCTCAAATCTTTATGTAACTAGCAAATCTTAACTTGTGTAGATAGAAAATGATTTATCATTATCACTTTACAAAACAATTAACACACAATAAAATCAATTAGACACAAATAAATGAGACGATTGGCGGTCTTATCGCTCACGAACGAACTCTACCAGACAACCGTGACACCGTCACTTAGCACAGTGAGTATTCGCATATATGAAATATAGCCAGAGTCTGGTGTCCGTAATTTAACCGACTTTCCTGCCCTTCAAACCGGAACTATTGGAAATCTGCCAATTTGTGCCAAATGGCACAAAGTCGAGAGATTCGATTAACTTAAATACCTACTTACAAGTTTTAACATTTTAAAGGCGGTACAATAGTAGGCGCTTTTCTATAAGTATGCAAATTCTCACCGTCCGGTCGCGTCACATAACATATGTGATTGCGCGGACGTTATAAGTGAATTGACATCGGATATAGTGTGCTCTTGGCCATGTAGCATGATATGTAATAATAATTTTTAGGGAATTATATCGGTATTCAACACCCCTTGTTGAATACCGATATAATGGACCTCTCGACACAAGCTCTGCCTAGTGTGAGATCCATAATTATGTAAAATAAATTTTCGGTAAAGAGTGGAACGAACTTCCTGCGTCTGTTTTTCCGGTAGATGAGTTCTAGGAGTCTTCAAATCCCGAGTGAATTAGTTTCTTCTGGGAAAGCGTGCTCCATCTTAGGCCACACCTTCACTTTCTCAAGTGTGATGGTGGTCAAACGCTTTACCAATATGATTTAAAAATAAAATAAAATAAAAATATTTTTTGTCAGTTTTATAGGCCACCATAATTTATATTAAAATGATATCATTACCTATCTATTAAGTGCCTAATTTACTGTAACATGATATATTTGATGTAAATAAATATATTTTTATGTTATGTTATGTTTGTTTCGGTGTTCTTCCAACATTTACAAGGTTCGTAGTTTACTTACTTACTGAATGTAAGCGTGTAATGAAACCATCGATTTTAGTGACAGATTTCAGTAGTTATATTGATCGCTACACAGACCCACTAGTTGTCGTCTGTTTGGTATACGGTCTTACAAGTAACCCTCACCAACCGTCACCGAACTTAATTTTGATCAAACTCGCTCTACCCAGAGTTACGTGGGTTAGCTTGATTAGGGGTTATTGGAGGTGATTTCTTACCCTAAAAAGTTTATTCTGGAAAAATATAAAAACTCAGTTTCAATATTTCTTAGTTTTTTATCGATGTGCAAAGTTTCATTCAGAAATCGGTTGGTGACGGTTGGCTAGGGTTACTTGCTAGTCTACGGACACAGAAAAGTTTGAAGACCTTTTGACGACCTTCTGAAAACAAGAGTTTCGCAAAGTGCACTTACCTCTTAGGCACGCTAAGTCTTCGCTGCCGGAACAGGTTGTCCATTGTTTGGTATTCCCCTCGGACGGTCACAGATTACTACTTTCACTTAATCTCAATTTGTTTGCATCAGTTGCGTTTATCACTGTCCACCGTCCACGTAAAACTTTGTTTCTTTATGTATTTACACAGCTTAGTGATGGTATGAAATTCTGTAGAAGATATTTTAATTAATTACTACCCATTAATTAAACATTTTCTTCAGATGCCTAACCTTTAACACCTATGAAGTTTCTTTGATCTCTAGGTATACATATTTGCATTATGGTGTATTTCAGGTAAGAACCGTTCCAGAATAGTTTGCATTTCATACATTTCGCACAAACTAAATTATGTAAAGTGGATATTATGCCTTACTTCGAATGTTTTTTTTTTTATTGTTTCTAAATATGTTCAGTTTAAAGTCCATAAATTACGCATGGAACAAAAAATGGCCCTTCAGGGAACAGTTCCTTTGTGCAATGGACTTTAATTGATTAGGTACACTATGAAGTGAAGACGCTTTTCATAAGTTGGAATTTTCATAGCTGATTTTAAAGGAGTTTAAAGTTTTGGCCCTAAAATCGGGTTACCACACTGGTTTTTTTTTTAATAGCGGCGCAGAATGTAGTTTTGTCATCTCATCGTCTCATCGTCATAAATAAAAAATGTCCTATAAAATAATTTCCTAAAGTTTCAGGTTCCTGAGATATTCACATATGAAAAAATATCATTAGAACAATAGTTTTATTTTTATCTGTGAATATCTCAGAAACCTGACGCGTGAGGACATACGATAAATGTTATAAAACATTTTTTATTTGGTACCTATCGGTGATTTCCTCAATCCTAATATACAACCTACATAGGGCGTCGCGATTTCGATATATAAAATGTGTAAACAGATATTAGGGCTTAGCCATATTATGTTTTTGTTCATTTAAAAAATACCCTCAACAACAAACAACCATCCATATAAGAATCTTCAAACCCCTTTAATAAGACACTTGAATAGATAAGAGTAGAAAGATATTGGATAATCGCATTTACTCAGATATTTTTATAACATAACTGTGAGTTCGCACGCATATTTTGGCATCGCTTACATACATTCAGAGAAAGTGAATGTGAGATGTGCTCGCGCAACCTTCCATACATTAGTGTTTATAGCTGTCGAGCAGGCTTTTATAGTTTTTTTTTACAAATTCGTTAATGTTTTAAGTGTAATTAAAAAAACTTTGACCACCGAAATGGCGCGACGGACGAAGATCCGATCTAAAAATATTTGTTGCGGGTTTTCTGGATATTTTTATCACTAGGTACAAATGTATAAATGTATAAAACAAAGTCGCTACCTCTTATCTGTCCCTATGTATGCTTAGATCTTTTAAACTATGCAACGGATTTGATGCGGTTTTTTAAATAGATAGAATGATTCAAGAGAATTTTCATCTTCTTCTTGAATTATCAATATGCTGATACTAAATATCATCAATAATTTAGTATCAGCATTGCACCCGTGCGAAGCCGGGGCAGGTCGCTAGTGTATAGTAAAAAAAACTATTATGTATGTATTGTATTATGTATATCAGTCATCTAGTACCCATAACACAAGCTCAGCTTAGCTTGGGGTTAGATGATGCTGCGTGGATTATGCAACATTATTTATTTACATTGAATTGAATAACTTGGGGCTTGATAAAGCTTTCTCTTAATAATTTTATCTACCTAATAGTGAAGAAAAAAATTCAATATACCCATAGGTTATAAAATTGCACGCAACCCAGTTTTTTTATCTATTTCAAAAATAGTTTTCATTTTAAATGCGTCATGCGTGCCTATAGACTAAAAGTTCGATGGCATTTCTTTTGTAATTAATTAACCATGATTAGCTGTAACTACATTAATTAACATTCGCTACATTTTAAAATAATGCCGGTTAAATTACCTATTTAATTTATATCCACTTTCACAAAATTTCAGGCATCCACTTTCAACTTTACCGTAGCCCGAAGGATTTTTTAACTTATTCAACCAAACATTTAATATATTTCACCTAGGAATATTTATGTGAGTACCTTTTTCCAATTTAATTTATATTTTTAAATTAAATAACAGGTAAAATATTTGACACGCACAAAATCCGCGCGATTCGCGATATCGTAGTGATGGGGGCGCGTACTTTCGACGCGTGTTTACGCGAAGCCATGTGGCGAAGCACTGGCTGGCGCGAAAGATCGCCAGAGAGAGCTCTACAATCTCTCGCACGAAACCGCTGAAATTCACAATTGTTTTCTATTGTATTCTATAGTAGAACGAAAGAGTTTTATATGCTTTTGTTTTTGTAAAACCGATGATATTTCAGTGAACTAGGTACGTGAGGATTGGTGCAGTAGGTATTACTTAAAATTTGCATTCGTCCAAAAAAGTAGTGAAAGAGAGCGTCTTTCAAATGAAATTATATTTAAAGTCACTTTCTTTTGTAATTCTTTTATATTGCGCATGAGCCAGAGCCTTTGTGATTAGGTATTTTAGCTCTACATCTTGTGTTATAGATTTGATTTATTTATGAAACAATCAACAGCTCTTAAATCGAATTCATACTAAACTATAAATCTAACCGACCGCCAAAAAAGGAATGTTTTACCATCTTTACAATTCAATAAAATTTAAGTTTTGTTTGTAGGTAAATTTTGTAATTTCAAAATAACAGCTTTTAACTGAATGCTTAAGAAATACACGGTAATTGAACAACACCAAATTTTAAAATACATAATTGTAAGAAGGTCTATTTGTTTAGGCTAATCTCCGAACCGGCTGGACCGATTTTGACGAAACTTTTACAGGCAGATAGATGATTTTATTTTATAAAAATAATTAGATAATAAGGGTGCGGCGCAAAAAAAAAATACAAATACATGAAATTTTGAATTCTATGCGGAGGAAGCCCTTGGCTAGCTAGTCACTAATATCTTAATTTAATTTAAATGCAGAAAACTACAATAATAAGGCAAGTATCTGTTACATATGTTAGCGTAGTTTTTGCGAATTCTCGAGTTAGCGTGTGTAGAATAAAAGGTGTCGCATGCAACAATACCAAGCCGAACAACGTAAAAACCGAGTAAACTGAGCCAATAAAAATAAAAGTCGCGGACCTGATTTTATTGTTCGCAGTATCAGTTAGATGCTCTATTTTCTAGACGTTGCATTACGTTTTTTTATATTTTTACTGCATTTAGGCGTATTTCAGATACAATAGGTAGTTTATATTTTTACTGCATTTAGGTATATTTCAGATACAATAGGTAGGTACGTTTAGTTACATGGAAGGAAATAGATTGATCAACGCCGAGAAAGGCCGGCTCGCTTCATTCATAAATTCTTCTATAGATATATACATTTTTGTATCATATTGCTCAAAATGTGTATCATTATAACGTAGCTTAGCTGGCGTAAAACTCGAGTTAGGAGGTTAGGGCTAAAAAGTACCTGCTTAACTACTCATTATTTTCTTTTTAATTTTTGTCTGAAATCATGAGCCAGTATAAAACATTCGTCCACATATATAAATTCACGACTTTTTCGTGTACCATTTATAAGGAACATATGTACATTTCATTTGATTACGTCATATGGAACTGGAAGCACCGCCTTCTTGGTGATTATTGGATGTTTTAAAGTGAATCAACTTTTTTACCGACCCTTCTGTGTATTATGGAAAAAACGATAAAATTTGTATTCAGTAAAATATGATTGTTTTATTGATAACGTAAACTTAGATTCTCTGTGAACATGATAGTTTCATAGTTATTATAGCTTATAGAAAAAAAATTATTTTCCTATGGTGAATCAAAATTTTTGCTATACCTAAACTATGAAAAACTGTGACAATACCAAACATGTTACCAGAGAATCTGTTTGCGTTAGCATTGAAACAATTATATTTTAAACTGAAATACAGATTTTATCGTTTCTATAGTTTTTCCATGACAGGAGCACGGGGGCGTCGGTAAAAAAATTGATCCACCCTTATGAGAAGGGTGATCTTTTTCCAGGGTATAGAATGCGTAGGTACGTTGCGTTGCACGTAACGTAGATCCAAAAAAGCTGGTATGCGCGAAAACTATAGATTTTTTGTTGACTACAAATTGAACTGAAGATGAACGTGGATTATTTAATAGAAAAAATGTCATTCGTTAATTATATGCAAAAGGAAAAAGAAGGAACAGAAGGGCAAAGAAATATTTAATATGAATCTATCTGTTGCGTTCAAAATCACGCGAAATATAAAGAATTAGGCGCGACAATTTTGTGAAGTAGATAAGTTTAAAAAAATTACAATATATTACAATACCGAAAGTAAGTTTTGACTTTTTAATTTTCTCGCAATCGAAGTGGAAAGTTGAGTTTGTCACTCGGGCCAAATCTACCCATTATAACTCGGTTTTATCATCCTCCCTCGCTTCGATGGGGAAGATAACAACCTCGTAATATAATAGGGTGGTTTAGTTCCTTGTAAAAAATCTACTATTTAAATTATTTTTCTTTCATAAAATAGCAAAATACACAGCTGCGTGTCTTAAACAAAAGCACTCTTCCGCTTCCAAAGCGAGCCACTCGACGTTAACAAGACAATTTTCAAATTATATACTCGTTATAAAGGCTGCTATGCCTACAGCATTTTCTTACAGAATTTAGATAGTTTAAATTGTTTTTTAATGCGTTTTGCTAAGTAGGTAACATGGTGTCCGAACACAAAGGGGTCGTGACTTTTAAAAATAATGCCGGTTAAAATTATCTACTTAATTTATATCCAGTTTCACAAAATTTTAGGCATTCACTATCTTTACCATAGTCCCACAGTATTTTTCACTAATTCAAGAACAAGAGTGAATAGGCGTCTTCTAGACCTTCGTGATACACCGTAGTTGGTCATATTATCGTCACTTTCCATCAGGTGAGATTGTGGTCAAAAGAAGACCTATCGACTATGAAAAATAAAAACGTCAAGTGCGAGTTGACACGCGCACCGAGGAGGGTTCCGTAATTATAAGACCTTGTTTCTTATAAAATTTCATGATTCTAGGTTAACGGGATATATTTACTTATGTACCTATACCTACCTATAAGTTTGGACCGCTTACAAAAAGCAAAAAAAATATAATTTTGTGAATAAACTTCAAATTACTGTTTTCGGATTTTTTCTTTTACTTGTGCTATAAGGCCTTGCTTCTTGCCAAATTTCATGATTCTAGGTCAACAGGAAGTACCCTATAGGTTTTCGGTCCATGGTGAGAATCAAATATAATTTTTTATGTGAATAAACTACAAAATTACAATTTTCGGATTTTTCCCTTTAGTTGTGCCTTGCTTCTTGCCAAATTTCATGGTTCTAGGTCAACAGGAAGTACCCTTTAGTTTTTTGTGCACGGGATTCCCTTGGAAATTACAAAAAAATTGGGCATAAACGCCTGTAACTTTTGATTGCGTTGAAGTTTGATTTATAAAAGGGCTCCTAGAGGTTACGGACCTGGATGTCTAATATCAATTTCAACTCGATAGCTTTACCCGTTTTTGAGAAAAGAGGGTTGACAGACGGTCGGACGGTCGGACGGTTGGACAACAAAATGATCCTATAAATGTTCCGTTTTTCCTTTTGAGGTATTAAGCAACCATCGAAGCAACCACTCAATCTAGTCCCCCAAATACCATTCTGTAGTGCGTCCGTGGCCTACGGTATTTTATTGTACACATTATTAAACATTTAATTGAATAAGCTGGCCTAAGAACTTTATTAGGCGATTAACACACTGCCACGCATCACGCTCCGTGTTGCGTGTAGACGCACCCACGCGCGTACTTGCGGGAATGCGGATCTACATCATCATGCGGGTCTTTTACGCACTCACGCGCGTAGTTGCATTTTATGGTTTACTGTGTGTTGGACTGCATGTGTTTTCTTTACAAACGGAGATACTTACAAGCAACGTTAGAAGACGCATTCACGCAACACGCAGCGTGGTGCGTGGCACTGTGTTGATCGCCTTAATCAACTTCTAGTTGCACCTACGCACGCACTTGCGGGAGTGCGGATCTCCATCATCATGCGGGTTTTTTACGCACTCACGCGCGTAGTTGCATTTTGTAGATTCACGGCGGCTTTGACTCATTTCATTCAAAGCCCTTCCAAAATTCCGCACGGTACTGCGGAACGCGGTGTGCCATACCTTGCGTCGCGCCCCGCACCTATGTACGTGCGTGAGTGTCCGCGCTTGAGCGCGTGTGATCTGAATGAACGCGTGTGGATGCGTTTTCTGTGTGTTGGACTGTTCGTGTTTTCTATACAAACGGAGATACCTACTTACAAGCAACGTTAGAAGACTCATTCAAGCATGTAGCGTGGTACGTGGCAGTGTGTTGATGGCTTTAGTTTAGGCCTCAGAATCGCCCAGGGCCATCAAACCGACTTGGATGAAATAAAAGAAAAACATATTACGATATCTTATGGTTGATAAATAATGATAATTAAATAATAATGCAATTTTAATTTCAGAAGACTACATTTTTATTGAATAATATATTTATAATAATATATTTTTAAAATAAACAAGCTTTTATATCATACTGGAACAAAGTGCTTGGGAAGACAAATCCAACAAACCCAAACTTGATGTGGTTAAGAGCGCGTGCCCACGGCAACTTTTTGTAGCGCTGCATACGCGCGACTGGAAACGCGCGACGGCATCGCGACTGTAGCGCGACTATAGCGATGCAAGCGCGCGACCGTCTCAGATGACATCATCGGGGGAATGAACGGTGCGAGGGGTGAGTGGGCACCACTCTCTACTATTCGTTTTCTCCGATGTCGTCTGAGACGGTCGCTCGCTTGCATCGCTACAGACGCGATGCCGCCGTCGCGCGTTGGCAGCGCTACAAAAAGTCGCCGTGGGCGCGCACTCTAAGTCTATTTCGATGATGAGTTCCTATGGCCAACATCGGGCTCCATCATCAGACCAGCTCGATGGTACCATGACATTGTATTTTCATCGAACTTCTATTCTATAAGTATGACTTTCAGCTCAATCGGTTGAAGCATGGTATAAGAAAACAAGGTATGTTCTTCTGAGACACGACGGGCACGTGGGTGACACAGGGGTATTTCATCGACGCCATCGGCGAATGAGAAGACGAATCTGGTTTTCTGGTGGTACCTACCAGCCCCCCTAGCACGGGGATTGTTGTCTAGGGTAGAATGGAGAAAAATTACGTAATTTTGGCATCGAATACGTAAATTAATTGAAATACCTTCCTTCAAATTCAATAATGTACGCAATGTAAGCTACCTGTAGATTAATTGTAACAGTCTGCAGTTAGCTCAATTATATCACTATAAATACATAATGTACGCAATGTATACGATGTCATCATTGTCTATTCTACCCTAGAGAACAAACCCCATGCTAAGGGGGGCAGTAGCGTAAAATCGTAACTCCCCGAATTCCTTGTATTACCTGTTTAAATAAATCTGAAAAAACTATGTGGTTTTTTATTTCCCCATTATTTATCACATTGACTTGTATTTAACTAACGTTTGTTGACCTGATCTAACAAACAATTGACGATTGTAATTTTGATTTTTCAATCGAAAAAAAAAAGGTTCAATTGACCCTTTTCACATTTGTGTCCCAACTTCTACATTTTGTTGAAATAATCAGAAGAAGCAACTGGACAGTGACGTCACCTTGTGTCACTAGCTGAATAGCATACCTTGTTTTCTTATACCATGGGTTGAATGAAGATAACTGATCTAAAATTGAGTTGCAAGATTTGTCTCAAACAAACTAACAGGGTAAGAAGAATAAATGCTTGTTAAAATTAACGTCCAATAAATGGTAATTTACCTAGTTTATTATCTTAAATGTACTTAGTAGTAATAAATACATACGTACTAAAAGAAACATGAGGACTAGAAGTACTTATTTCTACTTTTTATCTGCCCGATTAGCCTTTACTAACCAAGAAAATTTGCATCTGCATTGCCATACAGCGGGGCAATGCAGACAGCGTCTTGGCGTCGCTTCCGACTATGGACCAGTTGAGCTACCTGTAGATTAATTGTAACAGTCTGCAGTTAGCTCAATTATATCATTATAAATACTAGTTCTAATTTGTTTCTATTATTTGATTGTACTTACTTGAAATTACTGAAATAGTTTGAAGAGAAAACGCTACTGTACTCAGTAGGTAATAAATACATACGTTCTAAACAACTTCGTAAGGACTAAATGTACTTATTTGATATTACTGCCTGCCTATGAATAACTAGTTTCTGCCCGCGGCTGTGCACGGGTTGTTTCTGATAAAAGGAGGCTTTGGCCACCAGTAAACGAAAAACAAATGGGGAATACGCCTGCTTTTAAAAATTTACATGACAGATCAAGAATGTGGCGAAACTGCTACTTTATCCGGGATGCGGGATGCGCATGAACTATGCATGCGAAGCCACGGTCAGGAGCTAGTATAATACATAAATACATAGACGGATAACTATATCATACTACTTTTAATAATGAGTACCAATTCGTAGCCCATTTCTATTTTAGGAATCGACTACCATAACATACCATAAAAATTATATAAATAACATAATTCTAAACGTATGTGCATAACTTACCTAGAATTAGCAAATAAATTAGAAGAAGATTTTTCAAAATCAATTTAAAGTTGAAATCAGGGAATTTAAATTGTAAGCAATCACTACGATATAGAAACAATAATATTAGGGTTAGAATGAGGTTGGTATCAATGCAGAAGTCGCCAAAAATTAACCAAACTAATTTTGTCTGGACAAAAAATTATGCCAACCAAAGTTGAAATCAGGGTCTTTAAATTGTAAGCAATCACTATTACGTAGAAAAGGCAATATTAGGGCTAGAAGGAGGTTGGTGAGTCACCCAAAATAAACTTTACTAATTTTGACAGCATTCTTTTTATTCCGATTGTTGGGAAAGGGATGGCAATATTTTTAGTGTTCTCAAATAAGTTACCGGCGGACACTCCCAAATCGATCTATGAGACGGGTACCTAGTAGGGCATGTAAAAACCGGGTTGTTTAAAAACACTACAGTTTTTCTGTTTTTATTTTCAGTAAACCGGTTAAACCGGTTTTTTGTTGGCGACATCCGAATTGACACCATTCTATGCTCTAAATTGTCTTAATTGTTACATAGAATAAGCGAAAATCTATGCTTAACCGTAATTCCCTTCAAAAAACTGCAACAATCTCACCACAGAAATATAGTCCAACACCACCGAACTTTATTTAGCTAATTCTTGAGCAGGCCTTACCATCTTCCCCCATCCAAAATACATGAAAACTGTGGAATAAGAACGCAATGTGTCATACACAATCTTCGTTTTGGCCTTCTTAGCTGCATTCTCAGGTTGTTTTGGCGTGGGATAGTCGACCCCAAATTCTCCATTCCCGAAGACCCCAGCTATGGGCGTGTCGGGGAAGAATTCACGGAAGTAACACTGCTCGTAATCATGCCTGCTCTGGCGTCCCGCGCAAGATAACTTGAGCGCCAGGCTGTTATCGTAGTGGGGTACGCGTTTTGAGAACTGGAAGAGAAACGTAGGTCTTATTATTACAACTTTAGGGCTAGTGTTGTTTACTTGATTCGTGATGCAGAAGAAGGCTGTCCGAGCCATAGTGGGCATCCCGAACGATGAGTCATGCAGAGAACACTTCAAGGAACTGGGCATCATGACTCTACATGGTGAACAAATATACCAAGTAGCCTTGTTCACGCACCTAAATTTGCACCTATTCCAGCGCCGAGGGGTTAACGCAGTACGCGCTCTCCGCAGCGATAAACACCAGCACAGGCTGGTAACGCCAACACATAGGCTACACAAGTCGAAGAGATCGGTATTCATCTCGGGCCCGGCAGTCTACAATAGACTACCAGATAGTACTGCGTACAGGCTTACGCAATGTAACATGTAATGTAATGTGAAAGGAGTATTTTAATAATGTGGACGCACCGCACGAACGAACCTTAGTTGTACCTACTCGCTTCTATATCCGGCGTGCGCACGAACATAGCGTCAGTACCCGGTTTGTTCATGATCGTGCGCGTCTCACCCGTCCACAGTGGGGCACCGCGCACCCCTTTGCGTTCCTTCAAAAACCAACAAATCCCGAGACGATACTACCCAGTAATCGAACTCGGGTCACTGATTCTGGTGCCATAATCATGTAACGAGTTATTATCAGTCTAAATAGTGCGAAGAAATAAGGTTTTATGAAGGGGTTTGAATATTTTTGTGTGGAGCACCCTCCACACAAAAATATTCACCCTAACATCCATCACTTTGTTTTTTCTTAGGTATTTCAAAACCGCAATGAAATTTATACATATACTGGCTGACCCGCCAAACATTGTTTTGCCTTCAACCCTTATACATATATATTACTTAGAGGTATGGAAAATAGATAGTAGCCGATTCTCAGACCTACTGAATACGCATATAAAATTTGGTAAAAATCGGTAAAGCCGTTTCGGAGGATTACGGTGACTAACATTGTGACATGGAAATTTTATATATAAGATTTTTATCATCATCATAATATATTAATCCACTACTGGACATACGCCTCCCCTAATGAGCGCCATAGCACCCTGTCTTCAGCTTTCCGCATCCAGCATCTGCCTGCAGACTTTCGCAGATCGTCATCCCATCTGGCCGGAGGGCATAAACTCCGTTTGCCGGGTCGCGGTCTCCAATCAAGAACACATTTTCTCCAGCAGTTGTCTGTTCTTCACGAGATATGGCCGGTCCACTGCCACTTCAGCTTACTAATTCTTTGAGCTATGTCGAGAACTTTGGTTCTCTGTCGAATGTATTCGTTACAAATCCTATCCTTCAGAGAAACTCCGAGCATAGCTTTTTCCATAGCTCGCTGAGCAACTTTAAGCTGGTGAACCAGCCCTGTCGTGAGTGCCCGCGTCTCAGTTCCGTAGGTCATAACGGGTAGGACGTACTACTTGAAAACATGAAAGCACCAGGTTTCTGAGATATTCACAGAATAATATAAATATCGCTCTAATGAAAGTTTTTCATTGTGAATATCTCAGAAAGCTGACGACGCTATAGGACATTATGTTATACTAGCTGCTGCCCGCGCCTTCGCCTGCGTTTTATCGAGAAAAAATAGCCTAAATGTTGTTATTCCTGGTCCCATACTACACCCATACCTTTCAGCCCAATAAGTTCAGTAGTTTTTGCGTGAAAGAGGAACAAACATCCACAGATCCATAAATCTATTCTCACTACTACACAACTTTGACATATCTAATATTAGTGGGACGACATTTTTTATTTGTGTAAAATGTCCACTATCCTAAAAAAAAACTACATTATGTGCCGCGATGTTGAAAAAAAAACAAAGTGGTTGTTGATGTTAGGGCCAAAATTTTCACACAATTTTGAATTTAGTTTTGTACTACTTAATTATATTTTGGACCAGTAATTTGTTAGACTTGACAAAACCATAAAAAACTACTACTAAAAACTATATCTAGAATACAAAAAAGACAAAAGTATAAAAAGCGGCCTTATCGCTGAAAGCGATTTCCCAGGCAACCTTGGGATGGAGAAAAAGATATAAGAAAAAAGGGTAGGTAACACCGACAATAGGTAAAAAACATCTACAATTCTAAAACAATTAACACATCTCAATCTTATCTGGGATACATATAGCAAACCTTTTCAATCTCTCTCTGAATCTGCAGCTTACTCCAATTTGCCTTCTCAATAACACAAGAAAACACCTCAAATTGAGGTTTCTCCTCTGCATCCTTGGGAGTGGAGAAGATAGCGAGAGAGACTTGCTTACTGATGATACGAGGCTGTTCATCATTTGCTACAGCGATTATATCATCCAGGTCTTCTTGGTAGGCAAATGTGTCTTCAACGAGACATCCACCAAGGGCATAGGGTATGTCAGGTTGGCTGAAATTAAAAGACTGAGTTCTCTTAGGGCTCTTGTTTAGGCGGGGCTAGCCTATGCAAGGAGGCATAGGCAAGTCCCGCTGTATGATTAAGAAACCGTGCCAAAGATAAGAGGCCAACTACGGCACACGCCGTGCGTAGACGCGGCGTGCCGCCGAGGGGGACGGTGCATACGGCGGCTGCGAAATGCCTTTGCGCCTGCGCCGTCAACAAGCCTCCATAGGGATCCATACAACACAGACGTTCGTGCCTCATCAGCAGCCCGTATACGTCCACTGCTGAACATAGGCAGTGCCTACACACGATTAATTATCAATTACTAGCAACCCGCCCCGGCTTCGTACGGGCGTTTTTGATCAAAGCTCCCAGGCGACTTGACTTTTTCCGACACTACCAACAATTATCGTTAAATTTCAACCAATTTACACAAATTTTGACAAATTATATACTTAAATCTTTCTCATGAATCACTCTATCGATTGGTGAAAACCGCATGAAAATCCGTTAAGTAGATTTTGAGTTAATCGCGAACAGACAGACACAGAGGTGGCGGAGGACTTTGTTTTATAATATTAGTGATCATCATTACAAATACAGTACAAAAGCCACTGTTATCTGGCTAGATGATGAAGTGAACGGCACAAACTAGATGATGACGACCGATGTGGCGCGGGGGGCGAAGGTCCTCCTGCGACTCAGGAGGTTGCGAGTTCGATTCTCGCATTGGGACAATTTTTTGTACAATCCACATACAACCACGGTTACGACACAAGTCACAATAAACGCGACTAAAATGCCTGGATGGGAAATATTTGCCTCGGGTGTTCTATTCTATCTATACGTTTATAATATGTAAAATATTGTATTCAGTTTATCAGTCATCTAGTACACAAGGTCTGCTTAGCTTGGGGCTAGCATGATGCTGTGTGGATTGTCTAGCATTATTTATCCAAGTCCTAAAACCAGCAGTGGTTAAAATGGGTAATTTTTTTTGTGCATTTTGAGGAATGCCAGATTAAATTATTTACACATATATCTTTTTACTTTAGAATGTTACTTCATGATCATATCAGACCATACACGTCCACAGTTGGACATAGGCCTCCCCATATGACGCCACAAATAGCGGTCCTGAGCCGCCTCCATCCATCGACTCCCTGCGAACACTACGATGTCGTCGGTCCATCAAGTGGATGGTCTACCATGTAGGAGGGGTTTTGCCATAATCACCATGCTTGGCAAGCAGATTGGTGATCGCAGTGTTGTTGTTTAAAAATACTCAAAAGGAAGCTGCTGCTCTTCTTCTGATAGGTTCCCTTAGTCGGCTCTTAGGATGAAAGTTACTTACATCTCATTAAAGCAGTCCAAAAAGGAATGAGTCCCAGTGTCACCGTACAGCATGAAGTGATCCGTAACATTCACAATGATAGCTTTGATGATGTTGTCTTCAGCTATTTTCTTCAGAACTCTCTGCATTTCCTGAGTGTGGGCTCGAGCTGATGGTGTACTGTATGTTGTGAACTCTACATCTTTTAAGGAAGGGATCACAAACCCACAGTAAAAGGGGAACTTCTGAGGGCCCAAAGTTTTGATTGCATTGTCCCAGGTCAATGATCTCTGGAGTGGCAGGTAGGCAATGTTGTATGCCTTGGTTATAAACATGACAGGATTTGGCCCCGCAGTCTCTCGATGTATCATATCTATCACTGGAAATTGAAATATATATTCATAAATGTATCTTCCTGTTCTTACATCAAAATCCATTAATTTTCTTGTTAAATGTTTTATATGTATACATTTTTTTGTGCAATAAAGAATTAAGATGAGAAGCAGAGAGGCATTTCTATTTTCACATTTAAAAGTAATTGCAATAACTTCTTACCGCTGTGTTCTTTTTCACATGGAGGATTGCAGGGATGAGGTAATATAGCCATACATTTAGCAGTTCCATAGTCATTTATAGCTGATGCATTGCAAAACATCAAGACACATAATGGCACATTGTAGAAGTGTCCCGATTTCTTGAACACAATGCCTTTCTTTACAACGCTAGCCCTCAAGTTTATTGAAAAGTCAACTTGACGAAGTTGTTTTTTTCCCAGATTATACACTACAGCCTGCCAGCTAGTACTGACTTCTCTACAAACAAACTTATCCTGCCATGGTAAATGTTTCAGTATATTACTCAATAGTAAAGAGTTGTCAAAAACTTGCTTGAGTACATTTGGATCACAATCAACAACCTCAGAACCTCTGTACAGCTCTTGGTTCCCATTCAATGTAGCCATTAAATGTTCAGCTGGTTTCAGCTTTACACAAGCTTTTTCTGGCTCCGGTGAATTTTGCTCATTTTCAGCGTCACTGTTGGTCGCTGGCTTTTCTACATCTGCCATAATTACAGCTCTGTCACTATTTCCTCAGAGCGTGAAATTGGATTGCCTTTTAGTAACGACAGTATAAAGCAATAAAGGTATATGAAGAAAAATATTAGATAGTAGCCAATATTTATCATTACATCCCGCAGGTGCTTCTTCAGTTGTCCTCTGTTATGAATTTCCGCTGGGTCGTATTTCCCGAGGTTACCTTGCGGCACGGTGAAATACTCAAACGTCAACCATACAGTTACCGGAAGATTTACCACAAACAATAACACCTGACCATGGACCAGCAACAGAAGGGACACAAACGAATGTGCGAGATATTTAGGAAGCAGCCAGTAGTTCAACTTATCACAACACTCCTGAGCATTCAAATAATCACATTCGAGATCAGACAGCGTAATTATGTAGTAAACTAACAAGAATAGTATAGCACCGGTATCGAGCAACGATAGAGCGAACACCAAGGTTTCAGCTAATATCATAACTAGACTATCAAAATTGACGGAATCTGAAGATAATAATACAGTTTTCTCCTTTGAATAATTCGAAGCTATTGACTGAGCGAAATCATTGTAAGATTGTGAGAAAAAGGGCACAGAATTATCACAACATAACAATCACGTCTTCTTCTTCTTCTTCTTTTAGCTTTGGCTCTGCATCTGGATTGATGCAATTCTGCCAGTGTCAGTGAGGTATGAATTGGGCATTTAGGAACAATAGATAAAAATTTAAGGAGGTTGAGTTTGGATTTTTCAGAAAATAAATAATTTATATAATCTCAATCAAGTTCGTATAGGTACACAAACAAACAGAAACAACTAATCACACAACAATAAATAATGAATTAATGTAATGACTTGACTTCTTTGTTATTGGCAATATGTGTCTGGTTTGCCACTTTTCTGCCAGTGTCCAGTTCATGGAAATTTCTTAGTCATGGAATGGAGGCGGGATTACAACAATAATATGAGCGGTAAATTTGAAAAACACCAATCAGATTTTTACTAAGAACACAAATATAGTAATAAAATTATAAACAGATTAAAAACTACATAAATATAGTTATTAAAAACAACACAAATATAATTAATTAGATAAAGAAGATATTTACAATTTTAACTTATTTACATCAGAATTTTCATTTACCTTTTTAAAACCAGGGAAACTAATTGTGTCAATTTAGCGGCAACGTTGGACGGTAAGTTTTCACGACAGATGTATGTACTAGGGATGATGAATGATCTCGGATGAATGATCTCGGATGAATGATGATGTAAATAATGATGATGAACCATGAATGAATGAATATAACATGGAAATGGATTTTTTTGTTATTTTCATTTTCCTTTGCAATCTCTACACCTGGCGGATATCATCTTCGGGTGTATCATATTGTGCAACCAAGGATGATACCCGCTATGTGTAGCTATCGCCTTTAGATTAATCCTCATAAAGGGCCTCTGTGCTGTTGGCTTCGGCTCCACGCATGCCTCCCAAAGGACCTGGTCACTATATGGCCCGTGATCATGGAAATGAGAAACAGAATAATAATAATAGGTAAATAGTTCAAAATCAAAAAAACAGCCGATTCTCTTTTCTTAAAAAAAGCCGCCAAGCTTTTAGTACCTACTTGGTTCTACTTCTACATAAATTAAACCCCATATATGACAAACCTTGTGCCGCCGAACCGAAAACCTGTATACCAGTTGTGCGTGAAAGTGCAAGCATAATTTGTCTTATTTGTCGATTAAAAACAGTCATGCTGTAGAACTGCACTCCTCACGGTACGTACCTATAGGAGACGCAGTTATTGGACGTGTTGATGTAGAACGGGTTGTCCAGTCCAGGCACGACCGCGAGCCAATACCAATCACTGTATTTAGTGGAGGTCCGCATCAACTCATCATCATCCACAGCCGAATTTTACCCACTGCTAGGTATAGACTTTCCGAAGAAAAACAAATACTTACCTACCTTTTAGCTTTCACATCGAACGACAAATGGAAGACGACAGTGCAGACCAAACACAAACAATGTTTGGGTTAGTTTGCTTTCACCATGACGCCCACATCCGGTCCGTTCGGATTCAGCCTTCGCTGACCTTCGTTAGCCCGTCTGTACTCACCCTTAAAGGTGAACGATCATCGGTCACCCGCGAAAATAAATTCAAATTTTTTGTATTTTGTGCGTTCTAAAACGACTCTTCTCGCTCGCACGCGCACTGTGGGTACAAACAAGTGGAAGCGTCAAGCGAGGGGTCATAGAGTACATTATATATACGGAGACGGCGTGGCCTGACTTGGTCTAACGAGATTCTAGGAGTTGTTTGGTAGAAAACTCTAAAGAAACGAAGAAATTTTGTTTTTAATTTTCAATGTAAATAGATGTGAAGTATAAATAAATAATATCGAAGTAAAATTTGCGTAATAGTAATGGATTAGAAACCTATCGCAGGCGGCACAAATAAAGCCCGTGGGCCGCGCTTTGGACAGCCCATTATATTTGTGATGTAGAAAGGAAAAATAAAATTATGGGGTGTACTTCCGTCTAGGCCATACCTCCGATCGATCTGAATTTTGGCACAGACATTCCTTTAGGGTTCCTCAGAGTCCCCTTAAAAGGATTTTTGGCGACTCGCAATATTTTTCAAAATATTGAATTTTTTGAGTCTGCTTGGGTGTACTTCCATTTAGCCCATATCTCCGATCGATCTGAATTTTGGTACACATATGGATTTTGGATCGCTAATTAAGAATATCATAGTCAAAGTACCCGCAAATAATATTTTCAAGGTCAAATAAATTGCTGAAAAATTGATTTTTTTAATGGTTTTTCGTGTTAGTTGTAACAAACATCAATGTTAGAGAAAAATGTTTCAAACAAAAGTTGTAGACGATGAAAAGATAAACATTTTTTGTTCCATATGTTTTCCGCATAAACCCAGTTGTTTGGGAGAAAAATGGAAAAAACATTAGAAATTTGGGGTGCACTTCCTTCAAATCGTTCTGCGATTCAAACCTTCTACAATTTAAACCCGGGGGTGTTTTTTGAAGCAACGGCTAACGGCGCGAAGCGCCGGTCCGTTAGCCCAAACCCGCCCAACTATTGTTTTATTTTTCCAAATACATACTTTTTATACCGACGATATAGTCATTATGGCAGAATCACTGGAAGACCTTAGCAGGATGCTCAGAGACCTCTTGAGAAGTGGGTCTTAAAATGAACATGGGTAAGACAAATATCATGTCTAATGCCCATGTCGCACCCTTACCGGTCTATGTGGGGAACGATGTTATCGAAGTTGTTGATGTCTACCTAGGCCAAATGATCCAACTAGGTAAATGTAACTTCGATAAAGAGGTCAGCCGACGAATCTTACTCGGATGGGCAGCGTTCGGGAAACTTCGCAATATCTTCTCGTCACAGATACCGCAGAGCCTCAAGACGAAAGTCTTTAACCAATGTGTGCTACCAGTGATGACTTACGGATCCGAGTGTGGTCGCTCACTATAGGCCTTGTGCATAGGCTCAAAGTCACCCAGCGAGCTATGGAGAGAGCTATGCTCGGAGTTTCTCTATGCGATAGGGTCCGGAATACGGAAATTCGTAGAAGAGCCAAAGTTACCGACATAGCTCTCAGAATCAGCAGGCTGAAATGGCGATGGGCAGGCCATATAGCTATTAGAACCGATAACCGCTGGGGAGTAAAGGTTCTCGAGTGGCGACCGCGATGCAATGCGAAACGGAGTGTGGGAAGACCTCCCACTCGATGGACCGACGACATCGTAGCGGTCGCAGGGAGTCGTTGGATGGAGGCGGCTCAGGACCGCTATTCGTGGCGTCGTTTGGGGGAGGCCTATGTTCAGCAGTGGACGTGTACGGGCTGATGATGATGATGATACTTTTTATATACATGTGTGTGCGTCCGGGCAAAGTTTAAACTCTTCTTCGATTCAACCCCTCTACAATTCAAACCCGGGGGTTTTTTCCTTTAAATACCGGCTAAAGGTGCGAAGCGCCGCCGTTAGCCCACACCCGCCTGACATTTTTTTTCTTTTCCGGGATATACACTGGGGATCACTGGAGAATGCCGTGGGGAGCCGCAGCGCGTAGCGGATCATATACATAGGTATATCGGAGCGTGCTAAACAAGCACTCAAAAAAGTCAATATTTTGAAAAATATTGCGAGTCGCCAAAAATCCTTTTAAGGAGACTCTTAGGAACCCTAAAGGAATGTCCGTGCCAAAATTCAGATCGATCGGAGGTATGGGCTAAACGGAAGTTTATCCAAATTATGCAATTATTATCACAGAAGAGGTCATAATGCACACATACCAACTAACCACACGCTCGCAACCAAAACGAGCGGTTGCTCAGATCACCCTATGGTACCTAGGGCCATAATAATCGTCATAATCATCTTGGCTTTGCAAGATGGGCCTGGCGCGGTCCATCGGTGTTCCCAGGCCCATTGATCACGCATGGAGGCCGGCCACCGGGGAGTTATTTAGTGGGTCGTTGAAGCTTCTCTTCGGCATCTCCACCATACTGTAACCATACTGTACCCTACATACAATATAGTATCTGGTTACAGATTTTTCCCATCGAAAACAAAAAAAAGCCCATCTTAATCATAAGCATTGGTCCCAATCCAACTAAAAGAAACAACATTTATTTTGTCAAAACTTTTATTCAACATTCTTTTACTTAAGCTAGTAAAGGCTTGGAAATATTTACAAGGCTTCAATCCAGGGCAAGGTAAAAAAAAACTATCCAGTTACACTACATAACCGACTCCTGTGTTATGTTATATCACATTCTTACACATAATTTGAAATACTTGACTCTGCAAAGGCCTATAGCCTCCAAGACTTAAGTGCACTATTCCATGTAGCCAGAAACCATTGATTACATTATCGATATGCAGAGAGAGCATGAATTAAATGATATGGGCATTGAGTATGAAATAATTTAGGATTTAAAATACACTTTTAAGTAACCTATTATATTATAAACAAAATACTAAAACTTTCCAAAAACTTTACAACAATAAATTAACAATAATGCAAGTGTACAATAATGTAGGTGCTTATATGAAAATGTTATAATCTCACTTATTTTGTTGGATATCATAAGATAAATACAGAAAAGGTTATGATACAAAAACATTGCCGAGACTTAATTAATGTGATAGTTATTAAATAGTGTCCATCCTATCCACAAAGTGTATGACAATAAATTCAGCTAAATATGAGTACAATTTCGAATAGTGAGCAAATAGATTTATTTTAAATAAATATTTAATTCTAAGTATGTACTAAAGGTTTAATATAATTTAATGGAATAATACTTAAATTAAAAGCATTCATGATTTTCCAACGAGCCTTGTAACTTGTGAGTGTTGTATTTTACAGCTGATGTGGCTGTCTGTTAGTTACAGAAAAATTTACACAGCAAAACGATATCTCAAATATACATAAGTTAGTTTTATAGTGATACACATTTTAAATTTAAAATATAGCCACACATTTTTAAATGTTATTTTCTTTGTTAGGATACTTAATGTTAAATATAAATCTTAAATTTAATAATATTTAGCACCAATCCATATGCGATTGTACTCTAAACTTAATTTTAAAAGTTTATAGTACTATCGCATGTACCTTCACCGTTTCTCCCTCGATGTTAGACAACCAGAGACCTTCTATACAAACGCGATGACTTCTGTGACTGTGCATTATTTTGATATTGGCACATTTGGGCAGTAAAGCCATCAATATTCGTTGTTGCAACAAGTTAAACTTTTTAAATAAAGTGTAAATGCAAAAAAATGGCAATAATTATTATCTGATTCACTGATTTCACTTTCACTCATTTAGCGACCTTCTCAAAAAAGCAGTATTTACCTAAATATAATAATACTAACTAATACATTAGTGACAAAACACTCACACATAGCAATGAATAAAAAACAAGTTAAGTACAATACAAATGGAAGAATAAAAATAATTTATAAAATGGGCATTCAAACAATTACGCAAACAGACTAGAATATACTTAGCGTTCATGTGAATGACAGCCAGTCTAGAAACATAATGGATTATAGCTTATTGATAATGGCTCACCTATCCTAAACTTTAGACAATACAATGGAATGATACATTTTCAAGAATGTTATGTAAAATTACAATAATCAAAGGAATACCTCAAGGTCCAAATAGAAATAAGCTTGCATATCCAGTATACAGCGCAACCAAATCATTATAAAGTCCGCCGTCAGGTTTGAGCAGACCGTAATTGTAAATTGAATATTTTTATATTTATAACAGTGGACAAGGTAATACGTTTGCATAATTGTTTGAAAGCAAGGAGCCGGCTCCCAAGTTACCTAAAATGAATTCATATCTAATATTGTTCCCAAGCTGGTCCAACCCATGACGATGGCTTGTGAATGTGCATCTTGCTCTCATATACAACTACAATTCAATTTTGACTAAACCAAACACACATGGTTACTCTTCTAATATGGCTAAACTTTCAATTATTCGAGAAACAAGTGCTCCGTGCTCTGCTGAGCACTTCAACAAGACTGGAATGTCACTCTTTGATTTGGGAAATAGCTATCCATGCGTCAGGGACAGCGGTAACTTATAATTGACACAATATATCCGTGACTTTTAAATAACATAGTAGTTTTTGCACCAGCAGGCTAGTTCTCATGTTCATACGTAATAATAAATAGGGTACACAGAATTAACGTAATTCCGTTTTATTTCCTACGAGAATCAGCCCTTAGGTGTCTCATAGATCTGTGTCATAACAATAACAACTTCCTATGTTAAATTTCCCCTAATTTTAGTCATCGGGCGGAATGCAGAAATCCACAACTATGTTGAGTATTTAAAATTGCAATATATACATATGTAGTTAAACTAATACAAAGTAAATAAAGATGGATTTAAAAACATGAGCCAAGTATGCCTACGCATGCGACATACGGTAATCGCTCAATGGTGAAATAATAAACTTAATGTACACTATTTTTCTAGGTTATCAACTAGCGACACAATACATAAATATATTTCGTACCATAATTAAGTACATTTCTTTAAGGTAAAACCATGTCGTCCTGCAAACACTTGGTGTTTCATAATATCTAATCAAAGTCACCATACTGGAAGAAAGAGTCACTGAGGAGACTAGCTTAGATCGAACCGCCACTGTGTAGCATCTAGTATTGTGTTTGAAGCTGAGGCCGCGACGATCGACGCGTAGAGATCATAGTGTAAGCGTGAGTCTTGGCGGGGCGTCAAGTGGCGTCGTACTCTATCTTGTCCCAGGAGTAGTGTTTGAGGGCGGGGCGTGGCGCGGGGCGGGGGAGCACCCCACCGAGTAAAGGATCGCACTGCGGGACGTGGCCACGCCCGAATATGTTCGGAAACATATCGGTCTCCATACTGTAATCGTACGCGTCGCTATCTACATTCATGTTGTTATTACTGATAGTATCATTGACCATATCTTGAAGATCAAAATCTTGTCGATCGAAGCCGCCATGCCGCGTGTCGTCGCTCTGAAACGACGGCAGAGACAGATCGTCGCTGTAGTCGAATCCTGTCCCCGTATGTTCTAGTATATCTCCGTTGGTGAGCGGCGTCATGGGCATTTTCTCTGTGGTGTCTTCGCCTATGTCCATCGCCATCGGCGGACTATTGTCGACTCGATCGCTGTGGCCCGAGAAGAATCTTTCAAAGAAGTCATCATTGTCTGCCGTGTTGGAAGTGGGGCCGAAATCGGTGTGGAAATCGCCGTTGGACAGCAGATCTACGCTTAAATCCGGGTCTAAATCGGGCGCGGGCGGGTTAGCTGCGCGGTTGTTGGCGTGCATATCCGCGTGGCTCATGATTTCGTTCTGGATATCATCAAGCTCTCGCTGAAGCTCGTCTGCCGCTAGTGAATCTCGAACGTGCGTGTTACTCAAAACATCGTCCGTCAACACATCTGTTGGTGATAAAACATCGGCTGGAGAGAAAGTATCAGCCTCTGAGAAGCCTGAATCTATGGTGGCGTTGGGCGTCGCGTGCTGGACGGCTGATGGGGGAAGCTCGCCATTCTCTACGAGAATCTCCAGCACGTCGTCCATGATCTGGCTGTCCTCTGCAGAATCATGTGAGGGTGCTGGGATAGTGATTTCGGGCATAGGTGGTGGGGGCGGCGGCGGCGGAGGCGGCGGCGGAGGTGCTGCGGTAGGCGCATAGTGTGCCGTGGGCAGGATCGCTATAGGGACCACTTTGACGCCGTTGAGGATATACGCTGGGTTGGCAGTTTTCTGTGGGTCGTTGTTAGCATCTGTAGAGGTTTGCGTAGGAGGCGTGACGGTGAAGAGTCGGACGAGGCGGTCGGGAGCTGCGTCCGTGGAGGCGGCAATGACGTAGCGCTGCGGCTGCGGCGGCGGTGGGTGCGGCGCCTGCTGTAGCGCGTCAAGCTGCGCTCGTAACTGCGACACACAAAGATGCGCCTGCAGTAATCTTCTCGACTGGTCAGAGGCGGCTGCACCGGCCGCTTCGCGACGCACCGTCTCCAACTGCTGCCGAGACGCCTCCAACTTTCTTTCTAACTCCTCTATCTGTCTCCGCTGAGATTGCACAATGTCCTCTGCAGGCTCGTACTCAATCTTCAGCACTGGTTCAGGCGACGCGACCGATACATTCGACGCGACGGACGCAGGAGACCTCGGAGAATCGTCCTGCTGGCCTGATCTATCCAAAACCAGGAAGGGCCGGAGTCGGTCGATAAGCGTCGGCTTAGGGCCTGATACTCGCAGGTTCCGGCGTTTGCATTCTGCCCGTAGATCTGAGACTTTCATGTCTTCAATGCGTGCGTTTCCGGCCACGTGATGTGTGGGGGGGAGCGGCGGCGGCGGCGGCGCGTAATCCGACGAATCAGAAGCGATGGACGCAGACGACGGCGCGGGCGAAGCCGGCAACATCAACTGTAGAAGCAACTGCTGCTGCTGCAATAACAACTCGTAGGGAGTCTCTGTTTCTCCAGGAGGTGAAGACGCCTTCTGCGCATTAGGAGGGCCTTTATACTCGTGGAATTTAAATCTAGCTTTCGGCTGGTGATGCGCTTTGCATTTGCTTTTCTTTGGAGGTTTAGTTTTCCCGGGCGCGGGGTGCTGGATCTGCGGGTGGTCGCGGGGGGAGGCTACGCTGATGCTGACGGGGGATAGGGTAGACGGAGGGGACGGGGAGGGGGAGATTTCTTCGGGCGGTCCGCAGTAGGCTACGGGATGTTCGGGACGGCCGGACGCGCCTTCGCAAGTCGCTTTGAAGGCTAGAGAGCCACTTTTGACAGCGGTTTCTATGTCCTCTTCAGTGTGTAGTATGTTTTTCTTGATGAGCTCAAGTGGACCGGGCCTGTGCGATAGTTGGTCGTTTAGCTGGTCGGCAAGGCGGGCCTTCTTGAGCATCCGCTGCTTCTCGGCTAAGCTCGGGTCCACATGACTTTCCTGAAAATATTTTGATAAATTAGAAAGGTGAATAGTCATAAAAATATCATCTTCTCCACAGCGTCTTCTCTAGTGGGAAAAGATCACAGTGAGAATAGAATAAGTAGCACTTTCTACTATTTATTTATCAATTTTCAGTTTGATAAATAAATAGTTCTGTATCGCTTTAAGCTTAAAATAACATCAACAATAACAGTTAATAACTTATTGCATTTTCTAGCTGCTTAATAAATTGTAAGCCTAAAGAGATACATAATTTTTTCGATTCATATCTAGTTCAAAATTGAGATATTATTTACCTGTTCCAATATATGTCTTCGTTCTAATTCTTGTCTGTCTGGTCGCCTTTGTATCTTTGCTTTGAGCAAATCTCCAGTTTTTGCTCTCTCCAGTTGCTTGCATTGCTCAAAATACGCAGGTGGCGTTTTCAATGCTGGAAGCGCAAACAAACAAGGTTGACTTTCTGTAGGTACATCACAACATTAGCCTATACTAGTACACAACTGGACATAGGCCTCTACAAAAATTTAAGTGAAAATAGTATCCTAATTTTATGCTTATTTGAATTTTAACCTTTAATGTACACACAATATCATCGCAAATAAAAATCTTGAAATCCAATAACACTTGATTTCTTCATTGATAATAATTTATAGTATAAAATTTGACTTGTTTAAGTGCTTATTTTGTAAGCCTAAAGAAATAAAGTTATTGACTTCTGATTCTGACTTATCATGGGGGGCATTTTTTTGGTACATATTTACGTTACACACACAGTTACACATATTCATTAAATAATGTTATTTAACAAAATGTTTTATATTTAGGAAAGTGATCACTGGCTGTGGCATTTACGTCGTAAATTGAATTCCTCTACCCACGCTTAGCCAGTGACAATACAAGCCATATGTGCCAGGTGCTTGTCATGCGAACACAAATAATGTTCGTTACTAATTGGCTTGATAACATTTTAGTTTACCCGCAAAATAAACAACTTAACAGCATATACAATTTAACCATCTATACCCAGATATAAATAAAATTGAAGGGTCTGTTTACAAAGTCGAAAACAACTTTTAATATATTATGCACATGAAAGTATATACTTACACTATACATAAAATAAAACACCAAAAAGATGTTCGTCTGTCTGTAAGTTTGAGGTCAACATGGACCAATTTTTATGAGGCTTTCTTTGGTAGATAGCTAATGTTACATTTTATTTAAGAAAATAATTAAAGTGCCACGCAAACAAATTAACCCATGAAATAGTATAAAGAATAAGAGTTCCACGCAAAAAATTAAAACCCATAAAATAATATACAGAATAAGAGTTCCACGCAAAAAATTCAAACCCATGAAATAGTATAAAGAATAAGAACTCCAAGCAAAAAATTAAAACCCATCAAATAGTATACAGAATAAGAGTTCCACGCAAAAAATTTAAAGCCCTTGAAATAGCTGACTTAACGTGCGAAGTCGCGGGCACAGTAGTAGGTACATACTACTGTTCCCGCGACTTCGCACGTTTATTTTATGTATAAGCGAAGAGAGTAATAAAATATACAAGTAAGTACACTCACGGGGCATGATTCCTTGCGCGACGAGCTGGTTGATCGGACGCCTGTTCATCAGCTTCACTTTCAATGCTGTAAACAACATCATATATCACTGAACAATGAACGCCTCTTCAATATCTTGCAAGCTTTTCCTTCCTACATCTATCATTATTTATCCTCGTATTTATAAATAGTTCGTATAAGCATTCATTTGCAGCGTATCGGAATGCCTTACGAACGACTGCCTTTTTCATAAAACAATGAGCATGATTGAATAGGTGACACCGACTCAAAAGTGGAATATTAAGGTTGTTGTAGATCTGGACCGCACCGATGCTGCACAGCACTAAAATGTGTATTCAAATACGGTCAGATAAACTAATCTTTGGATAAATTTTACAGCGATAAAATGGCTTACCGCAAGCTTCAACGGCCCGCGAGCTGTCTGTTATCTAATGCCGTCAATATAAAAAGTATATAAATCTATTTATATAAAAATGAACCCCTATTTCTCTTGGTCTTGGTTGGGCTATAGTTATAGCCGAACCAAGAGAAATAGGGGCTTTATAGAACGGCTTTACCGATTTCATCATCCTTTTTTTTTTAATTCTAGTACTTCGTACATTAAAAAGATTAAGAAAATTACGAAGAAACTTGGAAAATTTAAGAAAACTTAACGACTACCTTTATTGTAAACTTTTTTAATGTAACCTGAGCCCCAGAGCGTCATACTCTTTGCTAAGCACGTTTGAAATAAATTTGAAGTTTGAATTGAATGACAGGATATAGATTCAGGAGTTACTTTGCAGAAATCCATTACAAAAAAAATATAATGCTGTCATTATAATATGTAAATTTGTGGGAGGGCGGGCGGATCTTATCAGAGAAGGTTTTACGCGGAAATGTTAATAAATATTTTCCTTTATAATTTTTTTAAATATAACATGTTAAAGCCTATATTTGAATACACTGTTTTGTCGTGTGCAGTGGTGCGGTCCAGATCTGCGACAACCTTTATAAATCCTTCCGGTGATTGACGTCGACGTAGCGCGGATGCACGACCGAAACGACGCGATGGATGCATCGTCGTTTCGATACCTACTCGAATATTATCGATACGATAACACGGCACGTAGGCTGACTGTACTCTTGTTTGTGCGAGCGATGGGCGGACAACTCTGGCTCGCGGCCAACATAAATAAACACTGCACAAGGAAACTAGTGTTATGCCGCGACCGTATTACAGACGAAACATTCAATACCAGTGGGCCGAATATTGTGGGTTACTGGGCTTCTTATAAACTGATTAAAAAAGGAGGTTCTATGTTCAGCTGTATGTGTTTTTTTATGTATCTTTACCGATTTCTCCGTCACTTGTAGTCGCTGAACTGAATGTTTTTTTTCAACAGACTGCAAAAAAGGAGGAGGTTCTCAAGTCGTCTGTGCGTTTTTTTTTTGTATTTTACGCGATATTTCCGCCAATTGGACCGATTTTGAAAATTCTTTCAGTATTGTATATAAAATGATCCCGAGGTGGTCCCACAAATCCCCAGGATACTAGGCGCAAAACTTAAATAGTGCAAAAGTAATAGCCCGGGTACACGCTCAAACATTTTTGAATGCAGACTGTGTTTGTGCAAACACAGTTTGCGCAAGCAAGATCCATCTTGCTTGCGCAAACCAGTGTGCGCAAGCAAGAGGGAGCGTGTGGCCGGCTTATAAGGGATACGAGGTCGATTATTAGGTTTTTGAAAACAATCAAATTATCGCACAATGACAGTTAACAAACAGTTTCCACGGCAACAAGTGTAAAGAAAAACACGCCAACTTATTTTGTATATAGAATGATCACATAAAAAAGTTGTTCTGGGATTAGTATTTTAACCCGTACACCTTAAAAAACATTGTACCTACATACATATGTACATATGTAGGTATTAAGGAAATTGCAGTTGATTATTCGTTTTTAATCCAATTATGCACTAATACAACTCTCTTATGCCCAGGCACTTTTCTCGTATTTACAGAATTCGCGACTTCAAGAAGACTGCAACAATACGCTACTTTGTGATTGTTGCTACAAACAATATTTCTTAGAATTTGAATCGAGTCGCAAGTTGCACATAACAAGTGCAAATTTGTTTATTCGTTTTTTTTTTTCAGTTTTAGTTTGTGTGGCAAACATGACAGGAGATATGGACACGTCTCGGATACTAATATCAAATGCGAATGTCCAGACATGAGAACAACCTTTACATTATTTGCATGCATAAATAAACAGATTATGGTGAGAAATATTAGACACCAAGAATCCCTCTACCAGCCTTTAGGGAATATACAGTCAGCCCAAGTGGCTAGAAGAACAGCCGATCTCCATCTCCGAATCAGCAGATCTTCAATCGGAATGCGATGGGACGAGAATGGCTAAGATGGAGGATCGAGGATTATTTCACTGCTATAAAAGATAATTTTGTAAACCTAAAGTAATAAACGTAATTGGTTTCTGTATTAATAAAATACATTTTTGTGTAACTTAACTCTATGTTCACCTGCTACGATTTTACGAAGAACTAGTTATGTGAGGTGTTTGTTTGTGTGTTTGAGAAAGGTAGAACCTATATTAGTTTACAAGCAGAACCCTGAGTCCATTTGACGATAGTATCGAGACTTTATCGGAACTACTTAAATCCCATACAAATAAGAGACGTCACGATCTGGGCTCGAAACTATCGTCAAATAGACTCGGGGCTCAGGTCAGAAGTTGTCTCGCTTTACGGATTAAATAAAGATAACTAGACTTCTTCGTTGATGACAAGTAAATCAAGATCAATTAAGCGAGCAAAAATTACATAAAGACTTGTTGCCTGCTTGGCTTATTCTGCTAAACGAGTAGGGTGATCGTTTTAGTTTAGATCAAAATTAATTTATTTTTGTTGTTTAAATTATTTCTGCTTTCAACAAGGAATAAAACTAACAGAAAAGTCATTTGGCACAAATCGTAAACCATTTTCTATGAACTCTGGGTGGGTTCATACAAAATGGTTTACCCATGAACATTGTATATTGAGAGCATTTGGGAAAATGGTTATTTATAGCCCAAAATCTCTTATAGTCGTAAAAGCTCCGAAAATTCCAGTGAACCGGAGTAATATTTTTCATAAGTTAATAGAAAATGGTTTACGATTTGCGTCAATGACTTTTTATTCATTTGTAGAACGTAGAAAATACTTAAAACCCCAAAATAATTAGAATTTCATGGCAACTCGAAACTATCAACCTCGACTGTGACAGTGGTATCTTTGCAGAATGGTCACCATAGACAAATTTTGGCATTATAACTTAAAATACTCCAAATGGAGAGAAATATGTACATCAAAAGTGTAGAGGTTTAAACCAATCTCGAACCATTATATGCATCTATCCGACTAAATAGCACCGCACACACAGTTTCTTTCATCTAAGGAATGTACGTGGATTCTGCGACGATAAGATTGTCATAGTGAAGCGATTGGTTAGCATCATTGGGCCCCAAGAAACTTCTTTGTCAACTTTTTACATTTATGTTAAGGTATGCCAAGAATAAAATGTAGCAAATTTATATACTCACATTCCTTATGTCTGCCCATAGCGGGTTGCAAGGGGCTGTCGTCGACGATGACCTTGGGCGGGGAGACGCGCGGCGAGCTCGGAGGCTCGCTGGCGCTGGAGCCTGCCTGTACCCCGGCCATGTCTTCCGCGCCTGAACTGTAATATAATTAATTTAGTTAAGTGGATGAGAGTAATTATCAGCTCGCAAGCGTTCACTGTTAAACAAAAGCCTAGCCCAGACGCCACTAATAGCGGTACTGTGCCACTTCCATTCATCGACTCCCTGTGACCGCTGGCTACAATGCCGTCGTTGCTTCGTTACGGATCCGCCCTTCAGAGAAACTCCTGAGCGTGAAAGCTCCGGAGTTTTTCTGAAGGTATTATTAAGTTTTATTTACTAGTTATGTGTCCAATTTAATGTACTAAACTCTACATTAAGATGTCTTCCGGTAAAGTATTCGTAGAGAAAGTTGAGTCTCCACGAGGTCTGTACAGCGGTCTAGTTGAATGTTACAAACTGTACCTGAAGGAATTGTCCTACAGGGGAGAAAGCGGCGAGTGCGGGGAGAGAAGTGACGCGAGAGACGCCTCGCTGTGGTCGCGGCAGTGCTGCGGTTTGAACCACTCAGGTTAGATGGCGCTGAGAGTCTCCACGAGGTCTGTACATCGGTCCACTTAAATGTAACAAAATGTACCTGAAGGTATCGTCCTCCGGGGGAGTACGCGGCGAGGGAAGCGACGCGGGTGAGGCCTCGCTTCGCTCGCGACGGTGCTGCGGCTTGAACCACTCGGGGTAGATGGCGCTGAGAGTCTCCACGAGGTCGTGGTCGAGCGTCACGCGCCACGACGCTCGACCCTCCGAGCCTTCCGACCCGCCGCCGCCACCGCACGCGGAACGACTCTCTGTAAAAAAATAAAGAAGTTAATCAGAAAGCGAATGAATATAAGGCAATAGCATCCTGTTCGCGACTTCGTTCACGTGGCCTGCTTAGACTATTATGTCTATCGATAGGATAAAATCCATCTCCTTCCGAAATTTCAATAGCATCCGTTCAGCATGGAAAAAGGTAGAAACAGGGTCAAGCATACCCAGTGGAGGTTGTCCTAGCAATGTGAAATTAAATATCAAAGAAACTGGATCTCCCTAGCACTTTATGTTCAGCCCACACAGTACAATGAAGCGTAACCAACTAGTAACTAGTTAGACTGAAATGACAACAAAATATTGTATAGTACCGCGTTATTTACAAACATACGAACTGTGAGTCAGCACTGTAGCAACGAAATGGAAATTACACAGTCCACTAGACGAATTAGTAATGTAGAAACGTACGCTTTTCGCTTTTAGCAGTGGAATGCCCACGTGAATACGATTGGGGTCCAACGACAAACTGTTCGAAAACATGCGTGTATTATGCATAAAAAGTATCTACGTTACGTAGAGTACAATGGGTGCGGAAAAGCTATTGTAGAGCATTAGGCAATGTAGGCGAGGCACTTGGATCCGATCAACCGCAATACGAACAAATGTTTTACGATACCTCGATTGATCTCTATCCTTGAATTACTAAGGTTTATGTTCATTCATAGAGACTAGGATTTACCGAAGCCCCTTGAATATGCAAATATCTATTATCAATGAATATCAGAGAACAGATTTCAATCAATGAAAATTGAAACAGTTTACAAACACCGCGATAAATGACAAGATGGCTGCCCTAGCTAACAACAACTCTATTTCCAACTGACAGAACGACCTCTATTTGTATATTTCTCAAACGTATAAAAATATAAAATGTAGAGCACGTTTTAACAGATTCCTAAGGCGAGAAAAGATGGAAGTATGCATTATGTAATGCTTCCATAAAACTGGATATACGAGGGAAAGAAAATACGAGCTGAAAATAAAACATCTGTCTGTGAGTCACGTACATTATAAAGCTAAAAGTAAGGTAAACATATGAAGACATCACAAACGATAATCGACATTCGACATTCTACTGTAAAATCTGCATTTGATAGATGCCGAGTCGATCAAATCGAGAATGCACGTATTCTTACTGAAAACACTTATTCGATTATTATGCTGAAATACGAATTATGGGGCAATATTGTTTATAATACTATTTCTCAACGATGTTTACCAAGTTGAGCAGGCATCAATATTTTTCCTCAGCAACAGTAAGCTGGCTGAAGTATACCCAAACATTGAATCAGATAAACAAGGCAAAGTAAGTTAAATAATTTGTAAAAGTCTGTTAATCATTACGCGATGGTGTTACTGTGTGTGATATTACCGCACAGATATTGTAAACAAACGGTACGCGCGTGCAGAGCAGATGATTCATTTGTCCGTAATGATGCAAATTATCACGGCAGATGTAAGAAACTCTGAGTACAAACTGCACAAGTGCACTCCTGACGCTCTACGGCTGCAAATCTGTTTCTGCCAGATTTTTGTACACACAGATTGTTATTTTTTACAGATTTAGATGTTCAAAGTAATTTATAACAAGTGCGTGCGACTGATAGCGAATTATTTGATAAGTTTTTTAGATTCGGTAGGTTTTTTGGAAGGTCGTTCAATTCTAAGGTTTATGTCATTTTATTATAATGCGTAAGCCCTCGCAGTCGGGGTAATCTCAAAGAAATTATTTATATCCCAAAAATTTACGATTTCGACGGGACTTGAACCCGCGACCTTCTCCTCAATACGGAACTGCGCTAACCAACTGCGCCACGAAATCAAGTAGTACCCGACGAGTCGAAAATCTTTGGGACTTCTTTGCGGACTCTAGCTCCCGCCGCGCCGATATCGTAAATTTTTGGTTAATATTTAATTTCTTTGAGGTCGTTCAATGTTGTTTACACATGCATGAACAGTATAATAATA
Organism: Eupithecia insigniata; assembly: GCA_947859395.1. Lineage (NCBI taxonomy): Eukaryota > Metazoa > Arthropoda > Insecta > Lepidoptera > Geometridae > Eupithecia > Eupithecia insigniata. Next base: position 6,392,838 of record OX402002.1, read on the forward strand.
CAAGGAGTCAACACGTGCTTAGGTGTTCTTCTATTATTACACCACGATTCACCAGAGTGGTCTGTCGCGTGTCACCACCTCCCACTCTCTTAGTAGCTGTATCATAATCGGCACCTACCAGGAGGCCAATTCTGCGTATCACGTGATATTTTATCGAGTGATATTCATTATCAAGGAGTAAAAATATCATGTAATAAATATTGGGACTTATCGAGCATCTATCAAAGAAAAACCCTCGATAAAAATCGAATTGCAGATTTTGAGAATTACGCTAGTTTATCACTCGATATTTTGACAGTTCTTGCCATATTTATCGAGTAGATATATAGCCAGAATTGCCCTCTAGGTCATCACACAGCACTTGGTTACTGAGCAGGTGAATCGGTCATTGATAGATTGTATTCCTTGCGCTAGAAAAATCCATGTTCTTTTTTTTATGTGTATACTTGGAATTGGAAATGAGTTTGATGATCACTTTGATTATCTTTTTATTTCGACCGTAAAGTAGGTTCTCTGATTTCATGATTAATAAAACATATTTGCGTGGCTACTGCTTATACGCTTTCTTTTTAAATAATAAGTGCCGAAATATTTCTTACAATTGAACGTCATATCGTAGATCGGTAGATATAGGTCAGGGTTGTTTCTTTGAAGTCTGTCTGGACGTAGTTAAGTGGAAGTATATTACGACAAAATAAAATAAAACTACGCACATTAACTTGGTCGCAGGCATGATGCGCGTAGCGTAGCGAAACACGTCAATCAAGATGTCAACGCAGATGGGTGCGTCGGCGCCAACTATCACGACCAGACGGTCGAGTCTGACAAATTTCAAAAATTATAAGGCCCTAATGATCTAGCTAGGTCAATTTTGAAAAACGATTGCGACAGGAAGTAAAACCGCAAGCGGCAAAGTTCTTTGTTTGCTTGCGGAGACAGGTTGAGCAAGTCCGCGTCATAGGAGGCTGTAGAGGTGACGTCAGGTGTGCACACGGCCCTGGACCCGGCGTGGGCGCAGGCAGGTGCCTGTCCGACCCACGCTGCTTTGTTTATCAACTAGATTACGACGCACGTTAATGTACTGCTTTTAATTAGATTCCATTTCATGTTGACTCTAAGATGCTGCCGCTTTACGATCAAACCAAAACGTTAAAACAGACGAAACCGCAATCAGTGCATATCGATGTTTTATGAATGTAAACGAAGGTTAATTCTAACAAACGTTTTTTTATGAATCTGTAATGGAACAATTGTATAAAATTAACCCGGTTTGCGGCTTTATTAAATTCTAGGAACTAATTATCGTATTTCGATATATAATTTTTTAGATCTCCAGAGAAAAAACAGGTGACAATTAACTTGGTGTAAAAAGCAGGTCACTCCCCGACATGCCATGTATAAGAAAGACGCCTGCTCTCATTAACGTTTCTATTCCAAGACAAACAAGTCTCAATCCTCTATAGTTCCTAGCTAAATATGATTTGTGGGACGCATCTTCCGAGCTGGCGGCGACAAAGTCGCGGCGAGTGACCCCAATATGTCATCCACCATGGTGCTCGCTCAGGCACATTTACGTGGATACGCCTTTTTCGTGTTTTACTTTCTTAAAAAATCACGAATGGAACTGAGCTAAATGCGTTCCCCTTTACTAAGACGTTTGCCATGAAAAAGTACACATTCGAGCATTAGGCGCATGAGTGTGTGAGGAAAACAGGGCATTACAGTGCGCTGTACCTGTACATGTAATATCGGTAAAATGTATGGACGTCAAGTCAGTGAGGCAGTATTCCAAGATTCCATCCAATTGAGCATTACGTAAAATAGAATCTTGGATTGTTACATTACAGACGAATGTTCCCGGTGTGGGACCGCCGCGCCGTTGCGCGGATAAAGGTGGTTACTGACCGGTGTTACGGGACATAATGTTAATTTCACAGCGAGAATGATACTCCAAATTAAGAAAAAATGCTGCGAGCGCCTTATTCGCCTTATTTCCCGCACTCACTACGCGAACGCTCGCTGTGTAACACGTTTCAATTCGCCCCGTAACACCGGTCAGTACTCTGCTTTTTTCATGATATGTTAGACTAGCATTATGATTCTACGCGAGTGCATGCGCTATAACAATCTGAACAACCATTAAAAACTTAGATGAAGGGCGCATTGTGAAGATAAACGAGTTTTCTTTTAATCTTTTGTTGTTTATGAACCTTTACTGGTATATAAAGCTTATCCGCGGAATATTTTGGAACAAATGAAGCAAAAGTACAATAATTAGTATGACTCATTGTTATGATAGATGGGTAGCGGAACACATTTCAGCAAAAATCAACAATCAAGGTTTGATGTTTATGATAAACTACGCACGCGCCACCTATTGCGCCTATCGGAACGGTAGTTACCAATATTTTTGGTAAAACGCTGACACATCTATATAATATTCTATCCTATTATTTTAAAGGTCAATTACAACCTGGGTCTTTTCAAGACTACTGTCTTGAATCTTTTAGACCTTTGGTCACTTTCCATCAGGTGAGATTGTGGTTAAACGAAGGTCTCAACTATATAAAAAACAACTATTTAGGGAGCGTGCTGAAATTGTGAATATCATATTTAATTCGTTTTTTAACTGCGGGCAAAAGCTTGTATTGTAATATTGGGAGTTAAGAAAGCAAATAATAAAATTACGTCCTTTCTCGCTCTACCTCTTTGCTAGTCTATAACGAGCGAATCAATAGGCACTTGCATAATCCTGAATGGCTTACCGAGCTCTTACTTGTCTAAACTGGGATTTCAATTGGTTTTCGTAAGACGAAATACAGTTTGGCCACTTGCTGACTGACAACGCTACTGGCTGTACTGTGATTGACATGGTGTTGAATTTTTATCACTGATGTTTCTGTCTGTCTTCAAACAGCAGCTCTAGCTTACGAAACTCAAAGAAAAGATTGGAGCAACGGATTACTATGTGATATGGTGAATCAGAGTAAAGCTTTTGAATAAAATCGCTAAAATTAAATGCTAGAAAAACGCTGCGCACGAAATGGAAAAGACACCACATCAAAAGCTTACGCATTTTCACTCAGAACTACGTGTCAGAGACGGGCCTTTGACTTTATCTTGTTTTATGAGGTGAATAGCCAACACGCGAAGCTATGATAGGTTCCTAAAGAACATTCAATAAAAAAATACAAAATATTTTATTCAAGTAAACTTAAATTATTATATATTGCATGGGTATACTTAAAAGAGGGTCCCAAACCCTCTTTTAAGTATAGAGATACCTGTGTTAGAGGGTTCCGCTCTTCCGTAATATAGTTATGATATTATAACATATTAAGCTGCGAATTTGAAGAATTAAAATTAAATAGTTAATAATGCTTTGCAAATAGGTTTAGTAGAAGCTCGTAAAAGCCCTGAACACATTGTGGACTCAAAACAACCCACGCGCCATGAATGTACGTATCACATCACGTAGATCAGAGTCCAATAGGGTGTTAATTATTCGTATTTAAATTCACATCATCGCTGTGAAAGGAAGGATTTATAATGAGCAAGAGTCAACGTAGAAGTACATATGCATCTAGATAAAATCTAACATGTTTTGAATTGGCAAGGCTTGACCAACTAAAGATATAATTTTACCCGTTTAGTTTACGGCATACCAACCGCTGGAAAATCTAGAGCGAAGGTTATCTAAACAGTGCCAGGTGAAGAAATAAATGTTTTACCAAACAAAGACATATACATACATAGCAGAGTATAGAATATTTCAAGGCAGAAACCATAGCGGGTCGATGACGTAAAAGGATGTTTTCAACGGGCAACAGCCGTCTGTTTATCGTCGGAGCACAGTTAGAGCTACAACCTGACTTGGTCTATGCCGAAATGCAGCTGTAAAAACACACTGAACTACACCACTTATACCGTACAATGTGAAGAGCTGGTTACGCAATCACTACAATGTAAATGAAATTAATGTATGTCTGTTCAGGCGTGCGCCATAATATTTGCAAGGGATTCTAATATTCAAGTAAATCATGTTTTTGAGTAACAGAGGTAGGATTCGTAATAGATTCAGGCGTCACTTTGCGGAAATCCATGCCAAATTTTAGAATGAAAAAATATTTAGTAACAATTCCGCGTATAACCTACTTATACGCGGAATTGTAAGGTACTAAATATTTTTTCATTCTAATATTATTAGGTTGTATTTGTTTATTGAGTCGTATCTACCTATGTTAACTTTTTAGAATGCAATTTCCTGGATAAGTGCCGGCATAATTTTATTGTCTCCGAAACGAATTGGGGAACACGAAGAAACGAAACAAATACTTAAAACCTACTGATTCTGGGTACTTATATTCGATTGCAAAAAACTAAATTCAAAAAATAAACTTAATAAAATGTTTTCTATATTCACTTTTCTCAAAATAAATGTCAAACTACCTAAAATATAACAGCTATTACGCAATAAGCATTACGGGCGACATTTCGATGGTCGATGCGTATATAAACATTTCTTCACCTACTGAAAATCAGGAATTTCTTTTAAATTTAACTGGGATATATACCTACAATCATATAAATGCCTCTGTTATTTATTGTCTTAAATACATGATCATAATAGAGTCGTAAAAAGTAAAAGCCACTTCACTTTGTTCTTGCGTGCATAAAGCAAATGATTTTGAACTCTTACGAAAAGCTCAAAAAGTGCCATCTAGAATGATTGCTCACTGACGCAAAACACAGCTCATAATTTATCAGAAAAAAATTGGTATTCAACGTTTTTACATTCTTTTTATTTTTTAAAAGTAGTCACTGAGCTAGTCTTTTAATACTTTGCAAGTCCATTAAATACAAAAATAGTTTAATGACTTAAAAAAAAAGTATCCATAATCACGTTGAATTTATTATCCACGTCAATTTAATAAGAACTTTGAAATAATCGTAACAGAGGTGGTTCGTTTTGGAGTATTCACCTAATATTAGAACGACCAATTTTTAAGAGATCTAAATTTACATTTCCATTATTTTAATGACCAGTTGAGCTATCTGTAGATTGTTTGCAACAGTCTGCAGTTAGCTCAATTGTTTCAATTGTAAATACTAGTTTAATTTCTTTATATTATTTGATTGTTATTTTCTTTGTCAATAAAGACTTTATGTTCTAAATTTATGGTTGTTTCTATTCTCATGGAAACTAAAAAGGTATTTCACACTGTTTTGCATGGCTTTCAGTATTGAATAGGAATGAAACATGTTCTTAAATTATGCAGCTAATAGTTTGTTTTGTTTGGTTCCAAATTTCAACATAGAATAAAACCGGCCAAGTGCGAGTCGCTCGGACACAGAGGGTTCCGTACCACCGTACATAACCAATACGCAAAAGGAACAGATTTCTTTAAAAATTGAAAAATAGCAAAGAGCATGACGCTATCACTGATCCTAGTAGTACCGACTGACGGCACCCGACGCGACGTTGCTTAGCTTCAGTGATCGACTTTTAATGGACGTTGGACACCTTAATAATTAGTTTTACTTTATTTTTATTATTTGTTGTTATAGCGGCAATAGTTATACACAACATTTTAATTGTCTACCTATTACGGTTCAAGAGATACCTTGACAAAAGTAGAGCAAAAATAGCAAAAAAAAAAAACAATTTTTTCAATTTTAATAGTTTATTTTTATATTTTTTTTGTCGTAGGGGCAAGTGAAATACACATTCTGTGAAATTCAACTGTATACATTTTACGGTTCATGAGATACCTACAGCCCGCTGAAGGCCAAACGGACGGACATACAGCAGCGGAGGCTTAGTAATAGGGTCCCGTCTTCATCCTTTGGGTACGGAACCCTAAAAAACAAAAAAACAAGAGTAGATAATAACCTTGAAGTGCGTGCACCGGTAGTTATACGACCTAGCTAGACAAATGCGCCGACTGATTATTAATCTGGATTTATAGTTATTGGCAACGGAGCACAACTCTCACTAGACAATTAACTGAAACACTTGTTAAATTGTCACATGGAGACAGTACGAAATAGCTTTCCCTGGCAACGATTGACCCACGAAATGAAGAAGTGCCAAATTAATGGTCATTTATTTTAATCCCGCGAATGATAGCAGGGAAAAAGTAGATTCGATTAATCTTACAGCTGAAAAACACCTAAGCTTTCGTAAATACTTTTGAATATGTAAACAACATGTCCCTATTATAGCTAAATCTTTATCTTTTACAATATTGACTGAAAACATAACTACAAACGCCAATAACAATAAAAATCGAAGAGTCATAGGTTGCCAATCCTTTTCATGGCCAAGCTTACAGAACAAGACTATAACTTCGCTGTCTCACCGAAGCACTGTCATGCATGATTTACAACCCGTTCATCAATCTATGAGAGCTTGAAACTGTTGTTTAAGTTGTAGTAAAACACCTTACACCTACAGAATGCCATCGACAAAATATAACGATAAATCTCAGAAAGACGTTTCACGTCACACGTCAGAACTATAAAGCAGTTGAGGCAATGCTTTGAAATGCCGCCTTTTGGAATTACACAGTGCAAAATTGCAAAGATTGTGCATATATAACCCAATTTTGACGGACAAAATTTTTGTAGCATCGAGTGATTGGTGAATCGTCGAGTTAAATCGTTAAGCAGGTGCGGCCATATATCTTATCATCAGAAACAATGATGTCCACACGTGACGAGCCCCATTCATCCGTCATGTTCCACGTGTGATTTGCTCCGCTTGTCTGGCAATGTGCCGGGTGACGAGAACACACCACAATTGATAGAAATCATTCCCCTTGTGAAAAAAATATTTATATCTTAGGAACACCGATGGTATGAATATTTTTCAGGATCTATATTTATCGGGAAGCACTTATCGCGCTCGTTTCTCTTTCACAACATGAGGATTGATTGGATAAATAAAGCTTTACGGAAGAATTGAGAAAACTTGCTGTAGATCATGACTTTGCCCGTCGAATGATAAGCAGATTAAATATGAACAGTTTACAAGGATCTCAGTCAGTATATTGATACCGTTGATTACTGGTGTGGTGAAATGCACGGGGCGGGTAACTCGGCCACGCGAATAACAAACGAGCAAAGCGAGCACTGTTTTAGGTCAACGTTGAACAAATACCAAACGGGTCGGTCGGACGCTTCCGTGGTCTATTTCTGAACTGCCTCTAAAAGCTAAACGACGAGAACTGCTTTGCCGTCGTGACTTTTGCGATTAGGGCATTCAGGATTTCTTTACTCAAACAAAGTACATTGCATGTTTTTGTCCTTTGAAGAAATCAGAATTGGGTCAAAGCTTTGATGTCCACTTGACGACATTTCTATGACAGGTACTCGCGACATGTGCGATTCTGAGAATCTAGATCCCGTTGGTTCTGCACACATGATGGTTTCTGAGGCCATCAATGATGGACCAACTAGAGATTGCGGAAGCAATCATTGTGCCTATTTTGCAGAGCGGGCCAAGCGGCCAGATTGCGCCGGTCGTCGTCTCCACTTCTATAATCTAAATAAGGAGCAGAAGTTCAACGGCCCGCCTCGGTACACTAAGAAGAAATCGTCCAGAAACACCATGTCACATCAGTTAACGATTCACATTATTTACGATGGCATTTCTCCAAATAAGAGAGTTCATAACATCATAAAAGTTCATTAAATTATTCATGATTTGAGTAAAACGGTAGACAATAAAATGTGTGGTGTGTGTGATATACTAGGAAAAGTAATAATCTAAATGAATATGACGCAGATTATGACATGAGCATCGCTATGTTAAATAGGTCAGAGCAAATACGAATATAATGTCACCTGTGCCGATGCTTATTTGCGGTACCGCCTGCCCCGTATGTGTTTGTAACGCTCATACAAATATAGCTTTAAATGTCAAATGCCTGGAAGTGGAGTTTCCTTTAGCAAGTAGGGTAGAAGTGCCGTGACGTGGCCCCTTGGCAAGCGTTTAGGCGTGAGACAGAAATTGCGTAAAGGTGTTGTGAACACTTCATTTGAAATGTCTCAGTTTAGGTAGGTACTTTTCACAACGAAATTACAGAAATGCCATTAGCGTCCGTCAACAATGTCGGAAAATAGGTTCGGCTTATGCAAAATAATCTTAATCCCCTAGATATTTGACAAACGATAACCAAATAATAAGACCAATTTTAAAAGAATTCATATAAGCATATAAGCAAAGGCTTGTACAACTTTTTACGCTTTGGAAGATAAAATAAAAATTGTGGAATAGACACCTCTTTATTGAACTGTATTGAAAAAGTTCTCAAGAAGACGATAAAACTATGAAGGAAAGGAAAACATAAATAATTCTTGTCTTGTGAAAACTCTGGCATCGCCTACAAAAAGTTTTGAAACAATTAACGTTTTTTCTTGAGACAACTATTAAAATATTTGTATTACGTAACCGCGTCGAAAAAGTGGACACAAATACAACGTTCACAATAGCAAGCAGCGAGTTGCATGCGAAGTCAGAGGGCGATACGTGGCCAGCAGAATTATCCGACTAAACTACGAAACCTAAACGTGGAAAAAATCTTGGACTCGCTCCAAGCAGCTGATTGATGAGGATGGTCATTTCGTACACGGCCAATCCCGAGATTTTTCTTATTATTTAGCAAAGTAGTGGACCGTCTATTTCTGCGACGCGAAAAACAAGACGCTTCGAAATATGCCGCCCGCGCGGTTTCTTAAACAGCTAGGTAGATATCCCGTCATCTTCAAAAAGTATGTATACGTATAACCGAATAGAATAATTCACTGTATAAGCAAGTATACTTCTTATTTGAGCCAAAACATAGAGTTAAATGCATAATATTTTACATTAGGGACTAACAAGCTTTCTGGAAATATTTAGGGAGCTTTATGATCAAAGATATGATAAGCCCTATGACATTTTGCTCCAAGCTCATAATTTTGTTGGCCGTACGTACATTTTACAAAATTACATCATCAAGAAACGCAAAATAATAATTCAATGGAATTTCAAATTTATTTAGTATGAGGTCTTTCAGTGGAGAAAATGGTATAAATTGCTTCGAATGTATGATTCTATTCAGCTGCATTTCATGTCTAGACGAGATATGATATCCGAACCGCTGTATCAATATCATCCTGCCCTTATTCCACATAGAATGGGTCGGCTGTGTCGATCCTACTCCTACCACTGTCATATAATATGCATACAGAGCTAGTTTTTCTTGTTTACAATGTGTATTTTCAAACCTTCATCAAACGAGATGTTTGATACGTGACATATATTTTTCGATAAAAATCTGAATATATGTATATGTTAGATATCACAAACACCAAGGCGATTAAAAAAATTAAATTAAACCTACATCAAATTATTTTTGATAAAACAAATGAAAAAAGCGTAATCATTTTTTTTTCTGTAAGAAATTTGTAGAATAAGAATTTACTATGGCGGTGTAATATCATGACAATGAAAAGAGCCCATGAAATTTTATACAACATTAAAAAAGTACACCTCAATGACACAGTTTTAAAATTACAGAGCAAAAATAAAATTTAAAAAAAATCTGCAAATTACTTTAAAATATTTTTTTACTAGGCTTATATTTGATAATGGATGCTTTTTTCAAATGACATTACCTTTTATAAAACACACCGTTTACGTAGAAAGAAACGAAGAAAAACAAATTGATGTAGTTTTTTTTTTTTTTTTAAATCACCTCAGTTTTTGATATAGCTAATATATGTTTTTTTTCAGATTTTCATTGATAAATATATGTCACGTATCCGCACATCTCGTTTGATCAAGGTTCGAAAATGCACATTGTATGTACTTATATGTATAAAGGACGGAGAGTAAGTTTTGGTACCTACCAGATGTAACCAGCTTGTAACAAATTCTGTAAGGCCTACTATTTATAAAGGTGATATTAAGTCAGGTTTATTTTATTTCTTGTGATACGTTTACAAAGCAGTTTACAATAACTTTTAACTACAACTAAAAATATTGAAATTACAGGTTTTTATCGAGATTATAGTCTACAATATAAACATAACACGATTTTTATTGTTGCAAACATAGATAAATAAATTTCCCTAAAAATAAGTAATATATATGTTACAAAATATTGACGCTAAAAGATTGAAGTGTTAAAAGAATGAATGAAGTTTGTTTAATTTGATTACTTGCTCAGTGCAGTCGAAACTGCTTTTGCGGAGGGTATCAAGACTCAAACATCAAATATATGTATCTGTATAAAAATAATTTAGGTTGAAATTTTGCTGCGATATACATACAATACCTACACGCTACTTTTAATCCTAAAAAGAGCGTGCAAAACCACGCGTACAAACAAGTATCTTATATTTTGCAATGGTTAAAGCCTTTCCACTGTAAGGTACATACAATTCACATACATAGATTAACGGGATAAAAGAGTAACAACCTCCAAATACGATAACAGTTAGTTATTATGTTAAGACGCAGCCACCTGCAACACTGGTTTAATAGACAAAAATATGATTCATAAACTAATTAAGTAGCAGTATTATTTAAGGCATTTTATCCGCAAAAAATTTATAAAACTTTATTTATACTGTATTAGGTATTCACTGTCTAGCCTCAGTTGTCAGACCCGATGGAGCAGCGACGCTTTACGAGCTGCTCGACTTCGGCCTGTGCTTCGTAGGCACTCAAAGTATTAAGAAAAAAGTATCCTGAACATTCGAAAGATTAAAATATTTTCCAAAGTAGGTAAAAACATTTTCATCTATAAATTCAAATTCTAGACATAACAATTTTAATGGATAAACTTTCCTCTAGACATGCTTTTCTAGATAAGTAACTTATCTACCAATTAGCTATGTTTTGTAATGAATTTAAGATTGCGAGTTCGTTGAAAAATTTCATAAAAGCAAGTTATCACTATGTCAAAGAATTTAAAGTCTGCATAAAATTGAATATAATTGTAAACAGCAAGGCCATGACCCAGAAACATTAAGGTGCAAGCACCTATTCATACAATATGTTAATTAAACCGTCAACTTTTATCAGGTCGAATCGCAAAAAATGTAGGATTTCAGTAACTCGCAGAGAGATTGGCGTGTGTGCAAGCGTGGGTGAGGCATATGCGCTTAGCGACGGAATAAATAAAGCTAAACACACATTCTGAACATCTTCACGGTTGTAATTTTTGAAGCGATAAAAGAAGTAATAGCGTGGAATTACTAGTACCAGATGCAGGATGCACCAACTATTTAAAATTTTCTTCCAAAGTCTGTTATTTCTCAATCGCCTCTGTACTAGTTCTATACGTTAACGAATGTTTTTATTTTAACGTTCCTGTTAGCCACTTCCTTGCAGTTTTGCCAAGATGGTTTTGTTCTTAACTACTCTCGTGTTTGCGTAGTGTTTCATGGTTGGTACTGTAGTGCCATAAACATACATTATTTTAATACCATCGGCGTAACTAATTACCCAATGTTTGTGTCCCTGACCAGACTCACCGAAACATTGTGGATTTGCCAAACGTTAAGTCGTTTTAAAATTAAGGAATGTGAAGGTTAATTACCGGTTAATATAAAATAAATAATTAGTAATAAGAAGCAAAACCAATAGAAGAAGGAATAAGCCTATTACTCCAAAGAGAACATGTTAAAAATAGGTAAACCAAACTGAAAGAAAATTTAAGCAAGTTTCTTGCTGAAAATTATTATAAAAGGAAATAAGGGAACGTGTCTTGTAGTATCATAAATTGTAAATGTTGAAGATTAGATCATGGCCTTGATTATGACATTTATTTTTAATGATATAAAAAGTCTATAGAAATTTATCAAATAAGATTTTAGATAGCCATTACAACCCACATGGCGTTTGGCACGTGATTCTATCAAAACATTTATTTAACTTTAGATTTACTACGTTTGAGACAGCTAACAGACAATTATTACATAACTTGATGATGCTTCATTCAGAATATCTAAGAAATCTGTCCGATGTTATTACAGGTCTTTATTTTGCCTCAACTTGAGGTTGCCAAGTTCTTTAAGAATTAGAACGTATGCTGGCGCCTGTTCACGATGGTAGAACAAATAATTAGCAAGTACGCAAATAGACAATGGTTCGTAAACATCTTTGACAGCATCACCTGCCCACGCCTCGGTGTCTACAAACATAAAAGAACCCCAAAGAAAACAACGCCACGAACTAGTTTGTTGCAAGATGAAGTCAAAATTCTATGAAAAACAATATCTTTGTCATTAGAAAAGAATTTGCCAGAGAAATCTAGTTAGCTTTATATTTAAGAGCAAAAGAAATTATCAATCAAATCATGATGTTCAAAATAAGTAATGTATACAAGCTCGTATTGCACCTTGCAAAACCTGCAGGTGTTTATAGGTCAGGCGTCTGAAGTTCGTTAATCTCTGAAGTGACATTATTTTCACCGACATCGGACTACCAGCCTATCGACAAGCCAAAAGGATCGGTCATTCTGGCGGAGTACCAAGGAACGCAGAGCAGCCAATCTTACTAATGGGCATGAGTAGACCCAACTTGGCATTTTGTAACGTGCACGGCGCGACAGTCCACCTACGTATTTTTGAAAACCGATTAGTGAGTAAGAATTTGTATGCCATAGCTAGGTATGAGAAAAAGCTCCCTCTTTTATTCGGAGACGGCGGCGGCGGCTCGAGGACACACATAAAACTGTTTTATTACATTGTTGTAGCTCATAGTTGTGCTATATTCAATGTTGATCTTGGACGCTACTTGTGACAGGTGTGTATCATTATTTTTATACGAGACCATGTTTCCTTGTAAAAATATGTTTACCACAAGAGCTGGGAAAGTGTACGTTATACATTGCAGTACAGTATAGATAGATGCAATGACTAATAGAAGTCTATTTCGCAAACGACTACGCCCTGCTATTCCATCGGCGGCGGGTGCACAACGAATCATTGCGAAATCAGCATTGACAAGCGCCAAGCGCACGGCTCGGTGATCGGGGCTGAAGAGGATGACGCCCTCAGATGACACGGTACGACAGAAATAAATCTGCAAGCTAAACAAACCAGGCATTTCCGGCCGGCACGTGCGCCTGACACAATTCAAATTATTCCATAAGCGAAGTGCATGAGAGGAATTGCGTCGAGGGCCGTGGGGGGTGGAGTCTTTCACACTTGGCGGCGCTGACTGGGAACCATGAATGGGTTTAATATTACGTAATTTGGCTGCTCTTTACCCCTGAGTCACTGTCTCAGACTTAACATTTGTAAAATCGGCTGGATATTCTACAGCTGTGCTGCATATATCATGCACTTCGTGCAAATTGCTAATAAAAAATAAAATAAATAATGCTGGACAATTCACACAACATTATCTAGCCCCAAGCTAAGCAGAGCTTGTGTTATGGGTACTAGATAACTGATATTATGTACATAATACAATATATTACACATATAGATAATTTTATTATACTTAGAAAACGACCAGAACACCCTGAACAAATATCTGCAGATCAATGTTTTTTTTCTTTCGATATTCTAATCAATAACTAAAATTATAAGGTCGAATAGTCTGAAACATAAATTTATTTGCACATAATAATGATTAGTCAATTAGGAATAGGCGATGCACTCAGTCTGCGAAAAGCTAACATGCTCATGTCATCGACTAGCAGATTGGCAACCAATTCGCAGCATGTATTTTCACGCAAAATTATTCTGTTGAATGAATTATGAGCACACATACGTTGGCCGATCTACAAGTTTGCCAAAATGAGGATTACTTATTACTAATATTTGAATAAAAACTCGGTAAAAATAAATTCCTAGGCCACAATATTCTTCTCATTGCAGCATTGACGTCAAATTCAGTGGCTGTAGCGAGCTAGGTACTGCTTACGTACACTATTTATGTAAAATAAGTTTTAGTGAAACTTGTAGACCAGATCTTTGGAGTTTGTTGGTAACATTTTGTTTATCTAAGAATTGAACAGAGTTTAACTGTTATTTGTATACTAGCTGACCGACGTTGTCCTGTCATTCAACTTGCTATCAAACAACTCACTACATGAAAAAAGTTTATAATATAGGCAGTTGTTAACTAAAATTCTGCACAATTTAATCCATTTTTTTTAACGTAAGAACCGTCTACGATGTAATACAAAAACATATTAAAAAATATGAATGAAATCGGTAGTCTTTCTAAAGTTATAGCTGGACCAACAGAAATAGAGGTTCATTTTTATATATATCCTACTAATATTATAATTGTCAAAGTTTGTACGGATGGATATTTGTTACTCTTTCACGCAAAAACTACTGAACCGATTAGACAGAATAATTTAGAAATTTGGTATTGGTATAGTTTGGGACCTAGAATAACATATAAGTATAGGCTATTTATATCCCGATAAAATGCAGGCGAAGGCGCGGGCAGCAGCTAGTATAGATATAATTCTGCGATTCTATGTTAGGAAGAATTCATTAGTTTTTGGCAAAAAAATGCGTCCGTTTAAATCAAACAAATCTATCGTCTATGAGCTTATTTTGTGGGCGAAAATAAATAACATTATTGATTTGTGATTTCCAATCAAAAGACAAACACTGCAATGTTAGTAGAATGTAGTACAACGCAGTTATTTTAAACAAAAAAAAATTGAGACACATCAACGCGCTTGACGAGCATAAAACTCGGAAGATAATAAATTTGTGTTAGCGTGTACGATATATTTACAACCAGTAGGCCAACCATGGGAATTGTTCTCTAGGGTAGAATAGACAATAACGGGGATTGTTCTCTAGGGTAGAATATACAATAATGCCATCGCATCGCCATAAATTGCGTATATTAGTGAAGTTGAAGGAATGAATTTCAATAATCTACGCTTTCGATATCAAACGTAATTTTTCTCAATTCTACCCTAGACAACAATCCCCGTGCTTACTCTACTAACCCTTATTTCTATTGACTACGTGACTCAAATATGACGTGTGAGCTCGCACCGGATAACCTAATCCTGTAGTGGTTTACTTCAATGCCGTCGGCAACATTATACTCTAATTTAAAATATATTTGAGAGTTAACGGTCTGCCAGGAAGTAAATCAATTATATTGATAGAGGATGTGTAAACAAAAGGGAATCTCGATCATCTGTCCTTGCAATGATACACGGTATATATAAAATGTTCCTTGAAATTAACTAAATGTTAGTGATGTTGATATATGATCAAAATCTATGGAGCACCATTATCGTCGAATATGCAAATTAATGTTCAGACTATAGCGTTGAATTTGCTATACTACCTCAACTCAAGTTTAATTAAAACAGCCATAAGGGTAAATTTAATTGATCGATTTATTCTCACCGCTGAAGTCATTAATAACGGTATATTTCTCATGATTTGAGTTTCGAGCCCTCCAATATCCGAAATATTGGAGGACACAAAATCAAATCATGGTAAATATCCCTTTATAAGTGACTTTAGTGTTGTTTTGTGAGTAACCATGATAGTTTCAAAAGTATTATCATTATCACTTTTATTCTATTCCCCTAAATTGATCATTGGCACCTGCCTCTATTTTATGAAGGCTAATAATTATTTACGAAGACATAAAAACGATTTTGTTTGACATTTATTTCTCGAAGCTAAAATTGTTGATGTAAAATTGCCAGCATTATTATTTAATTATTGTCTGTTTATTTATTATTGGTCGTCTATACATCTGAAAAATAGAGAGCACGGAAATATTACGCAATGCCTCAGAAATTAATATTATAAGGTACCTGTAAACCTTATCGCTAGCTGAAAATTTTCATCTAAAGTTCTCACAAACTATTTTGAAATGTGACCGAAATATGTCCAGCAGACATAGTTAATGGATGTCTCCAACATTTGTTGTAAATTAACATAGTTAATATATGAGGATAGAGTTAAACAAAAAATAAAATATATCGTGTTGTCAGTTTTGTTTACGGCCAAACATTTAGCTCTCTCCTTTGGTTAAGGTATGTTTTGATGGCATCAACTGCAGAAAACAATTAAGATACATTTCAATATCTATGAACATTATATAAACCGTTGGTAAATACTCATTCCCAGCATATAGGAAGACTCATACTGACAACGTTCGACCTTAAACCCGTTGATAGAAGTTGTAAGAAATCGAAAGTAGCCGGCGTCCAATTGACTCAGGTCCAAGATGCTGTCGTTGATAGTGGTAATACGGCTCATGCATATCAGACATTGTGTATGCAGACTAGCTGCGGACGCCCTACGACAAATGCATCCCTTAGTTAATCATGACATGGAGCACGTAGCCAACTATACCTGATATCGTTTTAATAACTCCATGTCACTAATTAGTAATTTGGCTATCATTATCAATTTATATTTCAGATAGTTTCTGCTTAGAATTTAATAATAAAAATATTAAATATTCAGTGTTTATTTTTGGTTTACTTCTATTTTCCGTGTTTCCTATTGGATTAACTGAGCTAAATTAATCGACTGTTGACTAATTCTAATCTGAATATCACTGAAGCTTTCAAATCTTAATTTATCACTTGCCAGCAATACTAATACAGTCAAAATACATATTCTTACTGCCATTGAATAATTTATTTATCGTTCCGCACAATCATGTACGTACACTGATAAATTTAAACCGGTTTAGGGTGCGGTATTAAATTTAAACGCATTTTCTCATTTCTTTTTATTTTAATTTAGAGTTTTTGAATATCTCTTCAAACCTTTCCATTATCATATAAAAAAATGAGAATCTTGCGATTGATTACTTCATGAATGGTATGAAGTAAAATGAAAAGGCATAAAACTGGAAAGTCGTAAATCGAGGTAAGTCAGAACGAGGTCAAGGTGTGATTTAGAACGAGGACGGCTCTGCTAATTACCCACCCACCATGTCAATACACATGCTAGGAGCACCCGGGTGATGATGACACTCTATTTGGGACAACACTTTTTTTGCTGCAAAGCTATTGTGAAACGCGTGTGGTGAAATGCTATGCCTTTCCCGGAACGGAAATAGAGAAATATGTATATTATTTATCAGTCTACATCTTACTGCCAATTCACAAGTTAACAATTCAAATTGGATTTAATTGACTCTACTAAGAAGCCAAATTGACTAGTTTATAGTTCTAAACAAGAAAGACGACAATAAACGATTTGCAAATTGAATGCAATTTTAATAAACAACACTTAAAATTGGTTATGTCTAAGTATATAAAATGTCGGGCACATAGTTTGAATTCAACAAGTGGTTTTATACGTGAATTACACAACCACAGACAGTCAGTGCCAAAATTCTATTTGTGACGACAAATCGAGACGGGTATATTTAACTGCCACCCATAAACTGTTGAATAGGCACTGTCTCTGAGAACCGTTACATTATAACAACAAAACTACATCAACAAGATCGTTCTACAAACAGATCCAATGATATAAGCACGAGCTATAAGAAAACATCATTAAAGTCCTCGGATATCATTTTATGACTGATTTCGCAAATTCATCAAATTGGTTCATCGAATATTTAGGCCGAACAGCTATCGTAATATTGGATCGATATTAATCTTCATAATTATATAGCCGCTGATTTAGGCTGTTGGTAAGAATGCAAGTAAAAGCCCGAGCAAAACAATGTAATAAAATTTAACGTTTTCCTCAAAGATTGAGGCAGTATAACTAACTACACATTGTGAGCGAGTTACACTTCTCAGTAATAATTACGAGTTTGTTTGCGACTCCTCCAAACATAACATTCCGTTCCCATGCGCATGCGACCCACAACCTACTCCTACACCAGCTCACCAGTGAGACCGAAACGCCGACGCTTGGTGCATAAATAGACACATTTCTTGGATGGAAATTCACGAATTTTATTTAAGGCCGAGGAAAATGTAGTCACAGCCTATTTATGACGTGATAAACAGCGGGTTGACGTCAACCCAAATGAATGTGACACAGGGAACGTTCACACATGGAAAATACATATTTGGCAGTGAGTTGAGTACCTTATCAGTAAAATGTTGCGTACGAAAACTGAAAGCGGAAAAATAACCTCAATTCTTGAATTGAAGAATCAAAGCTGGCACGTTTTAAATCGGTCGTTACGATACGTATCGCGATCGATTGAAGTAAGAGATTGTGATTTATTGCCAAAGTTTCTAGTGGCTGGAGCGGCATACGTTTCGCACGCTTGGGCGGGCGGGCGCAATACTCCACTACGGGCGGGCGCTAGAAACCACCACGTCATAGCTAGTGAGGTCGAAGAAAATAGCGGAAACGTTCACTGAGTAAATACATTTTGCAAAAATTACGTTTTGACTAATTAATGGAGTTGTTAGACCAAGTTATAGCTATCATCGACTGCCTACGCGGCTTGAGCGGAAATCATCGTGTGAAATGTGATGTGATAAAAATAATCGCAAAAATATGACTATTGAATGGAAGAGCAGCTTTCGCAAAGATAAGACACGCTCTCTACACCTGCAGATATAAACTGCAGTCAGAGTTGTGACTAACACAAGCGCTATGCACTGACTCATGAAACGTCAAATCTCTACCTGAATAACTAATTGAAAAGATTCATCTTATTATTGCAGCAGTCTAGACTGGCATTTCAGTCTGTGCTTTCTGCCAGTATTATAATAGCGGGCGACGTTGTTCAAACCCCTATTCACAGATATTAATGACTAAATACGTCTATTTATTTAAGTGTATTTTGGCGATCGCAGTAATTATGATCAATGATTTAAATTGGGCATCTCGGATTCACATGCTTTGATAAATTAATGTGAGCTATAATAACAGAAAAGTATAACTAGCAAGTTAATTGATATAAGTATGCGTATCGAAGGCACAGGATAAGCTGCTTTCCTCAAGAAAAAAAGTTTAAATAATAAAGTTGCTTGGTACTTGCCGATGATGCCTAATAAATATTTCTTTTCACGTTTTGTTTTCACGACCACGTAGAGTAGCTGATTACGATACTACTCGGTTACAGCGCGAGGTGAACTTGAGTTTATGTAGAGCCCTGTTTGGTACCAGTTTATAGTTGGTACAGGGTGTATACAATAAACATAGCAACAACCCAGTTAATAAACTGGTATAGGTTAGTGTACACTTATTGTTATGAGTCATAACAATAGTCATAACAATAAGTGTACACCAACCTATACTGATTGCTACTGAAAGCTGTTGGGAAATAGTTTAAATATCTACTAACAGCACTTGGGAGCGACGACGACAGGGCGGTCGCCGGCGCAACACGCATGACGACACACCTGTCATACGTTACGTTCAATTTGCTGTCACACGGAATTATGACAGGTTCAACCATCACCCACCTATAAATTCACTTTTACGATATATGCCTTAGTGAAATGTACGTCATATTTGAATTTTTTGCCTGTTGATCTTTAAAGTTAAGCTAGTGGATGGATAAGTTTGCATTTAAGTTGCAAATATAACGTACAATGCGCGTAATCAACTGCTGAAATCCTCAAGATTTTAAACGAAATGTTTGCGGAATAGATTCTTTATTTCGACACGTAGTCTTCTATGAGTTACTGATACATGTTCTCTACTGTATCTACAAGAACTTTCACCGAAGCTGTAACAACTGTTCGCGCCTCGAATCGCACGGAACGATAACAATTTGTTCAGCTTTTAATTTACTGTGACGCACAGCAGCTTCGCTCAGTGCTTTATACCATAAAATTATGCATATCGGCGTTATGAAGTGTAAACACGATGCGTTGCCTACGTTCACTGTGTTTACGAGCTTTCGGTTACATAAGGTGTGGAATTTGGCCCAGTGAGCGTTGTTGTGAAGACCGCTTAACTATTTATATGCACTTTCCATTCCCGTCTTTCTGACACAGATAGTCGTGACTAAGGGCGGGCTTTAATTATTAAATTCGTCTAATATTATTAAGAGATTTAAATTTACTGTTCATTGGACTAATTTATGTTTGATATTATTTATTGCTGTTTTCCCAGATTTTCGCTTGGCAACGATAAAATTTCGAAGAATTTTTGAATGTTTCATGAATGATGCGTTGCTTAAAGTAATCCTTATATAGTTTAGTATATTGTTATGTTATGACGCATGACTCGCGTCAGAACGTTCGATAATGGCGTTATTGGTTTATGAAATTCCAGGCCAAAGATTCCATTTGCATCCATAAAGTAGCCTTGATTATTTACAATGCTCTAAATAGTCTTTGGGCATTTCAATTCAATTGGGCCGATTTCTACGTACGTATTTATAAAATTCATAGATACAATATTAGAGAATTGAAGAATATTAACTTTTTAAGGGCTTTGAAATTAACATTATCGGAATTGACGCAAAACTGGAATAGGACTTGTCTAAAAAATTGGTAATTACTTAAAAACCAAAAGTTGGTTTTGTTCTTTCAGTAACGGATGATATATTATAAATACAGATACATACTTTAACTGTTACCTGTATAAAAAATAATGGGACAAATCTCGGAAACCCAAAAAAATAAAGAAATTTGTTAGGTTTGGGAAATTTGTTAGATACCAGACAAATATTTGTGAAAGACACAGCAACGACGTGCAGGCAACATGAATTCATAATCTTGGAAACCAGGAATACTGTGGAGGCACACAGGTCCGCGATAAGTATTTTAGTAGTATACATAGTAAGATACAATTTTTTATTAGAAGTAACCTGTTATGTTCCTCTTTTAAAAGCCTAAAAATCAGTGCGGTAGCCACTTAAACCACTGGAAAGCCAGTTCGAAGAATTAGTAGAGATCGCCGATTAAGTGAAGTCAGCGCCTGCGCTGAAGCAGAGTCGAAAGTCGAACAACAGTTGATGGTGGCACATACCGTCGCAGTGCCTGCAGCGTTTGGGCTCCGGTGCGATCTCGTCGCCGAGTTCGCGGTGTCGTACCGGCATGGCGGCGCATTCCGCGCCGGTGCCACCGCCCGACAATCACGCCGTCAGTGCAGGTCGCGCGCTCCACCAAACTACCACTCCTCCAGAGGCGGCGGCGTCGCGGCTGCCACTGAGCCAACTAGCCGCCCGCCCCGGCCGGTAGGCGGCGCCCATGCTGAGCTATTTTGGGCGGCTGTGAGTCACTCGGCCGCCCGCGATCAGCGGCGCATGGGCATCAAGGCTCTCCCGCGATGCGTAGAGCCTTCCTAGTTGCAGGGGCTCGGCGGCGGCGTCATCCTCTAACTACTTATTAACGACAGACGGGTAATATTGATCGTAGAATCCCGATCGATATCGATTCACGTCAAGTATTTTGTCAATTTTCGCTGGCGAAAGATTTTTTCAATAAGCAATACAGTAAAATGTTGCATTGATGATTGCAATTTGCATTATTGATATTATGATATATTTTGTCAGGAATTCAAAGTTAAGCAGCTTATTGCTAATCCTGTAAACAGAATTCGGTGGTCTTATCAACTTGTGTTTGTTAAATTGATAATTTCAAAAGACTTTGGAGGTGTCTGATAACATTTTAAATCCATAATATTATAAAAAACCGAAAGAAACTCTGTCTGTCTGTAACAATTTTACGTATAAGCAGCTGAACAGATTTTAATGGATTTTTGGTAGGGAGGTAAACAATATCCCGGGGACAAACTCAAAATCTCTGATAAACGGTACACCAACCGAATCCTAGCGCGAAGCAGAAGCAACCTTCGCATAATGACAAGAGTCCTAACTGGAGTCTGTCGCCATAACAAGCACATGTTCAAACTGGGGCTAAATGACACACAATCCTGCAGATTGTACGAGGAAGCCGACGAAACGCCTCTCCATCTGCTAGGAGTGTGGAGCATTGATTCAAAAACTTACCATTCATCTGGGTCAGCAACTGCACAACCAGACGAGCTGGTCGATGGACATCACTCCGAAGAAAATCCTACAGTTCCTAGCAGCTGCAAGGGTTATTAGCGAATTATAAACGCCGCAGCTTCAGGGCTGAACATACAGTGGCGATCACGATAGGGTTACTATGGCCGCAGTGACACAAAAGCCACCTAAACCAAACCGGGCACGGACATAGACTTTTTGAAAAGTACGTGCGAAGCCGCGGCAGAGGCTAATGTTTATTATTTTTAACTGCTTCTACAAAGTAGGTTCTAGGAGATGAGAATGTTTGAGTCAATTAGTATTTATGTATTTAGTTTAATACCTATTAAGTTGCAGTTTCAGTAAGTATTCAACAAGGAATAGAGTTGTTTAAATACTTACTAGTTTATATTCTGATAGTGTAGGTTATTCAACTCATTAAAATTTATTTACCTTGAATAAACATCAAGACTAGTTTTTCTATTACTGAACTAAATAAAAAGAGAGTACTTAAGGTTATTGGATCTTGTGTATTTTGTATGGATTTGTGTCATCACAGTTTTACAGTGTGACCAATATGATAGTCCAAGAAATAGAGAATGAAACAAATTAAATTATAATTTGCAATAATAAAAAAAATATACAGGGGATTGGTAACGGAGTACAAAGCTTCAAGGACAAGCCACAGTAGGCCATTTAGAACCATTTAAGCCATGGTTGTCTAAGACAAAGTCTCACCTTCCATTTTCTACGAATTATTTTGGTTTTTGGGAAGAAATCGCAAAATTCAACAGGTAATTGCTGAAAATCGCAGTTTATTTTAAAAAGGCATCCAAAACACTGTTCTTCAATCTTAGAAATTTTGGTCTCACACTGTTTTTCTCTCTTGAATTCTTTTTTATCTATAGTCTTGTATCTTGTCAACCTATAAAAATTTTATCATATCAATAAAAGAAAAAACCCACCTGGATGAGAATAGCGCAAGACAGTTTGAAAGCATATCCAGCAGTGGATGAATTCATGCTCGTGGTGTGGATGTTATTAAAGTAAAGGAAGTCTACTCTTAACCCACCAAATCGCACTTTTTGGTATTTAATAATTATTTATTGATTTGCAAAACGGAATATAACCGTAAAATCAATATTAAAAAGAAAAAATATAACTAAGGTAGGTAAGGGTAAATGCATAAAATATAAAACTATATAACGTGGCGTGTTTTAAAAAACGATAAACATACTTCAAATTTCTGAACCTGCTACTTGTTTACGCCCGTTGCCGTGGAAACTGTTTGTTAACAGTCATTGTGATAATTTGATTGTTTTCAAAAACCTAATAATCGACTTCGAATCCCTTACTTCCCCTAACTTTAACAGATAAATACTAATCCCCTAGGGATAAATTGTTTTATGGGATTACCTCGGGATCATTTTCCATACAATACCTAGTTAAAGAATTTTCAAAATAGGTCTATAATTGGCGTATATATTGCGTTACATACAAAAAAATACATACAGTCGAATTGAGAACCTTCTCAATACTCTTTTAAGTCAGTTGAAAATAAGGTTAAAAGTCATGTTTGCCTTCGTTTAGACGAGCCTGGATCTGACTTACATGATTCTACTGGTTTAAGTGGTTATGCTATACTATTTAAGCACATCAAGTACATGTATGTATGTTACAGTTATTGCATTATTATGCCCTTGGATATTTATGGAAGGAAAAATACCATGTTTTAAGTTAACATTTCTATCACATTGATTGGAAAGCTAGATATAATTCAGAAATGCAATCCAGAATCTGAACTCCGGCATCTTGCCTCACAATCTTAAAAATTCAGATCTTAAAAATTCAGATTGATCAGTAGTCTCATGGATCACAGCACAAGCAAATGTCTACTATGGAATAGGAATTAATGCTAATCGCACAACTTTTGGCACACACATACAGAATGTGAATTCAGTATGTTTGCGCCACTCTATTAAAATGTATGGATTAACGCGCGTTCTGAATTCAGAATCTTAATATTCCGGTCTGGAAATCATAAATCATTTATTTGCAGGAATGTTGGTACAATAGTTCTTAATAATAAAATAATAGCTCCAATAAATTCTGCCTCATCAGGTCGTGCAAAATTATTATAATGTTACACTTAATAACATTTATCAGAAATGTAAGAATAAACAATAAAAGACAGATAACAAAACAAAAAAATAACTAAAAAGGATAAAAAACTTGTATGGATTCCAGACTTTCAAAATTAAGAATCTGAATAATGTTTCTTAATTCAGAAAGACATTGAGGATGTCCGAGACCAGCTTAATGTGACATAACATAAGCAGGAAACTATACTATGGTTTTAATGATAAATTTCCCATTATGCCGTCATAATGAAATAATTTCCATTAGAAAAAGGTGGATACAACTTTTGATACACACCTACCTACCTACCTGTTACAACAAGGAAAAATACAATTAACATTGTTGGTCCAGATATTATTTCGCAGATATGTAAATATGAGTCAGCTGGTTAGCCTTAACAAGGAATCAACTTGTTATAAAGATCATCTATAATAGCTAGAAATTGGGTTTTTACTAAGTAAATACATGTTTACATGTGAGTAGATAATGATATATCTAGAAATAAAGACCCTAATCTCTTTCGGCGACGACCGGCTTATCTACGAAATCTGGTTTCCACTCAACAGGTTGGAGCTCCGTATTAGAATTCTCCTGTCCTTCTCTCTGTTTACCTACAAAACTGGCCTTCGTCTCCTGGTAATAAATGATTAATCGATGAGTTTTATTAATAACTTACAAATGCGTAGTGTCTGATTACAGCACTGGCAGAACAGTTGGACTTTTTGCAATGATATCACGACTGTCTCTGAAGCAGCTACAGCAATCGACTTGCCTGATAAAATTCGTATCATCGTAAAGCAAAGGAAACTCTGTTGCCGACCGTAACATAACAACATCGGGAAATTACGGATTAAAACAAAGCAGATTGTTACAGATGAAGACACTGTGGGCGGCTACGTCGGACTTACTTACCTTTGTAGAAGAAGTACAATTTCTAATGCTTGAGCTTGATCGCTAGAAGTACACTGTGCTGCGCGGTCCATAAAATAAATTATCCGTTACACCACGTCACAGTACATTATTATCTCACAAACATTAAAAAATAAATAGTCTCACACATTTTACTTCTGCCATTTTGAATTTGAGTAATGCTGCCAAAACAGAGAAACCAATTTTCGATCTTGGCTACGAACCCTTTAGCCACGGTGATGTTTTGTAGCGCCATCTTGTGGGGCGTAGCAGTAGGTATTTATAAAGTAGTAGATTACGATAATAGATGCCAGCAAAACCTCATTTCCGATTCATAGTCTGTGTATGGTCCAATCCAAGCAGCGAGAACATCGAAGAAAATAAGACCTTTCGACCGTCTACATAGCTTACGCAAATGCGTAAGCTATGTAGTAGAATTGTATGTGCATAGTTAGCATTATTCAGGAGGGTGTGAAATAAAAACAACAGATGATAACAGAAATTTATTGTTTCATATAAATTGAATCTATGATATAGTATAAGTATCGGTAAGTAATCTCAATCAATAATTTTAGGTAGGTACACACCATAAATATTACAGGCACCTAATAATGTATACCAATTAACTACTTTATCTCCAATCATATTTGAAAACAGAGAGCATAAATAACACACACATTACAAATAATATAAGCGCCTATGCAAATAAAAAATATATTTCATAATTTAAGAAAAAATAATAATAATTGCGATTGAAAAACCAAACCCAGGCGCAAATCGATTTATCTATGCACTGAAACATTATAAATCAGTGTCTACAAATATAATAACAAATAAATAAAAGCTATAATAATCTAGCAAACTTTGAATAGGTACTCTAAAAAGTTATTTATTTTTTGCCCACTCTTCTATCTATACAATTGATCTAATAATAAAATTAATTTATAATTAACTGCAACATTAAATGCACAACATTGTGAAATAAAATATTTTAGTATTTTTACATACATAATTAGTTTAAAATCTGCTATAATTTGGTGCTACTCACCCGAGGTTATCATAACCGATGGAAATGTGTTAAATATGTTCAACAGCCAAACTTACATAAAATGAGTACATTTCGAAAACATACTCAGTATGTACAGTACCTATAATAATAGGCGGTTACATATGGAATGGAAAAACATTTGAAAGGCATGGCACAAACCATCCAAACATGAGTTATTAAATATTACAAACAACTATGGTTATAGAAGAATATTATACCTGAATATTCTCTTTGACTTTAATAAGAAAATAGCTGTGTAATGTTTATGAACAGTGTCTAGAACTTGTATCAGATAAAATGATTATACAATGAATTTGAGGCATAAAACGTATGATACAATATTTTTATAATCTATCCCTAGATAGAACAATGACACTAAGATAAATTTTTGGTCTAAATTACAGCTTGAGAGCAATATTATTACGTTGCATCATTTTCTATCTCGCTTTCTCCATTTTGTTTGTGTTTTCCGTTAGTATCGCCGTTGGTTACATTTCCATTCGTTTTTTGAAGCACCTTCAGTAAACCGTTTTCTTTTTGTTCTTTTTTTGTATTTCGTTGTTCAAACTCGAGGCGGTGGTGTATTATTCGTTGCACTATGTCTTCGGTTGTCATGGTATTGCCCGAGTTTAAAATCTGTAATGAATAATATGGCGTGTTGTGAAAAACAATAAACCGACTTCAAATTCCCTTACTGTTACACTTATTTTAAGTTTTGCGGGACAAATACTAATCTCCTGGGGATAAAAAATGTATGGGAACCTGTCGGTATCATTTTCTATACAACAGAGAAAGAATTTTCAAAATCGGTCCATAATTGGCGGAGATATCGCGTAACATACCTACATACAAAAAAAACATACAGACAAATTGAGAACCTCCTCCTTTTGAAGTCGGTTAAAAACATGGGTATTATTTTCTTTCCATTTTATTTTTATCTCTTTCGCTCTCTTTCTTGCTAGCTTATTTCCCATAGAGGGTGGCATTATAGCTTTCATATTTTTATATCATAGATATAGACCACATTTCGTCCCTATACTTTTTTCAGGGGGCTGGGTTGTTCTTCGCCCTGGCTAGCACAAGACAAGAGTCGATTGACATTAACAAAGCGAAGCCTTTAGCTAGCCAGTAGGTATTTTGTATTTTGTTGGTATTTTGTACCCTATCCATTGCGGCGGTGTGCAGTAACTAGCATTAGTTACTGCACTTTTCATAAGGTGAGCAGGTGAGCAGTATAGGTAACCAACTGTCCTTACCGTTTTAAAGATTTCTCTGGAACGAAACTAATGAAACAAATCACAAAATATGACCAATATCATATCAGAATATGGTCGATAAGGTTGAATATGTTTTGGAAAATTATTAATCTTGCCCCAATTATTTCACAAGGCGCTTTACAAAAAGTTTTTTGGGGTTTTATTATTATTGTATTAAATCTAATCATAGGTAATTACGAAAATATTTAAAACAAAAAAAAAGGAATTATATGGTATTGAACTAGTAGTTTTCAAGTATTTTTATTCATTGAGTGTTTTCTGTTTCCTTCCTGGTTAAAATCAAATCCCGCTCTTTTTATTTGTGATATTAATTACATACACTTCGTGATTTGTTTCATTACTTATTATTAGATTCGTTTTAGAGAAATCTTAAAAACGGTGATGTAAGAATTGGGCAATTTTACGCGGAATCCCTTTAATAGCTGAATTTTTTTAGATGAAGTACCTACCTTAAAACATCCTCGTTGCTTGGGCACCTTGTAAGGGTCAGCGGCGTCGTTGTCAGAAGATATTGTGGTAAGTCCATGACAGACCACTTTCACCTTGAAATGGTCCATCAGATCAGCAGTTACGCTGTAAGGTGCCCCAATCACTACTTCATGGACGTACTGGAATGGAGAACATACTGGTTACTAACAGAGAACATGCGAATCAGTAATGGGTAACATTGGTGACCCAATCACACCTTATTCTCATTTTATAATAATTACTATATCCTACTAATATTATAAATGTCAAAGTTTGTAAGGATGGATCTATGGATGTTTGAATGGATATTTGTTACTCTTTCACGCAAAAACTACTGAACCGATTAGGCTGAAATTTGGTATGGGTATAGTATGGAACCTGGAATAACATATAGGCTATTTTTCATCCCGATAAAACGCGGGCGAAGGCGCGGGCAGCAGCTAGTATAACATAATGTCCTAAAGCGTAAGGTTTCTGAGATATTCACAGATGTAAATAACTATTGTTCTAATGAATTTTACTGATACATATATGAATATCTCAGAAACCTGACGCTTAATGACAATTGGATAAGTTTCCTCTATCCAAATTAATATAGAAAATTCATTGTGTACCACGATTTTGAGAAAAAGCAACATCGATTATTTCTGTGACTGTACCAAAAGTTATGTTTTGGTATTCGTTGGCAATAGATTTTGTACTTTATATAAATACTTAAAATTTGGTATTCGTTATTCGAATAGAAAATTTATTACGACAATAAAAAAATACCATTGGTAGTTTTTGTATTAGAAAGGAATAAATCAGATAAAATGGGTGATTTTGAAAAAGAAAACAATGTTGCCCTTGTCGCAACCAACAATTTTGTTAGGATAGATAAAAAGTAGTCTATATGTTTTCCAGGTCCCAAACTATACCCATACCAAACAGCCCAATCAGTTATTAGTTTTTGCGTGAAAGAGGAACAAACATCCATACTTAATAACTTTGACATTTATAATTTTAGTAGGATGACATTTTTTAAAGTGTGTTTTTAAGGGTTTTCTATCGAAATATATTACTGTCATAGTGCACCGCGATTTTGCAAAAAATAATAATACTTAAACTGGCGGCTAATTTTAGGGTATAAATATTGAAACTCTTTTTGAATGTACAGCATCAAAGTGGTGACAAGATCTTGTTTCATCAGAGATCACTTATTCAAGTTTAATTAAACATGGTAACGTTTATGCAACTTTTTCGGTTTCTATTTCTATAAGAAACTGAGAAAAATTGCCGAGACTGTGTTTTTATGTAAATTTTACGATGTTTTTACAGCATTTTTTCGTTATTTTTTTGTATATTATTTTATATGGCTGGGTTAAGTTACATACATACGTTGACTATAATAGTCAACGTATAACAATAATTGTTTCATGTGCTCATAGACAAACAGCACAGGATAACAGACCGACGGCGACGTTTCATTATTTTAACTTCCGGGAACAAAAATCAAGTTTCGAGGTCAAACCTATTAAAAATGTTACTCACGATCATTTATTATTATGTAACAAGAACGTACGTCGTAAAATATAACAAGTAATAAAATAATGCGCAAAATGTGATTTTTTTACGCATGGCTTTTAAAATAACGACAGAATTACAAAGAAATACTTAGTTCCTAAGTAATCTTAGTAAGATCTCAATTCGACTATGACGGGACTTGAACCCGCAACCCTCCGTCAGTACGGGAGGCGCTAACCAATTACGCCACTAGGTCACACTTGACCTTGTGGCGTAATTGGTTACGTCACTACGCATAGGAGTCGAAAAACTCCGCGACTTCCTCCTAGTTCATGCGCCCACTACTTACTACTACTGCCCATAACACTGGGGGCAATTAAAGAAATTACCCCCAGTGTTAGGCTAACGCAATATAATAGCAAAATCCTTAAATACTATGTAAAACAGAAAAAGTATTTATGATTTGGTCTTGAATATTTTTTCCCCAAGAACACGGTGATATGACATTATACAAATAATACGTAACTCATTACAACACAGGCTAACAATTTATTTTCGCAGAAACCAGAGTAGGTATACTTTCCGAAAGGATTTTGGTACGTAAACCTTAAAACAACCCAATTTGGAACAGAATTTCGAACAAGATTCGGCGCACCAAAATCCTTCGGGAAAGTATACTCTGGTTTCTAGGCAAGAAACTTTGTAAAATTTTGTTGGCCTGTGTTATTAAATCACGCGAGTTCTCGAGGATTTCATGATTATCGCATAGATAAGGAAACGCACTACCACAGCAGGTTATTATCGATCACCTATCACTTTTTGCAGCCTATGTCTAGGTCGTTAAAACATACTATCTGCTGATTTATCGATTTTTTCCAAGGTGAACATAAATCATTACTAATATTATAAATTCGAAAGTAACTGTCTGTCTGTTACTTATTTACGTGTAAACGACTGAACGGATTTTTATGAATTCTGTTAAAGGACATAGTGTCCTCTAGCTAAATATATAACTTTCATTGTGCGCTGCGATTTCGAATGAAAAAAAGCACCTTTGGCAGGGAGGTTGATGGTATCCCGACTGCGTATTGATAATAATGATAAAGAGAGGCGACAACAAAGACAATTGTTGATAAAAGTACAATATAAGTAGGATATAATGTTTTGCCTATCTACCTGACGAAGATTGACACGCCTTGATAGTAGTGATTCATGAAGCAGATAATTCACTTGAGCCATCTACGTAAGTGACTCCAGCCATCTATCTAAGTGATGCCAAAGGACTACAAGCATAGGCAGGTTAGGAATCAATTATAACAAATTGGACCATAATCGTATTTTATGAATTTTGTGTGGTGATTATAATTGACTTCAGCCTGGGGCTTACCACACGCTTTATCGGGTTAAAAAGTACCCTGACTCCTTCCAGTGACGTAGCTAGATAGCCTCTTACAACATAAAGGTAAATTCATATATGCATGCCGGATGCCTAACAAAAAAATAATCTATTGTTTTTATGCATTAATTGGCAAACTGACTTCAAAGGGACCATAGCCAGAAGATCTATGTATCGGTGTGTCGATCTAGTGTTCTTTTCTGTTGATTTTTTTTAAAGTCGGTTGACCTCCGTCCGTTTGACCACAATTTCTCCTGATGGAAAGTAACGATGTGGACTACGGTGTATCACGAAGGTTTAGAAGGCACCTATTCACTCTTGTCTTGAAGAGACCCAGATTGTAATTGGCTGGAAAAACAGAAGCAGGCAGCGAGTTCCATTCTTTAGCGGTGCGAATGATGAAGGTGGAGGAAAACCGCTTAGTACGAGTGAATGGTATATCCACCAGAGAAGATGATATCGTTCCGTCCTTCTGCCTGTGCTGGAGTGGAGGGGATCTATGGGCGGGATACAATATCGAAAGTTCAGTTTGAATTTTGCCGATCAGGATCTGAGGGCACGTGAGCTTGATGCCCTTGTGCACTGCACAAACAACCTTACTCTTAGGTATACGTAGCTTCGCCACTGACTCCTTACCAAGGACACAAATATCTTGATGATAGATCGTTTATTTGGTACACAAACATAAGACAGCACAAAACAAAGAAACAAACAGACATTAAAGTCCCATGTCAAAAATTCATAGGAGCAAGCCTTTGAGGCGTGGAAAGCTGTTAGACTATTATTATGAACCTGTTGTATCTGTTCACTGTAGGATAGTAAGATCCGTAAATTTATAATCTTCCTATTCGGTTTATAATTATACGGAAAATAATCAACACTAGGTACTGTAGCACAGATTTGTTTTACCACTGAGGGACAGGGCAAAGAGAGTATAGAGAGTACCTGGAATAAAATTTTTTTTTTCTTAGGCCTTTTTTACATTGACTGAGGCCGGATCTGCGAGCACTGTTGAAGTGACCTTACGTGAGAATAAGAAGAAACGCATATCTGTTTTCGCTTAAAGAATATGGAACCAGTCCGCGGTTGTCTGGTAGAAAGTAAATGATTAATGGTAAATGATTGGTCTTCAGCGATAAGACCGCCAATTTTATTGTCACTTTGTTATTAAGTTGTTGTGTTGGTATGGTTTGTATTTGTGATCCGTTACGTTATCCGCGCGGTGAGTTTACTCCATATCCTGTATCGCCTGGAAGGCGTCTATTTGGCCTGAGTATTAGAACTCCATGCATTCTCCGAATAATCTACTTTGATTCTCCTCTCCTTGCTGTTGGTCATATTTATAGCGATACGGTGCTTTCTCTGCTCAGCTCTTAAAGCATGAACTCTAGCTCTGATATCATTGAGGCTTATTAAAGAAAATACTATTTGAAATTTAAATACCTACTACATATGTAATGTGACACTTAATTGTTTATGACCTGTAATGTACTTAATCCATTATAAAATAAATGAACTACCTAAATTCATTAAAAATAAACATTCAACTACAACTTCTTGGTTAATGGCTCTGCGTCTGGATTGACGCAATTCTGCCAAAATAAACATTCATAAAATAGATAAAAATTCGAAAAGACAGTGTAAATTCGAAGTTTTATCTAAGTTTTAATGAATTGAGGTAGTTCACTTGTAAAAGGCTCCATTTATTTCCAGGCATTATTGAAACGCCACGCAACCCGATGAAACGCGAGATATTAATAAGATTTCGTTCGCGTGGCGTTTCAATAATGTGTTTCCACCTTAAGGGCCAGTTCACATTAGGTCGCAAGCAATGCGGCAATCGCGCGACTTGTTTATATTAGGGTGGCGCACGCGGCTGCCGCGCTGCCATCCGCTATGAAAATCGCGTTTCTTGCGACTTAGTGTGAAGGAGCTCTTATTCCTGAAAATACTCTGGGCGACGTTTGCCAAGATTTAAGACGCATTAGTGTTTTTAAAGTTACAATACCTTGCAAGCCAACACCGACAGCACCCGTTCGTGTAGATTCATAATAGGATAATTCGAGCCCTTGTATCGGTTAACCTCGAGGTCCGTATGCAGTCCAACTATGAGGAAGTCTCCCTGCTTATGAGCCTGCTCTAGAAAGTCTAGATGTCCCACGTGGAATAGGTCGAAAGCCCCCGCTACGTATACCACCTGAAAAAAAAGTTGCTAATGTTATGCCGGCAGTACATACTTGCTGAGACGTCGTCGACTCGTCGAATATTTCGGGCGCTCATTTTTTTAATACATTCATGGCCCATGACGCAAAAAAAAACGTCTTCCGTCCCGATAGAGCGGCGACGCGACCGCGTCGTCGCACCGCAGAGGTTGGGAAGTGAATATAGATTTTGGATTATATTATTGGGTTCTTGTTTTGAGGTTATAACAAAATCCTGACGTGTGGGATCAATCTGACCTTGGATTCTGAGTCAGCGACTCCAAAAACATACAGTAAAAGTAGGTAAAATCTTACGACTTTATGTTAGCTTCTTTCAGCCATGGAATAATAATGGGCATGGACTGGTTGCAGGTAGTCTACCCTGGCACTTAATCCTAACTAATATTATAAATGCGGAATTGTGTTTGTTTGTCCTTCCTTCACGCCCGAACTAAGCAGCTAATCGACTTTATTTTTTGCATAGAGTTAGTTGAAAGGATGGAGAGTAACATAGGCTACTTTTTGTCCTGGTAAAACATCAAATTCCCATGGGATATTTACGGGTAAAAATACCTTTTGTCCCCACAGAAATGTGCAATTCGAATTTAACGCGGGTGAAACCGCGGGGAACATCCAGTAATATAATAAATCGAGAGATCCATATCTGTTAGTAAGTTTATGAAATCAATCGGCTCTTGTCTAGTAATTGAGGCCATTATGCAATAACTATGATTGTTTATTATTTTCAAACCTATTATAATAACATAATTAGCTATAAAAGTACCAAGAATAGAAAAAAAGATCTTGAGTTATTGAGTTACAATCATATGTAACTCAATGTATTCAATCTATCAATTTTTTCCTTGACATTCCAGTTCTGATTGGACGAACTAATAATTGCAATAACATCTCGCAGTTTATCATAAAACATATAAATAAAAAAAAATGCCTTGATCTATAAATACAGAGGATCCGGCAAAGATAACTCTTCGTTCCCATTTTGCGATAACACTTGCGGCCGCTGCCTGTATCTACGCGTAAAGTTGTAAAACAACCAATAATAATAAAGCGAAGCGATAATTGTCTTGGTATGAGCTCGTGAACCCTACGTATAAAAAATTAAATGTAAGTTTCTGTTTTGTTCAGACAGCTTTTTACTACATGCAAAAGTATTTACTGCACTTAAACAAAAAGACGACTAAAAAAAGAGATCTGTAAGTATGTCTGTACCGGCTAATCTCCGAAACGGCTAGACCGATTTTTACGGAATGTTCACTGGAAGATAGATATCTGATGTAATAGCGGATAACTTAGTCTACTATTAATTTTAAAAAAAAAATACACAAAATTGCTTTATTAGCTTACTATAGCTGCTCCCTGCGGTTACACCTGCGTAAAATTGTTTAATTTCAATTAAGGCGCATAGTAATGCGACACTAGCGCTACTCTTTATTTTTTCTTGTATTATCGTTATGGAAAAGAATTACCAAAAGTTCTCACCGCCAATTGATAATACCCAGTATAAACTATTTTTCGATTCCTATGTAACAGTTTTGTTTCATTTAGTATTAGCAGAAAATGGTTTATTGCGTTTGGTGGCCACGAAGGGCAATAAACCATTTTCTATTTAAAAAAAAAACACATTTCTAGGGGGGATATAAAGGTAATTTTTCCCGTAAATCTCTCGTGGGAATTTATTTTACTAGGACAAAAAGTTAGCCTATGTTACTCTCCAACTCTATGCCAAAAATCTAGTCGATTGGTTGCTTAGTTAGGGCGTGAAGGAAGGACAAACAAACACATTTTCACATTTATAATATTAGTTTGGATTATAAGGATATTGGGAAACTACGTAGTTTTCTCGTCATCAATACTTTAGTTTTAAATCAGTGCTTCCTACCCGTCAGTCATAATGACTCATGACGTCATGACGTACAAAACTGAGACGTGGACACTCAGCTTCAGGGTAGGTTTGGCACGTTTCATCCACCGGTTCATAGTCGTCCAGCGAGCTATGGAAAGAGCTATGCTCGGAGTTTCTCAGAAGGATAGAATTTAAACGAATACATCCGATAGAGAACCAAAGTTAACAACATAGCTCAAATAATTAGCTAGTTGAAGTGGCAGTGGGCGTATCTCGCGAAGAACAGACAACCGCTGGATTAAACGTATGTTGAGTGGAGACCGCGACTCTGCAAACTTAGTACCTATTAGATATGGGCGCCAATCGGCGTGGCGCACGCCGCCGATCATTTTGGCCACGCCGCCGCCGCCGCCGACGCCGGAACTGTCCGTCTGTCAACCCCCTTCACCTAACTATGTTCATTTTAAGACTCGCCTGTCCGGAAAGGGTATTGAGGTCTCTGAGCATCTTGCTAAGGTCTTCGAGCGATTCTGCCACAATGACTACGTCGGCAAACCGAAGGTGAGTGATGTAATCGCCGATGATATTGATGCCATATCCGTCCCAGCCTAAGAGCATATTATTATCCTCCAATACAGAGGTGAACAGTTTCAGGAAGATAACTTACCACTGTCTCACCCCTTCTTGCAATGGGATCGGATTTGTTCGTGTCGGTCTGCCGTCCCATCGGATTATGAGGGTGAAGGAAAAGAGAGTGCACCTATCTTTTCACGAACACTTGTGCACCATAATAATATGTCCGCGCCGCGGCTAGTCTCCATAGAGACCGGTCACCGTGATCAAATTTCGGCTAGGAGGACATCATCATAATAATTATGAAAATGATTGAGGAACCCATCCAGCATTCGGCAAGCCACCGTCTGCCACTTGTAAGAGTATTGAGAGTATGTTTATGGCAGGCGTCCATAGCCTCCCCCATAGCCCAAATACCCAGTCCATCCATTCACCACAATAACATGGCTTTTTTTGTTATTTTCATTTTCTTTTGCAATAGTCTCTACACCTGGCGGATATCATCTTCGGGTGTATCATATTGTGCAACCAAGGGTGATGATGATGACCGTTATGTGTAGCTCTCGCCTTTACATTAATTCTCATAAAGGGCCTCTGTGCTGTTCTCGGCCACACATGCCTCAATATAATAACAATACTTTTCGTCTGTACTATAAACAATCAATATCACTCCCAAAGGACAGGGTCACTATATGGCCCGTGATCATGGAAATTAAAATGAATGAAAATGAAATTATGGGGTTTTAGACCGGAAATCCCAACAAAATCGGTAGCTTAAGCTTAGAATTCCTTAAAGAGACGATTATCTTTTTTTTTTCATAAATCTGAGACTTCATGTAACACGGTGTTATACATAACATAAGCTACGTTTAATGTTATGATTATCACCACAGACGGAAATTTTAAATTTAAACAATTATGATTTTCAAAGCGAGATGATTTTCACATTCTGAGAAATGCGATCGTATTCACGAGATATAATGTTTACATTCAATAGGAATTCTAACTGAACGTGCGAGATGTTTACCAAATCATAATTTTGGTTCTAA
This sequence comes from Eupithecia insigniata, assembly GCA_947859395.1. Classification (NCBI taxonomy): domain Eukaryota; kingdom Metazoa; phylum Arthropoda; class Insecta; order Lepidoptera; family Geometridae; genus Eupithecia; species Eupithecia insigniata. The sequence goes on from OX402002.1 coordinate 6,429,163, forward strand.
GAAATCACATGATTCACCATCAAATAATAGAAACAAATTAGAACTAGTATTTACAATTTAAACAATTGAGCTAACTGCAGACTGTTATAAACATCTACAGGTAGGTCACCTTATCAACAACAATACCAGTCGGAAGCATCCCCAAGACGCTGGCTGCATTGCTCCGTTGTATGGCAATGCTGATGCGCACCAGTTGTCTGGTTACGCGTCGCTTCGACCAGGGGGCCAATTCTGCGTGATACTTTATCGAGTGATACTCATTATCACGGGATAAAAATAATATGTGATAAATATCGGGTACCGCCAAAAACTGAATTCTCGTGCTAAATCAAGCAACTCATCAAAGAAAATCCCTCGATTAATATCGAATTGCAGATTTTCCAGAATACGCTTGTTTATCACTCGATATTTTGACAGTTCGTGCCATATTTATCGAGTAGATATATGGCCAGAATTGCCCGCCAGACGCTCAGGTAATTTTTTAAAAACCCGGAGAGCCTCGTTAACCCACGTCCCTAGGGTCTCGACTCAAAAGGAAGCAAATGCGTAGGCTCTGTTGAGACCTGCATATTTACGCCTCTTGAAATCCTCGGCCAAATCTGACGCCGCACCAACCCTCACGGACATCCGTGGAACCGCCGCTCAGAAGATCGAAAGGAATGAAGTTGTTGTCCAGGCCTTAGTTTAATAAAGAGTAGGTACCTAGATAAGGTCTTTCAATATAATGTTTGAAAAAACAAAAAGTCAATCACTATTGTTGGATTAACTTTTTGTTTTTTCAAACATTATATTGAAAAACCCAAAATTCTTCCTACAATCATTACCTAAGTAACAGCGATTAACAAAACGAACCTTCCAATTAAAATATCTTTATTCATCAAATCACAGAAAGTCGTGTGTGTCGAACATTTATGCTTAATCATTTACTATTTGACCACGAAAATACTGAAATCCAGTCGTGCATATCATTACATCAAAATTATTTAAGAATCTTGCACGACGGGCTAATGGGAATCCTTGAACGCAATAATGTTTACTTTGTTATGTATACCGGACCGACTATTTGAAAAATACCTATACTAGCTACTGCCCGCGCCTTCGCCCGCGTTTTATCGGGATAAAAAAGAGCCTATATGTTATTCCAGGTTCCAAACAATACCCATATATAATTTCAGCCTCATCGGTTCACTAGTATTTGCGTTAAAGAGTAACAAATATCCATCCAAACATCCATCCTTACAAACTTTGACCTTTATATAATTAGTAGGATAACGTAGGTAAGTACGCAATTTACGAGATTGTTGACAATACTTTTCGTCTGTACTATAAACAATCAATTAATATACGCATCTTGTAGGTAAAGTAAGGTTTCTACCGATACACAGTTTTTTTTATAGTGAACTACCTGCTGCCCAATCCTTCGCCTGCGTTTTATGGGGTTAAAAAATAGCCTATATGTTATCCCAGGTCCCAATCTACACCCATACCAAATTTAGCCTAATCGGTTCAGTAGTTTTTGCGTGAAAAAGTAACAAATATCCATACATACAAACTTTGTCATTTATAATATTAGTAGGATAACGTAGGTACGCAATTTACGAGATTGTTTACAATACTTTTCGTCTGTACTATAAACAATCAATATCACTATTACTTTGCCTATAAGATGCGTATCTAGCATCTTGTAGGTAAAGTAAGGTTTCTAGCGATACTCAGTTTTTTTATATCGAATATTACGTTCTTTTGACCACTATCACACCTGAAGGTAAGTGATGATGAGGCCGAAGATGTATCACGAAGATCCCTAGACCTTCGTGATACATCTTCGGCGATATCATCCACATCTGCCACATCATACCTAGGTGTCTTCTCACTCTCGTCAGAGATCCAGGTTTTCTAGGATCCTATTTTATTATTTTGAATACAAAGGATTTTCAAACAAAAGAAAATATTGGTTGAAAATACTTTAGAACACTGATAGGTATTACATATCTGATCCAGAGGTTCAAAACAAGATAATTTTAGAATGATAAAAATGTCCTTTGTGGCGTAAAAACTAACTAACATAATGAAATGCTACGCAAATATTTAAAGTTTTATGCAAATGATCTAAATTTGTTCAACCGATTCAAAATTCGTAAGATATGCAGCAAAACTTAGGTAGTGTAGAACTTATTATGTTGTGCACCTATAAATAAGTCGTAAGTCGTAAATGAACACATGAACAGCAGCGATAGACGAAACAATAGGCAAGGAATTGATGTGCGAATTTCCTGATAAAACTGGTTACCTAATCCAAAGTACAGTTGCGTTCAAAGATCGGTTCTCTCCTGACGGGTTCCAAGTCTCGTAATTAAATTAGTATTGGTTTTATACAATTAAATATGTTGTTTTAAGCAACTTGCTAACTTTATTTTACCGAAAGATATTACTTAGTTTTAAAATGTTTCTGTATCAATAAATTCTCAATATCAATTAATCTGTAAATTGACTTCAAACTTAGAGGGGGTAACCTATCGATGAACGTTACTGTACTGTGCTGGGTTGTCTCTATTTCGTACATTCTTTTGTTATGCAAATTACAAATAGTTTGTGGTGTACACTGGCTACCTGGACAGTTAAAGTAAAAAGTGTTTTCTATACGAAATAAACTAGTCCTGATAAAAAATAAGAGAATATTTACAGAATCGAAACATATTTGTAGGAAAGATTATTTGTAGTAGGTAACTTGATCGCGCGATTCTGACTGTGGCGAGAAGAATATCTATATCTATTTCGAGTTATTGAAACTTGCTTAATAAAGTAGAAAAACAAGATTTCGAATACAAATTTTAACAATAGGACAAAGACCTTTCAGATGAGGTCATGGCCGATTAGTACACTGTCTAAAAATATTAAAGTAAGCATTTCTTGTTTTTCATGGCTATAAAAGTAAAAACAACACCTAGCAACATTACAAAAATTTGTACATGTTTTTTCTTAATTAGTTTTATGTTCTGGTCATGATCAACTTTTCTATGATCAAATAATTCTTGCTTGTCACGGACCACTAACTGTCTGGAGGTAAAACCTACGCCAAGGCTTAGCCAGAAATTCAGTGGTGTGGGGGGGTTCGTTTATACGCGAGAGCCGCGAAAAATGTTGCTGAAATTTTTTGTTTTTACATTGTTCTGTAATTTTTTGCGGTCGTGGGTAAGATGATTTTACAAAGGGATCAGGCTCTGGCCCAGAAGAAGGATACGTAACATTGCCGGACTGAAAAAATAATGTAGGTTGTTAGATGTAGTTGTCAGATTTTAGTTATTTGTTTGCGGTGGTGGGTAAGATTACATTAATTGGGGGTCAGACCCTGGTCCTAACTAAGATAAGAAACAATTAACATTGGCGAGCGAAGCGACCCACGAAATGTATGTTTTTGCTCGATTTTCGTGTAAATGTTTTGATAGATTTTCGTGAAAAATCATTTAATAATTTGAACTAACCTTATCTGTTGGTTTAGGTGACAATCCGCTGCTGAACTGTATTATCTTCTGTGTGGTAGGAAGGAACTGTGAGCAGCCAGTGTATGGCGATCGTGCAGTACTATCTGTGCCTAGATTTGACGAGTGCTCCAAAGCCACTGTGTACTCCTTGTCACCTCTCCTGAAAATCAACGTGTCTCAAGTGTGGTTGTTTGTGGGAACTCATTGAAAACATGCAAAGAAATTACTGGTAGAAAGCTACACAAATTTCATTGGTGTCAGAAAAAAGTGTAGCATTCTTATTGAAATCACTACAGATATTGGATTTCTAAGCTCTTGATACAAAATGAACAAATTTTAATGGAGTACTTTACAATCTACACACATTTATAATGCTAATATTTAAGAAAAAAATTACATAACAGCTAATTTTAATAAAATAACTTTAAAAAATATTTAGTAAGTACTACTAAGATAGTAAAATAGTTTATGAAAACAGAAAACCTTATTGTAGTCCTTAAAAGAAAATCTTTTAAACAAACCCTCTGAAATTGCAAATTTAATTAAATTACATAGTTGCTAAAGTGCACTACTATATAGAAAAATGCCTCCTCTATTTATGAGACTGGACTCAGTTTCACACAATATTTATATATTTAACACTGTTAATTCAGAATCAGAATACTCACTTAAAATGTTCACGTGTGAGTAATAACATTCGGCCCACTAAATCTGTTGTAGAAACTCCAGCGGTCCGTAAAACTTCCCTGAAATATCAGTACTTGCATAAAATCTTCATCATATTCTTTGGCTTAAAACTGTTAATAAATTTTGAATTATACACTTGCTAATCAGAGATGTTAATATTAATATGATTTAATATCTAATAATAAATAATAATAGAATAACTAATAGAAAAACATCATACCTATATCTATCAGCTTTTTTCACCATATGATATGTGTCAATTCCATCGGCAGTTACTGTGATATCATCTGAAAACATAGTTTGCCTTGAGATTTAAGATTTCTGATAGGTATTAATATTTTTATAAACTTTACTAGTTGCTGCCCGAACCTTTGACCGCGTTTTATTGGGATAAAAAATAGCCTATTTGTTATTCCAGGTCCCAAACTATACCCATACTAAATTTCAGCCTTATCAGTTCAGTAGTTTTTGCGTGAAAAAGTAACAAATATCCATACATCCATCCTTACAAACTTTGACATTTATTAATATTGGTAGGAAGGATTTGACATTTTCACACCATAATAATGAATATTGTATAAAATTAACATAATATATATATAAGTCTAAATTATGTCTCTTGTTATATTTTTGGTTCAAGACAAATTTAAAAGTAAAATAGAACCTTGCAATAAATGTAGGCAGGTGCTTTTAATTTTACTACATGTAGTAAAAAATGGAATGAACTACAGGTCATTATCATTTACCTACACACCAACATCACAACATATAATATAACTATATTTTTTTTACGTATGAATATTTCAAGGGATGTTCGTCACTTTATCAAACCAAAACTACATAATGGGTACCATTGAAATTATGCATAGATACAGTCCTGGAATAATGTGTGTAGCTGCAATTGGAAGATCTTGCATCTTTAATCTATACAGGATGACTATATAAAGATCTTACCTCCATGTACACAGAAATCACACTCGTACTTATCCAGCGTCTCGAGCGTAGTCACATAAGGTGCACCCTCCACCACCTGGTCAACCCATTTGATAGCACGAACCATTTTGTACCGTTCTTCCTGCGTGAACACCGGCGGGCCTTTATGCTTAGATATCTCTTCGTCTGTGTGAACTCCGACAATCAAAACGTCACCTAGAGCTTTGGCCTGCCGCAGCGAGTTAGCGTGTCCGAAATGGACCATATCATAGCTGCAAATAAAAACTGGATTGCTACCGGAATCGAGAAATCGGTGATTTACTCTATTGAACAATGGGTATGTCGCGATACCGCACCGACGACGACAGGGTGGTCGATCATTTTGCCTATATCAACGCTCAAATATAAGCAATTTCCTCATAGTTCGATATATTCTTCAAAGATTGATCCGGCTAACCATAGGTTCAATCCAATAGGATTTTCCTACATGGAGTAATTATTTGAATTACGTTATTACTTACCATCCGTCGCACCACACACGAACCTGCTTTTTTTCACCATTACTCTCACTCATGCTTAGAAATTCACTGTATTGTTTTTTGTCTAATACTCCCAAAAATTAAATTTTCTATTTCGAATCCAAATAAAAAGCGCAGTAATCGATCACACACCCAAATATGACACAACTGCCACTGACAAATTCTGAAGACTGACTGACTGACCGACTGACTGAACTGACTGTCTGATTTGACTTTGATAGATATGAGTGACTTTGATAGTCGAGTTGTGGTTGAGTGAACGACGACGACGGCTGCAGACTGTGAAAAACCCTGGCGATTACGACGCACGAATCTATGACGCACAATGAAATTGACGCAAGAGGATTGATTGATTGAATTGATTATAGTCCGTAGATTGAGGATTTTTGCTTACGATAAAGTCAGAGATCCTGGGCCCGTACTCGTAAAAATTAAATCGGAGTTTCTGATTATTTTTCGTGCAAACGCTAATCTTATGCAAGCGACATAACAGTTGGTTTTGCGCGAAAACGAAAAAGAAACTTCGATTTTCCTTTTCCGAGTAGGCCCCCTGGTATGTAGCTTACGTTTGATTATAGTATAGTCAGTGCCGTAAATAGCCTTTTCGCGCCCCGTGGGAGATTCCATAACTGCGCCCTCGAAAAATTACATAGTCTGGGGTTACTAAGAGTGGCTGTACACCGTAGGCATATGCCTAAGGAAAAATAACGTTGAGTAGAGCGAGCTTCGCTCTACTCTACGTTATTTTTCCTTCCTAAAAATTTCACGGCTGAAATTTTTTGAGACATTGTTGCGATCTGTAGGCACCCGTGCAGTGGTGGTACGCAGCCCGCCTCTTTCAGAAGTCACCACAACCCATCACATCATCACACAACCTTATTGTTTGAATTTAAATTTAGCGCTATGGCGCTTTCTGCCATCTGGCACATAGAGACCACACCGCTCGCTTTTTCAAAATTCTGTTAGATTTTAATTCATAAAATAAACACTCGATACCTAATAAAATCTGGAAACTGTAACCGAGCCCCAAAAATTTGTAGTTACAGTTAGATTTCTTGTACGGTGGTTTCGGTGGCAATGATGTCAAGGAAGTAATTTCAACGGCAAGTGAAGTGAGCCATGAAAATTTTGAAGAAGAGAGCTTGCAAAAGGTTTCTGTATGTTTCACCCCAAAACCTAAGGGGTTAAATCATCTTTCTGGTGTTGTTTGATGTTTTTGCAGGCCGCCGGTTGTCGAAGACTTCATTTTCGTACGAGGTCTTGGTAGCAAAATTTGCATTACCCCCTGATAGCATTGTTTTGCGTCGAAGAAAAGGAGGAAAAACAATAACTGCGGCGACCGAAGCGGGCCTCGAACATTTTCTTCCCTATCTGCCTATAGGCAATAAAATATTGTTGATATGTATGCTATGCTAAGGCGCAAAATCTGTAAGGTGGGTATAGCAATTACCTACCAAGAAGAACATTTCCGAGAGTAATTTCTGCGCCCCCTTTTTTTACGCCCCGTGCCTGGGCACTGGCTGCCCCACCCTATTTACGGCACTGAATAGGTATAGTATAGTAAATAAGCTGGTAGACAGTTTTATTAAGCTGAAAACAGTTTTTCGTGTTAATCAGTCATTTAGTCGAAGCTTATTAGATTGTTTGCAAAGAAAACGAATAACGGATGTAGGTACGTATTTCTAACTTTATTCCGTAGATAGATAGTAGGGTAAACCCCGGTTAGTGCCCCACTTATTGAATGGGCCCTAGAGTTTTAAAATTATTAATTTGTCGTTAATAACTACTATGAATATAAATAGTTTAATCTTTTATCTCGCATTACTAACTGGTTTTGTTGACCTTTACATATCGATTAGAGATCAAATGCTTCAAGATGATAAAGATAACATTATTGACTTCAACGCCGAAGCACGATGAGACATCAAATGCTTCAAATTGTTAGGTATAGATAACATTGATTCACCGCAAACCCGACGCACGATTAGAGATCAAATGCTACAAGCTATTATAGATGACATTGATTCACTTCAAACCCGACGCACGATTAAAGATCAAATGCTTCAAGCTGAACATTGTTTCACTTCAAACCCGAAGCACGATTAGAGATTAGATGCTCTAAGCTGATAAAGTTAACATTGATTCACATCAAACCCGACGCACGATTAGAGATCAAATGCTTCAAGCTTATGCTTTCTATGAATAATATTTTTCATGCTTGATTTGTTAGTTTATTGCTATTTTCCAAATTAGCGTCTCTTGTTTTTTTTTAAATAATGTTATTATTAGTGACATCTTAATTGGTATATAAATACATTAAATAGGTACATATAATATGCCTACTGCTGATTTTAAGAATGTTGTTTACCTAGTACAGTTTTTGCCTAATTAAACGACACGACACAAAACATATTTAGGCATGGTATCTATACTTTAATAAAACTAACAGTTCCAAATTAATATTAATTTATTAATATTTAGTAATTTTTCCATCATATACCTATCTCTGTCTGTATGTATAATAAATAATAATACAGGGTGTTAGTCAAATCAGTGCACAATAACGCTGGAGGTTACTCACCTGCTGCTACAGATTAACTTACTCTAAACAAAGTAAGCCGCAAACGATTTTTTATTTTTCCCGTATTTTTAATTTGTCTCAAATATTTATCTCAAATAACGCCTTATACTACGTACTTAGCCATCCCAAAATAAGGCGACCACTCTGTCATACCTCGCGGTCATTGTCGCCGCAATGGCCCCGCCCCCATGCGAAAGTGACAGAGCTATACGTGATCACGAAACAGACTGACAATGAGTTCATTCCTCGCGAGTGGACCGCGCCGCACGGTCAATGCCCTCCATACTGTATGCAATCATCTATTTGGAGGGACTGTAGTATAACGTAATACAGAACTTGCAAAATAAGGGTTTGTATAATTTTGGGTAGGTATAATATTGACCTTGGACCCCGTTTGTTAATTTTATATTATACTGTGGCACCAACAGAATATCCCTCCGAGATATTGTGTACTAATCAGCTCAGCAGTGCGGCTCGTCCGCAAGGTCGACCCAACCACTTAGTGCTCCACGGATATCATACGGCGCGGACGAATATAGATACCTAGTCAAAACTTCAACGTAGTGCATATTAATGCACAAAGCGTCCCGGCTCATTTTACAGATTTGCTGGCGTCTTTTAACCAGGCTAACATCCACGCCATACTTATTTCAGAGTCTTGGTTAAAACCCTGTTTGCCTTCAACACTTTATTCTCTTCCTGGATTTGATCTCATCCGTAATGACCGGACGAGTACTGTAGGTGGGGGCGTAGCTATATACATTCGATCGCATTTTTCTTACACTGTTATTGAAATGTCTGCGCAACCGCCACCGTCCAGTGCGGGTGAACATCTCTTTATTCAATTAGTCCTTTCCCATCGTAAGATTTTGCTTGGCGTTTACTATTCTCCTTCTCTCCATATTAACTTTTTCCCTTCTTTCGAGAACATTCTGGATGAGCTCACTCCTTTGTATGACCATACCATCATCAGGGGCGATTTTAACACATGCTTGTTAAAACGTGACTCCCGAGCACGCTCACTAGAAGGGCTTGTCCAGTCCAGTAACCAAGCCATAATTTTCCTAACTGCAATCCGTCGCTTCTTGATCTTATTTTAGTTTCTTCCCTGTCTCATGTCGCAAAACACGGTCAGTGCTCAGCTGATGCCTTCTCTTACAATGATCTGATCTTTCTCTCCTACAAAATTCGTCCCCCCAAAGCCAAGCCTCAAATTCTTCTGCAGCGCAATTTTGGTGGGATGAATGTCGAGACCCTGCGCCAGGATGCTCGAGACACTGATTGGTCCGAGGTATTGGATGCGGTTGATATCGACAGCAAACTCTTTAATTTTAATCGTATTTTAATAAATTTGTACAACAAGCATGCCCCTGTTAGGGCTGTTAAAATAAAGCATCTTCCTGCTCCTGGGCTTTCGAACGAAATAAAAACCGAGATCAATAATAAACTAGCAGCCAAGGCTAGGTACAAACGAAAACCGACTGCCGAGAATAAAGAGCTATTTACTAAAGCCCGTAATCACTGCAATAAGGTGTGTAGGGATGCTCAACGCCGACACATTCATAAATCCGTTGAAAATAACGATCCCGCTAAGGTATGGAAATTCCTTAAAGCATTGGTAAATCGCGGCTTGGTAACCACTCGAAAGACTTGGACATTAACGCCTTGAACCAACATTTCTCCTCTTGTTCCAAGTTTGAGGGTGCTATTAAAACCCAAACCTTAAATTCTCTTTCGTCTATCCCTACTCCTGATTTTTCTCCTTTTTTGTTCCGCGACTTTACTGATGATGAGGTTAAGAAGAGCATATCCTCAATTTCTTCTAATGCAGTCGGTACCGATGGTATTAGTAAGAAAATGATCGTTCCCATCATTGACGACATTGTCCATGCTATTACTCATCTATTGAACTTCTCAATAAATAGTGGAACTTTCCCCAATGCGTGGAAAGATGCGCAAGTAACTTCACTACCTAAGAAATCTAAGCCATCTTCCTTGTCCGATTTCCGTCCCATCTCCATCTTACCTTTCCTATCCAAAGTACTTGAGCGACTCGTGCACCAACAACTTAGTCTTTTCCTCAATATCAATGACCTTCTTAATCCCTTCCAATCCGGTTTCCGCCCAGGCCTTAGTACTACTTCAGCTCTCGTCAAGATCACCGACGATATTAGAGATGGTATCTGGAACGGAAAAGCGACGCGTCCTCTCACTCCTTGATTTTAGTAACGCTTTTAACAACGTCGATTTTGACATTCTTCTAGGCATCCTTCGCTCTCTTAACATTTCTTCCAAAGTAATCTACTGGCTTCGTTGTTACCTGTTCGGTCGCCGGCAGCGTATTAGCGTTGACGACAACATCTCCTCTTGGTGTCATCTAAGTACCGGTGTACCTCAGGGCGGCGTTTTATCTCCTCTTCTTTTTGCTATATTTATTAATTCTATCTCTAATCAACTCTCTTCCTCCTACCACCTTTATGCAGACGACTTACAAATTTATACCCAGGCTCCAGTGGAGCGATTAGGTGAAGCCATCCGTGTGATAAATGATAACTTAAATAATATTCTCTATTGGAGTAATGCTCATGGGTTGAAAGTCAACCCAACGAAAACCCAGGTTATCGTAATCGGCAGCTCACGAATGGTATCAAAGATTGATTGGGTTCATCTTCCACCAGTCCTTTTCGACAATGTACAAATTGAGATTAGTAAAACGGTAGAAAATCTTGGGATTCTTATCGATAATCAGCTGAATTGGGGATCGCAATTGGCGGAAGTTAGCCGTAAAACGTTTGCATCGGCGGCTTCGTTAAAACGGTTACGAAACTATTTACCGACATCAACCAAAATTGCGCTAGCTCAATCACTTCTGCTCCCTATTCTCGACTACGCCGACGCCAGCTACCCTGATTTAACCCAAGTACAGCTTAATAAGCTTGAGCGGCTTCAAAACTTCTGCATACGCTTTATCTTCGGTCTACGCAAGTATGATCATATCACAGAGTACCGCAATAAGCTAAAATGGCTACCAATCCGTCTTCGCCGGGACGCTCACTTCCTCTCCATTCTGTATTCTTCTTCATCCCAAATACTCCTCGGTACCTCAAGGAACGGTTCAAGTACCTGCACCAAACCCATACTTTTTGCCTTCGCTCCACTGAAACCCTTTCGCTGCGAACTCCCCGCCCCTTCCATGCCTACAGTTCATCCTTCACCGTACATACCACCAAACTATAGAATGCCTTACCTACCCCAATAAGACAAGCTAAATCTCTCCCTGTATTTAAAAATATGGTCTATGAACACTTTCTTAATTCGATTTCAAATAGTTAATATTTTATATATGTTTATGTAAACTCTTTAAACTTAGTAGATATTTATTGACATTTATATATCAGTAGGTAATTGTTTATGTATTTTCTGTATAGTATACATTAGTCTTTAATACGCCACCGTTACAATAATTACGTGTCCATCCAAAGGTTGCCTGGAAGAAATCGCTATTAGCGATAAGGCCGCCCATTGTGCAACTATTTTTGTGTTTGTTTTTCCTGTCTTTTTATTCTATCTTGGTGTGCAATAAAGAGTATTTCTATTCTATTCTATTCTAGTCGCAAACAGAACGTATTTGAATGTCTTCTTCTTCTAGTGGACAATTAATTGAAGCGAAGAGAATATCAATAACACCTTATTTGATACATAATAATAACTATGTTTATAGTATACCTAAAATTTGACTTGCTTGAATTTGAGTGCTTATTTTGTAAGCCTAAAGAAATAAAGTTATTGATTCTGATTCTGTCGTAATTTCTACATAAGAACTACTTATGACGATCGCATAAAAAGTTTTGTTTGCAGCAGTACGCACACCCGTCCGGACAGATTCTGCGTCCGCAGAGCACTAAGCGCGTAGATTAGTTGCTCCCGCTCATCGCATGCAGACGTCCGGAAGACGAATGGTCCTCGTCCGCATATGCGAATTCTCTGCAGGCCATGCACTACTCATCGCAATAGTTGATTTCTGTGCGATAGCTACGGACGTCCGCGCGGACCATGTGCGTAGCACTAAATGCAGGCATAAGCTATGATCTTCCGAGACACGACGACGGTCACGTGGGTGACACAAGCTACGCCATCGGCGAATGATAAGACGAATCTGGTTTTCTGGTGTTAGGTACCAGTAGAAGCGTAAAATCGTAACTCCCCGAGCTCCTTGTATTACCTGTATAAATCTGATAAAACCATGTGGTTTTGTATTTAAGTACCTACTAAATTATTTATCAAATTGACTCGTGTTTAGGTACCTAAAGCTGTTTGACTGATCTTACAAACATATTTGACGATTGAAATTCCCAACTTCTACGTTTTGTTGAAATAAAGTGACAACTGGACAGTGACGTCACCTTGTGTCACTCGTGGACGAGGAGCAGACCTTGTTTTCTGGGATAATGGGTTTCAGAGTCCCGCATAATAGTACTATCTCACGCGGCTGTAGTACCTACCTACGATATGCGTGCGCATTTCCCTGAGAATACCTAATAAACAAAGATTTTAACTATGTATTTTATGTAGTTACTTAGGTGCATGTTTGAAAAGTACCGAAAATGTACTGCAAATTGCAATACTATTAGTCCATATAACATGATGAATGGGAGACATACCCAGTTAGTACCTAATTAATCTTATCACAAGAAATAATTTTATTGGTTCATTTGAATCACGCCACTTTGTGAGCAACGAATACGATTTCATCTGCCGATGTTCGGACTTTGAATCCAGGGCTATTATCTATTAGTAGCGACTTTTATGTAATTAAATGCGAGTGTAAAGGAAGCCAGTCAGAAGACACGATGAGGTTAAAAGTTTATCGGACACATGCAATGTGGGAATCGTAGGGTATAATACTTTATACCTAATAATAGGTCGATGACTTTTAAGCTAATTAAATAGCTACATATATTACAGCAGGATAAGTACCTATTAAGTATGTATTCATATGCTATGCTAACATAACAGACTTAAGTAGGTATTTGACAATTGCGTATCTAGGTACCTAATGTAACTATTAGAAATATGTAGGAACTTATTGCTTCGTCTAGTTAAGTAACTATTTAACCTAATAGTGGGATGGGATTCACATACATATCTACCTATAAAATTACACCCCTACGACTAATGTAACTTTTTATTAGGCTAGTTCTTGCTCGGTCAATAAAGAGTTCGCTCTGTCCTAGTACAATCGTACTAAAGTACTAGTTCGGACTTCTAGTACTATTAGTACCCCACTTGGCAAAACTTGCGGGTCGTTTTAATCAAAAAGGGCTCTTATTTTAATGCTCCAAAATACGCAATCGATTGTTTTGTGTCAGAAACTAGATTGGATACTATTTACATTTACTGAATATTAATTAAAATATTATTTCACCAAAACATACACGAAAACGGACGAAATATCCGTTTACCGACGAAATATAGAAATGCAATGCTCCTTCCTTGATCGCAACAAAAATAATATTAGTAGGTACATACATTATTACACTTACAAAAGTTGCAAACATAAAATACTAACAGCGCAATTTGATCTCTATCTTCAAGCAAATAACGTTTCTCATTCATTACCCCTCCGTCTCTTTTACTACCGGGGATTATGCGCTGTCTATCTCTGTTCTACCTTATTCGTTCCTTTGAGCAAGTTACTACTGAACTAGAGAACTAGATGCATATCTCCGTCTCTCTCACTACCGCGGAATATGCGCTGTCTCTATCTCTGTTCTCCCTTAATTATTCCCTTGTCTTCTAGTTCCGTCTGACATGGAATCACGGAATGTAACAGTGAACTAAAAGAAACATTGTACTAGGGAACGAGTAATCGAAATGCATTCTCAAACAGTTCTTTTTATTCTTGTTATTAGATTTTAAACTTTATGCCATAGAAAATAGTGATTCAGGTGCCAACTTTTTTAGTGGTTTCGAGATTTCGTGACTGAAGAGCGAGTGAACTACAAGGAACTAGTTGAGCTGAATCGTTCTTACTAGTTCACTGGTCGGAACTAATTCATTTTAGTTTATTATTCCTGAACTACACAAGACTACTTTTTATTATACTCGTGAAATTATAGTCCTACTAGCTGCGAAACCCGGTGTTGCTCGGGTGAAAATACATCGCAAACTTAATGGTTATACCTAACTGGGTTATAAAATCAGTTTCTCCATCTCAGGTACTATAATCTTTGTACCATTAAATGTACGTTTTATTTAGTGTATACGAATTTGATTGATAAATTTTTGTGCTACATCATTTTTAAATATTGAGATTACTTTTGACTTTACAGATCTTTCTGGAACATTAAAGAACATTCTATAAGCTTTCAGGAAGACGACAGACTATCCTACATCAATTTTAAATTTTAAGATTATTTTCGAGGTTTCTAGTTCGTTTTTAAGCATTTTTAAGAACATTTTAGAATGTTTAAGAGGTTTCAGGACGACAATAAACGATACTACAATAAACCTACGCTAGGCGCAGTTCTTTGTGTTCATGTCCCAACCTTATTTTATTTTCTACCCTCTACTAATTGAAAAAGAAACAATGTCCAACAAATCTTGGCTAATTATTATGTATTAGATGATTTAATGTAAACTGTGTTTTTCGTACAAGACGTTAGTCTTCATTTTATCCATTACGTTGATAATGTCCCTTTGTGTATGCATTCGTAAATATAAATATAATCTAGTTTTAAAGATTACATAAGCCTTAGTATTATATAGAGTATATTATATAGAGTATTTTGTAAAAGTTTTGTTGAAAAGCCATAAAAATGACAAAATCAATAATTAAATTACTAGGTAGTTGCTCAAAAGTTTTAAAAAGCCTATGGCTTATAAAACGCTATGTTTTTATGTTGTATTGTTTCTAGGTCATTAACTCACACTGGAAATGTACTGTGCCTATATTTATTTAATAAAGAACTTTTAAAATTAAAAAAATAATAATAAACGATATGTACTACATAATTTTTAAAATCATAGTTTATTTTCGAAACTTCTAGATCGTTCTGGAACATTAAAGAACATTCTAGAACTTTTGAAAGCATTCTAGACGATTGCAGACTATCTTACTATTCTCGAACATTCTAGAACGTTTAAGATTATATAGTCAGAACATTTTGGAAATATCTAATCTAATCAAAAGTCTAGAATTTTCTAGAAAAATCTGGAAAAGTCTGAAATATTGTAGAAAGTTCTCGATATTATCACGCTCTAATGTAATTTACGCCATGCAGCACTGTCCCGAACTTATATGAGCCCTACAATGTTTTAGAAAAGGATAGAAGTATCTCATTAGTAATGATATACTTCTATCCTTTATCATTACATTCATGACACATTTTTACCACCCACATCTACCCCCTTCCACCTACAACAACCAAACTCCCTTACTTGCAAGTGCACACGTAGGGCCTTCTACCACTGCACCACAAGTGGGTGGCAGTGGATGGTCATGGAGAAAAGGCTGGACATACAAACGGACACTCCTATTATATATATATTGGATTTAAATAGATTAAATTATATCGATCCTCGTGGCGTTACTTTCTATTACTTAGTTGATTACACGCAGATATTTTGTCTGACGTGTTTAAATTTGATAACGCAAACGCATGTTGATAACAGATTAAGTGGCAATATTTTCAAGGTAAGTTCCTGTATAATCATCACAGAAACAATACCTAGTACTTAGGTAGGTATGTACCTATTTTAATTATGCACATACATAACCTTCTGGTTAAGTACTTATAAGTTTATTACAAATTATGTTTCGGAAGAAATCGGAACTAAACGGCTATAGCAAAATTAATCATATTATTTAATTCTTGACCATTAATTTTTTTTAAACATTTACGTAGGTAAATTTTTAACTTACAAAAAGTTTTGCACGATACAGTTATAACATCTCGTTTTATTTTGGGGCAAATCAGGGCAACCTAGTCTAGGTCAAACAATAATAATTTTACTACTAAAACGCCACTTCAAATAAATAATAAGTTAATCCTTAGCATCAGCCACACCACCATTCGTCAGAGCAAAAGTAGCTTCACTTTCCGGCAAGTCTGGAGAATCGTATATTTTTGCGATCCTGTTTTCTCCTCTGCCTTTCCTCAAAGATATTCTTGTGGTGGACGCATGGGCCAGAATGTTGCCACCTATCGGCTTCTTGGGGTCTGCTTGAAACGTCAGAGTTGCTCCGGGGTCTGATGTCATTTGATTGGTTATGAACACTGCTACGTTATATTCTTCAGATATCTGTAAAAAGTATTAAGATTTATCTAATAGGCTATTTCTGATTGTATTAATTAAATAAAGTGTTTATCGTTATTTGGTTACGAATTAAGCATCACTATAGAAAATGTATCATTAAATTATAGTGCTGGACAATTCACATAACAGCATCTAGCCCCAAGCTAAGCAGAGCTTTTGTCATGGATACTAGATAACTGGTATAGTTTCATACATACAACAACTTACTATACATAGAAAACACCCTAAACAAATATCTGCAGATCGTGCACACATTTCTGACCGGGAATTGAATCCATTATAAATTTAGTGCCTATGTAGGCCTTCTTACTGTCGATATTGATTTAACTACCTATGATAGCTAGAGGTCTGTTTACGCAAAATAAAAATAATGTATGTAGTACCTTCTGCAAACGTGACAGCACTTGCGCCAGTTTCTGCTGTCGGTCGGCCAGTTCACCTCGGCCAGAGAAGTCAACTCTGAACAACGCCATTATCGAGTCAATTATGAGAAGCTTGAACACTCCTCCTTCCTCGTGAAACTTGGCAGCCACGAAGTCCAGTAGTTCAGCCTGAGAAATATTTACTTATTATCTCTAATCTCAGGGAAAATGGAATATAACTTTGGAAAGTAAGAGTAACCAGTCAGAGTAACCAGTAGATCTAGCAACTACCAACCTGATTCAACTGAACTGTGTGCCTCGGAAAGCACGTTATTCTGTTGGTCTTGTGCTTTACCTCTCTCCGGTTGTGTTTGTCTGCAGTCCCATCGGATTCGCGCACACTTGTGCACTACAACATGTCCTGTGACTGTGCACCTGGCTAGTCTTTGTCGAGACTGGTCGTCGTGGCCGAATTTCGGCTAGGAGGGCATCATCATCATCATAACTGAACTGATAGATGCTTCTGATATTGGCACAAGAGCCGGAGAATTACGCGTAATTGGTATGGTAATGGTAGCGTAATTTTCAACGCATTCCCGTACAAGTACAGAGTGGAAGGTTGCGGTTTCAATCCTGCCGGAGTACATATATAAATTCTTATTACTTACCTGATGTTCTGAAGTGTAGGCTCTGGCGTACAAAACATTATCTAAAACTCCATTCTGATCTAAATTGAATCTGTCAGCAATTGGTCGTAATCGGTCCGGCCGGCTGATTTACTTGTTGAGGAAATATTGTAATGCAAGTAGGTACCGACCGATTTAGGCAGTAAAATACCCCCACTGACTACTACATAGTTTTAATAAGAAAAAAGTTTAATTTATTTACAGTTTTTGACGTCACTAAAAGGATACAAGGTATGTTCGGTATCCAAGAACATCACTTTACCCCCATGGTACCCTGAAGAGTTGGGGATTTGTGTCGTAACGCATAATGTGTGAGACAGTTGGGTCTTGCCAGTCCGAAACTCTCCGAAAACTTCTGTTATTGCCATCGATTCAATACCTCCTGCTAGCAGTTTGCTAAAAAATAAAAATACCGAAACTTTGTATATAAGCAAGGGTCGTGGAAGTGGGGTGCAAGGTGAACCAAATGTTTTAGGACACTAAAATCAAGTGGGGGCATTTCGGGTGGCTCCCCCCGTTTTACTACCCTGGTACCTATAGGTTTCTCTGTGCTATTTTTCACAGAGTTATGTTTTCCAATAATTTTTCTCAAGTTGGTAAATAAGTATATAAAAAAGCGCCTTTTTAAATTGAGAAAAATTATTGGAGAGCCTACCTTAGGTAAAGTATAATTTATACGCTTTTTTTAGTTCCACCTATGTTTGCTCGTAATGGAATCTTCGAACGTGATTATCACCTACTTTACAACTTCTATTTAACTAAAACTTAGCTTTTATCAAGGTCCGATGACAATACAATAAATAAAATAAATAAATTTGTTTATTTTTCAGATTACATAGATCCATATGTTAGTAACAAATCTTAGCCTACGTTAGTTTTAATTCACATAACATTAAATAAAATTGATCAATAAACTAATATAGAGGAGTGTTTCTATATAACTCCATCCAGTTTACCAGCTATTGCTGCCAGGATGGTGTTGGTACTCCAGCGTACCCTACTTATCAGAGAGGCTGCCTTTTTCCTCATACTGGCGGCGAAGCCGTCTACGCGGGCGTCCGCAAACATGCCGGAGGCGCTGCAATACCGCGGAAGCCCCAACAGCATCCTGAGAGCATTATTATACTAGACGCGAAGAGTATTGACGGCTTTTTTCGTATAAGTGAACCACAAGCTGTTTAATAAGTTTGTCCAGTTATCCCAACTAGGATCTATAAAATCAATGTTTTTCCCAAATCATAACATGTACCATACAGTAGGTAAACAAACAGACAAACTTATCCAAAATTTACCGTCTCTCCATCTCTTTACATGCATAAGAAGTAGGTATATAGGGCGTCATAATTGCATCTGCGACAAAGCCTTTAATATAAAAAAGTATGAAACAATTGACTCGAAGATAAAAAATAAAACCTTTTTGGAATAGATGATGTTTTTGCCAACATTCTAACTATTCAATGCTGTAAGTTTTGGCAAGTCAGCCCGTACTATTAAAATCAGTATTTACATGAGTTCTAGGTAAATAAAGCAGCTACAGGCACTAGCAGCGTAAAGGAGGGGGCGGATGCCCCGAGTACCAAGCTCAGAGTGGTGCTCTTTTGGGCACCCCTTGAGATGACAACGACACACGCTATTGAAATCCGCGATAAAAAGTATCCCATGTCCTTCTTCGTAGTTTGAACTCAAATCCTGCCAAGTTTCATTTCAATACATTCGGTAGTTTCAGAGTTACAGACAGACCAAGATACAGACAGACAGACAGACATGATGAAAAAAAATCATTTTTGGCATCAGTATCGTTATAAGAGAGCACTCCAAAAAAATCGAAATATCTTCAAACAGTTTTATTAAAAGTATAGTTTCTTAGCAATTTTCTCCGCCACCGTAAACTTTACCACCGTAAAATTTCAGGGCTCGGTTCGCTCGCCTTTATTAATTTTTTCATACTCTTCTTAAATTGTTTGTGATAATTAAATAAATATAACCCATGGTATTACTAAATATGAAGTTCGAATTTTTCAAAATCCAAATATCATAAAAAAGTATTAATTGCAGTAAATTGACCGGAGGAAGCCGGAACTGGAGATTGGAGGAAGGGGGTGACGAAATTATTTAGCCCACCCCCGGAGTGTATCTGCGGTCCCTGAGTTATGTAGGTAGGTAGGTAATTAAAGTAACCAATCAAAATTAGCAATAGCGACAAACGGTGTATTATACGGATAATTCTCTTCAAAATGCTTATTTACTTGAGCGCTCAAGATGCGGGCTAAAAACGAAAAAGCAATGAACCAATATTGTGTATTTTCGAACAACTTACTCCAGTTCACCACTTCCAGTACTAATTTTGAAAATTTGTTTGCGTTTGTCGCTAACTTCTAATGCTGTCATGAATCCAAGGGTAACTACTTTTTGGCAAGCTTCTTTTATTTTTTCTACCTTTGTATCTGAAAAACCCTTGATATTACAAAGTTTCTTCTTTGTGGACATTTGAATTCCTTTGATGGTACATATTCCCGCTCCTTTTAACTTTTTGATATCAGCAACGTTTATTCCATGCTTTTGTAATATGTCCACATCTTGGAAAAAACTTTCTTCTTCATCATTTTCAGAAACATTGTCATCGAGAGCTTGTTCGATCATTTTATTTTATTTTTTACGAAATCACAAAACTAATTTCATATCCAGTTCATATCTATAATTTTCCCGCCTTTCTGGATAGGTTTATTTTTTTTGGTCTCGCTAGTTTTAGCATTTGCCATTTTCATTTTGTTTATGGTAAAAAATTTGGGAAACATGTAACTATTATAAAAACCTACTACGAGACGATACAGGATAAGGATCAGGAGAGTTAGGATAGGAAAATTATAATAGGGGAACTGGATTGGTTGAATCAATGACAACAATACAAGGATTGCAAAAAATTGCCATTATTTATTCGTGCATTTTTTTTAATGAATGGATGAATGGAAGTGTGTGGGAAGCTTTATAACCATAGAGAAATAATTAGGTATATTTTGTTGGTATCAACAATCTTTTTTTTTTATAATTACGAATGACATTGACGTATTGAGCGTCGCAGGCGTTTTCAGTTACTCTTTTGTCTATGATTGATTTCAATGACTTCCTTCGCTTCGATGAGACTTGTTTGCGGCGAAAATAAAGGATTTTTATTTCTAATAATCAATCCTCTCAAGAAATTTACCGTCTTATAACTTCAGTCCAGGTAAGGGCGTAAGTTAACCCACGGAAGTATCGAAAAGTGTTTATTTATTATGTTCATATTCCTCCCGTATCACAGCCATGTTGAAGTATGTAGTGTTGGTTTCTAAGTTTTCGTCAGTATATCGATCTAAAAAGTTATAAGTTCACAAGTATTATGTGACAGACCCAAGTTTAGTTTGTGTTGTGCCTCTAAAAGTTAAAAGTCTTGCAATATGAAAAGTGTTATAAAGTGCCACCGAATCTGGCGTCGAGGCGTCACCTGTAAGGTAAGGCTGGACGTGTCTACAACTATACATCACAACGTAGCCTAAAACTTGATAAAGTTTTCGACGAAACTGAAAAATACATTTTAGTTATATACACAAAAGTATAACTCATTTGAAAAAGTTAAATTTTTTTGGGTGCTGTTGTAAGATTTAGTTTCAATGGCCATTTTGCTTCAAGCTCAATGAATAGAATTATTGATTTCTTAGTTTTGTTGAACCTGCTGACCATCAGATACTATGTGCCAACTACATATAATATAAATGACCATTGCTCTGGTTAAAGCATTTCAAATATGAAATTTACAACGATTAATTTTAGTTTTTAGTCGCAGGTGAGTTAATGAAATGGCTAGGACAAGTTACACATATTAAAGAAATATAATAAAATCGTGTGGAAATATATAAACTAACACAGAGTTAATGAACAGTATTTCTTGTGGGTGGTGCAGTAAGTCTTATAACAAAATCAGCGCTTATTTGGGACGGGCAGTTGAATTTTTTTCTTGGCTTCATAGAAACCTGCCAATTAATTTCAGGGATGGACTCTGAAGATTCCCGTGATGCTGGAGATGCATCTTCAAGTAGCAGCAGTTCAAGCTCACGGAGTAGACGAAGCTCCTCCTCTGGGAGTGAGAGATCAAAGAAAGGACCAAAGTCACCTCCCATATCACCCAGATCCCCGAGATCAGGGTCAGGACCCCGGTCCCCATCCCCAGATAGTCGTTCTAAGTCACCCGCTCCCATCAGCAAAACACCGCTGTCACCTGATCACTTGAGTGATGCTCACTCGGATATAAATTCTCCGGAAACTTCAATGCCATCAAATTTGAATGAGCCAAAATCTCCTGACGGTCCAAAGTCCCCTGATAACATAGCATCACCAGAACCCACAGAAGAGTATTCTGCTCCTCCTTTCACTGGGGATGGACCGAAAACTCCTCAAAGCCCTGGATCCCCAAGTCCTTCTGGCTCTCCTGAAAGAAGGTCCCATCCAGGCTCCCCCGATGGTAAATCACCTCCAGGGTCCCCAGATAACCAATCAAGACCTGCTTCTCCTGATGCTGAACCCCCTAGTAAACCTGGAAGACAGTCAAGGTCTGTAAGCCATTCTAGCAGAAACTCATCTCCATCACCTGAGAGAATTACATCAAATAAAAGAAATGATTGGAGCCCTAGAGAGAATTGGAGAAGAAATACAAAAGGAGCTCAGAAAATGATAGAACCCCCTAGAGGAAGGGACAGAAGTAGATCTGAATCAAGTGCATCTAGCCGTGCATCATCTTATAATAAAAGGGGCAATAAAGATACTGCCGCTCAAGATATTTCAGAAGGTAAGAACCTTTTATTTTGCTTATTACTTAATTTGTGGCAACCAGTGTCACATTAGGCCAAGGTCTGACTGTGGTGCAGGAGGTTGGGATTTCTGCATTTGAATGTTTGTATGACCTGTAGATATTTGTACCAGGTGTTCTGGGTGTTTTCTATGAGTAATAAAACAATAATATTTTTTATTACTCATAGTAATAAAAAAATTATATTTTTTATTACTCATCATATTCTATTATAGATATGAAATTAGTTTTGTGATTTCGTAAAAAATAAAATAAAATGATCGAAAAAGCTCTCGATGACAATGTTTCTGAAAATAATGAAGAAGAAAGTTTTTTCCAAGATGTGGACATATTACAAAAGCATGGAATAAACATTGCTGATATCAAAAAGTTAAAAGGAGCGGGAATATGTACCATCAAAGGAATTCAAATGTCCACAAAGAAGAAACTTTTTGATTTCTGCATTTGAATGTTTGTATGACCTGTAGATATTTGTACCAGGTGTTCTGGGTGTTTTATAGGAGTAATAAAAAATTATATTTTTTATTACTCATATAAAACACCCAGAACATCTATCTATCTATGTAATATGATGCTGTGTCAATTGTCGAGCATTATCCCATAAATCAGTTCCCATGGGATAGAAATAACCTTAAAATGTTTCCATAGAAACAAAGCGTGCGAACCCGCGGGCAGAAACTAGTTTAATGTAATTTATTCAATATAAATAAATAATGCTGTACAATTCGCACAGCATCAGCTGTTGCACGTTCAGTTCTCTCGGGATAAGTATATCAGTTTTTCAGTACCCATAACACAAGCTCTGCTTAGTTTACGGCTAGATGAAGTTCTGTGTAATTGTCCAGTATTTATTATTATTTAAACTTATTAGTTATTAAAACAACTTGTCTTGTAATAGGAGAAATGGAGTCAGACCAAGAAGAAAGAAAACCAAGGAGAACCAAAGCAGCCAGTAAGCAGGATGCTAAGGATCTCAACCTTAGTCATGAAGACTTGTCAGATGTGTCAGATTTGGATTCTGTTAACCAAGATGACACTGAAAAAGAGTCTAAGGTAAAAGTTAACCTCTGCAACTATAACCTTTATTTTGTTTTCAATATTTGGGAAAACTTAATCTAAGTATAAAAAATACAGATAAAATTGTAGATTATACCTTGATAGACCAGTGCATTTATGCTGATGGCTAATTAAACGATTCCACAGAAGAGTATGCTAATAATTTAATTGTTTTGGAACAACTGAAAATAAACTTTGAATTCTTAGTTATTAATTTTTTTTTTTTTTAGTTTTGCAGCATAAATGCTAATTACTCGGGAATACAATTTTTATGGTACCACCATAAAATCATTTCTATACAAGCAAAATAATCAACCAAATTGGTAGATGGAGATATACATACAAAAAAAATATACAGCCGAACATAAAACCTCCTCATTTTTAGAAGTGGGCTAAAACAGCTTGATATATACAAAGTAACTAAGCACCTTACTGAAAAAGAACATCAACATAACATAATAGACAATATTACGTATGCACAAACATCAAAATTAAGTTAAAAGTGTAACACAGCATAAAGTATAAGCTAAGCATTGAAAGTTAATTTCTTGTATCATTTTATTTTTTAGCCTAAGTCACCACCCTCGTCGCCAGTCAGTAAAACATCAAAAGTTAATGGAATAGGTCAAGATCAGTCTCCTAAACCAGATGTTGGAAGAGGTGATACTCCAAAACTTGGAAAGGTATGTTTCATTTTGTACCAACTACTCACAGTCCACTAACTTCTAATCTACCTTGATATAGTTTCTTGTTTCAAATATCAAAGTGCTATATTTCCTGTAGACCTTACAGGATTCATGGACACATCACAAAATTCAAATTACATAAGTAAAACTAGGAAATAAAGTGATCACTTAGATTTTTTGTACACTTCATTCTTTTTAAGGTAAAGTAAAGAAGCAAACAAGAAATCTTTACCTTGTTATTAGTCGAGTTGGAGCAAAACTCGTCCTAAGTTTTTTCATCCTATAGCTAGATAATCTGATGTTTTGTAGTAAGCCTTTTTACAAAGGACTTGTTTGAATTTATTTAATTTTCACTTCCTGTGATTCTTATCGCTAGTCTTCTCAGACTACAAAAAACATACAGAGGTTTTTGGAGCCAAGCAATCACTATTAATATTATTAACTAGCTGCTGCCCGCACCTTCGCTCGCGTATCGGGATAAAAAATAGCCTATATGTTATTCCAGGTCCCAAACTATACCCACACCAAATTTCAGCCCCAACAGATTTTTTGCATGAAAGAGTTACAAATATCCATACATCCATCCATACAAACTTTGACATTTATAATATTATGATAGTAGGATTATAGTAGGGCAGGATTTGAAAGTAAATCTGTCTGTCCGTCACCTTTCACGCCTAAACGGGTGAACGGATTTAATGAAATTTGGCAGGGAGGTAGATGGTATCCGGGGGACGGACATAGGGTACATGAAACGCGCAAGCGAAGCCGCGGGCAGCAGCTAGTATAACATAAGTATTTGTCTAGGTGCCTCAAGAAAAGACAAGCAACACTGAAGATGGCGAGGAACAGCTAGATTTCGAAGCTGAAGAGGGCGAGTGCGTTGAGCCGAAGCCTGCCGACCAAGCAAATGGCGACGGTGATGACAAGCTGCAAGAAGGTAAATAAACTTAACCATACAAGAATTTATCCTTATAACATCACTTCTTGTCCATCCTAAGGTTGCCTGGAAGATATCGCTCTTAGCAATAAGGTAATTGTACATTATCTGTATCTGTATTTGTTTTAGTATTTTGTTTTTGATTTGTTGTGCAATAAAGAATATTGTATTGTAAAATTCAATATCCAAAGGTAATTTTGTCTTTCTTTTACCTTTTGGCGCCTAAACGCTGAACGGATAATGGCTACTTAACTCGGGCTTTTTATCTCGTTTAAGCGTGTGCGAAACCTCGAGCAGAAGCTAGTAATCTACACAAATAAATAAATTTTAATGTCTGGTTTGTGATATCAAAAAGTTTTTCACTAAATGTTTAGGAAAGTATATCTACACAGTACTTATAAAACAAATCACAAACTGTTTTTTTTTGTCTATTTGCGCTATATTCCGAGAAAGACGGACCGATTTTAACGGGACTTTCGCTGGCAGATAGCTTATGTTATATCGGGCTTTTAATTTGGGGTCCCGGGTTAATACCATGAATATGTGAATTTTACGCTATTAGTCCAGCTATATATTTCAGGTGAACTAACAGATGAAGTGAAGCCCGGTAAGCGGTCGCGTGGGTCCTCGCTCGAGGAGGGCGAAGTCTCAGACGAGGCCGAGCGAAGGCCTGAGGAGACGGAGCCACGACCGGTCTGCAGGTTCTTCTCGAGAGGAGCTTGTACTTGGGGGATCAATTGCAGGTAAAAAAAATTGTACATACATACACATATATGTTATTTAGCCATTGATACTTGTATCAATGGCTAACTAACACGTATTCTACGTGATTTGATATGCCGATCGAGCACGTATTTACTAATAGTAATATCACTACAATTGATGTTAGGCGTTCTATTGATTGAACTCTAGTTAAAATACATATAAACAATAAAGAAATAAACCGTCATCTAGTTAGCCCCAAGCTAAATAGATATACGACTATAAATATGAAGGTTCACATATCAACTAATGGAATAGGTGTGAGGTTATGTGTTGCACCGAAAGATAGAAAGAAAGAAAATGAATTTATTTGAACATAACACAACACATCACAAAAACTACAAACAGAAACATTTAGAGAATGTGTTACATTATGCCGGGCAGCGCCGCTAGTTAGAGCTCGGGCTTGTAGCCCGAGCTCTAACTAGTGGCGCTAATCTTCTGACAGGTTCTGGTGAATATTCTACTCCTAAATCTATCTCGGCGTAACTAGGCCTACCTAACCTTCTTAATCAAAACTAGACTCATATAACTAGATTTGGTGTTGATTCTGTGGCCATAAAACTAGCCCAATAATGTTGCCGTTGGTTGGGATAATTAGATTAGTTTTTGGTACCAACAGAATCACCACTATTAAAAACAAAACGATTGGCGTTATCGAAATACATTGCATTTTTTAAGCCGTCACAAATTAATAAAAAATTGGCGAGCTGTCTAGCGTTTTACAGGGTTTTCAGATATGCTGTAGTGTTAGCATACGGACCGTGACAAAATTTGTCGTACATGATCATCATGATGCACAGAAAATCTGTCTAATAACTTTGTCGCGGCGCGCACGCTAGCCCTAATGGTTCATTCTCCCTCTAAAATGTTTTAACATCAATATACCCCCAGGTTCCTACACCCCGGAGTGACTGACAAAGGCAATTACAATATGTTCGATGTGGTCCGCGGCGTGCCCAGCTCGGGCTCGTACCCTGCGGCGCCTGCGCGGGACGTGGCGCCGCCCGAGTCCGCCTGGGAACGCGGCCTAAGGACTGCTAAGGAGGTTAGTTCATACATTTAAATAAGGAATACTAGTTCTTGAGTGCCAGTGACTTGTAGTTTTTGGGAAGAGTGCTAAGGTGGTTTTTTATTTAATTAATTGAGGATCAGTAGTTACTAATAGCAGTGACGCATATGCTGTTTTTGGTGGACTACCAAGGAGGTTTGTTAAACTAATCAAATAAGGAGCACTAGTTTTTCTGTGATATTGACGCACTTGCAGTTAATAAAAAGAGTGTAAGGGCCTTTGGTAATACACATTTTACTCGCTGTGAAAATCTCCGGTTTACTCGCCGTGGAATAGCACGGTTGTCAATGTTGTATGGGTCACTATGGAAGCTCGTTCCCATACGCGGCGGCAGCACGGTGACGCCGTGTCTGCTCCTCGGCCCGCCGCGTCTACGCCGGACCCGTGCCGTACGTTTTCCATGGCGGCAATTAGGCATATTCAAACATAGAAAAAAGGCCGATGACTCGTCCTGTGATTTCGCCGTGTCATTAACAAGCTCCCACGGTTAAGAAAAACCCTACAACGTGCTAGCCGAGGCCCCTTGTTACGGACACGGTTTCTGTTCGGTACGGCTATCAAGCCGTGATGAAACCGTGTTGTGAACAAGAGTTCTAATGCAGCGACGCTACCTTTCGCACACCATCGCATCGCTGACGCTACCAAGTGAACGTAATAATGAACACTAGTTTAACCCAAAAAATCGTACACAACTAATCCACTGCCTTCTCTTTGGCGATGCGACCCAGAGGAAACACGAACAAAAAGCTGGTAACCCGTTTTATAAGGTAACCTAATAGTATCTATTCTTGTTCACAGATGGTCCGCATAGCGAACAAGCGTAAAGAACAAGACATGGACTTCGAAGAGAAGAAGCTCCACTTGCCACTAGGTGGCGTAGTGCACGACCCCGACGCGGAGCTTGCTTACGCAGCCGCGGCCGTCGGCGCTTCGCCCCCGCACCCCATGGACGCGCCCGCACACCATAGGGAGACAGAGGCTTACAGGTGACACTTACATTCAACATTCCGTGAACAACTTACAAGAGACATGCACTTCAAGAGAAGAAGCTACACTTGTCGCTAGACGGCGTAGTGCATGGATGAAGATATAAAATAGTAGAATACGATTGACGGTAAACTGAGACTTACGAATATCTACTATCTTATATAACTTGTTATGTGATATGACTTTCTAAAAAAATTCAACCGTTTTCTTATATGATGTTTATGTCCGGCGGCATAATGTGTAGGAGCCTTTAGCTAACTAGAGGTTCCTACACACGCCGCCGGACCTACCGGCCTTCAGTCACGTCACGTTATCTGCTCGTAAAAGCCAACGTCATATTATTATGTTGATGCCTTCAGGGAATTTTCTCTAATTAAGGTCCCTGAGAAACAGACAACAATCAAATCATATCCACTGTTTCGTTTTCAGTCGATCTGGCTACGGTCCAATGTACCGCGGTCGCGGCTATCCAGTCCCACGCCCAGTTGTGGAGGAACGCGAGCCGTACTACGGTCGCGAGAGACCTATGTACGAGCGAGAGCGGGGGTACGAGCGACCGCCTTACTACGACGAGAGAGCGCCGCCTGTCACCGATGAGATGGGATATCAGAAGGTGAATATAAGATTACTAGTTTCCGCCCGCGGCTTCGTACGCGTTCTTTCCATGGAAACGTTTAATAGTAGAATGTTTTACAAGGGATTAAACCATCCCATTATTCAGGGTTATTGAGGTTGGTATACTCTCGAACGCAGCGAGGACTAACGATATTAAAAAAAAACCTTCAAAATTTCAGCTCAATCTGTTCAGTAGTTTTGGTGTGAAGAAGTAACAAACATCCACCTAACCAAACTTTTGCATTTGTAATATTAGTGTGATGAGATTAAAGTATTCTATGTTTTACCATAATCCACTATTCCTTCTACCAATCTGTCTTTATTTATTTATTTTATTCTCAGCGTCGCGTCCGACCGTCCCGCGAAGTCATAGTCCAACGTGCGGAAGTGGAACGACGTGAAGTTCGCGAGATGCGCGAACCGCGGGACCTTCGTGAAGCTCGCGAGCCGCGCGACTTGCGTCGTGACGTCAGAGATGGGCGCGGGGACGAGTGGGCTGATCCCTGGATGAGGGCGGAACCTGCTGCCAGGCGGAGGAAGCCGCAGTCTTCTGAGGACTCGTATTCTTCTTCTAGGTCAGTATAATAGGAACAGAACAGGACCGGTAGCTTGAACAAAATAAGGTATTGTCTAGGCTGAAATACAGAAAAGTTCAAGGAAATATTACGCATTCTATGACGATTTGATGTCATTATTGAGTATTCTACCATGTACCCAATGTTATAAATCTCTACAAAAAATTATCAAGTCTCCCGTATTTCAACTAAAATATGTCGCTTTAAGATCCTTTCATTACTAAATTACTATTTATCGGGTGTTTATCGCGTATATTTAATCCAATGTTACATCAGGCTTACATCTGGTGGACATCCTCTGACCACAACACTGCCGTCCTTATCAAAAGTGCAATAACTCGGTCTGAGCTACTTTCGAGAAAAACGCAGTTAAATATTTTATTTTACCAAATCCCTTATAGGTACATATATTGCGGTTATGCTTATAAAAAAAACTGGATCGGCTATAGATACGTAAAATCTGTCTTAGAAGAAAATATAGAGCTCGTTCTACTGATCACGAATATGTATAACAACTCTTTTTGGCGCGAAAACCGAGTTACTGCACTTTTGATAAGGACGGAAGAATAGTGTATAAGCT
Organism: Eupithecia insigniata; assembly: GCA_947859395.1. Lineage (NCBI taxonomy): Eukaryota > Metazoa > Arthropoda > Insecta > Lepidoptera > Geometridae > Eupithecia > Eupithecia insigniata. The sequence goes on from OX402002.1 coordinate 6,458,865, forward strand.
AAATTTAAATAGTAAAAGCTGAATAGTTCTAATAAGATCGTGTAAGTTTAAACATATTTAACATATTTTCTTCAATAAATATTGGTTTTAACAATTTATATCTTATTCTGGACGCCTAGCAGGTAAATTTTAGTTCTGTTATTCGGATTTGTTAAATAATTTGCAGCGATTTATTCGAGTATAGGTGATATACAGAAAGGGTCCTAGGCATGAATGACTAAATAGTCTAAAACAAAGTCCCTTCCCGCTGTTAAAGTTGGACAACCAACACAACATCATCTAGCACCAAGCTAAGAGCTAAGCAGAGCCTGTATGGGAACTAGATGACTGATATGTTTAATAGAGTACATTACATGGATAGATATTTTTATTATACATAGAAAACACACAGTATAGCCGGAAAACATATGTGCAGATCGTACAAACATTTGTCCCAAGGCGGAAATCGAACCCGCTCCTGTGTCGCAGGCGGACCTTCGCTTGTCGCGCCACATGGGTCGTCAATACAACAATCAGCAGAAAATACTCATATTTATTCGCCGTAGTAGCACAAGGCACACTTAGTTACGTATAAAAGGTTTATTGCGTTCGAAATTAAACAAATCTATTACATCACAAATTGTTTATACTGGGTATTATCAATTGGCGGCGAGAACTTTTGGTAATTCTTTTCCATAACGATAATACAAGAAAAAATAAAGAGTGGCGCTAGTGTCACATCATATTGCACCTTAATATAAATTGTGATTGCTTATTGGTGGCTCTTGATTTAGTCACATCATTATTTATTTATCCAATCATATCACCAAAAAGTGGTAACCCATGAAATGTCAAAGGGAATATGATTATATTTTCTACTGTAGGTATGAATGTGTACCTGACTTATATTATAATATTTATTTATCCTGAGATATCAGAAGGTAAGGATCACTGTTCAACACCAATTCTAAATGCTTACAATACACTATTGACTAGATTACAAACATTAGTATTTATACTCTGTTCTAGGATCCAAGATACTTTTTGTAAACAAAGACAGTAGTAAAAATTTAAAATTTATAACAATATCAGAAAAGCAAGATCTAGTTATAACTTAAAAACAAAATCAAGAACCCATAATTGCTAAATTGCATGCACACGGGGAAAGGTGCAAATTCGAGTTTGAAAACGCCCGAAAGACAAATGAAATGATGAATGATAGATAGCTAGGTGTCAAAGCCAAAAGTTTCAGTCTGTGATTTAACTTGCTGTGATGAAATCAATGTTAAAATATATTCCACCAATATATGTTTGGTTTTGTAACCCCATTGTTTGCAAAAAATATCAATGATTCTAGAACCGAGTGTAGTTGTTATTGTTACCTTATATTTTGTTACTAAGCAAAAAGTTACCATTCCATCCTTATCTAGGGCGACCTCTGATATAAACCCCTATTTGAACTTAACTGCAATAGATAACTATAAAAAATAAATGAATTAATAGAAAACTATCACCCGCCTCCCCCTTCTCCGGGTTTGCTTTCATAACAACGTTGGTGTTATGGTGTTCAAACTGACATCTCATTCTATTGCATGTCTACTCTGTTTCATTGCTTATGAACGAAACAATCTGATTGGTTGACGATACGCGCCGACACATGTGATTGGTCAATGCGCACGTGTGTAATAAAATACAAATGTGTGCGTTGTCGCGTTGTCACTTGCATGCGATAACGTGGCGTATGATTGGTGTGTATGTGTAAGCACGGTTGTTGCGTGGCTGTTTCTCGTCGCCTGCTTTCCCCCCCCTTCGTCCCGTTCACCCCGCAGATCTTCAAATTCCAGCTCGAGGTCGTCGCGGTCTCCTGGCTCCCGGCGCAAGAGACGGGCGTCTTCTTCTAGTAGGCAGAGGTATGTTGTTTATGGGCTAGATCGGACACGGCGGAATTCGCGCAGTGGCAAACCTAGTGCCTAACCTAGTAACCTAGTGGCTTTATTCCGTGATGCATGCATGTATGATGCAGTATGGAGCCTATACTCGACTTTGTGCCTATCTGCAAAAATGAAAAACAATCTCGCAGTATTTAACCTAAAATAAGCTTTCTTGTTGATCTTGAATTACTTTGAGATCCTTTCTTCAATAGATATTGTTTACAATATACACTCATGGACTTTAGTGGAAAGCAAAAAATGGAGGCAAATCTCCACTATAAGGCTCTCTTCCAACAATGTTACACTGAGCGTATCTTTCTCCGGATCGTCTCCATAGTTTCGTCCTTCCACCAACTGCCTTCTGATAGAATCTGGAGTCTTCTTAGTACTTCTTCTAGTACTTCTTCACAATCATCATCATCCCAATTAAGATACGAACGAGCAAAGCTGGACCGAGCTACTCGACGATCTGTGGTGAACAATGGGCCTCTGGCCGGCAAGTATGCCCCTAGACCAGCTGCCTTAACTCTTCTTCTTATCGTTTTGGTGCTAACTGTTACACTTGTAGAATTTCCTGTAGCTTTATTCGTACCTCGGAACAAGACGAAGCGAAAACTGTTTGCAATAAATCTGCCGTCCTTCTCTGTTTTTTACTCTTTTGCGAGCTCGTCCTGTACGTCTGATATACCCTTAGTCTGTCGGTATCGTTTAACATTGTGAAAAATAACAGACTTTGGAACAAGAAAATATTTTTTGTGGTTCTACCTTATTTTTGCGTTTCTCTAAATTTGTCCATGAGTATATAATTATAGATATGTTTATCTCGACTCTAAGCTTGTGAATTTTAGGTTTTGTTTGGACTTAATTGCAGCTCAGTCTAAGCTCGACCATAGTATGATTCCAATGTCAATAAGATCACGTGGTTAATACGTTTTTTGCATCTCGGCGCGGATTCCGCCGTGTCTGACTGCGCTCTATTATTTGTTCGATGAATCAGTATCAGTAAAATAAATGGACGGGAGTAGTATCACTTAACAGAATTTGGTCTAAACATATGATTGAATTCTTGATTTTGACTAAAGTTTTTCGCACATCATTTTTATTAATTGCTGAAAACCAGTACCTATCTGATGAGTATTTATACCTCCTGATTTTTTATAGATGTGAATATTTTTAGTCTGCCTTTGCCATTCCTATTTGTACTGAGTAACATCTCCATCTTTCACTAATTTGATCGTTGCATTATTATTTTTCAGTCATATAACAACCAAACTGGTATTTCAGTTATTTTTCTTGTTTTTTTTTGCGTTCATTTGTTTTATTGGTATTTCCATCTCTATCTATCCTGCCACGCGAGTAAAAATGATGCGGTACGCCCGGAAGCCAGCTGGTAACTTATATTCTTTATAAATTGTAACCATTTTAGAATGTTCCGCCATTTTGATTTCACCAAAGAATTCGATTTACTGTCGCACAGCAGCGTTTTTAGTTCAGGCAAAATAAACATTTCTGTTTTAAGGTTTTTGTTTTTATCGTGCGTAGGCACTGCCTACCCACACTTAGGAAAATGTCGTTAATAATTTTTAGAAACTATTTAATTTCTTAAGATTTTGTCTTGTTTTTCTTGAAAATAATGCCTAACCAAATCATTGATCAAAACCTAGCTGTCAAGCAAACCTATGGTGTGTTTTCAGCATCGCTTTTAGTTTTTGTGGGTAAACAATGTATGAAGTAGATTAGTTTCAGCTTGCTTCCAAAACCGCACTGTTTTCTGAAGATTTCGTAGATTTACTTGAGCTATAATTTTTTACGTGTTTTTTTAAAAATATTTATGTTAGAGGGAAATGGTTAGCTAATGGGTGAAGGTAAAATTTTATTCAACAGTTATAGGCCCGGTTCTACCAAAGCAAGCTTGTGCTATTAGATAATAACAGCTGTCAGCTCAATATGCTTAAATGGAGTTTAGTAAGCTTAGATCCCGTTTAAATTTATTAAAAGCGTTTGGTACAGCGGGCCTTGGTTGCAAGATTCAATTATTTGTTAAAAAAAAATCCTTTAAATGTGAAATCTCTTTCACACTTGATGTCCATGACGCATATGACCGTCTATTAACTCTTGAGCAGCAGCGCGCCATTTGTCTCATTTTTTTGGGACAAAATTAAAATTTGAAAAATTCCTTGAATGTGGGTAAGCTGTAAGCACTATAAAAACAAAAATAATAACCATTGTTTGTGTTATCCAGGCTGTCACCATCCGTGATAGTCCGCGAACGGAGACTGGCGACGGCTCGCGCCACGGCTATGAACCCGCCGGCGCCGCGCCGCCGCGCCGCGTCGCCGTCTGACGCGAGGCAGCTGGCAGTCAACCCGCCGCCGCCTGCCTCACATAGGCATAAGGTAAAAACAACATTATTAGGGTGTTACCACGCTTACTGAGCGAGTGATTGGTGTGGTAGCTTTGGTTGATCGATGGACACCAGTCGACTAACCAATCGATCGAGCGTCGATGCCAAAGGTGTGATCGATCAATGTCTACTAATCCAGTCCATCGATGTTTGTTATTTAATCTGTTGTCTTACATTACAGGAAGAAAGCGATCCCTACGGCCGGAATAAAGTACAACGAAATAACAGAGAGAGGAAGAAATACTCCAGATCTTCGTCATCAGGCTCGGGTAACTTTTCACTATCAGATACTGAGTCTACGAAGTTTCACGTTGTTTAAAATACTCACACAATATTTTGTACTAAAAGAAATGAGGTGATTCTGCACCTCTGTGGGTCAAGCACGGCTATTGTTGACAAGAGTAGAATAGAGAAAAATTACATCAATTTAATTCAATGCGTTCATTTCAGTTTAAAATCCAATGCATATTTCAGCCATAGCTTAATTAATTAGAAACATCTTAAATTAAAGGTTACACAATGTGAATGAGTTTACAAACGCATGACATTATGTGTACTCGTCCAGTGCTGAAAGCGCAGTCTGTGTCCAACCTTCCAGCTAGGTATAAGTTTTAGATAGGTACTGGTACCGCCCCTCACCCAGCACATCAAGGATGCCGTTCTGTTGCGGATGATTGCGTAAAAGTATCATCACCAATGCCTAAAATATTTGAAATTCATTCCTTCAACTTCAATAATTTACGCAATGTATGATGATGCGATGTAAATTTTTTTCTTTTCTACCGTAGACAACAATGGCTGTGCTTTAGCGAGTAGGGTAGGGTAGATAAGTTCTCAAATTCTGTTTCCATAAGTGGAAAAATATAATAGGTGCTTCAACAATATTAAAAAAATCTGCAATTAGTAAATACTAAATTAATTTCGCAGAATCATCATCATCGTCAAGTGAATCTGAGAGCGATTCACACTCGTCCTCGACCTCGGGCAGCTCGGGCGCGCGCCGCGCCAGGCATGCGAGGTTACTCAACGCGGCTGCGAGACCCAGGTTATTTTATAATTTGATGTTCATTACAGAAACTAAAAACCCACTTCGAATTCTTTTATAAATATGTTAAGTACCATAACACAAGCTCTGCTTAACTTGAGGCTAGATAATGCTGTGTGAATTGTCGAGCATCATCATCATATCAGCCCATACACGTTCACTGCTGGACATAGCCATCCCCCTGTTTTGTTTTCGAGCATTATCTATTATTATTTTAAGGCTGCTTAGAACATTTCTCACAGATGCAAGGCCAATTATATTGTGTTATGGTCTGTTCCTAGCCAGGTATATTTGTGTATTAGTTATTTAGTTAAGGATGTGGCTCATTAAAGATTATTTATCGGGTATTTATCGCGTACCTTTTGTTATATCAGTCGCCCCGTGACCACGATCGCTGTAACGCGATGGAAACGTAGGGGAAAATATAACAAAAGGTACGCGATAAATAATCTTTAATTATGTCAACAAATCGCGAAAGTTTAATAAGATGTGCCTCATGTTAGACTGTTCATTTCCAGGATTAATCCCAAACCACCGGCTGGTCTGGCTGCAGCAGTCACTATTACGAATAAGAAGGATTCTTCAAGTGACAAAGGTGTGTATTACATTTTAGTTTTGGATAGTATAAAATATGGATATTATGGCGCCGCCGGATCGTAGTATCAGCCCGTTTGTAGAATAGCTGCTTACAAATAAACCGAATTTTTCGAAAACTTATTAATTTCATTTGATTCGGCAGAATATCCGCGCTTATGTACTCCTAAGTGGTAGGCATTTATGTTGAGCGGTGACCGCTGTTGTGTAACACACAGCACAGTCACCCTTTTGCAAAATATTTTGTGAAATAGTTTTCGCGTAATATGTATATTATTTTTATTTTATTTTCAAAATGTATTTTTATGTCTGTTTTGTACTGCAGCAGCAAATAAATGGTATGTCTATTCAACGAGATAGCTCGGTGACATAAAGCCATATTCTTGAACGTTGATCGTCGGGATATATTAATTCTGCATAGGCATTTAACTCAACGGCGCTGTTTTGTAAACTGCCTACCCATTCTACAAACGAGCTGATACTAAGTTCCGGCGGCGATAGAAACGTTAGTTACACTAATCAAGTCGTTAATTGTGTCAATGTACACGATATTAAATTCGTTTTCTCAGAATCTGGGAACAGGAAACGATCAGCATCTTCGCCGGTCGATGACGGATCCGCCGCCAGTAAGAAAGCAGTCTCACGAAGGGAGGAACTCCTGAAACAACTTAAAGCAGTGGAGGATGCTATAGCAAGGAAGAGATCTAAAATATAAGACTAATGAATAACAAATTCTGTGTAAATATTGAAACGGGCGGCCAGTTAGGCTTTAACGATTGGTTACTGCAGCTTTGTGCAGAAAATCATTGGCCTACCATTCAACTATATCAGTCAGATGGATAGTATATCGTACAATAAGAGCGAGTACACAATAGCGTTTTAAAACGCGCCCTTATGGGTGGACAAAAAAGTAGCGCTCGCTTGAATAGAAGCGCGCGTGTGTACGGATGGTGGAGACCAGATGATTTTTAAAACGCGCGTTCCAAATGCGCGCGCTTGAAAACGCTATGTGTACATAGTCAAGGAGCATTAAACTGCGTCACATGAATTGATATGATATTATAGGTCGCGCAAATCTTTATGAATTCTGTGAACATAACCTGGAATCGAAACTGCGCATAGTACAGTTGAGTGCATAATCAATACTGTAAGAGATTAATTACTGTAATTTGTTATAGGACCTACATACCTACCCAGGCAGTGGGAGATATGTTTGTTCTTTCTAAGTGCCTGCCTGCATGTGTAAGATATCAAAGAAATCAGGGAGGTACCGTAAAGTAAATAAAAGGCGTTGGCATAAAACAATTGCATTTATTTTTATAATGTAGCTAAGTACACGTTCCTTAAGCATTTCTTCGCGACTAGATGAACGGACATCTTCATCAGATGTAGAAGAAATATTACTTACATCAGTATCGTCACAATCTTCACCCTCTGTCTCTCGTTTTCACTGATTTTAATGTTCAAACACCATTTTACTTGTTTGACGACGTATCCATTAAAGCATCCGCGAGGCATGAAGATGATCATGCTTCGTTAAGTAGAATGGTGTTTGAACATTCAAATCAGAACCTTGCAAACGCCGTGGGTTAGTGCGAGTGCTCACACATGGCTCACACTAACTCACGGCGTTCGCAGAGTGCTTTTTTATTAGTTGTATTTTATAATGTTGGTAGTATTGGGCTCCTCGCATCCTTCTGCGTCACACTAACTCATGGCGTTCGCAGAGCGCAATTTTTTTTCAAAATTATATTTTATAATGTTGGTAGAATTGGGCTCCCCGCATCCTTCTGCGTCCCTCAATACGCCCTACGCTAACTGCCTGCGTAGCCGCGGGTACCTGCTTCAAGAATTCATTAAGGTTTGTGCATGTACATAAATGTGGATGTTCCACTCTGGAGAGACTCGAAATCAAATTCAATGTTAGCAAGTGTCTCTGAAAGAAACTGGTGTTCATTTTTTGCAAGTTTTTGTGTATACGAGATTTTTTTAAGTAGGTACTTGACAAGATGCGTTTTTTTAATATCACAAAACCAATGCCTAGATATTAGGTTTAAAAGGGACTAGATGTAAACTAAAATGTGCAGAAATAAAAGTGCATTATTTTTCAACTCTCTTTTATTGAAGTATTTTCCCTAGTCACTGTTACGTTTTAGGGAAATATGATATTTCTTCTCGTGTTTCGTTCTGCCTAAACAATATTAACTCTAGAATATAAGCTTAGGTAAGTACTTACTACATGGCATATTTGATAATTTCTATTCTCGCTACGTTATACTTGTTTGAAGACGGATTTCTCACTAGAACCTGATTTTGTGATGCTGCTGTAAGCTCATAGAGGGCGCTGTATGCAACATATCCAATTCCACAGGATTTTGCTTCCGTAAAACTGAAGGCACCTTGGGCTACATAGCCCATAGTGTCTCGGGAGCAAACTTTACGCACTGCGTCTATTTTGGACGGGACCCATAATTCTCGCATGAGTGTCATGTATTCTGATGGTTCCATTTTGAGCCTCGTCTTTGGCTTTCTTTCGAGTTTCTGTAAAAGGTTTGTGGTCACTTGTTTACAACTCCTGGTTACAACTGCCCAACCCCGCTGAGTTTCAGATGTGAACCCCATCATGGTCAATGAAATAAAAAGAAACTGGAATTTGAAATGTCAAGCTTGCGTTACATTGAACGGATAATCCGTCGCCAATTTTACGCGCCGGAACGCTATTTTATTTATGGTTCGATCGGATCTCCGCGTGCCATAAAAAAGGAATTAAATTAAATAAATTATACTGGTGTTCCGCGTAAAATTGGCGGAATATCCGTTCTATGTGGCGCTAGCCTTAACTTACTTTGGACAAAACTGCTCCTTTAGATTTCTTTTTCTGCCTGACCCTTAGCCTTCTTAATCTTTTCAATGTTTTGACATGTTTTGCTCTGGTTTCCCTTCTCAGTGTTTGGTTGGGGTCTTCATGTGATGACTCAAAGAGATTTTTCACATTTGAGATGTCTCCAGGTCTCGGTAGACATATTAGGGCATTTCTTTGCAAGTTCCCAACAGGTAGTTTCAAGTACACAGCAACCAGACAGGGTTCTGTTTTGTATATTTCTTGTAATTGTTTCTCACTTTTCTTTATCAAACACTCCTGAAAATAAAGTATCACTTTAGTATTACCACAATATATAAGATCATGCTTAAAATAATATTTTTGACAACTTTACCTGCACATTGTTTAAAATTTTCCACTCACGCATTACATAAAATTCTTCAACTGGCTTATTTATCCAATCTTGGAGCAGTAACTTCCATGAACAACTAAATGGACTGTTTATCCCCAACTTTATGTAATTTTCTCTCTTCTTTGGAGGCAGTTTAAAGTACCTTTCTCTTAATTCTAATTCAATTCTCTTATCATTATCCTTCCCTGCAGCAGAATCAGGTGGTAGAAAGCATTCTCCCATTTCAAGAGCTAAACTCTCTGCCTCCCGAAGTCCTCCAGCTCTAGCCCCAAACATTATGAATGTTTGCCAAAATGGGAGACCATACCCTGATGGAACTATAATATCCCATCCACATCCGTAACCTGAAAAAATAACTAAGCTGGTTAATTTGTAGAGTTTGTATATATAAACTTTGTTGGTAAAAGTTTATCCCAAACTGTAAATCCCTAGTATTTCTACTGGTTTGTATATACCTAATTTTTTATAACAAGAATCTTGTGATCCTGGCCGTTGAATTAAAACAACAGGCACACTTTGTATCTCCGGATCACCTTCATAAACTGCCCCTGGGACAAGATCCAACCTAGTGACATGTTCAATGAATTCTCCATTCGTTTTTACATTGCTTTTTATTTCTTGGTGAATGTTGGTTGCCCATAGAGGGGAGGTTGATATGGTTGGTGTTATGTATGTCATGGCTTCTCGACTCAATTGTGTGTAGGTTTCATCTGATTTAGCTTTCGAGCGATATTTAGGCCTCATTAAACGAGGATCTCTCACAATCAAACTGACAATAATTTTTGGTGACAGCTGAGCAGGGGTTTGAGCAGGACTTATGCTTTTCCAATATTCCGTTTTCTCCTTCAGATAATCTTTTGTTAACATAGTATGCTTTACCCAAGAATTGTCTTTGATGCTTTCAATGTCTTCAATGCATTTTAAGCTTTCAACCAAAACTGAATGGCTGTTGGGTCCAGTCAAACGGAAGTAATTAAATGATCCTTGCATGACTTTTATTTTGAGACATTCTGAATAAATGTTAGAAATTTTCTGTCTTTTTGGATTATTTTCTGAGGTGTCACAAACCTTCACATTGCTTTGCAGGTTTTGAAAACATTGTTTCACAAGTGTGGATTGTGATGGATGTACAAACAGCCACAGCATTCTCTTCAATTCAGCATCCTTCCTAGGCTCCCAAACAAACATTGCTTTACCAATATAACCATGTGGGAATTGGTGAGGCTCATAAATATGTATTTCACCCTGTCTAGTGCCAGTTGTATAAGCTTTTGCCCCTATAGTGGGACTAACAGAAGGGTTTGTGACAACTGCAAACATATCTTTTATTATATCAATATTCCCCTTTATCTGAATGGGTATGTGATATGAAACATCTTGTAGCAGACAATGTTTGGATGTGGCTCTGTAGCAGGCCCGGAAAACTTTGTCACAGGGTGCCTGAGCCAGTCGATGACCCCACTGGTTCGTCATATGAAATCGTTTGGCATGCCAAATGTGAGTTTCAAGCCAAGTATTATTTAGCTTTCTACGATTAAATTCTTTTAACAAATTTTGTGGGCGTCGCCTATGCTTTCGTGAAGGTTTTTTTTGTAGAGGTGGCAATCCACCTTTTTTAAGTTGTTCTAAATGGGCTTTTCTTAGTTTCGATGGTAGCCTTTTAGAGTTGTGACTCATAACCCTCCTTCTCATGTGTACCGGCAATGATTGAAATATCAGCTTCACTTTGCTTGGATTGAGTATGCTCTCAGTCATAGCTGCGATTTCTACACTCCTAGACGCAGCAAATTTCAAACTATTCACTGTTTTTGGAAGATGTTCGGAACCGCCCAAGGTGGCATCGAACTCGGTCGTTTCCATCGCTCCAGCTGTTGTTCACGACTATTGTTTGCACGAATAGAATCGGACAGAGAATATTTGTAATTTGCAACGAAAATTTACGCTTTTATGCACTTCTCATTCGATTCAACAAAGTATAAAATTAAACCTTGTTCAAAATAAAAAAATTGTTTTGATTGAGGTTATGTTTACAAGTTAGATTTGACATGGAGTTGACAGTTAAAAACTTTGACTTTGCTTTGACAACGGACTGCACTGAAACATGACAGTGATAGACAGATGGCCGTTCATAGCAGTTCCTCGTCAGTATTGTATTCTCTTTGGTTCATGTTGGCTTGGTCAAAGAAAACCATTTATCGATTATAATTTTGCATATGTAATTTATTTCGTCTTTCGTAAATGGCCACACCTATATATTTTTCGTTTTTCCGTTTTCTTTCAATTTAATTTCTTTCATTCGGGTCTTTTCATGACATGAAACTTATTTATATGCCTCCCTTATAGTAAGATAGGACAAGGCTAAGAGCTTACTAAGATCAAGCAGCCTACGAACAAGGCCTACCATACCGTTCGATGGCCTCAGTGGCGCAGGTTGCGAAAGTCTGCCAGCGAAGCACGAGGTTACTGGTTCGATTCCCGCCTCGGGATGAATGTTAGTACGATCTGCAGATCTTTGTTCCGGGTATTCTGAGTGTTTTTCATCATCATCAGCCCGTATACAGGCTGCTGAACATATCTAGGCCTCCCGCAAACGACGCCAGGTGTGAAGGTGGGTGTTTTTTATGTTTATCTAATATGTGTGTAGTAGGGATGTAACGAATATTTGCATTCGCATTCGCGAATATTCGCATGATTTTCAATACTCACATTCGCCAAAATCCATGCGATATTTGGCAAATGTTGATGGGGCAAAAACAATGTTCTTTTTTAAACTGTACCTAGGTAGATACTCTATTAGGTTCCTGGTCAGATACGAGTACATACATGGGGAATTATAAAAAAAAACTACACTCATGTCCAGTGGCGGATTTACCAGCAGGCTGAGTAGGCTGGAGCCTAGGGCGGCAGATTTTAGGTGGCGGCAAATTTGGGCCAAAATTTATTGACTTAGAGAAATAGAAATGAATGTCAATGAATACCTAAATGTTATTAGGTCCAGTGTAATCTTCACTAAAGCGTGAGATTTAAAAATAATCTAGAAACTGACACATTGGTCCCCTAGTTCACAACAAAATCATACTAATAACGGGAAAAAGCTGATCCATCCTTAGTAAGGACAAAAAAAATTTTTTTCATTGACAACTTCTTTTAAAATAAATATGATTGGGAATTAGATGAGGGTATCCGGTATCGAATTATAGATAATAATAGGCAACATTTGAATAGCCTACTGGCGCCAAATGTGTAAATCCGCCACTGCTCATGTCGTGAAATATAATAATTTAATATGGCACTCTTATCGCTAACTTTAATAGGTAGGTAGGTACTTTGTAAGTGACATTAGATTAAGGCTGGGTTACCCGGATTTAGGGATTTTTAACTGTCCGTACCTCAATAACTAGAAGGCCTATAGTTTTGAAATTCAAACACATTATAGTTGAGGATATTTTCTAATGCATCACTAGACAAAAACACGATTGGTGACATTTCACCCGATCAAAAAAAATTACAAAGTTACCTCTAAATGAAACTTTAAATGATCACTGTGAATAGAAAAATGAATAAAATGGCACAAATTGTATACCAAAACATTGCAAACGTTATAACGCAGTACATCACTAGAAAATATTTTTATATATCATACAAATATTTTTCAAAGCACCTAAATAACTACAAAATCGTGCTTGGCTGTCTGCGCACCGTCTTGCTTCTTGCTTGCGTCTTGCAAGTGCTGGGCTCACCTCGCCTTAAAGTTATCAGTCCATCTTATTGATGATCCTATTTTGAATGATAACTAGCCGAATGCTGGATGAGTTCCTCAAAATGTTGCCATAAATGTCGGAAAGGAACAACATTGGCGCAAACGACTGAGAGGCACAGATCGACAGTCCAGATTTCACCATTACGAAGACTGTCCGTAAGCGAGGTTCCTCGTTATAATGCTATTAGACACTTCCAACCACGAGTCTACATCCTAAGATGCATCTCTCGCGACTCCACTCAGACTGGCCAATGAAGGTAAGCAAGTAATTTTGAAAAATTAACCTCCGAGGGGTTTACAAATCGTGGTGAAGTTTGTATTGAAAATTATTATTCCTTCGTTCGATCCTCTCACAACTCGGTATGAATAAACTACAAAGTAAATAATTAGTCATGTTTTTCGAAAATCATCCTTAAAGTGCTTATACACATTAAAATAAGTTTCTATGAAAGATTTTATTCCTTGGTTCGATTCGCTCAAAACTCGATACAAATAAATTAATGAATTCGATTTTAGAAATACCGGGGGTGCCATCATACAGCCTCGGATTTAAAGTTGGGGTGCCTGTGCTCCTAATGCGTAACTGAGTATGCTCTAAGCGACTTACCTCCTTATTCATAATACTCTTTTAACTTAGCGCATTGCTAATTCTCATTCTGTCTTTTTCTATTGTCATAAATCAGAGTAAGAAATAACACTGCTTAGCCACCGTTTTAACCATTATGAGTAAGGGGGTAAGACTGTAATGGCACCCTTTGCACGTTTAGGCGTCATTGAGCTGACAATACAAAGATTTATATCGTCTTTGTGACAATATACATAAAGGCTACATACGTACCTAGTAGGTACCTACACTAGCACCAGTTAACAGGTACTACCTACACTGGTGCTGCAAGAGGAGAATCAGTTATTGTACCACGCATCCCCATCATACCAACTAACCTGCCCTTTCAATTTAAAAGGTTACAGTAACCCTTATAGACGGCGTTCACAATTACCCTAATAAATAAGTCATAAGGACAAACTCTGAAAGTGGCAGGCTTGAATTTGGCCAATCCATGTAAAACCACAACAAAAGTTGTGGTCAATTGTATGTCGCGTCTTCACTAGTGCACAAAATGTATATGTACCTACCTACATAGGGATGCCTTACAATAAACACACATCTGATATTGTTCCCCACGACAAATCAATTTTCAAGCGGGCGAAGCCGCGGGGCGCAGCTACTTACTTAATTTGGGGTGTAATAAGCCGACTTCAAATTCCTGAATAATGATAATAATCGACTTCGAATGCCTTTCTTTTGGACTGTTTTTAAGTTTTGCGGGATAAATACTAATATCCCCTAGGGATAAGATTATGGTACCACCTCGGGATTATTTTGTATACAAAAGTGTAAGAATTTTCGAAACAAGTCCATATTTGGCGGAAATATCGCATAACATACATACAAAAAACACCATACAGTCGAATTGAGAACCTCTTGGAGTCGGTTGTGTGTAGGGGTGATCGTCACGGGTTGGAGCGAGATTAAAATTATTTGGTGATTTTAAATTTTTTATGCGTTTTACAAAGAATAAAATTAAGGAAAAGTAATTTGGCGCAGATCTTGAACTTCTATGAACCCATCATAAAACCAACTTCAATATAATTTTATTGTGGGAGCATTTGGATTTTTTTTTATTTTTAACCCGAAATCTCTTATTTTCACAAATGCTCCAAAACTACCATGAGCCGAAGTAAATTTTTTGATAAGTAAATAGAAAATGGTTTACAATTTGCGCCAACTTACTTTTCCGCTAGATTTATTCCTTGAAGCAGAATAAATTAAAAACTACAAAAAAAGAAATATGTCGCGCCAACCCGTGACGAACCACCTTAAGGCGTATCTAGAAACGTCTGAATATACCCCTACAGTTATCTGCATAATGTAGATCGTTTCTTGGATTGAACTACGATGGTTAGTGTAGGTATGTAGGTAGGTATAATTTTAACGGCCAACAGTGAACGGAAACGAATTTAATAACTTAAAATTGTTAATTTCTAGCATACAAAAAGTGAGGTAGCTATCTACCTACTCGTACCTCGGTCCCCTCTACCAAAATTGTCGCCAGGTGCAAAATAAAACCAAGATGGTACGTCTCGTGTCGATATCTAAATAAATGTTGAGGGGAGTCATGGAACTACAACAATACAATACAAAAATTCTATATTGTACACCAGAAAAACAACATTACAGAGAGATATTACATGGACGGAAAAGTACAATGGGCGGCCTTATCGCTTAAAAGCGATCTCTTCCAGGCAACCTTTAACCTGTACGGAACTGTACCTACATTCGGATTTAATAAATAATGCTATACAATTACTAACATTATCATTATCCAAGCTAGCAGAGCTAGCAGAGCTTGTGTTATCGGCACTAAGTAACTGTTACGTAAATACCATACACTACATAACTAGATATTTTTTTAATAAACATAGAAAACATTCAGAACACCTGGAACAAGTATGTGCCGATCGTACAGACATTTGTTCTAAGGCGGGAATCGAACCCGCAACCTCCTGCGTTGCAGATACCTTCGCCCGTTGCGCGCCACGCCACAGAGGTCATCATCATCTAGAATCAAAGATATTTATTGTAAACAAAGTGGTTACAAAATCAGAGAAATATTGGTGGAAAAATTATACGACATATTAGATACCAACAGAGTGGAGCAAATTGCTGAAGTTCGAAACAATTTTCGGTTTTGATCTCATTTACGAGAGATCGAATAACCCTTTAATTAACCCTTTTCGCTTTTCGAGTGTTGTTGAAGATTTTGTATCGTACCTTGCTCTTGTGTGTCGGTCTAAAATTATTATTATTTATTCATATCGCCATGTGAAAAGAAAAAAAACACAAATTTAAAAACTTTATTTAGCACAACACATGCAGCAGCCGCCGCCGCCGCCCTGGATCTCCGCCGCCAGCCACGACGACGTTCCGGTGTTCGGCGTTCGCTTTGAGCCTGCGGCGCACTAAGGCGCCCACGTCGCAAATTGCATGGCATTTGTTTTAGTTTGAAATACAGATCTGGTTTAGAGTGTCTGAAATAAAAATAGATTAAGTTTGATTAATAAAGAAAATACAATTCAACACAAGTGTATGGCGAATATGTATATAAATATTCGAAAATATGGAGTTGAATTTTAGTTTTTATAAGACACATCAAATTATTACACCCTAGCTGCTGCCCGCGCCTTCGCCCGCGTTTTATTGGGATATAAAATATCCTGTAATAATATAAAATATCTTATTCCAGGTCCCAAACTATACCCATACCAAATTTAAGCCTAATCAGTTCAGTAGTTTTTGCGCGAAAGAGTAACAAATAGCCATACATCCATCCATACAAACTGTGACATTTATAATATTGGTAGGATTCTGCTTTGGTAGAAACCCAGAGTTACTGAGAGATTATGAAGCTTCTGATGGCGGCAGTACACGCTTGCAGACACCTCGTCACAGGCCGCGCATCAATGTACAGGGGTGCCTCGTAGGCTTCGTAGGGCTCGTGCCTCGTACGTCGTAGGGTCTTGTCTCGGGCACAGTTCCAGTAAGCCAACGAGAGTGATCTTTATAGATAGTTACCTATAAGTTTGAAGTATTTTTTTAATGATACAGAATTATTAATTAACTTATGTTTATTATTAGTGTTTATTTAATTTATAATTAGAAGATTTATCAGAAATATAGGAGGTGAGCGTAGACAACCACACAGTTTGTTAAGCTTCGGTAGTAGCTGTGTGAACCTGGCAACCGACTTTAAGATATTCAAGTTTTTTTGATCCTATTCGATTGTACCGCATTTGTACCCGATTGTACCGGCAAAATTTTTGTTCGTAAGTATTTTTCAAGAACATCGCCCATGATTTCCTGAAGAAACTTGGTCACTCTCTGAAAATCGTGTTTTTTGCTCAATTTTGAAGTTACAAGTCAAAGTTTGACGTTTGTACCCGTTTGTACCCTGTAGATTGGGCCTTTTTCTTGTTGTTTTGTTCAAGAGCTATCATAATAAGTACTTTTCAAGAACATCGCCCATGATTGCCTGAAGAAACTTGGTTACTCTCTGAAAATGGTTATTTTTGCTCAATTGAAAGTTACAAGTCAAAGTTTAGTAAAATAAACCTTAGTAAAATTAGTAATTAGATTTGAAAATTAAATGTAATGTGGCACAAAAGCACAGTTTTAGTTAAAATTTGAAACTGAGAACGTTCTTAACGTATAAAAACACGTTTTCAGGCTGGAAAAAAAGAAATATGTATATGGATTTAAATCTGAAACTTTCTTCAAAATTACAATGTTTTGTAAATTGGCAAAATTTTTAAAGAAAATCTTATAAGCTACTCATAAATATTATACATAAATTAAATAAAAGATTTTCAGTGAAATCTGAAAGATTTAATGAGTAAAAAATTTAAAATTAAGACATAAAACTAAAACATATTCGAATAATGACGATGTTCGGAATCAGACACGGTTTCCTCAGAAAAAAATATAGCTAAGGTTCTAGATAGACACAGTTTATGATAGGCCTTGAGACAAACATTATGGTTTCAGTAAAATCTACAAGGTACAAACGGGTAAAAACTTCAAACTTTGACTTGTAACTTTCAATTGAGCAAAAATAACCATTTTCAGAGAGTAACCAAGTTTCTTCAGGCAATCATGGGCGATGTTCTTGAAAAGTACTTATTATGATAGCTCTTGAACAAAACAACAAGAAAAAGGCCCAATCTACAGGGTACAAACGGGTACAAACGTCAAACTTTGACTTGTAACTTCATAATTGAGCAAAAAACACGATTTTCAGAGAGTGAACAAGTTTCTTCAGGAAATCATGGGCGATGTTCTTGAAAAATACTTACGAACAAAAATTTTGCCGGTACAATCGGGTACAAACGCGGTACAATCGAATAGGATCAAAAAAACTTGAATATCTTAAAGTCTGTTGCCAGGTTCACACAGCTTTCGGTAGTGTCATCGTTTCTATATGTACCTATGAACCTCATGTAAGAACGTTCTGAATAAATGATTTTTATTATTATTTATTTATTATTATTTTAAAGCTTTGAACTTTTTGTTCGGTAAAATTAAGACCTATTCTATACAAAAACCTCAAACTTATATTATAAAATCAATACTAATGTAATTGAGAGACTTGGACCCCGTCAGGGGGCTACTTTTCTATGAACGCAACTGTCAATGACAGTGTCAAAGACCAGAGACACTACGACAGACTGTCATCGTGCCTTTCGTTGTGAAGACAAGCGCCCGTGACATTCGA
Organism: Eupithecia insigniata; assembly: GCA_947859395.1. Classification (NCBI taxonomy): domain Eukaryota; kingdom Metazoa; phylum Arthropoda; class Insecta; order Lepidoptera; family Geometridae; genus Eupithecia; species Eupithecia insigniata. The sequence goes on from OX402002.1 coordinate 6,477,141, forward strand.
CGAGTGTCCTGCCGGCGGCATTAAGCGATTCTACAAGCATACAAACTTAGTTCTTACATTGTTTGCTTACTTACATTTATTACAGTATGTCTAGTTGTCTAAACTAAGCACAAAGTTTGTCTTATTATTTTTATTTTCGGTGACGGTATTGTCTGAAATAAGGAGCTGTACACATGTATAGCTCCTTATTTCAGACAATACTTAACATGTGTTCATCGAGTACATATCCCTTAGAGGAAAAATAGCTGATAATTTGCTACGAAACAATTCTGTTACTAATCACACATTAATATGAAGTCGCTCACCGCCTGCTGTGATCTGATTGACCGAAAAAATATCACGCAATAAAAAAGGGATGGGGTAAAACGGATTGCTAGTGCTATCGATGTTCTAGTTTGTCTGAATTCAATAATGATATTTTAGGAGATTATGGTCAGGTCAACCCATAAACTCCTGAAATGTCATTATTTCAAGTAAACAACGGTTTGAGGATTTTATAAAGAACTGAATTTATTATCCACTATTAGTAATGGTATACATACGTCGTACTCAAGCGCAGTTAAACAGAAAGTAGAGGGTAGGACAAACACGAATAACCAAGTAGACTACGAAAAGCTACCAACCTACCCTATTGTTGATTACTTTAAATTTAACAAAATCATCAAAAATTTATTTCATTTTCTTTACATTGTACTTATAATAATTATTATTGATTATAATATGTTTAACGGAGAAATCGATGAAGATACATAAAAAAAAGTTTTAAAATAACTTTGGAATTGGTCACATAACACAGCAAAAAATGGACTTAGTGACTTTTACATCTAAGCCTCCCATTGGACATAAAGAATCGTTTAAAAATTACAAGCAAAAAAATGTTACGTGTAAATATTGCAAAATATTGAAATATCGATATCGATAGTCTAAACCAGCTTGTTCCTTCTCTACCGACTACGAAAAGCAGGAAGAAAATATAAACGAAATTAGGTAGGTGTCAAATGAAACGCTATGAATGCTGACCGAAATTGGCCATTTTACCTTGACCTCTAGGTATCGAGTAAAATAATTTTGTATAAAGTTAATCACGTAAAAACTTACCTATGAATTGTTATTCCATATGTTTTATACTTGGAAGATCGAGTATTTTTATCACACCATTTGAATGAGCAGTAGGACATTCTTGATTGCAGTATTTTATTCACCAAGCTACGGGACAAATGCACGGTTCTAACTTTTGGTCGGCACTGAAGTGACGACAGTCAATGTTTGCTTATGTAAGTGCTAAAACACTGACGTGCGGCAGAGAAGCGCGTTTTTGTATGGCCCCTCTAAGTGATATGTACTCGATGCATGTGCTATACAACTTAGTAAATTTAAAGTAAGTGATTAAGTAATTAGGTAGATATAATTAAGTATCAATTAACATTGGTTTTAAGTTAAGAACCAATGTTGGTTCCCAATTTTACTTTAAAGCTAATTCAATTTTATAGATTTAAAATTATAAGTTAGCTTCATGATGAAGCATTTCTTCTGTGTCGGCAGAATAGTGTTGTATTCGGAACAAAATCAGCTTTCACAATGATCTCAGAATATAGAACAATCTGTCAAATCATTATGAAAACCAGTTTCGTAATTCCAGTTCTTCTTTTTCTTCATTTTTCTCAAATTCTTCGTTGCCATAATTTCTTCAAATTCTTCTCTTCTTGAAAGGGTCTCCAAATTATCCGCTTATTAACTACTTATCATAATGTATCCGGTTTCATTTTAACTTATCTTCGTATGCTACAAAATACAAAAAATAAAACTATTTCGCATGGGCGAGTTAGGTGATCATTTTGAAATAACACCTATATTATCAGTCAGTACCACAAATTACATTTGTGAATCGTTAACAATATCCGATTAGAATAACACAATTAAACACGTAACAGATTCGCCAATCGCAGTTAACAGGTCTTAAAAGTTAATAACAATGGAATCACAAGAATGTAGCATCAAGTACTAGAGTACAAGTATGAATGGAGTTGTCATCGCTCGATTGGACCGAGAATGTCGGGAATAGGATGTTGTGAACACAGAATAACGCTACTATTCAACATAAGGCAACCAACGTACTTGCGAACGCGCGAATTTGGATTCAAAACCTAGCAACTGACAGTACACATTGCAATGAACACAGGAGGTAGATTTCTTAGGACGGTGATATCAAGGGATATTGAGTCTTGTCTTGCGGGACTGAAGGCTGGTTATTTGGCAGTGACAAGACCTGTGACGTTCGGGACGCTCCCATTACCAAATGACATCATGTTGAGTCACTGCACTCCCGAGTTCTTTCCTCACACCATCTGGAATGTACAATTAATAGATTATTTTGCTGTACGAAACATTGTCCAAAAGGGCAATAACGTTAGCGGAAAAACCTGTGATCGTCAATTCACAGCTTGTTTAGTGATGACTTTGACAAAGTAAAAGCATTATCCTCTTTGAATGAAAAAAACCATTTGTGTAATGTTTCAGTTATCAAGTAGTTACTACAAGGTCTGCTTAGCCTGGGGCTTAGATGATGCTATGCGGATTGTTCAATATTTTTTTAATTTAGTTTCTAAAATAGCAATGGGTTTTTTGCGATTTGCTGATTTCTTGGTAGTATTATATCTATCAGATTATTCATTTGCATTGTTTTTTAATTGTTTGAATGACAAAATTTAGCGTTTCATCATTAGTAAAAAGTATGTTTCGTTAAAGTAGAATTGGTCTGGTAAAGGACAAAGTTGATTTTGTGTCTAATTAAGGAGACGTTATTTTCGGGCTCCGGTGGCATAGTGGGCGCTAAGTTAACTGATGTTGTAATAAAGAGTCGGCGAGCCTACAGCCGACCCACAAGAGAACTAATTAGGCAAGGCAGTGCGGAGTGACCACAAATGGAAGACCGGCCTCGCTGGCTTGCGCGGGAGTCGGCGCCACCACAATTATTTCGCCAATTTATCGGCGGTTCGTTGTCCACGCAACTTGTTACTTTGGATCGATGGATTTGTCTGCTGCTTCCAAAAAAGGGTCTGGTGTAAGATCGATTGCGTTTGGAAAAGGTCCTGAAAAGGATGTTCTCTTGTGGGTGTCAATTGGTTACGGCTGGAGCTGCCCGGGCGCAGGTGCGCGTGGTGACGCTGACGTCACGTCCGGCGCGGCGCCAATGGGCGCGCACTATGTGGGCCACACGTGTCATAGTCCCCCTCCCTTACCCCGCCAACACCCGCACCCACAAATGCTGCTCTAATTGCTGACAACTATGGGAAATAGCGCAAATGTGTTAGTTTTATCGCAAACGGTGTTTACACTCGTGATAATGACGGCGACGACGTCTTAGGTATCTTTATCGCTTCAACCGAAAGCCTACTTTCATAAATCTCTTTTTATTTCGTTCGAATAAAACGATAAAAGAAACAAAACGTATATTTGAATGCGGGGCGTTTACGAGTGTCGGCCGGCGCCCGCTCCCGGCTCCGATCTATTAAGAATGAGAAGCGAACGGAAGTGGTACACTATAACGTTTTTGACAGAATTGGATCGTGTGAATAATAAACATTAGGTCAGACGCATAACATTGTCGTATCGAGTGGTTCTGTGTGGGATGAGAATCGTAGTTACGTCATCGGATGGCGGCGTGAGGGTCGACCTTAGACCTTCACAATTTATAGGAATTCCATAGACTCGTTTGACTAGAACAGAACCGAGCAACTACCTTCAACAGGAAAAATTATTAGTACAACGGTTTGAATCCTTATTCAAGAGAAGTGTTCTGCCGGTATTCGGGCCATCAGGTGACGAAAGTCTCTGGTCGCGTTCGACGCGGATGTCGCTGTATGTGGGACACGCCTATTGATAGTGCTGTCGCGAGCTCGCACTCGGCGATTGTAAGCAATCACTGTGTGCAACCAACATTACAAGCAATACATTCAACGCTTTTCGCTGAATTTCTTAAGCTTAGAAAACTTTCCAATAACATTGGTTTGGTTATAAATCTCGTAGACCTTTCGTAGACCCTTCGTAATATCAAAAACACATAAAAATCGTATAATTTGCTCGTCAACTTATAAATCTGTGTGTCGTGATTAAAGCAAACAAGTTTATGGTATAAAAATGTCCGGGCAAAGTTTCCATAGAAAGTAAAACGTGTTATCAGCATATCTGTTGGTCTGGTATGTGTATAAGTGTGAGCGAGGTGGAGTGGCGCAGGTACGTATAGAGATAGAGCGTGCATTCCGCGGCTCTAACGGTGAGTTATTTCGCGGGCGCGCGCGGGCGGCGGCAGCGCGGTGTGGGGGGCGACGTGAATGGCCGCGAGATGCAGGAGGCTGCAGCGCCCCGCAGCCTGCGCGCATTCCGCCGACCGCCGTGAAGCTAGGCGCTTGCGCAATCTCCGTCGCATTCCATTCATAGCGGCTCGCGAGCAACCAGAGCCCTCGCCGACTCCTCCTCATGGTAATTGAGCGCGGTTTTTGAAATTTTAGAACGTTACGCCACATTTCTTTCACGTCACGCCGCGGTCGTCGGTGAGAATTCTGCCGGACGTTGACCCACACACTCACTGCTTTCTCCGTCTCGCTGTTTGCTATTGGAACGAATCTATTAATTGGAGAAACTCAGTTCACACATGAGCGTGGAAAGTAGACCGATGAGCTTTAGCTATCCGAGTCGAGTCGAGACATGCGAGGCCCTTTCGTGTCTAGAATATGCCGTGAAAATATTAATTTCTGATTACTAACGGAGGATCGTTATTCCGGTAAGTGGAGATAGAGGTACTTGCAACCTCCATAAAGTCATTATAAAAATTGTTCGAGCCAGATGTTAAAGAAAGGCGCTTAGGTACGAATGTAAAGATATCGGAGTTGAGAAGGAAGAGCATAGGAGATGCGCCAGTGGTCCGACGGCGAGCAGGGCATGCGGTCGAATGCCGGAGGCAACATTCCTCGGCCTCACCGCTCGCACCGGTGAAATGTCACCAGGCAGCATTCCGAAATATTTGAAACGACCTTTATGGCGCGAAAGAAAGTGGTGAGGGGTGCGGGCGGCGGGGTGGTCGCGACCGTGGGACAGCGGCGCGCGCGCCAGTCGCACGGCGCCGCCCGCGCGCCCGCACCCGCCCGCATTCCACACAGACTCCCTCCGAATTTATTCAGCCGCGACTGCGACCAGCGACCAGCCAGCTCAGCGCTAGCCGGCTACCTATACTTCTTCCAGTATATCTTCTGCTGGAAAGCTTTATTACATAATATGACATTCTTATTTATTTAGTTTAGTCTTTTTTCTAGCAATTTTTAGCGCCTTTCTCAGTCAGAATTAATGAAAAATGACTGGGTTTTTCGTAGATATCCCACGGCTGGGCCAAATTTTGCCACATTAATCGGTCATATTTGGCAAAAATATTTTTTTAATATTACAAACAAAAGTGACACATCCAAATTTCATAACTATTCAGTTTTCCAGGGCTATTGTAACCCCGCGTGTAAGATATTTCACAGAAATTCGCTTCAGCATAATTAACCTTATCGTCTTGTATCTAACCGCGCTGCTAATGAACACAAGTCTGCGATCTTGGCCGAGAAATTGCGCGAAAACTCTTTCACCGTTCACAGCTGTTCTTTCTGGGCAGCTTTCTAGACACAACATTAGCACGAGTTATTTCACACTTCGTCACCGCTATACGTAACTGATCATCTGTTGAATATTTTCTCTGTTACTTCGTTATTTAGAGTTAAAATCATTTGCTGGATTAAAAAAAATTGGGTAAAGTAAAGAAGACATTGCTACATATTATTTTCGAGAACAAAAGACATCAACGCGCTTTGCAATTTTCTCTTTAGGGGTATATTTGCGATTTTCCTATTTTGCTGTTTTTCGTGTTAACATGTTTTTAATAACAGTTTCTAATAGGTTAGATGTAAAGTTAGACATATTTTGTTTTTTTGAGTATGAAATAAATAGCATTTAAATTAAATAAAAGAAAATAGTAATCTAGAAAATTTATATATTTGTAAAATCTTGTTAAAATTACTAGTAGAATGTGTAAAATAAAACTATTCCACCAATTTTCTCCGAGATGTTGGCGCAGTATAAAAAATCGGAGGCGGAAAGTAGCATATTAAGTCAGCAAATTGTTATAAAACAAAATATATGACTTAAAAATTTAATTATTGCGAAAAATATACTTGTTTCTTAGAACTTTCAGAAAAAATTTCTGGTGAAAAAGTTTGGCTCAGTGTGAATGTCAGCTAGGAGGAAAGTAGCGTGTTCGGATGCCGACGGCAATGGCGGCGGCGGCGCGGCGGCGCGGCGGTGGCGGCGCAAATAGCCCGTGACGCGTCGGACGCTGCACTTTCGCGCGGTCATGTGCCTGGCATGAGCCAGACGCTCGTAATCGCTCCTCTATTTAAAAACGTCGTCGACGACGTCGGGGAATGTGCCGGCGACAATGCACGCAGTCAATGACCGCGGCCAGCGGAAGCGACACACTTCCAGCCCGGAAATGTGCGCCCGCGCCTTAAGGGACCGCCCCGGGCTATTTATACGCAGGGCGCACCGCACGCCCAAGGATCCTGATGTAATAACCTTATTTAGGACGTCGATCTCTTAACATGTGCTCGCGAGATACAAGATATGTACTCAACATTGTCGGCTTAAACTTACGACTGTTAACTTTTTACAGTCCAAAAAGAAAAAGTCACCAGATGGTTTTCTGTGACGTATACTTATCAGACATTCGGATGTGCCTTTCGAATCACGTTATAAAATAATAAAACAAAAAGAGAAGGTATGGTTGAGACGTCGCGTCGCGTCGGTGTGAAGTAATAACTCAATCTGGTGGTGGCGCGGGTTCTGTTCCCATCGAGTTTCGTTCCGGTGTCGCACATAGCTCATTAACGAATAAGCAGGTAAGGAAAGGGCCCACCGGCGATAAGGTCAATAAATGCGCGGCTTGAGCCTCATAATTAATAAGTGGAGCGATACCATCTCGTAGCAATTACTGAAATACGTCTAGGGTTGCCGGAGCTTCTCGAAAACTACAAAACTGTTAAGAAGTACCCATCATCCATAGTGTTAAAAAAGTATGATAAACGGTTATCTTTAATTTATGCACTATCTACTCGAAGAAAAAAAAATCAGAGTACGGTTATCTCGACCTTAAAGTAGAACAAAGCCCTATAGCAAACTTTAAAGTCATCTTATACAAAGCTCAATGAAATATTAATGATAAAAAAGAATGTAAATAAATTCTTGGTGGGACATGGCGTTTGGCAGCCCTGAGTCTCAAACATCGGATGTAGCTGCAAACTTCATACACTACGGTTTCAATTACATACTACAATGTACCATAATAACAGCTACCGCCTATAAAATCACAGGAGAACTATGAAATTAACATAAAACTAGATTAATTATTATTAATTACCAACTAGCTTTTGCCCCCGGCGCGGCGGGCGGCTGTACCCGCGAACATAGCCACAACCACAACACAACATATTACAGTATAGCTAGTTAAGATGTTTGGTTAGGTGTTTCTTACCTCTTCTCGCAAAAAATACTGAACGGAACGCGCTGAAATTTTGAATAAATATAGTTCTAGACCTTGACTAACATAGTATTTATCCCATACAAGCTTGCGAAGACGCGGGCAGAACCTAGTTATTAATAAAGCGCGGACAGACTAACATTAAAATTTCTAAACATGAAGATTTGCAGTTAGATCAGAATGTTATAGTGGCCGGCTTATTTATGAGTATGGTTATTCTTAGAAATAGCGGTTGGATTTAATTCAGTTTATGATAATTAAGCGTCCATGGGTAAATATTATAACGGAATTTTATTTCACTTTGATTAGCTAGATCACATACATTTGATAGCTGTTGGTATAAGACCGCTACGCTTGAAAGAATAACACAATCGTAAATATGATGGCGGAGCGGTAGTGGCGCTCATTAGGTCCTTATGTCGAGCAGTAAACTAGTAGGTACACTTTGGATGATGAAACATGCTGATCGCTCGGTAGCTTATTCGATTGTCTAGTAGTTAGTCTGTTAGTATGTATCAAGCGTAGTGCATTAACGAAAGACACAAGTTTCGATCTAATGGGCCGTACGTGCCCATTCGCCGCGACTAGCATTTTGATGACTACTAATTAATACAACACATTTCCTCTGTCATCAATCACATTACACAAACAATGACATAACACGAAATCCAAAAATACAGTTAGTAAAGGTCTCAGATAAATTTTCGTAGAGGGGCTACGAAAGTGCTACGAAGCGCTACGAAATGCGTTTTCTAAAAGCCCTTTCAGAAATCTCATTTATTTTCTGCTGATTGCATTAACATTCGATAAAGTAGGGCAGTAGTTACATGACGCTAATTCCTCGTTCCGTAAATACGGTTTTTCCATACAAACAATTGCAAACGCACCACATTCCGCGATTGCGTTTTGAATTTATTTACACAGAATGGACATTCTTGCCGGCGGCGCGCGGCGGCGTATCGTATGACAATAAAGAATGTATCGTTTTCAAAAATGTCGGCGTCATTGTTTTTCGTCATAGTTTTGTTTGTGGGACAAATTATTGGATTGTTAGAGGCTACATATTTAAGTATGTAATTGGGGGGAATCGATTGATTTAGGAATTTGTTGGCATTTGAAAGGTAATGATGAAGCAAATACGCTATGAATCTGTTTGAATACTGTATTGGAAAACGATCTTGGTAGTTATATCTGGGTAGGAAGCGTGGTTAGGCGCAGCGCGGGCGCCGACGCGAGTCGCGTGCGTGCACTAGCTCCGTGGTATTGTTTCAGCGCTGGCGGCGGCGCCAAGGCAGCGCACCGCACATACATATATGTATTATTCATACCGCGACCCGCGCCGCCCCCCGAATTTTGTTAGCCTCGCTTCGCTTCAGACGTCTCTAATTACATACTATCATGACCGACTTTCCTGTGTCACGATTATTTCGATTATTGTCGAAGTCAACGACATGCAATGCGACAGTACGCCTCGCACACAGAAATAGATAACTATTTTTATACTGACACTAGCGACTCGTCTTGTCTGGATACGTCCGGGTACACGTCGAACGCTCGCAATCTTTTCATCTTTGATTTTAGCCTATTTTTGAAGCGGCGGCGTCATTATCTATTTCAGTTTCATCAATCGTGATGGCGAAAACTTAGTTGGGCAGTGAGCAAAAGTAGTAAAAACGACATAAATATGGACATGCGACAGACGGCAGGGTTGTGTGTCGGATGGCGTCTCGGGTGTCGCGGAATAGTCCATTGTGTGCGTCGCCCCTCGCGCTCCGACACAGTAAAGGGGTCAAGGTCCCATCGGCGCCTACCTGACGTCCAGCCCACCTAATTTAAATAACTTACATTTAAAACAGTTAATAGGACGGACGTGTAATCATTGCCGAGATTACCGGACAAACGCCAATAGATCATCCCGCGATGCTGACATGACGCGATCGCTTATTCAGTGATATTTTATCGATTCAGAGAAATAATTGATTATGCATGTGACCTCCGTGGAAATATCGGTCAAAGTGAGCTTGTTGATGTATCTAGCGAATTCGTTAGTTTAGAATTTGTGCGCATTTATTTGGTCGAAGGTCCCTGAAATGTAATTTTACACGTAAGCTGGCGCGCAGCGAGCGAGATGTGAGGCTCAGTTTAGGTGTGAAGGTCAATGACCGATAAGGTTTACGCCACGCCGACCTCTCCTTTCCCCCTCGCCCGCTATCGCTAACCGACCTATCAACGGATCCGTGCCAACTACTGCCGAATAAACCACTCTACAAACCGGAGTTTGTTTCCAATGTTCGCATTATAACATCGTCTTTACAATTTAAATTATGTTCGCAATTTTGTGATCAATATGATGTTTCAATGGAAGTCAGTACTTTATTAGTACCGGCAATTGGTTTGTTGGTTAAACAACGCTGTGGGTGCGTTAACGAAGGTTTTTCCCATGGGATGGCGCCCGGCATTTAGGGCTGCCATCTGGGAATTCGTTCCACACATTCGGTTTAAAACTATTGTGAGAAACTCGTTTCTACTTGGATTCAAGACGATTATTTGATGAAATAAAAGACTTTAGCCGACGGATTACATAATTTGAGGTCCGTTAGGTTTTGTGGTGAAGTGTGAATGGAGCTTAACGCAAGAATAAACGTTTTTTTGACCTCTTAAAATGTTAAGGGGTATATAAAGTTGCCGTGGCAGTTGACTTCTACTCTAACTCACCCCGTGGATGTCGTTAGAGGTGACTTAGGGAACCTACTAGAGGAAGGGTAGAGACTATGTATAATATTTATAAAACTCCCACTGCGATTAAAGACCAGAGTTCACCAACACATGGACAAATTTAAAAAGTTGTTTTGAAATTTTTGACACAAGTTTTCATACATTAAACGTCAAAGTTAACCGACGAAGCTGACTAATTGTACGATTATCTTTCGGTGAACATCAGCCTAAGCGTAGTGGTTCAGGCAATACCTGGAGAGGAACATTCAGTGAACGTTATGTATGCTTAGGATATAAAGTTATGTTGAAGGAATGGCCCTAAGGGTCCCTATGTTGCTGATGGTGGATGAGTGAGGGGGGCGCTATCGGCGCAGGTAAGGTGCTCCTTATCGCGCCATTGTTCGCACCGACAGATTTATAACTTCCCTTTGCCCTCAATAAGGGCCCGTGACCCCGCTGTACCTTCTAAACGAAGCTAAACAATGTACTCTAGGATAAGTTCAACATTGTGCTCAACTTTTTTTTAAATAAAAGAACAAAAATAATGATTTACAATAATTAATGTACAACATAATTGTTTCTTCTAGTTTTAGCAGAAGAACCTTTTATATTTTTGTATTTAAATTTCATATCAACTTTTTTATGTATATAAACTATTAAATCGATTTTTCTTACCTGTTTCTATAGTTATTTCGACTTGTCAGTAGCCTCCCGTCGAGCAGTTTCACTCAGCATAGGCACCCATTGTATCACCAAAATTGTCGTCTTCCTCTAGGTAACTGCATTTCTCCAACTGAAAAAATATAAACAAAAATCTTTTAAAATTTTCTATCATGACTTTATCACTTAACTAATCTATATGGATACTTAAGAGCTTGTTTTATTAGTAAATTTACCATGTTAAATAATAATGCTTATTGTTTTTTATGACCTGAGGCAGTGCAATGCCCTAGGTTGACTCGATCTGACCTGCTTTGTTAGTCGTTCGGTGGGACTATAAACATTATTGGGACTAACATCTTAAATGACATAAAACTTTTATTTCATTGTAAACAATGTGTGAGAAACCGAATTCCATTCACAATTTCAATAATGATCTGTCATTAGATCGCGTGACGTTTTGATGTGATTTTAACTCAGATTTATTGTCCCATGAAAAACCCGTTACCTAGACATAAAAGTTGGGATGTTGCATTATTGTAAAGCTAAAAGCAAAAGAACAACTAGGTGGAGCTAGTAAATAGCATCATTTTTCAAATTTTATGAATTAACAATTTTTGTCTAGAAATCAAAAAATGTTGTAGACCGCAGATACATAGTATACGTGTAGGCAAGAAGTGTGCAAAATTATTAAAAAAATATTAGCACAATCATAAATTGAAAAGTTACAAAATTTAACAAAAAGCTTTGGGCAATGGCGTTCTTGATATTTTTTCGAACAATTTACACCATTTTTATAGACTAAAGGGGTGAATTTTCTGAATGGAGATAACATAGATTTAATGAAGACACAACTTGGAGATGTTTTTATCAGAATTCTAGCCAAAGGATACCGTGGGAAGAAGATAGCCAATTGGTATTTTTATAATAGGCAAACAAAGCGTAACATTATTATAAACCGACATTATTTACAGTAAAGTTTTGGTTTATTGAAATACCAAGGCAGTTAAAATCCAATTTCAAAGTGACTCTCCAGGTTTTATTGGCCATTTAATTTATATGTTTATTATCGGTAGTTAAAACGGCGAATGATTTCTTTGGCTTTTCTACGTAGCGAGAGATTAGGGGACATTGAGCGGCGTCGTCATAGCGGTGATGTCACTGTCGGCTGGCGCTCGCACAGGTATGCTAGCCGCAGCCACATAACGGTGCGGCCCGCGCGTTCCCAGGCCCGGCGCGTCGATCGACGTCCCGAGATAAGCGTACCATTCTATACGAAACCCAATAAGCCATTTCCTTGAAATGCTCACAGGAGAACCGCTCCCGTGAAAAAAATTACCAAAACCATACAAAAAAAGGCCGTGAATAAGGCGGGAGCGCGAAATAAGAATGGCCCCAGTTCTCGGAAGGCTCGATGCCGGTGCAGTCTTTATATCTTTTATAATGAACATTTTTTGTGGAACGGCCCTTAATGGCTTATCGTTGCTCTGAGAATCGTTGGCTATATAGTGTGAAGCGACGTGTACTTTATTACGTAGTGGATGATGGCGAGGCGGAAATCGACGATCACCGAGCTCGCCGCGGTTACGTACCATCGATGGGCGCATGAATGACGAAACTCACGCGGTTACTACGGATATAACAATGACCGACCAATTTGGTAATGCGGTATTCGCTTATCGCACTCGGATACGTCCTACACGTTGTCGCGACGTGTTTTGCAACGGTGTCAATGTTCAATGAGGCATTTTATGGGCGATATCCATTTGCGGAGAGGTGTAGCGTAGGGCTCCGTCCCGCGGTGGGAGGAAGCGCTCAGAGGAAGTGCTTATGAAATGTGCGCCCACGCGCCGGAAGCGGAGGCGCAGCACGCAGCCCGTAGGTGGCTCGCCGCCGCCGCCGTCGCAATCGAAAACTGTCACTCCTTATTATACAGAGTCACTAATCAACCGCGCACTCTGGAATGCGCTGTGAAATATTAATCAACCGATGATGAATTGTGCAAAAGTTAAAACGAAGGGCGCGTAGCGGCTACGTCACCGAGAGATGCTGTGAGTCAGTGGACGGGCACACGTGTAGTTGACGTCACAACACCTGACTCATCATGTTGGTACCTACAGCAATCTGGGAAAGAGATATTACATAGGTATATACTCGCATGTCCGCGCGATATTAGCACATAATAAAATAACAAATAAATCCAGACAGGCTAACTGTCAAAGTTAAAGGAATAATTGAATGATTGACAAGGCTATTTACTTAGTCTTAACAAATAAATTATTTTATAGTAAAGAAGCATAATGAATGTAACAGTTTGTTTATATTTAATTACTGCACTGAAAATGTTTTATCGTTAAACTCAATTATATAAGTAATTTATATAATTGAGTTAAACTGTTAATATTACATTATTTCTATGAAAACGAATTTCAGCTCATAATAAATAGTTTAATAGAATTACTATTCTATTAATTCTTTGTCAGGAAATGTTAAAATATTTTAAATCCATCTAGTAAAAACAAACATTTACTTTATTAAAATCAAAATACTTTTAATAGACATATTTAATAATTCTAATAATTATTTTTGATAAAAGGAAAAATTTAGACACGGTACAATAAATAGTAGGGTGATTATTATAATAGATGGTGCTAAAACAGTAAGTAAATGATCATAACTTTTGATAAACGAGTCCGGAATGCGGAGTTCAAGTGAGCTACTTAAATGTAAATAGAAGTAATGAGGGTAGGGCAGACCTAGCCGAGGGCAATGAACATCTGGGGGTTCAACAGAGGAGTGCAGAAATACGAGCGAGCAAGACAATAGACCAGACGTCATGCTCTGGTGACGCGACGTACCCACATACGTCCTGTCGATCGACAACGTGCGCCGGGCATAACTAGACATCTCATTATTTCAATTTATCTTGACAATATTTCTCATAACAATATCTATTATGATAGCAAAATAATAAGTACCGAGCAAGATGTTATAAAATTTTTAAACTAGCTTTAATAATTTACAAAAAAAAATAAGTTTTTTTTATGTACCTATCTATATTAATTATAAATAATTTTAACATCACAAATGATTGATGCAAGCAGTACGGTGTCTTTAATTGTCAGTTTGAATTTGCATTAGGAATTATTAAATTGCGGGTAGTTGAAAATTTGCAAACAGCAATAAAAATAAATATTATCAAAAAATGGCAAAATTATTTTCTAATCTTACGACTCGGATGTCACACTCCAGAGATAGAATGGGATAATCACAATGTAGAGATCACTTATCACTGAGTTTATTGCACAGTCGCGCCGGTCCTGAAAGCGGTGGAACGCACACTTGTATTCAGCACTTGGCACGGAGTCCGGTCTCGACTAGCGCGGCGTTCACTAAACAACGTGATAATACAAAAAGAAGTCAGAGGTTACGATGTTATCGAGGGAGACATGAATATTCGAAGACGCGAGGGTCACGAGTGAGCGGTCGGCGTAGCATCGCGCCGCGGCGTGAATGGAACGACCGACATTTTATGAATCAAGATCCGCCGTCCATTGAGCGGGCGCGGGCACCGACGACGTCGTCTCGGACTCCCAGCTCGGGCCTGCTCGCCGGCGCCGGTTCCGGCCCCGGCGGAAGTGACGTTACCGCCGAACATGGCGGCGCGCGCGCAGGAAGTGCGCAGCTTACCTATCGGGACGTCTCCGCACCGTCGCCGTAGGCCCCACTGCGCCCCCGCCGCCGGCGCAGCGGAGCCCGCATGCGCCGGTACCGATATCCGCAAAAGTGCGCGCGATCACTACCTTGCGAATAAATTACTCGCGCTCTTATCTAAAAATATTCGTGTGCTCGTCAGAGCGGTCGCGGGCCGCAGCGAGAACCGACACGGAGTTGCACACGCGAACCGCTTCCCCGCTGCGGGGAGACTGATGAGGGCAGGCCGCGCCGGCACCGGCGGAGACTCCGGCGCACGCGCACACCGCCAGCTGTCCCTCTCGGGGGGTGCGCGACGCTACCGGTGCGAGCGGGACCACAAAAACTCATTATAACAGCGGCGATTCGTGAACACCAATAGACCGAGGAGTAGGGACAAATATTCGACCTTCACTTTAGGACGCACACGAGTGCGCTCGCTGATCGCGTCGCGACGAGCTCCACACACGCGCACGTTGCGAATTGCCGCCCGCGCCCGCACCACTATGCTACATTTGACAATTTTTCCAGAAAACTGACATGCACCGTCACCGTGGCCGAGGCGCGCCTGCCGCCACGTGGCCGCGCGAGGATCTTCACCTCGGCACATCACTCACACTCGCGCCGCCCACCAACATTTTACACAACAATTACGATATCTATCAAATAAAGATCTATAAGTGATCCACGTCACGCCATTCTAACAGAGATTGGTAACATTCCGATCTCAAACACCGCCTTTGATTTTAATCACCATATAATTTTTAACTGTATCTACAGTGTTATGTAGATGATGATCAAGTCATCAACTTCTCAATTCACGCCAGGGTGCTACAAATGGTCAATGGCACTAACAGCAAACAGATCCCAGGAACCATTTGATAAACAATTATAAAATGATAAGAATTTAAATGTATTACTATTTTAAATTTTAAATACTAACAACTAATTAGAATGAGTTTATCAGACATTTTAACGAAAGGAAGTTATTATTTTATTTTAGTTCTTAAGTTTGTATTCCTGAGATAAAATACATATCTTTGAATTTTTCTACGCTTCTACTTTTGATATCAATTAACATATTTTTATTTTTAAGTTTGTTTTAAAATGTTGGTACACATTTTACTTTCTGTTATGTTTAAATAAGACAATACATAATAAAACATACACAGAACTTACTTTACCAATACTCAGTTTGTTGTTTCAAATTAGATCATGATAGCAATGTAATTAATATTTTATAATATTTTCACATAATTTTATGTGAAAATATTAATTACATTGCCTGGAAGTAGTTATTTAATGACTAGCTGACCCAACAGATGTTGTCATTTTATTTAAGTGACACTTCAAATTTATTTCAAACGTGCTTAGCAAAGAGTACATAAATCTAAGATTACATTAAAAAGTTTACAATAAATTAGTCGTTAAGTTTTCTTAAATATTCTTAGTTTCTGCGCAATATTCTAAAGTTTTTTGTTGTATAAAAAAAAGATGAATGAAATCGGTCAAGCCGTTCTCAAGTTATATCTGGACCAGAAGAAAAAGGGGTTAATTTATATATATAGATTGCATTGTTTAAGTAATATCCAAACATGATTAATGTATGTATGTTATGCCACACTAGTATACAGAACCTAGGATTACGATAAAATAAGCTCCGTGAATGACATTTCTCGAGTTTAGTTAATCAGTAACATGTATCCGCTGTTGGGTAAAGACCTCTGCTCTATTTGACACTTACCACATCTTTCTATAGAATAAAAATTTGTACCTATTTAAGTCTGTTCAAGTTACCCTTAACAGACCCAATAAATTCATAATAACAATAAATCATTTGAAGGAATTTAACCATTACAAAAAAAATATAGGTAGGTATTATTCTAATTGTAGGTATAGGTAATCAAAATGTATGTATTCTAAACCCAAGATTATGATCATACCTAATATTTTTTTGGTCTACATAAATTGGCTATTCTTGATTATTTCATTGCTTATGAAAAATATTTTTTATTAATTTATTTCCAAAGAATAACAATCAAAGAATAGAAACAAATAAGAACTAGTATTTACAATTGAAACAGCCAATAATTATGTGTGTACTAAAATTTATTAATTCTATCATTTGTTTATTACCAAAAATTATTAAATATTATGCTACATATTAACTTTAAATTAAAAATATATACGGTTTTACCGGACCCAGATAAAATGACAAAAATATATAAAATCAAATAGTAATATATTTGTCTACTAAAAGAATCAATGAATATACTATCAGCGCCGGAATTGAACAAACGTTATTTAATATTGATTACAAATTTATTAAAAATATAGTAAATATTGAAAAACAAAAATTAAATATGATTGATAATTAATTAAATACTTAACCCCATAAATAACATAATAACTATTTTAATAGCAAGAAGACATGAAATACTCCAATGGTTGGTAGGTTTTTGAATGGTTTTAATTAGAAAAATTAATTATTTATAAAAATAAATCTATGCTTTTGATATAAAAATCCACCAGGAAAATAATATAAAACTTTTTGATTACAATATTTTAGTAGAAACTTGTTAAAATCAGTTAAAGGCAACATTTAAGGCTAGAAAAATGATTACTTTGGGGCTCTCGCTGAACGCCTATAAAATGTGAAAATATTCTAAAAATGTAACTTTTTTTTGTAATAACCCATAGGCGCTGAATCAAAGAGAAGGTAGAAGCATAAAAAATCAACAGAAAATGCGTAATAGTGTTGCCAGTCACCGCGGTCTTGATGCGCACACGAAGCGCCTTACGCGCTGTACAACCCTATTTGCCAAAGTACCACAAAATAAAAAAATGCTTTATTTAATTTCCTTAATTATTTTATGTGTGCATATTTTTATGTGGGACTTAATACGGACAATTAGTAATTGAAAAAAAAAGAATGAAGTTTTATGGAATTAGGTAAGGTAAATTATCAAAAAAGTACCTTACTCCTTCACAAATTATATTATTAGGTAGGTATTTAAAATTATATAATATGAATATTCAATAGCACTGTGGTGTTAATTACCAAAAAGTTTCGTAAAATTTAGTAACTACATTATAAATGATAAGTTTGGAGTTACCTTTGAAAATGCTAGATAAATCACAAACTTTCATATACCTACCTATATCTATGTTAGATACCTACCTAGTAGGTAACCAATGGGAAGGTACCACTCTCAAAGTAGTAGGTAATTGGTAGGTTTTCAGTCCAGATAGCAAACTATGTTTGAATATATTTGATAAATTTAATGTAAAATGTTTTTTATGCACTTTTTTGTGAATAATATTAAATTAATTAAGCGCTATATTTATCAACCGAGTTCATTATTCATTTTGGCAAAATCTGTAAAAAAATATATTTATAGCCTTCTACTTTCTCACCCTATATATTTAGGTTTTCACTGTGATAATTTTCTAAAAATCATATCTTCTATAATTGGACCTAGAAATTTTTGTGTTTCAAAATCTAAATTAATAATGTGGCAAAAAGGTTAAATAAAAGAAGTTTAAACCAGAATGTTGTTTTGAAAGAGCAAATTGTGTAAAAGTGGGGCGTGTAAATCGCTTTGGAATCCGGCGTCGTTATCATTGTAGGGCTGTGCCTATCTTATCTTTGTCTCCCACTTTAGCTTCAAGATAAAAATGTTTCTTCTTTCCAAAATATTTGAATTGAGGTACCTTTCTATTCAATTTACCATGTGTGTGTGTTGTATGTTATACATATACAGTAGGTAAGTATAATTAGTTCCAAAAAGGTTTTCCTTTGAAGTTAAGAAATCCCATGTAAAAACTAGTAGGTATAATGACATTATCATAAATTACTAAAGTATTTAATTACATTTTAGAAGCATTTGTACAGTCGATGATGGTAACATTTTGAACGGGAATTACTGCAACCACAGCAGGTACAGAGAGCTTCAGTAACCCACTGTTATATGTTTGAAACTGTTTTATGACTTAAACCAATTCTTAGTAATACAAAAATGTTTCAGAACTACATATAAAATGACTTGAATAAAATGTCCTTGTTGAATATGGACTTTCGAAGGCTGCTGCACCTAGGAGAACTGCTCTTTGACGTCATTAAGTTTAAAAACCCTGAGTAGCTGCACTCAAAACTTAAGTTCGTCTCTGTTGAGAGGTTACGGTCAGTAAGATCTGCACTTCTCTATCACAATCACAAGACTGCAGCTTTCAGGGGTAGTTTCAGGTATTCGGCGACGAAGTGCTGGAACAATATTCCACCCCCTACCCGCAATGCTAACACTAAGTATACATTTAAATTAAAGTTCAATTTTTTTTTATTGCAAAAGCTAATTATAGATACATTCTGTATTCCCAAGCACTTCGTAAGCCAAAAATAAAATTACCGTCAATTATCACATTGCACTGTCCGATATGTATTTGTTTATATATAATTTCAATGTATTTGTTTATTTATACATTCAACTTAACTTTAAAATTCATGATCACTACTTGCTACACAACCACAACAATTCATAGTTACACCTACACTGTCTTGCAACTCGTTTTGCTCGCTCTCTATCGGGTCTTGGCTGAAAATCAGTGTTTTTGCTTTTCGGCAAAAAAAAAAAATCACTGAGCCATCGCCCTTTTGTCACGCTGCAACACACAAAATTACCTGCACTTATCGTTCTACGCTACAAATAATAATAATTTAAGTTTTTCCGCTGTAATTAGTTACCTAAGTATGTTTATATGTGTGTTTTATGTGACAAATAAATGATTTACTTACTTACTATATAATTATATGTATTACCAAATTTTAGAAGCTTTTGTACAGTTGATGATGGTAACATTTATCAAGGGGAATCACCGCAACCACATCAGGTTCAAAGAACTTCAGTAACCCACAGTTAAATGTTTGAAACTTTTTTATTCTACAACAATGTACCTATTTTTATTCGTTAAATCAAATATCTTTCAATTTTCAATTTCAATTTACCAATTTCATTCATCTTTTTAAAAGTGTTTTCTAATATTTACAACTAGTAGTACAGTAGTACATAAAAAAAAATTAAGAAAATTGCGCAGAATCTTAGATCATTTAAGAAAACTTAACGACTACCTTTATTATAAACTTTTTTAATGTAACCTTAGTCCCAGCGTTATATACTCCTTTATAACGTTTAAATAAATTTGAACTTTGAATTTAACGACAGGATAACGTCTGTCGGGTCAGCTAGTATAAAATAAAAGCTTTAATACTTTAACTACGATGGATCGGAACACTTGGAACCTGATACAGGACCGAACTATCGATCTCTCTGTATCTACCTAACAAACACAGAGTCAAAAATATATCTTAACACAAAATGTTCATTATTGTTATTCCTAAGGTACCTACATTACAACCTAAAATTCAAACCACTACTTGAATCAGATTGAACAGGTCATTGATCATTCAACTAAATAATAAATAAATAAATAATAATTCAACTGTATCTTCGAAGCCCCAACCAAATAGTAAACCATTCCATTAACCGATTCCATCATGACGGCTCGAATATCACACGCGTTTATCCAAAGCTCTTAGAGTTCAACAACCAAATATTACAGAGCTCACCCCTTCGGGCAATTCCCGTAGATGGAGGGTCGTCTTCATTGCTTGACTTATAAGAATTGTTTTAAAATGATCCGGGTTCGGTCGCTAGTGCAGGGAAGAGGCGAGGCGTGCTGCACTCGTCTTCTCTCAGGCGTGACGTCCGGCTGGGGTCAGCGAACGCAGGGCTACGTTCGCTTTCTTATGCCCGACAAGCGACCCTCCGGCTATGTCATTCCTGGACTCGTATTCACATCTTGGCAAAACTAGCTTATACGTATGCAAGGGTCTACTGTTAATAATTTTTACCAAATTAGAATTGTCACTAAACAGCACAGGACAGTTGCGGGGATACCCCAAATGTGTACTGTTGTTATTAGACAATAATTGTCTCGCGATAAGATCGGATGAGGGTTTGGCGCGGGCGCAGGCATCAGTGCTAACAGATTAATCGTGGCAATGTATCACACGTGCAGTTCGCGCTAGCGGCCCTTCTATTTGTAAACCGGCGCCGAGGGCCGCGCATTCCTGGCGTGCCTCGTGCCCTGCACCCGCCGCCCGCTCTCCGGCAAACAACTGCCACCGCTGCCGGCGCGGCTTCTCTCCGCAACACCACCAGCACCGGATGCGCTGTACCAACATTCCTCACAGTGCCGACGTTGTACCGCGGTCTGCACTAAAATGCAGCAGGTACACGACTTTCGACTCTAACGATTGCTCCTAGGTATCCTCCACTAACTGTCGATCGCTTGATATTATTAACAGGATCACGTCAAATTCTTAAGCCCTATAAGGAACTGCAAATGGATTCAAGCTAAAGATTCGAATGGTTTAGTTTACGAAGAAACATAATCTAGATGTGCGTTTGTGGAGTGGAATGCCGATCCGCTTGTTCATTTAAAAGCGAGTGGTTTCGTGTGAACCGATCGATTAACTCGAGTGTCTATCTAAAAAGGGGTTGCGTTTTGGTGGCCTGAATACGAATAACTTGTAAAAGCTTCATAAAAAAACGCAATGGTATTTAAATGTGTTTGAAGACCTACCAACCAAATAAGGTTAAATAACTTGTATAGATAATGAGATGTACCTACAGGGCCTGCATTCCGATGAATGGTGAACGGGCGTTAGTGCAGGCTGCGGGGGGTGTGTACGCAGCAGGCGCGGAGGGCGAGGAACGCACGTACGCATACCTGCGCGTGCGCCACGCTGCCGCCGCGACAACTAATTCTAACAGGTGTCCATTTCAGACCAATGGACTTTGTTAACATTGATGGGAGGTATGCACTGAGAATGTCATTAAACCTACTTGCTCAATTATGTTGAAGCAGCTATAATCGATGAATATATATAAGACTTGTCGAGATATGCAGTGCTTTAAAATTGCACCAGCATCCAGTATTTAGCTTCACACGTTTGTCAGAGATATAGGAAGATAAAGAAACATCGTCCAGCAGGTAAGAAGAGTGAACAGGTGTCTTCTAGACCTTCGTAATACAACATCGGCCACATCATCATTTTCCATCAGGTGAGATTCTGGTCAAAAGGTCTTTATACTATAAAAAAAAGAAGAATCCATGTATTCCTTGAGAAAATTTGGAACCGGATCTAGGATTGATACGTTGAATTGAAAGAGAAACATGAATCACTCAGTTAACGATGCGACATGACATAAAGATACGCAACTTGGATGTTCTTAGAACAAATCGACGGAATCCGAATAACTTCCGCTTATCATTGTATAATTACACCTATTGATGAATCAGAACGTGTGATCTACTCATTAGTCGACAGAAGGAACGGGGCAGCGCCGTCCTTTGCCGGCAATCAGCGCTCGGATGGCGGCCGCGGACTCGATTGATGGACATCGTTTACTGGAATTTTAATGAATATGGTGCACTCTCGCAAATGACTCACGACCAGAGCTAGATATTAAGATCATCAGAACATGTTCTGTTGGAATGCGGATACGAACCTGCAACCGCGTGATCTTTGATAATGCTCTGCGATGCGATGCGATGTCATCTCGACGTCCGTTCGTTTTTACCGAAGCGTAAGTACTGTTTTGAAAGCTGGATGGTTTCTTATACCATGTGGCTAACTAAGCGATTACTGGGATAGCGGTTTAAGTTACAGAAAAAACGGGATAGCTCTTTAAAGGTGATGAAGGCTGATAGGGGAGAGTGGGAGAAAAATACATTTTTTCCCGAACCCACCAAACTGAAAAGAGGAATAAAGAAAACAGAGAAAAAGAGACTTAATCCAAATACAATGAAACCAAGCAATGGCATTACGATTGAGAGAAGAAATATGAATCTAGTATAAATCTAAAAAACTTAACCAAGTTATGTTTTGACGGTTGGAACGATTCGCGGAGGTAAAAACTAGTGCTTAGCTAAATAAATAGATACCTTCTACGAAATAGGCTGCAAGAAATGGCATCCATTAAGAAGAATTGCAGACATTACATGATTGCTGAAAAAGCAAATGAAAACAGAATCCTGGTTGGTGCGTAGTTTCAGGCAGTATCGAAAGCTAATGCTAAGCTAAATAGGTTCTGCGAAATAAGCGAAATAGTATCCATCAACAAGAATTGCCTCCTATCGATAAGTGCTGCAATATCAAATTAAAACAGTCGCCGTACAGCCTAACGAGCAGAATAAATAGATGTACTAATGCAAATCCATGATTAAATTCTTATTTAAAAGCAGCCACGTGTCAATATTCCCTTGCATGATGGTCTGCACGTTACACAGTGTAAGGTTATTCAGCAGCTTGCGTGGCGCGAGCGGAGGCAGGTGCGCGGGCGCAGCCGGCGCGTTCTAACGAGGCGCATGCTCCGCGGTAGATAATTACCCAACGCTCCTTTAGCGTTCCTTCAAGATCTAATCTTTGGTAAAGGAATGCGATGAAAATAGAACTATTGAATCATTACTGTCACTATAATGATAGAATATTTATCTTAAGTTGGTACCTAGTAGATATAAGTTCAGTATTTTTGAGGTTAATTTGAACTTTGCATCATGAAGGTTTTGCCTGGAGAAAGCTAATACGCCTTTAATTGGTAACCAATAATAATCAATACGTAACTGTTGCTTTAAAATATATATTTATCGGTGAATAAAAGTCATCATGGAGTACCATAACACGTGCACATAGGTATCTATATAAATAAATAATGTTGGAAAATCTACACGACATCATCTTACCCCAAAGTAAGCAGAACTTGTGTTATAATTATATACCTTCATTTATCTCAGGTTCAGCGGTATGAAATACGCAGACGTAGACGAAGAGAAGTGCCGGTCAGTCCACTCCAAGTAGATGCTAATTCCCTCTCTCAACGATAAATTGCTTTAAGTATTGAACCGTATCGAAAAGTTTAGACAGTCGCGCATGTCTATGAAAAATGTACCATCGGATTCATGGCTTAATCGATACGTTATGATTATGATCCATGTCGTCATTGAACGATTGTTAACGGCGAAATGTGATTCAAATGCCAATTTCGGTATTGAACCAGTTTATGGTTCAACAATGACCTATCATTGCGCTTCATCAATAACAAGGGGCATCACGCATATTTTAATGATGTGAAGGTGTGGATGGATGTTTGTACAAGATGTAATAAGAGCAGTATTGTTTTCAAGACATTCACCATTAGAAAAACTTCATCGGAGAAAGAAAAACGAAATTTCTAACTCGTTTTCGCGCAAAACCTACTCTTACGTAACCTACAAAAGATAGCATTTGCACAAAAACTGATTAGAGACTTAGATTCTCATTTTTACGAGTATGGGGCCTGAAGTTAATGCTTTTCAGATATTTATCCGAAAATTTTGTAGAGGTAACATTTGAAGGAAATCATGTGTAAACTCCGTAAGGTCCGATTTAAAAATTATTCCACTTTCAGGAAACTACCTTATTCTTGAGTGCTTTAAGCCAATTACTCCGGTGAGCACGCGAGTAAAGCACGGGGCAGCTTAAGCTTACTAAATAAATATCTCGTCACGAGAAATAACTAGCTAGAACAAGAATAATATTTTTTCATATTTCAGCAAACACGCAAAGGTGTAGATGTTCAACAAATTTGAGGAGATCAAGAATGCCAAAATAATTATACGTATATATAATTATATAAAGATACGAAACTAATATTTGACGGATACTACGATAAAAATACCATTTCATTAACTGGATCGATTTCATTGCTCTTTAAACCCAATCATTAGTTGCATACCGATCGAAGTCGGTACCAATTTAATGACTTTATTTAAACTTTAGTTGAACACGGTTCATTATTATTTATGCGTCACCGAATAAGAGATATTTCCAATACAAAATCCTTCATATTACTGAACCAACGAAATTGCTCCTTATTTAGTTAAATGATAGAGGTTATAAGCTAATTTCCGAGATTAAATATAATGCTTTTGGGTCTGATTAAAATATGGAGTTGCACGACAGTTTACTCTGCTGTACGTAGTATCTTTCTAAATGTGCTACAACCCATATACGTAAGGTGTACTTATTCTAAGTGCACTGTAGGCAAGCACCTGATCTTTATCGCAATATTCAAAAATTGATTCGTTTTAGCAAATTCTGTCTGTCTCACGATTTGATGTAGACATCAAACCTGTAGGTAGGATAGCGGAGCTGGATAGTGGTACCGCTAACCAGGATTGTATAAAAATGACCATCAAGTACTAAGTCGATTCATAAATCTAAGTCGTGTCACGCGGGTAACGAAAGTGGAACAGGGTTTGTCAACACGGTTCGTCAGCTGGCCCCGGCGACGATAGCGCTTATCGCCCGCGGGACATAGTCCGCTCATTCACAAGCCTGTCCATTCATGAGTCCGCTCTCACCCTAGTCAGCACGACAATGTAGACTTTAACAGAGCTGTAAAGGGTTCAATCTTGGCTGGAGGTTCCTAGGGCGGCGCGGGGCGAGGGGCGATAGAAGATATCGCGGGGTCAGCGCGGATTGCAGGCGCCCGATAAACGATGGACTCTAAACTACTCGACCCAGTACATGTTAAAAAAAAACCAAAACGACCAACTCCCTTTATATAGGTATTCTTTCGTTCAATTTCCTATGTCTTGGCTCTCGATAAGAAATAAACACAATTAAAATTGTAAACTGTCTCATTCAGTAGTTGCGTGCCAGCAAACAAGATAACAGTTCGAAAGTGGCAACAGTTATTTTATCACTTCCTACCTATTACATTTAACTTATAAGCCAAAGTACTGAATATGGGTTAAGTAAATGTATTCGCCGTATTTTTGCGGTTTGTTTGATGATATATTATCTCTTCGGTTTCAACCAATTTTTGTTTTCTGATTATAATTCAAATCTAGGTCTTGTCATTCTTCGCTAGTTGTTTTTGTTTTGCATAAATTTCAACACGTTTTTCTTTACAAGTAGCTAGGCATTGGGTCCAATGATTTGTGATCTACTTTAAACCATACTTCTTTGAAAGACACTAAAGCCATGCCATGCTCTGATATGAGCAACTGACCACCTAGGATACCATTAGTCATCTAGTCGTAAGAAGTTAATCAATATGCTGCATTGATTCATCGCAGGTACTCTGTACTGTGAAATCATGATACATGTATGGAAATAATTTCCGTTAAAAGCTAGCACCTTATATAGGACCTTATATAGGACCTTATTGACTTTTGACATTCCTGGCGAGTGAGTCACACAAACAAATGTGTCATTGTTTGCGACAGTTTACGAATATCCGTTATTCAGACCTTATCATCCATTCATAGGTGTGTGTTATTCATGTTATGATGAATTTAAAAACAACAATTTCATTGTATTGTGCAAGCACGACTGCAATTGTAAATTTTACGCATACGTACACATATAAAAATATTCTGATACGAATTTACTCAGAATCATTAAACATATTTAAAGTTATGAGTCAATTGATGAAATTGAACATGAAAAGATTATTTTTGTGACACTGGGAAAAAAATTACATTCTAGATTTTACATAGCGAAAACGGCCCTTCAGCTTCAGTGAAAACGTTGATTAGATGAAGTCACGGGTATTTGCCTAGGATATTGGCGCCACTGACTATGTCATAATTTTACGTGCATTCTTTACCTCTTCGAAGATCATTCAAAAAATAGCAAAGTTACAGAACATTCACTGCACCACTTCCTTGTAAGTTAAGGTAAATGTACTAACAATCACTAAACATCTCTTTAAAGTTATGAACATGAAGAGATATTTTTATATTGCGAAAAAAAATACATTCTACATAGATGTCACATAGCGAAAACAGCGCTTGAGCTTCAATGAAAACGTTTAGTAGATGAAGTCACTGGTATTTGACTAGTTAACAATAAAATAGAATGGTGGCGCCACTGACTATGTCATCATTTTACGTGCATTCTTTGGCTCTCCGAGAAGCATACATATAATGCCAAAGTAACAAAAACATTCACTGTACCACGTTCTTGTAAGTTAAGGTAAATATTTTGACTTGCACTCTCGCCAAAGATAACTATCACTATCCCTTGGCAGTGAACATTTTCAGGTATGTTAGATTTCGTTAGTAAGTTCCTAGACTTGCTTGTGATTCCTGAATACTTCTCAAACATTTTTGTAGCTTTGAAGTAAGTAACTTTTGGGGTGAGCGAAGGTTTATTTTTATTTTGACTATAATATCCATTTATCATCATTAGTTTGTTATGCAAAACATACATATGCAATGAAGTCGGTACAAGTAAAAAGAGTAGTTATGTTATTGTTTGAAACTTTGATCTTTGCGCAACTGCGTAGTAAGATGACGAGTATTTTAACGGTCATTCTAAAATTCTGAAATGTGGGTCAATTGAGAACCCTTATCTTAAATTTATACGTTATGAATTTCAATTGCACTCTAATTAAACTTCGACACAGCGATAAACTTATGACAAGAAAAAAAAATTGAGGCGTTTGATTTTTTACAAGTATTGAGCGACAGTTTGATCAATGGACTTCAACCAAACTCATGAGTGGACTCAAGTCTTCAAGCATTTAGTTAGGTAGGTATAAAAAGTTTTTTGAGCCTGATGCAGGAGTTTCCCATGCAAGGCATGACGACAGGCGAGCCAGCATAGAAGCAATACAAAGGACATTGATTGAGGAAATGGGGACAAATCGATTCCCCATGTAGTGCTAGGGGCGCTTATCGGCAGCGGAACCCATTGGCTCCGCGTCACAGGCGCCATCGCAGAAATGCTAACGAGTTATCAAAGTAAACGGTTTGTTTACACAGTTTAATCTTATCCGGTGACCTCCTTAGACTCTCCCGTTTCGAAATTGTATCGTCGTATCGCGTGGTGTCCTTATTACCAGTCGCCGGAAGTGCGCGCTCGACTCGATCTAACGTTCATTCATGTCCTACGTATTTATTTAGTGGCCAGCCATACCTACCGCGCTACTCAGATAATGCCTTTAGCCAGGGAGGGTTAAGTGTGGTACACTCAATGTGTCGTTTATTTTACATTTAGGTGATGGTGCAATAATATTTTCAATGTGATGTTTGCCCCACAAGTTATATGCGCGTTCCGGGAACAGAATCAGAATCAATAACTTTATTTCTTTAGGCTTATAAAATAAGCACTTAGACAAGTCAAATTGTATACTATAAACATAGTTATTATTATCAAATAAGAAATAAGGTGTTATTGATATTCTCTTC
Source organism: Eupithecia insigniata (assembly GCA_947859395.1). NCBI lineage: Eukaryota > Metazoa > Arthropoda > Insecta > Lepidoptera > Geometridae > Eupithecia > Eupithecia insigniata. Next base: position 6,505,078 of record OX402002.1, read on the forward strand.
ACTTCAATTTTTTGTCCACTAGTGGAAGAAGTGAAAAGAAACCACTAGCACATTATAATATCACTTATGTGTCTAATACATGTTTATTTTGCCTATCTAAATCTAATTTAATGCAATTTAGATACATGTCAATATTTCTTTAAAGCTAAACAGAACATTGCATTTCTTACATACTACTGACAGTGCGGAACGGAGCAACATTGAGGGATGATTAAAATTTGGTTTCATCAGATATTAATTTTAATATTCCGAATTTTGCTCTCTCTTTCTCTCTTTTAGTCTCAGTAAATGCCATTCTTTCATCCACTTTAAACGGTTCAATATAATTCTACAGAACATGACTAAGCTCAATCCTTCCTGCTCCAAAACTGGAGGTCTCGGTTGCCTACGTCTCAATTCTCTTATTGCTCTTATTTCATTCACGACATTGTAAGTCTGGTCCCGTAGATGTCAACATTCTTGGGCGTACGACCATAATAGTTATAGCGCTGTTTGTTTCGATCATCAACAGGATATGAAATCATAGTCAATTTCTGGTTTTATTGTCAAAGGAGGCTACAATGGTAAGGCAATTCAAAGGTCTGGCTTACAAGTTTTAGATGACAATTTGTTTATAATCAAAATTTGTTCCCAATGATGTGATGAATGTGATGATGAATGATGAGATGACCAAAATCTGAAGACATTTTCTCAAGTGCTTTTGAAGACTAAAAACCCTGTTATTCTGATTCATATTCTAAATGAATAAGCTTGAAAAATAGTCAAAAGCGCCGCCATAATACCAGTAAGTGGCGTAAAATATGCGTTAAGTTACAAAAAGCAAGAAATTATAAAACATCATAAGGTTTATTGCGCAGCTTTCCTCGAAAAGGTTTAACGGGCGGATGTCCCGAGGGAGGAAGGGAGAGGAAAGGGTCGGCGCTCGCGCAGCGCAGGCAGGCTAATTGGCGGGAATTTCGGAGGTCGCCCGATAACCCGCGCGCCGGGTCTACGCCGGAAGTCGATAGCTTTGATGTGGCGTCCGCTTAGGGTTACCGATACCTAGCAAAGCTTTTGATTCTACTAGTTATCCCCATGGCTTTGTCTTGGTGTGGAGAAGGTTTCTTCTAATTCGTGAGCATTAAACAATTTATGTTTTAAGGGGTTTTTGTGTTGCTACAATGTTATAAATTAGGTAGATAATATGCATAATAGATGATAAGGATGGTCTAAGGTTTTATGAATGGTGGCAGCAGCGTATGATTTATTCTCTCAATCATTTCAGTAATATTTATTTGGAGCAGGATGGCGTTGCATAAAGATGTGACGAACAACGCCTATGATTCGTTGATTAATTTGATATTGATTGCCCGAGATGCACGAGGACATCCATAAGTTCTTGTAAATTCTTCAAGACATGGTTTTAAAGAACAGTTAGCAACCCTATTATCCGCTCCCCTTATTATGTGAATTACTCCAGTGACGAAGGACTTTAGTCGTTATTGCATTGTATTGTAGGTCATAATATTTAAATTTTTATGGCTGTGACCAAGTGCGATGGTCCACAATTTGTTTGTTAGAATTTTTAAGGATCTTGTGTTAGTTTTTTGTTGGTTAGAATTTTTAAGGATCTTGTGTTAGTTTCCTGAATGAATTATTATTACAGATTAACTGTTTGTTTTCTCGATAGATTAGACATTTGGATATAGTCGTTTGGGGAATTACTTGATAACTTTAGCTTTGATTTCGTTTTGTGCCACCCTTTGAACATAACTTATCTAATGATTTTTTTGACAATTTTTTTTTGTTGCCTCCCTCTCCGTACTCACATGTGCCACAACGCATTTGTCTTGCCTTAGGGTCTCTTAGGTGGTGGATGGAGGCGCGAGATCCTCTACGATTGACTTTCGCCGAGTATGTTGAGCCGGCGGTAATAGAGTAAAACATTGAAATTTCTTTAGTATTTGGCTCATAATATAACGCTATACACGATACCACTTTTGGGCTGTCCAAAGATGCTAAGATGCTATCAAACTAAAGATCAGTCACATATACTTTATGGAACGTAATAACGAAAACATAAAGGATTTGGAGTCCAACATTATCAAACAACTTACAAAGGAATGCAGTACGGTTCTGTGAATTATTTATTTATAAACCAACATTGCAGTTCCAACTTCCAATGTGGGTGGTCTATAAACGTTCCCAATATCAGTTACCACTGCTTGTGCCTTGCATACCGTACTTTATTTAACTCAAGCATAGGTGTAACTGTGCTTTACAATATCAAAACATGTAAATTGTTTTCTAAATATATGGATCACTTGAGCTACCTGGAGATTGTGTACAACAGACTGAAGTTAGCCCAATTGTTTCAATATAAAATACTAGTTCTAATTTATTTCTATACTTACATTTATTGTAATTTTCTTTGTTAATGATATGTTTACTAAATGATGTTCAGATCAGCTTGTTCTGGCTGCAATTAATATTTTTCATAAAACTATTCAGGAGGTAAAATACACCTAAAAAAGTACATCAAAAGGAAAACCATAATCGATCCAGTAGGTAATGAATTATGGGAATTACGCGGCTTTGTTTGGAATTAGTGTACCGCGTTTCAGATAAAATAACTTTTGTCACTAGCCTGCATAATGATGTCGATAATTAGCGCTGTTGTTCGTATGGGGAAGAACAACATGGATAGGAAATATTCATATTATTAAAATCCTTAATGATAAATACCCATAACAACATTAAACGGTTTACACTTTGCGTACGAGTTAAAACCTGGGCTTTAAAGTTCTTCATAGTTTAAATACGAAGTTTAAAGAGTTTGTATGTGACGGTGATAAGAAATCCGTAAGGCTATTCTAAAAAATGCCCTACATACAATAATGACGAAAATATTTAGGCTCTATCTCAATAGAATTGACGTTGTTGTAGCTGATAAAGTATAATTGAGTAACAGGCTTACGAAGTTTCGTCACATTAGCGACGTTAAAATATCAATTTGCGTCAACGAGATTGAGTTAGTCTTATCAAGAGCGGTCAGCGCTAATAGTGAGGGCTAGACTGGAGTCTAGCTATCTCAGCGCAGCTTTGGTGGACAAAGCTGCGCTGAGATGAGCAGGAAAGAGATGTATTTTAAGCCACCAATAGAACGTCGTTATTCACACTTCTCGTCTCTGCTCAGCTTCAGTGGAGACCACAGAGCGGAGATTTATCATATTTGTATGCTACGAAGCAAAGATAGATCGAAGATATATTCTATCGCAGCGACGCATCCCACCGCACGCAGTTTCAGAAACTCGAACCTCAGATCGAGTTTGCGAATCGCTTTTACGGATACGCCAGAGAACTAGCTAGTGAAGACGAAAAATCGGCGACAGCCAGCACAGCAAAGGTAGCGAAAGCCAAGTCCGCCTGCACAGAGACCACGATCAGATAAGTCCCGGCTACCGAGGACAGCCTAAGTGAACCGAGAGGGCAAGGACAGAATAACCAGATACGTAGCCGTAGGCAGCCAGGAGAGCCACAGGAGAACGGCTACTAAGGCGAGGGCGGGTGAGATCTGCAGTAAAAGGTAACCGCCAGAAACTGCCTCCCCCACGCCACGGCACGGGAGAAGAAAGCCGTGTGAAAGATCGAAACGGTGATGTGTGTCTTGCAAGAAGGCGATGTTACGCAGCGGAGACGAGAAGAGAAAAGCAGAGGTGTAAGCTGTGCCTCGCTAGTGCATTAATGTCAACAAAAATCCAACGTTTGCCGCAGACAACTCAGCCGCTCTAGCCAGTACACATCTCAGCTTTAGCCAGCACACATCGCCGCTCCAGTCCCGCCAGTACGCATCTCCGCACAGCTTCGGTGGCGTCACCATAGCTGAAAAACGACTCTGGTCGTCTCCGCCACGGACATCTCCGCACATCTCTGCTTTGGTGGAGTCTGGGTCTGATCCTTTAAAGGAAATCCAGATGAAATAAAACTATACTAATGTAAGAACAATATGGAAAAAGAAAAAGCCCCAATTAGGGATTAAATGATTTTTTCTGTTATAGCGTTTATGCAAGAGGAAGTACCACTTGAAATCAAGTCCCATATAAACTGCGATATGATATCGAAGAAATACTCAGTGGTATCTGTTGATATATACTTAGTTACACCATCCGGTAAATGGCATACTTATTATCAAAGCGCTACCAAAGATACGGCCACTGAAATCTCTGTTCAATCCAATATTTTTAAGTGCTTATCTATCGAAGTTGTTACCCTTTAAAGTTAAACAAATAAGATAAGGGCGGGCGGTGACTTGTGTCTATACGACTGAACGAAATTGACCCAACCGGATGTAAGCCGGTGGTCTCAATGAATTTTGCTGAATAATCTCGTAAACTCTATATGTGAATAACGTCTTTGGGTTGCAGAAATTTTATTTAGCGGAGTGTACTACTGAATGAAATGCTGCTTCAATAGTTTAAAGCCCCCAGATTAGGTTGTCCTCTACTCAAAGTAAATTTTAATGGAATTAAATATTAAGAGTGTCATGGATCCACAGGAAATATGCTTATAAGAAAGGCAGATAATAATATAAAAAAAATTCAGAGAGCAAGAAGAACTCTGGGCGGGCAGATCCATACAAAGGTTAAGTTATTAAAAATTTACAAGGTTGGGCATTCACAAGCTAAATCAAATAAATGTCGAAATAATAAGCGTGTGGAATTATTAACATGTTTTATAGTCAACTGATTGATTGTATAGGAGATGATCCTTAAGAACCAGAATATAAGAAGAGAAAAAGCAATAGTCCAGCAATGACGGGCACAGTCGTGACTGCCTCAGAGTTAGGCACCTATTTGTAAGCAGAAACGTTGTTCAAGGTGAGCGCGGATAGTGTCAGTAGCGCAACATTTGTGTGAAGCACGCACCACACTTATCACCGACCCATTTAGACCACGCATAATTACTGAACATTTTGTACATTGTAGTCCGATTAACTGCACTCGCGTGATAATAGCTCTAAAAATAATGGTAGCAGTGGAATTTTTAAGAGATTTGACCTGTGTTTGGTTACTGAAATTAAAATAAACAATGATGAAATGATAACTTAGCGTACCATTTGACCTGTGTATTTGATCAGTGATGATGCCCCAAAAAGAAATAGTTTTATAGTTCTTTGAAACAACTGTTAACAGTTGATACGAATACATAAAAACAAGGCCTCGATATAAATATGCTGTACACCAACTTCAATATTCCAAATGGAATTCCAAAGATCAGGGTCAGAATAAATGTTCCCTAATGTATGGTAACTTACCAGAGATGTTTATATGAAATTCGGCCGCGACGATTCGTGTTTACCTGAAACAAAAACCTGTATATTAGTGTAAAATAGTTAGCAGGGTTAAGTCGCAGTAGACGGCTGCCATATTTATCCAAAACCTTGGAGGTTGCAGACGTGCTACGCAATTGACGCGAGTGTTTGCGGAGCGCTCAAGGATCCGCGTTCTAGATGCGGCAGTCAGCCGGCCTTGTTCGATGGACCCCGATTCGTGCTCCAGAAATGCTAGAATCGGGGCGCCGGGTAGACACTTTACAATTAATCGATTATAATAATTGAATAACGTGATGACGTAGTGACAGCTGCGCAAGCGGCGCGACGCTGTGTGCGCAGGTGTCGTGACGTCCTCTCGCGAAAATCAAAGGAAAACCCGCACGCTCGTCTCGTAACGCAATGTACACGTTTTCATTTGTAGAATATTGGTGTTACTATCGGTAATACGGTTACTGTAGGTACTTGAACTGTATTCTGAGGCCGCCGCCGTCCGTTGCGGAGAAACGGTATTTTTTGTCTAGAGAAATCAGTCACACATAGACAAAATTTATCTAAGCTGCTGTGACTGAAGTCTTACAGTCTCCTGCGCGTGTAAATATTACCTAGAAGGTAGCTAATTCTAATAATTTATTAACTTTAACCAAACCTGTAAAATATTTTCATGACATCACCAGTGGAACCAATCATCATAATTATGATAGTCAAACTGGATCTTTATTCAAACTCAACTACATACTTAATAGGCCGTTTGTCTCTCATTGTCTTTAGACCCAGAATAAACCTCGTGGGACATCTCAGAAACAGGCTACGGTGAGGTATTTATAAGAAAGGTCTTTGTCCTTTATAGTTTTAGAAGTGGAGGGATCAAGTAGATACATATGTATATCTTAAACAGAATTCATTAAATAATGTAAAAATACATACTTCTACTCTTTTACAGAGTGCCACTTAATTATGTGTTTTTTAATAGATTTCTCAACTTGAAAACGGCTTTGTCGTTGAAAGGGCTTAGATCTAGATCCTAAATGTGCCAAGTTCCATAGTAATTCCATTGATCTGAAATTTAAGTTTCGGTAGGCTTTAGCATACTCACATTAATCACCCTTGACAACGTTTTATTTGGCAGTAGGTAATCTATACCCAATCAACTAAAAAAATACTCCAACGACAATATGACCTATGAATATGAGTAACTTTGGCATGATTGCATTAGAATGGCTGCACTAATTTTCTTATTTGTCTTTTAACACTCTTGATCAATCCTTGTTCAGCTCGAGCAATACAGCGGAACCAGGACTACATTACAAGGTATTCGGAAACAGTTTGTCTATTAGTCAAAGTCAGCAGACGAAGATCCATAGCGGTAGCAGTATCATTTCCTCCAAGCCTGAGAGAACACGAAAAGTTTTATAATCTACATAGTCATAGAATAGAATACATCTCCTTGTAAAGCCTTGCTAACAACACGGCATGCGATAAAAGATGTGTTTGCCCGAAACTTTACCGTAAATATCCCGGACTTCAGCCCTTACGAGATAAGGACGGTTAACAGCTCAAAAACAGCAAGGCACCAGGAGATGACGAAATAACGAAAAGTTCTAAAGGGGTGGATTACCGAGTCCTTTAGAGGCTGTTCAACTTCATCAATCTCACTGCTCGTCATGTCTTTAAGTTGTTTTCGATATTTATCACCAAACGTTTCTCTCGAAGGTTTGACAACGTCCACTTTCACGACCAAGCAGAGTTCCGAAAAACCTTTAGTACCAACATTCATACGCCCCGGAAGATTATACAGAAGACAGAGGAGTATAATCACTGACACTGTTTAGAGCGTACTGCCAGTCTTTCTACACGTGCAGCCTATGGATTAGACGCAGGAGACCTGGAACGCCCTTCGCGTCCAATATAACAATGCCTACAGGTGGCTGATGGGGCTGCCGCGCTTCTGCAGCGCATCCGGCCTGTTCACAGAGGCGCGGGTCGACGGGTTCGCAAGAGAACGGTGTCGCTGATGCGCAGGGTGCGCGGCAGCGCCCACAGCTACCTGCAGGTCATTGCAGGAAGGCTGGACACAGCCTCTCCCTTCATGCAGCACTGGACGAAAGTTCATGTTGACTTCTAATGTGTTAAGTGTCTTGTAATGTTTTCATTGTGTGTTTTTAAAATTGTGTGTCGATATGGACTGTGTATGTACCTACTATGTCTGAAATAAATAATTGAAATTGAAATAATTGGTCGTTTTATCTAGCGTTTATGGATTACGAGAAAGCCTTTAATTCAGTCGACTACTAGGCAGTGCTATCTCCAGCGGTGCCAAGTCGACCAATATCCAAGTGTTATGTGTTTGTAGAGCAAAGCCACTATGCCTATCGGACTCAGCACAAATCCAATCCCATTGCAAAAAGGGGTGAGACAGGGAGAATATATCTCTTCATAACGGATGGATGAACACATCTGATGTGGTTTTTATAATGTTGACCTATCTTCTGGATGCCCTACCTCGCTTCCTTCGTTTGTGTTCTCCCCATTTATGGTTATAACCATTTTTATTTCGGTTTTGATCAATGTCCTGCTGTCTATTTCAACTTCAGCTTTCTATTGGCTAGTGTTGCTACTTTGCTACTTGTTGTTTTTGTGTGTGTTTTTTACAAACGGGAATCGAACAGTTTTCACTCACTTGACATGTCCATTTCTCTATTTTTTATGATGTTCCACAAACTAATGTTTCCATGCGTTTCCTATGCGTCTTTCGATTTATTTTCGAAGTTGTATCCCTAGGAGAGATAGCTTGACCAAGGAACCTCTAGTATTCGCCCCCTAAGTCTGATCATTAGATAACAACAACACATTAGACTGATGTGTTGTTGTTTACGCAAGAGTGTTTGCTATCGTTGGTCATGGCTTTGATTTTTTTATGTTCTTAACACAGCCTGCTTTGCGGCTTACTTCTACTGTCCAGTAGGCCAAGCAAAAGTATTGTTGTATAGGGTAGAATAGAAAAAAATTACATCGCATTGTCATACATTGCGTAAATTTTTGAAGGTGATAGAATTAGCTTCTAATATTTTACGTATTCGATGACGATGTGACGTATTTTTTCTGTATTCCACCCTAGCTGGTAATTTTGCTGAGTCTGCTGGTGTACTAACAAAAATATATGTTTTTTTTTCCTTTTCGTCAGGAGCAGGAAAGGGTGCAAATTGCAATAGAATGTAAATTTTTCAATTACCTTAATGCTAAAGTCAGTCACTGGTGTGAATGGTAATTTCCAAATCGAATATGTATGAAAATACTAGAACTATAATATTTACCTATTTTCATGAACTATTTGATTCTTGTCCTGTTAAGGACATTGTAGTGTGTTGAGACTCTAGATAGTCTAGTCTAAGACATTTATGAGAAACATTCTGTGTTTTTAATAGAATATTTTTCTTAACATATGGGTACTTCTTAATTGGTTTTTTATTTGTAATTAATAAACATTTTCAATTGCTCTACATATGGTTTTTTCAGTCCATGCAAGTAATTCTTTTGCCCTTTTTCTTTCATTCACGTTAAGTTTCATGCTAAAAGAAAAAAAAATGAATTTAATTACATTATATTGAATATATATGTTGCTATATGAAATGTCCAGCAAAAAAATGTTATTCACAGAGTTTTAACAGCTTGTTAGATTGTCTAAGATAGAATGAGATAAACATTTCATTAAAAATTGGGTATTCATTTTTTATTCTTGTACTTAGAAGTGGAGCTACGAAGTGGAAAAACATTTTTTTTTTTCGTAGGTAAGTTTTAGAAAGAATCGATAATAATTTCGGACACTAACTATGTAATTTAAAAAAGTTTTTTTTTTGTAAAATCGTTTAGAAAGCAAATAAAATTCGGCATCGCAGGCTGTAAATGTGCATGTGTACGATCGTGTAGATATGTGTGAGTGGCGACGGCGCGCGGTAGGTATGGCGAGAGGCCGAGCGGGGGCGCGCACGCACACATGCACACGCACCACCAATCCTCGCGCGCCGCGCACGCACACTAACACGAACCCAAGCTGCCAAAAACCTAGATTTCTTCCGAAAAACGTGCTCATTTTGTACACGTTTAGGACATGACCGCCCTTGCGCATACCACCCGCCCTCGATACGAAAACCTCCAACTGTTTTACGACACTGGGATTGTCGAAAAAAATTACTAAAGTTTGCCATCTCGCAAACGACCGGGCATTTTCATCTATTTATTGCCAGCTTTCCTGAAATATTTTTTAAACCTTTTAAATATTAAAAGATAGGCCTTGAAAAGGGCTTTCATTTGATAATAGACTGGGTTGTAAAATATTTAAGAAATATTAATCAGCTACGGTTTCCGCGTAATCCTTTAGAAGAAGTCTACCAATATAGATTTATTTATTTTTTTCGTGGAACATAAAAAGGACATTTAATTTATTTTATTAATACAATAAAAAGTCACATTTTTTATTTAATTGTTCAGTAAAGGCAGGAGCGCGAGGGCCCGCCCAAGAAATCGCAGAGCGGGCGGCCAGCAGCGGCTTTACAGCGCCCTCGAAAACACTTACAAAGTAAAAAAAAAACTTCCTATCCAAGAAATTTACATTGCAAGGCACAGGCGCAAGCCCAATAGTAACGAATATATAAAGAAATAATCGAAAAGTCCGCGCGCGACTCAAAGAAAATTGCACGAATTTTTCCGACCTTATTGGTACGATGACGTCAGGCATGTACCTTTTGACGCTATGTTCTGTAGAAATATCACAGCTAGATAATTTTTCTACTGATTTATATAGCTTTATTCATTGAATACTATTCTATACATTTTATAATGCATTTCAAACGCAGTAAAAATATTTATGCATTAATTTTGATATGTTGCGCGCGGCGGTTCCCTTACATTTTTATTTTAACAAATAAAAAATTATCAACGACTAGGAATTTTTACGAAAGTTTTTCGTAGCAATTTATATAGATACATGTATTTTATAAATTTGATTTAAAAAACCCGAATACTTGATACATTTTCAATCAAAAGTATTTCGATGTTACTTTATTTATTTATTTATAATGAACATGGCATCTTTTTAGGGGCGAAAAGCCAAAAAAAAAACTCCCTAAAATATCTAGGTTCTCGGACATTTAACAAACATGGTCGAGGCTTTTGTTACACTTTTAAGTTCTAATTCTAAGAAGTGTTCCACTCGGGGCAGTAGATTTTTATATTTATTACCCTATATTTCTTACAGTTTCTCTAGTTTTTACGTCGGTGTAGCATAAAGTTTAGTTATACGAAACTTATCTAGTTAAAGGGTCCTTCGCATGAACAAATAAATTTAATTTGTCGATGGTCCTCAGATGGATATAAAACATCCATTACAGTGGGACTTTTTTGGCGAACAAGGATCTAAATGTCAAAACCAAAATCCAAGACACGCTAGCTTAAAAATGCTGTAGTTTATTTATAACTGTAAAGGAATTTTATCAGTAAGTTGGGTCGAGGAGAGTATTCCGGGAACTGGAACCTACCTATAGATAATTTAATCCTAGCGGCGGCGCTAAGTCACAGAGTCGTTGTGTGACGGACTAAGCGGTAAGGAGACGGACTCTTGATGAGACGAACAACGATTAAATACAAAAAAAAATTTTTGGGTCTTTTATGGAGACCATATATTGATAATCTTAAGATAATTTCAGAGATTTTGCATATATACAATCATTTAAATAAGTTTATTTTATGTATGTTAGACTAAGGTATATATTTTTATATGGGCCGTAGTTTTTAAGTTTTTTACATCCTGTACTTGACTACCTGTGTTGACTGAAATGAATGAATAAATGATTTATTATATTATTAATATTAAAGCATTCTATAGGTGAATACAGAGGTGTTTATAATCTAGATTTTAAGTTTTCTTAAAGATGCTGCACACACCCTATTTTGTTATGTCTTTGTGACTAGCAAAAGCATGTTTTTTTTTTTTATTTTATCGAATTATTCAGCTTAAACTATAGTTTCTAAAACAAAAAAATATGAAAGGAGTTCTTGCGTGTACCTAGTAGTTGACAATTTGTAATAAAAATATAGCGGACAGTCATATACTCGTATGTACATATTTTAAAATTAATACGTAAGTACATACATTGTAAGTAGTTGGAGACCCTTTCAAAGAGCGTGCGCAAAACAGTGACAAGCTTTTATTGTTTAGCTGCATATGTAAGTTCACCTACCTCATTCAGAAAACTGTTTACCTACGTAGAAAAATGTTTTCCCGGACAAAATTGATAGAGCTCCCGGGATAAAAAAAAATATTAGGAAAAAACAAACAACGGTTGGGAATTAGTAGAAAAATATTTTCATTAAAAAGTAATTGTCAATAATTAATATACAGTAGGTAGAAGATAAAGTTAATTACCATATCGTTGGTTAGGAACAAGGGGTTCAAAGGGCAATGACCTCAGAAGGGCCCTAGAGTCAACCCGTCTTGACGATAGTCATGTTATCGTGAAGTGTGCTGAGAAATATTTTGATATGAATATGGAATTATTTGTTAAAATGTTATTTTATTTGTCCTGCAGTGCCTGGAAAATGCGCGATAAGATATATTTATTTGTAAGGTTTATATTTTGAAATCTATTCTATTTGCGATATTTCATATTTTTGAATATTAAAGTTGCTTAAAAAGCTCCGGACATATTATATTTATTGCAAATAAACAGATTAAAAATATGAAAATCAACACATAATTAATGAAGTTCGACGTTTGAGGTAGCCCAGGAAAACAACTTTGAATCCTGCTCTAACACTCTCTTTAAATTAAATTTCAAATTGTACTAGCTCGTACGGAACAAATAAAACTTCTGGTTAATTACAACGTTGGTAATTAAGCAAGTCTTTTATTACTGTCCTTGGGTACCCCGAGGGAAACGAGGGGCGGAAGTAGAGTTTAGGTACACGTGTGCCCCATGCGACGATAACGATGCTCTGTAACCAACTACCAACTGCCGAATATACCACTCATCCTAACACCTATCTTATTCCCTTAAAGCAAAGTTCAAAATGAAGCGGCAGGTTTAAAAGCATAGTTACAAAGGATAAATGTGAATTCAAAGTATGCTGTAGAGGAAAATGACACCGAAAGGTAAGGTTATGACGTAGGCAATGGCGCTGCACGTGGAATAAAGTTCTGAGTAATTGAAGTACATGTTGATTAACTGCTGACATGGCTCTAGAAACTGGCATGTAAAGTATGATACGTAAATAGGTTGTTAACAATAGAAACGACTGTATTTTCCTGGTTTAGTTCACACTAGTTAGGTTATCCTTTTAACTCTTGGAAAAGTGTAGGTATTAGGGATTGTAAAAACGGGTTGTTTTTCAGGAACCGGGAATTCCGGGAAATGCCGATGATGGAACCGGGAATTCCCGGGAAATCTACCATCCAGGCTATTTTCGTAAATAATTTTCAGAATGTAACGAATTAAATGGTGGTTTATCTTACTAATGAGTTGATAAGTTGAGAGAGGGAAAAAAACGGAAAATGAATAAGTTGGTTACAAAAATACCAAAATTTTTAAGTATAAAAAGCTATATTGACCTACATCATGTTATATGCTTCATTTTCCTATTTTCATCCTAAGGTGACATGAAGAAATAAACGTCACAATTAATCCTTGATCTTCCTATCAAATTATGATTTATTGATAATATTATTATTTCTAATGCAAGCGTTTTATTAAATGGGTTTCCATTTTGAATTATGCTTATTTCTAAACTAATTTTATTGTATTCTAGGTTGTTGATGAGAGTTGAATTTTTTTTATATATCTCTTTTTCTTGCTAGTTTTGTAGGCTTCTTGCTGCCTGCCATGTCATGTATGGGCCCATTTGTATATCCATTTCTTTATTCATGTCATATTAGGTCTTGAGGGGCTATTCTCTTTACTAGTCCAAACGTTGTATCTTTCTTCATGAGGTTATTTTAGCCAGCTTATTAGGGAGGATTTCTAATCATTGAGCATTGGATCTCAGTTTGGTGGCGATATCTTTCCTACCTATCGGTGTGTGTGGTTCATGGTGCAGTTGGTTATTTGTCACGAACTATGGCGCATTTGATATTAGCCGAAGCATTTTGGTTGAAAGTGTTGCAAGATGTTTAGGTTTGAGTTGGCCGCGATACCCCATTGTTTTGCTCCATAAGACCATTATCAGTTTCAATATGAATTTATAGATAAGGAGTTTGTGAGTGACAGAGTAGATTTTCTTCCCAGAATCCAGTAAAGAGTTGAGTATTTTTTATAGTCGATAGACCTTTATTTGACCACAATCTCACCTGATGGAAAGTTACGATGAGGCCGACAGTGTATCACGGTGTAAATCTGAGATGTATTTGGTAGTAAAAGAATACATTTAAACTGATCAGATGTTGGTACGGTGTATTTTTATCTAATAATACCCAAGAGGCCGTGGGGCCGCGGCGTACGAATATCGACCCCTCCAACTCAACCCGTGGATGTCGTAAGAGCCGACTGAGGGAACCTACCAGAGGAAGGACAGCAGCTTCCTTCTGAGTATTTTTCAACACTAACACTGCGATCACCAATACGCCTGCCAAGCGTGGTGATTATGGCAAATCCCCCCCTACATCGGAGACCATCCACTCGATGGACCGACGACATCGTAGCGGTCGCAGGGAGTCGATGGAGGCGGCTCAGGACCGCTATTTGTGGCGTCGTACGGGGGAGGCCTATATCCAGCAGTGGACGTATATGGGCTGATGATGATGACCCAAGAAAGTCCGGTTGGAATGATTTCTAAGCATAAAGAGGATATGCTGCAAAACTTGAATTTTACTCTAATGGCAGTCTATGTTTGGATTGTTTTGTGAAAGATATGAGGTGAAATTAGATGTCTAGAAAACCAACTGGAGCTCCTTGGTGTCACTTTTTACCAACTTTCAAACATTTTTAATGAAAACTAAAACGGCGCCCACGAAGTGTCTCATACTAGAGGAGATCATGGTATGCTGAGTGTGAACTGCCATACTGTTTACTACAAAGTATGCGTAACTTTATTTTCTATGGAATTCCTATTTTTAAAACTTCCCGCTTGGGGCGCTGTTCAGGAATTCCATAGAAAATAAAGTTACGCAAACTTTGTAGTAAACAGTATGGCAGTTCACACTCAGCATACAGGCGATATTCCGCACCGTGACAGCTACTTTTTCTTTTTCAAGCTCAAGTCCTTTCTGGTATGGAGTATTGCTGGCATTTTGCTCAGCAATTTACTGGTAGTCTGGTGAGCAACATGGCAGCTCTGAAGTGTGTGAAGCTGGCTTCAGCCACGACTAGATAAAACGAAAAGCCAAGTTGAGGGTTATTAACGAACCAGGGGATAAAAGACAGACCTAACAATTTGATGTTAATTTGAAAATCAAAAGAGATAAAGCTCTAATATATGTGATACTGCGTAGGTACCTGATACATGAAATGAAATATAGTCAGTTATATTATTTCGGTAGTGATCTAAAAGCAAAAATATTTTTTCTGAAAGTCCCGAAATTTCCCGGGAAACGATTTACGATTTTCCGGTCCTTTAATCTGCCAAAGATTTCGGGAATTACCGGGAAATTCGGGAACGAGAATTCCCGGGTCCAAACCCTAGTAGGTATCAAGCGCTCCTAGGATAGTTCTAAGAACTAGGAATAGAAAAATAGCCAATGGGCAAACGAGGAAAAGCGAATATAAAAAGGTTCTATTTTATAATGATAGGGGACGAAATGTACCCGAATCCTTTTTAATTTTTATGAAAGTGTTTTTGATCTCTTTTGTACCAATAAAGATCGTTTATGCAGGTAAATACAAACAAATTTGCTTACATAGTATCAATCAAAACATAACCCTCTTCCTTTGGTATTCGGATATAAAACTAGGTTAACAAGTGTAAAAATAAATTAAAATATTCAAAAGTGTTACATACAACGGTATTTGCAAAAAAGTTATATTCGAGACAGGTGTTTCACAGTTTACGTACCTACCCTAATTATTTCAGTGTTTTAAATCAGCAGTTATGTACTCATTATTTGAACTGAAATTTTAGTAGTATTTATAAAATGTTTATAGATAATAATGAAATATAAATAAATACGCAACAAACATTTCATCAGTGAGAGCTGTAAATTTGTGTGTTAGGAATGAAGCGCAATGACTTGGGTAGGTAGGTACCCATATTATAGAATACTAGCTGCTGTCCGCGCCTTCGCCCGCGTTTTATCGGGATAAAAAATTGCCTATATGTTATTTCCATAGCTAAGAAGTACATTTTCTATACGGAGCAAAAATATAGAACCATTAACACACTATCTAAACTTTAAGACTTAATTTTAAAATTATTCTATTATTTATTTATTTTAAGAACACAATTATAACTATATCTAATACAATTTATATGGCAATTACTCTAGTACATATGATTTTTTTGCGTAGAAACTTCTTCGATTGAGGTTAAAGAATCTTTATTTCTCATAAAAACTATATAAGTTCATTTACAATGAGAAAAACTAGTTCGTAAATACATAATGTTTAAATTACCTCTAGGACTTATTAATTTAACTATATTATTTATATATAAAAATAGCGATCCAATATAACTTATTTTAGTTTAGATTAAAACAATAGATTCGTCCAGCTGCTTCTATTTCCCTAATCGCCGGCCGCCACTAGGGGCCGCGAGGGTGCCTATTGCCTAAACTAATCCGACACGCCTTCTAAAATATCACATTCTTATCAATCATGTATTCATTCACACTTTATACTAAAACTAGTTTCTGCCTGCGGCTTCACACGTGTCGTTTCTATGGAAACTTTCAAAGGTTACTTCTATTCTATCTCATGGGAGATGGTTTATGGGATAAAAAGTAGCCCATCTTTTACTACAGGACTATACTCCGATTTAGAATCCAAGATATTTATGAATGAAAACTTAACAAAAACTGATAAAAATAACAGAAAACATCAAGGTAGCAGCAAAATTATCACCAAAAAAGGGGCTACCCCGACTCAAATTAGCGCCGCCGCCGCGCCGCTACTTTATCATATTACTATGCTAAACGAAGGACATTTCAAAAATCCCGTGGCCTGTTTGTGATACCTTTCATAAGCTTATTTTTTATGCCTTTGTAATAGTTTTATATTGTATAGCTAAGGAAAAGATGCGAAAACTGAGTTTGGTGGCCAAAAAGTGCAATTTCGCATCTGTTCCTAAACTATACAAAATACAACTATTCATCATCATCATATCAGCCCATACACGTCCACTGCTGGACATAGGCCTCCCCCATACGACGCTACAAATAGCGGTCCTGAGCCGCCTCCATCCATCGACTCCCTGTGACCGCTACGATGTCGTCGGTCCATCGAGAGGACGGTCTCCCATGTAGGGGGGATTTGCCATTATCACCACGCTTGGCAGGCGGATTGGTGATCGCAGTGTTGGTGTTGAAAAATAATCAGAAGGAAGCTGCTGCCCTTCCTCTGGTAAGTAGGTTCCCTTGGTCGACTCCTACGACATCCACGGCATGAGTTGAAGGGGTCGATATTCGTACGCCGCGGCCTCACGGCCAACTAACTATTACAGAGGCATTAAAAATAAGCTTATGATAGGTATTTTGTTATGATAGTGCTTATGCCCGCTTTTGGGTTAATCTTAAAGAATTTAATAATATCCCAAAATTTTACGACTCCGGCGGGACTTGAACCCGCGACCTTCCCCTTTAACGTAACTGCACCATGGATGCAAGTACCCGTCGAAAAATCTTTGGGACTTACGGACTATAGCACCGTTAGCTCCACCTACAGGGGAAACATTGAAATTAACCAATCGGTCGCGGGTTCAAGTCTCGCCGGAGTCGTACATTTTTGGGATATTATTAATTTTTTTAAGATAGGTATAACAACCGGGCCGAGGGATTGTTGAAAATTCCTTTGTTTAACGTAATAATACGATAAAATAGGTGGCGGCGCTAGTTTATGTCAGGGAACCACCCTAAAACATAAAATTCAACAACGCATAATCTCACATTTGTAGCAAAAAATGATTAAATTTAAACTCGAAAAAAACGAGAGATCAGTTAAATGATGAATGAAAGCTTTCAATTGTTTTGAGCTTCTGTGCTTTGCTTCAATGATATACTAATATAGTTAAATATTTTTCACCAATATTCCTTGGGTTCTGTAATACCTTTGTATACAAAAAATATCCAGGTTTTTGAATCGGATATATTTTCAAATTCAGCCTTATATGCATGCATGCAGTAGTTATGGCGTGTGAAGAAGTAGCAAATATCCATCCATCCACCCAAACTTTCGGTTTCCAGGGTTCCATTCTCAGAGAGTACCTGATAATGGAACTTACCCTACTAGTTAAGAATATATCCGCGCATCAATCCGTTTTTGTCTCTGAATAAAACTGTCTTAACCATGATGTTCAATAAAATAGTTCAAGGTATGTTTTACTGAATAAAACAATCATAAAATTAGACAGGAATTAAATACTGGAACGTTTGCCTAATTTATTATAATAGAACGTATAACTATATACCAAATAGACAATTTGGAAAATTGTTATACGTTATTTAAAAAACTATAACATGTCCTGTGGTAGTAGATACATGCCTTTATGTAGTTAACGATAGTTACGTTTTTACAAAAATTATGCAATATCATAATATCATTTAATATTTCATTTAAATATTATTTCATTACCGTGATCACGGGCAATATTGTGACCCGGTCCTTTAGGAGGCATGCGTGGAGCCTAAGCCAACAGCACAGAGCTCTCGCCTTTAGATTAATTCTCATAAAGGGCTTATGAGAATTAATCTAAAGGCAAGCGAGAGCTACACACAGCGAGCATCATCCTCGATTGCACAATATGATACATCCAAAGATGATATCCGCCAGGTGCAAAGGAAAATGAAATTAACACAAAAAAAAACATGTTATTGTGATGAATGTATGAACTGGGTAATTGGGCTATGGGGGAGACTAAGGACAATTTTTATTTCATTATAATATGAAATATTTAATTTATATTAAATGTACGATCTTCCCACGACAAAGTGAGCCCATAAACATTGTAGGCATGTAACTGACATTATGAACATCATGGACACTGGACAGGTCTCAGTAATGTTTATTTGCATTGCTTTACATTGCGTACAATGTTCTGAGCAGTTTGATATACTCAGAGAAGAGTGATCAATGTAACTTGTTATGGTATTAGATGGAGTGCAGTTTGATATACTCAGAGAAGAGTGATCAATGTAACTTGTTATGGTATTAGATGGAGTGCAATTTTCCTTTATAATATTTTGTGCGTTTTGGCTGAGACCACCAACGAGGCAAGAAGACGCTGTTATTTGAAATACCAACATTGAAGTTCAACAATGAAATGTGTAAAAGAAAGTTGAGATTTTGAAACAACATAAACCAGCGCCTATATTAAATACGCTGAGCTAAAATCATAAATTCGTGAAGTTTACTTTTAACTATAGGTAAATACTATGTTGGCACGCTGAAAATCCATGAGCAGGTACTCCACTATAAAATAAAACATACCTACTCCAATCCCAAAGTTCTCTCAAAATAATGTTAACCAATCATGACGGCGGCCTGCAGTAAATAATATAGAAACCGCTAAAGCAAAAGCCTCGAGCTTGAAAAGCAAGAATTGAATCAGCCAAGGTTAGACAGCATTAGTGCATAAAGGATACCGATTAGAAGGTTGCATCGCTATGCAGCGCGGCCAGGCGAAGGGGGCAGTGCGAGGGGGGAGAGCGGCGGAGCGCCTGCTACGACCGCCAGAGGAATGCGACAGGTAACCAATTCCAGGAAGGCCGCGGCCCGTTACCGCGCCGAATATCTCCGGCAGTCAAACGCGCCGACAAGTGCGCTTGCGACAACAGCGACCGATGCGCCCGCGCCGCGCTCACGCCGCTGCATTCCAAACGACATTGAGTTAGAAACCTGTCGGACGCAGCGCATTCTATAGCCGTATAGATTTAGAGCTCCTAAGCACTCATGATAGATTTTCCTAATCACAAACCTCGGTCTGTATAATTTTTACAGCATAAATCAACAAGGAACACACTGAGATCAGAATAAGCGCGTCTCGCTCCTTTCAAGTGTAAATGCAACTTATCGAATTCCCCGACGAGCAGTCAAACGGACGATGCTGCCACACCACCTTAGCTCACCTTTTGAGCATCGCTCGGAGCTATGCTTAGAATGATTTGCGCGACGCGAAAACTGCGAATACTGCGATGTAGCTTCGAGCTTGGATCGTAAACTTGTTATGGACTAAGCGATTCCTATTACACTAGAACGGATTGCCGGCTAAGCCGTATAACGGATGGCTAGGTGGGTTCGACTCTATTAGGCGAGGCGGCAATGAAAAAGAAAGATTGACAGGAAAACAGTACTTTCTCAATTGAAATCAAATTGAATTTATGGAGATGTAGGAAGGTTCTCGTGTAGGAAGGCGTCATGTCAATTAGTTTCGGAACTAAATGGACAATGAGTGTTTGTTTTGGGGACATTTAATGGAGAGTTTAGTTTTGTAGAAAGCTTCTCTGAGATTTAGTGCCAACATAAGCGTTGATATTGTTGTACAAAGAGGGTACTTTGCTATCTTTACTCTAAGCTAGAGTCACATGGGTGTCACGGGACACATGCGTTAACTTTCTTTATATCCCCAACAAATGTCCACGTGATCATTTCCCAAAGAGAAAAAAATGCAACTAAAAGAAACAGAATAATAGTAGGTAGGTAATACCAACAACGCACAGGAAGGAAACCGCGACACGAATCCATTCACAGATGATAATCATTCATAGTTCACAAGGACACGTTTATATCCATTCATGTTTTCGTCTCTTGATGAGGCAAAAAAAATCTAATGATTTTTGGGCCAAATGTGTGTAAGGCTGGAGTAGGCACTGAAAGATGTGTCTCATTTCCGACAGCCAGATGTAGGGTCTACATGTTGACTGTAGGGTTGCCGATGCCAAACATGTGCTAGCAACACAGGAAACGTCTATTAGTTTGAGATTACTTTATCTATTACACTTTTATGTTACATATAAGACGAAAGTTTTGAATGTATTTACTCCTCCACGCCAAAGTACTAAGGGATCGGGCTGAAATGATTCGTACACGTAGATCTAGACTGGCTATAACATTCCAACGATCTTATTCCTTCTTCTCCTTTCCACCACAGGACTAGGAGACGCACAGAAAAATACCAACCGTACTTGGGAGCCAATTCTGCGTATTACGTGATACTCTATCGAGTGATGATCATTATCAAGGGATAAAAATATCATGTGATAAATATCGAGTACCGCCAAAAACTGCATTCTCGTGCAACTCATAAGTAAGAGTTCAAAACAAATATTGATCTTATAAGTAACACAAATGTCACTCCATGAGGTGATATGGAAAAGATTTACAAGGCATAAAAGCTTCACACAAAAAAAATTTGAAGCGCACTTAAAATAATGACTTTCCATAAATATTTTCTTTACTTATAAATATCACCCTAAAACTAAACTAAGAAACACCCTCCATTATACCACGCCAAATACAAAATATAAATAAAACTGTCCAAAACTATTTGAATCCGGAAAAAGTAAAGCACCCTCAAGTTATAAAATATAATGGTTGCCGCGTTTAGCTGCCACGTGGTGCGCAGCGCGGTCGAAGAACTCGGGGACAGCCGGAAATATATTTCCTAGCGCCCCCTGCGACGCTTCTCAATCATCCACTAATAAGCAGACGGAAGGAAGGTAATATAGACAAAAGTTTAAAAATAAGAAGTTGGAAATAGATAGAAAGGTGAGCTAGAGCGCCGCGGCCCCACGGGTTAAAAATAAGCGTATGGCGTCTCCCGGCGGCCTACGCGCGCCCTACCGCTGGCCGCGCCGCCCGCCTGCATTCGCGTTTACCCGCAAATGCAGTAGCCGCGCATTCTCCCAATCCTGGATATTTTTAATCATCTGGTGTGGACCCCACACCAGAAGATTCAAAATATCCAGGATTGGGAGAATGCGTGGATTGTTCGGGGTAGACCCGGCTGTGGAAACTTGCGATCCTGAACTACGCTCCAAGGCGCCTTTGAGACAGGCCAAGAAACTGACGAAAAACGGATCGACCGCGTCAAGGAGCGCGCGCTCCAATGTGTGCGCGTGGATCGCACGCGGCACGTCCACACCACCCGCGCCTTTCGATCCTGCTTCATGCGACCGGAGCTTGATGGATCCAGCTATTCACATTTGTGTCACACACTTACAGTTGGAAATGTAAGTTATTGTGTTAAGCTTAGAAACTAAGCTTTTTGTAAGTATATTCCAAAATAAGGAATAACTTCCGATAGTTATCTTCGAACACCCGAGCCATCCCAAGTTCGCAACCTCGCATAACACCACTGTGAACTTCCGTTGTTATACTATTCAGTCAGTCAAACCAGGAATTACTAAATTGACGAAAAGGAAGTCTGTATCTGCGAAGACGTCGCAACAACGAGTAGCTGGCAATAGACAACTCAACGCTGAGATATCTACCTAACTGGAGAAGTCTGGTGTCGGAGATCCACTTTGGTTAGTGGATCCGCCATTAGTAAAAGTGTGGTCGTTTGTTAACAAACTAACAAAACAAACAACAACATTACACAACAGATAGACTACTAGAAGGGCCACCCGTCTCCCTAGCAGCCCATGAAAGTTTATCAATACGCCCAAAATGTGACAGCTACTCGGAATGCATTTGTTTCGGACCCATTGATAAAAAAAGCATTGGTAATGTGTGTGGTATTTGGTAATATACTCGTAAGATAAGGCAGGTCTATAATTGAACAGATAAGTCAGATAAACGTTTCTATTTCAAAATATTTTACACTTCGCTGAAACCACACACGTTGTTTTTGGGCTTTATTATAAAACTTGGAGATATAATCAACAATTGTCGTCATACCAATTCAAGATGATTGTTACCTTACCACTAGTTTAAAGTGTTCCAACCATCATTTAAAAAAAAATGCATACTGACGTGGTTGAAAGAGAACTTTAAAGGTATATTTTTCTTTTTTGTGGTTGTTGAAGAAGAACATTTTATACAGCTCAGTTAAAGGTTATTTTTATTACTATTTTACCCTTATACATTGTATCCTTAAATAAATAGTTAGATCTTTTATTCTTATTTAAATGTTTGAACAATAGCGCTCTATAGAAAAACTTATGTTTTTATTTATATAAAAGTAAAGTTATTGATTTTAAGTACCTATCTTTATATTTTTTCTTTGTACCGACACAAAATGTATCTACTTTTCAAAATGGGAGAACCCACTGGCTCCTGAAACACAGTTTATAACTAGTTCGGGAGCCTATGGATTCATTTTATATATTTGTAACTGGATTTGTGTCAAATAAATGGTTTTTTTACTTTTTAATATTTTATTTTACCTATGATATACCTATCATACAAACAATACTCTTTATGCACTTGAATATTGATAGATAGTGATGTGATGATCGTAAATGATTAAAATGACCTACGCTGCATTGCAAGATTTTAATGAAAAATTCTTGCAAAAATTATGCTACAAAGTATTTATGAATAAATTATGCGCAATAGTAGGGTCTCAAAAGCTAACAGGTAAAAAATAACTAAATCGTTAGCACTTTTACAATAACCTAGGTAAATTAGTATAATTTAGTCTATAATATAACAACTGATTTAAGAACTTCGCAATAACGTTAAAAAGCACTGCAATGAATTCATGTAGAAACACGGAACAAGAAAACGTTATGGGCGATCTGTATGTTTAGTTTGGCCGAAGGTAACTAGCGTATCTATGTGAACTCGATTTGTTGAAATTAGGACAACAGAGTATGTACGAGCGAGTAGTTTTATAGGTCGAGCTTGGTTTGATATTATTAATAGATAATAGACACGCTTCTTGGTTTGTTTGTTGTTTAGAAACACTCTTGATTGGGAAATATTATATCGTCATTATAAATCGAATTCATCCCAAACACAAAACAGTTTGTAGTGTGAATGTAGATACATAGTGGAGCAACGTGGAATACTAGAATGATTGCCGCAATGATTTAATTTTAGTTATACAAAACTGCGATGTTTGATACTGTAGAACAGAATTCTAATTTTTTAGTTAAGATCGAATTGGTGTTGTCACGTATTATAGTACTACGGAAGATAATGAGTACATTTGGTTAAGGCAAAAAAGGTGCTTCTGAATCGTGTTCGTTCGCAACTCTATTGTTTCTTCGTTCCCCCTGGTAATCAAACAAAAGACGATAATGTGAGATGTGAACGTTTTCAGGTAAATTAATAGCCCTGAATGTAAAGAATTCATTTGAATGCTAGGTAATTTGGTAGAGACGAAAACGGTGTGCGTGAATGTAAAGGAAAATCCGTTGCACTGTAAATCCGTGTGTGAACGTTTTCAGGTTTTATGTAATTTATAAATTTTCTGGTCACATCATGCAGTGCACAAGATAATTTGGTTAAGACATCAGGTTAAAACAGAAGGAGGAGCTCAACATCAAGATCCGACTCTTCACCTTATATCTTCGCAGAGTCCTTGAGTTCTTCAGATACATTGCAAGAAAAGACGGAAACAACCTGCAAAGGCTCGTGGTCACAGGCAAGGTGGACAGAAAACGATCGATCGAGGACGGAGCCTTATGCGTTGGTGTGACCAAATCCGGTCAACGCTGAAAAGCCAGCATGAGCGGCGCTATCCGCGCTGCGGAAGACTGACCCCGATCGTGCATTCAAAAGTCCTACATAAAGGTCTCAAC
Source organism: Eupithecia insigniata (assembly GCA_947859395.1). NCBI lineage: Eukaryota > Metazoa > Arthropoda > Insecta > Lepidoptera > Geometridae > Eupithecia > Eupithecia insigniata. The sequence continues at coordinate 6,529,269 of OX402002.1, forward strand.
CCTTAGCACTAACGATATCGACGCAAGGAGGAGAAAACGGAATGCCTGAGTGCAAGTGAAAATTCGTTGAACTCTACCTTTTCTCTCACACGAGAGTATAATACGTGAGGCTAATTTATCGCCCTGAAAGTAAAGAATGAATTTCCCGGTTGCATCAAACAGTGCACAAGTACTTTGGAGTGGCGTGTCACTTGACCGGCCACCGAGATGCTTGCGCTAATTCACGGAAACCGAGGCATCGCCTTTCTACCTTTGATACTCGATGACGTTTGAAACCTAGAACATTCCACGATTGTGTGACCTTTATCTATTTGTTTGTGTTAAGCAGAATTTCAATATTACCTGAATTCTGCAGACAGGACAGTCAACAGACTGTTCAAAGAAAAACGGTAAGGTGATGAAGACATTAATAAATGCCTGTTTTATCGTTTCCCTGGACTGAAGATTGTAGTGAATGAAAGCATTTTGAACTCTTCTACTACTATAAAGATTGAAACGTAAGATAAAGAGTCGTAAAGTCGTAATACAAACCACAGGTAACGCGCAAGAGTCACATGTGAAAATTGAAATAAGTTTCACGTGAACTTTTTGCATCTATTTACTAAATACCTAGTGCTCATTTGTCCCGTTAATTGCATATTTTATCGTTAGCATGCGACTGAATAGTTTAAAATTTTGTTCTCACGGAAACAAACTCCCACACAAAAGGTACGATTTTCAAAATGTGAGCCAAGGATGTGTTACGATGCCTAAGAACCGTGGGAGAATTACTCATCTTGCAGGCCGCGTATGACGAATTCTCGAGCCTGGAGACCGCGTACTGTCAATAACAATAACATAACCCCAGGAATCAATGTGCAGAAACCTAGGAAAGCGCCGCTAGACTCGCCCCGCCCCGTTATCATCATCATCATCAGCCCATACACGTCCACTGCTGGACATAGGCCTCCCCCGTACGACGCCACAAATAGCGGTCCTGAGCCGCCTCCATCCATCGATTCCCTGCGACCCCTACGATGTCGTCGGTCCATCGAGTGGATGGTCTCCCATGTAGGGGGGATTAGCCATAATCACCACGCTTGGCAGGCGGATTGGTGATCGCAGTGTTGGTGTTTGAAAAAATACTCAGAAGGAAGCTGCTGCCCATCCTCTGGTAGGTTCCCTTAGTCGGCTCTTACGACATCCACGGGTTGAGTTGGAGGGGTCGATATTCGTACGCCGCGGCCCCACGGCCCCGTTATCACTCAATACTAATTTTTACACACATATTTCATTCATCTTGCTCCGTGAACGATTTACGATTATGCCAGTCTTTGTTCATGTTTTGTGCATTCTGATGGCGAAATTTAATCTCGACTTATCCTTCGTGAACCAGTTTTAATTTAAAGTTTTTAAGAATTGGAGATATTTCGCATTCTATGTACTACAAACATGTCAGTTTGGTAGGTACTCAAGTATCTAAGAATATAAAATTACAAATTACCATGCATATACTAATAATTCTATGTATAGGTAGCACTGCGGCTATTAAATAGAATATATTCTGTGTTATTCAATAAATGTCACAATAAATATTGAGTGTGCGCAATAGCCGATTTGATTGGTGTTAGAGTCGAGCCCTGCGAATGGGGGACATGCAATAATATTGGTCATGTATTTGTGGATAAGATGACGGCGAGAGCGCGGGCGCGCGCGCGGGTGTAAACAGACTTAGTGAGGTTCATTCAATTAGTCAGGATCGTAGTGGGAGTCAGGGGACGTCATTGAAGATGAAGGGCCGATAGGGGCGCGGGGCGGGAGGCGCCGCGCGCCGGGACCAGGAATATTCAAAGCGTGAGAACGCCGCGCGACCCGCATGCCGCGACTTCACATATCTCACGCGCAACCTCCACTTACACCCTACAATCGAATACAGACTCTAACTCGCACATCTACAGTTGCAAATCGCTCTACACTGTATTGTGGTTATCGCTCAGAAGATCGAGGACAATACTTTTCTAGTTTAGGTACGCCGGTGTCGGCTGGGCTGGCATTGGCCCGGATACTTTCAATGAGTATGCACGTCCATTCGCTACTTATACCTAAGAATTGCTTCTTAATCTAAATGGAATGCTAAGTACGTATGGAATAATACATTTTTTAATGAAGAGGACGCATTTTATAAAAAATATCTTGCAGTAACGCACGTATGTTATTTTCCAGAAATATGATTGATGACTTGCATAAGGACCAACAATTTCGATGATATTCATAGCAGTTCTGTAACAATTCCTCTGTATATTTAAGCGAGCTATAAAATTCGATCGTTTGATCCGTTTTGATAAGTTCGCTAGCATGTGACTATCCGTGTGGGTTAGGTCGTCAAAAATGCGTCGACAGTAAAGATGGTTTTATGAGTAAAACAGTCTTTTATTTGGGCGCAGTAGGCGTGTCGTAAAACATTTTCTTTCGAGAAACGCGTATCTTATTTTTGCGGTGAACGCAATGGTTTCTGGAAAGACGTTTCGGAGGTCACGGGACCGTCTCCGAGTTGCAGTGCCGTCTCACCTTGAGACATACGATAAATACATAGAATTCATCACTGCGGCATGTGCCGTTGCCATAGCACGCGTCCCTTACTAACTAAATTTGCTCTGGTGTTCCATATGAGGGTAGGTTCGTCGGTTGAGTTAGGTGGGCCCCCGGACGTCGACCCCGACCCCGTGAAAGTCGCGAATCTGCGCGCGCGCTCGCCTTTTTACGCGCTCTTTCCCGCGCGCGCCGCCATCCACCGCCAACCCCGCGGGCCCCCGGCGCGGTCGCCGCCCGCTGATAGCAAACCAGCCGCTGCCAATCGTTTCAATGTCTGCACCGCATTACAATAATCGTTTTTTGCATGTCTTACCTACTGGTTTAATAGTGTAAACGGTTTTGTAGAGTTCCTTAGACTAACTGATACATACATTGATTAGGTCTATATAAGAAAACTCAGTCCTAAATGTGAACTAATTAGCATGCGTAATTTAATTACTAACGCTGCATCATTATTTCAGTATTATAAGCAAAACGTAGATGGCAAAAGGAAGGTTTCTTACCTTTGGACCTACTCGAAAAAGGAAAATCTTCTTCTTTCTCAGTTTCTGATTCGTTTCCGTGCAAAACAAGAGTTGGTTTTGCACAAAAACGAATCAGAACTTCGAATTCGTGTGTACGAGTAGGTATACAGGCCCTGTTTAAAGCCAATTTGCCATTGGGCAACAGATATTAAGATAAGATTTGGAAAGCCAGTACAATTTTGACAGATAAATAAAGGTGATAAGTAGGTACCATACATAGCGGCCAATCAATCTTCACGACATTTATTAAATCATTGCTTTTTCAATTACAGCACACTCCTCAATCATATACCGCCTCGTAGAGACATAACCATAAAGATATTCAAGATATAATGGTGTCGTGCGGGCCGCAGTTGATCACCCCTGGCCGCCGCTCCGCCGCCGCTTCGCCCTAATTAAACAATAATCGAAAAACTACAATGAACGGGCGCACAGCTCTGCGTCCTCGACGTCCCCCCACCCGCCCCGTGTGACGTCATCATTGCACTCCTCATTATCGCCTCTCGACTCGAAGACGCACTCACAAACAGATCTGGCCAAAATATTCAGACTGGTTTTTTGTCCGTTTTGCCAAACTAACTGGCGGCCATGTCCATGAGAATGCCAGCTCTATGCGCCCGCGCAGTCTACGGCCTGAGGTGAACGCAGACTGGTATGAGCAACAGTCAGAATTACTACATACAATAACATCGACATTTTAAGTGGCTAAGATTTTAACTCACCGCAATTAAAACATGTCAAAAAACGTTACATGTAGAGTTTAGTCGATACAAACTTTTCCGCGGCTCCTAAATTGGTAATAGATAAGTCAATATGTGAATGAAAATATAAGAAATATTAACAGGTTCTTAGTGTTAAGTTCTTACGTTTACTAAGACGTGTTAAATGATTAAAAACTTATGGCTAGATCGCTTAGGGCCCGATGATGCTGTGTGGATTGTCCAACATATTTATTTTTATTTTAAAGAGTAAGAGTATAAGTTTTTGTATCCCTAATAGCATTATCCTGCGTCAGTATTTTTTCTATTTTCTTGGTGTTGTTCTCATGATAAATGTAAAGATTGTCCTAAAATTAAACAAATGGATTGTGAGTGATAATTTTAATTGTTTATCAAAGTAATTTGTCGTATATTTTTTATCAGTTCTGTGAGAATTCGTTTGCTAGTTATTATTATAAACTGAAAACATAATTTTCTATTTTAATGATGTCTATAACTTGAATATTTATCGTCCATCCACAGCCCATTATGGTCAGTTCATTCATGATTTTCTGTGTCTTTGAAATATCAGGTTTCTCAATTTGACCTTTTGAGTGCAAAATTCTCTAATAGCTAACGCTACAAGTTCAAATTTCACTTAGATACAACACTATTTTTTTACGACTCCATAATACGAGAAGTACAATATCGAACTCGTCAATAGAGTGAATAAGTTTGTTCTGGAAGGCGTGCTGCACATATTCACGTTCTTCCTTAGTGAGATGGTGGTTGAAAAAACTTTTCTTTAACAACAAAGTAAACGTATACTTAGATGGTACCTACATACAAAATGCTAAACAATGTAATTTACCCTTTAAGAATAAATAAAAAGGCCTTTATTTCTCGAATTCTTAATTACAACAAAAATTTAAAATCACTGTCCTACTTAATCTAAGGTTTCTCAAAACTTTTTAATTACTTTAAAAAGTTTTGTTTAGTACTTGGGGTACGTATGAAGTGCTTTTCTTAAGAACCCCTCTGGTAGAAGGTGAAGGCCTCTTCAGATTTCCAGGTGTCTCTACCTTTAGCTGTGTTCATCCAGTATTTGCCCTTTATGGGCATGCAATTATTTGTCTTATATGCTAATAATAATAAAAATACGTAAATATTTTTAAGTAAATTGAAAATAAAAAAAATATTATGCTTTTACTTTCGTTTACATACCAATTTTGTAAAGAATTAAAGTTTTGTAAAGATTTGGAGGCCGCTCAGGACCGCTATTTGTGGCGTCATCGTATGGGGGAGGCCTATATCCAGCTGTGGACGTATATTGGCTGATATGATGAAAGAAAGATTTGAAAGTTTTCACACAGTCCCTCTTATAACTTGATCCGCAACGGCAATCGGTAACTTAGACCACACCACCATAAACGTGAACGCAGTTTAAAAATTAAGAGTTCCTCACGTATGAGTCCACTGCTGAACGTGTCCCCCAAACAAGGAAGACCGAAAAAAAAGCGGGAAACAGTAGTTGTAGAATAAAATGAGGTAATGCCCTATCGCCCATAACTTAACATCCTTCTGCTGCCAATCCTTTTAGCTAATATTATGAAACCTTAATTAACTTAGATTCAGATAATGGAGATAGTAAAATCAATGATGCTTCCATACGACCGATGTGGCGCAGCGGGCGAAGGTCCGGCTGCGACGCAGGAGGTTGCAGGTTTGATTCCCGCCTTGGAACAAATGTTTGTACGATCTGCAAATATTTCTTTCGGGTGTTCTGGGTATTTCCTATGCATGATAAAAAAAAAATTTTTATGTAATATATTGATACTCTGTAAATATATTGTATTAAATATATCAGTCATCTAGTACCCATTACACAAGCTCTGCTTAGCTTGGGGCTATATGGTGCTGTGTGGATTGTCTAGCATTATTGATTTGTTTTTTATTTATACATTTCTCCCACAGAAACTAAAATTTTTTGAACCGCGATCACGTGATTAGCCATTGCAGCACGGATAGGTTCCCTAGTCACTAAGGGAACTTACCAGAGGAAATACACAGAAGGAGGTTGCTGCCCTAGCAACCTCCTTCTGTGTATTTTAACATGTCAACTGCGTTCGCCAATCCGCTAACCAAGCTTGATGTTTTGGGCAAAGCCCCCTTTCTTTGGGGGACGCACGTCCAGCTGTGGACGTATGCGTGCTGAGGAAGGGGTTCATACAGAATGATTTTGAACCAAGGCAAACAAAGTCGCTGGCAAAAGCAAGTTTATGTTCGCTCAAAGATTTACGACAAAGCACATAATCTTGGCATCAGCGATGACGTCACCATATTTTTTGTTTCGTCGTTTATAACCTCGCATAGATCGTTGATCTTCGATGCATGATCCACATCTAATACGTATGTAATCAGATTTTATGTACACAGTATGATAAGCGACACGTCTGCGAAAATACGCGACGGAAAAACGTCACGGCACGCTGGTAATGCTTTTTAACCGACTTCAAAAGGAGGAGGTTATCAATTCGTCTGTATGTTTTTTTGTATGTATGTTACGCGATATCTCCGCCAATTATGGACCGATTTTGAAAATTCATTCACTATTGTATAGAAAATGATTCCGAAGGGGTGCCATAAAATTTTTATCCCCAGGGGATTAGTAATTATCCCACAAAATTCCCATAAAAATAGTGTAAAAGTAAGGGAATTTGAAGTCTGTTCATCGTTTTTTTAAAACACGCCATATTAATTTAATTTCATTACAATATATGTAATTTTCTGGTCATTTATTGAAAATACATACCTAAGTTACGTATGAATATTTTGCCTCGATTCATGCCTTTGGAATTATTAGTGTTGGTGAAACTTTTTATTCGTAGAAAAATTTGTTATATTTCTACGAATAAAAAATTTCACCACCTGCTTCCTTAACCTAAGTCCCTTTTTAGGGTTCGGTACCCGAAGGGTGAAAACGGGACTATTATCAAGCCTCCGGTATCTTTCTATCCGTCTGTCTTTAAGAGGGCTGTATCAGAACTTTAAAAGTTAGGGAGTTGAAATTTTCTGAATCTTTATTTCTTTTGCCGCTTCAACAACTCATAAAAATAAAATAAATATTAAAAGTAAAGGTCCAACATACAAAAAACTACTTTTTTGGCAAATTTTGCACTACTTTTGTTAAGGTTTTATCTCTTTAACCGTATGTAGGAGAGACCGTATTTCAGACAGTTAATATTTTGAGAGGGTGTGTATAACTATTGCTCCTATAACAAATAATTAAAATAAAATAAATTTAATAATCAAGGGGTCCAACGTTCATGCTAAGTTTAGTACTGATCACCGCCCTTAAGCAATGTCGGGCGCGATCAATACTTGGATGGAGGCAGTGACGGCTTTTTTTTTTAATCCTTTTTTTTAGGTTTCCTTTTGCGAAATAGTTGTGTACGATGGTACGATATCCTCTGTGAGGGCCGGTTTTATTTGAGTTTGTTTCTACCTATAGATCTAACTCAACTCCCATTTTACTTCAACTGTGTGTAACAATAAAACACCCGTTTTTTATTGTAAAACTAAACACATTGAACCGTAAATATTGCAAGGTGTACCACTACCCTTAGTTTAGATAACGTGTTTCTGACGTGCAATACCTAATATAATCATCATCATCATCATCATCATCAGCCCATACACGTCCACTGCTGGACATAGGCCTCCCCCGTACGACGCCACAAATAGCGGTCCTGAGCCGCCTCCATCCATCGACTCCCTGCGACCGCTACGATGTCGTCGTATATATAATATAAGACTATATAATATAATAATATAATATAAGACGTAAATTAAATAAAGCACGCATCAACGTTTTAGACGTTAATTTGGAATCCTCCGTATTTTAAATCAACAATGAAAAATTGTTGGTTTTCATTGTACGGAATGTATGCGAACATAACATTCTATAAGTGTAGTAGAACATTAAGCTTTTGTTATATCACCATTTTTTTACTTACTTAAGTTTTACAAGGTGTTTATTTTACATCATATTAAATAAAATAATTATCAGGAAAGTCTTATGAGCGACGATATCTTTCTAGCAAGAAAAATTTACAGTAGCAGTACGAAGTTGTCGGTGTTACGAGAATACTCCAATACGTTGGAGAGAACGTTAAGCCGTTGGTCCTGCACCTGGACGGCTATTCTAACTTGATCGAAAAGTTTCCTTGACTCGAAATCTGACACAAATCCGCGCGAAGTTCAAATAATTTAGTGGTTTTTAATATTTTCTGCGTTCTACAAGCAACATCAATAGCAGAAAAGTAGCTTAACGTAAATTGTAAAACATGTTCTATGAACTCATGTTTTAACTAATTTCGATTCGACTCGAGTTTGGGAGAAATTAATAATTTAAGAGATTTATTATTAAAATCAACATTATTACTAAAAGCCCCATTAATCGTACTTTATTGGAACATGGGTTGATAGAAAATGGTCAGTGACTTATGAAAAACTACTTTTTAGGTAGTTTTATTCCTTGTAGAACGCAGATAATATTAAAAACCGCTAAAATATTTGAATTTCGCGCGGATATGTGTCAGATTCCGAGTCGACGAAGGTTTTCGATCGAGTTAGAATAGCCCTGCTGACCCACTTGAGATCGTGTCGGTCTGCCCTCCCATCGGATTAAGAGTGAGGGAATAGAGAGTGCACCTGTATTTGCGCACACACTTGTGCACTATAATAAGTCCTTTGCACATGGCTCCGTCGAGAATGGCCGCCGTAGTAGAAATTTGGCTAGAATATAAATAAAACCATAATCCTGTACGTACAATACACACAGCATCATCTAGCCCCAAGATAAGCAGAGCTAAGAAGGACATCATCTTTCTAGGAAACTAGTAATATTGCGTACAAATAGTTCGAGCCTATTATAAAGCCTATATTTAATTAATGAAAATACTTTGATTAGACAGAAAACATTTCAATATAGGTAAGCTTGTATTTTATCTCCAGGAAAAGTGAGAAAGATAAACGTAGTCTATGTTTAATTATCTTGCTTTTGTCATATCAAAACACGAGTCGATGGTTCGATTGCCTGTCCATAAACAGTATCCTATCTAAACAACTCGTGTGCGGTACCATACATAAAAAGCTACCTTTTAAGAATAAGAAATCGCACTACAAAGAATTTGCCCTTGCAATAACTATTCTACAATGATATTTTCAGAATTATGTGTTGGTGCCGCTTCTGCATTGCATCAGGGATGTTTGCAGAATATCAAGCAAATGACTTAGAAGCCACAATATGAAAAGAAACTGCATCCCTGATCCGCTGAGTGCGGGACAGACACAACAGCATCCTGAAAATTACAACGGTACTCATCGCTGCTGTTGGCAAAAAATCGAAAAATTAACCGTTCTACCCTCCTCACCTTCGAATTTTGCGGAGCAATGCCTGTGAAATGTAGCGGTCGTAGATATATATGTATTGTATATATACCATATCTACAACATATAATATAAAATAACTTATTTGTAAAATATAGAGAAGTCGTATTTAATTTTTTTTAAATGATTAATAACGGTGTTAATTATTTTCAATAACTCTACTTCATCGAGTGGGGGTATTGAATGATAGGTATCAATTAGTACATTTCAAAACAATTGAATATTTCTATGTTTCATACTTTCGAAATAAATATATATAAAAGACGATAACTTGACCATTACCCCACCCCTACTCTCCGAGGTTTGCAGAGCGATCCATCTAAAATAAAAACCTTCTGTTTTTAGCACGGATATTCTAACTCGTTCGTTTCCGTGACTCAAAATCTCACACAAACCTGCGCGAAATTTAAATATTTTTGCGGTTTTATTTTCTGCGTTCTACAAACAATATCAACAGCAGAAAAGTAGCTTACCATAAATTGTAAAACATTTTCTATGAACTCATGTTTTAACTAATTTCGATTCGACTCTTTTTGGAGAAATTAATAATTTATGAGATTTATTACTAAAATCAGTATGATTACCACAAGCCCCATTAATGGTACTTCATTAGAACATGAGTTCATAGACAATGGTCACTGATTTATGAAAAACTACTTTTTAGGTAGTTTTATGCCTTGTAGACCGCAGAAAATATTAAAAACCGCTAAAATATTTGGGATTCGGATATGTGTCAGATTCCGAGTCGCGGCAACTTTTCGATCGAATTAGAATAGCCCTGTAGGTATTCATTAAATAGCGAAGTCACTATCTAACTCGTGGCTATAGTAAGAAACCCGCGAGCGTGAGTTACACTCGCACTTGACGGATCTGGTTCATATTTTTGTGTGCTTTCTAACCAAATATGTTATTTGAAACATTTTTATTTTACAGCAAGTGCAAATAAAAACTTCTTTCAGCGTTTAAGGTTAATGGATACTCGTAGTTACCAAGATTCCCAGAAGAATATTTGTATGCATTTATAAAACATTTACAACAGAAGTAGATTAGGAGGGAGTAATCTGTCAGGATTGGAGTATGTATAACCATAAAATAAATAAACAAAAATTAAGGGTGTACGAGAATATTTCTAAATAGGTCTACAACATTCTCTAAGCCGACGCCGCCGAATTCAGATAAACTATTTTTGTGTCTCATGATGGAATTGACGTTAACACTTAATCCAGTGATTGGTTCAAGTTAGGCTATCTTATCGTACAGATACAAATATTATTTGATGACACAGCCCAGGAAGAAATACTCGAACACTTTTTGGTACACTGCCCGGCCACAGAAGCTAGTCAAAAAACAGAACTGGAGCCTCATGAGGCTATCGCGTCTACACCTTCAGGAATGCTGAAACAAAGCTGTCAATCACCAAAAGTCCTACCCCGTTACTTCAGAGAAGGGAGTGGGCTGGTTAAGGACTGATGAGGAAGGGGGATACCCCTGAACAACCCAACTCCCTATGCCCAATACTCTCATATGCGAGATGTCAGTGCAGATCTCAGATATTATTAGAATTGATGAGACAATGACGGAAATATTGTGAAATTCAGTTGGTTCCTACGTAACGATGACGCTACATAATAACAACAGATTGGTACACGCCTTCAGCTACGTATGCCATTATCACCATTTAGCCACAAACTCGGAGGCGCCTTTGTTTGATTTCCATGTCTAAAAACCACATGATTGATTGTTACTTACGTCAAATATTTGACTAGCACGAAATGCATTATGGTCTGCTTAAATTGAATCTTCACGAAAAAGATAGATTCCATTCAATGGTTTTTCTTGGTAGCTCTGCTTTAATAGATATTCATGCTCGGGTATCTTTCCTTTTTCGTTCTTTTTAGTTTGTACCTTTATAGTTTTGTCATTATTAGCTCAGAGACAGAGATAAGTAATGGAAAACTGTAATTTAGCATACATTATTAACGCGGTAAAAAGGGGAAAATATTTCTATATGTACCGTAAAGCGAGGATGATTTTTTTTCTCGTTTAGCCCATTAAGTGAGGTATCGTATGATAGAATCAAGTTCCTGTCAGCTAATGGCATCGGAACCCGACGTAGCACGTGGTCCATCACGCACTTTGCCGGTTTCATAATACCTATACTTATATCCTGTTTCTTATCAAACCCTTCCAAGTTAGACAACCGTGAAAACAAATTTTACATGGTGGTCAAGAAAAAGATGATTTGAAATATTTTGTATGAACTTTAGTTTCTATTCCATGATGGTAATAGTGATGAGTGCATAAGTAGTTTTTATATGCGAACAAATTCAACATGATTTGATATGAAATCTTGATATGAATGCAAGTATCAAGATTACCTAGGCAGGTGGTAAGTTATGCAGTGATAACGAATACAAAATCAAATACCTTAGCGCAAAATATTTAAGATTGGATTAATTTTAATTAGGGAATGTTACACAGTCTGGGGATAATAACGAGTATTCTATAATACAAATCGCAAACACGGTGTGGCAGGCAGGTGTGCGCCTGCGCAGCCCCTAGCTTACCCCGGGCCTGGGCGATTTCCGACGAATGGCTTTGCAAACTCGCAAACGCTGTCACGTAAACCAAGCCTTAACATTTAAGTAATAGAGCTCATTTTATTTCGACGCGCAACTGTGGCACGTGCATCGGTATGTTAACGGTTTTAGATTTAGTCAGTAATGAAGCGATTAACGCTTTAATCAGTCTAGAAACGGCCAACATTGATGAATAAAGTTGAAATCGGAATCAAAATATGGAAGGCACACTTACAGATATATCGATCAGTAGAGTGTAGCGACGCATGTAAACAAACAAATGAGACGCGGCGCGGCGCGTCAAATCGAGTGCATTGTGAAATGCGCACACGGGACATGCATAACTTACGTGCTTGTGCGCAGACGACGGCACGTAAACAAAGCTGTAACATCCATCGATCGGCGACTTCGGAGAGCCTAATGATTGACGGCGCTGCGTCGCATCCGGTGCGGTCGAGGTAGCTCTTGAGGCGGCAAGATAAGGACGATATTACGGTTTCGGGGATAGTGTGCGGCAGGAATTGAAACGGTATGATGGCGCGTGTGCGCGCGGGTACGACACGACACGCGGTGCATAGAGCAGCGGGCGCGGTGGCGCGATGCAGCGTGCGCGGGGCGCGGGCGCGCACTGCTCACTGCACGGCGCTGGCGCACCCCGACACCCGGCACCCCGCCGCGCCCTCTGACCGCGCCACCAGCGGCACATTGACAACGAGCTCAACCAATACACGATGCACCGAATGAATGGAAATGAGCCGCTGCAACGATACCCGCGCGCGCCCGCGCCAACCCAGAATAACGTTACTTTTTACACGCATCGTAGTAACACCATTATTGTGAAGACAGTTTGTTTACGGTCAAATCAACCCCGGTCTTCCCCTGTCCACCTACTCTAGGTCGTCATGCGGGAGCCGTAATTTGTAACCTGTTTGTTGGTAACAAAGCATGAGTGCTGATTATTTCTTCGAATTGAATTCGCTACAAGCTATGGGCGGCAGAAAAAATACATTTCGTGAACTTAGGTAAGCAATTTATATTATCGAAGATGCGATCCATTTCGAGCGATGGCTAATTAATAATCGCGACAAGTTTGGAGTGATGTTTAAAAACAAATGTCTGAGAGCGTGCGTGCCTCGTCGCCGGCACATGTAAGCGTGCCTCGGATGCCGGCGAGGGGGTTTTATCAGAGATGGCACGGACGCGCAAGAATTTGGGTGTTTGGGAGCGCGCCGCGGGGTCACTGTCCGCGCGCACTCTCTATGCCCTGAAAGCTATTTTTCTAGAGTATCTGTTAACAGAGTCGTTGTCGATATTGTGTAGGTACCCCACAGTAAACTTAATTCTTGAACACAAGCAATTATTTACAATAGAATATTGTTTAGGAACGGTGAGCTTATTTGTCAATCCCTAGCATATCATAATAGAAACGGTAATAGCTACCTAAGCTTCAGATTCTGCGTCATAATAATTAATAACTGTGTCCTCAGTGTTAGCAACAGAGTTAATGTCAACATAATACGTGACAACGATGGATAAAATGATAGATCTCCTCTTGGTATCCAATATCCATCAATTCGATATGATCAGCCAACGTGAAGTGGACAAGTTAGAAAGAGACTTAATATGAAATGACGAGTTCGGGAATGGACTGTTTAGGAAGTAGACAAAAGTTGGATTTAAGGAGTGAAAATGCAGGAAAAGATCAAGACGATTTAGGAAGTGGTCAACTTTGGAAGTGGTCAAGTTAGTCCAGAGGGATTCTATCGAAGTTGTAAGAACCTACTACATTACATAATATATCTACCGTTCTCAAAAGAAAGATTTCTTATTTGATGTGAATTTAAAGTACTTTACTTGGCGACAGTTTTGGCAGAGTCTAGAACGTTTTGATTGTACCTAATCATTGGTTAAACCAGTTTGTAACGTTATTTTGAAGACTAATTTGGAAAATCTCGTACTTTTCTTCGGACTGATCCAGTCTATAGGTACCTACAACTAAAAATGCCCGAAAGCTAGATGTAGGGCTTTCGGGTATTATTATTATAAAATAATATATAAAAGAGAACGAATGAGCATGAACAACCAATTTGTTTTGACAAATAGCTGTGTGTGTGTCTATTGCAGTTTGTTATTATTGGGTATTATTATAAAATTTTGTAAAGGACCCTGACCTAGACGTATGTATTAGAGAAAATAATATCGGAGATTGAATTCCGATAGCTGAGCCATTAACGGAATTTACGATGTTATCAATTACGGTTTTCAATAGGTACCTAGGTATTACCCAAAAATACACATAACTAGGACCACAGAGTAAAGCCTGGCGAATTGTCGATTCAGTTACAAAATGATTAAGTAGGTACTGGGAGAGGGTAGGTCTATGTTTACATTGTTCACCAGTGGACTTATATGGGCCGTTAATACGAAAAACTAATTAATACGAAAACAAATAAATCACCTTTGTAGGTGATTTATTTGGACGGGGCAGTCAGGTGGTGGTACCTTAACCGTTGTAGCTAAAATGAATGTTAAAGAGACTATCCTTGATATTACGATGAATTTAAGATCCCTATTCACAAGTTTTAAAAAGGTTGCTGGACTTTTTTTTCTTAGGGTTGTGTATAATTATTTTTTTGATGCTAATCGATCCTTTTTCTTAAACTGATCAATAATTTCTATCGGACTAACTGAGGTTGAAGTATTGAAAAAAAGAAATCGCAAAAAGCTTTTCCTATTGCTGCTTTGAAAAACTTGTGAAACTAAAATACTAAAAATATGTAGGCATGTACCTCATCGAACACACATCAAAAACGTCTAGATGATTTTTCGTATATTTTAAACATTTTACTAACGTAGAAGTTGAGAAACAAATGTGATAAGAGTCAATTGAAAAACCAATAAAAAAGTATAAATCGTCAATTATGTTTGTCAGCTCAACCAAAACAGCGTTAGTGAAACACGAGTCAATATGATAAATCATTAGTAAATACAAACCCACACATACTTTTATCAGATTCATACAGGTAATACAAGGAGCTCGGTGTGTTACGATTTTACGCTTGTAACAAACACCAGGAAACTATTCGTCTTCTCATTCGCCGATGGTGATGATGACATAAGCAAGGGACACCCTCGTGATTACCTTATATTATTAAACCATGGTAAATCGTACTATGTATAATGAATGAATGATTATATAAGAATTTAAAATTAAAACGGCGGGAATCGAAACCGCTATCTCCTGCGTTGCAGGCGGGCCTTTGTCTTCTGCTCCACTGAAGTCCTCAATGATGAAGGTAAGTAGGTATAACTTACGAAATACGAATGACCGGGACCTTAAAACTGGCAACAGAACAGAGCGTTTGTTTCCTGTTTTAGATTACACGATTCTCGGAAATTTGATAAAATATCCAATAAACCAGTGGACTTTTAATAATAAATAAGTCTTCATTTTATTTTATTAGATACAATAATCCATAATTTAAATTACAAATACGTATCGGATAAAGTGCAAACATACGTAGACTCAGACTAATACTAAATCTAGTCACAATACTAGTTTGGTTGCATAGAAGAAATCGCTTTAAGCGATAAGGCCGTCAATTCTTTTACCATTTACCAAACGGTTTAGTTATAATATTTTTATAGTCGACAGACCTTCCTTTGACCACAATCTCACCAGATGGAAAGTAAATGTGGCCGACGGTGTATCAAGAAGGTCCAGAAAAGACACCAATTCACTCTTGTCTTGAAGAGACCCAGATTTCTTTTACAATTTACCAAACGGTTTAGCTATAATATTTTTATAGTATATAAGACCTTCCTTTGACCACAATCTCACCAGATGGAAAGTGAATGTGGCCGACGGTGTATCAAGAAGGTCCAGAGAAGAAACCAATTCAATCGTCTTGAAGAGACCCAGATTTCTTTTACCAAACGGTTTTTTTTTATAGTCGACACACCTTCCTTTGACCACAATCTCACCAGATGGAAAGTGAATGTGGCCGACGGTGTATCAAGAAGGTCCAAAGAAGACACCAGTTCACTCTTGTCTTGAAGAGACCCAGATTATTATTGGTATAAGTTTTTCTGAATAAAGTCTATCCATCTAATCGTTTAAGTTTCAATATCCACCCATCATCGAAAAGTCATTGTTTGCGAGTCTCTCGGCCAGACTTGATAATCAAATTATCGCAGGTGCCAACTAATATTTATATGCCCGTAAACGATAAATTATTAACATTTAATAGAGACGCATGTTATGCGGCGGGATAAATGCTATGTGACGAGATGAAGTTTTAATTTTTAATAGTCTAATAGCTGACCCGGCAAACGTTGTTTTGCCATATAAATTATTTCTAGTTACCGACCACTGAGGGTTGAAGATACACAAACACAAGACAGTACTAGCTAATATCTTTATAAAAAAAATGGGTTTGGTGTTAGAAAGGTGAAAATTGAGGATTATGTGTATGTTTTAATGCCAATACACAAAAATATTAAAAAAAACGGTACAAAAACAAATTGGTGTGGTCCACACTTATCACTTAGGGTATAGAAAAATTTCATAAAAATCGTTTCGGACGAGTAGGTTACATACACTGTGACACGAGATTTTTATGACCTTCGTTTAACCACAATCTCACCCGATGGATAGTGACGACGTGGCCGACGTGTATCACAAAAGTTTAGAAGACGACTATTCACTCTTGACTTGAAGAGACCTAGATTGTAATTGTAAATGTAGATGAATATAATGATATGCAGACTCCACCTACTTAAAGTAGGAAGAATTCTGTTTAAACATCTTTAAACCGAAGTATAAAACACTGAGATGATCTTTATACAACTTGGGGTTGGAAGCGAATAAGTAATATTCACGTATTGCTAAAGTAGTCGAATGAAAAGGGAAACAGCTTTTTGACCAAAACCCACCAAAACACAATAAAGTTTAATTTTTAATTTTATGGGCTTTCGTTTGGCCGCTATCTCACCTGATGGTTAGTCATGATGATACGGCCCGCTTATTCCCAGATGTCCTGTGCACGAGACAGCTGGGAATAAGCGATATGGCTGAGGATGTAGCACGCTTGCCTAGAAGAATTAAAGAAATATTCTTCATGTGTTACCTTTTTAAGTGCTACTTTTAGATTGCATTTCAGGTAGGTTTTAAGCATTTTCCTTATAATCTGCAGATTTCTTCAGAAGAGACAGTCGGGTATTAGTGAAGCTATTTATAGTACCTACTCTATCATGCCAGGACACCTTGTTTTTTACTTATTCTTAGAGCAGGTTTCTCCCCAAAACGAAAGTAGCCCGCTTGATAACCTAGACTTAAGCTTATTTAGAAGCGTATGCGCAGCCGTGCCAGTTGCGGCGTTAGAATCGAACCCTTCAACTCAGCCCGTGGCAGTTGTAAGAGTCGACTAAAGGAACCTACCAGGGGAAGGACAACAGCTTCCTTTTGGGTATTTTTAACACCTCTATTGCTATCACCAATCCGCCTGCCAAGCGTGGTGATTATGGCAAAACCCCCCTTGGGAGGCTGATAAGATATTAGATAACTGGTTACCGTGTGGTTTCTACAAAGGTCGCTCGCTACCGAAAAATTGTATATATATAATAATTGCACTGGTGGTTTAGTTCCAGGCCTAAACAATGACGCCCGATGTGGCGTGACGAGTGAAGGTCCGCCTGCGACGCAGGAGGTTGCAGGTTCGACAATCGCTTGGGACAATAAGTATTTTCTATGTGTAAAAAAAATATCTATATGTATATACATATATATGTTATGTACTGTAGTATGTATATCAGTCATCTATAGATACTCCTATTCAAAAATCTGGATATTTTTTGTATACAAAGGGCTTAAAACACCCGATGAATATTTGTGGAAAATATTTAACGCCATTGGTATCATCCAAGCAAAGCACAGAAGTTTGCAACAATGTTTGGTTTAGAAAGCCCTAATTCATCATTTAATTGATGTTTCGTTCGTTTTCGAATTCAAATTTAACATTTTTTTCTACACATGTAAGATTATGCGTTAATGCAGTTTGCGTTTTGGTTTTAAGTGATAACTTTGCTGTTATCTTGTTGTTTTCTGTTATCGTTACGAGTTTTTGTTAAGTTTTCATTTATAAAGGTCTTTGTTGACATAAAATATCTGGGATTTTCAATCGGAGTATGGTTCCCATAACACAAGCTCTGCTTAGCTTGGGGCAAGATGATGCTGTATGGATTGTCTATTAAAAGATCTGGAATAACTTAAGAGGATACTTTTGATTTCTTCTTTTCCTGTTTTTTTTAACTTGTGCGCAGTCGCAGGCAGAAGCTATAGTGAAGCTAGTCCTATATAAAATAATAAGTACGTATATAGTAGCTAACTAGTTACCGTGTGGTATCTACACAGGTCGCTACCGACCCGGCGGGCCCCGTTTATCGGCTCCCGTTCCATTTACGCTCGATAAGGAAAACTTTTGTTATGAGGTAAATTCCGTTGGCAATTGTACATACTATGCAGGCATTGAATCTAGTAGGTTTTAAAAGATCATCGAATGTCTTTCGAGATCTTCTGCTATTGTCAGCTATGCGCAGCTTTGCACGCGTTTTTCGAGATTCAAGATAGCCTCTCCTCCCTAGCCCTGGGGACGAATCCCATTAAATTAATCGCTTCACCATATCAATGTTATCGTCTCAGAATTACATATTTTGTAATTTTACCTTTGATGAAAGAAACTACAGATGGAGGGCCGTGTATCAAAAGTGTCAAGGGTTTCCAACCGGGTAAATCTTATTATGTGGATTTTTCAAAATTATTTATTATTTTATTACTGGTTAGCAGAATAACCATTGCAGCCCGATCCGTACAATAGTTTTGTCGACTAGATGTTACAAGCAACCATCAAAACATCTATCCAAACACCCAAACATTGGCATTTATAATTTAGTGTGATTTGATAAATGAGAGTCAACGAGTGCATAGCAGGATAGACCTCCGTGAGAGTATCGCAACGCGTCAACACAAATCGTCACTGCGATAACATTTTTATCTCGTTTCAACATTTCATTTCCCTGTATTAGTTTAAGTTTGGGTGATTCTCCGATTTAGAATCCAATATATTTTATGTCAAAAAAGACATTTAAGAATGAAAACTTAAGAGTGTGCCATTAGCAATTTAGTGTTAGAAATCGTTATTTATCTCAGAATCTGTGAAAGCTACTACCTTCAAATTTAGGCAAATGATACTTTGAACTTTTATCTTGGATTACGTGTTTTAAAAACACGATTGGTGAAAATTTTCTCAATAAAATATTATTTTGAAAAATACATGTTTTGCACAAATTTTGCTATTTATCTCAGGAGCAGCACATTTTATTTGTTGGGTTTTTGTTTTGTCAAGAAAGCTTGAAGTATTTCTTGAGTTATGTCTTTAAATTTTTCGATTGGTTGTTTAATTAACTTGTAATTCGATAAAAACTCATTTTTTGCGCTTCCGCCTTTCCAAAAACGTATGCTCTGTCCCGCTCCTATGAACGCAACATCCTATTGCTATCCTTTTTACAAAATGGCGCGCAATGCGCACTCTTAACGAAAACTGATAAAAATGACTGAAAACAACAAGGTAACAGCAAAGTAATCAATCACTGAAAACTAACACTCAAACTTCTACAACGCATAATCTCACATGTGTAGCAAAAAATGTTAGAATATGAATTAAAAAATTAACAAGGGATCAATTAAATTATGTATGAAAGCTTTCAAAACCAAACATTGTTTAGAGCTTCTGTGCTTTGCTTCCACTATTTTCCACCATTATTCCTTGGGTTTTGTACAAAAAATATCCAGGTTTTTTAATCAGAGTATAGTAGTCAGGGAACCTAGTATAATTGATGATTAAACAAACTTACTAAGTGAAGTTCAATCATAATTATACGTGAATCTGGAATGTTATTTTCCGTTTAATAAAGTGAATTGAATATAGACGTGTAGGTAGAGTCAACACGTTCATAAAGTTGTTTAATTGAGAGAGATACATGAATCTATTCGTCCGAGGCAGAGTTTTTCTTACGAACTGACTCTAGATACTTCTTACTATAGATTTCATTTTTCACGGTCTTCATTCAATTGACTGATCAATTTCAGAATGTAAAACTAGTAGGATTTGTTTATGCAGCCAATTTCAGGCGTGGCGTAATATCAGGCTCCAATTATGGAAATAAGGCAGCTGAAAAGGCAAATAAAATCAATTCTACTATACTCAATCTTATTGTTTAATAAATTCTATAATAATAAACTATAAGAAAATACGCAATCGTATTTCCATTTAAATAAATTGTGCTACTGTAAAGTAAACTTATTAATAAAATACATAAATGCATAAATCAAAAAGCATTCGTTCAATATATTTTGGAATTTGGTTTTTTAAATGTATATATTAAAACGATTTGGTATTATTCACGGCGCTAAAGACCGCATCTTATTTAAGTATAAAACAACTTTGCGTGGTCCAACATAAAACTTATTCCATAAACATACAAATCTTATGTCTTAAAACTGGTCAAATATTTTCGACCACTTAAGTCCTATTATTATTGCCTTGCATGATACTAAAAATAATCTAGGCCTGAAAAACAAGGTTGTTTTGGAGTTTGTTTAGTTTATATTTCACACCGTCTGACATAATAGACTTCTTACTTATAAGTTTTTAACCAAATACAGTCAAACGAAATAACAGAAATAGCGCTTAAAAATTCTTAAGCATTGGTATACAATCCATACGCATACCAAATTAAGTCAATTCAAACATTATGTGTCGCTTGCAGAAGGATTTTTAAATGTGTAATCTTACTTAAATTTGACATTTGTAGTTGCATGGTTTGACAACCCAATAAATATATTTAGCTGGTTACAGCCACTCACTCATCCATCACACTAACGATTTGCGAGCGATTTCAAAGCGAGGCAAGTGCGCAGCACAGCGAACACACCGCGACGCCGCAGCCAACG
The DNA here is from genome assembly GCA_947859395.1 of Eupithecia insigniata. Taxonomy (NCBI): domain Eukaryota; kingdom Metazoa; phylum Arthropoda; class Insecta; order Lepidoptera; family Geometridae; genus Eupithecia; species Eupithecia insigniata. Next base: position 6,550,102 of record OX402002.1, read on the forward strand.
ACGCTGCGGGCGCGCAGCGAGCTCGCGGCGCGGTCCGCGTTTTGTACACTAGCGTTGATGGTGCTAATCGCGGCAAGCGCGCTGCGTGCCCGTGCCCGTGTCGTCGTCGTCGCAGAGTGCTCGTTGCGCATTTGCCTTTTTATCAAAGCGCTCGCAAATCGCCAGTATGATTGATAAGAAAAGCTCTTAAATCCTTGTGCTTGCGGGGCTGAGAAATTTAAATACCCACACATCCCTTTCCCGAATTTTGTATTATTATTTTGTGACCGTTAATCGCAGATTCAAATAAGTTATAAAAAAAAACATAAAATTTTTATTCATATTCATAGGGTTAAATCTCAACTTAAATTAGCTTTTATTTTGATTCTGCTGTGGCCAGTTTCATGAATAGAATAAACTTTTTAGCAAAATCTGTTAATGCAATAGGATCGTAGTCAGTTATGAACAAAAAATACTGCCTGAATAACGTTTTATCTTTTATATATTTTTTTAAAGATACCTAAAAAATTTATTTTATCATTAGCTGATTCATGATTTGTCATTATTTTGTATCTGTTAACTTAAATAAGTAGATTACCCTACGTAAAAGATTGCAAAATAGTAGGTGGAATTCGTATTCATGTACTAAATACAACCCGATTGAAAACTTATAATTACTTTAAAATTTTAAAGAGATTTATAATCTCAATGTTTACTTTTAAAACTAGCAATATAGCAAATCGGATGGGGCAGAATGTTAGAAGTGTTAAATTTAGTTATTATTCTGCAGCAGCGTCTTGGGGACGCTTCCGACTGGTATTGATAGGGACCAGTTGAGCTATCTGTAGATTGTTTGCAACAGTCTACAGTTAGCTCAAATGTTTCAATTGTAAACACAAGTTTAATTTGTTATTTTCTTTGTCAGTAAAGGTATAACTTATTCTGCTACACATACCTAACCCTTACGCCCTTCATACATACTTATAAATCTTTCTTGAGAAAATAATGCGATAGGTAATTAAATTCAATTTTATAAAATGCATTGAACAGTAAGGGTTATTCGGGTTAAATTCATTTTAGTTATTTAACCATCACAAAGTGAGGACTCTTAGATTTACCTACTATGATTTTGTATCTGTAATGCTTACTATCTAAGTTTAAGTACTTTATATTATACACAATGTACAATATTCACAACGAATTCCACCATTCGTATTCGGTAAGTAATTTGACAAACTTACTAATATCATTTATTAAATACCGATTGGCAACGAGGTGAATAGCTAAAGATACCAATCACCTCTAGCTTAAAATAAATTGATAAGATTTTGGACGCAATTCAGAAGTCTTTTAACCACACGTTATCATGCAACCAGTAGAACGTAATGTAATGCAAAATATCTACGCACAGTTCGTGGTCACAAGTCGTATAGTAGTTATTCTAAGCAACTATAATTAAAGCACCCATACTCTACCAGTCTAAACTATTCACAATAAATTAGAAAGGGAGTTGTATCCAAAATCTTACCCTTATGAATACCTAGGTACAATTTTTTTGTGTAAAAATAACATCTGCAGAAGATTCAAGTCGCCATAGTTCAGTTAGAAAGGAAAGGGGACAGGGTTGTCACCTGAAGATGGTTTTATCCGAGGCCGACATCCAGACACATCATCACGACGAAGCCGATGATGCACCCCCAAGTGGCCAGCTTACCGTTACCGCTGTACACAAAAACGTTTATTGTAAAACAAGAAGAAATAACACAAAGCGAGGGCACACTACCGACGAATGGCAAAGCTGGGATTTCGATGATGGAAACACAAAACAGAGACGCATAAGCAAGGAGTGAGTAGCTGACATAAGCGAAGAGAAGCCCATAGGATCAAGCAAGTATTGGAAACATGATGGTGATAGAAAACTTATACATAATATACTCATAAAAACAAAAAGCTTTGAAGCTAATTCAATCGCACGCTTTCACACTAATCCACTCTTAATTCTCTGGGTTTTATGGTATCTATATACAATGTTAACTAGAAACAACCGAATTTCGAGCACAGAGGTTATTTTTTATCTGAAGATGATATAAAGTGGCACCAAGCTTAATATATAATTGCAACATTCACAGAGATCAACAAAAACATTTGGTATATTTGAACGGCTTTCTACGTCAATCTTTTGTGAGTTGGTATACTGACGACAATTATGAAGTAAAATATACCCCACTAACCTGACAGAAAACTCGGCTTAGCAGTCAAGGTGATACATTATACAGTGATTTTCGCGATTCAAGTCCAGCTGGCGCATAATAAATGCCCAATTTAGACTGAAAACCCTCGATCAAGAGCATAGACGCATGTCAATATGATCCAAAAACATCTGTCTTGTATATTGAGTCGGTTAAGTGATACATTTAGTTTTCATTGACGCACTTTGGAAGCAATATACATAATAGTATGTACATATTTATAAATTGTATTTGAGTCCGTTATAAAAACTGTCGTCATCCAATACGGCCCATTGAGAAATAACTAGCACCCAGACAATATTAGAATATCAACTAGGCACATTACGATATCGGAAAGACCGCCGATGGAGCTTGCGTCTCACGCACGCTAAAGCGAAACCTCCCGGAATGCCATAACAAGAATTACGAGACATTACATTAATGCAGTTTAAGTATGTACTTTATTCCGAGTGAAAACATTTGGGAGAGGCCTATGCCCGTGGGACGAATCAAACTAGAGAAAATAACCTTTTTTCGGAATACCCTTCCACATAATCCAAAGAAACTCTACACGAAGATCTAAATGAGCTTTGAGAAAACTTATTTCATTCTTTTTACAATCATACAACATTTTACGAGTTATTATCTTGTGATTCTTGTGTATGATATACGAGTAGATATTAACAATGATGGTGCTTAAAGTAAGATTTTTCTACAGTTTTTTTTATCTGAATAAGTAGACAGTAGTTTTTAACTGCGTGGTAAATAATGGCATAAATGTGAACATCTAGGAGCTAGATATCCGCCTCGTAACGGCCATCACAATCCGTTTTAACGAGTATGACACCACATCACAGATTCACATCACGCGTGGTGGGTAACCCCGTCAGGACATATGACACCTGAATACCATTCATGACATCATGCCTAACTACATAGGAATTTACAACGAGCTGATCCGAAAACTTAATTGTTTTTAGGAAAGACTAGTTGCGTATGCGATGTACGTGGATTATTGATAACTAGACAATAGCAGTTTAAGAAAAAAGATATAAATATAATTTGATATACGTTACTCAAAACATAGGTAGCAAATAACCAGGGTTGCACCCGCGCTTGGTTACGAAAACAATCTTGTTTATTGCTGTCGGTAAAAGTTCAAAGGCTGCGAAATTTAGTGGGAGAAATATAATCCGCGAAGAAATAATTAAAATAGAGCATTCTAAACGAGTTAACCAGTTGTTGAAAGTTCTACGTAGCAGCAGAATTCAAAGAAAACTATAAGGTTAAGACCTTATAGTCGCAATAAGCTAGCCTCATTAGACCGACATGTGTCAATGAAACAGAAGCACAGTTTTCTCCCCAGAGAGAGGATATAATAGGATGCCAGAAACGTTTAAGCAAGCGATTTATCTGGCTTCCACCCAAAAATCAAATGCGAACGGAGTGGTGTCTCCTAACGGACTAGTTAAATGTTTGACTTGGGTGATTAGGAGCAAGTCGAGTGGACAGAATAATCGAGCTGTATTGAAATGACGAGCTCATTTTGAACGATAAAATCGTTGTCACGACAACGAAGAAGCAGTTTTTGCCAGGTAACATAAATCAAATTAGTAAAATAAAAACATATGTAGGTATCAAAAAACGTAAAAACTGCTCTGAAACAGTTTATTACGATTGTCTTTTTTTCACAAAAAGGCGAATTTCACGCCTCAAGCTCAGCCTCAGCTTATGTAGGCTTAGGCGATAACGGTCCGATGGTTCGGTAGGAAGGAACACCATGGATGCGATATCTGGAGGTAGGTCAGGGAGTGTCGACCGTCGCGCGCTGGATTCCCAGACGCTGACGTCAGCGTATAGACAAACTAGAGCGAGTCACCGGCCTTATCCCAGCAACAAAATGCGTTATTTCATATATTTATTGTTATTGACGGTGGCGAGACGGTGACAGTCCCACGCAATGCGCAGCGAATTTTCTTCGTAATGCCGCCCGCCCTCCGCGCGCTGCCGCCCCCGCTGCAAATAGCCCGCACCCAGCGCACTAAGCACTGCTAGTTACACTGAAAACAGTATCGCAAACACTTATTGCGTGAAACTGACTGAACCTTACTGATAACAGACAAAACATACTAAACGGCATTCCCATGTTTACCAAAATAAAATAAAACGCTTGAGTTTATTGATACTGATGTCGTCTTTTCAAACAAAGACACAGATAAAGACCGTTCCCGAATTGTAAGCCGCTTGCCATTCGGGGACATTGCTTTATACTTTGTTTGTATAAACAAAGTACTTAGGGGCGAATGTGACACTGCAATAGCTCCTTACACATGCCAGAATCATCTCAGCATACGGTACAAAATGTCTGCACGTCCGTTGCACGTACATCGCTTACCATCGCGTCTGCGACACCTAGACCAAAATAGATGTCTAGTCTAGACGGGCCTGTCATAAAGCGTTTGGAAATAAGGATTTTATTTAAATTAATTAATTTAGCCGTCATAAAAACGTATTTTAAACCAACGCAGGATAGAGGGGTCCTACAAAAAGAACTTGGCCAAACGTATGTGGCGTATGTTAATTAAAGATAAGCTTGTCTAACTGTCTTTTTTTTAACTTATATCTAAGCACTTAAATGGAAATTGTTACTATACTTACATAAACAAGCTCATCAAAAGAAGCCAATCATGCGCCAGATAGGCTTATTCAACGACAAAACTTCTAAGGTTTTTGTTATTATAGTGCTTATGCCCGCACTTGAAGTAAACTTAATGAATTTAATAATATCCCAAAAATTTACGACTCCGGCGGGACTTCGCCTCTTCTTCGGGGGTCGCGGGTTCAAGTCCCGCCGGAGTCGTACATTTTTGGGATATTATTAAATTCATTAAGACAATGCTTCTGATTTTTTATTAAAATTCAAACATATGATAATAACAAAACTGTTGATTTAATACTTACCGCACGCATATCACTGCATAAATTATTATAAAACAAAGTCTCTCGCAGCGGCTGTCTGTCATCTAAAAGCGATAAACTGGAGTTCGTAAACGCTTTTCACCCAAAAAACGTATGTAAATATACACATAGTAATTCATAAGGGATGTTTTCTTGTATAAAATCCAGGCGACTGAGTGTAATATAGGTGTCTGTGGCGCTCAAAAGGTTAAGATCTTATGGAAATTAATGACTATTATATTATTATGGATGTTGTCGGAAAAATCATGTCGACTGGAATCTTTTCTAGCGTGCGCCGTGTAAACCAAGAGTTATATAAAAACAATTATTATCATCATCAACTTATACTAGTCCACTGCTGTACCTACATATGTACAGCATACCTACCTATGTATATATACCTATTTATATGATGCTTGCCGCATCTTTCATCAGCCTGCAGTGTTTCGCAGGTCGACATACCACCTGGCCGGAGGGCGCCCTACACAACGTCACAACAAGTATTATAGAACAAAATTGATTTGCTACCCGTGCGAAGCCCGTGCGGGTTGCTAATGGACGAAAAAATTATCCTTCAAGGAAGTATCTTTATGAGAATAAGGATGACGCCCTTTGCTGAGTCGCGCGCTCCGCGGCCCTATCGGTCCTCTTGAGGCTTGACGGCAGAAACGATTTGGTGGACCGATGAGACCACTTGATCCCCAAGAATTTAAAGATAGTAAGAAATTAAAGAAAATAATTTTATTGACCTTAAATCTACCACACAACATAATAACGGATATAGATAACGAAAGGTAGGGGAATCATTTATGGGCAATAGCGTGCGCTTCTTTAATAAGCTTCCATCTGAAGCAACTGAACTCCCTATTAGTAAATTTAAACAGTACATTAAACAAAATTTTATCAGGAAGGCGTTTGTGGAGGAGTTTGATTACATCAATGATGATGCTTGGCCAGTTGTAGCTCCGTTCCGCACTGACAGTAGTATGTAAGAAATTCAATGTTCTGTATAGCTTTATAGAAATATTGACATGTATCTAAATCGCATTAAATTTAGATTTAGGAAGGCAAAATAAACATGTATTAAACACATGAGTGATATATAAATGTGCTAGTGGTTTCTTTTTCATTTCTTCCACTAGTGGACAAAAAATTTAAGTGAAGAGAATATCAATAACACCTTATTTCTTATTTGATAATAATAACTATGTTTATAGTATAAAATTTGACTTGTCTGTCTGTATTTGGTAAGCCTAAAGAAATAAAGTTATTGATTCTGAATAACTTTGTTTAGGGCAAATATAGCCTACATGCTGGTTCTCAGTGCAGGCCAAGATGTAACTATGTATGTAACCTGTAACTATGTACCGAATTATAATGTCAACTTATTAGAATTGGCATCCCGCTTGATCTCGGTTGTGAAATAATGTTCATTAGCCTTTCATTACTGAACCTTTACAATGTTATGGTAGTGTAATGTATGTGTCACTTGGAATAGCGTTTCAGTTGATTGACAAAGATTGAAAACTATGCGAGCAGAATAATACGTAAGATTCTTGCTAATTTGTAAGTTACACAATAAGTAATGTTTGGTATAGAAAATAGCGAGCACAATTTTGAAGATACGTCCCACCTAATCCACTTTACACTAGCCAAAATCAATGTGGAATGTTTGTAAACAAACATACTACATTAACGCCGCCCATACTTAACCTAAAATTATCTCCTGTTGCCGCGTGTTTTTATACGGAATTTATAATACATTACTTTTCGATTTGTGATCCTTTCTTCAATAAATATTGCTTACAATTATATCCGAATACAAAACTAGCTATCTGTTAGTTACTTTTTAGGACCGATTGAACGCCTTTGATAAAACTTGGCAGGGACTTTGTATCCTGGGAATGAGCAAAGGTTACTTTTTAACCCGAAAAAACGCATGCGAAACCGGCGGCAGAAGCTGTCGAGCAATATTTTTGAGATATAGGTAATTAATGTTGTTCAATGTTCCAGACACTGAGACAATGATTATCAGCAAGTATGTTCGGAGAGCAATAAATGTCAGTGAGGGCGGGCGCGCGACGGCGACGGACGACGGCGGCGCGCGGCGGGCGGGCGGCGGCGACGTCGTCGTCGCACCGTTTTCGGGGAGTGAATCTCTATTTCGGGCCGAGCATTCGCGCGAGAATTCTCTCAGGCAGACTAGGAAGCTTCAGATACTGTGTGCTGATAACAAATAGGCGAATATGTTCGAAGGGCAATAAATGTCTATTTAGACGAGGGCAGCGGCTTCGTATCCGGGGTCTGAGACGCCGCTATTTCGGGCCGCGTATTTGCGTCCCGACAGTCACTGCGCCTACACTTCACGCGTCGTATGCATTGCTGTAACTTTGCCGACACTTTTATTTTCCCTTTGTCCTTAGAGTTTTTCCGGATATGACCAAATTAATAAAATTGTAAAACAAATCTTAAGAAGGCTACGAACCTCTCCCAAACGGAAACGGATTTTCCCATGCGGATTTGTTGTTGTTTCACGTAGAATGAAATGGGGCGCGCTATGAGTGCGAAAGCGCGTCTAACCATCTAATACGAAGCTGTCATGTGGCTGTGTGCGTGTGCTTGGTGTTGGCACCATTTTATGATATTTTTTCGTACTTTCCGATTAATTTTCAGTAAACGATTGATTTCAAAAATATTTCTGATTATTTATAATGTTGAATATATTTAGGATATTTGCAGCGCGACAGATTTTCGAATAATATACAAAAAATTGTTATAGACTCAATTTTTATATATTATTTTGTTTTTATTTTAATTGATATAATTTGAATACATTAGTAAGTACGCAATTGTCGACGAAAGAAATTTTAGCATTCACACTTAGTTTAGTATGATTCTATTAGCGAATGCCTATTATTAGATTTCTGTGTCTATTTTAAATTCTACTGTAATTAGTTAAGCTGATGGCAATCCGAATTAAATAAATAAATGAATAAAGATGTCTAATATGCATTGTTTAGGCAAACAACACAAGTAATATCCGAATATCTGCTGGATGGACCGCCATTCACTCTTGCTTTCACTCACTCATTCATTCAATTCTACACAAAAAATCAAGATAGACAAGATCAAGATCCACGAAATCAATCAATAATTAGAGAATATTCGCAGCAGCACATCTCCTCGACCTCCACATAAATAAAACATTGTGAGTTAATCTCAACATGCATAAAAATGGCTTAAAGGTGACTCGATTTGGTGGTCAAAATTAGTTTATGTTTTTTCAAAAACTAAACCGCTGCAAACATAGCTATTTTTCATCCGATTACGTACAGAAAATTTCAATAAGATCGGGGACATAGTTTCCAAATGAAGCGGAAAGTACGTTTGTATGGGGAATAACGCTATCCGTTCCGTTCTTAAAATCAATGCACAAAATCGTTATATATTGAAAAGATTTCGCTTGAATACATAAACAGAAATGTGGGGAGTTTTGATTTTCGGAGCGTAGAGGAGTTTGTGTCCACGGATCCCGGGATCAGATTAAATTAATTAGCCACTGATCCTGCCAAGTTGTATCCACCGATACCGTGATCGGTTTCCAACAAAAAACAGGTGAATATTTGTATCCACGGATCCCGGTATCGGTGGAGACAAAAAATTAAATAAAGTAATTGTAGAAACGGATCCCGATTGTAATGTAACCGTGATCGGTTTCCAACAAAAAACAGGTGAATATTTGTATCCACGGATCCCGGTATCGGTGGAGATAAAAAATTAAATAAAGTAATTGTAGAAACGGATCCCGATTGTAATGTAATTACCTGTAGCAAGAGTAGGGAGCATCGTGCGCGAAAATCCAATGTAAACAGCTTAGATTTTAGCGCTGGATACAGTAAAATACGTCCCGGACATTTTGAGATACATATTTCTAATCAAATTCTTATTTCTTTTGATAATTTCCTATGTCACACGCATGTTGGGTTATACAGTGTGATAAATAAAACCGAATTAAGCCTGGCACGCGCTCTATGCGGTCAAGGTGCCTAATGTGCCTATGAATACCACTCCACTGTATTTTGCAATATGCAAAGCAGAAAGTTTAGACACACAAGTAGGCGTCAAGCCAAAAGCCAAGACAATATCCTGGGAAAACCGTTCGTTACATAAAAATACGCAGACAGCATTGTTACCGAAAACGACTGGGCTAACTGCGCAGTTGCTAAGAGGGAAGAAAACAATTATTTCGTAAACTGGCTTCGAATCCGGAAGGGAATCGATACCGGTCCGGAACAATGTGCGAGCCGGACAATAGAAGCCGCTGAGAGAACTCCGTCTAAGAAACGTATGCGACCTTCGCTCTCACCCTAACGAGTCCACTTATTGACAACTAACAAGCCGTCAAATCTAAATCTGTCGAAACGGACATGAATCAGTACAATCAGACCCTCGTCACTCCACTTACGACGGGGCCCGCTGATTTTTCGCCCCTAAGACTGATAAAGGTGTTTGAAATAAGTTGAGGAAGCATGTGGACAAGTATTCACTGAAAATTTGTTTTGTTTGCGAGATGGTACAGTTGAAATGGTAATTTGAATGGATTTGAAACACGTCATTATCGAACTAAAAATAGCGATGGTCGAAGGGCTGTTTGGTGAGGGTCTAGGACAAAGCGCGATCGTCTTTTACATGTACTTGGTTAGCCCAAGGTAATAATATTTAGTATTTTTTGCCCAAGGGCAGCTTCTTTACAATTTCTTGTTTATTGTGGGGCAAAGTACCGTGAAACTGCGTAGCCGTAATTTATTAGTTTATCACCATTGGTGTGTTGGCATGTAAACGGCATATAAAATCTTTACAATGAGTTGTTCACTTACCTTTTAATAAAACTTCGCAAAGACACCGTCACACTTAACCAGACATTCATAATTCTTCTCTTCTAAAGCATACTTTGAAATCCATGCGCATACTGTGGGGTAGTTAAGCAACACACAAAACACATAATGATATGATATATTACATGAATTATAGCCCTAATACGATAGTTAATAGATGAAACTAGTATGCACAAAATGAAAATAGTAATGCACGGGTTCTATTTTACATTAACGCTAAGCATAAGAAAATTTTCAGCATTTTCAGCACCAATAGAAAGGTAAAGTGACCAATGCAATTGGAAATCAATGCAATTTCAGACCAATTGTTTGCAGATCAAGTATAAGCCAGTAAGTTTTTTAACTGTAAATTTTGTGCATTTTGAAAGACAAATAGCAAGGTGCAAAAGTTTTGTAAGCTTATATGAATACTCGTAGGGGTACGCTCGCCGCCTTCTGCACGTTTTATGTTGTTTTATTGCGTACAGAGAGCTCCATCTATAGATAACCTCTTTTCAAATCTTGTTTTATTATTTTAAAACAAACATTTATCTATATACAAAAAAAAATTAAGCTTCATTTGGCCAAAAGTTTTAAATTTTGTGATTCACGGGAATTAGGAAAGAGGCGTTTATTAATATTTGTCGTGCAATGGAACTCTACAGGCTAATAAATAATAACAGGAATAAGCTTCATACTTAACTGGGGGGAATATACGATGGCGCTCTCTGTATAGGTGCAATATAGAATAGTATAGAATATAATACTGCAAAATACTTACGAAGCATTGGCTTCAGGGATGATATCGTCAGCCACGACGTAGATCATGGCCCCAGCAGCGAAGGCAAGTGCGTATGGCAACACTGGCCGCGCTGCCGCCACCGCGACGGCTCCAAGCACGCCGAAGACTGGCTCGACCATGCCAGAGAGCTGGCCATACCTGATGACAAAGGAGTACTTAAAGCAACGAAATATGAAGAACTTAGATAGGTTTTAAAGCCAAATAAAACCTGTGAAATGGGGTCAGAATTTAAGTGTTATTTGCTGGAAATTATAGGATTAAAGGCTTGCAAGATATGCTCCACTTATAAAAAAAATTGGCACGATCCGTTCGGTAGGAAGAGGACAAGTAACAAACATCCAGACTTTTAGGTATTTTAGCATTTATGTGATATATAAAAAATTTTGCAATACGAACTTGTTGGATTCCGGCGCAACAGTGGATTGATAATAGCAGACAGATAAATATAATTGTCTGAAAATTTTGAGCAAACGAACATTTTCAAAGGAGCTGGCAAGTCTCCAGAACTTTAATTTGAATGAGTTTATCGAAATTACTTGGACAGCGCCACTAATTAGTAATTAGAACCAATTTATCCACGAAACCATCGCTTTTTATAGTTTACTTCTATAATATCAAATTCAAAAGGCCTTTTCGGATAATCGTTTGAGCTTTCTCCGCTCAAGACTTTGATTAGAAACTCATTATCGGAAACCAAATTATTAAAATGGTTAAACCATAGAATATAAAATGTCAATGAAACACGTTAGGAAACATCCGAGTGCCTACTTTCCTACTGTCACTTCTAATCGCACGGGTGTCTTTTCCCACATTTCCCACTGTTTATCGACAGTTTAACAAATAAAGGGAACAAGGACATAAAAAGACTGGTTTGGAATGGGCTCAAACGACACCCAAATTAGAGCATTGTTACGGATTTACACAGAAACGGGTGCACATACATATAATATTGCCTTTTGATTCTTTCACGTTGACATTTCGAACGGAACTCTACAAAGAGAATAATTTTAGCGATCACAGAATATTGTAAATACATATAGCGAAAACGATTTTAGATTATATTAACTATTCCAAGAATTTAAGTGGTGTAAAAGTTGTCGTAGTAATAAAACTTGAATGCCGGAGAACCAGCACATAATATAAAGTGGCATTCATCAAACAAATAGATAACTATCTAAAGTTGTTAAACCCATTCACAGTGTAAGCCTTTGTAGGCGCCCATAAACAGAATCCAACTAATTGATGGGTAAAAGATCTAAGAAAGTACCTCTTGCCTGATATTAGCATCACGAGTAACCAGATAGCTGTAATACAAAGAACGGTATGCACGTTGGTTGCGCTCGAAAGAATGTTGATGTCGGGGCGCGGAACTTTAAAAGGGCCTCCAGTCCAAAATACTGATCACAGAGTCAAGTATCAGTGTGTTGTTAATTTTCACGTGTACGGGTGGCGGGGTGGTGCGGTGGCGGGTGCGGAGTGCGGTGCGATGCCGAAAGAGGCCGCTAACGAATTGTTTTGGTGAAAGTGCGGGCCGGTGCCGCGACCACATTCCTACGAACTGGTCGAGGAGCCGCCGCTGTGGGAAACGCCGCCAGGGCCACCCCACACGACGACCAGCCCATATCTGCTGACTGCCACCGACCACCGACCCGACACCGCTGCTGGCCGCTGCACACTCGCGCGCGCGCACCCATCCCTCGATCACATTCCGGGGTGAAAACTTCACACCGATGATCGAAATGTCGTTAGTTGAAAAATTGTGACAGCGGAGAAGCTTGACCATTTGAAAGTTTGGGCGGGTGTTGTGTAAGGTTATGAAAAGTGGCACATGGACAAGTTTAATTTATGTTAGGTAACAATGAGTTAGTGTGGCGGTGATAGCTGGGCGATAGAATGTGAGGGGGAACGGGTTTGCTGGAGGAGGTGGTTGGTGCGCGACCGCGACGTGATGTTATGTTATCGCATGCATTATTCAGCGGGTGGCGAAAGCGGCAATTTGCGACAATATCCACTGATTCGCAGAATTGCCGACTGTTGAGCCGCCGACAACCCATAAAACAGGATGCCCGTCACTCAATAACTGCGTTGAATTTAAATAAAGCGTACCACTTATTTCTTGAAGGAGCAATTTATTTGTTGGAAACATTATTAATAAAATTTGGAAATTTTAATTTAAAGCCTAGGTCTAAATAATCTTGTCTTTTATTATTGTTAGAAGGGCTAATGCTGCAGGGAATGACGGTCATTTAACGGATTTTTTTAACGGCGCACTTTGTATTTAGCCACTCGGTGATAATTATTACTATATTTCATTTCATGTAGAACCTTTTCAACAAATTGCTTTTTACCGGTATCCCTTAGTAAGATCTGCAAAGCATTGGCTTAATGTATTGACTCTCCTGCTCAGGTTTAACGATTACGAATACTTACGACCTGGAAGAGCGTCTTTTGATTATGAAGAAAGTATAAAAATTAACTTTGATTCGAGAAAAAATACAATTTCATACCACTGTGTACGGAATTCATAAAACCCATCAGCATGCTGTGTTTTTGCGATGCTACGAGCATAAAATATGCTTAATATTAATAAAGATTAACGAGGGTAAAAAAATAAGCACACATCGATGACAAAAAATATTGACCATACCAGTATTGAGTAGTCAATTGATCAAATTTTCTATTTCTACGAACAAAGGTTATCGAAAAACGCTAGACCTTGTGCAAGCTAAGTAGTGTTAGAATAACATACGATGTCATCGATCGATCTAAACAATGTTATTAAACGGACTAGGAGGAACGTTCGAGAAGAAAAGGTGCGGCATATAAGTATAGGTCGGTATTATGCGCACGCCAAACCGGCCTCGATTGCGCAGATCAGCGCCACCAAGGCTGGCGACAGAGCCTTCCGCGACCACTTCTTCGCGGCGGCTGTCGCAGTGACCGCGGTTTCGACATCGTCGATTTAATTATTTAACTGTGAAGGCCGATCGCCCGAGGCAGGCAGCGGGCGACTGCGACTGGTCCAACGGGTGCTGTCCGGAAGAACGCGCAGACAGCGCGCCGCCATCCGCTTGCCGCGCACCGCACCAGACTCCGAGGCACCGCAGCGACACATCGCACACATTGCACACGCAACGCTAAAATTTCGAAATAGACGACTTTCTCGGGTCCAGTTAGCGATGACCATCTGACCAAATAGCGGAGGTATGGTAGCGCGGAGAGGGGCCGGCAACACTGCACTCGCGCGGCCCGCTCGCGCTGCGTGCATTGCTCTCATCAACCGGAACCTGCTACTCAAGCCCTACAAATAATCCTTCATGGGACAGAAATTAACTATATCAAATAACCAACGATCTAACTTACGAAAATTTTAATCAGGTTGAGAACTGACTGACCTTTTGGTCTACGCAAAAAACACAACGTGTAAAAGAAAACCACTTATCAAGCCAATTAATACACAATTTTAGATGTGTCCAATAAACATGAACATGAACGGTGCCTAAGCACTGTGTCTGCAACGGTGATATGAGATGAGTCATACTCGTATAGGTCTCTCGCATGTGATGAGGAACCAACCAGACCTATTGTCTAAAACAATAGCTCAAACACTTGATCTTGTTATATCATAATCGGGGAACAAAAAGCTAATGTGGATTTATGCGCTTGGGCAAAAAGCTTTGAGACCTCTGCGCTTGTATGGCAGGCCTGCGTGCCAATAGTCGATTTGTTCTAAGAAATAGAAAAGAACGCTGACGCTGTCTTTGTTACCAAATAATTGAAATCGGCGATCGTTACGATCACGGTTCCGGTCAAATTATCTTACAAAGGCATGAAGGTATTTTTGACACTGCAAATGTTAAGGTAGATTCATTCGGTCATGCAATTTAGTTTATGGTGGATAAAATTGTCACATAAGACAATAAATAGATTTAAGTCATAACACGGTTAAAAACAAAAAATGAAACTAAAACGAGCAATTAAATAATAGACACTAGCCAGTTTTTTCCTACACAAACAATTACGAAAGCGAGTCACCGGTTAGATCTAGCACCTGGTTCAGAGGCATTCCGACGACCTAATTAGGTAACTAGCTCTAAATGGATGGCGAATTCCTACATAATTAAACATAATTTTCTAATATGTGTAATTTATCATCCTTATGCAGTAGGTATGTAACGGTGCTGTTTTTGTTGGTGTAGATTCGTGCAATTGTGATGGATCAATTATGTTTTTACAATTGAATAGAATAGAATATTTATTTATTTCTTACCAAACTTACACAAAATACATAATACACTTAAACTAAGAGAAACATGTACTCTAAAAACGATGTAAGTTAAGTAACAAATATGCTCAAAGTCAATTCTTTTATTAGGCTTTGTAATATGTACGGTACATAGATGAATTTGCAGATGAAAGTTAACTATTCGTATTTGATTATCCCGCCTGCATGCTTACCACGCTTCTTGTTGGTTCCTTCTTGACTTCCGTCTAAGTTATAAAGACATAAAATAGCTACCGTCAGTCGTTTCTTTTATTTATATAAAGAACCTGAAAATCGAGTCTCTTAATTCAGAACGCATTAAGAAAAGTCTCGATTTCCAGTAATTTTGTCATAACCTTTCTCTGCAAAATTGAGTACAAAGGTTTTTTAGAAATGTTACTCTCTAATCAAACGTACATAAATAGAACTAGTATTTCAACATGTGTAAATAAAGAATTTACAATTTAAATTTATAAACTAAATTATTCAATGCTCTTCAATGCATGTATCTTATTACCCGATGAGCGACGACGTTAAAAATAAATTGTAACGATTTTCGTGTACAAATAGGATGGGACGACCGTTTGAAGTTTACCCTTCGTAAAGACAGTTTAATGACGTTCTTTAAGGCAGTTTTGCAAACTATACCCTGGCGAGGGGAGCACCCGACGTTCGGTCCATACGTGTGGTACAGCTTTGTAAATGTAACTGCATCACTGTTTTTACAAGGACATCAGACTTAAGGGGAAGTGTTCCAGACTTACAGAATTTACGAACTGAATTGGCTAATAGACAATAGTTTACAGTTCTAACGATCTAAGTTCTGTAAGACTTCTTTAGGTAACAAAATAATGCGATGCTCTTATTTTCAAGCAGTTAAATCAGATAATTATTAGGGAACGGAATTAATTTCTATGACAGATCGCAAATCTTGTCTTTCATTTGCATTCAACAAGGTTAGCTACTGTTTATCTAATATCAATGATAACGTAGTTTATAGAGTAAGCCAGCTGGCCAGTTCTTAAGCTGCAGCAGAGGGCATATTTCTTGCCGGGGCCGCATTCCTCACTTCTTGCATTCCGCACTCGAGACCTACTATTAGACGCACGTTGTCTTCACAACGTTATGATAATGCAATACTCAACTAGTCTGCACTGACAGAACCATGCTTCGTTAGGTTCTATATACAAGTGCTCATTACGACAATCTGAGGGAAAAAATATAGAATAGTGCATTTCCGTTGTCAAGTGGATTCAGGATGTCTATGCTAGTAATGAATGGGAATTATTGTTTAAATTAGCACCGGGCGTTTTCGCTTCATGGGCGGCTTACCTCTGACAAGTCTCAGGTAGCCTTTTATAATATATCGGCAGGAGCATGTAATGAGTAGGCGGTAGAATAGACGGAATTTTCATGTTCATTACGTGCTCCTGCTTCTAACCAACCAACTAGTGTAGATGAAAGCTGTAAAAAGATGATTACCAAAGCTACGCCGTTTTTCTATGAATTGATTTGAAGCATACAAATTTTCGGAAATGTCAAAATCTTATCTGGTTAGTTATTATCCTGCACTGATATATTTACCGCATTTGTTTACTTTCTATGCGCACTTCGAGGAATTTATCTATGAATCTTTCTGTTGTGTTTGGGTCTACGGGAAACGGCGCCCAAACGGTTTTTTTTAAATTCCACGAATAATACTTTCAATTTGACTGGGACAGCAAAGTTTTTTTATTTAGGCAGATATTTTTGCTGTGTTATATTGTTCTTCATCATCTACAGAACAGCCGCTGATGTGTTGTACCAAGATAAAAGTAGGTAATAAATCGCTCTTCAAGGAATCGTCCGCCGCCGCCGTTCCAAAAGCGGAAAGTATGCACTCATACAGTCAAGATATCAAGACTCGAGTTTGGTAAGTTCTGGACCCGCGATAGAATGCAAGCAAAAACGGTGATGCGAATCGCGAGTGTGGCGAGGTTAGGGGTACGTCGACACGAGAGTAGGGTGGCGACTGGCGAGGTCGTCGCCCCTCTCCAGGATTCCCACTCGAGCGCATTCCTGCCGTTCGCCCGCTTCCATATACAGAGCTACGAAGCAACCGCACCACGAGCGGACGCGTTACTCCAATGTCAAATTCCAATGATCCCAAGGAGCTACTTAGATGAGAATATGTAACGATATGCGTTACTCGAGCTGAATATTCTGATAAATTGGGTATAGTATGAAGCGCAGATTCCTAACTGCAAACTAAACATAATGGTATGTTTTTACAAAGCTCAGGTACATATATCTGGGCTAGATTGCATACCATATAGGTACTGTTATTCCAGAAAGTAATACAAGCAACAAAAAGACAATTTACATAACCATAGCGTCTAGTTTCAAGAATCGTTTTTTCCAAGAGGTCGTGTACTTGTCAGCACAATAAATGATTTGAATGTAAAGTTGGCAGATCCACAGTTCGTGTTTGTAGCTGAAGGGTCGGTAGCGGGCCGGCGGCGGCCCGGCGCCATGGCAGTTCTCGGAACACCATGGAATGCGACTATTTACAACTTTTACCTATTTGGTAACGTTTACAATACGTTCACGTATACTAAATACGAGTTAATATAACCTCAAGATCCGGCAATTTGAAGTTCCTTTAGGGTAATGAGATGCATAAGTTTTTAAGTTGGCAATTAGACGGGGGAATTTAAATGAAAGTTATGTCGTCTGTTCTGATTATTTTTCTAAGTCAGTTCAGTTCCATGAAAGTTTGTTAATGACGGTACACTGAAGTATTTTCTCAAAGAAATAACATAAGATTGGGGATCATCGAGACAAGAAAAGCTGTAGCAAAACAATGCTATCCAACTTCGTAGCAACGTTCTATAATTGAACATAGTACAAGTACGTACAGCACATCAATACCGCATACTGTATCTGAAATCAGTGAGCTCGTGTCCACAGCAGTCGCTAAATGAATTAGCCTGAACAGGAATGGGGTCGTCCAGTCTGGCTGTGTTGGCATCCGGCCTAACGACGATCGCGCGCATTCTCTAGTTCGCGACACAGTCGTGGAATTTACGGTATTACAACTTTGCACAGTTATTCGAACACTGAAACTTCTTTCTGGTCTTTCTTGTAGAACAATATAACAAGGACATAGGAGAATATCAAAATCCTCTTTATCAAGCTTTAGTAAGTGGATAAGAATAAAATATGAACATAGGAAAAAGTCGTAGTGGTAACGGAGTTACAAATAAATAAATAATTCTGGACAATTTACACAGCCTTATCTAGCCTCGCAGAGCTCGTGTTAAGGGAATAAGTTTAATATATAACTGATATAATTATTAATACAATACACTAAATAGATACATAATATATTTCTTTATTATACTTAGATAACATCCAGGACACCCGGAACAAATATCTGCAGATCGTACAAACACTTATTCCGAGGCAGGAATCGAACCAGTAACCTCCTCGCAGTCCGCGTCGCAGGCGAATCTTCCACGCCGCGCCACAGAGGTCGTCAAACAACTCTCCATAGTTGTGGTTTAAGATATTTATTTCTCAATAGAATTTATATTCACTTATAGAGAAACACTTAAAATTAGGTTTATATTATTGTGCCTTAGAATAATCTATTATATATAGTTCATTTCATAATTCATCAAGTAACGAACAAAAATCCCCTTTGTCAAGCCCAGATAGGCGGTAAGGTAACATTAACGTACACCGATTTAAGGACTGTACATCATACTTGTAGTTGCATAATATCTCGATCATGCGTTTGAAGTACTTTAAATGGAGGTGACACCCAAAATACTTGAAAATTGTCTACTATTTATTATGAAGACATCCACTCTCGTAAAACTTTTATTATTTACAATACAAAATATTGTTTCTATATGTACAACAAAAAAAAAAACATTTTACAAAAGAGAATGGACTGAACAGCTGCGTTACTTGTTCAGATTTACAATGTCGGCGCGCAACTCCAGCGAGTTGCCCCACGATTCGGAACCCTATTCGAATAATGCTCTAAGAATACAGTTGTCTCGATACAAATAATATTTATATACGAATTGTCTTTGTTAGCGGCACAATATATAAGTCTGCGACACTCATACTATAGTTTTTCTCGCCGAAAATAAACCTATTGCGCTAAACGATTATCTTTAATTTTCTTTTTCGGATTCTGTAGCAGCGCATAGCATGGGGGTTTTCTTAAAAAAAGCGATTGTTGGGTTTTCAATCATGTCAATGCATTTCATAATGATGTCAAAGACGTTTTTCGTTTGCACTGCTAGAGGGAGGTCGGTGCACCAGTACTGCAGTAAAGAAATAATTTGAAATGGAACAAATAATATTTACAAACAGAAGTGGAATAACGCAAGGACTTTGTCCATGAGTGAGCTTCTAAAAAAATGTCTTACCAAAATGCTCTCCAGACTGAAAAGCCAGCAGCCTGCAACGGTAAGCTGACTGCCAGTCCCTCAGGGAAGTTCTGGATGCCAATCCCAAGCGCCAGGGTTCTGTGAGCAAAATAAATCATTACAGTCTAAATTACATTACAGTTATCGAATAAAAGAAGATATAAGAAAGACGTAGAGCAGACGAATAACTATATATATATATATAATACAAGGATCTTCTAATGCTGCAAATATCAAGAAAATATGAGTTCGTTCGTTGTTGCCATATTATAGATATTGGATCAGGAGTTCTTCATATTAGTGAAATGTGTTAAAAAAGTTAATAATTATTTTAATTTGGTATATTTTCAAATAAGAGAACTATTATGTTTTCTTAGCAGCTAATCAATTGCCTTTAGGAATGCACCCAACCTTAACTTCGTTTCCCTCATCAACATCGTGTACCAAATGTTCTTCAGCTACGAAAACCTATCTAATCCAGAATATATAATGAATTTGCAATATAGATTACGTTGCAAATTAGATTAAAGTAAGTACGAGCATACAGTAACGGCTAAAGCTCCTCCCGCACCTGCTAAACTACCCTGCATTTCTATGCAGGGTAGTTTAGCAGGTGCGCTCTAGGACTGCGCTTACAGTAAACCGTACAGCATCCGACACCGTTAGCTTACATGCATAGGTAAGATGCTTCTCGTTGATGACAGTGGAACACCACAGTAAAAACTGTCTTTTAGCTTCATTTATTCTAATTTTTCATTCTATTGAAGCTTTTGTTTCCCAAATAAATAAAAATAAAATAAAAGCATACAGTAACTGCTAAAGTTCCCTCCACACCTGATAAACTACCCTGCGTAGAGCCGCTCTAGGAAAGCGCTAACTGTAAACCGTACAGTCTCCGAAACCGTTAGTCCCCGTGCATAGGTACGGTGTTTCTCATTGATGACGGGAAAAGCTCTAGGAATAGCGGCAAAAATACTGCAAAATTCGATGCTTACAAAATCGTATTGAATATTTACTAGGAAAAGCTAAAATTTATCAATGGTATATAATTTTTAAATTACGTGGATTCATAGTATCATTATCAAAAATTCAATAAGAATATCTTTGGCTAAAGGAGAAAGGTATCCTTATTAAATTTATAGTCTTTTATGAAAGAAAATAATTATTTCGGAAAATATATACAGGATTTTACAGAATCTATCGTTATTTTAAATTACGAACGTGATTTCACACAACACTATAGATTTCCGATTTTGATATGACTAGAATAACAGTACAACCTAATCGGCAAGTTCAAAAGTGCACTAAAAGCCACGTATGTAAACGGAAGTTTCTGGTTTTCCTGTTAAAATGGTTAAGTTAATAAACATGCACGACGACGGAGGCTTTGAGCGCGGTGAAAGCTGATGCAGCCCGCACTTGCGCTGACGAACCGTTGTCGATCAACGGGTTACTGAATTTGTACCAGAATGAGGGAAACTGGGTGGTCTAAGTCAATATAAAATTTTAATGACTTATTGGACATACGAGGTCTTTCTTTTTGCTGTTTTATAGGAAACAATAACATAGACACTAATTCTGGAAACATGAGGCGTGGTGTTGGGACATCCTCTGGAGAACAAAGTAATACCTACCCTATTGGTAATAAAAGCTCAGCACTTCAGTTTAGAGGAGTCTCAGTTTAAACAGTGGACAGTTTTGGCATATTAGAAGGATGATATATTCTTAATTAAATTCTTAATTAAAATTTAGATTTTGATAGGCAAAATAAACATGTATTTAGACAGATAAGTGATATATAAATGTGCTAGTGGTTTCTTTTTCACTTCTTCCACTAGTAGACAAAAAAATTAAGTGAAGAGAATATCAATAACACTTTATTTCTTATTAGATTCTATTTAGATGACGGAACGATAGGGGGAGACGTGGACACAGTTTTTAATGACCTAAAAATCATCACAGATGAATTTCGGCAAATAGGTTCAGAACTAAATTTTTCAAAGTGCGAGCTTTTTATTTCGGACTCTTGTGTAGACAAAAACAATATCATAATAAAATTCAATAGTTTGGCTCCCAAAATTACAGTTGTAGATAAATGTTCACTTCGCCTCCTTGGTTCACCAATTTTTGATGAGTCTTTTCAGTCATTTGTAGATGAGAAAATTCAAAATTTCAACAAAACCTCGAACAGACTTCTCAAAATTAATAGCCATATGGCTTTTACAATTATTCGGTTTTGCTTGTTTGTACTTAAATTTACGTATTCTTTGAGATGTTGTCAACTGTGGAAACACAGCGAGCTCTTGGAAGGCTTAGACAACATAATAAAGAATACTTTATCATCGGTTTTGAATATCTGTTTCGATGACAAGGCATGGTCGCAGGCCTCCCTGCCTGTCAAATTGGGAGGCTTAGGTATCCGCAAAATTTCAAGTGTAGCCCTGCCAGCGTTCTTGTCTTCCGTCTACAGCACTAGTTCTTTAGTGGAAAAAATTTTAAATCCGTCTTTGGTCTCCCCTGGAAATTCATTCGAAATTTCGTTCTTAGACGAGGCTCGAATGGCTTGGCATAGTGCTTGCCCTGATGCTGCTCCCCCAAAATCTCTTTTGTCCCAACGGCAATGGGACGGGCCTCTGTGTGAGTTGACACGGAATTGTTTGTTACAAACGTGCTCCAGCTCTGCAGATCGTGCCCGTCTCCTGGCCGTTTCTAAATGGGAGTCAGGACATTGGTTGCAAGCACTTCCTTCATATAATACTGGCACTCTATTGGATCCCGTAACTTTCCGTATAGCAACATGTCTTCGGTTGGGTGCAAGGTGTTGCGCGCCTCATAAATGCCAGTGCGGTACTGTTGTCGAACAGCTTGGTCATCACGGATTATCGTGTACTAGGGCTGCCGGTCGGATATCTCGCCATGCCAGCCTTAACGACATCATCCGGCGGGCCTTTGTCACCGCTAACGTACCAGCTATTCTCGAACCGAATGGTCTGTTGCGTGACGATGGTAAGAGGCCCGACGGCATGACTTTAGTCCCTTGGGAGCTGGGCAGGCCTATTGTGTGGGACGCTACATGTGTCGACACACTTGCGCCTTCCCATCTTTCAAGGACATCCGTGAGGGCTGGTTCGGCGGCAGATTTGGCCGAGGATCTCAAGAGGCGCAAATATGCAGGTCTCGACAGAGCCTACGCATTTGCTCCCCTTGGAGTCGAGACCCTAGGTCCGTGGGGTACCGAGGCTCTCCGGGTTTTCAAAAAATTATCTGAGCGCCTGGTCGAAGCGACGCGTGACCCGAGAGCTGGTGAGTATCTGGCGCAGCGCATTAGCATTGCCATACAGCGGGGCAATGCAGCCAGCGTCTTGGGGACGCTTCCGACTGGTATTGATATGGACCAGTTGAGCTATCTGTAGATTGTTTGCAACAGTCTGCAGTTAGCTCAATTGTTTCAATTGTAAATACTAGTTTAATTTCTTTATATTATTTGATTGTTATTTTCTTTGTCAATAAAGTAAATCATTATTTCTTATTTGATAATAATAACTATGTTTATAGTATAAAATTAAACTTGTCTAAGTGCTTATTTTGTAAGCCTAAAGAAATAAAGTTATTGATTCTGATTATTTCTAAATATGTTTGTCGGGGCAGACGAAACCTGATAAGTAATTATTGTACTCGTATAAAAGACTTACGGTAAAGTTGTTACTAAAATAACTTTAGCACGCCAATCAAAAATACAAAGTTATTTTGATTGGCGTGTCTTTTGAATAGACAAGAGTTATAATTTAACAGTAACTACCTACTTGAAGAAAAAGTCATCTTACGCTTCATCGCTTCAACTATTTAGTGTGTCACGGAAACGGTGTGACCGCGTAGCGCAACCTATTATGTGAACGGATTCTATAGATTTTTAAGTGAACGGAGTAACGCTGACTCCGGATACATCCGAATTCCAATTACATCACAGACGAGTCCATTTCACTTTCCGACCTACCCGGAAATGAATTCCTAAGCATGAGCATACGGCGCGGCCGAATTTTCAGCTGCGCGAGCGACATTCGACCGTCTGCAGCGCGGCCGTAGAGCTCGCGCGCGGCCGCGGCCGCAGAAACTTTCCGAGGCACGCACGAGCGCCGAAGCGGATGTGAACGGTGCAAAGCGCCGATCGAAAACTGACTTAGTTTTGGAGTGTTAGAGTGTAAATTGTCGTAAACGGGCGAGCGACAGTCGCGAAAGTAGTGGCAACTTTCACGGAACGATGGGGGCGCAAAGGCGGCTGCGCGGGGCCCTGCCAACGGCCCATTGACGACACCGTGACCCACATACCGAAGCGCTCCATTCATATCACGGCCTCGTGCTGCACTGCACACGCAGGACTCTAAGCCCGCACCGCACACTTGCTAATACTGTGACACCGGAATTTCCATCGGCCACTTGCACAATCTCGTGCCAGCGTTGTCGCAATCCGACCCAAGCGCTATAGGCCGAGGTCGCACCACCATCATACACTTGTTCAATTAGAGCCTCCGATACTATACGCAATCAAACAAAAATACTTTTAAGAATGTATGTAAAGCTGTGGCGAAATCTTTCTACTTTGATAAGTCAGCTTTATTTGAAAATTTAAGTGGCATCAACTCAAATGACTTTAGCACATCTTAAATTTTAAGATTTGTTAGACCCCTTTGTTACATAAACATAATTTAAGACACGGTTTTGCATGCTGAAGAAAGCTTTGTTATTGTATGTATATTAAAAAGGTAGGTGTTAAAACAGTTTGCAGTGGGATTGATTAATAAGAGCAGTAATTAATGAACGAATCAACAGGCTGTTCTCACGCGCCAAATCGAGACCTGCCGGCTGAACCTACTTTTCAGCATCACATCACATTCATGTGGTAAAATGGTGGCTTTGACTTCGTTCAAGTACTTAAACATGTTCTAGATTGTAAGAACAATATAAGTAGTACCAACATAACAATTATAATTAGTTTTATAATTATTAGAGATGTGGTGACTATGAGTTTAGCCGACTAGCCGATTAGTCGGTTGTAAATAGGCCGACTAGTCGGCCACGCGCTGCTCACGATTTCGAGGGTATTCGGCAATTTCCGCGACGACGCTTTGTTTACAGCTGATTCGCGCGCAAGTCGCAAACGCCGCCCCCCCGAGCGGAACATGTTTAGTTTACCTCGCATTGTTTTTTGCTTTCGCATGAGTATAAAGAAGAGTTTATGTTTAAAAAAATAAAGACAATGCTGTCCTGATCTGATCTTATTTGTGCTGTGCTGATTCATAAAATTGAAGTGCTCAATTTAATCATGTCAAAAAGAAAGTGTAATTCATGCATGACACATTAGTTCTTTTGACCAATTAAACAATGATTCCCGTAAAGTCAAGTGTAAGAAATAATTTCAGGAAAAAAACAGCGATTTACTACGAGTATGAACAACCATATAAAATACCAACTTTCTGTGATCAAATGTTTGACCACAAACAAATCCTCCCGGTCGCAAATCATAGTAGAAGAACTGCATACAACAGTGCCGTGCAGTGTGTTTTATTGAGAAATACATGCAAAGAAGAAACCGGATAGTCGGCGATCTTTATCGAATAATTGCCGACTACGGAAGTGGCCGGATAGTCGGCTTTACCGACTAGTCGGAACGTCATTAATAATTATTAACTTTATTTTTGATGCCCATTTACAGCGGATACATGTATTATTTTCTTTGTTTTGTTTTGCTTTAATTATCTGTTTATTTTGTCTTGATATATATCTTTATTAAATGTAAATAGACGTAACCAAGTGTGCCTTGTGTTCAAACGGCGGCGGCCGGGGCGCTGCGAATGAAATGTACAAGTATACGCATTTCATTTGCAATTAGGTCAGGTCCTAGAGATCGATAACAAATGACACACAAACCTTTTTCTTAACAACAGGTTTGGATGGTGAAAATGCTTCTTTTTGTCATTTCTTCAATAAAATATCTGATAAATAAATAAAAGCTGAATGGTTCTTAATTCAAGGGAACTTCTAACAATTAGTGTTTACAACATAATTCGTCTCAGTAAATTGGAATTATAATTATACTTATCAGTCAATTGATTAAATTTTATAACTAATGAAAGCTGGAGTTGCAACGATGTATTCTGTCGCGTCATCATTGCGTAGACAGATACTTCGTTAACCATTAGAAAATCGTGTAGCTTTCTTTCGTATTTTATGTGTGTACCTGAGTAGCCGCTACTGACAAATTACATTCTACGTGATAAAACGAGAGCAACGTGCGTCGTCCTAGCAATCGTTACACATCGACGTATTAAAAGACATTCGATAAATCATTGCTTAAATCTATACACAAATGTTTTAGAATCAAAACAGTACGATGTGCCTTGTCAACCTTGATAAGTGGCAATGAGAGAATTGTCGAGTTGTGTATAAAGTTATCTAGATATAGAGTGGTAGATGGATTGGCAATGCGAGGTGGTTGCGCTAGGCATCGCATGCGACGGGTTGGCGGCCGGGGGGCGACGGGTGAGGTCTCGAGTCTCGAGCCAGACAGCGGGGCTCCGCATGGGCTGCTTGCTAGCACACCTCTTGCACCGCTCGCACCTCACACTATCGACTCTGCCCCACTTTAAACCAAATTGCATTAACAAACCAACCAGACGTGGCGACACCGAATCTAAATCACTTTGCCGAAATACATTTCGCTATCAAAACGCAAGAAATAAGTAATGTTAGCTTTTAATCGATCCGCAACTAATTTAATAGGCGGTCGTAAATATAGAAATGTCTAGTGAGAAAAACTTAACGAGCTAGTTGGTCAACGGTCGGTATGAGATAATTTGGATGTAGATTGTCCTTATGACGTGGCAATAGGGTGTATATTACATCAGCTGCGCAAGAACACACGTGTGCTGAACCTAGGTGTATAGCTTTATACCTTGAGGGCTCTATCAAATTGTATTAATAAGTATGAGATAAGCTTATAAATAAAAAGGGCATATTCATCATTCTAACTTAGGCTTAATCAATCCATATTGTAATCAATGGATATTTTGCTTGGGATTTCTTAGATAAGCTGTGTGCGTGCGTACATAGCTGGGAGCTTAATACTAGGTGTCTACATAGTTCAGTCATTTACAGTGTAGACGAGGACCAATTTGAATTTACATTCGAAGAACCAAAAGCAGTTGTATATAAATCACATTAATAATCATATTCGAGACTTTTCCCCATTCACAGTGAAAACCGTATCGTCTTAGAATACATTCTAATAGGCACTACTCGAAAGATGTGCACGTGCTGATGGGTCATCCATCGTCGGACACAAATACGTCGTAATATGGAAATCCAACTATCCATTTAAACATATTGATTGAAAGGTATGATAAGAATGATCGGAATGTAATATCTTTTGAATGAGAGGGCAATTAATAATCAACATTCGAAAGCGTAAAAGATTACACGAGCCGACGAATTCCTACGTAGAGCGCACGTTCGGTTCTCATCAACAGAAGGGCATTATGCAACCTCGAGCAGGAACTCAAGCAATCCAACCTTCAATAAATATGTACTCTAGTCTAGATCAGTTAGAAGGCAACCCGACACCGAGCAATATTTACAACGCAGCGAGATCGATAGCTGTAATTCGACATCATTAAAACAACTGTCAAACGATCGACGTTCAAAAAATCTGGTAAATGTTAATTAAATGTTGGAATTTATTGAAATTATTCGAATAAAATTAATTCTTTTGGTGATGTTTACCAAGAGAAGTTATGGTGGTATGCGAGGAAGTTGAGGGCTCTCACGGACCGGTCGAGGTAAGTGGTCCATCAACCTCAACGGATTGCCGCTCTTTGTCGCCGCGTTCAAACTCCAATGCAAGCGAATAACCAGACCACTAAAAAGCAAAACGAACCTTATGCCAAAAAATATGAAGTTCAAGACTTCTCAAAACATAGATAGTATCAATTTACAGACGTTATTGAAGATTGATGTCCAAAGTTGGCTGTCTTAGGTCAAAGCAATAAACAATCTAAACCCCGACAATCGTAAACTAACTATTCCCGCTATCACAAAGAATCAGATTTCAAAGCACAATGTTAAGACTAGCCCTATGGTAAAGTGCATCGAGATCTGCCCCGGCGCCGCTGCGTCACTCGACCGCATTCCGATGCGCGGGCGCCTCCATTCATGTCGCGCGTAGGGCTTGCAGTCCTGCGATACAGGGGATTTTTAGGGGAGAAAGCTTACCAGCACTTTCAAAACGCTTATTAAAGTTAATTAAAGATTTTCATACAAGAATAGACGCTTGTTGAAGGAATTGATACTTTTACGTGGACGTAGAAAATTGTTCCTTAACATTAACTCCGTGTTCCTGAAACACTCCCTTCTCTTTTCAATGAATATGTGATAGATCTGTTTAGTAACTGTACCTGTCACCTATGTTGGAATTTTGGAAAGACTACTCCTAGAAGCGGGATTAGATTCCAGACAACCCTATGTTTGAGCGAGAGGAAACCAGACCTTAGGACTAAGAAAACAGAACGAGAAAGGTGAACGAGGGCCGTTACTTAGTATGGGATTGCAATTCGTAGACGCATATTCGATGCCGGACTTGACTTGATGCTGGCATAGCCGTGTCCTTGTCGCTCGCAAGGAGACGAACCCTCGTATCTAGCGAGCAGTCTGTTTGCATACAAGCGCTGTGATTTGATCGATCGCCGGTTTCCTGTGAGAAACACAGGTTGTTTGTCGAGTCAGGTGGCGCGGGGCGTTACCGTTATTCATTATGTGTGTCCGTACTTCGAACTGCACGCGCACGAGCACGATTCCAAGGGATTTGTCTATCACGACACAATAATGTAATGTATGTATATCAGACATAGGTACGCCTATAATCTTGCTAGTTATTCGATAGGAATCGGTGACTAATGCTTCTGAGATGCAAGGATATTAGCCAACGTGGCGAACGCTATCGTCAGCTAACGCTTCGATTACAAATTGCGAGGCGAAATTACAATTGTTTCCTCAGATGAATAACTTATTGAACAGTAGCAAAAAAAAATTATAAACGAAAACTACGCAGCTACGTAATAAAAGTCTTTAATAAGCGTTCACCTATTGTCTATCATATTCTTTTGATACCTCCGACTACCTAGGCCTTGATCCCACTTGTACCCTATTTACATATATGGGGGTGGGTGCTCCGACTACTTATGTATCAAAAGAAAATGATAGAGACAATAGGTGAACGCTTGTTAAAGAATTTTATTACGTAGTCGGGTTTTAGTCTTTAAATTATTATTTTTTACACCTTTTTGCTGATTGCTTGAGAATCGATAACCTCACAAAAGTTTGATAAACAGTTTTGGAAAGTACAAACAAAGACCTTTGCAACGATACCACACACGTGCATATTTACTATAACATTAGGATTTTCGACCCTTACTTAGACCCCCGCATCTGGTTAGACCCCCATTTTTACCTACGTCACATAGCCTATAACCATTGCGCGATAAGGAGGAATCATACGACACCTCATTTGTTGAAATTGGACTAGTAGTTTCAGCGCTACGCGGGAACATAGAAATCGGCTACACACATGTAAAGAAAAATATACTTTTCTTTAATTTAAATCTTCCCGCTGCTTCATCTGAGGCTTATCATGATTAACTGTCACTGTCAGACTGTGGCACTGACAGACCAATAATCATTACTTTGTAATCTGTGGTCAAATGAAGCCTACAGAATTTAGCTGTCATGTCGTGTCATTTTATTACGAAGGAAAATCTATTGTAAAGATAATTGTGATTTAGGAATCGATATTGTGAATAATAACATTAAATGTCGTTTCTTTTATTACATGTAAGTTTGTTAGAAAAACTTGTATACCATGTGAACTTGACAATGTGAAACTAACATAATAAATCTTTTATTACAGAGAAACTCAATTGTGTTTGAATTCACAAGTCAATAAAATACATCTTATAAAAAGACATTTATTGTCAAAAAATGGATAGCAAGAAAGAAAAGTTGAAATTTACCTGTCAAACAAAACAAACAGCCGACGGAAAGTCAAACTTTATTGCCATAACCTCAATTGCAACACAAGAAGACAAAGTTTTCCTAATTCCCAAGGAGTATCAAGCAGTGTCATATCACAAACACGTCGAAGCCTCAAAAGCTTTTGCTACAATAAAAAATACATTAAAAAAGAGGCATCAAACTAGAAACATCTGGATAAAAATGACCGAGGACATGTTAGAAACATACTATGATGAGGATGATAATTTGATTTTTCAGGATCAATTCCTAGAGGAAATTACCCAAGAACAATTGACTATTGCCAATAAATATGATTCAGAACATTCCATACTAAAAATTTTGGAAAAATTAATTGAAGTTCAAAACAACGGAAACCAAAGTGTAAAAAAGTTGACCGAGAGATTTGTGATTGAAAAATTTGATGGAACAAATGCAAGTGCATTCCACTGGATGGAAGTATTTGAAAAAGAATGTGCAAGGTTCAATTTAGTAAAAGATGAAGAAAAAATTGAAATCTTCAGACTATTCTTCGGTAAATCATGCACAGATTGGTATTCTTCCATGATGATCAAACTTAGTTTGCAATCACAGTGGTCAGAATGGAAATCAGACTTTTTGCAAACCTATGCTCATAAAGGTTGGAATACTAGCAGGTATGCCTTATCTTTTAAGTATCAGTCAGGATCTTTATTAGAATATGCTATTAGAAAAGAATTTTTTTATTGGAAATGAGGAAAACAATTGATGAAGGGATCCTAATTGATATAATTGCTGCCGGTTTACCAGATTTTATAACAGATACAATCAACAAAGAGGAAGTGGTTCATACAAAAGACCTATTTAATAAACTTGGCAAGTTGGAACATTTAGCCACATAAAGAAAACTTTTCAAGAAAAAGGATGAGAACAAGCCTATAAAGGAAAAATGTAGCATTTGCGAAAAGTTAAAGAAAGGTGCGCGCTATCATTTTGAAGATTCCTGTTGGTTCAAAACAAAAACCAATAATGAAAAAGAAAGAGAGAAAAAACAAATAAAGCTCATCAACAATTCAGAATTGGTGAACTGGAATGTGAAGACCAAAAAAACGAATAGTGCCGCCATTAATTAAAGTAAAGTTACTTTTAAACAAAAAAGTTGAAGTATTTGGAATCTATGACTCTGGCTCAAACGTGTCATTAATAAATTCACGTTTATTGAAGATAAACAATAAGGAGTTGAGTTATTCCAACAATTCTAACTTAAAAACAATTAATGGCGTTAAAAAAGCTACCGGCATGATAAAACTCAATATAACCATTTTAAACATGGAGAAAAAAATTTATGTTTTTGTAATCGAGCAAGAAAACTTTGATTACGACTTCTTAATTGGACTAGATTGCATAAAAATGTTCCACTTGATTCAAAATGAGAACTTGGAAATTAATCAAAAGATACCTACACTACGTACGGCGGGCGAGGGTAGTTCTCCCAACAACAACTTCTAAAACCTCTCTATAAATATTTAATTAGAACAAATAGTATTAATCGACTTACATGGTTTATTATAGTACCATATGAATAAGTGATAGTTGTCACCTGCCTAAAAGTGTTATTTCCTGTATTTACCAAGCACTCACTTCACTGAAACGTTTTGTTTGGGATAACCTCACTTCAACATAACACATGATGGATACACAAATGCTGCAGCCAACTGCCCAGCAAATGATGGTGGATTTGAAGCAGCGCATGGACTACTTTGAGGCTGAACTGCAGAAGACCATCAACCCCTCACCAACTGTGGCCTCACTTGCAGCGGAGTTTGCCAGCTACAAGATTTTCACCATGACTGTGTTTCGAACACTGCAGGAACAAATGGAGCTCGCTGCACAGTCCATGGACAGGTTGGAGATGCGGACACGGCGTAAAATCCTTCTCATCCATGGAATCCCTGAGAAGCAGAAGGAGGACACCGCTATAGTTTTGTCCAAGATGGTGAGCAGCAAGCTTAATTTGACCGCCTTCTCAAGCAGTGATGTCAGCCGATGCCATCGCATGGGCCGTGCTGTATCTAACCGTCCGAGGCCTATTCTTGTCAAATTACGTGATGTTACTGTACGGGATAAGATTTGGTTCTCCAAAGCTCAACTCAAAGACACTGGCATCACACTCTCCGAGTTCCTCACCAAGGCCCGCCATGAAGTATTTATGAAAGCGCGGCAGCACTTCGGAGTGAACAAATGCTGGACTAGAGAGGGCAACGTGTTCGTGGCCGGCGACGACTCCGTGCGCCACCGAGTGAATTGGATGAGCGATCTTCATAAGTTGATTAGACAACCACAAATGGCCGTGACCGCCGGGCCATCGTCTCAGGCAGATGTCTCTAGTGAAGTGGCGCCGGCGGCGTCGAAGACTCGGCGTGGGGCTGCTGCGGCTGCGTCTAGGAAGTAGGAAGGTCATACTGGAAGTAGTCCATTCATGTATAGTAAGTTTTCACCCTCCTCCCATCTGTAGTGACTTGCGGGTTGCATCACAGTCGCTCATTATACGAGTTCCCAGCCCTTTGCAAAGTTATTTAGTGTCACCTGCAAAGTATTCACATTTTTCATTATTTTCATTTACCATACTGACAGCGAGCGAGTGACAAATGTCATGGAGTGATATGTAATTATGTCACTGTCAATAAATTTGACTTGGCTCCATGGTCCTTGCTATAAAATTTATGTGATCGATTACTGTACTGGGAGGAGGACTATTATCTACTCCTTTACTTAGTTTTTTTTTGTTGTTTTGTGCAACCCAGTGTTTTGTTTTAATTATTTTCCTTGGTTTTGTATTTTGCTGTTTTGTTTCGATTATCTTTTCTTTTATATATCAAGTGTTGCCTATCTATAAATTTCTATTCTATAGCACAACTGGCAGATGGACTTAGTAATAGTAGAGGGTTTAATTTTTATTTATTTAAATTTAGTGTATATCTAGCTTTTATTTTAGTATATATATATATATATCGTATCAAAAACTAGGTACTACTGATGAATAGCAGTAGCAGTGAAGATGAACTCTTCAAATCTTTTTCGTCTTCCTCAATTTGCACCTCTGATGATAGTTTCAGCAGCATTCCAACACTTTTCGAGTCTTTAGAATCCCATTTCTCCGACTGTCCAAAGAACTTTAACGTTGTTCACATAAATGCACAGAGTATTCCTGCTCATCACCCGGATATGCTGGCGTCGTTTGATCTTAAAACCATTGACGCAGTTTTAGTATCCGAATCATTTCTTAAGCCAGCCATTCCATCTACGTCATATTCACTCCCTGGATTCATTATTATAAGGAACGATCGCATACACTGTGGTGGCGGAGGTGTAGCTATATATCTCCGTGCACATATCCCCTACTCGGTAGTTAGCTCGTCCCCCTCTCCTCCCCCGTCCGGTGCAGGAGAACACCTCCTTATTGAGGTTAACCTTGTACACACCAAAGTCCTTCTTGGAGTCTATTACTGCCCTTCTCTTCGTATCAACTTCTTCTCCTCTTTTGATAAACTCCTCGAAGACTTTGCCCCTTTATACAGTCACGCCATAATCATGGGCGATTTCAATACGTGTCTCCTCAAACGTGACTCTCGTACTCGTAGTTTAGAATCCGTTGTCTCCTCCAATAATCTTAACGTTCTTCCCTTAAGTGCTACGCACCATTTCCCAAACTGTACCCCTTCTCTTCTAGACCTTATTCTTGTCTCGTCCATTAATAATGTTCACAAGCACGGGCAGTGCCCCGCGGACGGATTCTCTTATCACGACCTAATATTCGTTTCATATAAAATCCGTCCGCCAAAAGCAAAGCCTAAAATCATTACGCAACGTAACTTTAGCGGTATAGACGTGGAGAATCTTCGCGAGGATGCACGGCAAATAAATTGGTCGGAGGTAGAGAACGCTGTTACTACTGATGAAAAGATCAACGCGTTCAACTCTGCCCTAATAAGCTTGTACGATAAACATGCACCGCTCAGAAAAATTAAACTGAAGCATCTCCCAGCGCCTTGGCTAACAGATCACATTAAACAGGTTATACATCGCAAGAACGTGGCCAAGTTTAAAGCTAAGTGTACTCCTTCGGAAGCTAACGTTTCAAAGTATATTGAGCGGCGAAATCTATGCAACAAGGTATGTAGGGACGCCCAGCGCCGTTTTATTCACAATTCTGTTCAAAATCAAGACCCTTCCAAAGTTTGGAAGTTTCTTCGAACGCTAGGGGTTGGCAAATCACGTCACGACACACTTCCCAAAGATATAGATGTTGATTCCTTAAATACTCACTTCTCTACGTCTTCCCAATTTGATGGGATAATTAAATCTAACACTTTGCGAGCTCTTTCTCTGTCGCCAATCCCTGCCACCTCACCCTTTTGTCTAAGTCAGTTTTCCGAATGTGATGTTAGGAGAAGCGTCATGGCAATCACATCAAATGCAGTCGGTGATGACAACATTAGTCGTAATATGCTGCTGCCCATTCTCGACGATGTCATTCATGTCCTTGTCCACGTCCTTAACCACTCCGTTTCAAGTAGCACTTTCCCAAGCACTTGGAAAAATTCCCAGATTATCCCTCTTCCTAAAAAATCTAGACCCTCCTGCTTTTCCGATTTCAGACCTATTTCCATTCTTCCCTTTCTCTCAAAGGTGCTAGAGCGTCTGGTACATAATCAACTCAGCAGATTTCTCTCTAGCAACGCTCTCTTGAATCCTCTACAATCTGGTTTCCGTCATGGTCACAGTACTATGACGGCCCTCACTAAAATTACGGATGATATTCGCTGGGGCATGGACGGTGGGCTTGTGACAGTGTTGTCGTTGCTTGATTTTAGTAACGCCTTTAACAATGTCGATTTTGACATTCTTCTTGCTGTGCTTCGTTCTCTTAACATATCTCCAATCGTTACTGACTGGTTTCATAGTTACCTGTTTGGTCGCCGGCAACGCATTCGCCTCGATGACAAATTGTCATCTTGGTGTGATGTTACTGCTGGTGTTCCACAGGGCGGCGTACTTTCCCCTCTTCTTTTCGCAATTTTTATTAACTCCATATCTGTTTCTTTGTCTAGTTCTTACCACCTTTACGCTGACGATCTCCAAATCTACCAACAAGCTCCAATTTCAGACCTTACGTCAGCTATTAACAGAATAAACGATGACCTCTCGCGAATCCTTGAGTGGAGTAAAGCGCACGGTCTTCTAGTGAATCCCGGGAAGACCCAAGTCATCATTGTAGGTAGCTCAAGGAAGTTAGCTAAAATTGATATGACGACCGTAATTCCTATCTCTTTTGACAGGGTGTCAATTCCAGTCAGCAAATCCGTCAAAAACCTGGGTCTGATTGTAGACAACGAGTTGTCCTGGGGTCCGCAATTGGCTGAACTCAGCCGAAAGATGTTCGCATCGGCCGGCTCACTACGGCGACTGCGCAATTTTCTCCCGACTTCCACTAAGGTTACACTTGCCCAGTCCCTTCTGCTTCCCATTCTCGATTACGCCGACGCTTGCTATCCGGACCTCACTGAAGACCAATTAAACAAGCTTGAGCGCCTCCAAAATTTCAGTATCCGGTTCATATTTGGCCTTCGCAAATATGACCATGTATCCGAGTATCGCGCTAAGCTCAAGTGGTTACCCATCCGACTTCGCAGGAATACTCACATACTATCTCTCTTGTACAGTATCTTGTTCTATCCTCCCAGCCCATCTTATCTCAAGGAGAACTTTAAATTCCTCTCCGACTCTCACTCTCTCTCTTTGCGTTCCTCCGAAACCCTCGTCTTAGAAGTTCCTGCTCACTCTACTAAATTTTACGAAAAATCTTTTACTGTACAAGCCATCCGTCTATGGAATGCTCTTCCTCTAGATATCAGACGTGCGAAATCACTTCCTATTTTCAAAAAACTGCTTCATCAACATTATTTATCCTTGTAACTATTCAAACAACTTTATTTTATGTGTATGTAAGTTTATATGTATTAAGTAGGTATATGTGTATTAAGTAGGTATATATTACGTTATGTAGGTATCATTATATTATATTTATAATTCGTTAAACTTAAACACCACCGTCTATATTGTTCTTTTATGTCCAGTCCATCCCAAGGTTGCCTGGAAGAGATCGCTTAAAGCGATAAGGCCGCCCTTTGTACTTCTTTGTTTGTTAGCATTTCCTTGTTGTATTGTATTTTGTGTTTGTGTGGTACAATAAAGAGTTATCTATCTATCTATCTATCTACACAAAGAAGCGAATTAATTTCTAATGAAACAAATAAATCAGAAACAGATATTTCTAAGGAAATAAAATCTGATAACTTAATAAACTTCAATGAGAATTTCAGTGAAGAAAACTTCAAAATTTCAATTAATCATCTAGACTGTCAAAAACAGGCAGTGATTGATGATCTAATAATCAAAAATAAATCAGTATTTGCAAAAGATAAATATGATATTGGAAGAGTAATAGATTATGAAGCACACATTGATCTGTTAGTAGAAAAATATTGCAGTAAAAGGCCTTATCGTTACACTATTGATGATAAAAAGGAGATAGAAATGCAGATTGCAAAATTATTGGAGAAAAATTTAATAGAAGAATCATATAGTCCATTTGCAGCTCCAGTTACATTGGCTTACAAACGAGATGAAAATCGAAGATCAAGATTGTGCATCGATTTTAGAGACCTCAATAAAATAGTTGTCCCTCAATCACAGCCATTCCCACTTATTGAGGACCTGATAGTAAAAACAAGAGATTGCAAATTTTTCTCAACACTCGATCTGAATTCAGCATTTTGGTCAATACCTTTGCGTATCACAGACAGACACAAAACTGCATTTGTGACCCAAGAAGCTCACTATCAATGGACATGTTTACCATTTGGATTGAAGACCTCTCCAGCTATTTTTCAGAGAATAATGTGTAACATAATACGAAAACACAAGCTCGGAGAATTCACAGTTGGTTACATTGATGACATTCTATTATTCTCAAAATCATTTGAAGACCATATCAGACATCTGAAACAGCTATTTCAAGCAATCAAAAGCGAAGGTCTACGACAAAAAATTTCAAAATGCATGCTTGCAGCTAACTCAGTAAAATACCTAGGTCACATAATACAGAATAATGCAGTTAGAGCTCTAAAAGACAACCTATTATCAATAACGAACTACCCTACTCCAAGAACGCAAAAAAATGTGAGACAATTTTTAGGAAAAATTAAGTTTTATCATAAGTATGTGCCAAACATAGCAATAATATTGGATCTATTGCAAAACCTTTTAAGAAAAGGACAAACCTTTAACTGGACTAAGGAATGCCAAGAGTCATTTGATAAAATGAAAACAATATTATGTTCTCAACCAATATTAACCATTTTTAATTCAAACTTGCCTATTCACATATACACAGATGCCAGTATACTGGGAGTAGGAGCAGTCTTAAAACAGCCACAAGAAAACAAGGAAGAAAAACCAGTCGCATATTTCTCAAAAAATTTGAATGAAGTTCAGAAGAGGAAAAAAGCTATATACCTGGAATGCCTAGCAATTAAAGAATCTGTAAAGTATTGGCAGCACCTGCTGATAGGTAGGAAGTTTACTGCCTTCTCAGATCACAAACCATTGGAAAATATGAACATAAAGTCGAGAACGGACGAAGAATTGGGAGAACTAACATACTACCTATCACAATATGATTTTCAAGTTAAATATTCTCCAGGAAAATACAACATTGAAGCGGATTGCTTAAGCAGAAACCCAGTCCTAGAAGCAAATGAAAACCTGGAAGAACAACTGAAAATAGCCAACATAATAAAACTAGAAGATATTTTAAAAGATCAAGCAGATAATGAGGAGATTCAGCGTAGAAAAGACAAGTTAATAACAAAAAACAATGTTCATTATAAAAAAGTAAAGAAAAATTAAAAAAATATTCTATCAGAGAAATTCAGTATAGAATTCATCAAAAAGGTACATACAGAGCTAGGTCATATAGGAAACAAACAAATGCAGAGAATGATTAGCTCATTGTACACTGCGGAAAACTTAACAAAAAACATAAAAATAATTTGTGAAAATTGTATAATATGCATCAAGAACAAATCAAGAAGAAAAAAAATTGGAGTGATGTCTCACTTGGGTCCTGCCACAAAACCTTTTCAGATATGTTGCATTGATACAATTGGAGGCTTTGGTGGTTCAAGGTCAACAAAAAGGTACTTGCATTTGCTATCAGACCACTTTACAAGGTATGCAGCTATTTTAACTTCAAGTACTCAAAATGCAAATGATTTCATCAAACTCATAAAAAGCTGTACAGAAACTTATGATATTGGCATGATTCTCTCGGACCAATACCCAGGTATTAATTCCAGAGACTTTAAGAGGTTTTTGGATGAAAAAAATATTCCTATAGTTTTTACTGCAGTGGACTCTCCTTTCAAACGGCTTAAATGAAAGACTAAATCAAACATTGGTCAATAAAATACGATGCAAGATGAATGAAAATAACACAAAAGTAGCATGGACAACTATAGCACAAAATTGTGTGAAATCCTATAATGAAACAGAGCACACTGTCACTGGATTTGCTCCAAAGTATCTACTAAATGGCACAGATGTTACCATATTGCCAAAGGAGCTGAAACTCAAGAAGACCGAGGATGATTTGAGTCAAGACAGGAAAAAAGCTCTGGAAAATACCATCATATCACATAAATAAATAAATAATTACAATAAAACAATTTACGATAAAAATAGATTACATGTAGTATTCAAAATTGGTGATGCTGTTTTTGTGGACAATGGAAACAAACTCAATAGAAAAAAGCTCGACGAACTGAGGATCGGGCCCTACAAAATCATAGAAAAAATATCAGACTCAATTTATAAGATTAACACGGACCATAAGAAAACCGAATCAAACTATTTCCATATCTCGAAACTAACTCCATCTTCTGGCTTTGGAAAACTGTGAAGAGGATGCAATGTGATCCGGTTGTTTTATCTTTTCCGGGAGGGGAGATGTAAAGAAAAATATACTTTTCTTTAATTTAAATCTTCCCGGTGGCTTCATCTGAGGCTTATCATGATTAACTGTCACTGTCAGACTGTGGCACTGACAGACCAATAATCATTACTTTGTAATCTGTGGTCAAATGAAGCCTACAGAATCTAGCTGCCATGTCGTGGCATTTTATTACGAAGGAAAATCTATTGTAAAGATAATTGTGATTTAGGAATCGATATTGTGAATAATAACATTAAATGTCGTTTCTTTTATTACAGGTAAATTTGTTAGAAAAACTTGTATACCATGTGAACTTTACAATGTGAAACTAACATAATAAATCTTTTATTACAGAGAAACTCAATTGTGTTTGAATTCACAAGTCAATAAAATACATCTTATATACATACATAGAGTGCCAAACTCATAACCCTCGTCCTTCAGTAGTCGGGTAAAAAATCACAATGGGTTGTTACCGATACCAGTTTATGATATTTTTCTCAGAATTCTATTTGCAAGTCGTAGCTTTAGAATAGAGCATTGTCGCGATACAGTTACGCTTAGTCACATCCGCCTGTGAGCACCTACTCGTTAGCACAAAGCACGGCGAAAGGATGATATCTAAGAAATGCTTGAAATAGACTTATAGCCCGGCTCAAACATTTGTGCATGCAGATTGCACATACACAGTTTGCACAAGCGAAATAAGCCGGCCACACGATCCATCTTGCTTGCGCACACCGGCTTGCTCAAGCAAGATGGAGCGTGTGGCCGGCTATTAGGTAACTGTTCGGTTTTCTTTCTGTCTACACAGTTGACGGAAATTTACTAAGGAATGTTTCAAAAGAGAGATTCATTGCAAGGGCATAGGCAGATTTATGAACTCTTTATATTTCTTCAAGCTATTATTAATATTTTTCAATGGTAAACATTCCTATTTTTTCCAAACTTGATTTCATTGCCAATTTTCAATAATAAGCTTGCCCCACTTTACATTTTCGAATCTGTGCTAGTAGGTATACTAACCGATTACGTATTATTATAAGTCCAGACGCCAGTTTGTTTTATATCACAACCTGGATTCTTGCCAGAAATGTCACAATAAGGAGAAAAATGTAAACACAGCCGCATTCTAATTCAAAAATAAGGTCGTCTAGCCACCCCGTCCGCGCGTCCGCGAGCGGGACGTCTCGCCAAAACATAATCTACATGTACTCGTAGATAGCGACTAGTGACAACCAGCGCAATCCCAGACTATTACTATACAGTTAATTAGATTTATTTAGTTTTAACCGACTTCGAAGAAAGAGGGTTTTATATTCGGCTATACCAGCTGTACTTATAAATAAATAAAAAATTATGTATGTTCGTCAATTTCTCCGTCAATTATGGAGTATGGACCGATTTCGAAAATTCTTTCGCTCTTGCATAGAGAATGATCCCGAGATGTTCCCATAAAATATTTATTTCCGAGGGATTAGTATTTAACCTGCAAAACTTTAAAAAAGTGTAAAATTAAGGAATTCAAAGTCGGTGTTTAGTTTTTTCAAAACAATCAAATTATGTACAGTAACATTTGAAAAGAGATGCTAATTACATCAGCAGACAAGTAACATCTGACTTTGGAATTAAACAAAGCAAAACCCACTAAGGTACCAGAAAATTAACCCACGTCTGGGAAGTTTTGAATTAGCATTTAAACGATCGTACGCACAATGCATCGGATACGCACCACTTACAGGTTATAAGGATTCGCAAGTGAAACGCTAAGCTCTTTGTCAGGCGACCTAGCTAAAGCTAGTTTTGTAATATTCAAATGGCAACCCTTTGTCGATCACATCACCTATGCAAATGAACATGACTGAGTGCGATTATCCATGAGTTGATGTAGGTTCGCACTAAGGCGCCATTGCGGATTTCCTTCGCCGATGCAACATTCCGCGCGAGCCTTTGGCACTAGTCAGCATTCTCGTTTTATCGATTGTCGCACGGAGTTAATACTAACTAATATTGGATATGGATTCACTATACACAGGTGAATCGTTTCAATGTGTCACGTCTTTGCCTGATTGCGCCCACACGGTTTGGTCTCAGCACCTTAACCCATAGATTATCGTCTGATTTTGAATGTATTTGTTACTTTTATCTAATATCTAAAATCAGGGTGTAAAGCACCCCACGCGAGTATTTACATAAGTTTTTAAGCGCGAGTAACTAAGGGTTAAAGGACTTACAATGCATTCTAGCCTTTATCAAGCGGTGACATTGAATGGAAGTTATTTTCAAATTACCTTG
Source organism: Eupithecia insigniata (assembly GCA_947859395.1). Taxonomy (NCBI): domain Eukaryota; kingdom Metazoa; phylum Arthropoda; class Insecta; order Lepidoptera; family Geometridae; genus Eupithecia; species Eupithecia insigniata. The sequence continues at coordinate 6,591,016 of OX402002.1, forward strand.
CTAGATGGAATTCAGATTAGTTTAGAATTATGTTAAGCACATGCTAATGCGAAAATAAACAATGCAGTTTATTGTACACCCACATAAAGATATGACTCATTCGTCCAAAAATGGTTAATGTATCACCATTTCTGTATCTCCACTCATCAATGTCTGGCTGAATATTCAACTACTCATACCATACTTGGAAAAATTGTGCATGAGATGAGAACCGGTCCGGGTAGGTAGGTAAACAATATGAGTCATATCTTTGAAGAAAATAATTACTTATTCACTAAACTAAAATAGCATTGGATTTTCCTGTCGCAGCTGTTTTTACCCAGCTGCGGCGCCTGAAAGGGTGTTTTATTTTTTCTTTAAACCATTAAAAGTAATGATTCACGTTGGCCGTGTATACTTCCGTAAATGGCATATGACGGTTTGTGGGTTTTTAATAATTTGGACTTTGTTTAATTTTGTTTCAGCATCGGTTATTGATTGTGTGGGAAAAACGGCGACTAACATGTTTAAGGTACGTTAGGATGATATTTAAAAAAATCTAAATGTTTCGGTCATTTATGAAGAGATATTTCTCAAAAACAGTAGGTAGTTCAGTTTACCCAAAACTACATATAATTTAAAATATGAAGGTTTTTATAAAACGTATTATAGAGCAGAAACATGATTGGTGAAATTTTTCTCGATATAATTATTTTTCAAAGACCAATTTATACCTTTTTATCGATTTATTTCTAAATTTAACAACATATTATAACAGTTAAATTATGGTTAATAAGGTGGGCAATTATAATATCTAAACAAATTATAGATTAGAATCAAAAATATTTTGTAGAATAGGATTAAAATATTTTTTTATTATGTACCTATTCGTCGCTAACGTCGCTTTTACCTAGTATCTTGGTCTTGGTCTTCTACGGCCATATAAAATTTGCGTCGTTATTTTCTCATCAATCTCGGAGCAGCCAATCGCTAACTTTCTTAAGGCAAGGACGTATGTATTTCGTTTCCGATAATCTCTGTATTTTTTACATAGCACCTTAAAATATACCCCCAAAATGCCAAAGTGCGCAAACGCAATCGTCAATTGTGTGCAATAAAGGTAACAGGCAATTAGATCGTGTGACGGGGGCGCAGCCTGCATGACGCATGTCTGGGTACCGTAACTACGTGTACCACTATCAAATATATTTCAATTCTAATTTATATTCCCGCCGAGACACTAACAGGGCTACAGGCATGCGACTTGTGTACCTTGATAAATTTATGCGTTAGGCTGAGACTTGTGCCGCTGTATGAGGAAAATCAAGCCAAGTTACGAGATATCCAAGCTGTTGTATTATTTTGTTTGTTCTTCATGTTGTGTATGCATGTTTTGTATCACAATCTAGTCTAAGAAGCTTAGTTATAATATTTATTTTTAACATTGATGATACGATTGTTTTCTGTTTTGCATATCAATAATGTATATAAATAAATGAATATTGTTTGTGACTTTTGTCTTAACTTATAAGATGATCGACCAGAGTGATAGGTCTATCTGAAAATAACTTTAAATCCACGAAAACTTAGGAAAAGTTCGACTTGAGAATACTTTTTTTTTCTAGTATCCGAAATCATTGATTACATAAACAAAAGTGTATGCGTATGTAAAGTAATATGCGGTACGAAAACAAAGCACCAAGAGTATTCACCTTAAGTATTCCAAAGAACAATCGTGATGAGAGACCGGGCAGTTTTAGCCAATACCAACGTCCGGCGGAAATCGTAAAAGCGCATCTAGAGCAGCGCGAGCGCATCTTCCGGCACAGAATATCTATGAGTTTAATTACATAAGATTTACTCTGACCAAACGAAAAACGACCGACGCACAGAAAAACCACCATATTCCACAAAAAATCCAAAACTCCCGAAGACAATTTTACTTTTAAATTAAACTAATATCTAGAAAACGGCAGATAGGTACACGCTTAACTTTAACACCTATGTATCTTTTTTGTCATTGTTAAAAAATATTAGGTTGTACTCGATTACGTTACGAATCAACTCGCTGCAAATTGATCACTTTGACTTAGGTATTCATTTGATTACCCTATTTCTGAGGAAATCTAGAGCGACAACCCTTTTACCTTTATGAGGAAAATACAGGTAGAGGGAAAGCTAGCATCCTTTACCGTATTGAATCTACACTAGCGAGATGGAAGCATTTCTAAGTGATACAGGCCTGCTTCCGGTAGCGTTATCCGGCATCGCTTATTTCCGCTTAGCGTTCCCTTTTACAGCGAAGCGCCACAACGTTTAGTGAACCTTACTATTTATGGATGAAGCGTGTTAATGACTAATAAAAGAAATTGAGACGGATAAATTAAGTTAGACAAGCGTGCTGTGCGTCAAATTTCTTATTACAAGATAGGTAAAGATTTATTTTATCGAAGCCATGGGGTAAAGTTTTACTAATACGGTTATCCTGAAATACATTTGTTTCTAGTTCAGGAGTCTATGGATTTATTTGTATGTTTATTTGTGTCAAATGAATGTTTTTTACTTTGATTTAATAATACTTTACTTTAAATGCTTAGACCAAATTTTATGTAACACAAAGTCAATTTCCGTGTTTTGTTTAGACGAGAGTTATTTTCATAAAACAGCTAGCTATGCTTACTATTGATAAAAAAATTAATAATTTGTTTATACAAAAGTATCAAGCTTCCTGATCAGAAAAGAAACGCATAAAGATAAGTGATCAGCACAGCTCAAGTTTCATGTTACGAATCGTGCTGAGAATTAAGAATGGAAGCAGTTTCAAAAGGTCACACATGCAATTTTTGCAGTGCATGTGTAGCAGATGCAGTGCTTATAAAATCCCTATTTCAACTAGATAGCTAAACAAATATAGTTTACGGCCAAATAGTATCATAAGATAATCAACACTCTAGGTAGAGTACCAATGCCAAGCTTGCAACGATTTTTTGTCGAAAAGGTGAAAATTATAACGATTTTTTAAATGCGACAGGGGAAAGTCAGAACTTTGACGATGGGTTTATTGAGAAAAGGGTGCTTGCGCCTATAAAATCAAACCATTTTGGTGACGATTATGCATCGTAAAGTCTCAACATGGGGTGTCGCAATCGACCTATAAATCTTCCATGAATATCTGGAAGGACCTAGCATATGGCTTGGTCAATAAGTACCTGAGGTAGAAATTATCTTTTTGTGCTCATTAATTATAATAATTCTTGTTATTTTTTCGCTATGTTAAGTGCAGGTGAAGCATGCGATCATTATGTTTTTTTTTTCAATACATTTGGTATGTTTTTTTCTGTCTAGGTACTTTTATCTACCTCAGAAGCCGCAGTCGGTTGAATCAGTTACCAAAGAATCTCGTTACAATGTAGATAGAGTTTTGCTTTATTTGCGCGTTTCAATCTTTGGGTAGGTGTGCACGATTTTAAATTACAATGCAGTAAGTCAAGAAGGTTTTGATTTATGGGCGTTTGGGCGGACGGACGGACGGACAAAAGAGACCCGCTAATAGGGTGTTCATCCGAAAAATGAAGAATGAGGTGAGATAGCATCTATAATGCCCTTTAAAAAGAGACCGACTATTGAGAAATAGTCAAAGAGTATTTCAATTGATTACGCTGAAAGCGGCTGTCGCCCATTTGTTTAAATTTCACGCCGTCGTCCATTTAAAAATTCGGAAAATGTCGATACGCAAACCGAGCGCCGCTTTAGAAAGTATGCTCCCATAGCGCCGGCAAAGAATTCGTTATGAAATAGTATGAAATGGTATTGTTTGTGGCGGCAAAGAAAAAATTAAAAAGCAAACAGTTGCGCATTCCACTGGGCTAGGGCAAGCGCACGTGGCGCATTCCAATGGGGTCATGCACCATGCGGCGCTCGCGTGCGTAACAAGTGCAACGTACTACCTCACCTTCCTTACCTGAGGCTAACACCAAATAATCGGAAATACAATCAGGGTGGATTATAAACTGTACGGCGAAACGCGATATTAAGCGATTTCTTATACTTATTTAGCAAACGCAATTTGAACGTAATTAATGTCATTTAACATTTTACTTTATTATGTACCTACAACGTTGCAGTGTTGCACACTGACCTACAGCTACGGGTTGAATATACTTTCTCCTTTAATCTTTTTGTCCATGTTTTGCGTGCTATCGAAAATTTACCTTATTGGTAATTACGCGATTACGGCGTTGGTTTATACATTACGGTTTATTGTTTGAACGTGGTAGATGGCATCGTAGCAGGGAAAGCGGCAGAACTTACGTGCGGCCAACTGGCAAGCTTCAGGAATGCGGGCGGCCAGAGCCCCGTCCGTTCCCAAGCCCCCGATACAACAACATACTCCAAGCTTTTCGAGTTCTTTGCAAATTATTATAGCTAACTAGGAAAGGATCAATAGTGGAAGAGATATCTTCAGACAGGTTTTCTTTGTCTGGAATAACAAATCGTTCATTCCAAGTTCATAAACTTACCAATTCTAACGAGGCCTAATCAAAAGATGATCTAATGTAAAACAAAATCAGCGAACGATAAATAACAAGCCATTCAAAATATTTAACTTCGCAAATCGAAACTGACCGGGTTGAGGTACCTGGACTGACCACAGTAACCGCCTAAGGGGAAAAAGAAAAATAAACGCAGCATAATCTGATCCCGTACGTGTTATGGCGTTTTCTGGCAAAGAGGTGTAATATAAAATCGTCGAAATGGCGTCGTTAGCTGAGCAATAAGCAAGGCACCAGTAGCGCAACATTCCGACATCTACCCGAAGACTGTTATATGTAGCGCATTTGTTCGAGAGCTTAGTGGCTTAGTTTACGTTGAAAAATCTTGTTCTAGAGAGTGTGTGAGGTATAAGGTCGTTTATGTGGAGATGAGGTACTGTGTTCGAAGGTGGCGTGTAAGGGGCGAACGCCGACACATTCCCGAGGCCTCAAATCATAAATTACAGGCGAGAGCGGCGCCGGCGCCGGGAGGAGCGCTTGTTACGATATTTGAACAAATTCCCGCCAGTGTTAATCTGCATAATAACAGCGGCGGGCACAAAGCGGTTGCCGAGTCCCATTATGCGCGGGCGCCACCCGCCTCAACGGTGTCACAGATCCGAGGAGGCAGCTAGCTCACTATGGGTACATGGCACTTGAGTGGGGCTGCAGTGCTGGCAAGGACAAACTAGGCCAGCTTTTGTCTAGGCAAGAATAGAGCGTAAATTATTGCCGCGATGAATTTTAAATATTTTATGCATTAGATTACGATTCGATTTAATTTTTGTGTGTTCTACCAATGACAAGACCTTGTCTAGGCTGTCCATGCTGCGGCTACTGGTAACAATAAATATTGTTCTTTTTATAAATAAATACAAATACAAATATATGGCAGATTTGTTCGGGTAATGTGTGCTGCTGAAATATGAGAAAACTGAAGCCGCTGTCAAGTGTTGTTTTTATAGGTAAATACTTGAGTAGGTAAATACAAATCAATTGATTGGTGGGTGAGGCTGGTAAGAGAAGCGTCAAGCGCTCAGTTATTTGGCTCAGTTTATTGGGTTGGCGCGATTACTCAATGGATTTCGGTGAATGCTCCCAGAAACTTCATGACCTAATCCCTCCATCTCGCGGACACTCTAGGACAAGCAGACGGACGGCCAATGCCATCCTTATCTGGTAATATACCTTACACTCGTACTCAGCGGTTTTCCTCCACCTTCATCATTTGCACCGCTAAGGAATGGAACTCGATGCCTGCTTCTATTTTACCGGCCCATTACTATCTGGGTCTCTTGAACACAAGAGTGAATGAATAGGTGTCTTCTAGACCTTCGTCAAACACCGTCGGCCACATAGTCACATTCCATTAGGGGGGTTTTGGTCAATACAAGGTCTACCAAATTAAAAAAAAACTCTCAGCATCAGCTCGCAGAGGAACATGGTGAATGGCACCGGGAGCCCTTTACCCAGCAGTGGGTAAAACCGCGCTATGGCGGCGGATGATGACGAAAACTAATCTCTAACCTATTTTTGTTTGTAAAACTAACTTAGCTTTTCTTTACAGGCTGTGACTTCCCTCTTTCCCTCCAGACCACGGATACCTCACATGATTAACCGACGGCAAGCAAAGTAAATCGGCTGCCTTATCACCTTGCCATCATAATGGACGTTGCAACTTTTCATGCAACACAAGGGTGTACTTTGCAGTAATCACTGGGGGCATTTTGGAGGAAAATGGGATTTTGATTTGGGAATACATGAGTGTAAAAGCGTGACCTATCTCGATTTTAAGCCCCGGTAAAAGGTTTTTTAAGTTTGACGTCTGTTTTTAAGTTTATCTGTGCCATCGTAGCCCTAACATATGAACCGACTTTTTGGTGTAGAGGTGACATCGAGTGTTCTTAGCTATATTTGATGAAAATCGATGCAGCCGTTCAAAGGTTATCTTCAAAGGTATCTTCAAAGCTAAACTGTCGTCAGGCATGGTAGATTCCAGTAAGTGGAAAATATGAAAATTCCCTCAGCAATCTACCTGTCTAGCAAATTTTTCCAAAACAGTTTATTATTTATATGTATGTATAATTGCTTGGGAGTTTAAGAACCAAACGAGCGTATCTATTCATTGCCATATCATGCATCTGTTATCAAACTTAGTTTTTACTGTGACATAAGGAAATGATGACAAACTGTGAGAAAGTCAGATCAATCCCAACTACAAGATTTGTTATCTATGTATTCCGAGAAAACGTGAGACAACTTGCAGATTCCCATGAAATTGATAAAGCTCGATATACATTTTATATGACATTTTTATGGGTTTTATACAATGTGAAAATGGTCTGAAGGACCCAAACGATGTTAGAAATCTTTTATTTCAATTAATAACTATTATTGAAGGAATTACCTTTGTCACCTTACGGTATTATGTGTTGTAAATAGGTACATGCAAATGACATTAATAATGTGTTTTCTAGAATATAAATGTATTAGTGTCACTTTTTACATTCAAAGATATTCTATAAGTAATTCGTTTTAGAAGCAAGCGAACAAAAGCACTAAGAATTTCCAGGAAGATTGCCTTAAAATAAATGTAAGTGGTCTTAAAAGTGAATCTATATATAATATAATCTAAAATGATATGAAAATATATCTCTATCTCTTAAGGTTGCCTGGAAGAGATCGCTTTTAGCAATAAGGCCGCCCATTGTACATTATCTGTATTTGTTATTATGTTCTATAATTGTTATTTTTAATATCTGGTGTGCAATAAAGAATATTTCTATTCTATTCTATTCTCTATGTATATGAAAATATATTTAATCTTTAATCTATATACATATTATACATATATCTAATCTTAATCTTAAATGTGAATATATCTATAAATCTTTGACATTTATACGGTACAAAATTTTACATCGTAGTAGGCACAATTTCTTCGGAAGCGACAAGCTTATTAAAATTCAAAACCCGTTACCATTGTTTAAGCTAAGAAGCCTATTATTTGTTTTGATAAATTAGCCTCTACGCCATTTTAATATTTCATGACTTAAATTCGATGTAGCAATGCGATAGTGAAATGCCTACCTACACACATTATAATTCTAAAGTGGATCCAGTAACCGTGACTAATGAAATTTTTCGAATGTTAGTACCTACATACAATCGTGTACATCAGTGAGAGGTGCCAATATTTAACGGTTATGAATATGGGGGCACCCACGTACAGTACAGACGCCGCGACAATCGTCAAGGTTGACTTCAATGATTCGGCGGGGCCGTTGGATTTTTCAGTGAAATAGTTTCGTGGTTTCATCGGACTGTTTCGGCGGCGGTGACGGCAACGTCTGCGGCGGCCGCCGGTCGTTGCCCCCGCGGCCGCGCGATTTGGCGAGCCAACTCGACTAATAAAACCTCCTTGCCAATGCTAAAACTTTCAGAGTGGCGATCAAGAGGCTACCTTCGCCGGCCCCTTTGCGGGACTAGCATAGTACGCCTGCTCTAAAAGTCATCGACTTCACGGTTTTTGAGATTATCTGATTCGAGCTTTTCTTTCTACGATAGGTACCATCTCAAAGTAACAACAGCCCAGCAATGGAGTAAATAAAGCGATTGACTATAACTCCAAGAAAACTTTTAAAAAGAATTCGCGTCTAAAACAAAGAATTTGAATAAATGTACCTACTTTAAATTTGGGTTTATCAAAGATGAACGTCAAAGATGAAGTGATTATTATTTTATTAGATACGCTACAGATTAGTCCATACAAGACAATCGCGGAATCATCTAAATATAAACTACTAGCTGCTGCCCGCGCCTTTTTCCGCGTTTTATCAGGTTAAAAAATAGCCTAAATGTTATTCCCAGGTCCCAAACTATACCCATACCAAATCGGTTCGGTAGTTTTTGCGTGAAAGAGTAACAAATGTCCATACATCCATACCTCCATCCATACAAACTTTGACATTTATAATATTAGTAGGATTCTATGAATGCGGTTCAAAATCAGAATACAACATGACTAATACCATATACATAATATGTACTAATTATATCGTCTACAATTCGTGCGCTTAGGATTCCGAAACGTGGTTCTGAGGTTTTCAAATTATTAAAAAGTTCATTATCATAAGCTAAGCAAATAGAAACATCTCACCTAATTCTTATCAATGAGTTGCGCCGGCGCAGCCTATACCTTCGCACAACGGTGCCTCGCGTTCCTTTTGATGACGTAACAAAATGGCGGCCACAACTGTTTTACATAGATCATAGCTTAGGTGTCCATGTTTGGAAATTCTTTCAGTGGAAATTTAAAGTGGGTGGTGCATACAAAATATTTGATAGTGGTAAATCAGCAATTTGTATGGAAGCTATTAATTTGAAGATGCATGAATGATAACAAGGGAAAACCTAACTTATCTAACAAAGAACTACACATGGATTACAAATCCATAACTACTAACGCCATCTAGCTTTGAACAGATAAACAAGGTAGCTAGGTTACAAAACACCCAGAACCTCGTAAAATTCACGCTTTATCTCTAGTTTCATTTGCTAGCGGCTTTACATCGCAGTTTTGAGGCCGACTGATAGATGGCGTTATTCGTCATAATAATAATTTAAAACATCCGCCATCGAGCAAAGACCAAGTAGATCCCAAAGTTATTAACAATTTTATTTACTTTTGGATTTAAAGCAAGCTCTGTAGGCGCCATTGAGAGGTGTAAGGTCATACCTGGCAGTGTGGAAAGTGGCCTTCTCCGAGGAGCCAGCTGCTCCGAAAGACACCCCCACAGCCAAACCCTCGGGAATGTTGTGGACGGTGATAGCCACCACTAGCAGCATGATGCGTTTCCACTGCGATTGACGAGCTTCGAGCGCCCGCGCCACGCTGTCCCTGTGGTCACCTTCGCCATTCTCGCCAGATTTCTGAAAACAGCATTGTTTATATTGATTACTAGCTTCGGCCCGTGGCTTTGCACGCTCTTTTCGAGTAGCCTTTGTCCCGGGATACCTATTATTTACCTTCTTACCAAATTTGATTAACACCCGTTCAGCCATTTAGGCGCGAAGAGTTACTTTCGCTTTTATAAAAGATTAAAATATTAGCATAGATGATGTTTATTAAATAGTATAATTATGCTGGCAATAATAACGTCTAGAATTTACCCTAAGATCATTTCAAATGAGTTGTCTTTCTTTGCTTTAATTAGTATTATAAATGGCCTAAAGTTACCATAGAAATATTTTAAGTGTTGCCTGTCTTTATATTAAACTAACTGCTGCCCGCGCCTTCACCCGCGTTTTATTGGGATAGAAGGTAACCTTTATGTTCTTTCAGGTGCCAGACTAGTACCCTTACCAAATTTCAGCCCAATCAGTTCAGTAGTTTTTGCGTGAAAGAGGAACCTACATGCATACATCCATACTAACAAACTTTGACATTTATAATATTATAGTGCCTAGCATAGTACCTCTGTTTCAGTAGACAGATTTTATTCATTCATGTTGCTAACCTTTCATAATAGAAACTAATTAGAAGTAGGTAGTATTTACAATTGAAACAATTGAGCTAACTGCAGAATGTTACAAACAATCTACAGATAGCTCAACTGGTCCATACCAATACCAGTCGGAAGCGTCCCCAAGACGCTGCTGGCTGCATTGCCATTCATGTAGCTTGAAATATTCAACGGTTAAAACGATACCTATGTTAATCCTAACTAATATATTAGAAAGTTAGTTGAAGGATGGAGAGTAACATAGACTTTTTGTCCTGGTAAAACCAAAAAGACCTTTTTATCCCCCTAGAAATGTGACATTCGAATTTAACGCGGGAAATACAGATCTTATCGTATTTATAGTTTTTCCATGACAAGAGCATGGAGGGGTTGGTAAAAAAGTTGATTCACCCATGTGGTTGGCGGACGGTTATTATTATTACCTCGAAGCATCAAAACGGCTTAATGTTATTTTAATAATAACAAATAATTTATTTCAGGCAACATACATAAAATGAACTTATTTACTACCACGTATTGTCGGCGACGTGTGACACGCATTTTGGTATGTGAGGTATCATAGCACTCGTCTACATTCCGAGAGTGTTCTCAACTGCACTTTGAAGGCCTTTGCTTCCTTATTTTACGAAAAAAGCGAATAGGCGACAGAGTCGGATTTTTCATAGAACAGTTTTGTTAATAATTAATTAATTACTTGTTATTTTTGTATTTACTTGATTCAAATCCGCCAATGATAGCGCAACCGCGACACAGGCTTGTCTTAGTACGGGATCCATTGCTACTGTTTGTTTTTTGGATGGCTTAAGTTGAAATAAACTAAGTTATTGTTTTTTTATCAACCCTTATTGTTTGGGTTTGAATAGAAAAAAAGGTCTACACCAAAAAAAGATAAAGCTTCCTTACATAAATAACAATAATATAATAAATATTACTGGACGATTCACACAGCATCATCTAGCCCAAAGCTATTAGTGAATGTAAAAGAACAAAAACATTCACTATCTTAGGTGGAATCTTAATTCATTGTAATGTACCTAGCAAAAACAGTGCACCATGAGCATATTTTGTTCATATTTATCAACGCTGTTAATTTATTTATAGTAAGCTGAATCGTAATTAGTTCAACCACAGGAGGCCAATTCTGCGTATCACGTGATACTTTATTTGATAAAAATATCATGTGATAAACATCGAGTATGCATTCTCGAGCAACTTATCAAAGAAAACACCTTGATAAATATCGAATTGCAGATTTTGAGAATACGCTTGTTTGCTATGAAGCAATCACTCGATATTTCGACAGTTCTTGCCATATTTATCGAGTAGCGATATTGCCAGAATTGCTCCAGTACTTTTTGCATTCTTTTAAATTACCTAGATACCTATTCTGTCAATGTATCAGCTAAATACATATACATATGTATATAAAATAATTTACATAAACATCAAATTTAACAAGATAAGATCAAGTATGAGGAAAATACTTACCTGAACACATAATATATTGATGTATCAGGTAGGTTGATTTATGTAATTATTGATATTTCTACAACGTAAGAGATAAGTTCGATTCGATTTATAGATAAAAGGGAAATGAATCTGCCTTTGTGGACATTAGAATATTTGTTTTGGTAAGGTATAAATTCAGAATTCTGTAGTGCATTCTACATATTTGATTTTTTATGTCGATTTTTCTTTTAAATACCACATGCGATGTAGGTTCTTCTTTGTAAACTGTTTTTTTTTTTATTCCTCAGAAACCCTCTCGGAATTTATAAAATAACTAAGGTGTGGCTGTTAATTTCAATTGTAAGATGAACATAAGCTTCACTTCTAACTTCTTTGTTAAATTAATTACCTTAATTTTTTTTGTAATTGTTTGTTTCCAATTGAAAACTTACAAGATAAAAAGTATATATAGGTAATTCATAAAAACAGGATAAAAAAATACACATATAGTATGTATGTGTTTTTTTCTAATGTGTTTTTGTTGTGAGCTTATAAACTTATTCTTTTTTCTATCTACACAAAAGAAAAATATTTTGTTTTAAAACCCCGTGGGTGCAAGAACAAGAGCACTGTCAATGACATCATAAAGTGCGAACCCGTACAGAGGAAGGAAAGTCACTTGGCCTTGTAATCAACTTATATCCCAATAAACATGGAAAACAATGGACCTTATTAATCCGTAATAGCAACTAGTGTTTCTTTATTCGTATTAAATTTTTCTTACATATGCATGTATGTTAATAGTTATGTATGTTCAAGTTAAATAAAATTTATTTAATTTCACCAAGGATATCTACTCTTTCTGTCTGTGTGACCAACTGACTTTGGGATCTGCATTGTTCATCACACAAAGACAATGTTTTCAGCAATTTCGCGACGTTTCTATCGCGTTACAGCGGTCGTGGTCCAGGGGCGACTATGTACTCTGAGTTATAGCAGAGAATTGACGGCAGTATACCTACACGACTACCCTCTATTCCTCTTCAGAATAAATACGCGATCCAAATATCTTTAGAGACAAATATCCGATAAATCCTACTATCCTATCCTACTTCCTACTAATATTATAAATGTCAAAGTTTGTATGGATGGATGTATGGTTGTTAACTCTTTCACGCAAAAACTGCTGAACTGATTGGGCTGAAATTTGGTATGGGTATAGTTTGGGACCTAGAATAACAAAATAAAGGCTATTTTTTATCCCGATAAAACGCGGTCGAAGGCGCGAGCAGCAACTTAGAGAATAATTATGTTAATAAAACAATTTTTCTCGATTGGAGCTAAAAAGGAATGTACAAAACAAAAATGCAGAAAATAAAGTTGCACAAGTAAGTTCATCACAACTGGTTTTAAAGTTCAGATGCAATAAGAATAAAATATGTGAACACAACGCTTTAAGATTTCTTTATAATAATGTAGATACCTATTCGATATTGGCAGAAAAATCGTGGCAGAAAAATCGTTGATCGTATAGACCATAAACGGCTCATTTGTAAACTCTCAGTGGTTGGAATCAGGGGACACCTACTGAGATGGTTCACCTCTTATATCCACAATAGAAGTCAAGTTGTTGTTCTAGGTTACTACGCATCTAGGTGGATGACTGTTCCTAGCGGTGTTCCACAGGGTTCGCTCCTTGGTCCTTTACTATTTCTTATCTTCGTCTCCGACATCGATTCATGTTTCACTAACTCAAAAGTACTAGCATTCGCAGATGACATGAAAATTTTAAGACCTATCACGTGTAAGAATGATGCATTACTTCTTCAGGACGACCTTAAGCGCTTGGGTGCCTACTGTGCACTTAACAAATTAGACCTTAATGTTGCTAAATGCAATGTGATAACATTCACTAGGAAAACAAAAATAGTATACTTCAATTATTCTCTCAAAGGCCACATATTACAAAGAGTAAATGAAGTCAAAGATTTGGGTGTTATGCACGATTCTAAGTTTATCTTTGATAGTAAAAAAGGCTTCTAAATCACTTGGGTTTATCATGCGCTCATCAAAAGACTTTAAGAACATGAAGACATTTAAGATTTTGTATTGCACGTATGTTAGATGTCATCTAGAGTATGCCTCACAGGTGTGGAATCCGGCTTACGCTATTTACAACGACCGACTAGAACGTATTCAACGTAAGTTTCTACGCTTCCTTTATTTAAAAATGAAAATACCCCGCGAGGACTACTATGTGAGTAAGCCGCCTCAAAGCAGCACCTCTTGCCGTTGAATATGAGACGGGACTGTGCGGATCTGATTTACCTGTCGCGAATTCTCAAATCCGAAGTTGATTGCCCTGAGCTGCTGTCTAAAATTCAATTTTCTACTCCGTCACGCACTTCAAGGAGTAGCAACTTGTTTTATCTTCCCCATGCTAACACAAATTATCGTCAACATTCTTTTGTCTATAGGGTCTGTAAAAATTATAATCGAAAACGGAACGTTCACGACCTTGACCTCTTGCATTATACTACTTCCACCCTTAGAAAAAAGCTGAAATATTTGTTCTTCGCACAATAGATAAATTTTTACTAATTTTAAACGTTATTTTACATAATTAGTAGCCTTGTGATGGTCCGAGTTTGCATTGGCGGGGGTAATTTTCTGTTCAATCAATGCACCTTTGACCACCTCACCTACCTCTAGATCTAGAATCATGTTCCTGCTTGGTATGCTGATGAAGTCAACTTCCCCTAAACGGGCCAAAACGCATATTATATAAATAGGAAGCTTAATAACTTTTACAGATACAGTATGTATTATAGATTAATTTTTAGAATATACATTACTAATATTTATCTGGTTACGTTTTCTTCTTTTTATATTACCTCTATAAAGGGATGTGAATTGTTAATTCTATTTTTTTTTTGTTTCTTGTATCGTTTTATTTTACAATTTTTATATAATAATGTGCTAGAATAAGATAGCTTTAAGTAATTACCTAAATGTGTTAAATTGAGGCTTATAGCCAAAGACCATAGGAACCTATGTTCCTCTATAGCATTTGTTATTAATGCACCTAGTAAAAATATCCATCATGTTATCAGTGGATACCTATAAATGGCCTAGTAATTTCTATTGTATTACCCACTTAAGTATAGTGTGCTGATGGTTTCCCTAAAAGAAATAAATAAATAAAATAAAACATGCATGAGGCGCCATGAATAGGCCACCCTTCCCTGACCACCTGGAGGAGCATACCAACACTTATAGCATGTGGGGTTTCTCATATCATTCTTTAAAGTCATAAATATAAGTCCCACTGCTTTGCTGCTTAAATCATCTGTCAAGGATTCAAAGGCCTACTACTATTACTTGTTACTATTATTAGTTCTGCTTATCATACCTGTTTGTACCAATATTTATTTTATATCTGTACTGTTACTCAAATAAATTTATTTTATCTTTAGGTACTAAAGATACCAACCAGAGAATGGTGCGAATGATGATGTCCCCTCCGCCTTTGGGCAGTATGCTGATTTGAAATACAGTCAGCAAACTCAGCAGGCTGTGGTGGGTCCAACGTAACAATGGTAGGATTCGAGGGCCGCCTCAAAGCTGTCATCTGTTCCAAGTCTTCTAACTTCTCCTTTGATTCTTTGCTCTTTGTTATACCTGAAAATATGATCAGCGGAATTAATAAGCATATTCTCAGTGTCTTAGATAAAGTAGATGGAATTATGTTTTACCTTGAATCAAATCAGTAAGTCAGTTCAAGCAATCATAATTGCTTGAACCTTTTTGCTTATCTTAGAAAGCAATTGATAAGTAGGTAGATTAAAATTTATATATTCTGATTATTCTTAGTTTGTAGCTAGATGATGTTGTGTTGCTTGTCCAGCATTATTTATTTATTTTATTATCATCAGGCATGTTACCTAATTCTGAATGCAATAAAGAAGAGCTGTAATTATTTGTCCAGCATTACTTATTTAGTTTATTATCATCAGGCATGTTACCTAATTCTGAATGCAATAAAGAAGAGCTGTAATTATTTGTCCAGCATTATTTATTTATTTTATTATCATCAGGCATGTTACCTAATTCTGAATGCAATAAAGAAGAGCTGTAATTATTTGTCCAGCATTATTTATTTATTTTATTATCATCAGGTATGTTACCTAATTCTGAATGCAATAAAGAAGAGCTGTAATTATTTGGACAACCTAACTTAAACACATTTTAATCTTTTGTTTCAGTAGAAACACAAAATTTCTACATAAGTTTTGTTTCAGTGCAACAGTATTTGTTATCATTATTGAGTAACTAGTGGAACTGTAACTTGTGAAATCAACTTTATCAACTAATAACTTGTACTTTTAATGTCACAATCTGCAGGTACCAATGTACCTAATCAAGTGAAAATTTCTGCATGAAGTAAATGAGCGCCTTTCAGTATGAATAGGTATCTGAATTGAATAAAGATACACATAGTAATAACTCATAATGTAATGAGAAGCTGAGAGATAAGGGAAATTATTAAGACAATGATTGTCACTATCACAGCAAAACAAAAGGATACCTGTGCATATCAATAAATGGATAAGATAAGCAAATGCTCTGCCCAAGTTTAAATTAATTAAATTATTATTCAATGCTCCCTTATTCACAAATTTTAATATAAATTATTTATAACTTGTTTTCAGAAGTGATCCTAATTGAGAATGGAAGATGAAATATCAAGATGTTATATTTTTCAAATTGACATTTACGAGTATCTTATAAAACTTATTAGATTCATTCAATGACTTTTAAACATAAAATCTAATAAAATTGTAAAAACTGAATTGAATTGAAATTATGACTTTTTGTACAAAATTGATAATTTAATTATAGACATTAAAAATTAATAAAGTATGATGACAGTCATTTAAATTTATATATGATGGGTGGGAAATTTCTTTAAAATTAAAGTTTAAGCAGGAACTATGATCGAAGATCTACTCTTTAGATTGAACCTGTTGCAAATTTATGATACTACAACCGCATAAGTATATCAATAAAAAAAAACAATGTACTTACTTATCATCATGTTTGTTGAACTGATTCCCAAATAATCAAGGAATCTGTCTGTTGCAAATACGAAAACAGCTCCGAATAGAAATCCACAGGCCACAGGAAGAAATGCATACTCTCCATTTTCTCCATAAACTTTAGATTCCTCGCACATCTCTATAGCAGGTTCCAGCAGAGACCAGTATGACGCTGCGGTCATCACCCCAGCTGCAAATCCTAGGGATACATCCAGGAGTTTTCTCTACAACAAAAAAAAAAGTTTCAGCCACACGACAAAAAGGCGAAGCGGGTTCTGAACAAGAGTGGGGACCACCAGAAAACCTGTATAATTTCTGTTGTTTTAGTTAATAAATGCTTGTTTTATTTTGTAAGCCAAGCAGGCATTGGTTACTTTTTGCAACATGGGAAACAACACTCACATGTTTGCCTCTAATGAAGAACACGCAAGCGGCACCCAAAGCAGTCAAGCCCCACGTCAGAAGGGTGCCCAATAGTGCCTGGGTCACAGCACCGTACCCTTCTATCATTCTGGAGTTTTATTAAAACAGTCGGCACGAGATCGCAGTCAGGAGATAAACATAATATTTTGGCGATTTATTAGAGTCTAATGAAAACAAACTACAAGTGTAACCTGCTCAATATGTTCTAAGCAAATGATTTTTATGGATTCTACACGTTTTTATCGCACGATTCACACGAATCACGTATTATTTCTTCACTTTATTTTTAACAGATTTATTTGTACAATGTGTAAATTCATCTGCTGCTGACTGCTAGGCTAGTGACTTGACAGTTGACTTGACTTCTTTTGGCAATATGCATACAGACACATATTGCCACTTTGCTGCCAATGTCAGTTCAAAGACTAACTTTCGTATTCATTCACATGGAATGGAGGCATGGTATTAATTATTACAATAATTATTATTGTGAGCAGTAAATTTTGAAAAACACCAATGACATTTTACCACGAACACAAATACCGATTTAAATTTAAAGCGAAAATTAAAATTACCAACAAATTAACAAAGAAATCAAAGCATTGCCATAGCCACAACGAAAACAGCGGGGTTCGGACACATAGACTAGAAATCATCGACCAGTAAAATTTTCGGACGGAATTCTATCGAATCAAAAGTGATGCACAGCAATGGCGGACTGTCACTTAGTATGAGTGTTTTAGAGAGTTGCCAACAGAAGAAAAAAATCCGATTATTTTCATGTTTTTAAGATCCTTGTCCTAAAAATTATTTATGAATACAATTCGAAACAATAAATTAATGATAAGTTAAGATACACAGAATACAGTATATCGGATCCCGTAAAAATACTGGACCGACAAAATATGCAGCATCCGTTTTACACGACCCGACACAGTCGTGATGGCGTATGTATGTAGTTGTATGAGCTAGTTCACATACATGACAGTATTGCTAAGTTATTGGTGACTAGTTGACCACACCGCGGCTACGCCCGCGCAAGAAAGTAAGCTACTCGAAGTACTAATCCTAAGCAGATGAAGTCGCAGGAACCAGCTAGTATCACGACGGTGCACGGTGGTTCACAATGATGCACGGTGGTACTCGGCAGTGCACGGCGGTGCACGGTGATGCACGTCAGTGCAGAGTGGTGCAATTTGGGGCACGGCCGGTGCACGTCGATACACGATGGTGCACGTCGGTGCACGTTGGTGCACGACGGGGCACGGCAGTATGGCGATGCATGGTGGTGCACGATGGTGCATCGCAAGCTTCGCTAACCGTGCAGTAGTCAGTTGTGCACCGCCCGTGCTGTGCCCGTGCTGTACACTGGCCGTGCACCAGCATGCACTGCAGAGTAACACCATACCCCTACGTGCACCACGGTGCACCACCGTGCATCATTGTGCACCGCCGTGTACCGTCATGCACCGCGTGCACCGACGTGCATCGCCGTGCACCGCCGTGTACCAACGTGCACCACCATGTACCGACGTGCACCGCCATGCACTGCCGAGTACCACTGTGCATCATTGTGTGTGGATGTGCATCACAGTGCACCAACTTGCACCGACATGCACCACCGTGCACCGGCCGTGCCTCGAATTGCACCAACGCGCTCGGACGTGCACCACCGTGCACCGACGTGTACTACCGTACACCGCCACCACCGAAAACGGATCCTGTAAATGCTGTGTCAATATTAAGTACCTCCGATATAACGGATCCTGTAAATGATGTGTGAATGGTTACCTACTTCCAGTAGCGACGGATCTGATATACAGGATCCCGTAAAACGGACGTTCTATGTATACGCGCCGTCAGTGAAAGGTTTTTCAAAATGGGTCCAGCCGTTATGTAGATTAGCTCACACAAATAGAAAACGATTCAAATTATTAATATAATAGTATTTTGTTATAAGTAAAAGCTGTTATATTTGCATTATTTTAAAACATAAGTTAAATTTTATTTATTTAAAAAAAAACATTGAACACCTTTACATCATCATCAACCCATACAAGTCCACTGCTGGACATAGGCCTCCCCCGTACGACGCCACAAATAGCGGTCCTGAGCCGCCTCCACCCATCGACTCCCTGCGACCGCTACGATGTCGTCGGTCCATCGAGTGGATGGTCTCCCATGTAGGGGGGGATTTGCCATAATCACCACGCTTGGCAGGCGGATTGGTGATCGCAGTGTTGGTGTTTAAAAATACTCAGAAGGAAGCTGCTGCCCTTCCTCTGGTAGGTTCCGTTAGTCGGCTTTTACGACATCCACGGGTTGACTTGGACCTTTACATAGACAACCAAAATTATTAAGTTATACCTATTTAAAGTACCTACCTACCCCAATAATAATTTAAGGTTAATAAATATGAGGATTCAATTTGTTTCCCAACTTACCGGGAAATTTGTATGTCTACATGTTGGCAGCACTGGCGAGATTTGTCATTTTATTGTGATTTTTCTGTTGATAATAATAGTGCGTCAATTCGAAGAGATAAGTTGATGAACTAGGAAATTGATCTATGAAATGTGATCCCGTGTTTCATGATGACGAAACGACTGTGATTTCGGCAACATTTGACGACACAAGAAGGCATTTTTCATTTTGTACAATGGTGTAAATCTGTTGGTGTCTAAAGCCGTAATGGCGGACGATGGACTGCCTATTGATGTCAATGTGTGAGTGTGTAGCGTACGTACAGAGAGTAGACTGACTATCGAGTGCTTCATTTTATTAGTTACTGCGACTAGGTCCGAAAATTTCCCTCGTCCCTGCTAGAAATAATAAAGTTTACATTGATAAAATAATCCCACTAACACAAACAAAAATTTTGAAATATTTGGCGGCTTTACCCTAATGCGCCGATGTCCTCGTGCAGATAATAAGAAATAAAAATAAAAAGAGCTTTATTCCATATCACACACAGGTAAAAAAACATTTTAAACTACATTCTTCATATATTAATACGATTAAAATTACAAACAAAAGAATTTTCAAATTGATAGATTTTTTTAATATACATATGTCAGGTGTCTTGTGTCATGTCAAACCGCCATTTGTGACCTATATGTCTGTGAGACAGGGTGGATCGAAAAAGTCGAACAACTTTTTTACCCGTTTTCGAATTGACTTGCGAATTCGTGTACTCTCCTGATTTCGCGTACCCCACCGTCAGTACAGTACATACCGCATCGGCGACGCAGGCGCACGTCTTTGAGTTTTGCCGCCAACCCGGTGCGTGGGACCGGAGTCACAGATTACGTAAGTAAAATAGTCAAAGAAAATATTTTAATATTCAATGATTTATAAGATTATGTATCTATTTTTGGTTTAATAGTGTAGTTATTGTGATTCTTACATATGATCTTTTTGCATATCTTTAAAAATATTTTACTCAGTTGCCTGATTTCTAAATCTTGTTTTAGCATGTCTTACGAACGTGAAAGCCGTCGTTTAGAAGCCAGGATATATAGAAAGAACAGATATATTTGCCACCATTGCAAGAAATATTTGTGCCTAGAGCATGTAGTGCCAACATGCTCAAGCTGCTTGGCTCTTGAAGAAGAATGATTTTTGAGGAGTTTTTTTAATACTTTTATGTTTAGTACGGGTACGGTTTTTGTTTGTTTTTTATAGTTCCTATTGTAATAAAACTGAGAGAAGCTATTTTAGTTAGAAAAACAAGATTTTTGTTAAAAAAAATTGTTAGAGCTACCGATGAAGAGAAATGATAACTCTAACGCTGTTTGATCGCAACTGTTTATTAATTATATTTAGGTTAAAATGAAAGGTTGATACGGAAGAATAAACATCACGTACTTATTGGAAAAAGGTAGATATTACTATGCTATTATAATGTAGGTGAACTAGTTATTACACGTACGGACTGAATAACTTGTACTTTGTACATCTTGGGCACTTGAAAAAGGGAAACAATGTTAAAGTGTTAGAGAATCGATGTTGAATAACACATTGTACTTTGTACAATTTTGATATTTTAAAAGAGCAATAGTAAAAACTTGGTTATTTCTAATTTTTTCACTATGTATGCGTAAAGATAAATAAACGATATGTGATTTAAGATATACCATTGCATTATTATAAAATAAAACCTTCCCTTTTAATATTTGAATAATTAATAGTTCCATGGAGTAAAACCATTTATGAAAATCTGAATTTGAAAAACCCGGTCCGTAAGACCGGTGTCACAAACCACGTAAGTCAAAGTCACGTCACAAATGGCGGGTTAAACATTTTTTTATTATGTTTTGTGGTGTTTTATTTGCGACATGAACCGCCTTCGGCGGTGTATGCCTCCTCCAGGGGTCTCCCGTATTCTCTCGGTCTTGTAGCGTTTTCTACGCACGTTGATTGTTTCAGTGTGAGCTTAGGCTTGGACGATCGTGTAAAATACAAATTGGATTTTTATGTTTAGCTCGGCGACTTTTTCATATATTGTTAGAAAATCTTCCATTTGAATGTTTTCTGTTTTTTTTTTTTTTTTATTATTTTAAAAATTAAACTCCTTTCTTGTTTTTTCCGTAGTAACATAGAGTATATTTCTCCACACCTGTCTTAAATTTTAATTTTTTCTTTATCTTTGCAAACTCGATACTCCTAGTTTCGCTCAGATGTGGGCGTACCTACATACGTTGGATGTCGCGAATGATCCTTGGAGGGTGGGAGTCTACTGCCCCCGCGGTGACTAGCCATTCTGGGGGAGCAAGTATGCTGTGCGTCATTTTCTTGGTTTTCTTGGCTGCTGTTTCGGATGTTTGTGGACATGTATTGAGTTATGCTTCGGTTTTCAGTTGGGAGTTTTTTTTTTGTTGCTCTGCGATAATCCTCTTTGCTTGTATTCGGACTGGAATCATTTGTCCTGCGTTTGCTAGTCCGGCTATCATAACATAACTATTACCGCCATCATTCGCATTGCTTTCCGGTATTACTATGAACTTGTTAAATTTTATGAAAGCTTTTTTCCCTCCTTCTATTTCTGATTTTAGTTTGTCTTGCAAACCTTTCCTTTGTTGCACAATTTTTGGGGATAGTGTAAATACCAATTAGTTTGTTTTTATTTTTTTATAATTGCACTGCACATTTACTGTAATGACGTTAGTGTAACCGTTAGGTCTTGTTTTGTCACTCTTTTTTTTCAATTCTTTTATATGTTGAATCTCATTTTTAAAGCAATCAACTTCCAAGATTTCTTTTATT
Source organism: Eupithecia insigniata (assembly GCA_947859395.1). Taxonomy (NCBI): domain Eukaryota; kingdom Metazoa; phylum Arthropoda; class Insecta; order Lepidoptera; family Geometridae; genus Eupithecia; species Eupithecia insigniata. The sequence goes on from OX402002.1 coordinate 6,613,288, forward strand.
ATTTAAAAAAATATTTCTTCTTATTCCAAATAAGTTGTCGCTTACGCCAAAGAAAACTAGGTTTCTAATTCTCACTTTTCTTTCCAAGTAATCTAAGCGTTTTTCTTGTGACCTTGATTTATTTCCAGTTCATCTAGCTGATCCTTGAAGCTGGTCAATTTTTCAGCTACCGATTCTATTCTCGAAGTTAATTTGTTGTCTTTTTTTTTCAATTTCTGGTCGCGGGCCTGAATTGCTTTAAGGATTTCGTTCATTTTAAATAACGCTGTGCAGTGCCCTCTCTCGGATTTTCCGTGCCGTATTGGTCGTGTATTGATTGATCGATGATGTATAGAAAGTTACGATAATGGACAGTGCACCTTCTCTCCACTAGGTGTCGTGCTAGCTCCAATGGCTGGACGCAAATAATAATAGTATATAATAATAAATAATAATATATTTTGTTTCATTGAAGTCGGACCAGGATTTCCAAAGTTACAGCGCCCAGTGGTGTCCAGTGTGTGATTTTACCTCAGTTGCAGTCATCCTCGTTTTATGCGCTTTTTGATGGATAACTTACAAACAAAACTCTTAATAAAATTCTCTCGGCTCTAACTATCATAGTTTTAGAGATAATTAGAAAATCGAGAAAACCTCATAGAAATACATTTACTACATTCCTAGTATATTTTTTAAGATAAATGTCCGACGATGGTATGATAGAAATTTACTAAACGCAGCTACAAATGTACAATAATCTAATAATAATCTTTTTTTTAATCTTATGCAGCGTTGTAAAGTTCCACTGCTTTTATAAAGCGTTCCTTCGCGCGCTACTGTGATGACGTCACGCTCCAAGTGTCATGTCCGATTGTGGGTGAAACACTCCGCGTGTTTAAGTTCATAAAAGATTTGTTATGTGGTTTGCATTTACCTATTATTTTTGGTGTTTGTGTAAGCGGTTACTATAAATTATTGTTAGTAAATTAACATAGTCATGGAAGGTTTATTCATATGATACAGAAAATAACCATTTTTGGAGTGTTTTTTCACTTGAGTTGGTATACATAGGCACAATACAATATTTCTTGGCCATTTTAGTGATCCACTTTATGAAAAACAATTTTTTATAGCGAAACCGCGAGAGTGCAACAATCCAAAGCATTAGTGTACGATGGGTGTACGCAAGCGCCGCCGACTCGCAGCTCGCAGCCTGACGTCACACATTAGCGCGGTCGCTTAGTCGGATTTTGCTGCGGAGGCCGTATGTAGTACTTTAACGTTTAATATCACAATATTAATTTTTGAAGATAGAAAAAAACAAAAAACTTATTATTTTTTCTCGAATTAGGTATGTACTTACCTACCTTCCTATTTTTTAAATATGCAACAAATCATGATTTCAAATGTTGAAATCAAGAATAGTAAATTAAGAATTTAATATCTCTTGATAATTTTTTTCTTGTAATTGATCTTCTGTGTCGTTTGTTCATAATAAGTACGTATATAAATTGAGTTAGAGTTCAGTCAAGCTTTAGCTATAATTTAGACTCACGCATACCGGACAACTCTTGATTAGTTTTGGCCGGGTTGAGTTTATTAAAATCATTGCAGAATGCAGAGAACGCTCCATATTTTTTTTTTATTTCATGACACCTGATTATTAATTTGGAATCGCATGTTGCAGCACATAGTGCAATATAATTCAGAACATAAAATTTCAAAAGCGTTTTGGTTTGATGAACAGCTATGAAAAACTGAAAACTAAATCAAATCGAATCACAATCGTTTCCTTAAGGCCGATTCACATATAGCAGTGAAGCCACCGTTCCGACACAGTGCGAAATATTATTTTATACATTCTCTATGAACGCATCCCCACTTGTCAGTGTCAGTGACGGTACGTACAGTGCTCTCAGTGTTAGTTCCGACACCGGCAATCAAGGAATCATTCGTTGGCAACGATATTTAATTTTGCTGTCGGATCACCGACGCCGTACTTTTTTCCTGGTAAAACATCAAATTCCCTAGGGAGATTTACGGGAAAAAGACCTTTTTATCCCACAGATATGTGAAATTCTAATTTACCGCAGGTGAAACCGCGGGGAACAGCTAGTATATAATAATAACCACCGAGGTAAAGACTGAGTTGTTGTCGAATCACCGACGCCGTACTTTTTTCCTGTTAAAACATCAAATTCCCTTGAGAGATTTACGGGAAAAAGACCTTTTTATCCCCTGGAAATGTGAAATTCGAATTTATCGCGGGTGAAACCGCGGGGAACAGCTAGTATATAATAATAACTATTGAGGTAAAGACTGATTTGTCCTAGACTGTACATTCAACAAAGTGAAAACAGCTGATAAAATCTGTCTTCCCATAAACATATTGTTTCTCTTAGAGATATAGCCATCCTCCAACGATTTATCTTTTTTCAATAACTTACTTCCTAGTTTCTGCAGAAGAATATTGAAATAGCTCTCTGACATTTTAAAATATTCAAAATATTTCCTTTCATCTTTAACCAATTCCTTGCTAATTGTCATGATTTCTCCTTCTGTCTCTCTTAAAAACTGCCATTCTTCATGCACCCATTTTCTCTTTTGTCCTTGATGCTGCTCTTTTTCTTCGTCTATCTAAACTAAAGCAATAGCTATCATTGCTAGCTCCGTAGTATTGAACAGAGCCATAGCAACACGGACACGTCTACTGAATCACCACGTGAACTGATTATACTGACCGACATATGTGAATTGAATCACTGACGCAACACTGTAGCACTGATACTGAAGTGAGCGAACACGTTGCCGGAACTGTGGCTTCACTGATGTCTGAATCGGCCTGTAAGGCTGACACGGCACACTTCTGTCACGTTAAATGTGAATAAACGGTGTCTGTCAGTTCGATGGCACGTGTCTGGCGCCCTCAATGTCTGTAGATATAAACGGAGTCAAGGTCCGTTTATATCTACAGACATTGAGCATTCGACTCTATCTCGTGTCGAAATGCGGGCAAGAAACGAACTAGAGTTTTATTTCTGGCTTTAACGTCAAGAAAAGCATTTCTCGAGTCATGTGATGTCGCTTCTAGAGCCTTGTAGACTTTTTATAGTGGTTCGTTAGCCTCTTGGCTGGGCTGGTCTTCTTGAGAGTAAATGTCTGGGGTCTCAAGAGTTCCCGGGAGAGGGGTCGCAAGGAAGTTTCCAATCATTACCATTCCCAAAGAAATGACAGTCACCACGACTCCACAGTGATGTACTTACCTGTTTAACAGTGGCATATATATTTAGGCCCATAGAGTAAGTTTTAGGCCAATATCGAAAATCGGGCTCGGGCTTCAATCATGGAAAGGCTGATTCTGTTGGACCAAGGTTTCGGGAGAAAGACTGACCGCTCGAAATGGTTTATACCGAATGGCTTGAACAGGTTGTCTCAAGCTTGATCTTAAACCAAGCAGTCATCGAAAGAAAATGCAGAAATTATTATTTCGCGCGTATCTGTGTCAGATTCCGAGTTGACGACTTGGTAGCGAAGTTATTAAATACCCCTGCAGGAGGGTCTGACTGGATTCGCGCGAAATTCAAATATTCTTTCGGTTACCTATTTCACAAGGACAAATATAGCGGAAAATAATATCATGTCTGTGGCGGAAAATTAGTTTGCCGCAAATCGTAAACCATTTGCTGCTTGATTTAGGACCGGATCTTTAGTGCGCGTCATCCCGGGTAGCGAACCACAGACAGAACAAAAATTAACTTAGAAGAAGGCTGAGACAGCAGCGTGTTTTTATTCAATGTCTTTTAAATTGCAACTTAGGTACAAATTAAACAGAATACAAAAAGGGACAATTTGTTGTAAATACTTCAACTGTTTGAGCTACCTGTTCGACACAGGATTTCAACTCAGAACGATCAGACCACGTACCAGGCCGACCAGACCAGATCAACAAACCATAACATACACCTCATCTTACACCACATGGTAGTTAACTATCCTCTGTTCTTTGCGTTTCTGTTGAGAGCGTGGTCAAAATAAATCTACATTCAAATATAAATCTTATTTGGTGGAGGTACCTGGGTAGGTACTAAAAGTTAGGATAGTAGGTACATGCTCTAAGGTAGATACCATTACATCATCAATAAGGCCCAGCCAGATCACCACCACGACTAACTGCGCGTGTAATCAGAACTTTGAGAAAATAAGATTGACTTCAACAAGCCTACCCCAATGATGTCTCGCGGCCTTCCCTAATTACAGGAGTCCAGTAGCCTCCATTCGATTGTAGGTAAATCCAGCCGGTACCTATCGATGCACTCGCTAATTGTGTGGATCTGGAGCATGCGGGACATAATGCTACAGAGCCTCACAGCTGACGCCCTCGGTAGTGCGAGCGACCTGGGAGATTCTTGCACTAGACCTGCTAATCTAAGTGCTTGGCTTTGAATTTATCTTGAGATAACTAAGTAGGTAAATAGATGCCTATCAGACATACTTAAGAATTTTAGTGTTGTAGGTACCTAAGAGGCTGGATTTTGTCTGTGCTGGGTAGATTGACAGAGGGCCAAAGATGTTTAGGTCACCCAAGCAAACGTTGCTGGTACTACCAAGGCTTCATCTCGGTTTTATTTCGGGGCATTTTTGAGAGCCTACCCAACCCTCTTTAGACATAAGTCCAACTATGCGATAGCACAAGGTAAATAAGCACAAGTTTTTTTAGCTGTATTCATACATCAGTCATGTTATTACCGCGGAAGCTTGTAGCCTGTAGGCAGGTAATTGCTGAAAGGTCAGAAAATAAAAATTTAGGGCAAGAAATATATATATATGTATAGTGAGCAGTGAAACAATAAAGATTTCTTTTGGCTAATAAATATATATCTGTCATATGAATGGTCAGTGAATGAAGATGCAAACCAGCCACGTTCGCTCCTTCTAAACTCGCCCCGAACTGGTTCTCGATGGCTGATCTAATGCCCGTGGCCATCGCTTGCGCATGCTCATTTCCATTCAACCTGCACGGCTATTACCTTCGCACGCACTGAATGCTCTGAATGCCAGTTCAACGATCTTGTTGACATCCTTCTGATTTAGGAATTAGGTATGTGAACATACCTACTTGTAAACTCGGCATAAACTATGTTACGGTTTTGCGATAATCGATTTTTCAATAAAATAATAATTAATAAACTACTAGCTAGACTTACCCGCGGTTTCATTCTCGTGGTCTTTAGAAATATACCATAATTTATATATCGTAATATATTATATATGTATATCAGTCATCTAGTACCCAAAACACAAGCTCTGCTTAGCTTGGGGCTAGATGATGTTGTGTGCACTGTCCAACATTATTTAATTATTTATTATCGTCAAGCCAACACACACAACACTATTTAACTTTTTATGAAAATATCAGCAAAGTGTGTGAACCATAATAAGAACATAATTTTGACACGCCAACATTAACGGTTTTTAAATTATGATATGAAAACCTATGAATCCCATTTATATACCCCCTTAGAAAGAGAATTTCTAAAAATTGGTGACTGTCCTTTAAGAAACCCCCTTGCAAAATTTCAGCTTCATAAGTTTTGTAATTCCGGAGATTTCGTGAATGAGTTTGCAAAAAACATTTGACCCGCATTTCCACCCCATAGAAGAGAAGAGAATTCCTACAAATCCGGTCATAAGAAGTACCTAACCCATATGCAAAATGTTGGCTGCGTAGTTCAGATTTTGTGATGAGTTATTAATAAATCTATGATCCGATATTGAACACCGACGGAAGGGGTTCGTCTACTACGTTTTAAAAGGAACCTTTATGCAAAATTAAAGTCTCGTAGCTCTTTTGCTGCCAGAGTTCCAGAGATTTCGTCATGCATTGGATGCTAGCTTGCTAGTCATGTTGAATAATAGCCAATTTTGTAAATGGATCTTAGTATATGAGGTAATTTTTCCTCTTAAATTTAGTTTTGTGTATAATATTTTAAACAAATTGCCTGCAGACATAAAAAATTAAATACATGACAATATTTTTAAGATGAGATTAAAATATTTTCTTGTTAGCAAATGCTATTATTATACAGCAAACTAATTTCTTAGTTACAAAACCTTACAGGTTTTGTGTGTGTAGGAATATTACTATTTCCATGATCACGGGCCATATAGTGACACGGTCCTTTGGGAGGCATGCGTGGAGCCGAAGCCAACATCACAGAGGCCCTTTATGAGAATTAATCTAAAGGCGAGAGCTACACATAGCGGGCATCATCCTTGGTTGCACAATATGATACACCCGAAGATGATATCCGCCAGGTGTAGAGACTATTGCAGAGGAAAATGAATATAACAAAAAAAGCCATGTTATTGTGGTGAATGTATGGACTGGGTAATTGGGCTATGGTGGAAACTATGGACGCCTGCCATAAACATACTCTCAATACTGTTACAAGCGGCAGACGGTGGCTTGCCGAATGCTAGATGGGTTTCTCAAAATGTTGGCGTAAATGCCGGTAAAGGAACAACATCGGTGCAAACGACTAAGGGGTGTCGAGAGGTGCGGCCCCGATTTCACCATCACGAAGACACGTGAGTGGGTTTCCTCGTTATTACGCCATTAGACACTTCCACCCCCGAGTCTACATCTTAAGATGCATCTCTCGCGACTCCACTCAGATCGGCCAATGAAGGCAAGCAAGAGGTGGGGATCTGGTTTTCTTGGGATACCACTCCGCAAGCGGAGACGAGAACCAGGAACTACCCCGGGAACACTCGGTATACCCATGGTGTCGCTACTCACCAACAGCTCGCCACAAGCTGCCCTGCAGGTATATATTACTATTATTATTACTTATAAGAGGACTGAATTAATAATGTTAATTAATAATGTTTTTTCTATGTACGAGTTTCTTTGAATACATTTTATTTATTTATTTAATGTAAACGTTTATTTTTATTAATAAGAACTCACATTGTTGCATGGTCCTTACATGAATCATGTTGATGATTTACAAAAATTGTAACACCTTGTAATAGACATGAATGCTATAAATAAATAAATATTATTAAGTATCTACCGGTTTATTAAATAAAAATATTTTAGTCTAATTCTATCCTCATTCATGAGACCTAACTTGGATTTCACACCTTTGGACATTTAGGGTGCGAATTTCTATAAACCCAGCGCTGTAAATAGCCTCTTTTTTGAGACTTCATAACTGCGCTCTTAAAAAATTATTTAGGGTTACTTAGAGTGGCCGTAGACTGTAGACAGCTACTACATAATATTCCACTGGGGTGGCTTTAGTCCATGTAGCGCCTGTGCGCAATACCCAGGCATCCAGTCTAGTAGGTAGACACGCGTTAAAAATGGATACGAACTAGGGGCCGTCTTAACCATATCGGATACCAGGGTGCGAAAAAATTTTATGCTTGTGGTTCGCATTATTGAGGTTAGGCAATAACAAAATTATTGATAGGCAGGTATGCTGTGCTAGGGCTCAAAATCTGTTAAATGGGCTGGTACTTTCTGCGCTGCGCCCCTTTGATTTGACGCCCTGTGCCTGGGCACCGATCGCACCGCCCTATTTACGGCACTGAACCCATTTACAGAGTTTTTATTTTGACGTGACAACAGTAACGATTTTGAAGTTATTATCAAAATGACCTTTGGCCCCGTTTAAACTACGAGTACATTGGAATACGAATTTCCCTAAAATATTACCAATAACAAAGAAGTCAATTTCCCTAAATCGTTTCGTAACCTTGCCTACTTCCTAAACGGCGATTCAGATATTTCTCAATGAGTCCGTTAGTCTTTTCTCTTTTATACATATATACAGATTATATAGGTACAAAATAAAAAAAATAACTCCCTCGTTACGAATAAGAAGGATTAGGTACAGTGCATAACTGCAATGACTGTTCATTTCTCAAATACCACAGACAAAATGTGCTAGATGCAGACAAATTATTTTGTACAAGGTGATGTGTTGAGATTCAATTGTAGAGCTGTAGCAATAATTAAGCTCGCATAACTCCTAAAAGCTTAATGAATGGCACGAGCCACGCAACTGTTACAATTCACATGTAACCGAACGACATCACGCCTGCCGCCCGCGCCGCCGCCGCGCCGCGCCGCCGGTGCGAGCGCAGCCACCGTAGCGTTGAAAGCACAAAACATTCCGCTAGATCGTCATTATTCAAATTTTCGCTGTACCAGTTGCCTGCTTGTTCCGGCCTCTGCTTTTTGTCCTATTTCTTAGTCTGAAATTACGATTAGTCCGGCCGAAATGAGCGGCGGTCATCCGTGGTAGATGGCCGTGTGAACGGACCGTTAGACAAACAGCTTACGCGGTTTGCTAAGGAAATAACATTTGAGGGTTTCACCGGAAATGCATTATTTATATTGAAAATTTTCCATAAACTATTCTATATTATTATTTCAATCATAGCTAACAACAGTTAACAATTTATCAAGTTTTTTTAAAGAGCAGAATTGACTCTTCATTGCGATTTCATTTCCATTAATACACACTAACTGTTTATTGATATTGCGATTGCATAACGGAGTGTTGGATTGGCTTACAGTATCCGATTTTGAAGCAGAAGTGTGATCCACATTTGTACTGTCACAATAGCATGCGGAAGGTCTGCGCATCAATCATGACATTGGATGCACATCATGCGTAGATAATGGCAGCAAAAACGACATCAATTGTAATGGCGAGCAAACACGCGCGAGCTGTCGCGTATTGTCGTAATCTACCATAGCTAGACAGAGATTCTAGTCTAGGTAGACTAGCTCTGTTCATGTTCCAAGTTATTGTAGATATACATATTTGCTGTTTAGAACTACGCGGCATTCAGCGAAAGCCATAAAAAATGCCCGGAGGATTAACATGCTTAGCCAAGCAAAATTTTCGATGTCATTCTGGGTGGTGAATACTACTGATGAATAGTATTTTAGACATAGAGTAAAAACTCGCTGCGTTTGAGATTTACGTATCAGAGCCAGCCAAGCCATGTGCCCATCCCCGCCCACCGAACTTCTGGAAACTATTAATGATACATTTTCATAAAACCTAAACTAACTGCACGTATTATGAAAAAAAAACCAGGTATCTTTACAAAATGAAAAAGAAAATTTTTGGGAATATGATTGATGAGTAATTGGCTTTTTGAAGTTTGTTCACAGAAATAATTTGATTGTTATTTATCACCGGCTGTTTTTATGTATAATAAAAAAACGCATTGTTAAATTAAAATTGTGCTTTTCTCTACATTAATGAACATAATCATAGCAACTTTCATGAGTCCTATCTTAAAAGCTGACTTTTTAATGATTAAATAAATAATGCTGGACAATAATATTCACACAGCATCTTCTAGCCCCAGATAAGCAGACCTTGTGTTATGGGTAGGTACTAGATAAATCATATACATAATATAATACATTACATAAATAGATATTTTTATTATACATAGAAAACACTCAGACACCCAGAACAAATATCTGCGGATCATACAAACTTTTGTCCCGAGGCGGGAATCGACCCCGCAACCTCCTTTGGGATCTATGCATCATCGTACGTAACCTGCTTGTTGTTTTACTATTGCAAAGGTCAATCAATCATTCTCAGAAAGCCTGACCTATCCGTATGTCACAGTCCTTCCTGTACAAACAATCGTTTGACGGACGTCACCGTGCGCCCGCGCTGCCTTCTTTGAATTATTCGAGACAATGTCACCGTATGTCTCATTTTGCTTTCGTGACGTATGACTAGCGAGATTATGCGTTACATATGGGGGAGATGCAACATAAATATCTATACAAGGCGCTATGTATTCATCCATTACTTAACAAGCTTACCCGTTAGCGTTTTCATTCGCATGGACATTAGGGTAAAACATAATCTCGAAATCAGCTGTAATCTAATTGTGTCAAAAATTCCTGAACCCAGTTTTCAATAAAAAAAACCTTCTAATTTAAGCCCGTTATAAGGGTTGTTTTGAAAAATCCTGTAACCCGTTTGCAAAAACTGACGAGCCCAGCTGCGTTGCCGTTGTTGACGAGCAGTGTTAATTTTCAAGTTTTACGACACAAAACTGAAATCTTATACTTACTAATATTATAAATATCAAAGTTTGTGAGAATGAATGTTCGTTTTTCTTTAACGCAAAAACTACTGAACTGATTGGGCTAAAATTTGGTATGGGTACCTATAGTTTGGGACCTGAAATAACATAAAGGTTACTTTTTATCCCGATAAAACGTGGGCCAAGGCGCGGGCAGCAGCTAGTGGACAATAAAGTGAGTAGTTTACCAAAGCGGATTAATAAAATGTGAAAGTGTCGCATTACGCGTTGAAGTCTCTTGTATGGGGAAAACTCCAACTCGCAAAAACACGTGTTATATGCTTGAAAAAGTTCATGAACTTCACTGACCTTTGTGATAAAGGTAGCAAGTTGTAATGAAAATATGAATCACATCTAGGAAATACGATTCCTACATGTGTACCTTATGTAGGTTAATCTATGTATATAAAAATGAACCCCTATTTCTGCTGGTCCGACTGTAACTTGAGAACGGCTCTATCGATTTCATTCATGGTTTTTTTAATGTTTTCTAAAACAGCGTTGAATGTCCTGACATTAAAAAAATTAAGGGAATTGCGTAGAAACTTAGAAAATTTAGGAAAACTTCACGCTTACCTTGATTATAAACTTTTTATATGTAACCTTATCCCAGCGTTTAATACTTTTTTCTAAGCACGTTTGTCAATTGTCTGTCAATTGTTTGACAGTAAGTTGAATGGCAGGACAACGTCTGTCGAGTCAGCTAGTTTAGTAATAAATACGGTAGTATTTTATACTCCTGGTATACTCATTGTAATAAATAAGGACTGTAGGTATATGTACGTTTATGTATTGAAGTTTTATAATCTAATAAAAACTTTTTCTTTTAAACCCGAAATTGTGATAAATATAGATTTTATAGGCGATTAAAAAATAATAAATAAAATATAAATGATATTGTAAAAAATAAGATAAATCCACATCCACACGTTATGAGTAGGTACTACATGACTGATAAACATAATACAATACAATACATAGATATGTATGTATTTTGTATTATACATAACACAAAACACCCGGAAAAAATATTTGCAGATTGTAAAAACATTTGTCCCTTGTCCCAAGGCGGGAATCGAACCCGCAACCTCCTGCGTCGCAGACGGATCTTCGTCCGCCGCGCCACATCGGTCGTTACGATGATATGTAACTACTTTCACAACAGCAATATCACAATGTAAACATCAAATTGCAATAAAATGTGAAACTTTCAATAGGGGACCTTATCTCACGAACCGTATGTTTTTGTGCCAAATGTTATTTTTATCATAAGTTACAGTGTAACATTAAATTGGAGTGTCTATAATACCCGTTATGCAGTGAACTTTTCAACAAAATATTTTTAAATCCCCTAGAAACAATTTATTTTATTATACCCCGTATTTTAATAGTATAGTCCTACTAATAATATAAAAAAAAAATGACAAAGTTTGTATGGATGGACGTAATGGATGTATGGATATTTGTTCCTCTTTCACGCAAAAACTAATGAACCGATTAGGCTGAAATTTGTTATGGGTATAGTTTGGGACCTGGAATATTATATAGGCTATTTTTTAAAACGCGGGCGAAGGCGCGGACAGCAGCTAGTAATTTATATAGTGAGGTTGATTATGAGTGATTTGATATTTTATTTAGGTGCTTAAGTTCTTCTTATCTTAAATCTTATCAATTCAGCCCCCTGGATTCCATTGTACATTATGTAATATATACCTAGAACATAATTAATTTGTTCTAATGTTCACGTGTAAACAACAGAATGATTGAGAGTCGCGAGCGCGTTGAGATCTTTTGTAACGATAAAAAGTTCTCACAAGCTTAACTTTATTTCTCGTTCATTTACAACGAATAATAAAGCGAAGTTAATTTATTATTCGTCGTAAATAAATGTAGTGTTGTAAGAAAAACTAACATTTCCAAAAAAATGACGTTCTTCCCTTCCCAAGAGAGCATTACGCGGATTAACGATCAACAGATTTGAAAAAAATTAACCGTTACATTTTCTCGAGTTGTTCTCGACCTATTCAAATTGGGCAACGAATCTACGAAGTAGAGCTAAGCCGTGACTGATGCGGTCACGGATACGCATCGGTGGAACAGACACCTGTCACAAAACCACCTGCAACACGGTGACAAGTAGCAGAAACCTACAATTTAATCATTAGTAGATACTTTTCGCAAGTAGAGACCCTGTAAAAAGCAAAGGCATACATGTATGTAAGTGTTAAGATTTAAAGAAAATATTTCTGTACCTAGTCAAGCTGGCTGGTGTTAAAAAGTTTAGAAGTTCCAAAACCATTTTGTAAAATACCTTCTTCGAAGATGTGACCAGTCATCGACTCTGATAAGAACCCAGATATCAAACAGAAATTACTGAGTAGCTATTCCTTTCATCCTATTGTTTAAATTAATTCGAACTTGAATGGCAAATTAAAAAGTTATCAGTTGTCATCTTCGATGATTGACTTTCTACAGCGGTTCCATTTGTAATCTTTTTAATACTTAGTAGATATAGATAGATTCTATATTAATCTCTTTTGGCCATCGGGTTTTATCGGGGCAATTAGAGAAACAGCAACTGGGTCGCATAACATCAGTGACCCGATGGAGAGCCAAAAATGTCACTCAATACGAGCATCGCCTTCCAATGCCACTGTAGTCAGCACTGGCTGATCTCACCGCGGTAAATTTGATGAGGGTAAAAGCTAATTCTTCCCAAATCAATGCCAATCAAGAATGTAGATCACTAGATTGCCGAATCTCCGGATCGCTGATTGTGTCGTGAGAACGATAAAGTACGGAGCAGGTGGTACCCTCCCCATTGCCGTCGATGGCTAACTGTTCCTCCATCATCGGGCTCGCTCGCCGCGCGTGCGCTGCAGTCCCGTCCCTGAAGCTCGCAGGCGCACAACGCGACCACGCGACTTTACCAACCGCTCGACATCGACGAAACTACCGGCACCGATAGCATTGCTACAGTGTTGCGTTTTGGACTTAGTGCTTGTGAATGAACTACGGGAGCAATTGTGTTTATTTTTTTTTTATGCGCTGATTCAGTAACCATTTTAGTATAATAGGGTTTTTTCTATAAGCAGCATCAGTAAGGTAATCGGGGCAGATAGCATTAACGGTTGGCTCCGCGCTCGAGTGTGGCAGACCGCAAGCATGACGGCTGCCGACTGTGCTCTGCTGTTGCTTCTACTGGTACGTTTTTTTTTTGATATTCATAAGTACATCACTATGTTTACAACAAAAAAACCCAACCCATTTTACTTTCAAACAAAGTTGTTTGAAATCCTATCTTCTTACGTTATATTCCTTCCTTTTAGGTCCATTTGTGCGGGATTTTAGTAGAGATTTAAAACGAACCTTACTGAAACAAGTTATTGAATATCTAGGATCGTCTCATTAACTGGGTTAGGTACTATTGATAACGTTTTATGATTCCAAAATCCACATTGTAAACCTCCTTTTAAAGTCCACTAAAATAAAACTTTTTAAGAAATCCTAGTGCGATCGTGAAACAGATGCACCAGACATTCTTTGCACATATTGACTATCAATATTGAAAGTATATGTTTAGATTTCCCAGATTACCAGACTTTATCATCTTTCACCTGATAGAGGGAATCAGCAAGATTAGACTTCGACCGGTTTATTTACTACTAGGTACATGTTTACGACGTAGCAGCGATAATAGTGTGGCACAGTAATAAAACATTCCGGCAGTCTTCGATTTGCCAATACACTAGGAAGTTTATCATGCATGCTTTCAGGCATCTCGACGCTTTGCACGACTATGATCGCCGCTTGAATGTTTACATGAGTATTTAAGATATAACAGTATCCGTTTAACGATAAACCTAGTTCTTTGTCATTTTGTATGGAACGCTTCAGTTAAATATTCCTAGACCTACCCAAAGAACTGCTGTGGTTTTTACTTCTTATTAGAGCTTTTGGTAAAGTTCTTCATGGTGTTTAATTTGTAAAACACTTTCAGCTTGGAAACAATGTACGATTAACCCAGATTAGAGTATCGCTAAGAGAAGACACATATTTTACACCTAAATTGTGAGAGCGGAGATTGACTCTCCATTGTGATACGTGATTGGAACCATTAAAAAATTGAATTTCACGCTTCAGAGAATTCACTAATGCGGGCAAAAAACTCAAAAAGTCATCGACAGAAATTCGGCGATTTGCTAACTGTGAGCGGTGACAAAAACTTAATAAGATAATAACAATTTTGAATGACTCGATATCGACAATGGCGAGAGCTTTCATTGTTACTTAACAAAAATAGATTTATTTTTACAGTTTTCCCCAGTTATTTTTGTAGGTGTAAATATTTCAAACATTTTTCAATTCACATGTTTTTTATGTGAGATTCATGTGTGCTAAATGACTTTTTGGTTTGGTTATTTGTTTATCATATGTATATCTTGCAGCCCAATGGCTTTTCACCTATGTGAATCCTCATTTACCAAACGAAATTTTTCATAAAAATGTTCATCACATATGTAGGTACATTGTTTAGTAACTATAATATAACTTTATTGTTTACAGGCTTTCGGGATGTATGGTAGGAAAGTAACATTCGATGTAGAAAATATAATAAAAATTAAAACAGAAGTATACAGAGTTGTTGGTACTGGGACCGACATAATTTTTTAGGGAGTTGGGTCCATGTCCTAAATTTTTCCGATAGAATCAATGTCCTAGCTGTCACGGTTCCTAAGATATATTTTTAATGATTATTGACTTGTTGTCTTTTTAAATGAATTTAGTAGTTGTCGCGATATATAATTATTACACAGATATTTGACTTTGAATGATCGTTAATTTATAGTGTAATTGTATCAAGTTATCAATTATTTCGAATGATTATATGTATACATTGAAGCATACAACAAAACTATTTTGTGGCATTAAAACCACAAACAAAAAGATATGACGATTTAAAGGCGATCTTTTAGGTCATTTTTACAAAATCATATCTCAGCAACCGTGCCACTTAGGCCATTGAGTCTACGGGAAAATTTTTGCCCATGACTCCCCCAACTCCCCAAAAATTATGTCGGTCCCAATACCAAACACCCTGTATAATATGTATAATACCTAAGTACTACGATTAAGTAGAGCACAGCACATTAGATTGTAGATAAATTACAAAGTTGAACTTAGTGAACCACGTAGACACTTAACCGACATTGCTATGTTATATCTGAGCGAAATGATCAGTAGGTATGCGATGTTTAATGACTTCATCAACCTTTCGTGCTTTCTGTTAATCGCCGCTCCATCAAAAGATCACGAGAAATCTAATCTAAGATCCAAGATACGCTATCCAATCACCCTTCCTTTCCAATAATTGGATTAACATAAAAATAACAGGAGTTTATGCCAATAGACGGCGTAGTTTTGTGAAAGTATTTTCAAACTCATTGCTTTTGAATTCCATTTCACGGAAGGGGGAGTAACCAGAATAAATAAATAATTCAAGTCTTTTCAGAAGTCATTAAAGTAACATAGTTTCATCTACAAATTGAGCTGTGTACGCGCCGGCTGGAGCACCGAATTGGAAAAGTTCCTCAATTTTTAGAGTTCTTTACTGTAAATCCGATGAAAAAACGGGAAAATTGAGCCAAAACTGTGCCAATTAATTTTAATTAATGTTCGAGCCTACTCACTCATTCCGCACAATTGCAATACACAGATACACTGCATAATGATGTTAACTGTCACAGATAAAAACACAACCACCTCATCCACGACTGTACGAGATCTAATAAGATTGATGAGATTGAAAAAACAATGTTATGCATATAAATATGTCTAACGTACAATTCAATTAAATAAATTACTCATTATAATTACACTAGCCGCTGCCTGCGCCTTCGCCCGCGTTTTATCGGGATAAAAAATTTAATAAACAAATAATGCTGGACAACTCACACAGCATTATCTAGCCCCAAGCTAAGCAGAGCTTGTGCTATGGGTACTAGATAACTGGTATACTTAATACACTACATAGATAAATATTTTTTATTATACATAGAAAATATCCAGAACACCCTGAACAAATATTTGCAGATCGTACAAACATTTGTCCCGAGGCGGGAATCGAACCCGCAACCTCCTGCGTTGCAGGCGGACCTTCGCCCGCCGCGCCACAGAGGTCGTCAATTGCCTTTATGTTATTCCAGGTCCCAAACTATACCCATACCAAATTTTAGTCTAATCGGTTCAGTAGTTTTTGCGTAAAAGAGTAACAAATATCCATACAACCATCCTTACTTTTGACATTTATAATATTACTAGCTGTGCCCGCGACTTCGTCTGCGCGGAATAGTGGCAGTATGATTTTCATAGAAACTTTCATCCCCTATTATATATATTCCCTTTGATATTTTACCCCCTTGAGGGTAAAATTTGCAGAAACTTTAAATGACATTTTTATTTATATCTAATTAACTGACTAAAAAATAAATTCCAAGATTTTAGCTATAAAAATGACTAATACAACCTTTCAAACCCTTACAACATATTTTTTTTCATTTAAAAGTAGCCTTTTTCCTTTTTCAGGCTCTAAAGTATCTGTGTACCAAATTTCATTTTAATCGGTTCATTCGTTTTGGCGTGAAAACGTGATAGACAGACAGACAGAGTAACTTTTGCATTTATAATATTAGTAGGTTATGTATGCCGGAAACCACCCCTGTGTTTTGAGCTTTTTGTGTAGTTTCTAGCAGATATCAAATAAACTTGATTATTTGGTACTTAGCACACAAACAAACAACTAGGTTGAAAATTGTAAAAGTCTTGCGTGCTAAGGCTATCAAGAAAATCTTTTCTCTTCGCAAAACTTCCTGAATGCTGCAATTATAAAGGTGCCTGTACAATTGTATCCTGGACACTCTGGGAACCCGATAAGGCGTGAGACACAGAGTTCAACGAATTATCTTGACGCTTGACGACCAATGTGGCGCGGCGGGTGAAGGTCCGCCTGTCACCCAGAAGGTTGCGGGTTCGATTCCCGTCTTGGGGCAAATGTTTGAACGATCTGCAAATATTTATCTCGGATGTTCCGGGTGTTCTGGGTGCTCTACAAATGGTGGTATGCATTAATTATGTTCGAAGAGAAATAGGATCATATTCACTAAGAATTAAGAATAACCTGCCTGTGTCTCAAAATACTCGTATAAGTCATCTTACTGAACTACTGGGCCGTGGGGCCGCGGCTTACGAATACCGACCTGAGGAAGGGCAGCAGCTTCTTTCTGAGTATTTCTCAACACCAACACTGCGATCACCAATCCGCCTGCAAAGCGCGGTGATTATGGCAAATCCCCCCCTACATGGGAGACCATCCACTCGATGGACCGACGACATTGTAGCGGTCGCAGGGAGTTGATGGATGGAGGCGACTCAGGACCGCTATTTGTGGCGTCGTATGGGAGAGGCCTATGTCCAGCAGTGGACGTGTATGGGCTAATATGATGATGATGATGACGAACTACTACTATACGTATTCAGATACAAAATATTTATTATGTCATCTATTATGTAAGCAGTGCTTACGCATGAACTGATCTAGACTGATTTCAAAGACTTGAATATTTTACTCACTTGCTTGCAAGTAAACGCGATTCAAGAGAACTCATCTCGATATTCAGATGAACGAAGCGTATCGCTCATGTAATCCATTACGCACGAATAGTTCCATCATAGTGAGGTATATGGATGTGCATGCGCAAGTCATTGGACCCAACTGTGCTATTAGAGACACGCCCTTTGATATATCTAAATAACTAGCTGCTGCCCGAGCCTTCGCCCGCGTTTTATCTGAATTAGTATTTGTAGGCACTTGTCACTCACTATGAATAGTTTATGGTAGAGAATAAAATTTAGTCTGGGCGAAGGCGCGGGCAGCTGCTAGTACATAATAAAAAATATCTATCTATGTCGTGTATTGTATTAAGTATATCATTTATCAATTTCCTATGACAAAAGCTCTGCTTAGCTTGAGTCAAGTTAATGCTGTGTGACTAGAGATGGATGGAGAGATAAATGGCTGGACAATTGTCCAGCCATTTATCTATAGTATAATTATAATAAAACTGAAACAAGTCCAATTCCGTGCATTGAAGATAATCTGATTTTTGGAGGGTAAACTATTACCGATACTAAAGCCAAATCGTTTTATTTCTGACTGTCTGTTTGTCTCTCATCATCTCTTTCTTGGCCGTGCATCACACTGAAACTTCTGAATGAATTATTCTAATAAAACTTGGCATGATTTGAGTTCATAGTTTCATACTACGAGGAAGCACATAAGATACTTTTTATCTAGCTAGTAATCAAAAAATTGTAAATTTTATTATTATACGTAAATTTTATTATTACCTACACGGTAAATTTTCCGACTAAAGAAGACATATGTTTGAATTATTGGATTTTGCGCTCTGGGCCTGTAAAACTGGCAAAGTGTGTGTCAAGCCACACAACAAACAAATACATTTTGACGCTACGAGAAAGCGGAGTACTTTGTTTTTATGTTTTTTAGCAACTTGTTAACCCCTAAGGCTCAAAAACATCGCACAACACGTTACAAACTTTTATTATTTTCTCGCATAAAGTGTCAAAAGTAGAGTATTTGTGGGGAAAACTTATCCCAAGTTAATAAAAAGTGGCTTAAAGCTCAGGGGTTTTTATATTGGTGTGTATATTACACATTACATAAATATTAACAAAAAGTAATACGATCGTGTTGTGCTTTCACAAAGAAAAACAAGATTCCCTAAATCTACATGTCATGCGAATTGAGACTACTAGGGTTGTATTCCAAGACAGAACTCTGTCAAAACTGTGTAGGACGCTGAAATTTTACCTCCTGATTTCAATATATTAGTCAAAGCTAGAGCAGGGAGAGACCGGTTGTGAATCCTGAGTCGGAGAGGGATTTATTTAATCATGCCAAGACCAAGATAGCTTTATGCACGAGGAGAATATGTTTCTAGAGATTCGATTGACTCGCTTGACACAACAAAATTTTTGATGGCAACACTAGGGATGTTGCCATCAAAAATTTAGTTTTGACAAAGTTCTGTCTTGGAATACAACCCTAGTAGTCTCAATTTTATATGTAAAAGGAATATAAGTTAGGACATCTGGCGCAGCGCATTAGCTAATGCTAATGCGCTGCGCCAGATGTCGCTGTATGGTAATCCATACAGCGGGGCAATGCAGCCAGTAGAGTCTTGGAACGCTTCCGACTGGTATTGATATGGACCAGATGCACCAGTTGAGCTTCTTGTAGATTTTTTGCAACAGTCTGCAGTAAGCTCAATTGTTTCAACTGTAAATATGTAGTAGTTCTAATTGTTTCTATTATTTCATTGTAATTTTCTTTGTTAATAAAGATTTGAATACGAAATTTAGGATAATATTAATAATTTCTAAGTAACCTTATTTATTTACGGTAATTTTCCTGAGGATCTTAATTTACTTGTTTGTTAAAACAAACAAAAGTTGGTCTCACGAAACAATACCCGTGGAATCCCCGACGGAACTTCACGCCCAATAATCAGAGCAAAACGATTTTATTACAAAAAACCGTTTAACAGTTCGAAATGATTTGCATACAAGCGTTCAAGAGCAATGTAACGACCGATACGGTCCCGAGCAATGCTCCATCTAAGACAATTCCAACGGGCCAGTATTTGTGGGTTTGGTAGGCCTTAGGGACGGTGACGATCAAAGCAGCTTTTGAAATAGTACCGTAGGTTCTACTTTACTAGGTACTACTTTTCTTGGTACTACTTTACTAGGTACTACTTTACTAGGTACTTAACTATTGTACGATTTGCCTTGACTGGGTATTTTACCAATTCCTTAAAACAGCTTGAGGATTATACCAATCCCTGCTTTCTTCACTGAAAAGCTAAACTAAATTCATATTTTAGCATATCCTGGGATTTTACCTAATCCCTAGCATTTCCCTGGGCATAAAGGAAACTTGCTTCTACGGCTTCTTAAGCGCTATTCTGAGATAATACTTATACACCCTATTTCATCCCCTATAGGATATTTTTTATACAAACTCATGTTTTCGTTTTTGGGAGGACTCCAGAATGCAATGACTCCTTACCAAAATTAATAAAAATAGTTCGACCGTTAGTTATTGAACAGGTATAACACATACAGACAATGTGACCTTCGCATTAAGTATATAATATAAAATACGCTACAATAGATGGCAGACTTAAACAAGCCTTAGGCACAAATAATAGCACCATACGGTATTCCTATTTTACTCTATAGTAAAAAGATAGGCAGGGCAGGGAGACGGTATTAACTTTGTTTATGCCTCTATTGTTTTCTTTGTGCAAAGTTCAATGGCACTCAGTTCTGTACATAGTCAGTAGAGAACCCATGAAGTGATTAGCCTAGTTACACATAGTGTGTGTAAATGTGTAATGCAAATTACCAACATTCTTGTCTAGTGTTTTCATAATCAAGAGTAATTCAGTCAGTTATGCACTTGAAATGTTTATTACAAACTAGCTGCTGCCCGCGCCTTGTTCCACGTATATTGGGATAAAAAATAGCCTATATGTTATTCCAGGTCCCAAACTATACCGATATTAAATTACAGTCCAATCAGTTGAGTAGTTTTGGCGTGAAAGAACAACAAACATCCATACATTCATAGTCATAAAGTTTGACATTCATAATATTAGTAGGATGATATTAAAGTTCCATAAGCTTCTTATTTGCTTTTTATTTATTTAAGAATTGTAAGTACGTTTTTTCAAAAGATATAAAATGTAAAATCCATAAATCAAACAAAATGCAAGTTCATTCAGGAGTATTATCTTGTAAATAAAGATCGATTTGAGGCTCTATCACGCTCTACACCGAGTTAACCTCTACAAGACCGACTAAAGCACTTTGCGGCGTGGCGTTAGGCAGTCTCACGTTTCTCACGTCTGCATAACAAATCACGTGCTTGGCTTAATACCCCTAAACCACAAGAACACTCATACACCACAAATTTACAGAAGTAGGTAACTATACATATGTCCCACAAACTTTCATATTAATCGTCGTCTTTTTATAACCCGCATTATGGACATTTGGGACGATTTTGATGACTAATTTGGACTTGAATTGCTAAAGAAAATCGTGAATTGAGAGCTAAAGCGGTTAAGAAACCATAAACTCTCTTCCAAAGACTCACGTAAAACATTAAAAATGAGTCTAAATAATAGACCTTTATGTCTTTTCTGAGAATTGTAGCAAGCATCCATTCTTTGTGGTCAGAGTAATCGCAAAATATGCATTAGCTTTGTATCGAGATTAACCATGAATTGAATCTTATCCCATTAAATTTATGAGGCAGTGAAACCCCATGATTATGGTAGAGATTTCCACAGTTTTTTGGAGTAGCTCCTTTGAAATTTAGTGGTTTGAAGCATGTAACTGAACGTTTACTATGTATTTCTGGATCTATAGCTGAAAGTGCTTAAACTAACATCAAGAATAAATTATTAAAGAGTTCAATCTTATACTGGGTCAGGTATTTCTCTTAGGAAGGGCCTTTCCACAGCAAGGCATAATCATATTCCAATTTATCAACATTCATTATTATGTAAAAATTAATATTTTCAAAGCAGTCACAAGATATCCTTGCATGTTCTACGTGACTACTGTATTTGTCAATCAAATCCATACCGTAACACCACTATAAAAACACTATTTACACGACACAAGGCCGGTTTTTACGATGTTAGTGTATCAAATAATCTTACAAAGTAATCATAAATGTTATCAGATTTGACGCAAATATCGTTTTATCAGCGTTTCTGCTATAAATGGGGAGAGGTTTTCTCAAAAATTATCAGATGAGAGGAAACTCTTGTCTGGAGAAGTATCTTCCAGACACTGAATCCCTGTCCAAATTCTTTACACCAATGATCATATAAAAAACGATTAGTGGATATAGGCCTCGCCCTAATTTCATCAATGACCGTTCCAGCAGACTTAATTTTTTACGCCCATTCTAGAGTGAAGACCGATTAGATTTTTCATTTATACCTAACTTGTCATTGTTTCCATCATTTTCTGTTTTATTTGTAAGCGATATTTTGTTTTGTTTAGACTATAAAAACCTACATTGAATAAATGAAATGATCATTATGTTTACAGGCCACGTCATGCCTCCATGAGAGGTTATCGAGTAAATTAACATCACGGAATTCCTCGTACCTACCCTAGTCGGTAGGTACGAGGTTGTTACAAACAATTAGCATAGCTGAAAATTATTAATATCCTTAGGTACCTACTACTGTTTTGAAAGACATAAATAGTCACCTCCTAAGCTTGTTGCTGTAGAAAGATCTTGACCTAGTTAAGAGTTCAGAGAAATCCAGACAGCTAGGTTGTAAATACCTATGACGGATGCAAATTCAAGCGGTCACTCTCATAATGATCAGCACAAACGAGCAACAACCATGTATAGGTACTACACAGAAATTGCCGTTTTATAATAATAAATTATGGTGGAGTTTTTCACACAACATCATCTAACGATTCGAGCCCCAATTCATTAGTCACCTGGGACCTACCCGACCCAAATATTCACACAACACCCTGAACAAACTTTTGCAAACCACATAAAGATTTGTCCCGGGAAATGAACACGCAACCTTCTGTGTTTCAGGTAGACCGTCACTCAAAGTGACTATGGGTTGCATTATCCGCTAAATTTTCTTATCCGGATATTACGGATAGTAGTGAGCCTTTCTATTCGGATATCCGGATATTTCGCAAAATTCGGATAATTTATAAATGCACATAAAATTTATATTAAAACAAAGAAAATGTGTTCTTAAAGTATCAGTCAGTATTAGAGATGTGTTTATGCTGGCATTTACAGGGCGTATTGAGTAAATGTCCAATATACATGTACTTATATGCCCGATAAATGGCATTTACTCGATACGCATTGTAAATGTCCGGCATAAACCATCTCTAGTCAGTATTTATTAATTCATATAAAAAAAGTAACAATGAATAACAAAAGAATTCACATCGTAACTGAACAATAAAGATGTATCGATTGAATGGGTTGAAAAACTAAAATCTACGAAATGAAAAGGGTTACCTCCTTTCCATGGAACTTATTTTATAACATAAATAAGAATTCTTCCTCTTTAAATAGGTACTCTAAAATGATTTTAACAAAAAAACAACAGCCATACGGTGAAACTTGAGTGTACACACACACGTTTATGTATGTATCAAATCAAACAAATTAAATAAAAATCAAAACAACATAAGAGATATAATGTATACTAACAATTAACATAATAATACTCAGTAGTGAAGTGTGAGTTGCGGTATGCGAGGTATGGCTAGTGTAGTGTGGGGAAGCTGCGCTGCGTGGAGACGGGTTGGTGTTGGCGTCTGATCACTGACCAACCAGTGTCAACGCTAGTGATGCGATTGCGTGCTAGTGTAGGTCTTGCTTGCTTATAAGTTCAGACACGCATGAATCAATCATGTATATATGTAAATTCTCAAAAATTTGATGTTCAATTTTGAGGTCTTTATGAAACTTATGAAATTGCCGTTTTTTTATGAAATCTGTTTACGTTTTTGTTATTATAGTGCTTATACCCGCACTTTGGGTAATCTTAAAGAATTTAATAATATCCCAAAAATTTACGACTCCGGCGGGACTTGAGCCCGCGACCCTCCTCTGAATACGAGGATGCGCTAACCAACTGCGCCACGGAGGCAAGTACCCGACCTGTCGAAAATAAAAAAAAAATTTAATAATATCCCAAAAATTTACAACTCCGGCGGGACTTGACTTAAAGAATTTAAGATTACCCAAAGTGCGGGCATAAGCACTATAATAACAAAAACCTTAGAGATTAGCAACAGCGATACCTCTCGTCAAACGATCTAAATGTAACTTTAGACTTTGAGCAGGTTTGGATAACTTCAATGTTTCCCCTGTAGGTGGAGCTAACGGCGCTATAGTCCGTAAGTCCCAAAGATTTTCAACAGGTCGGGTACTTGCCTCCGTGGCGCAGTTGGTTAGCGCATCCTCGTATTCAGAGGAGGGTCGCGGGTTCAAGTCCCGCCGGAGTCGTAAATTTCTGGGATATTATTAAATTCTGTTTACGTTATTTTTATTCTATATATTTTTTTAATAATAACCGTTATGAGTATGACCCATATAATCGATGCAGCTTTGCCAACGAAGTGATCCCCTTCTTAAAAAAATCAGCTGAACGGGGGGCAAAAAACTTCAAAGGCATTTTCTACTGTCTCTATGGTATTGAATTTTTTTCTTGCCAAAAAGTAGAAATCTGTAGGCGCAAGGTCTGGTGAGTATGGCGGATGACAGAGAGCTTCCAACCCCAGTTTTTTTAACTAAGAGATCGTCTGTTGTGCAGTATGAGGTCGCGTTGTCCTGCAGGAGCAGTGGGGACGATCGTGGGGTACCCATTTGTCAAGCTTTTTTACATTGCCAATTTGACGAAAAAGGACTAATATTGTTTTGATACAAACGTCAAAAGCTGCTGCTAATTCAGCCATAGAATGAGTAGCTTCAGCTTCCAAAATCGCCTTTAATGAGATCAGAATGGAGCGGGTAAACCAATAACATGTGGCGCGTTCGTTTATGGTATTCGCTCCGTAAACGCTGTTGATATTGCGTGCTGCTTGTGCCGCGTTGCTGCCACGATGTTACTCATATTCCATAATTACTCCAAAATCTTTTAAATTCGATGAAAACATAACGCTAATCAATAAACAATTCAGAAGATTTATCAGTTCATTCAGTATCATATTTGTCAATTCAGAAGATTTATCAGAAATCTAGTAATTGGGCGTTGACACTACCACTCGGTTTGTTAAGCTTCTTTCTTGCTTCTTCACTCGGTTCTTCAGCTTTGTAGTGTCATCGTTTCTATTAGAATAATTTACTAAAAAAAATTACTAATTGCCAAAAAAAGTACTTTGTTTATAAAATAAAATTGATTTGAAATGGCCATTACTGCAGAAAGGCAAGTTCATAGGTAAAACCTATTATATAGCATTTCTAATAGTTCTGACACACTATGCTCCTCGCGCTGCTCATCGCCATGCTCCTCCAGCTGCCGCGATGTTGCCTTCTCTGCCCACACACTGCTCTATTTACGCGATTAATTGCGATGCTCCTCACTTGTTATTTTCCTGTGCTCGCGTTTCTATTGCCGGCCCTTTGACTCGCGTTGAAAAACCGACGAAATAAGGAGCGATGGGCAGCACGAGGAGCATGACATGCGGCATGACGTGGCCACACTACGTTTCTGCCTCATTTTCTTGCTATTTCCCATGCCATCGTCATCGTCGGTCGAGTGTGTGGGCGGCCCATAAAATGCTGGACGCTGAAGAAGTGTGAATTAGAAAAATTAACTAGGTATCCGTATTATTCGTATTATCCGGATAGAGGTGCTCCCATTATTCGGATATGAAAATTAGCGGATATACGGATAGTTCGGATATCTGGATTGCAATCCCTAAGAGTGACGCAGAGGTTGCGTATTTTAGGGAAGGAGTATTCAGTATGTCAGAATCAGAATCAGAATCAATAACTTTATTTCTTTAGGCTTACAAAATAAGCACTTAGACAAGTCAAATTGTATACTATAAACATAGTTATTATTATCAAATAAGAAATAAGGTGTTATTGATGAAATAAGAAATAAGGTGGTATTGTCAGTTTTTTTATTTATTGCATTCATACATTCATCGGGTCATATAGTGATTACGTGAGTTTATATAATTCACAGTATGTGTACCCCTTTACGGTGTTGTAATAGAAGACTGGCCAGGTATTTTACACAGGTTTTGCACCTGATGCGCACTTCTAATGTTTCGTATAAAAATATCTACGTGTCCACGTATGTGTCTATGTGACATGTCATCGTTCGTTTGCGCTACCACAAACAAATTATTAAAGTATAAACCTATGTCAATTTAGATACACAATACAAAACCTAGGTAAAGCTGACTACTACTAAATAAAGCCTTGTAAGCATACAGACATGGCAATCCTACCTATGTCCAAAATAATAAATGCGAGACTGATACACAGGCTTAAATAAATGTTTTTACGCAAACGATCTTGCGCGAAATATGCATTTTTATCTCTTTATTCTTGAAGGCTAAATTTTCGATACC
Organism: Eupithecia insigniata; assembly: GCA_947859395.1. Lineage (NCBI taxonomy): Eukaryota > Metazoa > Arthropoda > Insecta > Lepidoptera > Geometridae > Eupithecia > Eupithecia insigniata. The sequence goes on from OX402002.1 coordinate 6,639,646, forward strand.
AATTTTTGCTGTAACCATCAACAAAGCATCAACACCTATTTCAAGATTCGTGGAAATCCCTTTATCTTTAAAAGGAACACAGAATCTATTAGGAAATTGCCGTGAACAATGAACATAGAATAAATTCGCTTATCGTTTAATTGCTTTGGTTGGCTGTGCATCCTTCCTTCAAGATGTTCTCTTTGTTTCAGGTCGGGGTTGTACTTGCGCAGGACTATGACGGTAAGCCTTTTATATATTTTATTTAAAAAACATCACGGTATAAAAAAATTATATGTATAATTTGACGTGTAAACCGACTTTAAATTGCCGATGATAATAATCGACTTCAACTGCCTTATTTTTACACTATTGTTAAGTTTTGCGGGATAAATACAAATCCACTGGGGACAAAAATTTTATGAGACCACCTCGGGATCATTTCTTTTGTACTATAGAAATGATCCCGAGGTGGTCCCATAAAATACAAACTAACCATAATTCAAAATCGGTCCATAATTGGCGGAAATACCGCGTAACATACATAAAAAACAACATGCAGTCGAATTGAGAACCTCCTCCTTTTTTGAAGCCGGTTAGTAATAGATCGAAGGGACAGACACCAACGAAGTTTCCACCCAATGCATAGTAAAGAGACGAAAAGATTAAGTCGTCCAAAAACAGCTCTACGACGACCTTAGTTACTACAGGAGACTCAGAAAAAGTTATATAATGCAACAAAACAAGCAAGATGTTTAGTTCTGATAGTGAATGGCAAATAAAGTGTGTAAGAGAATTATCTAGATGTTTACGAACTTGTGAAAACGATACAATGGAAAGAATGCTATGTTATACTAACAATAAGATACATGATACTAAGTTTCAATGGGGATACAAAGTAAAGATGCTCTACCATTTCTTCGTTGAAGGCCTGAATGAATAAAGGCCAAAATTCGTGCTAATAAATTTTCACAGAAGAAAAAAACTCTAATCTCTAATGCTCCAGTTTTTCTTAGCAGCTAAGCCCTAGACAATATTTTTTAAGGAATTGAATGTAGTATATGCTTTTAAATTTTGTTTGCTACAAACTCACCTTCATAATTTCAGTAACGGACATCCAATGCACATTCTCCAGCACGGGGTCTGGTCTCAGAGACTCTGTCACAGCCCTCCTGAGGAAGCCAGAGGGGTTCAGAGGGGCCCCGCTGTTCGCAGACGACCGCGCGACAGACCCCGTAGCTGACCCCGTCTGTCAGATCAGGCCGGAGACCGAGGACCCCACGGGACTGCTCTATAGGCTCAGGATAACGGATTTCACTAAGTGCGGGGTCCTGAAACGAAATGTAAGTGGATAGAAAAATTAGTTCTAATAAGTTCATCCAGAATCATCATCATTAGGAAAGAAAATGTACGATCACACTTTCGCAGATAAAGTTATTTGATCGGTTGTTTGAAAGCTGGACATTTCGGTAGGTAGTTTGACTTTGTGTTTAGAATGATATCTTATCGTACCATGGACCATAACTAGGTACACAAACTTAAGGTAACCTACTGTTTTTGTTTTTACACTAATGCAATAAGATACAAGCAGTTAGCTGGGTAAGCAGGAAATCATTACTTCGTACCGTGATTTAGGGGTTCCCAAAGCAAACATTCCAAAATAGATTAGTGTAAGAAAACTTGAGACACTGAATTACAAGGAAGAAGACGTAAATCCTTAAAGAAAATCTCAGACACACACAATTAAAATTAATAAGCTATTAATAACAGCTTCGTCAGATTCCAATTTTCTATAGCACTAGCATCAGTAATAGTGATTGCCATAAACGATATTATACATTTTATAGCTGGGAATACCGCGAAGATTAAAGCCACTTGTGCCTTGTCTGGTGCCTCAACGAACGTACTACGTTTGTACAAGTACATCCACTCAATGACGATAGCGTTACCGTAGCGTCTCTAACGAGTTTCACGGTAGGTCAACGAGACCCAATTTCCATTATTGACACAAAAGAATTGTCATTTCATCTCATATAATAATCATAACGAGTGTAGTACGTTGTGTCATCGGCAAATAATAACGCATTCCGTTAGTAACAGTAAGAAGAGCTGGCCGGTAAGCCTGACATATTATTATAACTACTAGCATGTATTCTATGCCGCGACCGGTATATATTGAGGTAAACAGAACTGCTTCGTACGGGAACATCGAGGTTTGAATACAATGCCGTGGTTCACTTCCTATGATTTGTATTCAAATTCGCGAACAGCTAAGCTTGTAAGCTGTCGTATTATATGTTTGTTTTATCGAGAAATGTTAGCATGAACAGAGATAAAACAATACTTGGTTCTGGAATCTAAGATATTTTAGTTCAACAAAGTCCTCTATGAACAAAAATTGTGAATTATTTTAACAGAAAACAAGGTGACAGCAAGTTAATCACAAAAACAAAACCGCATGCACAGCAAAAAGGGTAGCAAAACGGTCGAAACGAAAGAAAAGATGAAAGAAAACATTAAAAATCAAAAATAGTTTCGAACTCCTGTAATTTGCTTCGATGATACCAATGTCGTAAAATATTTTCGTCTTAGAAAAATATTTAGGAATTTTAAAACTGAGTGTAGGCCTTCTATTAATTCAAAAATAATAGTGAGATGTGTTTTTGTTTACAGCAAGCATTTCGTAACAGAAGTGCATGAGCGCGTTGATGACTTTTATAGGTGTAATCTGTGCGTGGTGTAAAAAGCGTTAATAATATCGTAAAAAAGCATTAAGTACGCCAATACAGTTTATCACAATTTAACTGATTATATTTATGTTGAGTAACTACTTCAGTGGTGTTTTGTTTTTCAAGGAGAATGGAATCAGAAATATGAAAATGCAGCTCGTGTCTTGTTTTTGCAGCCTTCAAGCAGCAGTCGTTAGAACAGTTTTTCATTTGTTTTAATTTATTATTCGTAACAGGGCTTCGTGCACGTCCGCGTTTGGTTCCCTCAGTTCCCCGGGGTGGTGATGCAGTCGGATCAGGAACTCATCATCATGTGCAAGCCTCCGGAGCCAACCATCATTGAGAACAAGGCAGCGGGGTTCGCCGGTAGTTTGTGAGTATTCTATACTATATTATAAACAGGAAAGATTTTATTGTTTTATTTATTTGCATTGAATATGCTCCGAAACTACCGATTTGAAAAATTCTTCACTGTTGGGAATCTTCTACACTATCCCCGGGTGACATAGGCTATATTATATTTTCAAAAACCTTGATATTATATTACTCAGATATATACTCAAAACTCAAAAAATATTGTGACTGGTGCTTTGTCGCTCGAATTTGATTATGTTATTTTGATGTTCATTATTAGGGATGACGACTTTGAAATGGAACGTCCATTTGATCCGATAGTGTATAAATCTAGGTACATTAGAAATCAAATAGATATACAAACCTACCTATTTTTTATTTGCTGGGAACAAATACCATGACATGACTCTTTCCACGACGAAAGAACGCTTTTAACAGTGTTAATGTGAACACTAGATAGATACTACCTAAGGAATGTTTAAATGCATAATTGAATACTACTTAGATACCTACCTGTCTTGTTCTTCGCATGAGTGCAAAAAGGTGATTTGTAAGTACATCGTTAGCACTTTGTAATCCGATGATTTTCCCGTTGCCGACAAATCAATGATGAGAATTAGTGCCGACGTGTCAGTAGTTCGATACGTTTTTGCACTTGCAATGTAAAATTTCACTCAAGCTCCGGTTTCCAGCGATAACATTGTTGAACTGCAACAAATTTCTCCATCGGCTTCCGAAAACTGCAAGGAAAGTTTATGTTCCACTTTTGTAGAGCAAAGCCAAGACATTGAATTGAGCGTATTTAACGAAAAAATTTCTGAAGATTTTATGCCATAAGGTGCAACAAGAGCTAAATCAATATCTATATACTTCCTAATTAAATTACCTAGCTAGGCCATTTCACGGTTTGTATCCATTTTTATTATTATTGAAAATGGAGAATCTTTTGACATCTCACTTAAGAAAGTGAAAATATGGCCTAAGATGGAGCACGTTTTTAAAGAAGTAACCTATTCACTCGGAATTTGAGGACTCCGAGATTGTACTCTACCAATAATTTGTCTATATTCCAATTCTAAGTAATGAAGACAACTGATCCCTTACCAGTAATTACGACAACTGCTTCTCCCCTAGCCCCCACGGAGCTCGCGTGTCCGGGGTGGTGGAAGAAACCCCAGGTCGTCTGGAGTACGAGGTCGCCCTCTACAAGGAAGCGCCGCCTGTCTCCCGGCACACCAACCACACCGTCGACTTACCGGTCGATCAGGTAACCGCTGTACGTTCATTTTTTTAGCACTTTCGTTTTTTATATTTTTATACCTTTTTAAAACGGAAGACGCGTAATAGAACAAATCGTTTAGCTATGGACATTGTTGGCTACTAAGCAAGTAAAATTCATTCCACACTTATGAAACGTTATGAAAATATTTTTCAAGTGCACTGAGTTATTCTCTTCTGGCAATTCCCAAAATTGTATCTAGCTTAGACCTTTTATAAAATTAAGACTCAATCGATAGTTTTGCCTAACGGTAATCGAATTGTGACATTTTCGTTCTTATATTTGTCATTCGAAAAATACGTATCGTATACGATCATTATACATTTTTAATATTTTAAAAAACTTTAAAATACGAGCTTGTATGTCATCTAATACCAAAGTGCTTGGGAAGACAAATCCAACGAACCGAAACTCGACGTGGTTTGCTCGTTTCGTTTAATGGTTCCTATGGCTACCTTCGATTTCCATCAACAGACCAGCTCGATGGTATTATGACATTGCATTGTCACTGAACCTACACAAGTATGCCAAATTAGAGCTCAATTGGTTGAGGTTAACTGGTCTAAAATTTAGTTGCAAGATTCCACCCAAACAAACATACATTGCAAGTTAAAAGCTTGTAAAAAGATAGTGTAATATGTACATATGTATGACCCTAACTGAATCTGATAAGGTCTGAACTCTCTATTTCTAGGCCGTTCCGATCGGTACAAAGTTGCAACTCCGCGCACGAATCAATCCTGACTCCGCGTGGCGACACATCAAGCTGCTGGAGGTGGCCGTGTCTCCAGACCCTGACAGACCACACGCGCCTGGAGCAGTTCTACTGGTGAAAGACGGGTAAGTAACGATAATACTTTAAAAACTATCGTAGAATATCCCAAAAAAAAAACGACTTCGACGGCGCTTAAACCCGCACCCGCAAGTGAGAGTGTGACTAGTTACGCACTATAACTTGAGGTCCTTGGGTTGCATACAAAAACAACCACTACCAGCTTAAAAAAAAAACAAATTGAATACTCATAAACACAAAAGAGCATTCTGCTTTACAACCCAAGGACCGAGTGGTCGTCACCCCTCGAGTTGAAGCCAAAGAGACATAGCCTCGAGGCCTCCCTCCGTGCCCCCAATATGGGGCGGAAAAAAACAAAAATACGCGCTATAAAAGGAAAAACCTTAGAATAAAACAACGCAACTCTTTTGGTCAATCATAGTAAACGTAACTTTATAGACACTGAGCAGGTTCGGATAAGTCGATGTTTTGGTGGAGCTAACGGCACTTGAGACAAATGGAAGTCTCAGTTTTTTGACTTGGTTAGTTAGCGTTGGTATTGGTTAGCGCATCCCGTACCGAGGGAGGGTTGCAGGTTCAAGTCCTTCCGGGTTGTCATTAAATTTCTTAGAAATTACCCACAGTGTGAGGCTACTACGTAAACACTATATAATAGAAAATACCTTGTCTAACTTGTTTGAATAGAACCGTATTCACCCTGAAGAAGTCCCTTGAAAAGGGATGAAACGTTGGTGTTCTTTGAACACAAACTAGGTTCATAATTAACCCACTTACATTCATAAATGAATCAAATAATCACAATAATTTTGCAAAAGTTTTGATTGAACGATATTTGTTACATCCTCACGCAACAAGGAAAACCGTTTGTATAATATAGACGAATATTTGAAATTTACATTTACATAGATACTAAATTTGACATTTACTAATATCTATTCTTTTTTGAATATATTCTATCATATATTTAGTATTGTCTTTCTTTGTACAACTTTAGTAAAATTACAAACTTACTAGTTAGTCTCTTGTAGCGAATAATAATGAGCCTACAAAATAAACATTTCCACGACAAACAAGTCGAGTATAGTGATACCTGCTTTAATCTTAAGATCACCAATTAATATGTAAGCTAAATGTGAGCTACTTGCTACAGATCACGAAAAATAATTAAAACAAAACAAATCCGATCGCCTCAATCGCAGAACTAATTTCAATGTTCACGGCTTAACCTTTACGGAAAAACGATCCATGAGAGATGAACACTATTGGAACCGTTAAACGTATCTATTTTATTTACGGCACTCCAAACACTACAGTTTAATTTTACAAGAAACAATAAGTTGAATTAGTGATACTGTAATGCAACTGTTAAACTTGCGCTAAAAAATCTTTACTTGACCAAGGCCGACGAAGAAATAGAAAATGTAGCCTAGGCACCACCTAGGCAGCGAATAAGATGACACGGTAGAGTCAACCGTATCAAAAAATTAAAATAAACATATTCGTAAGTCTACAGTTGGACTAACTAACATGTTTTTTATTTTTAATGTCAAACGCTTTACGTTTGACCACCTTGAGAAAGTGAAGATGTAGCCTAAAATGGAGCACGGTTTCCCAGAAGGAACTTATTCACTCGGGATTACAAGACTCCTTGATTGTACTCTACCGGAAAAGCAGACGCAGGAAGTTCGCCCCACTCTTTACCGGTACTTATAATGAAAGTAGAGCAGAATAGTTTGGTTCGGCACCGTCATATGTCGACCAGGTATGCGTGGTATTTACCAGTGCGTCTACTTATCCAGTGGTATGCAATGGGGAGGACGGGATAAGGCCAGTAAGTGTAAATCCTGGGCACAGTCTGGTAACGCACCGTCTGTGTTCAAGGCTGCGTAGGTACGTATATGTATGAAATATCAGACTGCTTTATTTCCTATAGACCTTACAGGATTCTTGGGCACGTCACACAATTCAAATTACATAAGTAAAACAAGGAAATAAAGTGATTACTTAGATTTTTTGTTCACTTCAATGTTTTCAAGGTAAAGTTGTGAAAAATTATCCAACTTAAGAGTATTTGATATGTTAAAATATTATACATTACCTGATTACATAGGTTAAAAAAGCGAAATTGACGAGGTTGTGGGTCGGATAATTTTTGCAGAAAACGGACCTTATATCCTATCGTCTATTGAATGCAATACACAGACCTCGAGCGCAATTTTTTACAGTCAGTAGACCTTTGTTTGCCCACAATATCACAGAAAAAAACAAAATCACAATAAAATTATCTCGCGCCAATCTGTGACGATCACCTTAAGGTAAAATTGGCGACACTATATTTCTATCACCACAGTGCTCATACGTCCAACAACACTGCCACACGATACAACAAATTGTATTCAACTCAATACAGGCAAACTCATAACATTTACGAGTAGATACATTTTGCAGTGCTTGCTTATTGTTCAAGCTCATATTTGAATACTCATTTTAGTGTTGTGCGGCAGTGTGGTTGGACTCGTGAGCGACAACGCTGCAACGTTAACTCTGCTGAAATGTCGAATTGTAAAATAGGTAAAAAATGCGGCCCGTGATAGTTATTTTATTACAAATATATATCTATCCCAGATGCCGAAATCGTGACTTCGCCTCCATCATCCCGCACCAACCAGCGCGGTACCGAGAGCGACACAACGAGGTCTTCCTAGACTTCGAAGCCTTTCTATTGGCGTCTATGAAGGAGCGATCTACTCTCTGGATACACTCGCAGATAAAGGCGTGCATGGATGCTGCTGATTGCCAGCCGGATTACTGTCTGGACCTGTTTGAACCTTCAGGTAAAAAATTGATTCAACAATTGTAGAGCACGTAGATCTTGAGTTAAAGTGCTTGAGAGTTGTGAATGCATAAATAAAAAATAAATAAGTTACATATGTTGGATAATTCACACAGTATCTAGCGCCAAGCTTAGCAGAGCTTCTGTTATAGGTACTACATAACTCATATAATTATTGCTCACTTAAAAAAAACCGAGACAAGAATCGAATCCGCAACCCAAAGAAATCAGTTTTGGAAACTTACAATTAATTCCAAATCAATTCATTTAAATCGGGGGGTAGGAGGGTGTTTGAGTGGGCGAAACAATACTTTTTCTATGGAGTTAGGTGATTGAGGATTATGTATACTTAAATGGATATCTCCATCTAAGCTTTTGTAGAAATATTATACGCTTGGACATAAGATAAATCCCGCTTTTCACACATTTTCCAGGTCACGGTCGCCGAAAAAGGTCCGTATCCATCCCAAACCCGCACAACTCAACTTCCGCAGCACTTGTATCAGAGAACTCCACAACACCGTTCACCAGGTTCAAAGAGAACCTGGAGTACACGGTGGTGATGCCAGGAGAGCTGTTCCATCGGCCATCGCTGGACGCTACATGTGCGACGTCTATGATGGTCGCGGTCGCGCTTGGAGCGCTGCTGTTTATGTCAGCTTTGTTGGTGAGCTTACCAGATTTTATACCTTCAGCTCCTTAATACCTAATCGAATAAATATAATAATAAATAGTTTTTCAAATTCGCTAACTGAGAATACTTGGAATCCTCAAACGGAGGCGATTTACAATATTTTTAGATAAGTGAGAAACACTGCTCAGTAGCGTCTTTATTTGAGGAAAGATTTTAAGTAAGAAGGATAGCTATGGACTGTGTAAAATAAGTAAGCAAAGCACGTAATGATCCTAAGGATACTTTACGTGCTCAATGATTAATTAATAAAATTGTAGTTGATGTACCTACCTAAATCTAAAGAAATAAATCGGAAATAAATGGGCTACCTACGTACACAATAACAACCTACCCTCAGAACAGGATAATATACCGACCCTACCTTACGCAAGTGTTTCATTCAACTGGTAGCATCAGTAATATCATTGCTTTTTTCAGATGTGCTACTTAGCCACAAAGCTGAACTCCACATTGCTAAAGAACAACAGCATGCAAACCCCTGGAGGGAAGGGCTTCGAGCAGATTCTACGGGAGTTGGCGCACCATTCTCTGGCGGATTCGGGCTACACCGGTCGCCCTACGGTCCAATAATTTGGTTTACCTATTTAGGTAGGCTATAGATATGTAGGTAGCTGATTTTAGTTTCTATTTTACTTTCTATTTTACTTTAGTTAGACATTACTCTTATGGGGCTTAGCCGTATACGGTTAATCGTTTCGAGTTGGCGAGAGATGATTTTTTTTTGTATTTTTTAAATTTATTCTTCGTTTAATTTATACAACTAGCGAATAAAATTGTTTACGATTTACGGGAAATTACTTTTCGAGAGAAATGAGAAGAAAAAAGTGTTAAAAACTGCATATATTTGAATCTTTATCACTTTATTCGTTATGCTTCAGGTGCTCTAGCAGGTGTTAATTTAACTAGTAGATAAGTGAAAGTATTATAGGTTATACCTAGAGGTATAAACTATAATACATACCACTTCACCTAGCTACTTACCTTTTTGTGGAGGAAAAAATAACTAGATCGTCTAAAACATATCTTTATAACTAGCATAAGTTATTTATTAAATATTCTAAGCAAAACTTATGACTGAAAAATTCTAAATTGTTTCCATAATCGAAACTTTTTCAGCCATGACTCAGACGTATTAATTTATTTATTATATTAAAGTTTACATTAGCTGTAAATCATTTTAAGTACCTACCTACCTACTAAGTATGATCTAAATATAGCTACAATTGGTGAATAAGTAATAAATTAAAAATACCTACAAACCAGTCTGTTTTCTTGCATTTAACACCTATTGTATTGTATTTATTAATTAATACTATGGGCTCACAAGGAGCATAGTCAATCAAATTAAATTTCAAAATCACTTAACATACAATCATAAAACCAGGAACGAGGGAAAATTTTCGGACGTATGTAGTCGCAGTAACAAATAAAATGAAGCACTCGATAGTCAGTCTACCCTCTGTACGTACTATTATGGAAACGTCGTGTAAGAAAATAATCTGGAATAATATTTCTTCATTTTCATAATATATCTTTTTTAAGGGTAACACACGTGCAAAATCGCTGGCTGAAGCTAGTATACATATATTAAAAAACATTTTTTGCTTCATATTTCCTGTGACCAACAATAATTCAAAGTATCAACAGAATTTTTCAAGTGAGGTGGCAGCCCTAGGCCCAAAACATTCGGATATATCGTAAAATGATGACAATTTCTAAATAACGCGGAATTAGATTATGATTGATCAATCGTTTAGTTTAGAAATTACGATCTAATACGGTATTAAAGTGGAGAAAAATAAATAAAAAGAAATATGATAAAAGTATTATTATTTAATACCTAATATATTCACAGTAGAAAGTCAAAAACTTGTTTGTTGGTCTGTTATTATGTGTCTAACCATTGTATATACATAAAACTTAAATAAGTACCCCATTTTTTTTCTTTAATTCATGATGCGGATTTAGGGTAACTCTGAATTTTTTTATAAAAAAAACTACAATGTCTATCGATGCCAGAGTTTTACTCTAGTGCTTATGATGATAGAAACTATTGATTTTCGTTATAATACTGAGATGAAACAAAATTTGGGTAAATTTTACACTGTGCGCCGTGCACCGTCGTGCACCGACGTGCACCAACGTGCGCTACCGTGCTCGTCACCAATAACTTAGGAATACTGCCATGTGTGTGAACTAGCTCATACAACTACATACATACGCCATGACGACCGTGTCGGGTTCTGTAAAACGGATGCTACATATTTTGACGGTCCAGTATTTTTTACGGGATCAAGTTTTGGAGAGTTTGCGGCTGAGAAAATTGTAAACAAACTAAGAGTAAGACTATAGAATCAACGCACGGCGAGCGAAACCTTAGTTAGAGTATCTAGAATGGAGATGTCAACGCAAGGCGTAGCCCTCTGTCGGCCATATGGCCATACACGTTATATAAAACTACTTCACTCGTAACCGCGACCATTAGCTGTCGTTTCGTGTCGCGATGTAGTGCTCAGTGAAAATGGTGAATTGTGCGGTATTACGGTGTAAAAGACGATCAGAGACATCAAACTTAAGGTACCACGGTATTTCCTATCACAAGTAAGTGATATTTTAGTCAATTGTTTTTCGTAATATTGTCTAATTTAGATTCAAATGGAATAGCAGTTGCGACCGTTTTAATACGACGCCAACGTCTTGGTAGAGGGTGTAGGTGAGTAATGTAGAAGGCGCAGTGTGGGGACTAGTTGAATGAAATTGATTGAGTGAATGATGAAATGAATAAAATGCCATGTGTTTTTTTGTACCAATATTTAACCGATTTTAAAAAAGGAGGTTCTGTATTGGACTCGTAATGTATGTATACAACATCATTTCAAATTAGTTAACGAAACACGAGGAAAGGATCTCTATCGGGAATACATTATTTGGAGCATTCAGAACAGGAGTAGCCGAGCGTAGGCAGTCCGAGGTACATGAACAGTCATTTCTGTCTGTTTATGAAAAATCTATGCATCAAAAGATGTTATAGATTTGTGTAGACGGTGCGAAACCTTGATACGAAGACATCTGGACGAAAATAATAGAGTAAAGCCTAAAATTACTACAACGTATATAGTTTCAAAATCATTGAACTATTTCCAAGGAAAGGACTTATTTCCAAATATTGATCTACATGTCTATGATAATGATTTCGTCAATCACAATATGGAATTAGGAAGATTGGTTATGCAAAAGTATACAGATACTAGAATCTATTTTCTTATGAAAAAAACAGATCCAAAGAAATGTGTACGTCACATTTACAATAAATTAATCCATTTTAAAAACCAATAGTGTAAAAATTATGTAATATACATTTATATTAAACACCACAATATGATTTTTTTTTAATTCCTAGCCATACAAATCCGCGTGGGGCAGTACATTTGCTAACAGCCGCTATTCTTCTCCTGCTCTTATTTTTCTCACCCCACTACACCAATTAAGAAACAAAATATGTATCAAAAAAATGCATTCATGAAAGATTCATCGAAATCAATTCAGTCTTAGAAGTTCTAAGACTGAACCGATTTCTATGAAGATGTTCTAAGTTAGAACCCTAAGATTCATAATTGCGTAATATTTGTTGTAATTAAGTAAGTACATACAATAACTATTAGCGCACCGCGGTTTTACTTGCGTAGATAGAATATAGCCTTGTGTTACTCAACAACAGAGTAGCTTTCTATTCGTAGAATAATTTTGAAAATCAGTTCAGTAGTTAAAGAGATTACGTACGCCCAACAAATCTATAAAAAAGGAAAAGTATATGATTTTGAACAACGCTGATTTCATTCATTTGAAATCATTCATTTTATCGGTCTTTTTACACACCATCACTACTTTTTTGTGTTAGTGTGTAACTAAACAATAGTGTAACAACAGTAATTCTTTAATTGTGTGTTTGTGTACAGCTTTTACTTGCGTGTGCGTTTATAGGGACGCTTAATTTTTCTGCATTAGTGTGCGTGATTATGTAAATGTGTGCTGTACCGTGCTACCTCGCCTCCCGCGAAAACTGGCAGAATCATTTTAGTACTAAAAGTAGCGCTTGGCAACTCCCTTTCTAGATACTCTAAGAGCGAAACGATCCGCGAATTTTTTTGATTTCGGCAAGATTTGACGACACAAGGCTTTTTAAATTATTTACAAAGGTGTAAATCTGTTAGTCGCTAAAGCCTTAATGACCGGCCGTAATGGCGGACCATGGACAGATTATTGATGTCAATGTGTGTGTATCTAGCGTAAGTACATACATAGGCAGACAGACTATCGAGTGCTTTATTTTATTTGTTACTGCGACTACGTCCGAGAATTTTCTCTTGTCCCTGGTCCCATCCATTTCCATAGTTATGTATACTACGGTATTTCTCCTAAATGATTAATCACAAGATTTTTTTATTGTCATCACTATTTAATAATAGAGAGGCAACCTGCGGATTATTTTTGCATACATATAAATGTCCTCATTCATAGATAATAAGCATGATTTTTGCGTTTACGACGTTAATCTTTGAATTTCGCGCGAATTTGTGTTAGATTCCGTTTCAAGACTCGGTAGGTAACGTAATTTCAGAATACCCCAATTTCTGATCTATGAGGGGTTTTTTTATACCACAAAGTTAGCAGTCAAGCGTGCGGTCCACCTGATGGGAAGTGGTTACCGCAGCCTATTGTTACAGTTTTAATAATAATACCTGTCAGATACCTGTGTTTTGAACTAATATTATACTTATGTCTATCCACAAGAAACACGGGCGGTCTGAGTCACGTGCAGCTGCGACTTGCTTTGCCCGACCCGACCCGAGCCGAGCCGACGGGTCCCGAAGCGAGCCCTCGAGCGATAGCGCGCACGGTCGGACAAACACATGAAACACACGCGAACCACAGAGCGAAGCGAACGTTACGATTTTGCTTGTCGATATACATTTCCCATTTCATTTTTAGTTGTAATTAATTCCCTTTGATTTTGTATGTATATTCTGTTGTAAGAAATAGTAGTGAAAACATGTCCTAAATTGTAAAAGTAAAGTAAATTAAAAGTTACAGATCATAACACTGTGTTTCATGTGCAGATCCTGCCATCCTTCAGAGATTATGGTTGAGCGCCTTCATACCTGGTCACGATCTCTCTTAAGGATCGAGCAACAGATTAAAGTCAATAGCTGGTAAGGATCAAAGTCATGGATTATAGCTACAGACACAGTTTTTTTTTATTGTCTATTTATTTGCGACAGTGACTAGTCGTGGTACATTCTTACTTGTTATGTAATTCGTAGCTGGTAACGATCAATATTATGGTTGGAGCTCCAGATTCAACATTATCAATGGCTGGTAACGATCAATGTCCTGAATCGAGCCACAGATTTAAATTTAATGAATGGCTGGTAACAAGCAATGTAATGGATCGAGCTATAGATTTAATTTTATAAATGGCTGGTAACGATCAAATTAATGGATCGAACTGCATAATCAATATTGTTATAGGCTGGTAACGATTTGTAATTTTCTAAATGGCTGGTAACGATCAATGTCATGGATCGAGCCATAGATTTAATTTTATAAATGGCTGGTAACGATCAATGTTATGGATCGAACTGCATATTCAATATTGTCATAGGCTGGTAACGATTAATGTCATGGATCGAGCAACAAATTCAATATTGTCAATGGCTGGTTGGTAACGATCAATATCATGGATCGAGCTACAGATTCATAATTATCGGTAGTTGGTAACGATCAATGTCATGGATCGAGCTACAGACTCAATATTAGTAATATAATGTAACATCTTATGAATGCAAATAACATAACAATTTATGCCACGAATCGAGCTACATTTTCAGTATTATTAATGGCTAGAAACGATTAGATCGATGGATCGAGCAATTTATTTAAGTTTATTGGCTGGAAACGATCAGCCAATGGATCGAGCAAAAGATTCATGTTTATGCACCCTTGTTACTAACTAGCTAGTTGCGTAGTATGAATATAAAAGAAGTAAATTTTGTATAAATTAATATATTTACTCTGAATTATTTCCGAATTTGGCTGATTCTTTACAATAGTTATTTTTGTGTGTATTATGTTTTAAATCGCCAGTAACGAAGGAACTCGTTACCTATTGATCGGACGACCGAGCTGTTACAGTGTCAGATACCTGAGTTTTGAACTAATATTATACTTATGTCTATCCACAAGAAACACGAGCGGTCTGAGTCACGTGCAGCTGCGACTTGCTTTGCCCGACCCGAGCCGAGCCGACGGGTCCCGATGCGAGCCCTCGAGCGACAGCGCGCACGGTCGGACAAATACATTCTCACGCGAACCACAGAGCGAGGCGAAAGTTACGATTTTGCTTGTCGATATACATTTCCCATTTTATTTTTATTTGTAATTAATTCCCTTTGATTTTGTATGTTCTGTTGTATGAAATAGTAGTGAAAACATGTCCTAAATTGTAAAAGTAAAGTAAATTAAAAGTTACAGCAGCAGGTTGCAACGTCAAGGACGTTACACGCGCGCTGCCGACCCCGTAAATACTTTAGAATGCCCTGTTTGAAAGACCTCATACTATAGTCCATTGGGAAAACCTCAGCAGGGAGATCATTCCACAACCTGAGTGTTCGCGGGAGGAAGTTCCTCTTGAACCTTACGGTCCGCGAGCTTAATGGTTCCAAGGTATGGGCGTGAAATCTCTGCCGATGGCGAGCGGTGCGATGATAGAAGGGAGCCGCGGGCACCAAGTCAAAAAGTTCGTCAGAACACCACCCATTGTACAGACGGTAGAACACACACAAAGAAGAAAAGTCCCTCCTAAGACTCAGTGGTTCAATACCGCCTGTGAGAAAGGGATCGTCAACGATTCTCACAGCCCGTCTTTGTATCGAGTCAAGGGGCTCAAGCTGGTATCCAAGCGCTCCTGCCCAAAGATGACTGCAGTAATCCATGTGAGGTCTGACTTGCGACTTATAGAGCAGCAGTCTTTGCCCCGCACTGAAATACTGCCTAGCTCTATTGAGCACACCGAGCTTTTTGGACGCCAACTTGGCCTTATTTTCCAGTTGGCTACGAAACTGGACGTCACTGGAGATCTCGATACCCAGGATCCCGATACTCTTGGAGATGGTTAAAGGGGTGTTTTGGAACAGTGGGCTAACAGTAAATGAGGTTTTCTTAGCCGTGAATGCGCAGACTTATGTCTTGGTTGGATTAAATTTAACCAGGTTTAGATCACCCCAGTCTGAAACTCTGGTTAAGATGTTTTCAACACTAGACACAAGTTCTCTTCTATTCTCTTCCACAGCTGACCGAGGGATGTTAGCTCGGCCTGAGTAAAAAGTGTCACCAGTGCTGTCGTCTGCATAACAATGAACATCGTCAATAGACAGCATGTCATTGATATGCAGCAGAAATAGCGTTGGTGACACTACAGAGCCTTGCGGGACAACAGCATTAATGTCCATGCTGTCAGAGCTACTACTGTCAACGACCGCTCTTATGCTTCTGCTGAACAAGAAGCTGGCCACCCATTTACACAAGCCCTCGGGCAGTCCATAAGACGGTAACTTTGTTAGAAGACCACGGTGCCAGACCCGATCAAAGGCCTTCGCTATATCTAGACTCACAGCCAGTGCCTCGCCTTGACTCTCAATGGTCTGTGCCCATCTATGTGTAAGATACACTAAAAGATCACCAGTTGAGCGTCCGTGGCGGAAACCGTATTGACGGTCGCTGAGTAAATCGTGCTCTCCTAGGTATCTGAGGAGTTGTGTGTTAATTACACGTTCTAGAACCTTAGAGAGAAGGCAGGTTATAGCGATGGGCCTGTAATTGGATGGGTCTGATCTGTCGCCCTTCTTGGGCACCGGGTGAACCAAGGCAGTCTTCCATGAAGTTGGAACTTGTCGTGGAGTATGAGAGATTGAAGAGACGCGTCAATACCCGTATTGACGCGTCTCTTCAATCTCAATCTCCTGAGTTGTGCGCACAACTCAGGATCACACTGCTTTAGTACCACTGCCGATATGCCGTCCGGCCCACTCGACTTATGAACGTCTAGAGAAAGTAACTCTCGCCGGACCTCCGGTTGGGAGATGTTGATTTCTGGCATAGAGAAACCGCACCAAGGGATAGAAGGTGGCACGGCTCCTCCATCATTCATAGTCGAGTTTGAGGAAAAGAGATACCCTAAGAGATTGGCTTTCTCTTTTGCGCTATGACCAGCTCACCATCTGGTTTGCGGAGTGGTGGCAAAGACGACTGGCAGAAATTTTCCTCGGCAGCTTTGGCAAGCGACCAGAAAGCACGACTCCCTGAAGGGTGACTTACTAGCTTCTGGCCAAACCTACCGATAAAATCAAATTTGGCCCTGGCAACAGCCCTCTTACTGGACCTCGAAGCAGCGTTCAGTGTTCGCTTCACAGCCGAGATGTTAGGGTCCTCATTCCTGTGAGCCGTGGTCCATGCCTTATACGCAGTCTGCTTTAGTAATGAAGCATCTTTGCAGGACTTATTAAACCACGGGCGCCTTTTCATACCCGCTGCCACCAAGCGGTTCGGTATGTAGCACTCCATGCCCGCATTAATAGTTTCTGCGACGGCAGAAGCGCAAAGGTCAGGATTATCTGATTTAAAGCAGATGCGCTTCCAGGGGTACGATGCAAAGAATTCGCGCAACCCATCCCAATCGGCTGATTTGTAGTGCCACATTCGCCGCCATTGCGTGGGCCGTGGTGGATCAGGGCACGAACATGGCACTTGCGTCCGGACGAGGCAGTGGTCTGATGTGCCAAGTGGTGCATCCACTGAGATGCAGTATCCGTCCGGACGCGTGGTCAGCAGGAGATCTAGTAAGGAACTTGTATGGCTCTCAATATCGGGTATTCTTGTAGGGGAACTAACTAACTGTGGGGATGATTCCTTCCGTCCAAGGAGGCATGATTTTGTCAACGTCACTTACCGTGTGCGACATACGCTGCCGGGCTGTCACTGTCAGCGAAACAAATCTATGAACTGGACACTGGCAGCAAAGTGGCAAACCAGCAGAAACATATTGTCAATTTGGCCAATAGCAAAGAAGTCAAGTCAAAATAAACAATCTTGCACCAGGCGCTCTGTAACGTTTTTCAGAAAATCAATAAATATCCTATTCCACTTCAATAAACTTTATCATAAGCGCCTCATCATGTCAAGTGCAAACTCAGGCGATAACAAACGCTTACTGCCAGCCAAACAGCAGTCAATAAATCCGAAAAAACCAAAACATTGGTCACTGGGCTTGCTCGATGCCATGAAAGACTCCGAGTCGGTTGTGAAATCTACAGAAAAAGTGGTTGTGATTCGTGATAAATACCCTAAAGCAAAATTACACTACCTTGTTCTACCCCACGAAGAAATCAGCAGTATTTATAAATTGAATAAATCTCACATAGGCCTTCTAGAGGAGTTTGGTCTTGTATATAAACAAATAAAAGAAGCTGAAAGCTACGAACTCAGGGCAGGGTTTCACGCCGTACCTAGCATGACGAGACTTCACATGCACATTATAAGTAAAGATATGGTCTCGCCTTGCCTGAAGACAAAAATCCACTGGAATAGTTTCACAACGGAGTTCTTTCTATCTTATGATGGTTAGTTTCACCTTGTTACTGAATAATACATTATTTGAAATTCAATATGAATGTGAGTTAACTACGAACCTTGTTTGTGTTGGAAGAACAACAACATTTAATCTCTTAAAGAGAGCGTCCTACAGGGTTAGTGTGGTTTGAGTCACTCGTGTTCCGTCACATCTCTGTGAGCACTCATTGGTGTTCTTCCAACACAAACAAGGTCCGTAGTTAACCCACTTACATTCATAATGTATTTGAAATTCATTGTTATTTTACTCTCGGTTTGAAACCTATTTATTATTTTCCAGATGTTCTAAAAGAGTTGAAGGAAAATGGATCAATAGAACAGATGACAAGTGAAACTCATAAAACCTTGATGTCTACTGAACTCCAATGTAACCAGTGCAGCTATAAGCCGAAAAATATGCCACAACTCAAGGAGCATTTAAGAAGCCACTGTAAATAATATATATATCTTCTACTCTAAGTATCTACTTATTTATCTTTTAAAATAAAGAGAAAAGCATTCTAAAATTGCACTCATTTATTGCCCTAATAGAATCCACATTATTTCATTAAAATTATTGCTAATTAAAATAAATACTATGTATATTTTGTAAATCATGATGTTATTGAAAATTTAATTGCATGTTGTCTTTAACTTTAATTTTATACTTAAATTCTACATAGTATTCGTTTTACAAGATAATTTACATGGACTCTCATCATCAATTAATGATGCAGTCTCTTCTCCACCATCAATATCAGGTGTATTATAAATAGATATATTACGCCTTTTGAATGTTTTCTTGCCAATAGGGGTAGAACATTCTTCAGTTGTGTTCAGGCTATCAGTTACTAACGAAGAAGTATCAACAGATTGAACCTCCTCAGATTCAAGATTGATTTCTTCTACATTAGGAGTAACTGGTGCAGGTAGAGATAATTTTGAGCACTTTGTAATGTGAATAGGTGTAGCTACAATAGAGGGAGTTACTATTTCTGGTGTTTCAATGGGTGTTACTATTTCAGCAGTGTCTACTTGTTCTGGTTGTTTCATTTTCCGGCCTGTTCTTGCTACCACTACTTGTACAGGGTCATCAATGCCTAAAAGTTCACACAAATTGGTTGTCTGTGGGTTGACTATGGGTTCTCTTGGAACAATTTTGCGATCATTGTGTTGGAATATGGAGGCAGTCCTTACAAAACTATCCTCTTTTATAGATAAGTCTTTCATCAAGTTTAATATTTCCTGCTTTTCCTCATCAGTTGGTTTGAAGTCATACCTAAAAGAAATGGTTGATTTTGTCAGTAAGTATTTAGAGTAAAAATAATGTGGATTCTAGGAGCAATAGCGCACTAGCGGCCTGAACAATCGGCCATGACGCGCGGCCCGTACGCAAGAATTGCGACCAAGCAACACTGCCACAATCATCAGTTGGTAATACTGCGAGACTTTTTGCCGCCGCAGCCTGCACGCAGTACCAACCTGCAGTGTAACTGCTGGCCGCGTACAGCCAAGTGCTTGGTCTCCATGGTGATTTAATACTAATTAATCTCACTGGCTACTGCGACCTGGCCACTAGTGCGCCCCTGGCCTTGGTGTATGTAAAATTGAGTATGTACCTGTCTTCACCACCAGGGCCTGGCATGTAGCAATCCATATTCTTGACAGATAGCAGATGATTAGTACTTTTCAGTATAGCTAACCATTCAAGATCATGCTTCAAACTTTTATCACCATCAAGCTCACTTGGCACATCCACTATTTGTAAATGTCTCCGTTTAGGTAAGCATTTATCAAGGGCTAGGAATTTAGTCTCTTTGCCACCTTCATGCTCTACAATGGCAGCAAATTGACAGTGTAGGTGAGCAGAAAACCAATAATCAGGCTGCATTGTTTGCAGTAGTTTAAATGTAGGAGGACTGCCAAGTCTGTTTGACTCAATATCTTCTCTGAAAAAATAAAATACCACTAGAAAATGTCACACTAATATTATAAGCACAAAAAGTTTGGATGGATGTTTGATACTTCTTCACACTAAAACTACAGATGTGAATGTGCTGAAATTTTGCATAGTTGTAGGTCTAGACCTGAAATAACATACAGGCTACTTACTTTTTATGACAAATAGATATCCATGGGAATGAAATAGCCTATAATAATAATAAATAACCCAAATGTTTCTTTATAACAATCAAATTAGATCTTTGTTACTTGGAATAGGTTTCTTTAAGCTATCTTTTATCCCAGAAAAAATGAATGCAAAGCTGCCGACATACTCTAGTGATATATAATTGCAATAATTTTGAAACTGATTTAGTTAAAATTATGAATTATATGTAGTAGTAGTACTTTCAGAGAAAATACCTGAAAAATGGTTTCCTTCTCAACAGTGATTCTTTGTCACCATAATCTGTGATACCACAAGGCCAGTCATGAGAGAGCATTATATGAACTTTATCCTTCAACTGGCTTAATCTAAAGACATCCAATGACCTAATGTGGTAAACTGAGCGAAGAGATTGTGGTGTGTAAGGCACGCTTTCCCATACACCATGAGTGTAGTCATGTCCTTTGAAAATTCCAGAAATACCTGTAATAAGACACAATAACAACAAACATTTAATTGGAATATTGCATAAAGAATGTTAATTTTGTCAGTTTCCAATACGAAAATTACCTCCAATACGTAGGTCACCAATTTGTACAACACCAGCTCTACCAAGAAAGTAGATGTTAGGTGCGACCCATCCACCATAAGGTAGTTCTTGCAAATAGTTTGATGCTTCATGATTACCTCCTATGAATATTGTTAGGATCGGCGCCTTTTTCTCGCCACTGTAATATCTGTAATTAAAACAAGTCTACATTGCACAAAATACCAGCATTTGATTATATGATTAACAGCATGGGACTCTTCTTTTATAGAATTAGTAGCTCTTGGGGCGATATCTTCTGGACACAAAGGTGCTTACTTGTAGAAGGTACACATGTTCTGATATTTTTCAGGTACTGCCATTGCACAGAGGTCCGATCGATTCCGGACTGATTGAAAATCTCCACAACATATCAGTAAGTCAATTTGAATGCCTTCTCTCGCTTGTAAAGTGTCAATGCAATCGTATATCTTCTCTAGCTCGCCATGAGCGCAACCTTCCACGGCTATTTTCATGATTTTTTCAATGGAATACTGCTCCGTGTGAGTAACAAATCTTAGCTACATTAAAATCACATGCTTACAGGAAAAAATCCTGAAAATCACAGCACCAAACAAACTAAAAATCTAAGACCAACAAAAAATAGTTTGTTTTGTTTGTTAGGTTATCTTAGTCAGTGTTGCCAAATCCGTTGGATTGAATTATACTAGATTTACTGCAATTTATCGTGTTTTTATCGCATCTTTAGTTCTTGTCAGCTCCCTTAGCACTACGTTTAAATTATACACGTATAGCGCGTTAGTGCGCTTCTGGATGTAAAGTCTCACTCAGTTTGTATATTGTAGAAAGAGATGCCCTTCATTTCGACACAGAAAGACACCTGTTAGCCATTTAGCGCTCTAAGGGCAATGAACTTTTTTCGTTGAAACTAAGATCCTAATTTTCCAGGCCCAGAAAGACACATGAACACTGTCGTGGCCAACACTGGTGTCGTCTCGTTCATCTTCTAAAAAAACTAGACAACACTAGCCATAAAGCTGTGATAAGTTTACGTGCTAACTTTTTGTAAAAGTAGTACCTAGGTAATTTTTATTATTATTTTATTAGAAATGCTACATTTTTGAACGATCATTACAAGAAAAAAGAGGCTATTTAAACGGATGGATTTTACAAGAAGCTTGACTTTTCGATCTAATTGTTGTCCTTTCGTTCACATCAATAATTAACTTGGACGAATGAAATCAGAAGAACTTACGAACGAGCGAGCGGTTCGATCTTTAGACAGTGACACATCAGAATTAGTAGGTAAAGACTATCGTAGAACTGAAAAAATATCGTGGAATTTTGATGATTATCGTGCGATACATACGTAACTATTATTTTTTTCTCGTATAACTCTCCAAATTATCGTGAAAAGAGGAAAAAAATTATAACTTTAGATAGAATTATTGATGATACTGTAAACCGTTTTATAATTGAACTGGGTAAAAGTTTCTCATCATCAAACACCAAGTTTAGTGATGATAACAAAACAATGATATTATTTGTTTTATTTTATATAGGTACACTCATTGTTACGTTTATTTAGTACAATTCCTAAAATATCCATACCTATACTTCTACACTAATATTTTAATGAGGTAAAGAATAAAATGCATACTTGCTAATAAAAAGATATAGGCAATCCAAAAATGAATACATTGTTACGAAAAAAGTTTGAGAACCATTGATTAATTTGTTTACGTTATTTCTTTTGCTCCGGTGAATAGACTATACAAACCATAGAGTAGGTAAGAGGTAGTAAAAGTCATTTCCGGTCTTATATATATATGTATGTATCACCATATTTGTTATATATCTTTGTCTATCCCACGGAGAAAGCTATAAGTAAAAGAGATAGCTGGTGTACGTATAGCTATGTAGAGATTGCAATCCGGTTTATTCGAAATCCGAATTAACCGGATAATTTGTCAAAAAACATTAACCGGCTATAAGCATCGAAATCCGGTTAATTCGAATAATTATATGTAGTAATTGATAATATTTTTAAACAAAAATTAATTAGCTTGTGATCGTAAATACAATACCTACAATACAATATGATGATTTAAACTTAAATTTTAGACATAATCAATTACAAAGTTCATATATATACACAATATAATACAATACAAAATAAGTATATCACACTGGTCAAGAGTGCACAACATGCACGCTTGTCAAGAAGAAGAAATCGGTTTTCAGCCTCTTCGTGATAAGCTGCAGGTAGCTGTTGTCGCACAGCTAGCGCGTCAGGGACGACATTCTGTTGCGGATGATCGCGTTAAAGTCTTCTACGCGTGCATCCGCAAATATCCCCGATACGCTACACAACGCGGCAGCCCCATCACCAACCTGAACCCATTGTTATACTGGACACGCAGGGTATTCCAGGATCGCTGTGTGTAACTGATCCATAGAATGCACGTTTAAAATGACTGGCAGTACACTCTAAACAGACTCGTTTTTACGGCCGTACTACATCATGCAAAACTACGGGCCAGCATATTGGCTCTGACTGATAATGCTCTGCGTTCCCTTTCCACATCTACATCATTCATGAGCCTCTCGGAGACCGAGAGGCTGAACTTCGACACTCTTTTGACTACCTGCCAGCGAGACAAGTGCAACGGTTATATGTTTTTGAACCGGTTTTAAAAACCAGCTCGCTTTTACTTAGGTTTTACCTAGGCTCATGTGCCTCCGCATACGGCTCACAAATGCTCAACAGCTTCCTGCGAGCACTGATCGATGGGCTCAGCAGTACCATGTCATCGGCGTTGCTTATGTTATTTACTACCACACCATCAATAGAACAGCCAATCCCGGTACTGCTAAGCCCCTTGATCAGACGGTCCATGTACAGGTAGAAAAGCCGGGGTGAAGTCAGCCCGCCTGCCGCACCACACAAACTAACTTGGTCATGTCCGAGAGTGACCCTGACCATCTCACACAATTACGTAGGTTGCCGTACCAGTGCTTAAAGAGCAGCACCAACTCAGATGGCACCCCTTTATCGCCCGTCAGCTTGGCTCTACTCTGTTCTGTGCTATCCTATTCTGTGCTGTTTTTTGCTGTGCTGTGCTCTTGTTCTATTCTATTCTATAGAATAGAACAGCACAAATCAGAATAGAACAGCACAGCATAGAACAGAATAGAATAGAGACATTAAAAGAGAAATCGTTATTCACAAGTAGATCCCCTCGGGGTCCAGAATCCCTTTCTACTTAGTACACATGTTAGTAGCATCCTGTACATTTACGGTATATTTAGTTATGTACCATGTAAGCCCATGTCGCACCCTTACTGGTCTATGTTGGGAACGATGTTATCGAAATTATTGATCATTATGTCTACCTAAGCCATATTGTCCAACTAGGTAAATCCAACTTCGATAAAGAGGTCAGCCGACGAATCCAACTCTGATGGGAATCGTTCGGGAAACTTCGCAATATCTTCTCGTAACAGATACCGCAGAGCCTCAAGACGAAAGTCTTTAACCAATGTGTGATACCAGTGTTGACCTGAAGCAGGCTGAAGTGTCTATGGGCACGCCATATAGCTCGTAGAACCGATAACCGTTGGGGAGTAAAGTTTCTCGAGTGGTGACCGCGAAGCAATGCGAAACGGAATGTGGGAAGACCTCCACACGATGGACCGACGACATCGTAGCGGTCGCAGGGAGTCGTTGTGTAACGATTCCGTTGGCTTCTCACAGAGTTAAACTTTCGCGCCACTCGCCGCGTCGACAACTGAACGGAACGCAACGCATAAGTTGGCAGCATTGTGCCTATGCGCCGCCCGCTTATCTTTCAAGGAATTGGAGGTTACTTGTCACTTTCTCGCGGACAACAAACTCGCTAACCGAGAACTTTTATTCTGCGATTAAAACTCTAAATAACTTACCTAAAACTATCATACTGTGAACCCCATATCGGGTGAGTGTTGCATTATTGTTATTAGTGTGTATTTAGGGTAAAAACTTGTGTCCTAGGTAAGTCAAATCACTGGTCAATGACCTTTCTGACCGTTATTGTACCATGAATGTTATTACGTATTTTACTTGAATTTACATTACTACTATTTACAGATCAGCTTCTAAATTAATTAACATTCATGGTACAAATACTTCTTGCTGCTTTTTGACCGAAATCACGATAATTTCATTTCATTTATTCTATCCTTTTTTCACTATCCATTGTCTTACTTATATGAAATCGTTCTATGCACTACCCATCATTTTATATTGACCTTCTTCCTGCGTAATTATTTATTTGACTCGGATACCTATCTCACAATCGAACCGATTTAGTGAGGTAGGTAAACCGTTATTTCATTTCTATTGTTTAGAATAAGTAAATCATTTGTATGACTGCCTCATCATCGATCACTGTAAATGCTTGTTGCCATTGCGCTCACGCTTTGAGTAGAGGATGCAGCAGTCATACTGCAAACCGGGCCACTTCTAAAGTGTCTGGACGTGGATTCCAGGGTTCCTTCCTACGGGTTACCGCTATCTACACTACACCACCGGCCATACTGACGCCGCTCCTCTTCGACGATCTCGCCGCCGGTAACCGGGAGGATTCCCCACTAAAGGCTGCCGTACACCATCGGCCACTCTGTCGCCGTCCGTTCCGATACTCTCACTACTGGTATCCGGAAGAATTCTTGGCATCCGCCAGGATTCACAAGTTTTTCACTGCACCACGCTTGCTGCTAGCCCACGTATCCGGATCCACTTGTCGGCCTACTACGTCGGACCTCTCAGCTCAGGCCAGTGGCAAATAGCTTCTAGTACCGTATTCGGAGACATCGTACTCAGACCCTACTTCTAACTTCACTCTATATCTATACAATATAACTGTAAACATTCCTTCTGTTTTTCCTTTCGGCCTAGCCACTCTCCATCTTAGGCAGGTCACTAGTAAAACAAAAGTGTTTCACTGGCGCCCAATACAGGTAACTTTGTCTCCGAATTACGTTACTTTCTGCATTTTATGGTTTCTTTGGTGTTGGCTATAAAATTTAGTCCTAAGTTAGATTACGGCTATAGTCATACTTGTATGTGGTACTTTTATTAGTCAAGCTGTTTAATTTTAATAATATTTAGTTTTTTTGTTGTTAAGTATCACATACAGGTCTGACTGTCTTAATTTTAGTTTTTGCTATCATACGTTGTAGTTTAAACTTTACTGCAACACACACTCAGTATGGCGTTTACCATTAAATTTTTATCTTTACAAAAGCCCGAATTAGAGTATGAAGTTGAGTTGCGCGGAGGCAATAGTGGTTCCGTACAAGAACTACGCAGGCAAATTGTCAAACTTTCACAAGATTTACCATCCCAGGACATTCTAGAGTCTTATCTCGAGCCTGAGAAGGATTTAATGGGTATCAATGACGTTCAAGTAAAAGCGCAAGGTGCCTTAACTTCATTGAGGCAAAAGTTTGATAAAAATCTTTTTTCACGAACGGAAACGTTACTCCACCACCTTTACCATAGGATTAATAGGTTAAGTAGCATCGAGTCGATTGCTGGTGGATATCAGTCATGCCGTTCCACTTTCGAGATCCTTTATAAGGACCTCTCTGCACTAAGGCCTCACAGTCCTCAAACCAGGTCTGTATCCTCACTTTCAAACCTGGGTGGACCTTCTGAACAAATCGCACCTGTTCTCTCCCTGACTTGTGAGCGAAATATTACTACAGATATTACTAAACTAAAATTTTCAGGGAAAACTTGTGTGCGCTCTTTTATTTTAAGAGTAGAAGAATTTGCTATATCTAGGGGCATTACTTATGAGAAAATTTTGTTCATGGGGTATGAGATCTTCACTGATGATGCTTTACATTGGTATCGCTGCAATAGAAGTAGGGCCCAATCGTGGGAAGAGTTGTGTAAGCTTTTGATAGAAGACTTCAGCAGCAGCGACTATGACTACAGACTTGCTGCTGAAATCCGAACTCGAACTCAAGGCGAGACGGAAAACATAACTATTTACCTATCCATAATGCATGGCATGTTCTCGCGTCTAGGCAAGCCTCTATCTGAGCATGAAAAATTAGAGATTTTACTTCACAATATCAGGCCATGTTATGCTGGTACTCTGTCGGCTTTTCCGGATATTAGGACTATCGAAACTCTCAAATCCGTATGTCGTAATTTCGAAAACGTGCAAGCGCGGTTCTCCCATTTCCACGAACCACCAAAAGCGTCTGCGAACACCATTGCTCCAGAGTTCGCATATAAGGGTAGCAGCGAATCAAATACAAGGCTGGGTGTCTCCCCCGTACAGAAAACGGAAACAGTAGCGGTTTTAGCGTCCCAATCTAAGGTTTCTAAATACTGCCCAAGATGCAGAACTACTGATCACTCTTTAAGGTATTGCAAACAGGAACACTTTCTGATTTGTTTTAGATGCGGGAAGAAAGGTTTTCGTATTGCTGACTGTCCCGACTGCAACAAAACAAGTTACACTGAATCAAATAAAGAGGACCAAAAAAACTAATTGGGCAGGATTGTAAGATACAGCATAAAAATTTTGATCCTTCCGAGTGGAAGGATTGGCTAAAAATTATCTCTTCTTTCTCTACATATAATGCTGTCTCTTCAATCCGTGATAACTCAGTGGTTGACAAATCTCGACCATACGTTGCGGTTAATCTAAACAACAAGCAATTAATTGGTCTGCTCGACTCCGGCTCTTCTACCACCATCTTAGGTAACGGAAGTCATGAGTATCTCTTAGCCGCCGGGTTCAAACTAAAAACGGTAGATAATATTAACTTCATTGCCGCAGGTGGCAATAAACTAAAATCAATCGGAGTCCTAAACCTTCCAGTTGATTTTCAAGACCAAACTCACACTCTTAAAGTTTTTGTGGTACCTGGTATCAAGCACTCACTTATATTAGGTATGGACTTTTGGAGGACTTTTGGCCTTTTCCCTAAGTACCTAGATCGCATCGCATATTATAAAGATTCCGATACTATCCTTGCTGTTACTGATGTAGAACCTACTGAAAACCAAAATCTCTGTTCGTACGAGCATCTATCGGTCGAAGAAAAGATAGTAGCCGATCAGATGATGTCGCAATTCCACGACATCTCTTATGAGAAACGAGGCTTAGGTCGAACACATTTAACCACGCATGTTATCAACACAGGTGACGCTGCTCCTATCCGTCAGCGGTACTACAGAATGTCACCTGAAAAACAGCGTATCTTAGTCGAGCAACTGGATGAGATGCTTAAAGAAGACGTCGTCGAGCCATGCGAAAGCCCTTGGTCGTCCCCGGTCCTTCTGACACCAAAAAAGAACGGCGAGTTGCGGTTTTGTTTAGACAGCCGTAAACTCAACTCTATCACTAAGAAAGACGCTTATAGTCTGCCTTATATATCAGAGATATTGGACAATCTGCGTGATGCCAAATATCTTTCTAGCATAGACTTATCTAAGAGTTTTTGGCAGATCTTAATACAAGAGGAGGATAGGAAAAAAACTGCCTTTTATATCCCCTCTCGGGGAACCTTCCAATTTAAATCTATGCCTTTTGGCTTAACTAATGCCCCCGCTACACAGCAGAGGTTGGTAGACGCTCTATTTTACGGGCCTGAATTTGAACATAGGGTGTTTGTCTTTGTAGATGACGTCATCATTGTCTCTAACAGTTTCGAGCAACACATTTCCTTGCTTAATCGTGTCTTGCAAAAATTAAAGATGGCTAATCTAACTATAAACTCCAAGAAAAGTCAATTTTTTAGAAGGCAATTGAAATATTTAGGTTATATTGTTGACTCTAATGGACTGCAACCAGACCCCGAAAAGGTGGAATCAATTCTGAACTATCCAGCTCCAACGAATCGTAAAGAGGTCAGACGATTCCTAGGAACAGCCTCTTGGTATCGAAGGTTCATTCCAAACTTTAGTTCTCTGGCTTCACCTTTGAATAAACTCACCTCTCAAAAGAAAGATTCACCTCCATTCGTTTGGTCCCCAGAAGCAGATAATTCTTTCAAAAAACTTAAATCTTACCTTGTATCTGCTCCCATTTTATCATGTCTTGATTACTCCAAAACATTTGAAGTTCATACCGATGCGAGTGACTATGGCCTTGGAGCCGTACTCACTCAAACGGTGGACGGAACGGAAAGAGTCATCGCTTATATGAGTAAGTCACTGTCACAGCAGGAGCGCAACTACAGCGCTACAGAACGTGAAGCACTAGCCGTCCTTACCGCTATTGAGCATTGGCGATGCTACCTCGAAAATGGCCTAACGTTCACTGTATTCACAGACCATTCATCTCTAAAGTGGTTCCTCAATCTAAATAATCCGACTGGAAGGTTAGCTAGATGGGGTGTACGCTTATCAGCCTATAACTTTGACATCAAGCATAGAAAAGGTTCGGAAAATGTCGTTCCCGATAGTCTATCACGTGCTGTTCCGGTCGCTGCCATTGACTCTACTGCACCTACTTCCATAACAACCAATGACCCTTGGTTCTTAAATATACTCGACGGTTGTAGAAAATCTCCCACGTCATTTTTGAACTATCGCGTAGAAAACGGTAGGTTATTTAGGTACATGAAGTCCTTGAACCCTCTAACTAGGGAATTCGAATGGAAGGAGGTAATTCCAATAGAACAACGTGTAGATGTCATTGCTAAAAATCATTCGGAACCAACATCCGGCCATTTTGGTATATTTAAAACTCATAAACGTCTAAGTCTAAATTACTTTTGGCCAAACATGCACAAAGATGTTGTAAAGTTTGTATCTGATTGCGATAGTTGCCTGTCTCATAAACACTCAACCCAGCCCACGCTTGGAACAATGGGTCGGCCTAAAGATTGTAGTCGGCCATTCCAGATGTTGAGTATGGACTTAGTAGGGCCCTTGCCTGTCTCTAGGAAGCAGAATATGTTCTTGTTAGTTGTTACTTGTTGTTTCTCCAAATACTGTATGCTTTTTCCTATACGGCGAGCAACTGCTGAGATCATTGCCCGAATTCTTGAAGAACAAATATTCTTGGTGCACGGTATTCCGAGCACACTACTAATGGATAATGGTAGGCAATTTACTAGCAATATTATGCGGAATTTACTAGCTAACTACAAAATACCTAACATTCACTATACACCACTATACACTCCTCAAGTGAACACCGTTAAACGTTACAACAAAACAATTGTAACTTCTATCTCTACGTTTATTGAGAACGACCATAGATCGTGGGATACCAACGTTCCAAAAATTCAATTCGCCTTAAACAGCGCTGTTAACGAAGTCACAGGTTTTACTCCTGCATTTCTTGTTTACGGACGTGAATTGGTAAATTGTGGATCTCACTACCTTGATTCTGACTTAGGGAGTGATTTAGTATTTTCACCCCGCGATGGTTATGCTGAAAACTTGGGGACTCTCCAGAAAATATTTGACAAAGTACAACTATCTCTTATTAAGTCTCACTCCCGAAATAGTACTCATTATAACCTTCGGCGTAAGAATGTCGAATTTGACGTAGGTGACGTAGTATGGAAGCGTACATTCTATCTCAGCGACAAGGATAAAAGGTTCTCAAAGAAATTGGCCCCTAAATTCATAAAGTGTCGCATAAAAGCAAAGAAGTCCAAACTGGTGTATGAACTTGAGGATATGTCTGGAAACAATTTAGGGTCATGGCACGTCAAAGACTTAAAACTGACCTAGTATTCTTGGCTCTGGATTTTACTCAGGAAAAATCCTAACCTAAAAAGGGGGGTATGTAACGATTCCGTTCGCTTCTCACAGAGTTAAACTTTCGCGCCACTCGCCGCGTCGACAACTGAACGGAACGCAACGCATAAGTTGGCAGCATTGTGCCTATGCGCCGCCCGCTTATCTTTCAAGGAATTGGAGGTTACTTGTCACTTTCTCGCGGACAACAAACTCGCTAACCGAGAACTTTTATTCTGCGATTAAAACTCTAAATAACTTACCTAAAACTATCATACTGTGAACCCCATATCGGGTGAGTGTTGCATTATTGTTATTAGTGTGTATTTAGGGTAAAAACTTGTGTCCTAGGTAAGTCAAATCACTGGTCAATGACCTTTCTAACCGTTATTGTACCATGAATGTTATTACGTATTTTACTTGAATTTACATTACTACTATTTACAGATCAGCTTCTAAATTAATTAACATTCATGGTACAAATACTTCTTGCTGCTTTTTGACCGAAATCACGATAATTTCATTTCATTTATTCTATCCTTTTTTCACTATCCATTGTCTTACTTATATGAAATCGTTCTATGCACTACCCATCATTTTATATTGACCTTCTTCCTGCGTAATTATTTATTTGACTCGGATACCTATCTCACAATCGAACCGATTTAGTGAGGTAGGTAAACCGTTATTTCATTTCTATTGTTTAGAATAAGTAAATCATTTGTATGACTGCCTCATCATCGATCACTGTAAATGCTTGTTGCCATTGCGCTCACGCTTTGAGTAGAGGATGCAGCAGTCATACTGCAAACCGGGCCACTTCTAAAGTGTCTGGACGTGGATTCCAGGGTTCCTTCCTACGGGTTACCGCTACCTACACTACACCACCGGCCATACTGACGCCGCTCCTCTTCGACGATCTCGCCGCCGGTAACCGGGAGGATTCCCCACTAAAGGCTGCCGTACACCATCGGCCACTCTGTCGCCGTCCGTTCCGATACTCTCACTACTGGTATCCGGAAGAATTCTTGGCATCCGCCAGGATTCACAAGTTTTTCACTGCACCACGCTTGCTGCTAGCCCACGTATCCGGATCCACTTGTCGGCCTACTACGTCGGACCTCTCAGCTCAGGCCAGTGGCAAATAGCTTCTAGTACCGTATTCGGAGACATCGTACTCAGACCCTACTTCTAACTTCACTCTATATCTATACAATATAACTGTAAACATTCCTTCTGTTTTTCCTTTCGGCCTAGCCACTCTCCATCTTAGGCAGGTCACTAGTAAAACAAAAGTGTTTCAGTTGTATGGAAGCGGTTCATCCCCCCTAGCACGGTCTTTTCATTTCCACTCTACCATAGACTAGAGCAGACAGTTTCTTGTCTTCATAATCATTCTCTTGGCCGAACATGCCGTTTCGAGAAACAAACCCTAGAAAACAGTTTATTCGTAGAGAAGCGTTTTCTATAGCAACGGGGACGAAATCACAGAAAAAATATAAATGTTGTAAAAAGTTCGTTCTTTGCGTTTCATTACCTCGAAAAGCAACATAAAACCAGCCGTATCGCTAAAAAGAAAACTGAGCCCGTAAAACGAAACGTTTTTTGATTACACCTAAATGTCACTTTATTTTATTTGTGACAATAACAATGTTTTGAAGGGTAATTTCTTTCGTTCAAAGATGTAGTTTTTTTTTATATTGAACGACAGAAATACCGAAATCTTTTCACAAAATGTTTCGTTAAAATACTGTCTCTGGCAAAGGCGGCAAATGAAGATTATTGAACTCATAGCATATAGATAGATAGAAAATACTTTATTGCACACTTAACAAAACAGTTTACAAACAATTTGAACAAAAAAAAATATACAATATAGAATAACGGAGATTAATTTGGTTTTGGAGCAAGCAAACAAACAAATTATTCTCCGATTTTTTATGTTGCATTTGCTCGTAATGGCTGCGGGGCCATTAACTAGTAACAAAAACCCCAAAAAGGAAAGAGTATTATATGACTAATCATCCAAATAGTGAGAGATGCGAGGGAAGAAAGACCTTGTGTAGGTCTCGAGGTGTAGACAATTTTAGGAGAAATGTTTCTATTTTCAAATGTCAAGAAACGAGTAAATTGATCCCCATGTTCGCATCGGTAGACTCATCTCTAGGGTAGAATAGAAAACATTTCTAACGCACATTCTTCCGAACGCCGTGTTCCCGAACGAAGAAAACTTTCTTCTCTCTTCACCTAAATGTCATTTTTACGTCATTCTTGATCTATTCTACCCTAGATAAGAAAGCCCGTGCTAGCCCTGCTGGACCGCTATTCGTGGCGTGTCGTTTGGGGGATAGATACATAGATGGTTTATTTGGTTCACAAACATAGGCGGAGGGGAGGCCTATGTTCACCTGTGGACGTATACTGGCTGGATGATGATGATGATGACCATGTAGGTTCTCGTTGAGGAGCATACCTTGACAAGTCAATTAGCGTTGCGTTGCGGGCGGGCACAGAATTAGATCGCGCTAATTGTGACGAAGTGGAAGGTTTAATAAAAAGCAGCTAATTATGCGAGTTAGGGCCGCCGATCATACAGACCTACCAACGAACATGTTTATTCTTCAAGCTCTACCTAACTCAAAGGTTGTGAAGAATTCAAGTTCTATTTATTTTTGTTTATTGATATGCAAAACAGAAAACAATCGTATCATCAATATTAAATAGAAAAATTATAACTAAGGTTGATAGACTAGATTGTGATCCAAAACATGCATACACAACATGATTATATATAAATTCAAATACAGTAGTGTGATTATATGATACAATCAAAAAAAATCTATGCTTGGTAGCTTATTTTATTCTAAGTACAGTATGCACCTATTGATTTACAAAGATTTAGCAAGTGGGTACCTAGAAGGATTGATTAACAGTACCTACCTATACAAAACGGGACTTGGGCAGCGTTTACTTTTTTCGCAAAGATAATGTGTAAAAGTCTACAAACTTTCATATGAAAGAACCATAAAGAAATGTAGACGAGTATTTTGATAAGTACCTCATATATCAAAATCACTTTAGCCGTTTGGATTTTTCGAGATAATAAAGAGGACTACATAGATCTAAAAAAAAATAACTTCCCTCGCCGCCGCACCGGGTAAAAAAGCTGGCTTTCGTCTCTTGCGGTATCATAATATCTCTTTATTCAATCAATTTATCTCTCAAAGAAATGAAATGGTATCCCAAAAAAATACGATTTCGGCGGGACTTGAACCCGCGGCCTTCCCTTCTATACAGGACTGCGCTAACCAATTTATCTCTGTGCCACAAGCGGTATCTATCCTGCGGGAGGCCTGGAGCAGTGGTCTGAGTCGGAGCCCCGGAGCGCTCGCCCTCCACCGCTGTGGGAGGTGCAGCACAACGATTCAGACTGGCAACACAGGGCTGCTAATAGGTTACTAACACGATAGAACGATGGTCTGAGTTGGAGCCCTCGCCCCGTTAGAGATCTTGTGCCTACTACTAAAAATAAAAAATAGAATTAGGACGACCGAAGTAGCCCGGTGGGCGAAGATCCGCCTGCGACGCAGGAGGTTGCGGGTTCGATTACCGTCTTGGTACAAATACTTGTACGATCTGCAAATATTTGCCGGGTGTTCGGAGTATTTTCTATGAATATTTAAAAAATATCTATCTATGTAATATATTGCAGTATCTCTCCGCCGCGGGCTTCACCCGCGTTCAATTCGAATTTCACATTTCTATGGGGCACACAAATCTCCGAAGCGAATTTGATGTTTTACCAGGACAAAAAGTAACCTATATTACTCTCCACCCTTTCAACTAACTCTATGCCAAAAATCCAGTCGATTGGTTGCTTAGTTGCTTGGTGGCGTGAATGAAGGAAAGGAAGGAAACAAACACACTTTTGCATTTATAATATTACTTAGAATTAAGTATGTATATCAGTCACATTTTAAATCATTTTTTAGTCATTTTTTAAACACCAACACTGCGATCACCAATCCGCCTGCCAAGCGTGGTGATTATGGCAAATCCCCCCCTACATGGGAGACCATCCACTCGATGGACCGACGACATCGTAGCGGTCGCAGGGAGTCGATGGATGGAAGCGGCTCAGGACCGCTATTTGTGGCGTCGTACGGGGGAGGCCTATGTCCAGCAGTGGACGTGTATGGGCTGATGATGATGATGATGATCAGTCACGTAGAAGGTAGCCTAACACAAGTTCTGCTTAGCTTGGGGCTAGATGATGCTGTGTGGATTGTCCAGCATTATTTATTTATTTACCATTTGAGGACAACGAAGCATAAAATTAAAAAAAATTGTAGAGTCAATCGCAAATGTAGAGCAGTATACTGCAAACTTTTACCGTAGCTAGGTATATCAATATCGCTGAAATATCATACGATGATCATATACCTACAGCCCATTTAGTGGAATGCAGCAAGATGTCATGGGTGGACTCCCGTGGCACGTAGATAGCGCGGGCGCATGACGTCAGAGCGGCCGGCGACGTCCGCCAATCGCGACGCGAGGCGGTGCCGGTGTCGCGTGCGCAACGCCCACTCACACCCCGCATGGAAAATTAGAAAAACTGCTTTGGGCAGTGCTTGCATTCGCCTTATTGTCTTCTATGTGGGAATTCATAGAAGCTGATAGTTTTTGTAGATGCTCTACCATCGTATCTATATTATTTCAAACTACACTACATTTCTGACTATTAATTAGGTATTTAGAGTCTTAGGGTTGGTACATTTTTGTCTTGATCAATGGAGATCATAGTACAAACGATTTACACCTCAGCTATACGACACTTAACATTTAAATCAATCATTTTCGTTCGACTGAATTCCAGATAGCGATTCATTAAAAGTTCAATTGTTGCTTAGCGCAGGTGCTTCGATCAAATTAGAGCTTTAAAAATAAGCACTCGTATTATTAAGCACATCATGGCAATAGCTTTAAATCAAATAATCTTAATGTAAACAAATACAAGCCGTATCAGCAGAGGAGCGCGGGCGCCCCTTCTGTCGACGGTTTTTATAGTTATGCGCCGAGCATAAGGAACTCTTTATAGTCATTGCGCGCGAGTCGACCGCACGCGCTCACTGCTCGACTTAAAAAAAAGCTCTGTCTTCGAAATTCAAAGAGAACTTTTACTTTGTGATTTGAGACTTGAAGATGAACTGGGACCAAGATCGAAGCCGTTCACACGAGAAGTTGGAGATCAATGAGGCGGTGGGGAAGCTTCTAGAATCCTTCAATTATGACACCATAGTGCCTCAGCCGTCCAGGTAAGATGTGTTTCGTAAATTTGTTTGCTCGATTTGTGATTGTTGATTAATTGAACAAGATCTCGTAGCAAGTGCTACGCCGTAGCAGAGTCGTAATAGTTGAACACAAATTCCTTGTACTTTTTTACGGTATTTGTTTAATAATTTGTTTACATTGTTTCTTATATACATATAATTAAACTCAAAAAATAACCCCGTATAGCTAGATCCCTACTGAATAAGAATACTTACTTATTAGTTAGAACTTATAATATTTTGTTCCGGTTCTGCGCGATTGAAGCTTTTATGATATTGGAGCTGATATCATATATTATTTGTAGTTTTGTGTCTGAATATAAATTGATTTTAGAAATCTATTGAAGTAGATATTTTTCAAGCAAGGGCATTATCCTACTAATATATAAATTTGAAAGTTTGTATGGATGGATGTATGGATATTTGTTACTTTTTCATGCAAAAACTACTGAACCGATTAGGCTGAAATTTGGTATGGGTATAATTTGGGACCTGGAATAACATATAGGCTATTTTTTATCCCGATAAAACGCAGGCGAAGGCGCGGGCAGCAGCTAGTTCAATATAAGGTATCGGCATTTAATT
Source organism: Eupithecia insigniata (assembly GCA_947859395.1). NCBI lineage: Eukaryota > Metazoa > Arthropoda > Insecta > Lepidoptera > Geometridae > Eupithecia > Eupithecia insigniata. The sequence goes on from OX402002.1 coordinate 6,676,302, forward strand.
ACTTTTCAGGAACAACTTTAGAAAAAAAATGTCTAATTTAAAGAATTTAATGATATCCCAAAAATTTACGACTCCGGCGGGACTTGAACCCGCGACCCTCCTCTGAATACGAGGATGCGCTAACCAACTGCGCCACCGAGGCAAGAACCCGACCTGTCGAAAATCTTTGGGACTTACGGACTATAGCACCGTTACGTCTAATTTATTTCAAAGATGACAGATCAAAATTCAATTTTTATCCTACTTCGATAAAAGAAGGAGGTTCTATGTTCGGCTGTATGTACATATTTTTTTTTAATCTATTGACGACCGATGTGGCGCGGTGGGCGAAGGTCCACCTGCGACGCAGAAGATTACGGGTTCGATTCCCGCCTTGGGACAAATGTTTGTTCGATCTCAAATATTTGTACCGGGTGTTCTGATATTTTTGTTTAGTAAAAATATCTATTTATATAATGTTTTGTATTATGTACATACATATATCAGTCGTCTAGTACTCATCATAACATAAGCTCTGCTTAGCTTGGGGCTAAACGAAGCTTTGTGGATTGTCCAGCATTATTTATTTATTTATTTATCTATGTCTGTCGATATCCCCGTCATCTATGGACTGATTTAGATGATTCTTTTGCAATTGTATTGAGGATGATCCATCAATACAATTGTTTTCAAATTACCGTTTTATTCTTGAGGGCTTAATATTTATTCGCAAAACGTAAAAAAGCTGTTTAAAACTAAGGGACACGAACTCGGTTTTTTTTTTTCAAAACAATCAAATTATATTTCTCTGAATAATTCTGTGTAGTACACATTTGTTTTCGAACTTAGCTGATGCTCTATTGCGCGTCTCGATTGATTTTCAACGAAGTTATCTTATTACAGTTATTACTATTTGGTGGTTTTTTTTCAAAATGACACCAAATAACTCGTCGTTCATTTATTTTTTGGTTCGCGATTTGTTCATCTGCCTTTCTGGCTCGAGAAGATTTACCTATGTAGATACTGCTACCGTTTCTTTTTTGAAATTATTATAATAAATAGTCGGCTGTGAGGTCACCTCATACAGGTTTCATCTGAAAACCAGCGCTATCTTGCATTTAATATGTGAGGTAGCATAAAGCTGAGGTGGAACCTTTTGGGCTGCATCGCTACAGCGCAGAGCACTCAGTCGGTAGCCGACCTATCCACTGCCTAGCTTGCCTACCTGCTTAGTAAGGTTATTGGTGGATTAGTATGTAAGTTAGGTAGGTATATACTAAGGTTGTTGCTGTTATAGTGCGTAAGCCTCACACTGGGGATAATTTCTAAGAAATTTTAATAAAATGCCAAAAAAATTTCGACTTCGACGGGACTTGAACTCGCAACCCTCCCTCAGTACGGGATGCGCTACCAATTGCGCCACGAGGTCATGTGACGTAGAAGTCGAAAAACTCTGCTTCTTTTTGTTCTGTGCTATATTTCTGTTGTGTCAACAAGTGTCTCTTTATCTTTATTTTCACCCAAGATTGAGTGAGCTTCACCTTAACTTAATACTTGGGGCGAATCCCACAACTACCTACAATTAAAAGCAAGACTACCAACCCGCCCCGGCCTCGCACGGGTAATAGAGCATATTATGCCTGCATCTTTTATAACCTGAGGTAGAATGGCAGGTAAACTGTCCTTAAAGATAGATGTATGCCATCGCAGACTTTTGTAGATCTATAAAAGAGGAATATCTTACATTGAATTGTTTTGTTATATTTCAGTGGGATTAGGCAAGGCAGCATTTACGATTAAACCTCCCAGAAGGCTTGACTTTTTCCGCCACTTCCAACAAATCGTTATATTTTAACCAGTTTACCCAAACTTTGACAAATTATATACTTAAACCTTCCATAAAAATCACCCTATCGTTTGGTAAAAAACGCATGAAAATCCGTTTAGTAGTTTCTGAGTTTATCACTAACATACAGACAGACAGACGCGGTGGAGGACTTTGTTTTATAATATGTAGTGATGGTTCTTATCAAATTGGTCTAGATTTCTGAATAAGTCGAACCACCAACCGTAAGTCTGACAGTTAGGAAAAAACTTACATAAGTCCGTGGAAGCATAAAATCTTATTTTCGTAGCGTAGTGACACCAAATTAAATTGCTCCGCGAAAGGCGGCCTGTGACGCAGGAGGTTGCGGGTTCGATTTTGTCTTCCAGGTGTTCTCGATATGTTCTATGTATAAAAAAATATTTATGTATGTATTGTACTTAGCATATCAGTCATCTAGTATCCATAACACAAGCTCTGTTTAGCTTGGCGCTAGATGGTGCTGTGTGGATAGCCCAACATTATTTATTTTGATATTTTTCATAACTTTTAACCTCCCCCTCTTCCATGGTGCTACGTGATGACTTGATGAGATTTTATGCTGCCTCTACCCAAAATCACGTGTATTTTTTGTAGAAAAGTATCAGAACACGAAAATAATACACGCGATATCTGACAACGGCCCCCGTCGCCTTGATCATGATTTTTGTCGGAATTCCTGTCCCCTTTCGAGCATCACGTGATTAACGGACAATACGCTACTGAGAAATCTGAGCATCTACATAAATTAACCGTTGTTCCAAATCATCTGTGAAAATAAAGTTGATTATAGAGTAGGTATGTTAAGTATTTCATATGTACAATTTGACATTATTAGATTTTGTATTACACTCTTCCTAAAGGGATTTTAAATGAAAATAGTAATTAATATAAAAATATATCGTAGAACAAAAAGAAAGCAAGAATCTATGAACTCATTTTTAATCACAGATCCTTCCAAAAGCGTTTTAAGGCAAAGGTCGAGCGCTTCATCTTATATTTTTTTAGATTTGTTTTTTTTCTGCATTCTACAAAGATTAAAACTTACGGAAAAGTAATTTGCCGCAAATCTTAAAAATTTTCTGTCTTATGAAAATATAATGTATTTAAAAACCACATTTTGTTTAAATTCGCGCCTCTACGCTACATTCACCTTCAAAGAGCTTTTCCTACAAGTTTTTGATTCAGCAATTATTTGCCTGACCGTTCCTATATCTATACATAATATACCTATAAATGGGCAAAATGTATGTATACCAGTGGTAGGTAAGTAATAGTCGGTCACTCATACGTGCACAATAAAAAAAAGATACGCTTCGTGTGCGTTATGTTGTATTTTTTTGCTAAATTAATTATTTAAATCATTAAAACACCGGATACTTTCTAACTAACCCCTTGACTGGTTTTAATATAGTCTAAGCGTGCCTGACTTGTATCAAAAGTCTTGTTATCATCTGTCTAGTTATCAGCGTACCTAGGTCCAAGGCTTCAGTAGGTTCCTAGCATGATAAACCAAACATTCCACATCATAAGAAAGAGCCCTTTGAACGCGAATACCTAACTCCACCTTATCATTCCATCGTTATTCATCATCATTAGTCACATGACCTCATTAACATATAATTATTCAGCAATTACTTATCCATAACTACCTACTGGTTTGACATATCTATTGGTGTGACCTAGGGTCGAGCGGGGCGGTGTCACAGCTCCACCGCCTAATTGAATAGCCCCCTTATCCGTTATCAACTCCTTGTTTATTAATTTCCTATCATCTGTCGGCTTCTTTGTAGGTATCAGTTTTTTTCTGGGAAGTAGCTGCTCCGTTGATGTCGATAAATTAGCCGCCGAAATATTTGTTACTTTTTCGTGTGGTCATAAAACAACAAGCGGTGCGAGCCCTGTAAGTATTGGAAAATTTGCGACGGCTGCGAAAATTGTTAAAAACTACTACAGACTAGACCAGACCCACTAAAAGCATTGGCGAGCGAAGCGAGCCGCGAAAATTATATGATCTGGCTATGCTAGTGACTTGTCACTGTCACCTCAAGGGGTGGGTGCCCAGACCCCCCCTTGAGAGGAGATTGATACCCGGGGTGAACCGCCCCCCTTACACCGCCAGTGTATCGATCTCCCTGCTAATTAAGATTTGACTAAGATCCCTTTAGCCGTGAAAAGGTTAGACAGGCAGAGAGACAGAATTACTTTCGAGAAATACTTTCAGTTCTTACTCAGCTCTATAGTTCAGTGACCCAAAATTTATCTGGGCTTTCCGCTCTACCTTTTGTTTTCAAGTATTTTGCCATCTCATTTGAATCGGTCTGGGATGCCAGGGCGACGTCGTCGTCGGCAACGTATCCAAAGTTTTCATTCTGTATTGTATGCCAGTTAACTCACTTACTAAATAAAAATCTTTCATTAATTCATTCATTTACTTGGCGGTTTATTAACGTCGTCATCTGCCATACAATAGTTTGGATATGTTGCCAGCGACGTCACCGTGGCGGCGTTCCGGTATGATAGTGCAAGACCGTAGGGAGTGGCGCTAGAATTTGGAGGCAGATTAATTGTTACCTTTGATTTTTAAATCTCACGCACGTCCACAGCGAAACGTGCCTCTTCCAACAACGAGGGTTTTGCCATAATCATCAATCCGCTCGCTTGGCAGGCGGATTGGCGATCGCAGTTGAAACACAGAGCAAAACATAGAAAGAAGAAGAGAGAGAAGCTGCTGCCATTCCTCTGGTAGGTTCCCTTGATCGTCTCTTACGAGATCCACGGGTTGAGTTGGAAGAGTCGATTATTTCGTTGCGACTGCCACGGTGGATTTTTAAAAGCGATAGAAGACAGGGAGGTAGAAATCAGTTCAGTCATGTGATTCCCCTTTTTACAAACTTATCTACGTTGGCTGTCAGTGTGGGACAAATGTTACAACTGAATTTTAGACCAGTTATCCTCAACTGATTGAGCTGAAATTTGGTATAATTATGTAAGTTCGGTGACAATGTAATCTCATAGTACCATCGAGCTGGTTTGATGATGAAGTCCGATGGTGGCCATAGGAACTCCTAAACGAAACGATTTTACTACGTCGAGTTTCGGTTCGTAAGATTTGTCTTCCGAAGCACCTTGGTCCTAAATAAAAAAAGCTCGTTTTTAAAAAGTTTTCTTTAATACTAAAAATGTATAATGTAATAGTAGGTAAGTTGCGTAATGTTCAATGTTGCCATAGGAACTCCTAAACGAAACGATTGAACCACGTCGAGTTTGTGTACGTTAGATTAATTGTTTTCCGAAGCACTTCGACCATAGATAATATAAAAGCTCGATTTAAAAAAGTTCTTTTTTAATATCAATCATTTGTTGCTCGCTTTATGAACGAAAAGACGATTGGTTTGAGCTCATCTGTTTTATAACTATTTGACAATTCAATGTAAGTTAATTTGGGGCCTATATTATTTTACAGAATACGATCTGCATGTAGGTATAATATTGCGTGTTTTAAAAAACGATAAACCGACTTCAAATTCCCTTACTTTTACACTTATTTTAAGTTTTGCAGGATAAATACCAATCCCCTAGGGATAAAAAATTATGGGACCCCTTCGGGATCATTTTCTATTGTATTGTATTGTATTCATTTGTTTCAGATAATTACATCCATATCACATACTCGTATACACAAAATTAAATAAAATTTTATATTAAACGACCACTAAAACTAAAATTAGTTAATAAATTCTCTATACAATAGTGAAGAAAAATTCAAAATCGGTCCACTATTGGCGTAACTCACATACAAAAAAAAAACAACATACACACGAATCGAGAACCTCCTCTTTTGAAGTCGGTTGAAAATAACCGTAGCATCATGTTGACATTACAATACACACACTTGTATACATATTAAAAGGTACCATAGGTATCCAGTCCAGTCTGATATCTACGTAAGTATTTTAAAAGTGAATTCGCTTTACTTATCTTCAGGAGCATAACAAACACAAGAATAACTTATGGCTTCGACTCCGATTCAAGGAATTCCAATATTCGAAACGAATCTCCCTTTATTACTGCTTAGTATATTCGTCAAATTGTATCAAAATTGTTGACAGGAATTGGGGCCCCGTATTTTGATATCTACTGCGTTTCGACGTCTCCCTACGTGTGACAATTTTTATCGCTCCCTTCCGCCGCTCACCGATTTATTTCCGCATGATAGCTGCGCCTGCGCAAACATTACCATTATGGGAACCTTATCTTGCAAGGGACTCCCCAGTACTAAGTACCGTCGAAGGGTAGTTTTCTTGAATTCGATAATATGTAGATTTTTAGGCGGTTTATTGAATTTGTTTAACCATGAGTCCACTAATGAGTTTAATTCAATGACCCTGTTCCATGATCTCTGAATTCAACAACCTCATACTAACTAATCCTGTCCATCTAACCAAAGGTTACCTAGAAGAAATTTGGCGATAAGGTCGCCAATTGTGCTAGTCTAGTAATGGTACAATAAAGCAATTATCTATCTACCTTGTTGTAGCGTAGCTTTTAGCTTAGGTAATTTTGTTGTAGGTACAGAAAAACTTCCATATTGTTAAATAGTTTAAGATAGTTGCATGCAACAGATGATGTTTTCCCTCAGAACATCCGCAATAAACTAAACCCACATGACTCATATTTATCCTATCGCATTCCGGACGCAATTTGCTACTTTACATCATCAATTAGTGAGTTGAAAGCCTTCCGACAGATTAAGATTTCCTCGCCTCACCGGTGCGGGCAAACATACAAACATCCAGACAAACATCCCGCGGTTTACGCACTGTTTCTAGCTTGCTTTGTAAGTGGGGGCGCAAACATACATGTAACTATGCAGGTGCCGACACCCCTGTTTGTATAGGCCACTTCGCGCCCAAAAGGCACTTGTCATTTTGACATTTCATATTTATAAGTGTCTGTGAAGGTTACAGAAAAAGGCTTGCTAGTGAAATTAAACAAGACCTTATTTTTTAAGTACGCGTACGTACATACATACATTAAGCTACTTTCTGAATTTACATGCTACTTTCTGAATTTTCATAGATTTTTTTTAATTGAGTCGTTTTCTTATCGTCTTAAAGTATTTCGAACAAACTGAAAAGAGAACGCATTTTTACATATGTAGAGCTAGATAAGTAGTAATTTTTACGTGGGGTACTTAGACCGTGCTTATTTAGAAATTACCTATTCAAAAAAAATATTAAATAAATCCATGTCATCTATTCATTGTATGTATGTAGCATCTATTCAGTTCTAAGTTCGTTTACCTTAGAACTAAGTGGTTGAAATGGATTTATTTTTATAAAAAATGCTGGACTATCCACACAGCTTCATCTAGCCCCAAGATAAACAGAGCTTCTGTACTAGATGACTGATATTATAGTACTAATACAATACATAGATAGATATTTTTTTTTTTATTATACATAGTAAGTAAATACCCAGAACACCCGGAACAAATATTTGCAGATCGTACAAATACACCAAAGGCGGGAATCAAACCCGCAACCTGCTGCATCCCAGGCGGACCTACGCCCGTCGCGCTTCATCGGTCGCCAAAATAATCGTTTTGAATTTAATGTGTTCAGCGCGCTAAATTAATATTTTACTCCTTCATTTCCTGCTAGTTTCTTCAAACGAGCGTACGAGGACAGATGAAAACAAATAGAGAATATATTTCGTGAAGGAATTCCAATATTTCTATTCTGGGTTTTTCTTGCAAAAGTTCATAGTTCAGTTCGGAGAGCCTAGCGCGTAGTTTCAATATTGACAATGTGTAATCTTGCAGCTCTGTTAGCGGGCCTCCGGTAATGTGCGATGTTAGCACTGACTTCTCTTCATTACCGTATGGAGGTACAAACGTACCGTGTATTTGGAACATTTCCATAAACGAACCTAACATTATTGAAGAACTTATGGCAGGAATTCTGGTTCAATTTAACGAATCAGGTGAAATTTATGACAGAACTTAATATTATTGGAGAACTTATGGCAGGAAATCTGATTCATAATAACAATAGTTAAATGACATAATGTAATATTATTGAAGGGCAGGAATTCTGGTTCAAATCAGGTAAAATTTATGACAGAACTTAACATTATTGAAGAACTTATGACAGGAATTCTATTTTATACTAGCTGACCCGTGCCCACTTCGTTGGGTGGTAAACATTTTTAGTGAACTGAACCGAACCGTGAGACCGAGTCGAAGATCAAAGTTGTATCCACTTCCACCAGTGTCTTAGCCAGACAGTAGGTAGGTATATATATAAGCGAGTAGAGACTGAAGAGCATCAAATGCCTAGTGCGTTTCGCCAATGCATTGCAAACGGTCATCCCGGGTACGCAGCACAATGTCCCGCCGTCACAGTGCTGATCTACTAGGACGACGGCAACATCATTGGTAGCGAGAGCTTTGTACAAACCGGATGCTGTCCAGTAGGTCGTTTATCGGCACTAATAACAATTTTGTAATCATTTTGTTGGCTTTGGAGTATGGACTCGTATTTTATGTTCTTCCTCGTAGTATGAACTCAAATCATGCTAAGTATCATTCGAATCCATTCAGTAGTTTTTGCGCTATTTTAGGCCGAGATATGTCACTTCCATCCCCACTCCCAAGGGAACCTTAACGAATTCCAGGATAAAAAGTATTACATGACCTTCCTCGTAGTATGAACTTAAATTATGCCAAGTTTCATTTGAATACATTCAGTAGTTTCAGCGCTATGCGCAACCAAGAAATTTTACCCTACTGCGGGGGGCCCCTACGGGGTCTACTGGGGTTTCCACTGCGGGGCAATGTGGGGGGCCCACTGCGGGGGTAAACTGCCGGGGGCCCTCACTGCCGGTGCCCTCCATTGTGGGGGCCTGCTGAGTGGGTCCCACTGCGGGGGGTACTGCGGGGGGCTACTGGGGGTCCCTCTGCGAGGAATTGTGGGGGCCCACTGCCGAGAGCCCCACTGCCGACGCCCCACTGCCGGTACCCCCACTGTGGGGGGCTAATGAGGGGGTACCACTGCGGGGCAATGTGGGGGTCCACTACGGGGGGCCATCTGCCGGCGGCCCCCAATGTGGCGGCTACTGAGGTCCCACTGCGGAGCAATGTGGGGGCCCCACTGCGGGGGGCTACTGGGAGGGTCCGGTTGCGTGAGAGGCCCCACTGCCAGTGCCCCCCACAGTGGGGGGCTATCGCTCTCTACCGCCCTTGCCCCGCGCGCCATCCTGCAACGCGCAAAATTTCACTTCCATACTCTCTCATAAGGGAAGCCTTCTGAGTTCCGGGATAAAAAGTATTTTATGCCCTTTCTTGTAATATGAACTTAAATCATGCTAAATTTCATTTGAATACCTGCAGTAGTTTCGGCGCTATGCGCAGCCAAGAAATTTTACTTTCATCCCCCTCTCCCAAGGGAACCCTATTTAAATCCGGGATAAAAAGTATTCATGTCCTTCCTCATAGTATGAACTCAACTCCTGCCAAGTTTCATTTGAATACATTTAGTAGTTTCGATGCTACGCGCAGCCAAAAAATTTTACTTTCATCCCCTCTCCCAAAAGGAACCCTATTGAAATCTGGGATAAAAAGTATCTTATGTCCTTTCTCATAGTATGAACTCAAATCCTGCCAAGTTTCATTTGAATACATTTAGTAGTTTCGGCGCTACGCGCAGCCAAAAAATTTTACTTTCATCCCCTCCCCCAACGGAACCCTATTAAAATCCGGGATAAAAAGTATCCTATGCCCTTTCTCGTAATAGGAACTTAAATCATGCTAAGTTTTATTTGTATACCTTCAGTAGTTTCGGCGCTATGCGCAGTCAAGTCATTTTACTTTCATTCCCTCTTACAAGGGAACCTTATAGAAATCAGGCATAAAAAGTACCCTATGTCCTTCCTCATAGTATGATCTCAAATCCTGCAAAGTTTCATCTGAATATATTTAGTAGTTCCGGCGCTACGCGCAGCCAAACAATTTTACTTTCATCCCCTCTCCCAAGGGAACCCTATTGAAATCCGGGATAAAAATTATTCTATGTCCTTCCTCGTAGTATGAACTCAAATCCTGCCAAGTTTCATTTCAATACGTTCAGTAGTGTCGGAGCTATGCGCGGCCAAGATACAGACAGACAGACAGACATGATTGAAATTTTTGGCATCAGTATCGATAATAGAGAGACCTCCAAAAAAAAATTTCAAAATATCTTCAATGTACAGAATCGGACCTGTTACAGTTTTATTATAAGTATATGTAGATTAACGAATTAGGTAAAATTCATGACAGATATATGTTCCTTATAGCTTCTGTCTGCGGCTTCGCCGGCTATTTCCGAGATAAAAAGTAGCTTCAATGTTATTCTAGATCATAAACTATAATTTAGCAATATTTTAGCCCGCTCTGTCCATTAAGTATGGCGTGATTTCGTCCGAACATCTTAAAACTTCATATCTTCTCAAAACTTCGCCTTTGGTATAATATTAGTAGACTATTCTTTCTTGAAATGAGTAGCTCTTTTTCCTTTGAAAGGTTTGTGAAGACTCTCTCTCTCTCTCTCTTCAAAAAGATAGTACTGTATCCAAATATCAGGTCTTGGATTCGGCCACCATCACCTTAAATACTTGTAGCCATCCATTTTGAAACACATCACCATTTTTATCATAATCGGGGCTCGTTTAACGCACTGCTATTCTTCAAGCTGTCATATGAAGTGCTCGATAAAGTGCATGTGGACGCAGGCACATGATGAATGTTCAAGTTCCCAAGCTTTCTTCCGTCTGTATAATTCGTTAACTATTTATTGTTTTAATTTTTGTTATTGAAAACCTAAAGAGCCCTTTGAACGCGAATACCTAACTCCACCTTATCATTCCATCGTTATTCATCATCATTAGTCACATGACCTCATTAACATATAATTATTCAGCAATTACTTATCCATAACTACCTACTGGTTTGACATATCTATTGGTGTGACCTAGGGTCGAGCGGGGCGGTGTCACAGCTCCACCGCCTAATTGAATAGCCCCCTTATCCGTTATCAACTCCTTGTTTATTAATTTCCTATCATCTGTCGGCTTCTTTGTAGGTATCAGTTTTTTTCTGGGAAGTAGCTGCTCCGTTGATGTCGATAAATTAGCCGCCGAAATATTTGTTACTTTTTCGTGTGGTCATAAAACAACAAGCGGTGCGAGCCCTGTAAGTATTGGAAAATTTGCGACGGCTGCGAAAATTGTTAAAAACTACTACAGACTAGACCAGACCCACTAAAAGCATTGGCGAGCGAAGCGAGCCGCGAAAATTATATGATCTGGCTATGCTAGTGACTTGTCACTGTCACCTCAAGGGGTGGGTGCCCAGACCCCCCCTTGAGAGGAGATTGATACCCGGGGTGAACCGCCCCCCTTACACCGCCAGTGTATCGATCTCCCTGCTAATTAAGATTTGACTAAGATCCCTTTAGCCGTGAAAAGGTTAGACAGGCAGAGAGACAGAATTACTTTCGAGAAATACTTTCAGTTCTTACTCAGCTCTATAGTTCAGTGACCCAAAATTTATCTGGGCTTTCCGCTCTACCTTTTGTTTTCAAGTATTTTGCCATCTCATTTGAATCGGTCTGGGATGCCAGGGCGACGTCGTCGTCGGCAACGTATCCAAAGTTTTCATTCTGTATTGTATGCCAGTTAACTCACTTACTAAATAAAAATCTTTCATTAATTCATTCATTTACTTGGCGGTTTATTAACGTCGTCATCTGCCATACAATAGTTTGGATATGTTGCCAGCGACGTCACCGTGGCGGCGTTCCGGTATGATAGTGCAAGACCGTAGGGAGTGGCGCTAGAATTTGGAGGCAGATTAATTGTTACCTTTGATTTTTAAATCTCACGCACGTCCACAGCGAAACGTGCCTCTTCCAACAACGAGGGTTTTGCCATAATCATCAATCCGCTCGCTTGGCAGGCGGATTGGCGATCGCAGTTGAAACACAGAGCAAAACATAGAAAGAAGAAGAGAGAGAAGCTGCTGCCATTCCTCTGGTAGGTTCCCTTGATCGTCTCTTACGAGATCCACGGGTTGAGTTGGAAGAGTCGATTATTTCGTTGCGACTGCCACGGTGGATTTTTAAAAGCGATAGAAGACAGGGAGGTAGAAATCAGTTCAGTCATGTGATTCCCCTTTTTACAAACTTATCTACGTTGGCTGTCAGTGTGGGACAAATGTTACAACTGAATTTTAGACCAGTTATCCTCAACTGATTGAGCTGAAATTTGGTATAATTATGTAAGTTCGGTGACAATGTAATCTCATAGTACCATCGAGCTGGTTTGATGATGAAGTCCGATGGTGGCCATAGGAACTCCTAAACGAAACGATTTTACTACGTCGAGTTTCGGTTCGTAAGATTTGTCTTCCGAAGCACCTTGGTCCTAAATAAAAAAAGCTCGTTTTTAAAAAGTTTTCTTTAATACTAAAAATGTATAATGTAATAGTAGGTAAGTTGCGTAATGTTCAATGTTGCCATAGGAACTCCTAAACGAAACGATTGAACCACGTCGAGTTTGTGTACGTTAGATTAATTGTTTTCCGAAGCACTTCGACCATAGATAATATAAAAGCTCGATTTAAAAAAGTTCTTTTTTAATATCAATCATTTGTTGCTCGCTTTATGAACGAAAAGACGATTGGTTTGAGCTCATCTGTTTTATAACTATTTGACAATTCAATGTAAGTTAATTTGGGGCCTATATTATTTTACAGAATACGATCTGCATGTAGGTATAATATTGCGTGTTTTAAAAAACGATAAACCGACTTCAAATTCCCTTACTTTTACACTTATTTTAAGTTTTGCAGGATAAATACCAATCCCCTAGGGATAAAAAATTATGGGACCCCTTCGGGATCATTTTCTATTGTATTGTATTGTATTCATTTGTTTCAGATAATTACATCCATATCACATACTCGTATACACAAAATTAAATAAAATTTTATATTAAACGACCACTAAAACTAAAATTAGTTAATAAATTCTCTATACAATAGTGAAGAAAAATTCAAAATCGGTCCACTATTGGCGTAACTCACATACAAAAAAAAAACAACATACACACGAATCGAGAACCTCCTCTTTTGAAGTCGGTTGAAAATAACCGTAGCATCATGTTGACATTACAATACACACACTTGTATACATATTAAAAGGTACCATAGGTATCCAGTCCAGTCTGATATCTACGTAAGTATTTTAAAAGTGAATTCGCTTTACTTATCTTCAGGAGCATAACAAACACAAGAATAACTTATGGCTTCGACTCCGATTCAAGGAATTCCAATATTCGAAACGAATCTCCCTTTATTACTGCTTAGTATATTCGTCAAATTGTATCAAAATTGTTGACAGGAATTGGGGCCCCGTATTTTGATATCTACTGCGTTTCGACGTCTCCCTACGTGTGACAATTTTTATCGCTCCCTTCCGCCGCTCACCGATTTATTTCCGCATGATAGCTGCGCCTGCGCAAACATTACCATTATGGGAACCTTATCTTGCAAGGGACTCCCCAGTACTAAGTACCGTCGAAGGGTAGTTTTCTTGAATTCGATAATATGTAGATTTTTAGGCGGTTTATTGAATTTGTTTAACCATGAGTCCACTAATGAGTTTAATTCAATGACCCTGTTCCATGATCTCTGAATTCAACAACCTCATACTAACTAATCCTGTCCATCTAACCAAAGGTTACCTAGAAGAAATTTGGCGATAAGGTCGCCAATTGTGCTAGTCTAGTAATGGTACAATAAAGCAATTATCTATCTACCTTGTTGTAGCGTAGCTTTTAGCTTAGGTAATTTTGTTGTAGGTACAGAAAAACTTCCATATTGTTAAATAGTTTAAGATAGTTGCATGCAACAGATGATGTTTTCCCTCAGAACATCCGCAATAAACTAAACCCACATGACTCATATTTATCCTATCGCATTCCGGACGCAATTTGCTACTTTACATCATCAATTAGTGAGTTGAAAGCCTTCCGACAGATTAAGATTTCCTCGCCTCACCGGTGCGGGCAAACATACAAACATCCAGACAAACATCCCGCGGTTTACGCACTGTTTCTAGCTTGCTTTGTAAGTGGGGGCGCAAACATACATGTAACTATGCAGGTGCCGACACCCCTGTTTGTATAGGCCACTTCGCGCCCAAAAGGCACTTGTCATTTTGACATTTCATATTTATAAGTGTCTGTGAAGGTTACAGAAAAAGGCTTGCTAGTGAAATTAAACAAGACCTTATTTTTTAAGTACGCGTACGTACATACATACATTAAGCTACTTTCTGAATTTACATGCTACTTTCTGAATTTTCATAGATTTTTTTTAATTGAGTCGTTTTCTTATCGTCTTAAAGTATTTCGAACAAACTGAAAAGAGAACGCATTTTTACATATGTAGAGCTAGATAAGTAGTAATTTTTACGTGGGGTACTTAGACCGTGCTTATTTAGAAATTACCTATTCAAAAAAAATATTAAATAAATCCATGTCATCTATTCATTGTATGTATGTAGCATCTATTCAGTTCTAAGTTCGTTTACCTTAGAACTAAGTGGTTGAAATGGATTTATTTTTATAAAAAATGCTGGACTATCCACACAGCTTCATCTAGCCCCAAGATAAACAGAGCTTCTGTACTAGATGACTGATATTATAGTACTAATACAATACATAGATAGATATTTTTTTTTTTATTATACATAGTAAGTAAATACCCAGAACACCCGGAACAAATATTTGCAGATCGTACAAATACACCAAAGGCGGGAATCAAACCCGCAACCTGCTGCATCCCAGGCGGACCTACGCCCGTCGCGCTTCATCGGTCGCCAAAATAATCGTTTTGAATTTAATGTGTTCAGCGCGCTAAATTAATATTTTACTCCTTCATTTCCTGCTAGTTTCTTCAAACGAGCGTACGAGGACAGATGAAAACAAATAGAGAATATATTTCGTGAAGGAATTCCAATATTTCTATTCTGGGTTTTTCTTGCAAAAGTTCATAGTTCAGTTCGGAGAGCCTAGCGCGTAGTTTCAATATTGACAATGTGTAATCTTGCAGCTCTGTTAGCGGGCCTCCGGTAATGTGCGATGTTAGCACTGACTTCTCTTCATTACCGTATGGAGGTACAAACGTACCGTGTATTTGGAACATTTCCATAAACGAACCTAACATTATTGAAGAACTTATGGCAGGAATTCTGGTTCAATTTAACGAATCAGGTGAAATTTATGACAGAACTTAATATTATTGGAGAACTTATGGCAGGAAATCTGATTCATAATAACAATAGTTAAATGACATAATGTAATATTATTGAAGGGCAGGAATTCTGGTTCAAATCAGGTAAAATTTATGACAGAACTTAACATTATTGAAGAACTTATGACAGGAATTCTATTTTATACTAGCTGACCCGTGCCCACTTCGTTGGGTGGTAAACATTTTTAGTGAACTGAACCGAACCGTGAGACCGAGTCGAAGATCAAAGTTGTATCCACTTCCACCAGTGTCTTAGCCAGACAGTAGGTAGGTATATATATAAGCGAGTAGAGACTGAAGAGCATCAAATGCCTAGTGCGTTTCGCCAATGCATTGCAAACGGTCATCCCGGGTACGCAGCACAATGTCCCGCCGTCACAGTGCTGATCTACTAGGACGACGGCAACATCATTGGTAGCGAGAGCTTTGTACAAACCGGATGCTGTCCAGTAGGTCGTTTATCGGCACTAATAACAATTTTGTAATCATTTTGTTGGCTTTGGAGTATGGACTCGTATTTTATGTTCTTCCTCGTAGTATGAACTCAAATCATGCTAAGTATCATTCGAATCCATTCAGTAGTTTTTGCGCTATTTTAGGCCGAGATATGTCACTTCCATCCCCACTCCCAAGGGAACCTTAACGAATTCCAGGATAAAAAGTATTACATGACCTTCCTCGTAGTATGAACTTAAATTATGCCAAGTTTCATTTGAATACATTCAGTAGTTTCAGCGCTATGCGCAACCAAGAAATTTTACCCTACTGCGGGGGGCCCCTACGGGGTCTACTGGGGTTTCCACTGCGGGGCAATGTGGGGGGCCCACTGCGGGGGTAAACTGCCGGGGGCCCTCACTGCCGGTGCCCTCCATTGTGGGGGCCTGCTGAGTGGGTCCCACTGCGGGGGGTACTGCGGGGGGCTACTGGGGGTCCCTCTGCGAGGAATTGTGGGGGCCCACTGCCGAGAGCCCCACTGCCGACGCCCCACTGCCGGTACCCCCACTGTGGGGGGCTAATGAGGGGGTACCACTGCGGGGCAATGTGGGGGTCCACTACGGGGGGCCATCTGCCGGCGGCCCCCAATGTGGCGGCTACTGAGGTCCCACTGCGGAGCAATGTGGGGGCCCCACTGCGGGGGGCTACTGGGAGGGTCCGGTTGCGTGAGAGGCCCCACTGCCAGTGCCCCCCACAGTGGGGGGCTATCGCTCTCTACCGCCCTTGCCCCGCGCGCCATCCTGCAACGCGCAAAATTTCACTTCCATACTCTCTCATAAGGGAAGCCTTCTGAGTTCCGGGATAAAAAGTATTTTATGCCCTTTCTTGTAATATGAACTTAAATCATGCTAAATTTCATTTGAATACCTGCAGTAGTTTCGGCGCTATGCGCAGCCAAGAAATTTTACTTTCATCCCCCTCTCCCAAGGGAACCCTATTTAAATCCGGGATAAAAAGTATTCATGTCCTTCCTCATAGTATGAACTCAACTCCTGCCAAGTTTCATTTGAATACATTTAGTAGTTTCGATGCTACGCGCAGCCAAAAAATTTTACTTTCATCCCCTCTCCCAAAAGGAACCCTATTGAAATCTGGGATAAAAAGTATCTTATGTCCTTTCTCATAGTATGAACTCAAATCCTGCCAAGTTTCATTTGAATACATTTAGTAGTTTCGGCGCTACGCGCAGCCAAAAAATTTTACTTTCATCCCCTCCCCCAACGGAACCCTATTAAAATCCGGGATAAAAAGTATCCTATGCCCTTTCTCGTAATAGGAACTTAAATCATGCTAAGTTTTATTTGTATACCTTCAGTAGTTTCGGCGCTATGCGCAGTCAAGTCATTTTACTTTCATTCCCTCTTACAAGGGAACCTTATAGAAATCAGGCATAAAAAGTACCCTATGTCCTTCCTCATAGTATGATCTCAAATCCTGCAAAGTTTCATCTGAATATATTTAGTAGTTCCGGCGCTACGCGCAGCCAAACAATTTTACTTTCATCCCCTCTCCCAAGGGAACCCTATTGAAATCCGGGATAAAAATTATTCTATGTCCTTCCTCGTAGTATGAACTCAAATCCTGCCAAGTTTCATTTCAATACGTTCAGTAGTGTCGGAGCTATGCGCGGCCAAGATACAGACAGACAGACAGACATGATTGAAATTTTTGGCATCAGTATCGATAATAGAGAGACCTCCAAAAAAAAATTTCAAAATATCTTCAATGTACAGAATCGGACCTGTTACAGTTTTATTATAAGTATATGTAGATTAACGAATTAGGTAAAATTCATGACAGATATATGTTCCTTATAGCTTCTGTCTGCGGCTTCGCCGGCTATTTCCGAGATAAAAAGTAGCTTCAATGTTATTCTAGATCATAAACTATAATTTAGCAATATTTTAGCCCGCTCTGTCCATTAAGTATGGCGTGATTTCGTCCGAACATCTTAAAACTTCATATCTTCTCAAAACTTCGCCTTTGGTATAATATTAGTAGACTATTCTTTCTTGAAATGAGTAGCTCTTTTTCCTTTGAAAGGTTTGTGAAGACTCTCTCTCTCTCTCTCTTCAAAAAGATAGTACTGTATCCAAATATCAGGTCTTGGATTCGGCCACCATCACCTTAAATACTTGTAGCCATCCATTTTGAAACACATCACCATTTTTATCATAATCGGGGCTCGTTTAACGCACTGCTATTCTTCAAGCTGTCATATGAAGTGCTCGATAAAGTGCATGTGGACGCAGGCACATGATGAATGTTCAAGTTCCCAAGCTTTCTTCCGTCTGTATAATTCGTTAACTATTTATTGTTTTAATTTTTGTTATTGAAAACCTCTGTTGTGCAGCGGACGAAGGAGCGGAGCGAATCGAACCTGCAACGCATGAGAGTGCGGGTTCAATTCCTGCCTCGGGACAAATATTTGTACGATCTGCAGATATTTGTTCAGGGTGTTCTGGGTGTTTGCCATGTAAAATAAGAAATGTGTGTAAACTGGTTACAGAAATCAATATTTTTTTTTTATAATAATCTTGCAGTCTTCGGCCATTTTGCCTCAAACATTTACTTTTAGAATACCTACTTAGATAACCTTCCACTCGATGGACTGAAGCCATTGCAGCGGTCGCAGGAAGTCAATAGATGGAGGCGGCTCAGGAGCGCTATTCATGGCGTTGGTTCTTTGGGGGAGACCTATGTTCAGCAGTGGGAATATACGGGCAGATGATGATGATGATGACTACTTATTTTACGTTCATCTCTCCGCATTCGAGTAAACCCGCAAGCTGCAACTGTACTTATATCCGGGATGCGTGTTCCAATCAAATAACATTCGCAGAACCCAATCTAACAAATAGGTCGCATCTGTATCTGGTTGCCGGTGGCCAGTGCCAGTCTGGTCACGCCTTATGCCACCCATTTCAATACCTACTGGAAAATGTTTCGTTTACCAACCTAATAAATAAAAATACTGAATATTTTTTATAGTAATCAAGACTTTGTAGTCCAATTCAGATTAGATACCTTTTCGAACTCCAGTTTCGGGAGAGTTCGGTACATTTGTTATAGAATAATAATGAAACTTGTAATTTCTCACAGCACAAGTAAGAAGAGTTTCTCTTATTAAGACTGGAGGACCCCACACAAATTAAGAATTACCAATAGGTGTGATTTCGCGAAACGCCAAATGGCACTTTGCGAATATGGCATTATGCCTAATGGCACTAAGCGTTTTTGGTAATTTGAGAATCTGGTGCTTTGCGTGTAAAAATACATACATTTCGTGAAACGCCAAATGGCACTTTGCTAATTTGGTACTACGCGTCGAAAGGGTGAATTCAACAAGCAGTACTTTTTTTAAAAGGAGTCTGAAGGGGTTACTTTTTTCCTTAATTGTCTTATAAACACTACACCTTTGCACAAAGAACTAAGTTCAGAATTTTATGGACAGTAAATTTTTTTAGCTCGCTCCCCTTAACTTTGTACCACTTGAGTTTATCATATCTGATAATTATACGTATTTGAGTAATCTACCCTTCCTTAATCACAAAAATCACCCTTCACTTACACATTCTGTCACATTTTCCCAGGGGTTTTAAACAGGTGTTCCAATAGATTTTAATTTTATCCGAAAATAGCTGATCCGCCCGCGGTTACGCTCACGTGGAATAAGAACAATATCCCACCATGCATTGTTTTGTTATATGTTAAAGGGCGGCATTTTCGATGAAAGATCCCAGGAGCTTGACTTTTTCCGACAATTCCAACAATTATCGTTATATTTAAACCGATTTACACAAAACCTTGACAAATTATATACCTAAACCTTCCTCATGAATTACTCTTTTTAATGGTGAAAACTGCATAAAAATCCGATCAGTAGTTTTTGAGTTTATCGCGAACAGACAGACGCGGCTGAGGACTTAGTTTTATAATATGTAGAGATACCAGATATACCTACTTGGACACCTAGGTACTTAGAAGTACTTTTATTACCCAGTAAAACAATATGAAATTTTTTTTGCAGCTACGTGTTTGATATCCGGTTTAATTACACCCTGCTCAATAAATTAAGAACTAAATTCTCGCTCTTCGCACGCGTTATTTCCGGATAAAATGTCGAGGTTGTATCCTCTTAGCTGAATTTCAGCCATGGCGGCCATGTCTACGGAGACGAGCCGCAGGACAAGTAAGTGCTCATATACACGAGTGGCAAAGTGCCAACGGCAGAGGTAACTTTAGCCGTCGACTGCTGCCGTCTGCGCGTGTCGACGGCTACAGTTACCTCTGCTGTTGGCTCTTTGCCGCTTATGTATATGAGCATTAAGCCATGTAAGCCCAGGAATGGGTTATCCAGGTCTAGGGCATGTTTAGTATATTGGGCGTTATCTTGATCCAGCCAGATACACATCTTCACAAAGAGTTTGTTGTTGTTTCTGTTCACATTGACTTTTTACGAGTATCTCTGGCGTGAAGTCAACGAACTAAGGACAAGCGTGCAAAACAAAAATAGATACCTAATGCTTTATTTAGAAAAACTTATAACTAAACAGTTTGGTAAAAGGTAAAAGAATTGGCAGCCTTATCGCTTAACGGGATTTTTTCCAGACCAAAGCTTAAAAGAGAAGATCAAAGGAAAGCGGTGCAGGTGCTAAATACGAAAATAAAACTAATACTAATACAAACTTTAACAAACAAAATAATTCTCATACACATATACCAAATAGAAATATATAATAATACAAAACAAAACGCTAAGATAAACTATGTCGGCTACTATAATTTTTGAGGCAATGCTAACGAAACGAAATTACTCAAACTTTTCAAGCAGCGCCTAAGCTTTAAAGTCGTCAAATTCATCTCATCGACCATCATACCTAGAAGACAGATGACATTAGTAGACCATTGAACTGACCTATCCAACAAATTTCCCACACTTGAGCCAGGTGACTGTGGTGATGATCACCACGATAACGCCACAAGTGGCTGTACAGCTACTGTCTTGTTTTACAGCGCCATTAATTGTTTATGGTCTCTGCTCTGGTTGTAAAGATAGGGATGTTTGGGTTACAGCTACCCTCTGAGTTTTATTGTATTTTGATTGACTGTTATGAAAGTCGTTTACATGAAAGTTTCAAATTCTTATGCCCCTTACTTAAAGACAAATTTTCTGTTGGTGCAATGATTGTTTTTCCGAGCCATTTATTAATACTGAAAACTGAATGATGTAGCAAAGCCCTGGGATTCAAGTGAAGCATCCTATTAATATTATAAATGTGAAAGCTTGTATGGATGGATGTATAGATGTATGGATATTTGTTACACTTTCACGCAAAAACTACTGAACCGATTAGGCTGAAATTTGGTATGGGACCTGGAATAGAATATATATTTTTTATTAAAATATTTTTTATCCCGATAAAACGTGGGCGAAGGCGCGGGCAGCAGCTAGTACCAAATAAATTGTGAGTAACGCAAGCTACGGAAGAGTTCATACAGAATATCGTAACGCGTAAGCCACTTTCCAAAGTGCAAGTTCTAAACTAAACCAATGCACTCAGTGGCAACAAACTGTCAAATGGATGTTAGTTTAGCAAATTTATGCGCTGTAGATAGTTTGGTGGGCGGCTGCGTCGGCGCAGCTCTGAGGGGCAGAAATAGAGTGGGCGGCCGCGTTACAGATGACAGCTATCTTCAGTTTACGACTTCCTCAGCCAATGGCCTCTTGCAAACTATTGATTTGTAATATTCAGGCAAAAGTATTTTTAATTATTATTACTACGTGAGTTTACCGCGTAGGCAGGTAATTTAAAATCATTGCGTAACACGCAAATAAAAGGTCTTATATATACCTATTCTATGAAATTATTTTCTTTTTGGTAGAGCGATTGACAATCAAATAGTCATGTCGATTCGATTTTTTATGACAATCGATTTAGTTTACGAAGTTGTAATTGATTTTGTTATTGTTTTTCAATATTTTGTATTATTTTACAGACTTTAATCGGGCGTCTACTTTATTTTATGATTCAGAGTATTTAATAAAATAAAATATTATTATTTTTGTTGTTATATTTGGTACATGTTTCTTTCTGCCCGCAGCATTATACGCGTTTTTACGTGATAAAAAGTAAGATAGATTGAGTTACTGTGATAATGATAAACTATAATTTTTACACTTTTTTCAATATTTGAATGAAAAAAAATGTTATGAAAAAATCATCTAGAATAATATTATGTTACTATGTGGCTCGATCAAAATCGAAACTTTCCCAACAGTCCCCATATTTTTCGTAGTCGACAGATTCGCATCTCTATAAAGTAGTAACTGTGTCTATAAAATACTTCATTCTGTCATTCAGTTTTTATTCACACTTCTTTCAACTCATAGTCGGTGCATAAACCAAACAGAAAATAAATTCGTGGACGAGATATAGCTAGATAGATCGTAGATCAAAAAGGCTATGTGCCTTTATTAGACTGTTTTCAGAAGACTCACTGAGTCAGACAGAACTCATGTTTTCATAAAAACAGAATTTTTTAAAATCAATAATGTGAATAGGTGTTACTATGCGTCATTACTCTAATTATGTAGTCAGTTCCTAGCTTCCTATAACCACTTGCCTTTTGTATACTTAGCGAGCATTTTTGTAAGTAGGCCAACATGCAACCCGAACTTTGTTTGGCACCATCAATCATAGAAACTACCTACTGGCGACGTTTGCTTAGGTTAGCTAAACAGTAGCCAAATCACGTACAATTTAATGGAAGAAGTAACACGTGTACTAGAGTCTTTTGACCTTCGGAAATCTGTTCAGTTTTCGATAGTACGTAAACAATAAGGTTACGATTACGAAATCGCTTGAAAACCTCTAGTATGTAATTGTTTTCATTATGAGTGGTAAAAGAAAACATGACTTGCGTTGCGATATGCTATAGTTACTTGTGATTTTAAGGTAGTCTATAAGTTTAGCATATTTAGCAAAACCAGGAGAAAAAAATAGTCTTACATTCTTTTGATAGGAGAATGTAAGACCATTTCATCTGCCCATTATTAGTTTATTTCCTAATCTAAATAAGCATCACGCACAAAATTAAACGCAATAAACACGTGCCCCATTCCTTTACATAATTTATTATTAAACCACTTGTATGTAAGCTCGGCTATGATAAAGTACTTAAAGCACCAGCCTTATTTATATTCTGCCTAAACTAAGCTAGTGGCACTTGTTGGTCTTTCTTAAATAATTGTACTTATTCCAGTCCAGAGTCTTGATTGACATCGAGGACAAGTCGGCGTTCTTTGTTTTTTATGGAACTTTATTATGAGCGTATATTTTCCAGAAAGTTTAATCATTTTTACCTAAAAACCACAGAGTTATGCTTGGAACATATAGGTACTCGTTTCTAGTATCCTGTATGTTGTTTGTAAACAAGTGGGCAAGTGGGTAAAAACCAACTAGAAAATTGTTTGCGACACTGGTATTGGAGCAAATTGTATACGTTTGAAACACTTTAGTTTCATGGATTTAACACCTTTCAATTCATCGTTTTATTCGTCTCTCCGTCCGTATTCGAACTTAAATATGCACCTTCTTCGCTGCGCGTAGGTATTCGGCGTCTTCAATATGACATCTTTTTGCAAGTTTGAAGCTATAATCAAATCATACCGGATATTGGAACACTCAAGATGAGGGTGAGGCCCTAATTCCAATGAATGAATAGCTTTACCATAAAAATGGTATCGTCTGAGAATGATAGGTACATTTTAGCATTTTACCTTTGATGAAAGAAACTACATATGAAAGAACAGAGGAACGACGCGTGTCAAAATTGTAAAGGTTAAAACAATTCTATCAGTTCTCCGTGTAAATAGCGCCGATTTGGCGACGATACCATTGTCATAGTTATGCGATTAATTAGCAGAATTCGGCCCAAAATCCACAAATATTTTAATTCTATCGTGTTTTTAAGTAATCTTTTGCTCCAGTTCAGACTCTAATAATGACTAAGGCTAGACGAAGCAGCACAACAGCTGATATTAAAGTCTGTTGAAGACCATCAATTTAAAGTTACATATGTCTGTCGAGACGTCTGTGAAATCTGGTTGTAAATCATTCTGTGCTCAACTATAAAACTTTTTGTCACTGCGCTGTTCAATTATGACTTTGAAATTAAACTCTTTAGGGTTATGAAATTGAGTATTGAAAAAAGTGTTCTTAAAATACCTTTAGCTATTGGTAGAGATTCTATTGTAAAGATTGGTGTATTCGAGCGGTGTGGTCTAAATAGACTGCGTCGTCTTTCCGACAAAAAAAATATCTTTATATTAATCTTGCTTTAAACCTGCATCAATCGTTGCATAATTCTCAGTTTGAATTATTAGTATTTCTGCAATGTTGAGTATAGCCACTAAAAGTTCCGATAAAACTTTGAAAGTTATTGATCTCTGTAATTTTTGACTGTTCTATTTTAAGAAGTTTTTTTGCGACACTCCACTATTGTTTTTATTAAAAGCAAAATGCGTCGTATCTAATTAAAGCCATAAATCTCGAACGTGTAGGTACAAGCACTTTTAACTACTATCTGAGATTGTCGGAGTTACTAACCAGATGGCGCCTGCGTTGGGTCTTCCTTGTCAAGGCAAAAAATGGTCTACTGAATTTTAATAAGTGGATACTTATTACTTCGAAATGTTCAAGAAGATTTGCGATTGAGTTGTTTGTATGTAAGCGTCAATGAATAGGAAAGATTTTGTTATTTGATGAACTTTACCTTGCATTTGTGGTATTACACTCTAGACTCCAAAACATGCAACTCTGATTAACTCATCGTCGCTTTTGTTTTATTTTCGGCACAAATTTATTCGTGTGATGGTTTATGTTTTTAAGGAAAATTATATAAGTGTAAACTCTAGTAACTAGAGTTTCCAATTACATCATTTTCTAAAACTAAATGAAACATATCAACTGTTGTTATGTTCATTTAGTTGAAATACCCTTTTTGTACATATACGTCTTACGGCACAATTATAAAAGATTTCGTGGATCCGGAATCTTAAAATGAAACCAAGTAATATATAATAATGTAAATAATGCTTTACGTAGCTCTAGAGCCACTCTACATTTAATGATTTTCATTCTCGTTCTCATTTCTAGAATTCTAAATAGTCTAGGTCAATTGGATGTCGATCTTTACGAGAGAGCAGAATATAAAGTTCATTGGTCCATGAAATATTTTCATTGCATTTTCGTTAGTTCGACTAAACGAATTCGTTACGAGAACTCATTCTGACTAATAAACAAGGAAACCGCTCTAGTTCGCCGAACCACTAGGTAATTATTTCTCATATTGCTTTGGGTAATCCGTTAGAAATCGATCGATTTTTAGTGCCGTGTCAGTGTTTGAAGAAAAAAACATAATTTATTGTCAGCGTTCAGATCGCAAGGAAACCCGAACGCGGCATTAGAAAATAAAAAAGTAATAAAAATGAGAGAAGTTTACGAGCGTAAAATGACGTGAGGCAAGCCACTTTGGCTGTTTACAAATTTTACATGCGCAGCCCGAGCTGCTTACAGCACGTAGGTACATAAAAGGTAGCTCGTAATTTATTTTTCTTTATTGTAAGTCACTTGATGGTTTTGGTTGGGTAGTAATTATCGGGCGCGCGCCGAAAGCTAAACCAATTTGGATAGAGTAGTGTGCCGCCGGCTCAAGTGCGCATTTCATATTGTTTATGTCAACATTTGAGTTTTTTGTTCGGTTTCGGGTCTAAACTATTTATAGCTCTGTTAGCTAACAAAACACTTGAGGTGGATTTGTTTAAAAACTTTATACGAATGTGTACCAACGAATGCTTTGTTTGTCTCAGAATGTACCTTTTTTCATATCAGAATATTAGGTACCTAACTGTGGATTCTACCTGCTAGACTACGTTATTGAGAAACTTAATAGGATGCTCATAAGCATAACTGTTAACCTCAATACCTAAAGATTATTTTCAGTACCTTACCTACTTAGTATAAGCATAAGCAGGTAGATACTAAGTACTTGTATATAAAGCTTTTAAAGCTGCTCGTAGATCGCCAAAATTGGCGCATAGGTTTTCGTTTTGTTATTCAAATGAGACTATTGAGGCGTCACTCCATAAAACCATCTTTTTATTCGCTTTACTACAGATAACTACAAGATTTTGAGACCTTGTACGCCTAGGTAGAGAAAAATTTAATTTTTTACACATTCGCGGATGTGGATGCTCGATGATGGACTCGATGCGCAAATACGAATGTGAATATCGTGCTGATTCACTCTCTTGCTTATCAAATGGCTAATCACTAAATCCACCTAACCAAGGTCTTCTTCTCTTCTACCAACAGAGGCGGAGGCTGCATGCGACGCGAGCACGTGAAGCGACCAATGAATGCATTCATGGTGTTTGCACAGGCGATGCGCAGGCGCCTCTCCGAGCAGCGGCCGAGTCTGCACAACGCTGAGCTCAGCAAGTCACTTGGGACTATGTGGAAGTAAGTCTCATCATCATCATTGACGGTATCTCTTCAGTCTTCACCCAGTGAATATATATTTGCTTGGTATAGTTAGGCCTCCAAGTTGTTGTGCCGCTCCCTACGGTCCTGCGGTAGACTTACCCAGATTTGCCCTGCAAAGCTTGCGATATCGTCTGCCATCTACAGCGGGGAAAACTAAGTTCATCTTTGAATATGATCTCAACTTTAATTTTATACAATAGAATCAGTTTGTGACGTAACGTCCCACAACTAAGGTCTAAACCCCGCATTGACCCCAGTTGGATCCAAGATTCCAAGCTTTAACACAGGCGTCCAGTTTATCGCCATCGTTCCCTCTGTCTGCCGCGATGAATTACGTTGTTTGCTCCGCGGGGTGGCGATCTAATACCACAGGTCTTCAGGCAGTAGGCAATTTTAAAAGTTTCACGATTTTTAAGTAACAATGCAAAGGTTATATCTGATACTAGCTCGTACTCTCTCGTTACTCGCTCGTTACTCATGGCGTTGCGCACGCTTTCCTGTGAGCATAAAAAGTCGCGATTTTCCTTTTGTGCAACTCAATTCTGCAACTAACAACAGTTGAGCAAATTGATAGAGAGAATGGGATCCTTCCTTATCGAACTTATTAAAAAGTAGATCATATGTCAATGCTAAAAGTTTTAAAGGTTCATGCCGGCAGACAAAGGGATGGTAATACTTTCATACGTCACCATCACAAAACGCATCTCCTTGCTGACCACTGTTGGGAAGAATTCTGTTTACTCAGTCCTTAAGAATTTGCAGAAAATAAGCGAATTAAATTACCTATTCTATAACCTAAAATCATTCTGCTTCTCATTAACATAAAACTCATTCTAAGCTCCAATTTTCTCCGTAATTTCGAAACTTCTTTTGTTTCTGCCTCCAATGCAAGGTATGCGCGTGCGGCGCCCAGCAGTGCGGCGTGCATCGATTGTTTACTCATTAAAATGCTATCGCCGCTAACTGGCCAGATAACATCTCTAACTGTACAGGCCCGCTCGAATAGAAAATTGTAACGATTCGCATTATTAAGTCTTTGGAGGCTTTGGCATGTGACTCATGGGTATTTTTAGGGTTTTCAAATTTATTACTTAAGTAATTTTATAATATTTTATTACATCCGTAGTGCCTTTTCATCATGGGTACGAATCTATTAAATAACCAGGGCGAACTTAGGTAAGACTAACACAGGGCTGTTAATAGCACTATAACTCCACCCAACAGTGGTTAAATTAGGTTATATAATAAGAATATATACATAGATGCCAATTCCCCCCATTAGCTGTCTCTTAGGCGCTACGCTGCCTTCATTCCTCTCATGGAATATCATTGATCTCTTTGATGATTCAGGTCATACATAATGACATGCCTAACATTACCATGATTTTTATGAAAACGAACTAGAGTTTATTAAATAAAAATATTGTACACTGCGATTGTCTCGACCATTAATTTTGTGGCTGATCCTCTTCTTACGTTAATTTCATGAGTTTAAAGACGTTTAGAACTCTACAATCTACCTAGCACTACAAATATGTATGTATAAAAAAATTGTTAACGGCATAAGTTAACGGATTCTCAATTAAACTACCGAAAATTCGAAAGCACTCACCCATAATGTGTGCGTTTACGTCCCCCTAGATTTCCTAATCAACCTCCCGTGCAAAAACAAACAAATCGAAAGCCAAAGAATTTTATTTGACCAAGTCAAAAACATGTTGAACTGATCACCGGCATCTGGGGATAGTGATAGCATCTACACGAGTCACTTCACAAAAACTGCACCGTGATACAGCAGAATTAAACTGGTCCAATATGATATCGTGTTGTGATTGTTAAGCTGCTCGGTAAATTGCTTGGAAAGTCTCGTTTTCAATTAATAAAGTATTATTCCTTTCATTTCATAAGCAGGCTTATTTATTTCTAATAATTTCAAAATATTTATAAAGATAAAGAAAAAAGAGATTTGAAAACTCTATCGCATGGAGTTTGTACCTTACCTAGCTATGGTACTTCCATAGTTTTTGGGGAAACAATCTATTATGTTATTTATAATATTATATATAACACATAGTGGCGTCGTTTGGGGAGGCCTATGTTCAGCAGTGGACGTATACGGGCTGAAGATGAACACATAGAGAGCCTATGACGTGGCTCCCTAGAATAGAATATAGGTAAGAAGCGACAAACATTAATCTGCTCATCTTTCCAGGAGCCTCAGCGAAGAAGAGAAGAAGCCATTCATTAAAGAAGCAGACAAACTCCGCACACAGCACAAGAAAGAGTACCCCGACTACAAATACCAGCCGAGACGTCGCAAGCCCCCTCCCGCTACTGCCGCAAGATTAAAACGGGAGCCATCCCCCGACAGAGACCAGATAGACTTCTCAACGATGCCCCAGCTGTCCCCTGCCATACTCCAAGACGGTACACCGGAGACCACAGAGCTTGATCAGTACCTTCCAGTGAACCCGATACCAGACTACCACGAGCTGCAGCCACGGTACTCCCATAGCCTAGCCCATCATCCGCCGCCTCTATACGCGCCCGTCCCATCCCATCTGCACCCGTCGTGTGCTGATTGGCACAACTACTCAGGACATCCCTAGTTCTGTCTACACTAAAGTCGATAGCTTATCGTTTTTCTACTTATATAGGTCATGTAAATACACGTTAAGTAGGAGGTACCTATATCTAGTTTCCATGTGTTGCGGCTGTTTTTGCCCCGCACGTGGGTTTAATCAAGCTGGGTAAATATTAGGTTACGCGGATAGATATTTTTAAATGTATAATATTTTTTTTAAGGTTTGTTATGGACAATTTAAGTAAGTTGTTATTTTTGTTGGTTTGATTTGTAATCAAGTTTCAGGATATCTTGGCTATTTCTCTAGTTTAGATTTTGTAGAGTTCCTTTATGTTTAACTGTTTTAGAAAATAATAACCGATATGGTAGAGTATATTACAATATGACGTAGGTAGGTTTAATGGTCCATATTTACGATTGGGGTTTATTTTCTGTAATTACATTATTCATACAACATTTCCAAAGCAAAGTTATTTAAGTACATATGTAGAGTAGATTCGATTTATTGTATACTAGTAGAGTAGGGTAGCAATTAAATTTAGTAAGTTGAAGCACATAATGTTCTAAACTGCCAGTTACTTTAATTGAAGCTGTTATGATTTCATAAAAAGAAGAATAATTACTTAATAAATATATTTTTTATTGATAATACTTGTATTTATAATTTTCACCCTCTGTAAAATAGCTTTTTTAGATCCACGGAGAAATAACAAGCAATTTTTTGCTTTGAACTATTAGGTACTTATAACACGCGGATGCATCAATTTTCATTTAACATAGTCACCGTTCTAACAAAACCGGTTTATCCATTGGGGGGGCTACGTACGATACAAAGATGAAATCGTACGAGCGAGAGAAAGTTTTATCGAAATGAGCTTTCTCGTTTTCCCTGATGTAAAATAAAAAATGTCTGATACTAATCCTACAAGCAGCTTAAATATTAACTTATATTTTTACAGTCCATTTCACGTAAGAACCGTTTCAGAAAAGTACGCATTTGCTTCATTTCACGCAATATAAACTATCTGAGTAGTAAATGAAATTATGAATTACATCGAATGAATGTTTACCTATTTATATTTTACTAGCTGCTGCCCGCTCCTTCGTCTGCGTTTTATCGGGATAAAAAATAGCCTATTTGTTATTCCAGGTCCCAAATTATACCCATACCAAATTACCACAAATTACCCATACTAATCGGTTCAGTAATTTTTGCGTGAAAGAGTAACAAATATCCATATTTCCATCCATACAAACTATGACATTTATAATATTAGTTGGATGTCAAAGTTTGTGAGGGTGGATTTATAGATGTTTGTTCCTCTTTCACGCAAAAACTACAGAACTATTTGGCTATAGTTTGGGACCTAGAATAGGGTGGGTCATAAAAATATTTTTTCGTTTTTCTTATATGCTGTGTCAAAAAGTTGCCAAATGGTGTCGAAAGTTTTATTACATTACTAGCTGCTGCCCGCGCCTTCGCCCGCCTTTTATCGGGTAAAAAAATAGCCTATATGTTATTCGCGCTGTTAGGCGCGGGCAGCAGCTACGCATTTGCTTCGCTTGTTTATAATATTCGTAGCATAGTAGAATTGATCCAAAATATTTTCACTCCCTAAGTCATTTCTTACCTACGCGTGAAACAAAGAAGCAGTGACCCTTCAGGAAACGTGAAATGGATATGAAAAAGGTACTACCTATTTATGAATAATTGTATTGTTATAGAACCTACTTATCTCTATTTGATACACTAAGCGGACGCATATCAATCTCTTGAGCATTCTTGGAAGCGATATCTCCGCTTCGACCCGTAGCAGTAGTTTCCGGCGAGAACAAACCTTCTTTGTTGTTCACCCCTATCTTATCACTCTCACATTTTCGCGACAAACTTTAATGATCCCAATTAATTACTGTAAATTGCGCTTTTGACCGGTCTTTACAAAATATGTAAATCTTAAAAAAAAATTGACAGTTTTGTTAAGTTAGGTTTTGTGTACCTACCTTGTGAAATCAAAAACAGAGGCCTATCTTTTAGACGTATCTGGCGCAGCGCATCAGCAGCATTGCCATACAGCGTGGCAATGCAGTCAGCGTCTTGGGGACGCTTCTGACTGGTATTAATATGGATCAGTTGAGCTACCTGTAAATTGTTTGTAACAGTCTGCAGTTAAGGTTTTTGTTATTATAGTGCTTATGCCCGCACTTGGGGTAATCTTAAAGAGCTCAATTGTTCCAATTGAAAATACTAATTCTATTTTGTTATCTATTTTATTGTATTTTTTTTTATAAATACTTATTATAGGTATCTAGTTTTCCTATGTTTGGTTCCAAAATAGAGAGAAGTCTAGGTAAGCTTTTTCTTAAATATGTCGTAGCGTAGGTTAAAAGTGGTAGGTAAAAACTCAATGTCTAAAACATTGACCTATTACCAACCGATTGCTAATAATCTCTTTGACATCTAAATTCCCGGATTTCGAGCAAAAAAGGCGTCGAAAACATGATGTTATTAATTTTAAATGGTGCATCCTGAACTGCAATATTAAGATTGAGTGTAAATGATGCGCGAGGCGCGTGCGCAAGGCGGCGACTCAAATTACACATAGGCGGTAGACTTGGCAGAGGCTTGGCAGAATGGATCCTGTGTCTTGCCATAATACCGTAGAGTTTGACTGACATGGGCCGCTGGTTATCCTATACCTACTACGTTTTTTTTGTGCCAGCACACGATGTTAATTATTGGGGCGGGGAGCTCAATTTTACGGTTAAAGCTCCTGGACGTTTTTTGCGGGTATTACCGATGTTTATAGACCTTTTGAATTTCCGTTCGGAACGTTACCTAAAGTAAGGTTATTCAGAAACTTTTTTACCGTGTCCTCGACACAGAATCTCACACAGATTCTCGAGAAATGCAAAGATTTTTCTGGTTCTACAAGCAATATAAATAGCGGAAAACTAGTTTCCTGTAAATCGTAAAACATTTTCTATGGATGTATCAGCAGGTTTACATGAGGGATAAATAAATACCCGTGAATAGTTATACATACCTCATAAAAGTTAAGTACCTACTTACCTACTATTCAAGAAAGTCAACTGCTGTTTTTTGGCATTGACTTATTTTTACTTTTACGATCTCGCTAGAGATGATGAGAGAAAATCTACAACCTGATACCTAACTACTTAATAATTTTAAGCCGCACAGACAACAACTTTTGTCCACGTAGTCTTGTGCAACTGGGATAAAAGTTTTCCCAGTTGTCCTGTAATGAACTACTGCACAACCGATATTTGGTAGTTAGGTATATACTTGTTTTAAAACGACCTATGCGACGCAGTGAGCGAACATCCGCCTAAGAAGGGTTGCAGGTTCGATTCCCGCTGCGGGACAAATGTCTATTTATACCTGTATCTGATAGGTACCGATTAAAAAAGCTTACCTGATTCTATAAAAGGTCCACCCTAATGTAACAAATTAGGTAGGTATATAAAACATAAAGGACAATGACCGCCAGGATACCCACTCCATCGAGGCTGCAACACAACAGAATCTGTGCCTCAAGTGGAATCAACGCCAGTGACAAGCCTCGTGTGAACGCCAGCCGAGTAAGACGATACCGCGGCGTCTGGTGAGCATCGAGATCAAGGAGCCAACATGTGTGGAATCATTCGATCGGATTTATTTCTTGCCTTTTGTGTTGGTAGATTATGCATGAACGCCATGAACCCGCACTAGTGGTAACCTATTGGTTAACTATAAGAACTTCGTTTTTCTTTTGCCAACCAACTCCAGAAAATGAGCATCGAGGTAAGTAAGCTCATATTATGGCCTATCACAAAAAAACCTCATTAAAGTTGTCTTCAACGAGAATACGCAACATTCTTTTCAACCTTTTCAATTCAATTACAAAATGAAGATAAAAATCTAACCAGAATAGGTGAATAAACGTTTATTTCAGACAACTTAGTCCATAACACATACCAACGTAGGGGAAACGTAGGCAATTGGAATCAGTTGTGCAATGGTGATAACTCAAATACCAGATGTGTGCCAGAAAAACGTGCAACGTAAGTCTCGTACAGATCGCGAGACGCGTTCATCAGTTAAAGACATCGGTTATGGAAGATTGTTCGCTCGCCTGATATAATTTTTTGACTGCGTAAATGTGATAGTACGAGTAGTACTAGTATAGGCTCATATCAATTTCTTTTTTCTACGCTTGTTATATGTGATGGTATGTAAAAGTGCGACTTAAAACCTCATTTATTTAACATTTACAAAAGTGTTATTTCTATTAAAATTCGTTTTTTATTACCCGACTACGAGAGGGTTATGATTTTGACACTCTATGTATGTATGTATGTATGTATCATCATCAGCCCATACATGTCCACTGCTGGACATAGGCCTCCCCCGTACGACGCCACAAATAGCGGTACTGAGCCGCCTCCATCCATCGACTCCCTGCGACCGCTACGATGTCGTCGGTCCATCGAGTGGATGGTCTCCCATGTAGGGGGGGATTTGCCATAATCACCACGCTTGGCAGGCGGATTGGTGATCGCAGTGTTGGTGTTTAAAAATACTCAGAAGGAAGCTGCTGCCCTTCCTCTGGTAGGTTCCCTCAGTCGGCTTTTACGACATCCACGGGTTGAGTTGGAGGGGTCGATATTCGTACGCCGCGACCCCACGGCATGCATGTATGTATGTATGTGTGCACGCAGTATGTATGTATGTAGCCGATTTTTATGTTCCCTGGTAGCGCTGAAACTACTGGTCCGATTTCAACAAATGAGGTGTCATATGATTCGTCTTAATAGCCCGATGGTTATAGGTATGGTTATGTGACGTCAGATAAAAATGGGGGTCTAACGAGATAGCGGGGGTCGAAGAAAGGGTCGAAAATTTCAATGTTAGTCAATATGCTCGTGTGTGGTATCGTTGCAAAGGTCTTTGTTTAAACTTTTCGAAACCGTTTCTCAAAGTTTTGTGAGGTTAACGATTCTCAAACTATTAGTAAAAAGGTGTAAAAAAAATATTGTTAAAAACTTAAACCCGACTACATAAAAGTCTTAAACAAGCGTTCACCTATTGTCCATAGCATTTTCTTTTGATACTTGGTAGTCGGAGGCACCCACCCCATATACCTAGGGTACAATTAGGTAGTAACAAAGGCCTCCGACTACCTAAGTATCAAAAGAAAATGCTATGGACAATAGGTGAACGCTTGTTTAAGACTTTTATGTAGTCGGGTTTTAGTTTTTAACTATATATTTTTTTAAACCGAATTCATTCAGTTTTTGAGCTGGTAACAGCAGCGTGTTTTAAGGCTCTGCTTTCATTTTGTGGGTAATATAATATAGCATCTTGCAAGTGCTATCGCATTATTTATACTATCGCAGCACACTCGAACAAAGACGCAAACAGTATGCAGTCATATTACTTCAAGACATACTGTCTGGACGATTAGACTGTCCTGAATTATTGATCCGTGTACCATTGCAGGTACCTGCCTTCCTAACACGACATACACCCCGTTCCCCGTGTTAGTAGAAGCCCGAAACTGCTCTGGGCGTAGCAGCTCTACTCTACAGCTTGTTAGTATAAAAAGTCTTATCCTTCAAACCAGAGGTTTAGTATCATGAGTAGAGTTTATAACGGGTGAAAACAAAATTACCGAATAATTCGTTTTGATGGATTTCATAATTAATTTCTGCGCTATCGTACGTTAGCTCATGGACACCCCAGCGCCGCCGGCACGCGGCTGCGGGCATACATATGTATCAACTAAACCACTCGAATCTTATGTACTTATCTTGAGATGGAACTGTTCCTGGCTTAGGACAGGCTAAAATTGCTACTGTAACACATTCGCCGCCTGTAACACATTTGCCAGTCAAGAAAAAGTTAAATTTACAGTTTGATTCACTCACCTACAGCCACGCAAGCCTCCGCACTCCGCACTCCGCACGATTATAACTTATTTTATTACGCATTCGATAAACAAATACAAATTGGTGATTTCTCACCTCTCCCTGAACGCCTTAAGAATACGTACGACTTTTTAATTGCCTGGTATTGCGAAACCGTGTGGCATAGATCTGCGCAAGACATTAATCTCACCACAAATAAAAATCCAAAAGCGTGAGGTCAGGTGAACGAGCTAGCGATTGGTCCTCCACGACCAATCCATATATAGATAATAACAATCAAATAATATAAACACATTAAACTAGTCTTTACAATTGAAACAATTGAGCTAACTGCAGACTGTTGAAAATAATCTACAGATACCTTAACTGGTCCATATCAATTCCAGTCGGAAGCATCCCCAAGACGCTGGCTGCATTGCCTCGATGTATGGCAATGCTAATGCGCTGCGCCAGATACTCACCAGCTCCCGGGTCACGCGTCGCTTTGACCAGGCGCTCAGATAATTTTTTGAAGACCCGGAGAGCCTTGGTACCCCACGGACCTAGGGTCTCGACTCCAAGGGGAGCAAATGCGTAGGCTCTGTCGAGACCTTCATATTTGCGCCTGTCGAGCGCAAATATGAAGCCTCTCGCCATCCTCGGCTAAATCTGCCGCCGAACCAGTCCTCACGGATGTCCTTGAAAGATGTGAAGTGTGTCGACACATGTAGCGTCCCACACAATAGGCCTCCCCAGCTCCCAAGGGACTAATGTCATGCCGTCGGGCCTCTTACCATCGTCACGCAACAGACCATTCACAAAAATATCAATCAAGACTAACATGCTCAACGTTGTGGCTACACGTAAAAACATTTTTGCTTCGAACATCGAGCAAGAATTAAGGACGTTTTAATCTTGTTCTAATCAAACATTTTGATTGGCTTCGAGCATTTGTCTTGAGTTTTACATGGTCCACGCTTTCGTACTTGCTCGAGATCGAGCAAGTTAATCGAGCATGTACGTACGTAGGTACGTGTGTATATGTACCCACCAGAAGATACCTATTCACTCTTGTCTATAAGAGACCCAGGTTGTAACTGGCCGAAAAAGTAGGAGCAGGCAAGGTGGATTAATTCAGCCTGCAAAATAGATACATAAACTATAAGTAATCACTTTTAATATTTTTTGATTGCGTTTACGCAGAAGTTGGAAATTATGGATTAGCACGAAATTTCAGGTTTTATAGCGGCACTTGCCAGAAATGACAAAGAAACTAAGGCAACGGAAAGCGGAGTGAACCCTAACCCCTTTTTTAGATTTTTGCATCGCGTGAGTGGAGCAAAAAATGGCCAAAAAACATGTTTTTTTGTGGAGCCCCCTTTAATTTTAATATTTATTTTGATAATATGTTACAATAGCGGCAAATGAAATACGCACAAAAAATGCAGGTGTCTACCTTTTACGAA
The DNA here is from genome assembly GCA_947859395.1 of Eupithecia insigniata. Classification (NCBI taxonomy): domain Eukaryota; kingdom Metazoa; phylum Arthropoda; class Insecta; order Lepidoptera; family Geometridae; genus Eupithecia; species Eupithecia insigniata. The sequence goes on from OX402002.1 coordinate 6,712,507, forward strand.
TCATGAGATACAATAAAACTCGATAGATCGACAGAAAGAAAGACAGCGGAGGAAATATGGTGCGAATCAGGAATGAAATCGGCATTCAATTCTATTTTCCTGATTCGGACTAGTTTGGGCCGAAACCAGTTAGGCTTGACAGCGAAGTCACATCCCTAGTCACGCACACTATTACAAATCTGCAACTGTACACTAACAAAAAACCGCCATGCGTATAACTGAGAGGCGCTATCCATTAATATACTTCATCCGAGGTGTCGAGAGAAAGTATGTTTTTATCACAGACATCGTAGAGCTACGCCTAAAGCAGACCGAACATATTTTCACAATTACATAGAAAAGAATCAAATAATGGTTTGGTCACTTTCTTTCTAACTAAAAATGAATAAGCCTATCTCACCTCTTTTTACTGTAACAACGCTAACTCACCATAGACAAAAATTGAAGATGAGGCAAATTTCCATGATTTGTTGCTAAGCAACAAACGGCAAATGTCAGCCAATTTTCATGTTATGAAAGTATTGTGCGTGTACTTCTTTATTTTATATAAATCTTGTGAAATATGTTCGAAGAAGACTGAAATAAATGGTGAAGTGTAGTACACCTTTGTGCGGCAAGGCATCGTATTGAAAAATACCCGAAATTCCTTTTCATCGGTAAGTTTTGTTGTGCCTTACAATATCTCAAATTGTTTTTAGATTACTGTGTGGATATTTGGCGATAATTCGGCATTATTTATACAGTGACTAACTGTCCTATGTCCAGGATCTCGTAAAACATGTACTAAGGTCGCTTATAAATAGTCCTGTAATAACATTTATCAGTTTTTTTTAAACTTTGTTGCTTTGTTTTGACCTTTCATATACTTGTATGATTTTCAAGCGCCGCATCTAGGTCCAGCCTGGGTCTAGCTGTTTTAGCGTGTGAGTGCGAGTGTGATAAGATAATATAAGATATTTTATTCATTATAAAAAACACAAACTTAAATACTTAAAAATAAAATAAGTTCATGGATTATATAATATTGTCAATATACACATCGTTTTTGCTAATTAAAATTAAATATAATAAAAACTACACAAACTTATATTAATTTACATAAAATAAAGTAGAGATGCTGTAAAGGGGCATTTTTGACAAAAATTTTAAGCTCTAAATGGCTGTAGTCATTTTCAAGATATTCTTGTATACTATACAATGTCTTGTCTAGTAAAAGCGTCCTGACGTGACTGAAAAAGAGGCCCTCATTTTGCTCCAGTTTCATAAATTCAGGGAGTAAATAACTTCTGACCCATTGCCATAGGCATTTTGTTCGACACTCTCTGGAGCCTGACGAGTGTGTGTGACGAAGTTTTATTTGCAGTTTTATGTTGGTTTAGTATCCGTTCTTGAGAAACCCTTTGATAGGTATCAAATAGACTGAATAATATATTTATTTAACAATATTAACATTTTACAGGTTTCCCCAGCATGAAAACCAAACTAATACTTGGTTGGTAAACATGAACTGAATAAATTGGAAAAAGAAGAACAGATTAAAGGAAATACACTTTATTAGTGTGATTATGTATATATAGCTTAGTAATCTAATTATTTATTTTTGTGATTTTAAGAGCAGTGACGAACACGATTTTGATCATTTGTATTTATTGATTTAGGCTATTGTTAAATTTTATGTAGATTTAAGAATAAAACTTAATTCTAAGCAAAACAATTCAACGGAAAGAAATCATTAAAACAAGTATTTTGTTTAAAAATAAAGAACATACAACCTGTGTTTATTTATTTGTAAATGTGGCAGTATATCGGAATAGATTATAATGCCACAGTTGTAATGCCCCCATCCCCTTATCCCTGAGTTCGGCCCATATATTGTCCATGTGTACGTGATATTTGATATGTAGGTATAATTGGCACAAATAGTTTTAGAAATGTGGATTTTGCTTCCCTATTAGAATTCTGTGGTTTTTATACCTTATATTTCTCAAGTCATGTGCTGTGCTCCTAGAGCTGCAGGCATTAATGATCTTCAACTTCAACTTCTTTTTTAATGGCGCCGCTTGCTTTTCGCTACGACTCTGCCAGTGTCAGTATGGAGTGTCATAAACTTCAAAAGTCAGAGCTAAATAAGATATTGACATTAGCAGATACAAAGACTATCATGTCGTTAACATCAATCAACCAAGTGTCAAACACGTCAGTGTCATTTTATTTGTCAAAATTGTTATTGAATTCGGATTGTTTGAGCTGAGAAGTTGTGATTTTTGAAGAGAGTTGGTGAAATTGTGAATTGTTTTGGCTCTCTGTGATGCGATAACGTTTCAGTATTCTAAATTGAAATGATCTCAGGCATTATCTAAGTTCATTTTCATCCAAAATATTTAATGGCCAGATTACCGAATGGCTGGGGTCAGCTGGTAAGTTTATCATTTTGCACTGTTTTTGTCTTGACCTCTTAATTGGATGAAATTGACCAATCATCTGTTAAATATGGATGAGGTACCTATTCACAATAGTCTCTACGCTATGGGAACTAGATGTACCAGCATTGAACAAGATTCCCACCCAAATTTATATTTTAGAAAGCTCAGGTCATTATTCAGGTTCTGTTTTTTAGATCTTTATTTTTTATTCTAGGTACCTTTCGGAAGGGTTGCAAGTGATAATTGAGAAGACGGAAGAAGCAAAATACTCACTAAAAGATATACAGCTGCGTTTTCTGGTGCCTGATGACCTAGAAGAAGTTAGTTTCGAGCCAAACAGATGCACTGCATATTTAATTCACAACTGTTTATTTTTAGATCCAAAGAATCAACAATAGATTTCAGAAATACACTTTATAATTTAAAAAAATACTTCCTTGTTAGGATTAATTAATACCTACTTTAATTAGTCACATACATAGTCAAGATGTCTCGTGGAGAGACGAAACTAGTAGACAACTTACTTTGATGAATACTATCAGAGAAGGTTATACGCGGAATTGTTACTAAATATTTCTTCATTCTAATATTAGTCACCTATTGTTTTTTTACCACTATAAATATTTTTATTTTTAAATATTTCAGGTAAGAGCTCTATGTAGGGATTGGTTTCCCATAGAGTATCCTCAATCATGGTACGAAGATATCACATCATCAGATAGATTCTTTGCTCTCGCTGCTGTGCACAAAGCACAAATAATAGGCCTTATAGTGGCAGAAATAAAGCCTTATTTGAAACTTAATACAGAAGATAGAGGTATATTATCAAGATGGTTTGCATCGAAGGACACACTAGTTGCTTACATATTATCTTTAGGTAAGTAAATATATGAAAAAACGTATATATTTTCTTCATGGAATGAAATAAGTCTGCCAAATAGATTAAATTTACAAATTGTACAGGAAGAAACCTATGAATCATATACCTAATTATGATACAATCTACCATAAGTACATATGATTCAACATTAAATACAGATATGCCTGTAATATTTAATGTATGGGCATACATTCTTTCATTATCTATGAATACATTATAAAAAGCATAACATTAATAGGTATTTATGGCATAGCTCATAAATACCTGAATTGCATTCAAGAAAATAAGTTTGCATCAATTTGCATAGGTTTTATTTATAAAATCTAGCAGAATATACTGTGATAAAGTATCTACTATCTTAATGAGAGCAATGAACAGTACTGTAGATAAATTAAGATCTAATGATCTTTATGTTACCTTAGGTTAAGATAGTTCTGTGATACTTAAGTTATAATAAGTTAAGTTATAAGTAAACTGTATTATTGAAGCTGCATGTGCCTTAATTTCTCACAGTCCAATTTAACAAGTAGCTAGCTAGTAAGTAATTTTAATAGATTAAAATCAGCATGAATCACTATATAGGTACCTATACAATAATAAACAGATAAAGTAGTCAGATCTGTGTATTTGACTACTACATAATTATAAACACAGATTTTTCTACATTTCACAGATGTTCTTTTGATTATTTTAAGTCGTCATGATCAAGAAGCTAAGTCACCGATGTCCAGTTACATTTGGTTATTACTAGCCTTTTTCAAGATACTTGAAATCTTTCGTCAGAGGCCGAGATCCACTTTGGGTAGCTGATTCACAGGAGTTAATAAGTCAACTTCATGCGCGGGGCTTCTCGCGTTTTTCCTCGACAAAAAGTAGCCTATTTCCATCCCCAGCTGTTCAATCTATCTTAATACCATGTTTCATTAAAGCAGATACATTCGTAACTATATATTTACATTTCAGGCGTTGCACGTTCGTACCGGCGGTCTGGCATAGCGAGCATGTTGCTAGATGTCCTTATGAACCACCTGTCTGGTCCGGTACCGCTGCCGCCACACGAGCACCGAGTGAAGGCGATATTCCTTCATGTGCTCACAACTAACTCAGAGGCTATATTGTTCTATGAACACAGAAGGTATGACTATTCCTTACTTACATTATCTTGACTTGATTCCCGCCTTGGGACATATGTTTTTACGATCTGCAAATATTTGTCTTGGGTGTTCTAATTATTACTATGTATGATAAAAAATCTATGTTATAAATTATTTAAGTATATCAGTCAACTAGTACCCATAACATGAGCTCTGCTTAGCTTGGGGCTAGATGATACTGTGTGGATTTTCCAGCAATATTTATTTATTCTCATTATTTTATTGCCGTTATAAGGGGCAGAGGGCCATCCATAGTAAATCGCCATTCCGTACTGTCTTGAAGTACGTTCTGAATTTACAATCGCTCCAGGTATTCGTAATGTCAGTTTCGTAAGTGTCTCCAGGTCTGATTGTAGTGGCCACATTATCCAATCTAATCATTGATTGAATACTTCAATGATTCTTATCGTATTTTAAAGATAAAGTTTCTATGCTTGTTTGGATGTAATGAATCTCAGAAACTACTAGTTCGAATTTTCGACTCACTCAAAGATAGCTACATTTTCCTTGACTGGCTATGGCCATTTTTTATTGGGTTACCGCGTGAGCCAACCTTCAGGCAGAGTATAGTTACTTTATATGGCCATTTTTTATTGAGTTACCGCGTGAGCCAACCTTCAGGCAGAGTATAGTTACTTTATATGCCTTAGATATAAGATTCTTTCATCTAAATTATGTACCTGTGAGTGAATATCTGATAGCTGACGTTTACCCTTTAAGACGAGGAATTACGAGATGACCTCAATACCTTTGTAATAATTAACTTATTATACCATGACTATATCTACCTTTGACGAGGAACAATGCTTTTCATGCCTTTACATGTCCTTTGAATAAATATTCATGTACCTATATGCATGGCAACATTATTCAAGAAGATTAAGAGTACCTACATGAAATGATGCAATAAAGGTTAAAAATGTTATTGTAGGTAGTTGCAAGATCACAAAATGTTTTGGCAAAGTTAGAAATACTGTACGAAACAACGCATTTATCTACGCTTATCTTTCTTATTTATTCTTATATAGTCTGTAATATCTTATATCTCAATTTGATCACGTTATGAATCTTATCTTTGATTTAAAGCCACTTGCCTACCTTTGATATAGGGCATTTAAATTATATTTTCCGACCTTGATGTAGTTAGTTTCTTCATTGACAACTGAATAATAGTTTTTGAGAACTTTTAGTTTTTGCAAGTGTGTATTACATTATGTAATCCATGCGTCCACACTCTAGGGTTAAGCTCTGCGCACATTAATCCAACGCAGCATTAATCCGCGCAACACAGAAATATGCATTCAGTATGGGCTTAATCTACGATAATCTTTCGATACATTTTACAGTGACAAAATGGCTTACCATAAGCTTCAAACGTGTGGCCCGCGAGCTGTATGTCATCTCATGCCTACAATATATGTATAATGCATCTTTTTTTTTTGTTTGTTTATGAGTTATTTATTTATGCCTCTTACGAATTAACATTTCACTTATTGAGAAAATATAACTAATGTGAGTGGCTTTTCAGCTTTCTAAATAAAGGTAAGTACATAGGGTAATGGGGTAAGGGGGGATTACAATAGTAATTACTACAAATAAATACCTAATTCGAGTACTACTATTAGGTCAAAATAGTTGTTTTATACGAATTTTGCGAATTAAAGCCCATATTGAATGCATATTTTTGTACTGTGCGGTAGCACTGCGCTGCGCCTCTGATCTGCGACAACTTTTAGTCAACAGGTTGTATGACATCCATGCGCTGGGTTTGAGGGATTGATTTATACCTACCCTGTGAGTGCTATGGACATTAGAATAAATAAATAAAATAAATAATGTTGGACAATCCACACATCATCATCTAGCCCCAAGCTAAGCAGAGCTTGTTTCATGGGTACTAAGTGACTGATACGTAATACAATACATACAAAGATTTATTATACATAGCAAATCCCCAGAACACGCGGAACAAATATTTGCAGATCGTACAAACATTTGTCCCAAGGCGCGAATCGAACCCGCAACCTACTGCGTCGCAGGCAGACCTTCGCCCGCCGCCGCCGCGCCACATCAGTCGTCCTTAATACCTACATTATACTGTTTAAAAAAATACTTGTCTTGCAAAGATATCACTTTGTAGGTACATATAGTGGTAGACGTTAAAGCATCGAGTTCGTTGAGCCAGACTATTTAATAGGCTATTGTATGAAGAGTCCTATTTCGTTTTAGCTCGGAATAAATCACCTTGAGCCGTTTAACTATTACGGCATAAAAATTTACAGCTTTTGTTATTAGAAATCTATGAATACCTTTTGTAAACGGTTTCGCTTGACAAATATAACATTTTCCCTGTCGTTATAAATAGACATGACTTGCCTGGTATAACTTCCAATATTATAATAAATCGACTACACCGTAGAGCAAAGTCCAATCTGTAAAGAATCAACTCTAAAGATTGGACTTTGCTCTACGGTGTAGTCGATTTATTTACCATTATAACATTGGAAGTTATACCAGGCAAGTCATGTCTATTCTTTACAGATCGGACTTTTTTCTACGGAGGAGTCGAAATACATAATATAGAGGGTGTGTTATTTATGGCACGATTTTTGGTAGTTTGATACACAGTTGTGGGTAAAACCAAGCTGCGTAAGTTAAACTGTATGTTTAAACTGGGAGGTACTTATAAGAGATGATTGGCCAGCTGGCGGTCGCGGGGTCTGAATTCACCCCTTCAACTCAGCCCCGTGGATGTCGTACGAGTCTTTTCCCTCCTCCTTGCGTTGTTACCCCAATACTGCAAACTGCATCGTTGGTCTAGCGGTCAGCTGGTTCAACCGCTTATAATGAGGTCCTGGTTTCAAATCCCGAGTCGGGCCATTAATTGTTATTGGGGTTTTTCTAGGATGAATAATTCTCAGTAGAAACCCGGAGTCAGGAAGTTGGCGGTGTTACACCCCCGTGCCTCGGAAGCACGTTAAGTCGTGGATCCTGCGCCTGACCTCGGATAATTGTTTGAAAAAATCAAAGACAATCCAGTCCAGTTTTTTATTTATTGATCGTATTTCGTTTCAGATTCCACCTCCACTCGTTCCTACCATACTACTACTCAATAAAAGGCACGTGTAAAGACGGCTTCACATACGTGTATTACGTAAACGGCGGGCACGCACCGTGGGGTCTCTACGACTACGTCAAATACGTGGCCCAAGCGGCGTGGAGCGGGGGTGGTTTGTACCCCTGGCTCTGGACTAAACTGCGGACGGCTCTTACCATCGCGTGGCACAGGTAGCTGTTTGCTTATTTCTGTAGTGTTTTAGTTCTCTTGGACGATACAGTGAGTCTTGTGAGTGGAAAGACAGGCTGCGAAAGAGCTCGAATTACAGGCAATAGGCGACGACAGTAACTAAAAATCACAAAAAATCGGTAACTACTCACTGTGTCGTTTGAGACATAATAATATGGCCTTATTTATAAAGTAAGCTATAAACGGTGATTTATACTACGTCTATATGTCGAGAACACATAACTAATCAGTCATTTAATTTGACGCACTTGCGATGTACACATGGCGATGGAATGGAATATCTATTCGTTTTTTTTTGTAATTATCAATCATCTATGACGTTACTTTTCTATATACAAAGCTATTAGCGTGATCATGACGTTTTATGAATTGCCGAGTACTTTTATGTCCAATTTACCTACACTGAACGACTGTTGAGGAGAGTCAATAAAATAGTCTGGAAATTGATAAAGTCTAGTTCATGGTTAATATAAATATTAATATCCGAAAATTTACGACTTCGAGGGGATTTGAACCCTTAACCTTCCACTCAGAATGGAAACGTGCTGCGCCACAAGGTCATGTAACCAACCAGTCGTAAATCTTTGGTAATTTCTACGGACTAAAACGCCAAAGCCAGGCAAGCGCAAGTAATACACACTAGTGCAGGAAATCTCATACCAAAGTCTAACCAAAAAATAAATATTCCCTTTGATATTTTCCTCCTTATTTAAATGCCTCTATTTTAGCACTCGTTTTATGTAAATTGGACATAAAATAGTCTTTTAAAGACTTCATTCATTGAGCTTACGTCACAAAGCGAAAAACCTTTGCAAATCATTACCTTGTTTGTAAAACAAGTTAACATTAACAGTGCTCTGTGTGAGTCCCACGAGTAACCTTTTGGATGTTGTAAGCGTCAATAGTGTATCATTTTAACACTTTCATCGCCCATGACGTACATGCCCATCTCCAGTCCTCCGTCAGGCGGCGATGGCTGTATTGCTTTTTTAAGCTTGTGAATGTCTTTAAATTATTATTTAGAAGTCATGCTTATAATTTTTTGTCATAAAAGGGTGTTCGCAATCATTACAAAATCATGAATACATGATAGTTTTTCGATAACAGTTAATTTAGTATGATATTTGTGAAGTGGTAAATAATCACGAATATCGTTTTAGAGCGCAATGGACAAATTCATCATCGTGGAAGGACATAAACCAACACTTAGTGTCGAATAGTTATAAAGTAAATTAAAATAACAATAACATATGTTGAGTCCAGTTTTTAAGAACTCGTTTTCATGAGATGTCATTAAAATTCACAGTTTGGTGTGACTAACTGTTAAGATAGACGAACATTATTACTAACCTGGTTGTTTTTTTTTTGTTAAAATTGTGACTTGTGTGCTGTTTTTTTTTTACCATCCAAGTTGTTTTAGCTTTAAGATTTAATATGTTGCTTATTTGTAACAGTTTTCGATGTAATATGATTATTAGGCATAATTTACAGACGGAGATGACACGGTTTGTCTATTAATTCAAGTTATACTCTGTATATTATATTTTAATGTTGCTTTTAATGTTGGACGTGTCACACTTGCCTTGGGAAGCATTTCTACTCGTAAATGACACTCAAACGAAACTTATAATTCTTATAATTTGACTTCTGACTACAAGACGATATTCTATAAAAAAATAGCAATATATTATAAGTAAATATAAAGTCTATTGCTACGAATTTGAAAAGTCCTTAGGCTTATCGTGTCAACTCGCCGTTACCATTAATTCGCATTTAGAAATATTGCGGTTTTCTTTCAGAAAAACCCGCAAAATCAGTAGGTGTGCCGTTATAGAGCCGTGACGAGATGCTATGTAAACAGCACAGAGAGCAAACAAATCTAGACAAGGTTCTGTCTAGGCTAGACAGAAAGAATGTAACACTTGAATAAATAAAATTGTTTTTTTTTTACGCAATCGATACGATACTTTACTAATATTATTTATTGCACACCAGATAAAAACAGAAACAGGCAAGGGAAAGACAAATACAGATTTATGTACAATGGGCGGCCTTATCGCTATGAGCGATCTCTGCCAGGCAAACTTTCACTTTTTTCGATGTCTCTTTCTGTTCTACCTTAGACAAATCGCTGTCTGGAATAATCATGCTACGTTCGCTGATGCACCGAAAGTACATATTATATTCATAATACGAAACCAAACTGATACAAGTTTGCTTTAATTTGCTCATAAAGGGAAATACTCATCGAACAAATAATATTATAAACGCAAACTCTCGGACTGACTTCATTTAAAATTATGCTTTTTATACATATTATTAAGTGTCAATTTGGTTCGAACGGTAACAAAGTTATTTGTGATAAAATTTCGTATCAAAGCTTTAAATTATTAAACACGATACACTTTTTGGTATAATAATGTAGTTCACAATTGCAATTTTTTGATACTGTAAAAGAGAAGGCATCGAGTGCGTATGAGAACAATGTATACAGAGCGTGCCATGCAAAACTGCCAAATGATAAGTAAGGTGCCTGTGTGTTCAATGTTGTAAAGTTAATTATAACTAACAATATCTTAGAGTGTGTTACTAAAATCGTTTTGGGCGGCTTGCATTTTCTCGCCCCAGTAAAATATTTTTACACTATTTCATGTAACCGGAACCGAAAGCAAGTGATGATAGCCCTATTGGCTGAAAAAGGTAAAGGTTTAACCAAATTAAAATAAATCGAATGAGATGGTGCGGGTCTTCTTGGTCAACATTTCGATACATATTTTGAGGTTCCAAATTTACACATTACTCCCTTAGAAATAATGAACATTACTCCCAAAATTATAATGAAATTGAATTCGGCATATGTGCGTGATATTTTACCAAGAAGATTCGTACATAAAGATCTTAAAAATTCGAACCAACCTCGGTTCAGAAGGTGCAATAAAAAACCAATGCCCTGAAACACGTTACCAACTTTTACTACAATATTTTCTAGCAATTGTGTAAAGTATTTACCTCGTGCATAAAGCTGTCTTCGTCTTGGGCGTGATTAAATCCCTCTCGCACTTAGGATTCTCGTAACTCCCTCGCTTCGCTCGTAAGTTATTATAAAATCCTGAGTTGCGCCCCGGATTCAATGACGCCCGTGAAGTTTACACAATCGGTCCATAACCTACTATTTTGTTACAATTATTTCACTTAGATAAGTTCGTCAACTTGTGCAAGTCGCTCTGATAATAACTCTAATTTTTAAGTAGTACACCTTTGGGCACTCGATTATAAATTATGATTAAAAAGTTAAATCCTTCAAAGAAATTTATTCTCATGTTCGTACATAGTATGTAGAATTTTTTGTTATGAAAAAAAACCAAAGTATTTTATATGTATTCTTTTGTTGTAACTTATGGCACATCCAGATCATTATTTTATGTTTACTTTTAAGTATTAACTAATTATTAATAATTTAACTGACGAGTATTATTTTTGGACCATTGTTTTTGGTAATTCCAGTCATTATTTAAATTAAGGTGAAATTTTACAGTAAGCTCTAATTGACGCTCGATAATTTAATAATTATAATTTGTTTAAATTTTTAATTTAATTTGTACCTGTTGAGGTAACGGTATTTTTAGATAACTTTTGTTTTTTTGTTTAGTTGATCCTTTATTTACACTTGCACGTTCCTAATTCTTAAAAAATATAATTTAGTGTTGTATTCACAATAAAAGAATCAATGAAAAAGATTTTAGTATTCAAATAAATATAAATGTTAATATTCTGGTCTTTTAATTTAACTGCCAAATCCATAGAACGTAATACATATTAAAACAAGTTGTAAGTTTCAGAAATCTTTAGTTTTAATAATTGCTTTTTTTCGTCAACTATGCTGTACAAACTACTTTGCTTACATTACAATTAGCAATTAATAATTGCACGTAAAAAACTTAACAAATAGGTATCTTCAACTTTTCGATTGGAATGAACAATTAATATTATAACAATATACATATATATTTTTACAATATTTATATCTACAAATGAAAATCTATCAACAAGCAGTCACAATCGCCCAATGATATGTTAAAATTATTTTTATTGCGCTAGTATGTACTAATGTACTCGTGATCGCGAGGCGTATCTTATAATAATATCAGCGAGATCACATCGCGTCGGAAGCGAAGCGTGGACGCGGTGTAACGACACGGACTTGATCGTTACGTCACGAGGTCCCTCTCCGGAGCGTTCCCTTTGTGGTTGTGCCCCTTGAAGTCCTTCAGTCGGATCGGCGACGACTCACTGCCGGAGTCTCCCTGAAACGAAAACGTTTTGTACTACTGGATCAAGCAAAATATCGAGGCTCTTTGAACATATTGCACCTCTGCTTAAAGTATTTGTAACCAAGAATCGATTTCGTTTTCTAGGAGAGAATCTATGAAATAAAAAAATTCTCTGCTAAAAGTCTGTCTCTGCTGCTGTCCCAACAATATCCAGAATGAGTTGCTTACATTAGCGCCGAGAGAAGTAGTCTCCTGTAGGAGCAGCTCACTGTCAGTGCCGCGGGATTCCTTATTCTTGAGGATGGAGCGAGCTCGGGAGTCGCCGTCGCGCTTACTACTGCCGTTTTTACCTGCATAGAAAAAAATTCTACGAAATCTTCTCATGATTCATCGTCAAATAGCACGAGACTTTACACAGTGATCTGCATACCTGAACACTCCTAGTAAAGGTGTGCCAATAAGTCACAAATGCGTCACGGATCTTGACGTATTTGTGACTTATCTTGATTCAAGATGTACGGACGTTGTGTACATTTATTGTTAAGTACTTAATTGAGTGCTGAAGTCAAAATCAGGGATCACCTTACCTTTCAAAAGTTTATTGAAATAAGTAGCTAGACGTAAAAACCGTTTCTTCAAAGGCAAGCGTTTCTTCATACGGTTCTATGGCGTTGCAGTCCTTGTCGCACTACCTATTATTACTGGCGTAAATTTGCTGATAACAGTCAATTTGAAACCTTGTAGGTACGTCGTCGTACACAAGATTTGTCTATAGCGTGACGGTCGTGATATGATTGTCAAAACTAGTGGGTTTGGTTGTGCCAAAATCTACGCAAGGAATGAAATTTAATGCTGAATGCTATCGTCCATCTAGGAATCAGTAGTAGTACCTAGGTATGTTCCGGTTCTGTGATCTCCATCATGCCAAGCTCAGACCACTGAAAGTTACAGAAGCATTTCAAGATTTGAAAATTATTATGAGTTGAAAAGTTTCGTACCAAAGAGAATGTGATGATTTATAATCCTCGTTGCTATCCCTCTCGGCGGTTTCCTCTCCTCCTCTGACCAATCCTGGAAATACACGCCATAAATTAGAAGCAAAAATCGCGACACAAGACATGAAGATGATAAAGTTCCAAGCTACGTCATGCAAACATTACAATACGAAATGCGGATAGGAACCGAATAAGGAATTATTGGTGGCCGCAATGGATGGATAACTTGCCTGTTGGAACCGGGCCTTCCTGTGTTTGGGCTTGGAGTCGTCACGCATAAGAGTTGGCGTATCGACGATCTCTTCAACCGGTAGGCTTGTTCGGGAGGCGTCTATGGACCGCGGGCTGGACACAGGACCGGCCACGGACGGCGGAACGCCCGGCCCGACGACCGGCAGACTAGCCCGCGAACCGCGCGGAGATCCCCCCCCCTGCGAACCTTTCGCACACAACAAGCTTCCGTCCCCCGAAGCGCTCTTTCGCACCCCGCTATAATCTGCAGACACAGTGCTACCCCCCGCGCCGCCACCGCCGCTACCGTCCAAAGGGTTCACATACAAGTTTGAGGAGTCGTTGTCGCATGCGATGTCGCCCTCTGAAGGAAAAGGGTGCGTAAGGCATGATGCAAATGTATCTGTAACGTAAGACATAACGCATATGGAGCTGCACACATGTTTGAGTGCAGCTCCATACCACGACGACACAACACATTGGAGTTCTAAAAGATGGAACAGTGAACATGATTTACAAATACATTCCGAAAGAGACGGATATACGCTCAAGTCCAAACTATCTACTAGTTCTGATGGTAAATAACACTTACGGAAAATCATTCAGACTATCTAAACACGTCTGTTTATGTGAGAATTTGTAAACAAAACAAACTCCGTCTTACTGAGTATCGCTAATGAGGAGTGAGTGAGAAACTACTCAGTAAACGCGAAGTTGTTGTTTACAATTCCGTTGGGTTCGCGTAGTATTCACCTGGGCTATCCAAACTGTTTGGAGTCGCTTCAGGCAGCGCTTTAGGCGCTGGATGCCGCTGAAGGCAGGCCAGTTCTACGCACACCGGCTGCCGAAGGTCTGAAGTGGGCATCGGCATCAGTTGTTCGGCGTCTATGAACTCCTTGTAACCCTACCGAACGAAAGCTTTGGTCATCGCGCGCCCCTCATCTGTTGGTTATGTGTTACAGGTGAATTGTGTGTTTTTTTTTGTGCTGTGGTTGTATATCAAGGAAAATTAACCAAGGTAATATGGAGGTGTCATACCATGACCTTTTTCGTAAATTTTTATTTCTTTGACTTTAGCATTTTTGTAGAATTGGAATACAAAGTGCATTAAGCTTTTAAAAGATTGAAACATAAAATACGAGTAATAGTTACTCTAATTTGGGTATATTTAATGTATGATTTTGTAAATGTACATATGTGTTTTCATCAATGTTATTTTAGGCCAATAAATAATGTTAGTGTTTAGGTACATACATCACGTATCAAACAGAAATCTAAAGATGTTAACTTGTTAAAATACCGGGTCGGTGTAGTATTAGTATCTTAGTAGATACCTTGAACGTGCAAAAACAACATTCAAACTCAGAAGGCAGCTGATCCAAGTCAAGCTGTTTTTCAATCTTCTTTTCCTAGAAAAGAGAAATTATTAGTGGTTACAAAGTCTCTCTACATTTCAGCTCAAGTGAAGTGATATAGTCAATATCAAAATCACATCAAATCATTGACGATGTTATCAAAATTCATTACAAGCTGACCATGATTTTTCTCCCACGCTGTTCTATAATTATCATCTATCACATTGTTCTATCTCAATTTTATATTATCTCGCAATAATAACGCTTAACTAAATAAACTTCATGAGTTATTGAGTAAACATCGCCAACAATTTGTAGATGATTAACAGAGTGCAGTTCAACTCACACACGGTGTGTTAGTAGGGAAATAAGAACTGCCGAGGTGTTAGTGATAGTAGAATGTGTAGCTTACTGGTTCGGGGTCTATGAGCAAGCGTTTTTCTGGCGTGTCGGGGCCCTCGTTCGAGTATCGGCGTTCTTTGCTTGGGGAGCTCTGAAACTATGACCCCCGCGTTAGCGTCAAGCCTGGTGCAAAATTTGTGAATAGGGTGCGTCTCGGATCAGAAAATAACTGTTGTTTCATAAACAGCAAGTTTCAAGTTTGTGCAAATTAGATGAATTTCCTTGCACATTTAAAAGTAGTAGTTGCACACTCATTTTCAGAGGCATAGTTTTTACTACTTATAAAAGAAAGAGTTAGGTTCCTTAGTGGAATATCAGACGCACCCTTTGGGTGTGTGTCGGACTTACCGGATCGGGGTCAGTACTCTCCGGGTTCTTACTAGTGATGGAGTGGTCGTACTGTTTGTAGCACCCCGTGATGGCCGGGGCCTCGCCCTCCAAGCTAGTGGCTTCCTCCTGCAGGTTGTGTCCTGGAGACACACACCATTAAGTAGCTAGGCTTCCACGCCCTCCCTTGTCAAAGCCCGTATCGCAATATTGGCAAGTAGAACGTAAACGAACGAAGGAAAGTACATTCACAACAGATGGCAGTAATAGCAGCGTGATCTACACAACACACATTCCACACGAACAGTCTATGAAATCCAGCGTTCTCCGGATACACACAGTCCACATTTAAGAATATGTACGAATTTATTTTATTTGTTAGTTTCTATGAAGCGTTAGGCTTACGCTGACAACGTAATCGACCTTAGAATATAGTGTCTTCGTCGCACATCGCTAGCTACACACGACGCGAGCCCGACCCCAGAACAGACTAACAATAAGGGTCGAGTGTCGACCGTGCGACAGTAGCAAGTAGCTCATCTGGCGTCGTCTCTTGCCTCAATGAGGACGCACTTGTCACCTGAAGACAAGGAATAAAACACTCTTGAGTGCGCCGCGTCGCATCGCACGGGTGATCATACATAGCTGTCTGCGATGTGACGTGATCTGTTTGAAATGTCTGCGGTTCCGGAGAGCTAACGATGCGACGTGCACACATTCAACACCCATGGCATTCAATACACAGATGCATTATAGCGGGGGAAGCATGCGTGCACAGTGAGAGACAGTTAGAGACGTTATAACAATGCAGAAGGATTACACATGACATGGACAAGCGGCACGATACGGGTGAAAGAAGAGCAGAGGTACTGACCTGTGTCAACTATGACGTCGATGAGGTCCATGCTCTTGGCGAAGGCGTCGCGCAGGTTGATGTGGTGGAAGGAAACGATGGAGCCCTCGCGCTTGGCGCGCTCCAGCGCCTCGCGACGCTTGAGGGCCTTCTCGCGCCGCATCTGGTTCTTATAAAACTCGGCGAAATTGTTGACGATAATGGGAATGGGCAACGCAATTACCAATACGCCGCAAATACAGCACACTGAGCCGATGACTTTGCCCAACGGAGTCGTGGGGTAAATATCACCGTATCCGACTGTGGTCATGGTGATGCCGGCCCACCAGAAAGTTTCCGGTATGGAAATGAATTTAGTGCCCGGCTCCTCCTTCTCGGCGAAGTAGGCTAGCGATGAGAATATGAGCACCCCCATTGCGAGGAACAACATGAGCAGCCCGAGCTCCTTGTATGAGTTGCGCAGCGTGAACCCGAGCGACTGTAGCCCGGTCGAGTGCCGCGCCAACTTCAGGATGCGCAGTATCCGCATTATGCGGAAGATCTGGACCACGCGACGCACATCTTGGAACTGATCCGTCGCGTTCTTATTTGTCTCGAGCAGAAACAGGGACACGAAATACGGCAAGATTGCCAGTAAGTCTATAACGTTCAGTCCACCTTTGAAGAATTTCCACTTGTCCGGGGAGGCACTGAATCTGAGCACGTACTCGAGAGTGAACCACGTGATGCAGACAGCCTCGACCATGGCCAGCTGTGGGTTGTCCATGGGCGTGCCCTTCTCGTCGTACACTTGCATCGACGGGATCGTGTTGAGCGTGAGCCCTATCGTGGACAGCACGATGAAGAGGATTGAGATCACCGCGATCACCTGCAAGCACGCACCGGTCAGCGCCCGCGCGCATCGCATCGCATTGCGGGCAGTCGCTACATGTCACAGTGTCGCCTACTCATTGTAAGTATAGGTACAAGTGTTTATACAGATCTGTTATTAATTAGTTTGTACAATGTTACAAGTAGGTAATGTAGTCGTAGGTATGTATATGTATTTACAGAATAAAGCCAATCATTAGTAGGTAAATGTGATAAGTAAACATTAAGAAACAGTGATAAAAATTTTGGTGTAAAAATAACATCTATTCGTGTGGATTATGTTAGTAGTGTTGTGTGGGTGTAAATATGTAGATTAATAAATAATGTTTGAACGGACGTGCGTCGTGTGTTAAAAGGCGCGTCTTCAGCGAACGCGCGTCCGTCCATAGCATCGCTCGTTGTTAGTCGGGTCAGTAGACGAAGCGGAAGCGCTGATGGCTCGAGGGATCTGGGAGAGGTGGGAGCGGGTGGGCACGGCAAGCGACGCTCAGCCATGGTGGGAAGCGGCGCGGGCGCGGGGGCGCACACGGCACGGCGGCCACGGGCCGTGCCACGGTCGTGCGCCTCGGGCGGCCGTGCCGGGGGCGCGCGCCCGTCCCGTGCCCCAACGCACGCCGGCCGTAGAGCGTCGCTCTGCGACTATTGATCACATCGCGTAAGCCCTTCCCATATTTGCAATATTTGCGACAACAATTAAGCTTTGTTTTGAGTTCTCGAATGAGAACGATCGACGCGGCTGTGAACATTGACAAAGATTACAAAGGTACCTGTTAAATATTTTAAAACAAATGTTAGCTTGAACTAAACAGTGGTGCTTTGGCAAGTGTATAAATATTTGTGTGATCAGCTTCTAGACATTCGTAAGTGATGTTAATCATAAGTCAACTACTTCTTTACCTATATTAAAAACATTCAAATAACTTGAGGATCAGTTAGTGTTTTGAATTATTGACAATCCTTCTAACAACCTACATCTACTACCACATTTTATGCACCTCTATAATTTACAATTAAAAAAAGACCGCACCTTGTTTCTTAGACAGGTGTGTTAATTAATGAATTCTACTTACATTTATAGAATCGCTGTTGTCGAAAAAAATCTCGCTGGAAAAAATATATTTAAATAGAGAAAAGGAAAATATAAAGAAGAAGATTTAGATAGAGTTCGACAAAAGCGACTTCATGTCATAGCAGATGGTACAAAAGACACAACACCACATTCCATAACACTGGAAACAAACAACATCGAGGTAGGTAAATATGCAGCAATAGATGTTATTCATGCACCACATACACAACTATACTCCAGCCAAAATCAAGATACAATGTTTGTAAACATTGCCCCCATACTTAACCTAAAACCTTTCTTGTTGTTGATATTTTGACAGAATTTGCACCACTTTTCGATTTCAGCTCTTTCCAACAACGCGCAATGCTGAAAAATATTTTAAACTCGAAGCCAAACAGTGAATTTTGATTTTTTTGTGTTGCGAATTGTTTACAAAAGTATACCTTGAGAATGGTTTGAGTTTAGATACAAATTACACATAACTTGCATAGAAAATAAAGCTTGCTTCCCAACATGTCCCCAGTGCTTGTGTTAGTAAAAGTGTAAGAGAACTTTGAAAAATAATATGTAAAGCAAGTGTATTGTGTACAAAACAAGCTTGCTTTTTACATTCTGTACGAAGCTAGTATACGTACCTACTACGTGTACATGTTTAGGTGTAAGTATAAATTAGTTACAAGGTATAGTGAATACATTTGTGGGATATAAGTGAATGTAACTGCAAGAAACCCTTTCTTATGTGTTGTTTTGCATAGTGCCTTGAACTCGAGTGTTTTTGATTTGTCTTTGTGTGTTTAAATTTAAACTAGCAAGTCTGTGCACAATCTTTGTTCAAAGTCTAGTTTGCTAGTTTCACCAAATCAGAAGCGTTTTCTACTAAATTCAAAAGAAGGGATAGGTTATTAAGAAAAGATACCTCTAAGAAACTGAAACTCCCGGATAGCTTTACAAAAAGAAAATTAATAGGATTGATTACTTGAGATAAATGCTTAGCAATACTTTACCCTGGCTGCTATACTCGTCGTAGGTTTTTCTAGAAGGTCCCAAAGCCACTTTTGGTACTGAGCACAAGTTCCTTGTCCGAATTCTTCCTCTTCCCTTTGCCGCAAGCTCTCCGCTTCTTTCCTCATTTCCTCGTGGACGTGTTCCTTACGCTGGTGATATTTGTGTTGGCAACACGACTCCAAGTAAAGTTCATCTACACCCCAATATTCGAGATCATCACTGAATGCCAATACACACATTTCGTCTACTAAATGTAACTTTCCAGTCCTATAAAAATTTAGAATTGAGCTGAAGCTTTTTGGATGCCTGGAACGAAAGAAAATACAGAATGTTAGGACCATTAGAGTATTTATTTTATTAAGTTTCTGTTAGGCCTTACCATCAGTCAAAAGTCTCTACCTTTTGTAATAAGCACTTGTTGATTTGAAGACATTGATATAGAATTTATATTTAAGCTTCATATATATTAAGTAAAGCTCGTTTCTTTCTTACCGTTGTAATGCAAACGTTTACAAAAGGAACTGCTTGTGCGGACCGCGGTATACCTAAAGTACAGTAAGTTTACACACCTGTCGAAGAAATACTCATTGTCTTGCAAGGAGTAGTCGTCACAGAGCTCTGTGATGGCTTCATGTATCTTGCAGTCCCGCAGCCTGCAAAGCCGCATGTGTGGTAGCTTCCGTCACAGTACCTCGCGTCGCACGCCGCCTACGTTGATGACGACTATAGTCCAGTAATATACACACCTATCGAAGAAATACTCGTTGTCTTGCAAGGAGTAGTCGTCACAGAGCTCTGTGATGGCTTCGTGTGTGTTGCAGTCCCGCAGCCTGCCGAGCCGTGTGTGTGGCAGTCTCTCTAGCGTCCGCCACAGCACCTCGTGTCGCACGCCGCCTACGTTGATGATGACTCGTTTGCTCAGCGCCTTAGCGCGGAGCATCATGAACGGCTCTGGTGGTAGGGACGACATTGATCTGGAAAACCGGAAATAACAGATTAAACTTAGCTTAACTTTATAGTTTTATCGTCTTTGCCATGGCAGTCGCGGGGGCATAAGAATCTATCACTCCAATTCAGCCCCTGAAGATCGTAAGACTTACAAGGGAACCTACTATAGAAAGGGCAGCAGCTTCTTTCTTAGTATTTTTTGATAGAAAGAGATAGAAAATACTTTATTGCACACTTTACAAAACAATTAACAAAGAATTAGGTACAATAAATGTGACAATTGGCGGTCTTATCGCTCACGAGCGATCTCTTAACAGAAAAACGAGATTTTTAAAACCTCGACTACGATTACCAGCCTGCCTGCCAAGAGTGTGTTTATAATAGAACCACCCTTGTTTCGGGAAGACATGTTCAGAAGTGGACATACATAGTATGTGCAGAAAAGGATACCTACCTTATCTTTTTTGGTGTGGAATCTTTTATACTTAAGACACTTATAAAATTATGAGCATTACAAAGTTTTCGAATTTAAGAAACAATCATTTCTAGATAGACTTAAAATGTTTATCGTGAAGGATTTTAGTATAGCCTAAAATCTATATGAAACTATTCAGAGGGAGGAAATTATTGCGATATCTAAATTCGTAATTCGACCCTGTCAGGGTTGAACTTTGTTAATCTTTATTGCAAAAACTAATCGCGGATTTCTACAAATAATACAACAGACGTTATGAGTCAGTTTTACAGTCCATGTGAATTTCAATAATCCACTTCCTACGCATTAAAACAAAACCTCGATTTGATAAACGTGATTCAATGGTTACGATCATCGTAAAGAGATGATTCCAGTGAAGTGGATTTTGTGAATCATCTTATAGCTTAAAAATAAATAAAACTGAGCTCTTCATATATAGAAATTTCTGTTGCGGTAATCGATATAAATCTTCAACAGATCCTAAATCTTGAACAAAAAATCGAGAATTCGGAAACTTAAATGCGGTCATCGGACTCATAACTTTTATTTTAATAATAGCCACTTTGCTGATCCTTTTACTGCTCTACATTTCTTGATGATAGAACGCTTTAAGCATTAAAGAGTACTTCCATTGACCGAGACCTAACATTACCTCGTTCTTTGGTATCGATACAGATGGCTGCCACTATAAAAGCCCTTGTTAAAATCATTAACAGCCTGTGTCTGAGTAAGCGTGAAAACACACTACACCACGTTTACGTTTCTTCATGTTGCTAAGAACTTCGCGCGGTCGAGAAAGAGACGCAACAGAACGATAGAATGACATATATCAGACTGAGAAGATACTAAGAATACATAAGTACTAGGCTTACCAGCAGGATTTAGTTTGCACGGCCGCAAAACGGTGTTTTCTAAAAGCGGCGGGCGCCGACCGGCGACCGATAAACGAGTCGGGCGGCCGTTTTGTAACTGTTTCTGCAGTTTGGATCATGAATAGGATATACACCTCCAATCACCTAAATTTTTCTGGGTTATACTAGATGGAGGCAGCGTAGGATATTAACAAGCCAGTAGCAATTAATTTTGAAGGCCAACCCCTCACTTCGCTGCTAAAGTTGCTCGGCAGTCGGCACCATATAGATGTATGTACCCTGACTAGACTGAGCCTATAACGCGAAGCCTAACGACATCATCATCATCCCGTGTACGTCCACTACTGAACATAGGCCTCCCCCAAACGACGCCGCGAATAGCGGTCCTGAGCCACCTTCATCCAACGACATGACCACGACCTCATCCCGACTACACTAGGTACAAAATGGTTAGGATTACCTTGAATGCGCCCGCTGTAAGTCCGCATTAGTCATGTTCTGCGGCAGCGGCGCCGGCTGCGGCACGGCGCGGTCGAGCAGCGCGTCCTGCGCCGGCGGCGCCGCGAAGCCCATGAGCGCGCGCGGGGGCGAGTCGGCAACGTGCGAGCCCGCGCGCCCTCCGCGGCCCGCCCCCTCGCCCACCATGCCGCTAGCTCATCGCGCCCGCGCCGCCACTCCCATCACCAGGCGGGGGAACCAGCCATCGTATACAAACAGCTACAACTGGAAAGAAGAAAACCTGGTTTGGGTAACTCTTTGAATCGTGATGACTCATGGCGCCACAAAAAATAGCGCTTGCGCGGGCGCTCACCAAAATAAAAGGAGGACTAGCTCTCGCTCGAGCACTAGCACTAGACAACTAAGAACCAACAGTCCTGGAAAAGTCTTGTATCGGAAACCAAGATACAGGACGCTGTGCAACAGCAGTAAATAGCAGTAATATACACCCTGAAGTAAGGCATGCGCCACATGAGCGATTTCTTCCCTTCGAAGGAAGAAATCGCGCGTAGTGATAAAGCCGCCCTTTCTACTCTCGAAAATTTCGGCATTTCTTCTCATTATTGTTGTATTTTTGGTTTCCAATAGCTATTAATATGGCCGTGGGGCCGCGGCGTACGAATATCGACCCCTCCAACTATGGATGTCGTAAGAGCCGACTAAGGGAACCTACCAGAGGAAGGGCAGCAGCTTCCTTCTGAGTATTTTTAAACACCAACACTGCGATCACCAATAGGCCTGCCAAGCGTGGTGTTTATGGCAAATCCCCCCCTACATGGGAGACCATCGACTCCGACGACCGACGACATCGTAGCGGTCGCAGGGAGTAGATGGATGGAGGCGGCTCAGGACCGCTATTTGTGGCGTCGTACGGGGGAGGCCTATGTCTAGCAGTGGAAGTGTTTGAGCTGATGATGATGATGATGATGAATAGCTGTTAATAACGTTCATTCACTTTATCTAAGCCCGACTAGATAAACTTAGCTTATAAAGGTGAGTATAGACTGGAACATTTGCGTTGCATTACTTTCATGATTCTAGGTCAACGGCATGTAGGTTTGGTGGTATAAGGTTCTGGTCGCTTGCAAAAACCAAAAAAATAAAAAATAAACTACTTTACAATGTGGTTTAATCTTCTTACGAATGGTACAATAATATTCAGTTTCCTAGAGCATTATTTACTTGTAAGATTTCATAGTACGTTGCGTACATTTTCCCTCGCGCACCTCACTCCTTACCGGCCCCGTCACCACGCTCGTGCTTTTGCTCAATAAAATATTACTTCAAAACGCTCCTTAGTTTTTACCCGACTACCGGAGGGTTATGATTTTGACACCCTATGTATGTATGTATGTATGTAGCCGATTTTTATGTTCCCTGGTAGCGCTGAAACTACTGGTCCGATTTCAACAAATGAGGTGTCATATGATTCGTCTTAATAGCCCAATGGTTATAGGCTATGTGACGTCAGATAAAAATGGGGGCCTAATGAGATAGCGGGGGTCGAACAAAGGGTCGAAAATTTCAATGTTAGTAAATATGCTCGTGTGTGGTATCGTTGCAAAGGTCTTTGTTTGTCCTTTTCGAAACCGTTTCTCAAACTTTTGTAAAGTTAACGATTCTCAAACTATTAGGAAAAAGGTGTAAAAAATATATAGTTAAAAACTAAAACCCGACTACATAAAAGTCTTAAACAAGCGTTCACCTATTGTCCATAGCATTTTCTTTTGATACTTAGGTAGTCGGAGGCACCCACCCCATATACCTAGGGTACAATTAGTATCAAAGGCCACCGATTACCTAAGTATCAAAAGAAAATGCTGTGGTCAATAGGTGAACGCTTATTTAAGACTTTTATGTAGTCGGGTTTTAGTTTTTAACTATATTTTTTTAAAGATTGTAATAATACATCGAGGTTCAGGTTTATAACCTGAACCTCGATGTATTATTACAATCGTTACAGTGTGTTTCGAGTTAATTTAAAAACAGCGAATGGTCTATTTTCTGTTACAAGTAAATGCTATAAAATAAAGGTTGCCTGGAAGAGATCGCTTCTAAGCGATAAGGCCGCCCATTATCTCTCTGTAATGTTGTTTTTCTGGTGAACAATAAAGAATTTTTGTATTGTAAAATATATACTTACCTTTAGAATAGCATGTTTCACTAGCACTAACTAAATTGCTTGCTGTCATAAAATACGTCATCCCCAAATAACTAGTCCAGTTAATTAATCCATTTGACGTAAAAATTGCCTTTAGTCCACGTTCGTAGCTGATCTTTGATAACCAGCTACGAACATTGTAGTGAGAAAAAATAATAAGCACACTACAAGGGAGAATTTACGTTTATTTTAGGCTTGAGGCGTATTTATCGTCACTTATAAAAGTCACAGATATAGAAAATGGGCGGTATGTCACAGTGACAGAAACTAAATATATCTGTGACTGTCACACAGGCAGTGCCAGTGTCACGAATGCACGATATTATATCGTTGTTATTTTATTAGGTACCTACGCAATAAATCGCTTCAGCTAGATAATATCGCTACTATATTTTTTATGTTTATAGTATAAAATTTGACTTGTCTAAGTGCTTATTCTGTAAACCTAAAGAAATAAAGTTAATGATTCTGATTCTCTCTTTGATAATATCACTAAGTCAGAATGAGACACACATAATATTTTATACTTGGAAATTTGAAATATATACCGCAATGTAACAAAGTTGTTGAAGAAAATACCCTTTAAATTTATTCTGATAATCAACCTGCTACTGCTACTTAGTCATCGCTACAATAAATATATAGTGATTGGTAGAAATACAAGCTAGTATTTTGTCACTGGTATTTGTCATACTTTGAAGTCACAGTAACGTAAGTCACAGGTATCGGATTTTGCCTAGTATAACCGAAGACTAGTTTGTTTCAATACAAACACATCATCAATCATGCTACGAAGTGCTACGCCCATAGAATGCTACGCTGGACTTTACAGCACACGATTTTCGTAGACTGCTACGTCGTAGCACGTGTAGACGACCTAACGATAGGGATCTTAATTGGTTTAAAATGGTGAAAGGTTTATTCATCGTATTTTTTTATTCATGTTATCGTATTATGTAGTAATCAATGAATATCGCTATAACATAACATAACACTTTACTGCACACCAAAAAAATATAGATACATATATACAGAAAAATATAAATAACATAGTTGCACAATGGGCGGCTTTATCGCTAAGAGCGATCTCTTCCAGACAACCTTGGGATGGACACGAAGCAGTTGTACACGTATAGACGGTGGTGAATTTCTTAAATATACAATACATACATACAATACATAAAATAAAATACATATACTAATATAATATAATACATACCAACTTTATAAATAAAAATATGTGCATTAAAAACTAACAATTTATAACTGAAGAAAGATAGTGTTCATAGACCATATTCTTAAATACAGGGAGCGACTTTACGTGTCTAATAGAAACAGGTAGAGCATTCCACAGATTTACGGCGCGCACGGAGAAGGAAGAGCTTTGGGCATGGCAGGAGCGGGTTGTCAGATGAAGGGTGTCGGTAGAACGAAGAGAACGGGAATGGGTTTGGTGAGTGTACTCAAATCGTTCCTTAGGATAACGCGGAGTATTAGGAATGAAAAGGATGGAGTATAAGAGAGAGAGAAAGTGTGCGTCCCGGCGAAGACGGATTAGCAACCATTTAAGCTTATTGCGGTACTCGGTAATGTGATCATACTTGCGCAGACCGAAGATGAAGCGTATGCAGAAATTTTGAAGTCGCTCAAGCTTGTCAAGTTGCATTTGGGTAAGATCGGGATAGCTGGCGTCAGCGTAGTCGAGGATAGGGAGCAGGAGTGACTGGGCGAGCGTAGACATCGGCAGGAAGTTACGTAGCCGCTTAAGGGAGGCAGCCGATGCAAAGATCTTACGGCTTACCTCTGCCAATTATGTTTCCTACGAAAATTGCCTGTCCATAAAAATGCCCAGGTTTTTAACGTTCTTAATAATATGGATTGCAGTGTTGCCAAATAGAACTTGCGAAAGGTTAGGCCAGTCTATCCTTGCTATCATTCTCGAGCTTCCAATAACAATGACCTGGGTTTTTGAGGGGTTAACCTTCAACCCGTGGGAGTACTCCATTCGAGAATGGTTTTCAGGTCGGAGTTGATCTTATCGATAGCTTCACTTAACCGTTCTACAGGAGCCTGAGTATAAATTTGCAAGTCATCTGTGTAAAGGTGGTAGGAAGAAGATAGTTGTTTGGAGATAGATTTAATAAAGATAGAATAAAGAAGAAAAAGAAGAGGAGATAAAACGCCGCCCTGAGGTACATCGGCACTCAGTTGACACCATGAGGAAGATTTTTCGTCAATAGTAACGCGCTGCCGGCGACCGAAAAGGTAACTACGAAACCAGTGAACTACTGATGGAGATAAGTTAAGGGACCGCAGGATACCTAACAGAACATCGAAATCGACGTTATTGAAGGCACTACTAAAGTCTAGAAGGGAGAGGATAGTGACAAGGCGACTCTCAATACCATCTCGTAAGTCATCGCTAATCTTAACGAGAGCAGTGGTAGTACTGTGGCCTGGACGGAAACCGGACTGGAAAGGGTTAAGAAGGTTGTTGGTATTAAGGAAAAGGTTAAGTTGGTGGTGAACAAGACGTTCCAGGACCTTGGAAAGGAATGGAAGAATGGGCCGGAAATCGGAAAAGGAAGAGGGTTTCGATTTTTTGGTATTACTTGCGCCTCTTTCCACGCGCTAGGAAACACTCCACTGTTTACGGAAAAGTTAAGCAAATATGAGATCACAGGGACATTATCATCGAGGATAGGGATAATCATTTTCTTACTGATAGAATCAGTACCTACAGCATTGGAAGAGATGGAGGAAATGCACTTCTTAACCTCACCGTCAGTAAATTCACGAAATATGAAAGAAGGAAAATCAGGAGTTTTAATAAGAGAAAGTGCGTTTGGGCTTTAATAGTTCCCTCAAACTTAAAAGAAGCAGAGAAATGTTGATTAAGGGAATCTATATCCAAGTCATTGGAAGAATCGTTATGTCGGGATTTACCAACTCCTAATGATTTAAGAAACTTCCACACCTTAGCAGGTTCGTTATTCTCTACAGATTTATGGATGTGTCGGCGTTGTGCATCCCTACACACCGTATTGCAGTGATTACGTGTCATTATATAAAAATCCTTGTTTTCATCAGTAGGCGAGCGCTATATATGTATATTAACAAGTAAAAGCGGTTATAATTACAATTAAAAATTACAAAACTCTTTATTGTACACCACCAAGATAAATAAAACACATAGATATTAACATAAACAAGTGCAATGGGCCAATGGTTACCGTCTAACGAAGTGGGCACGGGTCAGCTAGTTTAGTGATCGATTTCAATTTCAGTTTCAAAATCTTTTATATTATATTTTATATTATATTATATTAGCATGATAAAATATAATATTACAGAGAACTTAGTTATCGATTAATATAGACTAGATTCTAAAAAGTCTTAAACACTTATAAACGGGTACTTACGGCGATTTGTCGTGTAAATCGTTGTTAAAATCATGTTGACGTGTTTTGATTTATTGTTGAAATAATAAGCTTGAGTTTAAAGAAAAATATGTTATCCCATGACAGATTCGTAATTAAATTAGTTTTGTTAGTTTTAATATGAAATTTGGTGTTTTTGTATAAATAAATAATGCTGGACAATTCACATAGCATTATCTAGCCCCAAGCTAAGCAGAGCTTGTGTTATGGGTACTAGATAACTGATATACTTAATATAATACGATACATAGATAGATATTTTTTATTATACCTACATAGAAAACATCCAGAACACCCTGAACAAATATTTGCAGTTCGTACAAATATTTGTCCCGAGGCGGGAATCGAACCCGCAACCTCCTGCGCAGGCGGACCCTCGCGCGCAGCGCCACAGAGGTCGTCATGGTGTATAGAACGGCTTTTGTATATAACTAAAGATTGCTTTCTTTATTTTCCAACCGATTCTAGTTAATTTTATGGAACGTCAGTATACAAAGTGTTACCTATTTTACCTTTTTAAGACATTGATTTTTAAGGATCAAAGACAGAATCAACCCCGATCTACCAAGACGACCTACATTCACAAATCATATTCCATTCTCTCTGGTGATATCATTTCTAATTTCACGCAGCTATCCCCATCGGCAGAGTCAGCTCATAAACCCTGTGTAATGTAAATGGCGGGTCGCATTGTTCCAACTATTCGGAGTAATCTGTGTCGTGAGTGACATCCGTTTCTAATTCACCAGGAACCGTCAGGACATGTCTAAAGTGCCGCCAACTTCTTTGCACAGCTGGACAAAGGTAGTAGGAGAGTGGAATAATTTTATCCACTCTCCTATTTGCTATTTGGTAGTTTGACTGACAGTGAAATAGTACCTAATGTTGAAATGCTTTATCGTTTCGATTTTTATGACAATCGATTTTGTTTATGAAGATGTATTCGATTTTGTTATTTTCGCTATTTTACAGATCTTAGGCTCCGCGCAAATGGGCCACTGACCACAGCCACCGGTGGCTGTCGCGCGCTACTATCACATTTGTAACAGTGTCAGAAGCGAGTGGCCGCCACAAGCTACACGTATGCGGCGCATCTATACAAAATATATGAAAAAGTATGTTAAGTGGCTGTCGCTGGCCACCAGTGGCTGTGGTCGGTGGCTCGTTTGCGCTAAATGAATTTAGTTTTACATTCTGAATAAACTAAAAATAGTATTATTTGTGTTGTTTAACTTGCTACTTGCTTCTGCCCGTGGCATCATGTAAAGTTAAACTTTTAAAAACTGATGGGAAAGAGGCCTACCCTATAGTTTAGCAACTTTTCTGGTCTCTCATAAGAGTTACGCGAGGTAGCTTAGCGGTGAAGCTAATTTATCTACGAATATAAGTAAGTATTTATATTTCTACCAGTGTTATTTAACCCCCATTATAAAATACAAGCGGTTCTAATGGTGTCTTGGCTTTACCCTATCTCAATACTAACACATCATCATAGAAACCGAGCGACGTACACTGCTGGACATAGGCCTCCCCTAGAGATCTCACCAATGACTAATTTTGCGCTGCCCGCATCCAGCGATTTCCCGCGACCTTCACCAGATCGTCGGTCCATCGCGTGGGGGACCTACCCACACTGCACCTTCCGATACGTGGTCCCTACTCCAACCCAATAGATTTTAATACCAAACTCATCGCAAGCCAAGAAGTCAACTGAATATATAAGTTGATGACACTGTGAGCCGCCCCTCGACATGTTCAGAACCTCGTTACAAGTTTGAGTCGAGCTTATCTTGCGTTGAAGGTATTCAAGTAGTCTTGTGGGGTTAACGGTGGCAGATAAGCTATTGACTACGGCTGAAATGCGTCACTTCCGTACTCGCACGAACTTAATACAATTTAAAGGTTTAGTTAAAGATCTTTATTTTCTCATTTACAACAAGCATGATACTTACATGAGAAACTTAAGCTAAGTAGGTACTAATATTATGTTATTTTTCGTCTTTCTAAATAAGGTCAAGTAGTGTTACATCCTCGGATATATATTTTTGCAATTTGGTTTTAAACACGCCAAACGTTTCAGCACCTTTAATGTCTTCATGTAGGCTGTTATAGAGCTGGGCCCCTGGGCAACGGTTAATGTATCTACTCTCTATCCTATATCAAAAATTCTGCCAATATTTCGTTCGTGCGACAGCTACAGGAAAATGTGTATAAATACTATTAAACTATCCGCCTTCAGAATATATTTTTAAGAAGGGTTTTCGGTATTGCGAGTCCATATTATAAGTCAATAAAATTATATTACCTAATCCTCATCATCGGATAATAAGTCGTGCATTTCACAAATTTTTACTCCATTTATCTTTATTATACCAGGTGCCGCAAAATTTATCAACCTATCGGAAGATGTTATAATTTAGGCAAATAGCGTTCGAAGTCAATCATACACACATGACAGATGCAGTATACAAACAGACAAGCAATGGAGCGCTATACTCCGCAAGAGCGTGATTGTGATGAGTTTTTGACCAAAAATCGGTCGGTATTGTTAGCGCAGCGACACGATTAGGAAATCGACGTCGATAACGTCGATTTCCTAATCGTGTCGCGCTAACTGGGCAAACATTCCGGCGGTGCTTAGCTACTCGACTCGAACAGACTCGAACCAAAGGAGACCTTGCAGGACGTGGCTGCCACTGGACTGGTCGCTCGGCCGAGAATATCGCGGCTGTGACTGCTGATGAGGACGCCATCGGCAATATGGTGACTGTTACTGGTGAACGCTTCAAGGCCATGACAAACGACTTCGTACTGACGGAATTGGATGAGCGGGGTTTGGCGAACATGTGGTTTCAACAAGACGGTGCAACCGCACACACAGCATAAGGCACAATAAATATTGTGAAGGAAGCGTTTCCTGGTCGCGTAATCTCCCATTTTGGCGATTTGGCACGGCCAGTAAGATCGCCCGATTTAATCATCCCAGACTTCTTTCCTTGGGGCTACTTGAAGTTGCGAGCAAAATCATTTTTTCATGAAAAAAGTTATTCAGAAACAAAATTGGGTGAATAATTTTGCGCCACCTTTTACTTTAAAAGAAGAGTCTTTTAGTAGGTATTTTATTCAAGCCTGACCACCGACGTGTTCATATGCGCATTGGTATTCGGCGTCATAAATATCTTTTTTCTTCTCAATTTTAGTAGACATTTGTAATAAATATGTTTTATTCCAATAAAATTGTTTCCTTTTTATAGGTCGATAAAAAACTGGCAGATGGATCTTCCAAGGTCGAATATAAAAGGTATTGGGTACATATCGATGTATGTAGATTACAAAGTTAAGAGTACTTACGAATATTATATTCTCCGGAAAAACTTTTAAGGAAATATTTTATAACATTTGACTTCGTTACTGTTGAGAAAACGATTTCATTGACCAACGGTAACCAAACTAAACAATTTTCTTTAAACTTTTAAGATATTGGATGGAGTACAGGTAGATTATTCATTTTTATAACTCTGTGTTTCTTCGGAAATTTCAGTAAGTAAATTGAAACACAACTGGTATTAAAAGAGCTTTTCAATTGAATACAACTTTGTGGGTGTAACTCAATTGCGTACTGAACAATATTGGCCTGAATTTCAGCTAATTATATAACTGAATACCAATCACTGCAGAATCATTCAGTTTTATAATCAACTGAAATTGAGGCCAATATTGTTCAGTAAGCAATTGAGTTACACCCACTACGGTGAATCAGAATCAATAACTTTATTTCATAAGGCTTACAAAATAAGCACATAGACAAGTAAAATTTTATACTATAATTTGTTGTATTTACATCATAAGTTCTTAAGCCTTCGTACTGACGGAATTGGATGAGCGGGGTTTGGCGAACATGTGGTTTCAACAAGACGGTGCAACCGCACACACAGCATAAGGCACAATAAATATTGTGAAGGAAGCGTTTCCTGGTCGCGTAATCTCCCATTTTGGCGATTTGGCACGGCCAGCAAGATCGCCCGATTTAATCATCCCAGACTTCTTTCCTTGGGGCTACATGAAGTTGCGAGCAAAATCATTTTTTCATGAAAAAAGTTATTCAGGAACAAAATTGGGTGAATGATTTTGCGCCACCTTGTACTTTAAAAGAAGAGTCTTTTAGTAGGTATTTTATTCAAGCCTGACCACCGACGTGTTCATATGCGCATTGGTATTCGGCGTCATAAATATCTTTTTTCTTCTCAATAGTAGACATTTGTAATAAATATGTTTTATTCCAATTTCAGCTAATTATATAACTGAATACCAATCACTGCAGAATCATTCAGTTTTATAATCAACTGGAATTGAGGCCAATATTGTTCAGTAAGCAATTGAGTTACACCCACTACGGTGAATCAGAATCAATAACTTTATTTCATTAGACTTACAAAATATGTATGTATAGACAAGTCAAATTTTAAACTATAATTTGTTGTATTTACATGATAAGTTCACAAGCCGGCTTATGAACTTATCATGTAAATACCAAACACCGCAGAATCATTCAGTTTTATAATCAACTGAAATTCAGGCCAATATTGTACAGTACGCAATTGAGCTACACCCACAACGTTGTATTCAATTGAAAAGCTCTTATATTACCAGTTGTGTTTCAATTTACATACTGAAAGCTCTGAAGAGTATTACGAATTGTGTTTGGTTCCATTGTAAAATCGATAACCTTAGTACTCTATAAAGGTAGAGTGGTCGACGGCACAGGAGTATGAATAATAAATAATCTACACAGCTGAAGTCAACAACTCTGGATCGATATTATATTCCAGTGTACATTAACTCTAGATGTAGGTTATTTGTGCATTTATATAAATCTTTCAAACTAGATCTGAAAATAGAGACACTTGCGCTTTCATAATAAGCTTTTTTCAAATTTTATTCGCAGTCGCAGCTTGCAGGCTAATTCAATAAAATATTAATGCAATTATTTTGAAATAATGTTTTTCCATTTGTTTAAAACTTGGTTAAAACAATATACTAAATCGTTTATTTCCTGGTGAAACATTTTGTTAGGCTTCTGATTGGTATAATATAGTAACTGACCTACTGTGACCTCGACAAATGAAATAAATAAAACAAAAGCTTTTGTTTCCATCAATTAGCTATGTATCTACATACCCAATAGCCTAATGGATAATCAATGAACATGCTTTTTGGCTCCATTCATTCACCCTTATCGATTGACCACTCGTAACCCTTTTACGTAATTTCCCATTGTCCCTGTAAAACACCGCCTACACCTAGCCACCTTCATTATTCTAATTTATTCAAATAAAGTGAGATAAAGTGGAGCTAATACACTTTACCCAAGGCTGACTCGTACAGCCGCCTTTAATTTTACGGCACATTTATTGAGGCCGAATACATATGAGAACACTACTTGAGAACACCACAACATATACAATGTTGTGTTCTACTCGTTTAGTTCGCTCTCTTGACAATGCCTCTATACAGCAGCTTTATTTTAGTATTGATATAATTATGAAACTAATTTTTTTTATATCTGATATTTTCACATTATTATTGTCTTTGATTATGTAATATTATTATTCATTATGTTTAGTTTAGTTTGACAACGCCCCTGTACATCAGCACTTTGACATACCCTTTATTTTAATTCTTATTTATTTTATTTTGAAAAAATATTCTTATTTGATGTTTGACCTCTGAAAGCCAACAATTTGTTATTTGGTAAATTTCAAGCACGAAGTGTCATGTTTGTCTTTTTTTTCTTCGTACAATCCCTTATGGTGTTTCCTATGCGAAAAGTTTGTGTGAATATTATAAGATAGATAGAATTAACGACATCAAGTGTAACACGTGTACCTACGGTGGAAATAAATAAATACAAATAAAAATACAAATCTCGATCAATCAGGTCTTGGCTGTAAATCAGTGCTTGTGCTTTTCAGCAAAAAAAATCACTGAACCATGACCCTTTAGTCACGCTGCAACACACAAAATTACCTGCACTTATTCGTAGTATTTCGTAGTTTTATGGTACATATAATATAAGTTATGTTATAATTTTACCGCTTTTTAATTAGTAAACTAAGTAGGTAATTATATGTGACGAATTAAAGGATTTACTTACTTACTTTCTCATTCTAAAACTCTGTTTTCATACTTACTTATCTACATTGAAATCAGAGCATTATTTTCACCGAATCAACTTAAGGCGTGCTTAAGCGCTTTTTCGTGTTGAAAAAACAAAGTTCGTCATACTTTATTAACCAGTGAATAAAATGTGACAGCCATTGAAACAAACAAGAGGAAGGCTGTTCGAGCGACTTGGGAGTTGAACCGAATGGCAATGCCAATCGATTAGTAAATCGCGTGGCGCGCCCTGCGAACTGAGCTTATCAACCTCTGTGCGGATCGACCCTAATCTAATAATAGACACGACATTCTGCACTCGATAACGACTGTGAATGCTTAACCCATTAACTAGTTTGTTAACATGCAAAGGGTGGATTTTAAGTTAATATTACTTTTCAACTGGCGTGCAACGAATGGGTACCTAACCTTTACAGTATAACGTTGTTCAGGGTGCTGGTGTATATATTTACACATAGGTAGGCGTGAGCGTGACATTTGAGCATTTTGAGCGACAAACACCCCATTCAAAGTATTTGTTACAGTAAGTTAAAAGTACCTAGAACTTTTCAATGAAAATAATAGGTAAAAGCATTTCTAAAGACCGACATTGAGGCTCGTTATAACGGCATTATGAAAACGAGACGAAAACTTATTAAATGAAACGACGTGTATCGAGAGAAGCTTTTCAACCTTTGATAGGACCCACCCTTATCTAATAATAGACACGGTGAGGTCTCGAGAAATTGACGTTGTGTTGGGAATCTGGTCGATGTACGGTAACTTCTTACAATTCAATCAACCTTAACATTTAAAGGTACAAAACGTTTCGATTACGATTATTATGTGTATATACCCGACTACGAGAGGGTTATGATTTGACAATATATGTGGCGCGGCGGGTAAAAGTCCGCCCGCGACGCAGGAGGATGCAGGTTCGATTCCTTATCTATGTAATGTACTACATATATTTATGTATTGAATTATGTACCTACATACATCAGTAATCTGGTACCCATAACGCAAGCGCTGCTGCTTAGATTGGGGCTAGTTCGCTGATATTTTTGCAGCTATTACTATACCTACTAGCTGACCCGCCCCCGGCTACGCCCGCGTACACTATAAGGAATATCCCACGAATATGCATTGTTTTGTTATACCTCAAAGCAGCTCTCAGGCGTCTTGACTTTTTCCGACACTTACAACAATTATTGTCATGTTTCAACCAATTTACACAAAACCTTGCCAAATTATATACCTAAACCCTCCTCATGAATCACACTATCTATTGGTAAAAACTGCATAAAAATCCGTTCAAGTAGTTTTTTGAGTTTATCATATAGACAGACGCGGCTGAGGACTTTGTTTTATATTATGTAGTGAGTTTTAATGCTCACAACTACTGCACATATCTTCTGGAAGGAGGCTACAACAGCATCCTTTCAGAACCACTGTCCCTGGATGCCAGGGTGCTGATAGAAAGTTATCGTGCAGTTCTTAAAATAAGATCAGAATCTGTTTAGTTATTTAAGACTCAATTCATAAGGGTGACATATTATCAAAACCCTGAATAAAAATAATAAAAGATAAAAAAAACTACTGCACATGACAACTGGGAATAAGCGCTAGATTATGCTGTGTGGATTATCGAGCATTATTTATTTATAAATTTTTGAAGCAGCTAAACATAACTCCAAGCTTGGTAAATAAATACAGTTCTCAAAATGTCACATTATACGGATATTTATTAATATTTCTTTACACATTTACGTAATTATCCATTCACTAATGATATCGCGTAAAAGTTGATTTCTAATTACGTAAATAACGACTCTACCAACAAATATGTAAGATACTCGAATAGTAGTTCTGGATATTTTCTATCTACTTATAATAAAACTGTAACAGGTCCAATTCTGTACATTGAAGATATTTAGAAAATTTTTTTTGGAGGGCACTCTTTTGTCGATACTGATGCCAAAAATGTAATTTTTTTCCATCATGTCTGTCTGTCTGTCTGTCTTTCTGTCTGTCTGTCTGTCTGTCTGTCTGTCTGTATCTTGGCCGCGCATAGCTCCGAAACTACTGAACGTATTGAAATGAAACTTGGCAGGATTTGAGTTCATAGTACGAGGAAGGACATAGGATACTTTTTATCCCAGATTTCAATAGGGTTCCCTTGGGAGAGGGGATGAAAGTAAAATTGGTTGGCTGCGCGTAGCGCCGAAAATACTAAATGTATTCAAATGAAACTTGGCAGGGTTTGAGTTCATACTATGATGAAATACATGGATTCTAATACTTTTTATCCCAGATTTCAATAGGGTTCCCTTGGGAGAGGGGATGAAAGTAAAATTTCTTGGCTACGCATAGCCCCGAAACTACTAAAGGTATTCAAATAAAATTTTGCATGATTTAAGTTCATATTACAAGAAAAGGGCATAAAATACTTTTTATCCCGGAATTCAGAAGGGTTCCCTTATGAGAGAGGATGGAAGTGAAATTTTGCGCGTTGCAGGATGGCGCGCGGGGCAAGGGCGGTAGAGAGCGATAGCCCCCCTTTGTGGGGGGCACTGGCAGTGGGGCCCCAGGCAGCGGGGGCCCCAGAAGTGGGGACTCTAGCAGAAGGGCCCCTCACGCAACCGGACCCTCCCAGTAGCCCCACATTGCCCCGCAGTAGTACCCCCTCATTAGCCCCTCACAGTGGGGGCACCAGCAGTGGGGCTCTCGGCCGGGGGCCCCCCACATTTCCTCGCAGTGGGACCCCCGGTAACCCCCGCAGTGGGACCCACTCAGTAGGCCCCCACAGTGGAGGGCACCGGCAGTGGGGGCCCCCCACATTGCCCCGCAGTGGGACCCCAGTAGCCCCCCGTAGTGTCCCCTCGCAGTAGGGTAAAATTTCTTGACTGCACATAGCGCTGAAACTAATGAATGTATTCAAATGAAACTTGGCATGATTTAAGTTCATACTACGAGGAAGGTCATGTAATACTTTAATCCTGGAATTCGTTAAGGTTCCCTTGGGAGTGGGGATGGAAGTGACATTTCTCGGCCGGAGTGTTTGGTATACATCAGAACAGAACAAATGAGAGAAGACTGCGCGCTGAGAACTATATAGATCTGCGAGACGCCATGAATCAAGATAGAAATTGTGAAGATTTAGGACGACTGGTGATTCTTCCTTCCAGTTTTAGAACTGGACAATAGATATGTAGTGCCCTGTTCTCGTAGGTACTATCAGAAGCTTTTGAAACGCTTATTATACCTAGGTAAATGTGGAGCTGTGTGACGTCCAGTCAATAAAGTCTAGGTATCTGTAAATGTATACTATACTACGTTAATAAAAATAAGTAAGGTTTGTGAGGTTGTAGGGAGTAATCTCTGAATCTACTGAGCCAATTTTGAAAATTCTTTCACCTATTGAAAACTACGTTATTTGCGAGAGTTATAGGCTATATATATTAACAACTAAAAATGTTTACCGCTCAACGAAGTGGGCACGGGTCAGCTAGTATATAATAAAAAATATATATTTATTTAATATATAATATTATGTATATCAGTAATCTAGTACCCTTATCCAAAGCTCTGATTAGCTTGGAGCTAGATGATGTTGTGTCACTGTCCTACATTATTTATTATACCATTGGCTAATTTCAAATTTATTTCTAAGCCAATACTAAACGAGTTAAGTATTGAACCAAATAACCCCAAATAGTGCAACTTAATAGCTCGGCGAGGCTCTAAATATGGGTCACGTGGTTTTCTTACTCCCAGCCAAGCAGCCGGCCGGCGCCACTCTGTCTGGTCGCCAGCGCCTCCCCAACGACCAATCTAATCCCAAAATATATTCCCCATTAAGCAATTCTAAGTTTACCTTACGAAATATTCATGAAATATTTATATTCAGCCAATATTCTCCGTTAGACATCCAATTTTATACAAAATCAGTAATATTTACATAAGCCAGCGAGATCCGACTGCTTTATTTTGAACGAGGGTGCAGATACAGGCCTTCCCCGTATTGATCCCAAGTTATGGACGTGACAGTCGAGGCCTGGGGAGACGCCGCCGACAATAAAAAGCTACGAAGAAAACTTTTGTTGTCGTTTGTGAGAGCTTTGTGTCACCTCAGCCCTTATGCGTGGTGGAAATAATGATTGTCAGCGGTCGCACGCAACAAATATCGTAACTTGTTTATTTGAAGACTAGCTGCAACCCGAGTCTTCGCACGCGATTTTTGCCTGCCTACGTCTTTCCCCGAGATACCATTTACCTCCCTGTCAAATTTTATTCAGATCCGTTCAGCCGTTTGGGCGTGTAAAGGTAACAGACACAGCTATTTTCGAATTTATATTATTATATTGCAATAGTATGAATGTGTGGCGCAGATAATTTAACGCTACTATTCACTGCCGTGTGGGTCTACGTTGCTCGTAGCCGTAGCCAAACGCCACAGCCACACGCGTAGCGGTCCATAACGTTTGGCTACGGTCGTCGCTCACCGCTGGCATTTCCGTAGCGCAGCGCTTTGTTATGCTCCATACTGCCTGAGCCCTCGGCTACACCAAGCTTAGTAATTGAATCTGGGGCACGTGTGCATGAATAAACAATTCAGGCTCTAACCTTTCTGCGAAGGCTGGAGCTATAAAACCTGCGCACGAATCCTAATACCGCAAACATACTTTTGTCGCTAAAAATACAACAAAATAACCGCCTGGGTTTACGAGTATTACGCGTCCTCCTTCGTGAGCTGAAAGTACGAAAGTTGAGCAGTTCCGCATAATATTTTATATTGCATAATAGCCGAGCGAAAGAGCGATTAATCATTCAATAAAATAATTGAGCCTTAATGAGGTTCTATCGAGTATTTATCAATATTATACAATATATTATACAATTATCAAGCTTGTTTACAGACTCTCAATCGATGCCTGTAATAGAGCCCGCCATTATGCTATTATCATTTCCAATCCCGTCTTTATTTAAATAGTCGTAGGCTATGTAATTTCATTGGCATAATTTTTCAGAATACTTATCATCTAGGTATTAGCTGATCCGCCCGCGGCTACGCCCGCGTAGAATAAGAAGAATATCCGACCATGCATTGTTGTGTTATACATATGTTTATACAGGATGTCCCATATGAGTGGATAACCTTAAAGGTGCTTGTAAGAGGCAAAAAAAAATATAAAAAAATCTTGACCCGTTTGGGAGATATTAAATATTTTGTGAATATCTGTGAGAAATTCGTACCTTTGTTCACAATTTTGGGCATCATGCCCACAATTTAAATAATTTCATAGGTTTTATTTTCTGAATGTATTAAATAACAGTAGTTTTTATGAACATTGT
Source organism: Eupithecia insigniata (assembly GCA_947859395.1). Classification (NCBI taxonomy): domain Eukaryota; kingdom Metazoa; phylum Arthropoda; class Insecta; order Lepidoptera; family Geometridae; genus Eupithecia; species Eupithecia insigniata. The sequence continues at coordinate 6,751,554 of OX402002.1, forward strand.
GGTGTAAAAAAAATGTATGAAAACCTCGAATGCCATGTACGTTAAAAACATGTCCACTCGAAGACAATTCGGAAATAGTAATAAACTATGGTATTATAAATTACTGAGAAATTATAAATTACTTTGTAGAAAGTGTTTTTTGCACCAACGGATTCGGTTGCTGATTGATAAAGATCAATCTTTGCAAGGAAATACATTATCGAAAATTATAGGAAAACTATTTTAGTTTATTACTTCTTAGCATCAATGTGAATATTATAAACAATTTATTTATTTATTGTTTTAACAAAATCTACTGCCCTTAAATCTAGACAATTCAAACAACAAAATAATATTTTCGAACGACTGGTGTGCTTGCCGCTAGCCAGGATACTTGGCCTGTAATAGAGTTTATCTTCGATACCTATTACTAATGAATATTGTTCTAATAAATCAAATTCCTTTAAAAGTATGCAGTTTTTACTTTCTCAAATATTAAGCCCATAAAATAAAACGTTTATTTCCAGGAAAGATTACATGCTATTTCTATTTTCTAGTGAAATGTTGGGACCTAGAGTTGCTCGAGTTAGACTCAGTTCCCCACAATGGACATGATAGCCTGTATAGTGGGGTCACAGGGATTCACTTCCGGGTTACTTGATACCTCTAAGTACACTTGTTTCAAAACAATGTTTCAAAGTCATTTGAAACATTGCAAGGAGTCATCCTTTCACGAATTTTCTCTCACTCTCAGTTTCGGATTTGGCCATCCACTCCCATCTCAATTAGCCACCCTGTATATTTCACTAGGTCATATAAATTGAATGGCAACAATACACATAAACGCAGCAATATCACGGAGATAAACTCACTGATCCATGATCTGATGTAGATTGTAAATTTTCTGGTACATTAAACAGAATAGGAGCAAGGGCGCTTCACGCTAGCAATTAGGGGACTGTCATTTGAGGCGTTAATGTCGCTACTTCTACTGTCCGATGATGAAGCGTGTATACATGAAAATGGCCTTTCGTACAAATTAAAAATCGAAAGTGTGTCTGTCGCCTACCAATTTTATTAAAATTTAATTTTTGTTTTCGTTTCGAAACTGATAATTTGATGCGGTACGTTTTACTATTATATTGAATTAAGGTGGATAGGTAGGTAGTAATACTTTTCATCTCCGACAGAACGAAGAAAGCTTAAAATGAAAGTCATCATAGGTACATAGCTATGTTTTATGAAAATTGGTGTAGCCGTTCCGATACGATTTAAAAAATTTGTTTTATTTTTTTTCTACACTTGATTACGTTAGGTTAGATACTATATACTATAATAGGATAGATACTATATACAATAACAGGATAGATACTATATACTATAATAGGATAGATACTATATACAATAACAGGATAGATACTATATACTATAATAGGGTAGATACTATATACTATAATAGGATAGATACTTTATACAATAACAGGATAGATACTATATACTATAATAGGATAGATACTATATACTATAATAGGATAGATACTATATACTATAATAGGATAGATACTATATACTATAACAGGATAGATACTATATACTATAATAGGATAGATACTATATACTATAATATGATAGATACTATATACAATAACAGGATAGATACTATATACTATAATAGGATAGATACTATATACTATAATAGGATAGATACTATATACAATATCAGGATAGATACTATATACTATAATAGGATAGATACTATATACTATAATAGGATAGATACTATATACAATAACAGGATAGATACTATATACAATAACAGGATAGATACTATATACAATAACAGGATAGTTACTATATACTATAATAGGATATATACTATAATAGGATAGATACTATATACAATAACAGGATAGATACTATATACTATAATAGGATAGATACTATATACTAAAATAGGATAGATACTATATACAATAACAGGATAGATACTATATACAATAACAGGATAAATACTATATACAATAACAGGATAGATACTATATACTATAACAGGATAGATACTATATACTATAATAGGATAGACATATAATAGGATAATAGGAGATACAATAAAAGGAAGACGATGGGGATAGTAATCATAATTTCTTTGAATCCCTTAATTATACACTGTTTTGCAGAATAAATATTAATTCTTCGCGAATAAAGTTTGTATGCGACCAATTCAGGATCATTCTCCATACAATAGCGAAATAATTTTCAAAATCGGTCCACAATTAACGGAGAAAGAACGGAGACGAAAACACATAAAAAATACATGTCGGTTAAGAATTAAATATAGAATTTTTGTATCATGTAATTAATAAAGAAAAAAACATAATGTTTAGTATTCTGTAATTTTTGAAAAATTATAGTGCTCTTTTAACATTTTTAACAAAACAAATTGTTTAATAAAATAATTTAAAAATGACTTAACCTACCAAACATCCGTTTAATTCAAACAGTTAAAAAATTCACTTACGGCGCAGAAAATCTTCTATGATACACAAAGCCGTATTTGCAGAAAAATATCAGTTGGTAACCGCTATTACACAACGTGTTATTAGTCACTGGGAAAAAACATGTGTGCCAGAGAGGATAGGTCGGGTACACTGGGTAGTGGGTATTCATAAAAATATGTCTGACGCTTTTGTCGGCATAATCTGGCAACACAATCAATATTACGTGTCGCTGAAAAAGGTTTGATTAACTTGGTTGCCAGGATGACTCATCAATTGTTTACAAAAATTGCCCGCGCGGGCCTTACGCGAATGTTATTATATATACTAATATTACAAAGAGGAAAGATTTGATTGATTGTAGGTTTGTTTGTTTATTTGCATTGAATAGACTCCGAAACTACTGAACCGATTTGAAAAATTCTTTCACTGTTGGGAAGCTAAATTATCCCCAGATGACATAGGCTATATTGTATTTGAAAAAAAATAAGGTATGATTTTTTTTTATATATCCGTGCGAAGACGGTGCCTCCCGCTAGTTTGGTAATAAAATACATAATAGTAAAATATTATAATTTGATTGTTTATAAAAAGAATATCATCATCAGTCGTCATCGTCTTCAATTGAAGGAGTAGGTAATCGACGAACATACATAAAAAAAACATAAATTCAACCGAACATAGAATCTCCTTTTTTTAAGTCGGTTAAAAATAGCACTCATATTATAAAAGCGTAAGTTTGGAAGTTAAATGGATTCACGCCAAAATTACTGAAGGGGGGACTGAAATTTTGCATAGATGTAGTTCTAGGCCTGGAATAAAATATAGACTATGTTTTATCCCATAAATCAGTTCCCATGGGATTAAAATAACTTTTCAACGTTTCCATAGAAACAACGCGTACGAAGCCGCGGGCAGGAACTAGTTAGTATATCTCCTAAGCTTATTTTACGAGAAGTTTAATAAAAAGGCAGATTAAAAATGTTAGGTTGAGCCTATTAAAATATTTGTTTCCAACAATCCTAACTAATATTATAAATGCGAAAGTGTGTTTGTTTGTTTGTCCTTCCTTCACGCCCTAACTAAGCAACCAATCGACTTGATTATTGGCATAGAGTTAGTTTAAAGGATGTAGAGGAACATAGGCTACTTTTTGATGTGGTAAAATATCAAATTCGCATGGGAGATTTACGGAAAAAATACCTTTTTATTCCCCTAAAATTAGTGATTCAAACTTAACGCGGGTGAAACCGCGGGGAACAGCTAGTTTAACATAATTCAGACGGCATGATTGAGTTTGAAACTAAACGGTGGAACTTTCGCAACTGTTTTATAAGCGGCACAGTCAACTGGCCTTTCCCATCAATAATGTGAAAACCAAAAAATTCCGTCGAAACTTTATCATGGATTCCAAGGTTAATGATACAACAGATGGCCGATGTGACTTTACAATCATACAAATATTATAAAAAAGTTTGGATGGATAGGTGGTGTTTGTGGAAACTATTTACAAATAATTGAATAATGCTGGTCAATCCACACATCATCTAGCCCCAAGCTAAGCAGAGCTTGTGTTATGGATACTGGATGACTGATTTACTTAATATAACATACTTCATAGATAGATATATTTTATTATACATAGATTATATATCTGAAAATCGTGCAAACATTTGTGCCAAGGCGGGAATCGAACCCTCCTGCATCGCCGGCGGCGCACCTTCGCGGTTCGGGCTGAAATTTGCATAGATGTAGTTTTAAACCTGGAATAACACATACATTAGCTACTTTTTATCCCATCAATCAGTACGCTTATTCTACTAATATTATAAATGTCAAAGTTTGTAAGTATGGATGTTTGTTCCTCTTTCACACAAAAACTACTGAACTGATGGGCTGAAATTTGGTATAGGTATAGTATAGTTTGGGACCTGAAATAACATATAGGCTATTTTTATCCAGATAAAATGCGGGCGAGGGCGCGGGCAGCAGCCAGTAGAACAATAATTGTAATGCTGCCGCCCCGGTATCAAAGTCTAAGGGGTACCATCCTGACACCCGAACCCGAACTGAAACTTACACACAGCCATCATAAAAAAATCGTTTATATCTTGTTATATCTTTGTCGTTAATCGCCAAAATGTTGCGGTTATCTACGCTCGTTGTTGTCTTAGCTCATATGTCTTTGTTGCTAAATTACTGAGGCTGTTAGGAGTTGAGGGTCGGTATTGTTAACCAATCCCCAAGACGGTCAAGCATTTGTGTTTCTGCCTCCCCCCCTCCCCACAGAAACGGATACAAAAAGGCTAGAAATCCGCCCCGGGTTCGCCGCCACTGGTACATGCAGAGAAAATAAACCGCCGCAGTCAGAAACTAGTTTAATTTATTTTCCAAAAAACAAACGCTCAGTAATGACTTGCGGGATTTATGTTATATGCATATGTTAGAAGCAGTGAAAGCTGTTATTCTCACAAATGCATTGTCCGAAGATAAACAGAGGAGTAATTAAGAAATAATGAGTGTAGGTAGTCCTCGCCGCGACAGTTTGCAAGTGGTGACGCGGCGGTCCAAATTTAGCACGAGGAGAGCTTTTGGCAGCGTAGCTCTCCCGCGTGTCTCACTCTACGGTATTTTCCTAACTTCACTCAAATCAAATCACTTTGTAATGTATACAAGCAAACACTACAGCATGCATATGCACCAGTCTGCAGTAGTCTCAACTGTTTCAGTTGTAAATATGTATAAACTAGCTGCTGTCCGCGCCTTCGCCCGCGTTTTATCAAGAGAAAATATATATATATACGTACTAACTGTAATTTGTATTTAAAATTGAATCTTCAGTCACTAAAATTACGCACCAACCCGCCAGAATGTTCTGGCGTGTTAAGTGTGTAGTTCATGAGATTTAATTTTCTTTTTTCTAAAATCTCTATGAATAATCATGCCCGTAAGCATCTACTCTATACCTACATTAGTGTTGCCAGGAGGTTGTGGGTTACGCCAACGGTGGTTCATTAGTACACTTTTTATTCATGATTCACCACGGTTACCTTATTTGGCCAATCCTAAGTACTCATAACACAAGCTCTGCTTAGCTTGGGGCTAGATGATGCTGTGTGGATTGTCCAGCATTATTTATTTATTTATTTTATGTACATTATTATGTGCCAGCTACAGGAACTAGTCTTGGGTTATACTAGGCAAAATCCGATACCTGTGACTTGCGTTACTGTGACTTCAAAATATCTGTGACAAATACTAGTGACAAAATTCTAGCTAGTATCTCTACCAATCACGTACAAATTCATTGTTTTACTGATTGAATAATGTATTTATCCCAGCAATAGTACCGCTCGCTACGTAACGAAAATTCTTCTTGAATTGTATGTGTTTAACGCAATGTAACAACTTTGTTACATTGCGGTATACATTTCAAAATTCCAAGAATAAAATACTAGGTGTGTCTCATTCTGATTTAGTGATACTATCAAAGAGAGAATATAAAAGCGATATTATCTAGCTGAAGCGATTTATTGCGTAGGTACCTAATAAAATAACAACGATATAATATCGTGCACTCGTGACACTGGCACTACCTGTGAGACAGTCACAGATATATTTAGTTTCTGTCACTGTGAAATACCGCCAATTTTCTATACCTGTGACTTTTATCAGTGACGATAAATACGCCTCAAGCCTAACAGGAACATAAACCATCACGTTTATTATCACAAACTGTTACAAAAAATTCGGTGACCACAACAATAACCAAGCCATAATTTAAGTAAAGAATGCGGTAGATGAACTGATAATTACGAACTAAGGAATTTATACGGTAACGTTTAGTATATAAATTCCTTGTTACGAACATCGCAATTTTACGTTCCAAAGCACGCGTTCCATATTTTTTGTGAATTACTATCATGACATTCATTTATAGAAACACACTCTCGCTGCTGTCTCATCGTCGGCGTAAAGAATTTGTCAAGATTTTGAATAAAAGGAAGATATAATGGTATTCAAAATCGAGCGTTACGAATGTGTTTACGCCAGCGCTTTTCCAGAACGTGCTATGAAATGTGCGAGAATTCTCCACCACAAAGGCTCATGCACGGGCTGAGGTCCCGAGGGGAAAATAAAGGAACCTTGCGTGTGCATGACGGGGGCCTTTTGTTGGTACCGACCTTAGAACCGGCTCTATCCCCTTTTTACTCGTAAGTAGAATAATTTTACTTATGTTGGAGGTAAGTAAGGTAAGCTTTTATAAGCTTTGAATAGAGCACGAATTCCTGTAACTTTTTTCAGGAATTGAGTGGTTCAATAACTTCTTTCGATGTCTTCGGAGGTCAATCACTCTCGTCCATCCTAGTTCTATCGCGAATTGTTATGAGAGCTTTATGATGGAAGTGGTTTATTATAAAACTTATTTCAGTAAGAGGCATCGCACGCGTTTTTTTTTTCTGAAAAATTATGGACGAGTTAAAAAAATTGCCTATGTTTTAGTCCAATCTGGGGCTTAAATTTAGGTCTCCACCTGTCCAGTAATTTTTGCGTCAAGAGGTAACATCATCCATCCAAACTTTCGTATTTATTCTATAATAATAATACTAGCTGACCCGCCAAACGTTGTTTTGCCTTCAACCCTTATCATATATTAGGGGTATGGAAAATAGATAGTAGCCGATTCTCAGACCTCCTGAATACGCATATAAAATTTGGTAAAAATCGGTAAAGCCGTTTCGGAGGAGTACGGTAACATTGTGACATGGAAATTTTATATATAAGATTATAAACAGGTAAAGTTTCTAAGGTTATATCTGGATCTACTGAACTGATTTAGAAAAAAAATTAAGCAATAGAAAGCCATGTTATTTGAGAATTTCATCACTACATAGTATAAAACAAAGTCGCTTCCCGTTGTCTGTCTGTCCCTATGTATGCTTAGATCTTTAAAACTACGCAACTGGTTTTGATGCGGTTTTAATAGATAGAGTAATTCAAGTGGATGGTTTATATGTATAATTTAGTATAGTATCGGCATTGCAGCCGTGCGAAGCCGGGGCGGGTCGCTAGTAGGCTATATATGTAAGTAAAAATGTTTACCGCCCAACGAAGTGGGCACGGGTCAGCTAGTTTATAATGTTAGAGTGACGTGTCGACGAGCGTGGCTCCAGTCCATCTCCTATAGAAGTTTTGTTGACCCTATTTCATTAAGCTGAAAAATTGAGTGACCTCTTTCAAAGCCCAGCTTTGTAAGGACCCTCACCCCTTAGTCAAAGCTAACCGTAGCTCATTAGACAGCTAAGTAAATCATTCGTTTAACGCAACTTGTAAAACACCCTACTTTTTCTGAAGGTGGCAAACTGTTGATTCAACTTAGACCATTTTTGCCAACCACACTGAAATGAGGAGGGAAGTTTTATCAGATTTTATAGGATTAGGTATATTAGTTTTTTATGTTTACGACTTGAGCTCGCGGCTTTCCGTGTCCGGAGAACTGTTGTTTTCTTTGTAAACGTCTTTATAGTGAACTTTGTAGCTATGCAAGATCAAAGAAAACTAATCGTTAGGTATAATATTCTTGCGATCTAAAGAAAAACATTTTCACCTACTTATGATTTTTTATTACTTGCATAAAAATCTTTTTCTCTCGGAATTACTTTTTCATCGTTTGGGGATTCCTTATTGGCTATTTTTCTTGGATCAAGCTAACGAACCATGACTGGTCTGGTTTTTGCAAGGTTGTGGGTTCTTTGTAGCTTTTAGAAGATTTTATAGAAAACTAGCTGACCTGGCAAACGTTATTTTGACAGCGACCACAAAGGGTTGAAGATTATTACAGTATTATTGCCACTGTTGTCACGGATATAAATATAGTTAACAACCTATTCTCGGACCTGCCAAATAAACACACAAAAATTCATAAAAATCGGTCAAGCCGTTTCGGAGGAGTTTGGTTACAAACACTGTGACACGAGATTTTTATATATGTATGTATAAAGATTACATTGAGTACAGCAAGTAGTCAGTCACAACATTACAATTAAAGCTCACACAAACGATCTTTGTTTAGGTAATTAGCGTTTTACACTTCCTGGGTAAAATGTAACAACAATTAATAAGGCCATCGACACGATTGCTCACGACACAAATCTCGTCTCTGAAATAACACGTATGGCGCCGACGTAGGTCAAGTCGAGTATTTTCGGCCTCGCCTTGATACAGGGCTACCACATATCATACGCCAGTCGGTTAATATTAACTATTCCGTCATATGTTTTGCACGTTGCTTCCGATGCCATAATCTCTCTAACAACTTCCAGAGTTTAGTGAGCTTTTAGTTTTAAAGACGGTTACGTGCCGTTGGCTCTTGAACATTGCGAAACTAGGACCTTTTGCAATTGGGTACGAGTCAGCTAAGGGATTAGTTCATACACCCAATTGGGCAGATGATACATGCATAGTTAAAAATTGTGAAACTCTCTGCTAATGTGCCAATGACGGTAGCCAACAAATGTTTTTATCACTATTAACAGCTATCAATTTCGATCTTTTGTGGATTGGATAGATAAAAAAGTATAATAAATAAACAAATAAATAGTATTGGGTCTAGATGATGTTGTGTGCATTGTCCAAATGCACACAACATCATCTAGACCCAAGCTAAGCAGAGGAGTACTAGATGACTGATCTGATATACCTACATAATAAAATATATTACATAGATAGATATTTTTTATTATACATATAAAATACTTAGAACACCCGAGACAAATATTTGCAGATCGTACAAACATTTGTCCCAAGGCGGGAATCGAACCCGCAACCTTCTCCGTCGCAGGTGGACCTTCGCCCGCCGCGCCACATCGGTCGTCATCAGTATTCACGTACGTTGCAGTTTATGCCCTTGCAATAAACGAATATAAACGTTAGATAAAGATAATTAATTTAGAAACTTTACATACGCTTGTGCATAATTATGAAAGATTTCATAGAAACCTGGAGGATACCTTTCGACACGCATCCTTTCCATCTGTACTTTCTTTCATTTTGGCAGATAAAATGTCAAATGTGTCTTTCCGAGACGATTCCATTGTTATAGTGAAGTAATTAATGTAGTGGAATTCGGCTAAGGACACTAAAAGTGGCATAAGACATTGGGAACCCAGCAGTGATAAACTCTTTTTTTGCTCTACCTATGTACCATCAGCACAAGATCTTCCTTGACACCACAAGGGTGATTTTTCTGTGAAGTGACCGGTTGCCGTACGCCGATAGTACATATGTTATATAGTAAAGATAATGCAACGAGGATAAACGAGTATTTACGAACAAACAGCTGTCGAACATAACTACTGGCTCTTGTATTCAACACATGACGAGTACATATGCACTTACAAACACACTGCTTGCAATTTGAGGATTGAGATCAGGTTTGTAAACAAGAACTTCTGACAATCGCATTTTTAACCTAATTTCAAGTGATTTTGGGTTGATTATACCATGAGTGATTAAAACGAGGGTAGAAGGAAAAGAACAGTGAATAAAGTAACATAATTTATGCTTCGTTGTTAATCAGACTTCACTTCGAGATTTGAATTTTCCTGATATTTGCTGCCGAGCCAATATAAATAAATAAATAATGCTGGACAGTCTCAAAACAAGTAGAACCTCAAAGCAAGTAGAGCTTGTGCTATGGGTAATGATATCCCTATTACATTAAGTATAGATATTTTTTATTTTATGTACAGTGGGCGTCCCAAATAAGTACCCCCCTAGCTCAACGTTTTTGCAGGCAAGGGGTATACTTAATTTTAACGCGCACTGTATATAGAAAACACCCAGAACACCCGTAACAAATATCTTCAGGTCGTACAAACATTTTTACTGAGCCGGGAACTGAACCCGCAACCTCTTGCGTCGCAGGCAGACCTTTGCCCATTGCGCCACAGAGATTAGGTATATGTTAATTATTTTAATTAGGTTAATTATTTTAACCTATTTTATATTTTACTAGTATCTAACCGCGGCTTCGCATACATTGTTTCTATGGTAAAGTTTAAGGTGATTTCTATTCCATGGGAACTGATTTATGAGATAAACAGTAGCCTATGTTTGATTCCAGGCCTAGAATTACCTGTGTGCAAATATCTGCCCGATCGCTTCAATACTTTTGGCGTGAAGAGGTAACAAACATCCATCAAAACTTACGCATTTATAATACCTATCAGTCTGATTTTATTTGCTTTATTGGTAAATCACAGCTTTATATTATATCACTACCTACATAGGTGAGTAGTATAAAACTAAATCGCCTCCTGCTCTCTGTCCCTATGTATGCTTAGATCTTTAAAACTAGGCAACAGATTTTGATGCGTTTTTTTAAATAAATAGAGTGATTCAAGCGGAAGCTTTATACGTATAATTTAGTATCAGCAGTGCACCGTGCGAAGCCGGGGCGGGTCCCTAGTAATAAATATATGGTAACACATTGTATATGTCATGCCTATGCATATAACATGTTACTTTTGGGTCTAGTAATTTTTTTCCACATTTTCCCCAAAATAAAGCAATTACCGAAGTGTGTTCAATCACAGCGTAAACATCCTTCGCAGTTTCCAATAAGCTGCAATACCTACATTGTAAAATAGATTTTATATCGTCCGGTCGTAAATAATTGATGCAATTTATTTGACCGTAATTGAAATTATCTGGCGGTTAGAAACAAAAGCAAAGTTAAATTATGCATTTGTTAGATGACCTATATTTTATTTTATTTAACTAACTAACGACCCGCCCTGGCTTCACACGGGTGCACATTATACACATTAACATTCTTCTTGAATAACTCTATCTGTTAAAAAAAACCGCATCAAAATCCGTTGCGAAGTTTTAAAGATCTAAGCATATAATAGGGACAGAAAGACAGACAGCGGGACGAGACTTTGTTTTACACTATGTATGTAGTTAGTGATAGCTAGTCCCTAATAATATCATCGTCACCATTTTAGTTCCATTATTTGGATTTCAGTGGTCCTTCGTGGTCAAAATTTTACTGTAAAAACAATAATATTTAAAAATAGGTATTCTAATTGTTTTTTGATCTCTTTATTCTGGAACGGTCGAAGAGGTTATATAGTTTGTAGTAGAATTCGGTGTACGAATTCGTAGTTCAAAACAAAAGCACAGAATAACTATAATATAGTACTAACGTAAAAAAATAAATGAAAGTTAGATATTGCTTACAAGAACTCTCATTTAGAGATTCGAAATAGTAGGTGTTCTAAATTAATGGACTGAGAATGCAGCGAAATATCCGACATTTTATAACGTGATATATTTAAAAAAAATATATAAAAAAAACTACATTGCAATCTGCTGAATACCTTTTATAATGAGACCAAACTTGATTTAATTGATTGATTTTACCCCTTGGAACCCCTTGTCTCAAAACCTGTACCTGGACGGCCTCACTAAGTTACCAGCTTTACATGTCTCATCTCTACACCTATGAAACACGCAAATCAAATCAACAGTTGGATAGTTATGCCCGAAGTGAATATTTCACCATACAGGCAAATCAGTTTCAGTTTAACGAATTTATTTACTCAAAAGAACAATCTTCACTTAAATATGTACATACATTCTACTTACTATCTTAATTAATTAATACTAAATGAGACTGGTTTCCTAAATTGTAGTAGTAGGTTTTACAATAAATGGTTAAACCATCAGGTTAAACCGTTACGCTTACTTAATAAATCTTGTCATAAATGTATTGTTTCAATCTCTTCTTTTTAGATATGTGCATTGATAAACAGTTAATGTTATCGGGTAAGCTATTGTATAACTGCGCACCTTCATAAAGAATATTTCTTTTTCCATAATTGGTTCTTGGACTGCTTAGTTTAACTTATTTTTATTTCTCAGATTGTATGTGCAGGTTTTTTTCGTAAGTGTAATTTGCGTATATATTTTTTTTAGTTAATATTTTCTTAACGAGGATCACCCAAGCTGCCACTGAGATCTTCGTTCTCTTCTCTCACATCATATTCGATCAATTATATCAGTTTAAAGATCTTTATTTCCTATTTACAACAAACATGTCAATTACATGAGAACTTAAGCTGATGATAATATTATGTTATTTTTCGTCTTTCTAAATTAGGTCTAGTAGTGTTACATCCTCGGATATATATTTTTGCAACACGCCAAACGTTTCCAGCACCTTTAATGTCTTCGGGAAGCATGTTGAATGAAATAAAATTATTGAATAATTATTTATATAAAATCTTATTGTTTAGGTGGCTGAATGACAGGATTTTTTATGACATAAATGATTATTTAAATGCAAGATCTTAGTCACAGTAATTAGTTATAAGTAATTTATTATTGCATGCTACACCATAGTGAGACATGAGTGCATTATTTTGACATAAACAACATTTATACCATGTTTAAAGCAATAAATATATTTGGAATTTGGAATTCGGAATTTGTTATAGAATATCCTGTTCCAATATAAAAGCCTATTATATACATATATGTAGGTACCTATCCAAAGTAACATTATTAATGATTTAAGCGGAATAATTACTTACCTTTCCGCTTAGCTTAAATGCGTATTGAACTCTTCGAACCATATAGGTACATATATATTGGTTTTATACCTAGGAACTAGCAGTGATAAAAAATTCTACAAACAGAACTTATTTGTATTAATACGGGTTGCTAAAGCCATGAATCGCTAAATCTGTCTTCTACTCGGATGGAATTGTGATTAAGGTACAGTTTTCCTCTATACAGGCAACATATATGTATATACTCGTAATATATTATGTTATGTATACAAAATATACTATAAGGATACGTGTCTAATGCATGTTGGTAAATAAAGGCATTTACGAAAAAAAACTGATTGATAAATTGCTGTGTGAATTGTCCAGAATTTAGTATTTATTTATTTTAATCCATCCGAATTTTATAAATTCGACAGTAATTATGTCTCTTTCCGTAACATTTTCACAACAAAACGATTCAACGGATCTCAATGAAAATTGGCAGGGTTTTATTATTATAACCCCAAAAAATATATGCTAAACCGCGAGCAGAAGCTAGAAGTTCTATATTATTTGCGTTGGTACGATACGAATATGCACTATATCACTATTTTAAGTATTTTCTTAGTACACTACCGACTATTAGGAAGCTAATTCTGCATTGAATTTTCGTTTGTGTTTAGGTAATCCTAAAGTACAAATTCGGATACAAGGCATACAGTTCCGTGCGAGTGCAGTTTACAAGCGAAGTGTTCGCGACACGGCCCACTGCCGCCATCACCGCGCGAGCCCCGTAACCCACCGATTTAATGACTGTCAATAATGGCCGGTTTACGAGCTATTCTACCAATTTACGACGAATTGGCAAGCAGCCGGTTCAGCGTGCCCATTGTGGGAGTGAGTTACTTGACAGTACGGTTTTTAGTTTTATTTCGTTGTTTCAATCAGAGCTCTGAATTTGGTTTCTTATAAAGGCTACGAACCTCTCCCAAATCTCAGCGGCCGGCCCATGTGGATTTGTTGTTGTCGTATGAAATGGGGCGCGGTATGAGTGTGTGGCACCATTTTTAAATATTTTTTTTGTACTTTCCGATTCATTTTGAATAAACGATTAATTTCAGAATTTTTGTTTGCAACGCGACAGATTTTCGAAAAAAGGTGTTTATCCTGCATAAAAAAATCGCTTGAAAATGACTCGATTTTATGGTCAAAATTAGTTTCGCTCTCAATTAAAGATCATTATTTTTTTATAACCGCTACAAACATAGCTGTTTTCATCCGATTACGTATGGAAAATTTCAATAAGATCGGGGACATAGTTTCCAAATGAAGCGGAAAGTACGTTTGTATGGGAGCTAAGGCTATCCGCACCGTTCTTAATAGAATAGAATCATTTATTCACAGAAAACATGTCAAATATTATAATGCTCAAACTTTTTAAACTTTCGCGATTTGTTAACATAATTAAAGATGAGAGACACGGTCAGTGTAGTGTGTCGTAATGTGAACTTGGACATTCCTGATTCTGCAGACGAATTGAGGGTAGTCGTGGATACTGCCATCAATTCTCGGCGGTAGCTCCGAGTACATCCAGTCGCCCCGTGACCACGATCGCTGTAACGCGATGGAAACGTAGGGGAAAATATAACAAAAGGTACGCGATAAATACCCGATAAATAATCTTTAATTATATTATAATGCTGTCAATGTATCAATGCAATACTACCAGTAGTTTGGACTGGTGTGTATATTTATATACCTACCTACTTACATAATAATAATGATTAAGAAATTAAATTAAACATATCTTGTCTGTTTAAAATTAAAATATTCGTCCACGCTATAAAAATAATGACTCAGTAACCATTTATTGAGTCTATTTTTAAACAATGTCATTGGCAAGTCCTTACTTAGTACTTAGTATTCTACACTGTACGGCAACAGAGGTAACACAAACACAAGACTGGACTGAAGAGTCTCATTGAAACCACACCCACAGAGAAACTGAAACGAAGCTATCAAACATCAAAAGTCCTGCTCCAGTACTTCAAGGAGCTGGGCTGTTTAGGGCCTGTTTAGGCAGGGGTGCACTTTCGCAGATCTCAATTCCCCCAAATTACAATTAGTACTTATTATTTTTGTACGGGATTAGTGTAGTTCTAAAACAAAAACTGTGTACTACAGCGTGTAAATACAAAGATACATATAAAAAATATGTTTGCGTGGTAGGGGCTTTGTACCAAATCCCATACGCAAAAGGAACGTCCCGATGGCATCTCGATCGTGCGATCGGCAAACCAAACTCAGGGGTCAGGTTCTGCCTGGTCCCATATTTTTAGTCCCATAGTTTTTAGTTTGACACGTGACCAAGCGTCCTTTTATTTTAATTTCATAAGACTGTAACATTGCCCAAACTGTGGCACTATCATCAAAAATTATGAAAACAACTAAAATACTGTAAATGCCAGTTTTGTGTCATTGACGTAATGTTCTCTGATTTATTAACGCGTATGATGCTGATTTTTTCCATGATATACACACATGTGACCGGAAATCTCCCATTTATCATAAATGCTCTAAACACCAATAAACTTTAACCTTTACATTAAAAAAGATATTTTAAAGAGAATTAAACAAAACTCTTGAACTTTATTTAAATCGTGCAGAAATGAGTTTAATAAATAATGTATCTATTTTTAATCTCTCATTTCTGCGCTTATGAGGAAAATGTCCGATGAGTAGCCGTAGGCAAACCAACTCTGATGATAAAATAACTAGATCGTTAACTAGTATGAAATAATCAAATTGATATAACTTCAAACTGGAACTTCTAAAAGGATCGGTTATAGAAAAAGCAAGTACTTAGATAAATAATCACTTTGAGACGACGCGACGTTTTGACGATCTTTCTCATTACCGAATCACGTTAATCCTGAGTTGATAAAGTCAACCTTGAGAGCATAAACGATGCTTGTTTACGATGGTCAATGTGAATGTCTTCTATATTTATGTTACAAGTCAGGAAAACATCAACACTCACGTGGAATGTGAACTCAACACCATTCCATTTATTATATTTGATCCAAACTGCTTAACTTTTATGTTATCTACCCACGTATACCATATTACACATATACCATATAAAAATATATGTATCCTACAAATATTATAAATGTCAAAGTATGTGACTAATGGATGTATGGGTGATAGTTCCTCTATCACGCATAGACTTCTGAAATTATTGATATGGGTATAGTTTAGGACCTGGAATAACATATAGGCTATTTTGTATCCCGACACAACGTGGACGAAGGCGCGGGCAGCAGCTAGTATATCATACAACCGTTGGCAACCTTACGACAATAAGTTGTACTGTTTGTAAAAAAATCGCTGAAAGGGACGACCAAAACCGAGTTCTGAGTCAGGTAAGTTGGCAACACCAAGGTAACCATTTCCTGGAAATAGGTAAAACGAAAGTACCGTTTTCACAAATGAAATTCTACTACTTATATTTTGAAAGAAAAATAAGAAGTACTAGTTTCGTTTTGGCTGAGGGCCAGCTCCATCAATGTTACTGTCACAAAACATACACTCGTACAATATGAGACTGAACAATTTGTTTAGATAGCATTTTGGGTTGCGAAACACTAGTGCATTCTACTTATCATACTTGATCATGAATAAGACTTTTGTATGACCTTTTTACTTTTTTATTTCAGCTTGATATAAAAGCTTTTGGAAAGCTTACATGTTACTAAAACAATAAAGAAATTAGGTAGAAACATACTATACATTTATTTATTTACTATATGACCATTGACCACTACATAAAAGAACATACATTATTAAGTATACTATAGATAGATAATCCTTTATTTCACAGCCGTATAAAACATTCAGTGAGTACATTATTAAACTTATCATATATGTAGTAAGGTAATGGGAATTGGAAGCCTTATCGCTTCAAGCGATTTCTTCCGGGCAATCAAAGTGTACGGCGAATATCATGAAATATACATACATACATATAGATAAGCTGGGGAGTAAAGGTTCTCTAGTGGCGGCTACAATGCAACGCGAAACCGGGCGTTGGGAGACTATCCACTCGATGGACCGACAACATCGTAGCGGTCGCAGGGAGTCGATAGATGGAGGCGGCTCAGGACCGCTTTTTTATGGTGTCGTATGGGGGATGCCTATCTCCAGCAGTGGACGAGTATGGAGTGATTTGATGATGATGATAGATAAGATATACCTGAGATATACTTTCTTACGAAATTAAATGGAAAATGACATGCGCAAATAAAAAAAGAACCCTACTTCTAAAGAATTCCAAAATTATGTCAGAGTTCCCAGTTCAAAGAACTCAAAACAATTCGCTTTACACGTCCATCACCATGTCCATCATAATCACACTTTTGTTACCGTTATGAAATCCAATCAAGCGCAGGTATTATAGGAATTTGCCAAGAACAAAAATACATAAACGATATCTTCCAAGAAAAATCTTCGAAATAATACGAATAAACGCCTCGAGTTTGCACTAAACTGCCTTTGTGTGCATCTTTACGTTCTCATTCTTGAGATTTAGAACAAGGAGCTTATAAAAGACGGACTCTTTGTTCCGGGACGCTGGTTTCCACCCGCCCTACCGCCGCCCGCCACATCGTGGCTCCCCAAAGTATGTCCGACAGTCCGTAAAATAGAATTCCTTTTCGTAAACCGCAGCCTCAGCCGCATCTCTCAAACCCACTCACAAAGAAAAAGGCCTGCAACTCGCTTCACAGAAGAGCTGAACTAATTTACCCATCATTATTATTTTCAGAACAACAACTTTTATCGTTCGCTAAATATTAAATGCTGAATGCAGGTTGAATGATTCATACTGATTTTGCGAAGCTTGAAATTAAAACGGCTACATTTTATTTTTCGACGTGAATAATTAATTCTCATGCGGAGTCTTTCTACCCGACTTGCCTACAGAGGAAGGTTACCTATCGCCGGATGAATTTGCATTGGCATCGCTTCTCTTGCTTGCATACTTTCTTTGACGACCTCTGTGGTGTTACGGGCGAAGGTCCGCCTGCGACGCAGGAGGTTGAGGGTTCGATTCCCGCCTTTGGGATAAATATTTGTAATATCTGCAGATATTTGTTCCGGGGCTCTAGGTATTCTATATATATATACGTCGTCTATTTAAACTGGAAGAGTTACATTGACACGCTAAAGAAAAAACTTGCGAGGTTTACCTACGCCCTTAGTATTCTAAAACGTAATACAGACTACCAAACAGCCCTGTCAGCATATTACGCTAATACTTATTCTTGGTTTAATTATTCTATTGTACTGTAGGGAAATAGTGTTGACTTCAACGATATATTTATTAAACAAAAACAACTGATTAGAATATTATCTAATATAAAACAAAAACAAAGCTGTAGGCCGCACTTTAAAATCCAAAAAATATTAACTTTACCGTGTATATACATAATGCAAATGACCCTATTCGTAAAAAAATATCGACATTTCTTTAAATCCAAATCTGAACAGTATTCCAATTACAATAGACGAAATAAAGACAAACTTATTCTACCTTCGACTACCCTTGCACAATTTAGCAAAGGTCCTTACTCACGATTAGTGAATATCTACAACAAAATACCGAGCTCCATAAAAGATATTAAAAAAGATTCGGTCTTTCGTAACAAACTCAAAGAATACCTTATCTCTAAATGTTACTACTCCGCTGACGAATTTCTAAATGATAAATCTAATCTGTAAGTGTTTGACTGCCTGAGTTAAAAATTGACAGTACCTACCTACACAATTGTTTTGATTCTTGTAACAGACATGTCTATACTAAATAATTCAGATTACTCCGAGTGCGAGGGCTATACACTGTAAATACAAAAACTTAAGAATTGGCTATATTTTTCGGACTTATTTGTTTGTAGCAATAAATAGATTAAATACCTATAGTAATAATCTTAAGATGAATTGCTGCGCCCTCACAGGGTACATGTACTTACCTTTAAGCTAACTACCACCTAAGCTAAAACTACGTAAATGTATATGTATGCAATAAATTAACAAATAAACAAATAAATTATCAGTGTAAAAAAATAACTATGTAGGTAATATAATTTATTTTGTATATCAGTCATCTAGTACCCATAACACAAGCTCGGCTTAGCTTGGGGCTAGGTGATGATGTGTGAAATATCCAGCTTTAATTTTTTTTCCCAATTAATATAATTGGTACGAACCGGTATTTTGAAAGTTTGGCCATGTAAAATATGTCGTCATCATACAAAACTTAATTACAATCCGGCCTAGTTTCATAAAATATTATGACAACTGAAAATAAATAAATTGTTTAAATAGGCATGACTGCAATGCGTACGAGTCACAGTGTCACTCTAATTACCACTCAGCTATTTATGACGCAACCAAACGCATCTTGCCAAGAGAAAGCGCAACGTACACAGCATGCTCATCACCGGCTGCGTAGATGACGTGTACAGCTGAAATAGGTACTGGACTTCATAGATCATTGGCAACCGACCGCTGACGTAGCGGTACCGGGATTTCTTAACCTGGTGCCCTGCCAGGCTGTCTCGCCGTATTGTTAAGCGACACTAAAATAGAGAAACTCAGATAGGGGAGTAGTACTAAATACTAGTAAATAGAGGGAGATATTTCCTAAGAGCCTTCGTAGCAATTAGGCTTGAGGCGTATTTATCGTCACTGATAAAAGTCACAGGTATAGAAAATTGGCGGTATTTCACAATGACAGAAACTAAATATATCTGTGACACAGGCAGTGCTAGTGTCATGAGTGCACGATATTATATCGTTGTTATTTTATTAGGTACCTACGCAATATTTCGCTACAGCTAGATAATATCACTTCTATAGTCTCTCTTTGATAATATCACTAAGTCAGAATGAGACACACCTAGTATTTTATACTTGAAAATTTGAAATGGATACCGCAATCTAACAAAGTTGTTGAAGAAAATACCGTTTAAATTTATTCTGATAATCAACATGCTACTGCTACTAACTCAGTCATCGCTACAATAAAATATATTATTCAATCAGTAAAAATCACGTACAAATGAATTTGTACGTGATTTTTACTGGTAGAAATACTAGCTAGTATTTTGTCGCAGGTATTTGTCACAGATATTTTGAAGTCACAGTAACGTAAGTCACAGGTATCGGATTTTGCCTAGTATAACCCAAGACTAGGAGCAATGAACGCAAGCCTTCGACAGAACTCTACGAGTATAGGCATCTACTCTGCAAAACGATTGCAGTTGGCGTTTATGGTGCCTACCTTCGGAACAAAACGACATCGATGACATCTAAAATATTATAACTAGCTGACCCGACAGACGTTGTCCTGTCATTCAAGTCAAACAACTGACAGTGATTTCAAACGCGCTTAGCAAAGAGTAAATAACGCTGGGGCTAAGGTTACATTAAAACAGTGTACAATAAAGGGTAATTTTCTAATATTTTCTTAGTTTCTGCCCATTTTTTTTTTTAATTTAAGAACTTACCTTGAGTCTTAGTAAACATTTAAAAAAAAGATGAATGAAATCAAGTTATAGCCGAACCAGGAGAAATAGGGGTTCATTTTTATATATAAAGGATGTGGATAGAAACTCAAAAGCCAAAAAAACACTGGGAGCAATAGGTACTAAAGAAGCAACCTTGTTGTTATTTCTTATCAAAAATTAAAAAGTATAAATTCGGTGCATGCTTTTGTGTTACGAAAACCTTTTCTCTACTGAACCCGCTACGAAAATGTAGCGCGGTACAAAGTGTACTCATACAATTTCATGAACATTGTAGTCATCGATTATAATCGACGCCTAAAATGTTACAATGATAATTATCATAATTACAAAACAATGTTCACTCAGTAGATAATGTTCAAAACCGTGATGAAACAAATTAATGAATGCACTTATTTGTTTCAACGTAATAATACCGATCTGCCGTCCTTGTCTGCAAATAAATAAAACCTGAAATAGATTGGATTATTTGGGTAATAACTTATTTCATATTCAGTCCGTACAGCCAAGCTCGTACAAGAAGGTAGACTATAGGTATTCGGATCGTAGGTACACTGCCTTTGGCGGTACCGGGCAAGTTACCTATATAATAAATTGGCTGACTTTAGCCGTATCAGAAGTGAAACATCAGACCTTCGAAAATGGGTCAGGGCTGGCACCGGTGAAAACGCAAATGCATTAGAGTTACGAAGTTTCACAGTATACTACAGTACTTGTGTTGCAGCTTTAAACCTGGGTGGGCATGCCTGCTTTACTAATTACAAGATGAACGCACGGCGTCAAACGATAAAGGCCTCTCTTAGTATCTATTCAATGCCCATAAACATTATTTTTTACTAAGAAAGTTACTAAAACGATAGCATTAATTAATATTATTGTTGTTTTATGGCTGTTCAGATGAAATGCAACGTTAAGCTTGAGTCATTAAGGGCATAAAAGCTGCTGGCAAGCTCTTAATTAACTACCTACCTACGGTTAAATCAATAGTCATTTGGAATATGGCACATAAACGCCAATTGCACACAATTTACGGTACGTTCATTAAGCTCGTAGACAAGTTTATTCCCATACAATTAGCTATTATCATTAAAGGGAGATATCAGCTGTTTGAACTCAAGCCGGCCCCACCATAACACAATACAATAATAAAATACCTACCTACTGATAGCCTTTCTACATCAACACTTGGTAAAGAATAAACAGAATAAACAATTTTATTTGTAAATGTTAGTTTACAGGTCAGGTGAGAGGGCAAACAACAAAATATACATATATTTTATATAAAATCATTGAATCTTGTTAATTAGCCCTATCCATACTCTGTGTACCATATAAATCAGCTTCTCCCTATATATATATAATAGGTGAAAAGCTGAATTACGCAGTAATTTTGGATTTATTCAAGTAGTTTCTGCTCGCAGCTTCGCACGATTTATTTCTTTGGCAATATTAAGGCTATTTCTGTCCCATGGGAACTGTTTTATGAGATAAAAAGTAGTATTTTATTCCAGGCCTAGAACTCCCTATATGCAAAATTTCAGCCTGATCCATTCTGTAGTTTTGGCCTGAAGAAGTAGGTAAATACCTAAACATCCATCCAAACATTCAAACTTTTGCATTTATAATTAGTGTGATGATTATAAAATTGCCAGTTTCATTAACATTCGATTGCATTTTTTGATATTATTATTTACTGAGAGTTCTTCTAAGGGTCAACCAAGAAAATTACAATTAATCAATCATGCGTCGTATGGGGGAGGCCTATGTCCAGCTGTGGACGTGTTTGGGCTGATATTATGATAATGATGATGATGAATCAATCATGCATGATTGATTGATTGTTGGAAATTTAAGGGAATATAAAGTAGGCTTTTAGTTTTTTCACAACAATCACTTGTAAGTTAATTGCTTTATTAATGATTAAATTAACTGTTGTCTGAAATAAATGAATTTTATTTATTGACATATCTAAAAAATCAAGTAAAAAAGGCTGACCTACAAAATGCGTTGTCATAAAAAAATTAAAAGTACCACCAGGTGAGAACCTCGTCAATTTTCATAGGTGAGGAATAGACAATCAATTTTTCTGTATAGATGCCATATTACAGTGGACAAAAAATTGAAGTCAAGAGAATATCAATAACACCTTATTTCTTATTTGATAATAATAACTATGTTTATAGTATAAAATTTGACTTGTCTCAGTGCTTATTTTGTAAGCCTAAAGAAATAAAGTTATTGATTCTGATTATGACGCTGTTACGTCACAATTATATATGACGCTGATACGTCACAGTTATGAATGGGTTATCCTAACTATTTCGTGCATTTATAGAAGTTTATTCAACAACAGCATCCACGAGTTTGAGTAGCCATGTCTGTTTATTTTGGTTAGCGAATTGATTTATGTTTTACGTCGCTGATTTGCAACTTTGATTTAATGGAGTGGATTTGTCTGTTATATATCTATCTACCTGTATAACATAGGTAGGTAGGTTTGTTTATTTAGTTGACCCACTATAAGGTGATATACACATAAAAATTACAATAAGGAATATAAACAAAGGCTTAGAGCGGTTAAATTCAACTAAGACTATAAAAATAAATTTAAAACTTTATTAAAGAAAAAGAGGAAACTAAAAATAGCTTCAAAATGTTTGATATATATTTACAAATATTTTGAGGAGCTACATACATATATCTGTAAAATGTTTATTATGTATGTAGATTAGACAGAGTAAACAGTTAAACACGTTCATGGCCCAAGACGCACACGTCCTCCGCCCAGCCCCTCCCTCGTGGCGACGACAGCGCGCCCCGGTGCTTGAAAGTTGCACTTGAAAAAATGATGATCTTGCATGATTTCCTCCTAGCCCAATTTCGCCTGCAGCGGTCAGTATCAACCGAGACTAGCCTTGTATGCAGCACTTATTATAATGATCAAGTTTGTACGTAAACACAGGTGCACTCTCTATTATCTCACCCTCATAATCCGATGGGACGGCAGGCTAATACGTGCTAATACGACGGGGAGAGGTCAGGCGCAGGACCAACTGCTGAAAGAATATTAAGAATAGTAGATAAAGTCGCGCTTTGAACTCTAATCTTAAATTAGAAAGTTTAGTTGCCGGTTTTATTTTCTTCAGTTTATGAGCTTACGCGATCTGGTGCTATTTTAAGAAGACTAGGTGTAAAAATAACTGCCGAGCATAATTTAAAGTTCAGTGACGAAACTTATAGTTAGTTTGATTTAAAATTAGATGACAGAAGTTTATTTTAGCGAGCCTAGTCCGTTTTATATTTAGCTGAGTGGTTGGAAAGGTTACAAGTGCTGATTAAAATATATTCGAATGAGCTCCTAAAAAAAGACTAGGTACATAAACTCTGTTCGCGTCTCTATTTTAAAAAGTTCTATGATTATATACTAGATAAATAATATTTATTCAATAAAAAGTAATATGTATTCTTGCATTCACTTTCATTCACTCACCTGTCAACAATTAGGGAGATTTATAGGCGTGCATGTGCTAAAAATAAAATAAATACGTGGACCGAGTTCAAAGGTCTCTTTCGTGGCGCAAGAAAGGATAAATGCTCGAAATAACGACTCCAATTGAAGATAAAAGCTTCCAAGAGCTGGCTATATGACGGTCGGTGACGCAAAATTCGAGCGTAGGGTGCGTGTTTTGTTTTACGGAGTACCCCCTGTACATATCTTTCTCTTTTATCGATGTTGAAATTATTTTTATAACTAGCTGTTCCCCACGGCTTCACCCGCTTTAAATTCGAATTTCATATTTCTAGGGGGATAAAAAGGTATTAATCAATTAATCCAGGAATTTGATGTTTTACCAGGACAAAAAGTAATGATTAGCCTATGTTACTCCCCATCCTTTCAACTAACTCTATGCCAAAAATCAAGTCGATTGGTTGCTTAGTTAGGGGGTGAAGGAAGGACAAACACACTTTCGCATTTATAATATTAAGTTAGATAGCAAGGTAGTTTTGTATTACTCAAGAACTTTTAAAACTATCCACTTATGTACATATTTGAAATACCTCTGATCATAATATTTATAAGAAAAATTGACGAATGATCTATGCGAATATAAAAAACCTTTATAAATATTGACTTCCTGGATGAAATCCGATTAAAAAGCCAGCCTTGATGGATCCGTGTAAACAGCGAGTTGGCAGGCGTGTTCTGGAATTTTAACGAGAAGTCGCTCTCATCGACAATTAGTAAGATGAAATCATTTATAGCCCAATGTTTAAATAGAGTCAACTTGACATAGTTTACCATGAGATATGTTATTTGATTTGGCTAATAGCTTTTATAATTTTATCAAGGTTGGAGCGTGGATAGAGAATATTGTAGGCTACAATATTCGTATCGCTACAATTTGTAGCGATCGAAAAGTCTCGGAAGATAAACTAAAAGTAAAATAATTGGTCTATTTTCCACGGAATTCCCTTGTTCCTCGTAGATAACCAAGTTTGATGAGTTATCTTCTCTGGGAAAGGCTATATAGCTTAGCATTTTCGGAAGAGCTAAATAAAGATGCAGAAGCAGGACGGTAATTCCTTGAATGTAACAGCTGGTGCATTTTGAGTCTGACGGAACTGAACACGAAGATTCAGCAGAGTCGTAAATTATTGGCAATCTCCTTTATAGCTTTACATTGTATTAAGCACTTCATTCAAAATAGAGTTTCTATAAAATCTCATATTGTAAATTTTACTACCAACTTTTTATGTGTTTACGAAGGGTTTTCAGGATGGTTGATTGGCGCCATCCGTCAAGTCCAGCATAAAACTACAAGTCAATGTTCTAGAGGTACAGTAGGGGTACCAAGGCTCTTCGGATTAAAATTGTATCAGAACGTCTAGTCGAAGTGACACGTGACCCGAGAGCTCGTGAATATGTGGCAGCGCATCAGGATTGGCAGACCAACAGCAGCGGGGCAATGCAGCCAGTGTCTTGGGGACGCATGTGCAACAGTCTCAGTTTTCATAATTGTGTCAATAGGGATGTTATGATAGTATTTTGATAAATTAATACTAGAAAATACAGCAATCCGCCATGACACGTTGAACACCAATCAGAGAATACATAACTGTGACGTCATGCCGCCGTCACAATATGTATAGTAAGGTACAGAATAGCTGGTAAAGCTTCTCTTGAAAATATTATGATCATTCTGTATCATCAGATGTTCGTACATCTATGACGTCATAGATAGCCGCCACGAGTATTGTAGCGTTTTTGAGCGAAATTGAAAATGCATTTTTAAGAACTGTATTTTTCCTTCGAAATCCATTTTTTGCAGAAATATGATTTATTATGAATTCAGTACATGTCTAAAAATATCATGGTTTAGTTTCTCAAAATCAGTCCTCATGCCTATTGTAAATACGGGTTGTCATTTGTTTCTTTTAGTTTAAATTTCCTTTTTTAGGGAGGAGAGAGGGATGTGTCGCTAGCGCTATTCGCCGACGACAGCGCCTACTTCACGTCGTCCACCAGCCCAACCATCGCAGCCCGCAGGATGCAGAGGCTGCTCGACATCCTGCCGCCCTGGCTGGACAAATGGCGCATGGCCATCAATGTGGGAAAGACGGCTGCGCTATTTGTCACCGCCGCATCCGCCACCCACCGCAGTTACAACTTCGGGGCCAGAGCGTGGCCTGGAGCTCGCACACGCGGTACCTCGGCATCGAGATTGACAGGTCGTTGAGGATGCAGCCACAGGTTGACCGCGCGCTACAACAAGCGCGCGTCGCCAGAGCGCTCCTCCGACCTGTCCTGGACTCCCGACTGCATCTGAGGACCAAAGTGCGGGTCTACAAAGGCTACGTCCGGTCCCGCCTCACATATGCAGCGCCGGCCTGGTATGCGCTACTATCGCAAACCAACAAAGACCGGGTCCAGGCGCTGCAGAACATGTCCTTAAGGATCTGCACGGGCGCGGGCTGCTACGTCAGGAACGACGTCATCGCCCGCGACCTGCAGGTCCAAACAATAGAAGACTTTGTTGTCCAGTCGGCGCGTCGAATGTACGACCGCGCCGACAACGGAAGACACGCACACCTCCGCCACCTCGCGCCTCACCTGCCCCGGCCTCCGGACAACGATCGTCCGTGGCGACCCCTGCCGCGGGACCTAGTCCCCGCAGAACCTCCGTGAGTCCATGGGTTGTATTATAAAAAAAAATACAAAAAAAAACACAATGCAGCCTTAAAATATATATATATATATATATATATGTATGAAAATCAGCGCAAAAGAGCATAGCGCTCAACCCAAGGACCGAGGGGTCGTCACCTCTCGAGTTGAAGCCGGGGTAAAGAGGCATGCGGGGCAATGTGGGGGCCCCACTGCGGAGGGTACTGCGGGGGCCCCACTGCGGGGGACACTGCGGGGGGCTACTGGGAGGGTCCGGTAGCGTGAGGGGCCCCACTGCCTGGGGCCCCACTGCCAGTGGCCCCCAGTGGGGGATATCGCTCTCTACCGCCCTTGCCCCGCGCGCCATACTGCAACGCGCAAAATTTCATTTCCATCCTCTCTCCCAAGGGAACCCTTCTGAATTCCGGGATAAAAAGTATTTTATGCCCTTTCTTGTAATATGAACTTAAATCATGCTAAGTTTCATTTGAATACCTTCAGTAGTTTCGGGACTATGCGTAGCCAAGAAATTTTACTTTCATCCCCTCTCCCAAGGGAACCCTATTGAAATCCGGGATAAAAAGTATCCTATGTCCTTTCTCTTAGTATGAAATCAAATCCTGCCAAGTTTCATTTGATTACATTTAGTAGTTTCAGCGCTACGCGCAGCCAAAAAATTTTACTTTCATCCCCTCTCCCAAGAGAACCCTATTGAAATCCGGGATGAAAAGTATCCTGTGCCCTTTCTCGTAACATGAACTTGAATCATGTTAAGTTTCATTTGAATACTTTCGGTAGTTTCGGTGCTATGCGCAGCCAAACAAAATTACTTTCATCCCCTCTCCCAAGGGAATCCTATTGAAATACGGGATGAAAAGTATTCTATGCCCTTTCTCGTAATATGAACTTGAATCATGTTAAATTTCATTTCAATACGTTCAGTATTTACGGAGCTATGCGCGGCCAAGATACAGACAGACAGACATGATGGGAAAAAAATCATTTTTGGCATCAGTATCGATATAGAGTGCCCTACACAAAAAAAAATCAAAATATCTTCAATGTACAGAATTGGACCTGTTACAGTTTTATTATAAGTATACATTGCAATATTATACTTGTTAAATTATTTTAACTCATTTTACTTATGTACAGATGGAGTAGAGATAGTCCCTACCTACCTATCTTCCTATAGTTTTATTCTCTCTGTTCCCTAATCAAACGAAGTTACAATCAAGTAGTAACACAGCAGGTATCCGCTCTAGGGACGGGAATAATCTAATTAACCAAATGAGAATTTATTGCTGTAGTTATTTGCCCATAACAGGGGATTTAGACAAATCTACTGCCACTCAAGTCTTTTTATAAAGTCGCCAAGGACACTGGAGAACTTGGCTGAATAAATTAATCATTTGGCTCTCGAATCTGAAATTCCGCATTCATTTCAGCTACTTCTAAAATAATCGACTGGGCCTACAAATTTTAGAGAAGAAAGCCGAAAACCTTATAACCTGGTGACATAATTTGGCACGATCGTGAGGGTGATGTTGGCAGCTTGCCAACAGAAGGGGTTGAATGGGGTGGGCTAATGTAGCTGATCAAAGAAATCCGGTTTCGTACCATGCCAACGGTGGTCTTTTGGACGTTTCATGTTAGCTTTAGCAAACTGTTATTAGTACTAAAACATACCAATTTATGAAACAAAATGGTTTCAGTAATTAGCAATGATCATTACCTACTTTAAGTAACTTTTGGGAAGAGTATTCTTTTTAATAAATTCTTATTTTTGATTTGTTTTTAGTTCATCATCTTTTATGAGGTTTTAAATAGACAGCCTTTGCCAAGTGGGGTAGGTAGTTTACGTCTGATGTTGGATTTATGCCAGTAGGAACCTTCATTATTGACATATTTATCCAGCTAGC
Source organism: Eupithecia insigniata (assembly GCA_947859395.1). NCBI lineage: Eukaryota > Metazoa > Arthropoda > Insecta > Lepidoptera > Geometridae > Eupithecia > Eupithecia insigniata. Next base: position 6,780,261 of record OX402002.1, read on the forward strand.
TACTTACTACCTTGGAAGAAACTAAATTTTACGTCAGCTGTTTCTTATAAATAAAATAAACAACAACTTCATAGCCAACAAATGTTGGTATACTGAGATTCTTCAGTTGATAAATGCGTGAATGAACGATTTACACATAAAAAAAATATTATTATGAAGGAAAAGGTAACCGACAACAAGCTGCCTTAACGCTGAAACCGATTTCTCCCAGGCAGTCGTCTTCATCTTAGCTAACATCTTTGTGGCTACTAAATTGGAAATACTCGCAGTATTTCCAATTCAGACGAGAGACCTAAGTTTATCTGATGCTCGGGTCCAATTAGTAAGGTATTACGAATGACGTCTACGATTATGACGTCAATGGAAGCAAAAGTTCGTACGGATATCCGCTCACTCGGACTGCTCCAACAAAGTAGAAGATAAATAATATAAATACCTCTCAAGGCCCATAACTCTGCTAGGTATTTTCTCCGTTTCCAATGTGAATGCGTCAAATGGTTTTTAACTCTGAGGCTGGCTTAATTATTTCGTTCCTTTTATTTTTCTTTCTAAATCATGACCTTAGCCTGCTCTTTGTGGGTCGGCACAAGAGGCTTATGAGGGTTTTCAGGCAGGTTTGCAAAATAAGGTCGTCACAAAATAAAAGTTTTGCTTGCTATCCTCAAAATTCTGACTGAGGTGGGTAGGATAGCGAAGAAATTCGCTTTCTTAATTTTGTTGGTCTGATTTTTTTGTTTTGTACATAACGTTGTTAGCACAAGTAAAAGTAGACAAAAAATTGCCTGCATTGTAAATATCAAAATCGCTTAAAAACTTGTAAAAGTTTTGACGGACTTTAATCAGGTTATGGTTTAATGTCAATAATAAATAATAATAATTTGGCGTGTTTTAAAAAACGATAAAGCGACTTCAAATTCCCTTACTTTTACACTTATTTTAAGTTTTGCGGGATAAATCCCTTCAGGACCCCTTCGGAATCATTTTCTTTACAATAGTGAAAGAATTTTCAAAATCGGTCCATAATTGGCGGATGTATCACGAACATACATACAAAAACAAAAAAAAAACATATAGACGAATTGAGCTTCCTCCTCCTTTTGAAGTCGGTTAAAATAAGGTGAAGGGTAGGTACCAGGCCAGGGATGAACTGTTTGTTCCCTAGGACTGAATAAATGACCCAAGTGTATAAGTAGGTCGGGGGTGGTCTTATCATGGTGCTCAATAATAAATGGCGAGGCACGGGCGCCGTGGGACGTTGGATCAATATTGGAACTTACTGCACAATATGTCTTCAGTGGCCCACTTGCTAAACTTGCGCAACCTAGTAGGTCTTGAAAGAAGCTCGTATTGTTCATAGCTCAAAGTCATCCTACTAATATTATAAATGTCAAAGTTTGTATGGATGAATGGATGGATATTTGTTAGGGTAGGTTGGTGTAAGTTTGCGCAGTTTTAAATTAGTCCGCTATAAAAATAAAACAAACGAAATAGTCACAGGTTTCTTTCATAATTTTTAAGCATCAATTATTTATTAACAATTTTGAATACTAATTATTGATCAAATATAATCACTTTTTACCTAAATCACGAATAATGATAGATCAACACTTGCGCAATCTTACACATCCCGATGTGTAAAATTTTGCATTGAGGGCGATAAGATTGCGCAAGTCAATTACTTGCATAAATCACATTAAAATAGTCCGAAATCTAGGTAATCGATGCATTTCACGTGCCACTACACCTGTTATCTAACGCACTCGATCCAGTCTTCCACAATAGGCTCTTTGAAGACTTATGTGCATCCTCCAAACATTCAGTAGAAGTCGGCTGTCAAAGTGAAATTTCGGGTTCTACTCAGTTTTGTGGCACATTGTTCTTGCTGCAACCGGTACCTTAGCGTTAACTTAGCCATCCTAAAGACAGCGCCACATGCTTCTTGCTTTCTCCATCTTCGATACGTTTACGTGCAGATTCAATGATCGTAGGTTGATCGTAAGCTTAGTTCTCGATTAATTTTCGTGGTCTTCGAGACATTATGTAACAAAATGAAGCTACCCATTTACTTAAAAACCATAAAATAATTAATATTTATTATTAGAATCATTAATATACATATTGTAAATCAATAATAAAAAGTTGCGTGGAAGATTACGCGCGCAACCTCACACAGCCTCGTAGTGCGCAAACTTACACATCTGGCCATTTATGATTTTAACAAGATCCTGCTATCATCTCTTATAAAGCAATTGAAATACAAAGAAGTTAAACGTTTGATGGAAAACAAAAGTAAAACAAATAGAAAAACATTGTAATTCCGTCAGAGTTCTTGTCAGTCATAGTTTCAAAATGACGAAATATTAGATCAGAAGGCTATAAAAACTTTGAACTCACCTGGATTCGCCGTTTTTGGACTGAATTCGATTTTTTTCTGGGAGCGTATACCGGCTTACGTAGTAATGAAAACACAATAGAAGTTGACCGCGTGGGGCCCACCGGTTCTGAGTAATGACGTATGCGCAATCTTATCGCCCGCGCGATCTTACACCAACCTACCCTACTCTTTCACGCAAAAACTACTGAACTGATTGGGCTGAAATTTGTATGGGGATAGTTTGGGACCTGGAATAACATATAAGCTATTTTTTAAACCAATAAAACGCGGGCGAACGCGTGCAGCAGCTAGTGAGTTATAAAGATGTAAAGTAGTGTATAAGCACAACATGTTCTACCTTAATCTAGGGCATGCAAGTATAGGTCACTGGTTTTCTAATAAACTATAAATCAAATATATATACATCTAATATATAAAATTTCCATGTCACAATGTTAGTTACCGTACTCCTCCGAAACGGCTTTATCGATTTTTATCAAATTTTATATGCGTATTCAGTAGGTCTGAGAATCGGCTACTATCTATTTTCCATACCCCTAAGTGATAAGAGTTGAAGGCAAAACAACGTTTGGCGGGTCAGCTAGTAGGTATATATATAAATTAACCCCTATTTCTCTTGGTCCCGCTATAACTTGACAACGACTTTATCTTTTTTTTTATATTTTCTAATACTTCGTAGAAGGTTAAATAATATTTAATAATATTATTAATAAAATTGCACAGAAACATAGAAATGAAATAAAATTATAATATACTCTTCGCTTAATTTTAATTTAATGACAGGATAACGTCTGTCGGGTCAGCTAGTTTTACCTGATTAAGCTAGCTAATTAATGACCGAAGTTTAAAAACATTTGTCAGAAATATAAATTAAATCAAATCCGTGAGAGTTCAGTTTGAGAATAAGAAATTATTATACAACCAATCCATTACTTATCTCGTAACCTACTTTGCAAAAGTTACATAAACGGCATAAACAAGTGTATTACGGCACCATACAGCGCAAAAGCTTCTAAGTTAATATGCCGACAAATTGACAACGCTGTCTTTGTTAGTCTGGTCACATGTTTATATTCCCTTTAGCTTACCATGACGTACAATGGAAGTGTGAATGTGAAAAATGTATTATGGTACAAACATAAATGATCTTTATCGTCCATTTCTCAAGATTATTATAGAACTGTCGGCTATAAACGTCTTCTTTGAGCTTGATTTTAGTTTTAGGAGCTTAAAGACATTCGTATTTCTTTATTGTTAGCTAGTTAGTTTCAAATGACGACCGATGTGGTGCAGCGGGCAAAGGTCCCCCTGCGACGTAGGAAGATGTGGGTTCGTTTCCCGTCTTGGGACAAATGTTTGTACGATCTGCAAATATTTGTTCCAGGTGTTCTAGGTATTTAATATATGTATAATAAAAATATCGATCTATGTAAAGTATTCTAGTAGTAGTCATCATCTAATCTAGTACCCATAACACAAGTACTGAAAGAACTATCGTTTAATTGTATAGGCCGGTTTCGCAATGATTCTATCGCTTTGTTTATGGAAGTATTTTGTTTTACACTGACGATAAAAGTATTTTTGTTTTATTTACCACTAATTTCTGGCCTGTGGCTTCACTTAGGTACAGGTGCCGTATATAAATCGTAGACTGTCACTGTTCCTATCTAAAACAGAAATAATTTTAAAAATATGACATAGAGAGTTAATTTATTTACCCAAAAAAACATAAATATCCTATTAACAATTTTTCTTTATAGTATATAGACTTTCGTTTGACCACAATCTCACCTGATGGAAAGTGGAAATTAGCCTACGTCCGTGCGTGATGTGGCCGACGTTGTATCACGAAGGTCTAGAAGACACCTGTTCACTCTTGTCTTGAAGAGACCCAGATTGTAATTCACCGGAAAAACTGAAGCAGGCAGCGAGTTCCATTCCTTAGCGGTACAAATGATGAAGATGGAGGAAAACCGCTTTGTACGAGTGGATGGTATATCCACCAGATAAGGATGGTATTGTACCAACCGTCTGCTTGGTTAGTACTAGGTTTAAATAAAACAGAAAAATATGTATATGGTTAGTAAGTAATTAAGGGTAAAATGCCTAAGCATGACGGCACTGGTTTTCAGTCAGAATATGACCAGTTAGTCCAACCTCCTGCATCTATACATACGAACATTAACCTCTTTACAATATTCCGTTTGATCCATCCTGTCCTACTAGTAGTTCGATAATCTAACTGTTTGGACAAATATATTCCAAATAGTTAGACTGACTAATCGAACTTATTGGATACGCAGATTTTATTCCAAATACAACTACTATGAATATTACGGTACACTCAAGCGGGAAAAATATCCGTCCAATATTACGGTACTACATAGGTATTAATACTTACCTCTTTGTTATATTAATACAATCCTCCTTGAAGAACCGATAAAGAAGTATACACGAATGAATATGAATAAAATAAGACTTCAATATAAAAAAAAGTAAAAAAAATCGTAAAACAAAAGTAACGACCCCTCGGATAAAGAGCTCAAATAAAGATCTCGAATAAAAACCCATCGGGGTCAAAAATCTCATCGCATCATGTACCTACACTAGATATTGTATTGTACGTCATCGCCTGTTCTCACAACTAGTAACTGTTAGGTAAATTCTCTTTACCTAAACTGTATATATATAATGTAATAATAAATGGTATATGTAATAAATAATGTTGCACAATTCACACATCATCTAGCCCCAAACTAAGCAGAGCTTGTGTTATGGGTACTAGATGACTGATATACATAATACAATATATTACATAAATAGATATTTTTTACTGTACATAGAAAATACCCAGAACACCCGAGACAAATATTTGCAGATCGTACAAGTATTTGTCCAGAGGCGGGAATCGAACCCGCAACCTCCTGCGTCGCAGGCGGACCTTCGCCCGCCGCTTAAGTACACAATAACCAAGCAATAACGTATATTCTAAGTATATCCTACATTCGATTTGAATATAATTTACGAGAGGTAAGTGTAGTAGACACGTAGAGTCACACGCAACCGTCCGACAAACAAAGGGGATGTCAGCTTTGGAATGTATTTGTACAAGTTATTTGCTGATCGATCTGGCTCTCACAATGGCGCTACTCCACCTCGTACACTTCAGAGTTCCAAGTTTGATTAGTAGGAAAAAATTAGAATTCATGTCCCTTTTGTCCTATATTCAAAGATAAGGGTAATATTTGATTGGGCAGGACGGCTTATTGCTGGCAGTAAGAATTTAGTTCATGTCGTATATGGCCTCATTTATTTATTTATGACGATGATGATAAGTAAATCAGGTACAAGCTAATGATGATGATGATGAAATATAATACAATACAACCTTTAGCCTGCATCGCTACAGCGCAGAGCACACACTCAGTAGCTGACCTATCCACTACCTATGTAGCTTGCCTACATGCTTAGCTAGCTTATTTCTCAATTTGGTATTCGTTATGTCATCCAAGGTTGTCTGGTAGACTCGTGAGCGATAAGACCGCCAATTGCCACATTTCTTGTATCAAATTGTTGATTCTTTTTTGTATCAAATTGTTTGAAATCTGTTTTGTTAAGTGCGCAATAAAGCATTTTCTATCTATCTATCTATGTAAGTTAGGTAGGTAGAGACTATTTTATATTTTGCTTCTTTTTGTTCTATACTGTGTCAATATATGTATCACGGCCACGGTGACCAGTCTCAAGGAAGACTAGCCAAATGTACAAGTGTGCGCGCATACACAGGTGCCCTCTCTATTCCCTCACTCTCATAATCCGATGGGATGGCAAACCGACACGACCGGGGAGAGGTTAGGCGCAGGACCAACGAGCTTAACGTGCTTTCCTTTTTCTACCTTCCATAATGATAGGTAATAGAATAGCTGAATGAGCTTACTAACAAAAAATGAATCGATGTTATTTTTTTCTCTGACCAAAAGACAAAAACGGATTAGGCAGATAGGCTTATGCCCGCCTGTGGGTAATTACAAGCTCATGATCGATTATGATAGTAAAGGATTCCTTCCACTTTCATACTGAAGAGCATTAAAGAAAAAAAGGAGCAGCCAAGTGTGTCGACTTAGCAGCTTCGACGTAGCTTCGACGTAGCAGTGCTACAAGGCCTCTGCCACGTAGCTGGGTCTACATGAATATGCTACGACGTAGCTAGGTCTACGAGCCCACTGCGACGTAGCTATCTACATGAATATGCTACGACGTACCTAGGTCTACGTGGTAGCAAGGTCTACACAAGTACTCTACGACTTAGCTAACAATAAGTATATAAGTCCTCTACGACATAACTATACTCCGGCTAAACTGAAGATACCACTTTTGTAAACATGACCTCTGAATAACTTTCTTCTTGTTGATTTTGGATAGATTTTGCACATTTTGTCGATTTGAACTCCTTCCTACAATACTTAGTGCTGTAAATTATATTTCTAAAACGAATTTGAGACATTTCGTTTCTTGTGTTGAGAGTTGTTTAGAAAAAAATCTTGAAAATGGCTTGTGTGTACGACATATGTGGGTAGCTAGTTTTTTTCGAGTTGTCTTGACCGTAGGTACCTAGGTTTACGTCTTCGCAGCGGGATTCGACTTACAGATTTAATTTAATTTTGACCTTCGCAATTCTCTCTATTCTGAATTACATTTCCATAAAAGATTCGTCATACGGGCTGATGCCCGTATGCTGAACATAGGCCTCCCTCCTTCCTTCCTTTTCATCATCATAATCAGAAGATGATAATGATGAAAAGATTAGAAAGCAATACCTCCTAATCTTTTAGGGAGATGTTTTACAAGTTGTTATAATTAATTAAAACAAAAGTCTATTCAAAGTCATAAAGATGATGTAGGTACAAAACTGCACAATAAAGATGATCACCTCCTAGCCGAATTTCGGCTACGGGCGGCGGCAAGTTTCAACACAAACTTGCCATGTGAGCAGAACATAATATGTCTTGCTCACATTACATTAAGCTTAGGGCCGAATATTCAAATGCAACTCAGATGTAAGCACGTCTTATGTTGCGATATTTTGACAGTTTTCAATGAAAATCTGTCGAAAAATCGTCACTTGAGTCGTGCTTAAATCTGAGATTCGTTTGAGTATTCGGGGGTTAGCTATTTCATGTGACCGGCCGAATACTCAAACGCAACTCAGATGTAAGCACGTCTTATGTCGCAATATTTTGACTTATTTCAATTAAAATCTGTCAAAAAATCGTCACTTGAGTCGTGCTTAAATCTGCGATTCGTTTGAGTATTCGGGGGTTAGCTCTAATTAAATATCATTACTATAATTACATATGCTTATTCTAATGACCGTTTAAAGTTAGTCAGTTTTAATCGTAAACATGATTTAGTTTTAGTGGTTTTAGTACAAAACCGACTCAATTTCGGAAGATTTTTTGAATTGTTATTTATTTTAATAAATTAAATATATTTTCAATCAGTAATTACCGAGATAAAATCCCAATTTACACTATAGCTTAAAAAATACAGAAAATACGTAATTTAATTGTGGCATGACACAATTATGTAAAAATAACGAAACCCTTAAATCATTTTATCGCATTTCCCAAAAATAAATGAGACACTTCTGTTCTATAGGTGTGATATTATAGTACACTAATGTGTGCACAAACACAGGTGTGTATGTAACAGCAGTGATTTTTCTAAAAATAACTCACTACCACGGATGTCGGATAGTCGTGACATGACTTGCCTTTGGCCTGCATTGAAACCCAGCGCCAGACAAGCCATTGTCTACCCAGCACGATGCTGAGTGTAGGCCATATTTGCCCTAAACCACAGAACCTAGGATAAACCAAAGAAGAAGAATACGCACAGTAATAAGCTGCAAAGCCTACGATTAATTGAGTGTTGTGTGGTAGATTTAAGGTGAAAAAAAAATATTTTCTTTCTTTTTCTTTTTCTTTTTCTTAGCTCTCATAATGTGATCGGAAGGCAAATTAACACGACCGGGCAACTGTCGTGTTTGTCTAAAGATTTATATTTTTCGTCTTTCTTGGTATAAGGCAAGGCGATGCAGGACTCTCAACTTTTTTTGCACATAATGTTGTTATATTCATAGTTTTTTATATATTATTTTGTTTTAAAATTTAATTAATATAATTTCAATTCATTAGTAAGTACGCAATTGTCGACGTAAGAAATTTTAGTGTTCACAGTTTGCCTAATAATAGGCATTCGCTAATATCGCTATACTTTCTGTGTCTATTTTAAATTTTACGGTAATTAGTTAAGCTGATGGCAATCCGAATTAAATAAATAAATAATTTTTTAAATTAAAATAGTTATAAAATCGTCTGCCGAAGCACGGGGGTGTAACTGCGCCACTTTCCTGATTGTGCGAATTATTTACTGTGAATTTTTCTAGTCAGAAAAATCCCCGTAAAAGGAAAGGTACAGGTATGTGTCACCTAAGTCTAAGAATTTGAAAGATATCGCTTTCAGTGATAGTAACTGCAATAAAAAGAAATCTAAAATCCACTATGTGCTTTTACAGCGGTAGGTAAAGCTTATTTAGGAATGCTTTGTGTCGTCGTTGAGGGCATCATACATCGTACTTCCGTTTCCGAAAGCATTTCGCATTTCTTCTTCTTCTTATTTTTAACTAGTTAGCCTGCGACTTCACTCAGGTTGATTATATGGAAACGGTTAAAGGTTATCTCTATCCCATGGGATCTAATTTATGAGATAAAAATTATATGTTTGATTAAGCCAATGTTTGTATTTCAAGCTACACCTATGCAAAATTTCAGCTTAAACTGTTCAGTACTTTTGGTGTGAAAAAGTAAAAAACATCTATCACCGGCAAAACTTCGCATATTTTATAATATAAGTGTGATTTACTCTTGTTGGAGCCATTTTATATGTGAAAAAAGAACGACTTATGGGAAGTTATTTTTAAATTCACAAAGGCACTTAACTGCGCGTGAAAGATGCGGTGAACATTTACTTATTACTATGTACTTGATCTCTATTTTGATCTGTACGAAGCTGAGAATACCATGTTTACTAACAATTGTAGGTATATACCTAAAGCAGTTGAATATGTGGATTGGAGTGAGCCGCCGCCAATGCCAAACCAGAACTCGTATAAATTCCAGAGTTTAACACAAAGCTCTCAATTTGGCAAAGGCAAGGCTGAAAGAATTTTCGACATCAAAAATTCAGCATTTTTTGCTATAGTTTTCTGACTTTAGCTGGCTTTAAGCAATATTATTTCTTAGTTACAATAGAATATTGGTTACCAGCCAAAAACTACTGAATTTTTGATGAATTCACAAAGTCTCTACTATCACTGTGCGTGCATGTTTTTAAACGGGAACGTCAACGAAACGACCTTCTTTTAACATCCACTAATCAGCGTGGTACTTAATATATGCACCCGCGTTACCTCCCGAAATATCTTCAAAGAGCAGAGAAAGAAAACTGTCACATGTTAACGAATGAAGTTACGAAAATGGGTCACTAGATTTCATGCAGTAGGTGCGCAACATATGTATATATGTACATTAAACAAGTCGATGCAAATTCACTTTTTCACTTTAAGGGGAGCTTTCACACCCTTTTGGCGAGGGGTTGGTTCTAGGTAAAATGATAAAATACCTCAAAAATAATGTAGCTGAAAAAAGTATATGTTACACATATTTTTCAGCTATATCACTTTATTTTCGTACATAATACAGTTGAATAATTCTCGCCACACGCAGCTATTTAAAAAAACATTAAACATTACTCTTCCCATTCCGATGCTTAATCGTAATAGACGAGGACTTAAGAATTAATTAATGAATGAAAGCTGTCAATGTTTATACTTGTACCTCGCCGTGTGACCTTGGAGAGGCGGAAACAAGATCCCTGTGGTCACTTCCTCGTAGACCGTTGGAACTGATGCACAATGTAGCTTGAGGGGTTCAGCAGCACAAAGACACTAGAATTTCGCAATAAACACGGACTGCCACGACGCGACGGTACCGTCCGTAGTTCAGTCAAGCAGTAGGTATGGCTAAAGGGTAAGGATCGCGATCGAAACTGTTGGAGCACGGAGCTCGGACGGGCTTGCGGGAATCACGCGTGTGTCGCCGGTGAGGGACGGCGGAGCGGCGGAGAGCGCTGGCGCGTACTGGCGGCTCGCACCGGTGGCGGAGCCGACGCGCGCTGCCGCTATTTGCGCCCATGCCGCCCACCCCGCCCGCCTAGAGCTTTCTCTGCGCAACGCAACATTTCTTTATTTCACCTGTAACTGCTTTTCAAACGGTACTCGGCCCTACTTCTATGCTTATAAATAGAATTGAAATGTTTGTTTGTTATGTTAAAATAACAGCTTTTAGCAAATTTTATTGATATTGGATCACTTGAGCTACCTCTAGATTATTTGCAACAGTCTATAGTTAGCCTATTTCAGACCTAAGTATTAGTTCTAATCTGTTCCTACTATGTATATAATATATAAAACGGTAATTAAAAGAGTTTGTCTGTCTTTTTGTTCCGGCAGATCTCTACGAAACGGCTGAACCGATTTTCACGGGACTTTCACTGGTAGCTGATATTATATGGAGTAACATAGGCTTCTTTTATTTGAGACAAATATATAATATTTAAAAGCCATGAAATTGTGAACAATATACGCGGGCGAAGCCGCACCGCAGGCCCAGCTAGCAGGTAATTTTGACCTATGCAGGGAACACGTAATGTGGCCATAAGCGAATACTGGCGGCGTTTTAATAATTCGACCAATCGTTAGGTGACCAGGAGATAGCAATCGTCTGATTAAGAATGTGACTGAGTGTAGCGAAATTAACTATAGGTACAAATAAGGTATAAATAAATTAATTGTCTAAGTTCTTATTTTGTAAGCCTAAAGCAATTTAAATTAGTTATTGATTCTGATTAACTAAAGTACCTATAATGGAAACAGAATTGGGCATTTTTCATGGAGCTATGAAAAATGCCCAATTCTGTTTGCACCGTTTACAATATATATCTAAAACGAATCTAATTATGAACGATATCATATCAAGATAGGGATTTAAGGTCTCTTTTAGGGTTAAGCTCGCCTTTGTACATGTCCACTAGTTGTTATTTTTACCCGACTACCGGAGGTTTATTATGTATGTGCCAAAAACCGTGAGTTTTTTTACAATTGTTTTTTTTACCTTTTGTAAATATGTACCTATACCAATATCCCGTTGACCTAGAATCAAGAAATTTAGCAAGTAACAAGATGTTATAATTACGGAACCTTCGATGCGCGTGTCGTTTTTATTACGGTGTATGAGATAAGATACAGCTCGCTGCCACTGCTACAGAAGCGGAGGCTTGGTAAAGGTAATAGGGTCCCGTTTTTCACCATTCAGGAAGGAATCCTAAAGTGGTGGTAATAATCAAAGTCAACTGTTATGGTGGATTGGTTTAAATTGCGCGAGAAGCACAAACATGATACTAGATTTATTTCTGTTTTTTCTACGAGAAATTAAATTAGCGGAAATGTGATTTGCCAGAAACATTAACAAAATCCATTTGATTTTATAAATCAATTTTATAACTACGATTTTTGCAGCTATCGGTCAGTTAGATATTTTATTGACTAAAATTCAACATAATTCCCAGTAGATATGATACCAACTTACTTTGTACAAAAAGTACTCTGTGCAACTTACTGATATGAAAATTGTTTTATTAGGGCTTTTTTATGAACGCACCCGTTCTCTATCGTTCTGTCATCTCTGTCCGCTCAGCTGTCTTTTTGACATTGACTTATTTTGTTTGTTGCGCTTAGAAACACCTTAGAAAGAGTCTGTTGATTCCTTCTGTGAAGTTCTTCAATACGCGGATGACCTAGCTTTGTATGTGAAACATGACTCTATTAATTTATCAGTAGGAAGACTTAACTCAGCTCTATCTTATCTTAATAATTGGCTTTGTATCCATGGTCTATCTTTATCAGCCTCTAAATGCTCTTCTGTAGTCTTTACTAAAAAAAGATCTATCCCTGCTGTTTTGTTACATGTAGATAATGAACCCATCCCCCAAACAGATAAAGCTAAGTTCCTTGGAATTATTCTAGACTCACGAATGAACGGTTCAGCTCATATTGATAATATAGTTCAGAAGTGCGAAAAGAATGTTAACATTTTACGTTCTCTTTCGGGCGTCTGGTGGGGATCTCATCCTTATTCTCAAAAACTTCTGTACAATGCCATAATCAGAAGTCATTTCGATTATGGTGCTTTCCTACTGAATCTTTTCAACAAATCTGCTTTGTATAAATTAAATAAAATTCAGTCAAAATGTCTTCGCATTATTTTAGGAGCCATGAAGTCATCCCCTATCAATGCGATGCAAGTTGAGTGTGTGGACCCTCCTTTGAATATACGTAGACAGTTTCTGTCTGACAGATTCTTCTTCAGAATGAGTCAACATGCTAATCATCTACTTTTTTCAAAATTGAGTCATTTACAAAATCTGTACAGCAATCTCCCTTCTGACAAATACCCCTGCCTTCTTCATAGCTATTTAAAATTTTCCAATTTACCATTTTCGTTTAATCAATTCTCATCCTATCCTTTATATCTTACTTCTTTTGAAGCTCTAATTTCACAACCTAATATAATTTTAGATTTTGGTATAAATAAAAATTCTCCTCATGCATTTACAATATTTAATGATCAAATTGATTCTTTATTTCCTGGTTGGCATCTGATTTACACAGATGCCTCCAAGGAATCCTCTGATAGTTTTGTGGGTTCTGCTGTATGGATCCCATTTACTAAAATATGTTTAAGTTTCAAATGTCCTCCTTTAACTTCAATTTTCAGCGGAGAAGCTGTCGCTCTTTTAGAAGCAATTCTTTTCGTTAAGTCCCATAAATTAAATAATTCTTTAATTCTTTCAGATTCAAAAAGCTGTCTTCAATCGATAATTTCCAATCCCTTCCGCTCTATGTCTCGGTTTCCTATCATCCTTAAAATCAAAGAATCTCTCTTCGAATGTCGCCGCATGGGTATTAATATTGTAATTGCTTGGGTCCCTGGTCACTCGGGAATCCCGGGCAATGAAGTTGTTGACTCACTTGCCAAGGATGCCTCTAACATTGGCTCCTTGGAACATGATTCAGTTTATTCACATGACTTATGTTTGCTTCCTAAGGTCTATCTCCAAGAGTCTTGGTCCAATTTATGGTCCTCTACGCAGAAAATCGTAGGAAAGCATTATGGTGCTCTTCAGCCCGTTATCCCTAAATCCCCTTGGTTTTTTATGTTTAAAAAGATTAATAAGTCCTGTACTTCCACTTTGTGCCGCTTGCGCCTTGGTCATACTTGTTGTCCTGTTTTTCTGGCCAAACTCAGGATAAGAGATTCCTCGGTCTGTGAATGTGGGTTAGATGAAGGTAACGTGGATCACATATTTTTTAACTGTCCCTTGCTTCAATATTCTCTGTATGATTTAATCCCTTTTGATATTCCGCGTCCTGTCTCTATGAATTGTTTACTTTCCCTTACGTTTTCACCTCCGATTATATATATTATTTGTAAATTTATTGATGTAAATAAGATAAAATTGTAAATATCTGCTATATCTATTTTATAAAGTCTTAGATGACTTTTATGTTCGTATGCAATGTTTTTAATTTAATTTAATTAATTTTTCCTCTTTAGTGTTCTAGTTAATTTTATTCGATGTAAAAATCTCATTGGTGTTTTTTGTTATAATTTACCGCTCATATTATTTATTACTCGCCTCCATTCCATGACTATGAAATTTCCATGAACTGGACACTGGCAGAAAAGTGGCAACCCAGACACATATTGCCAATAACAAAGAAGTCAAGTCAAGTCAAGTCACCTTAGAAAGAAATGCATCGATCCAGATGCAGAGCCAAAGCTAAAAGAAGAAAAAGAAAGAAATGCGATGTCGTTAAATTTTTGCAGTTTAGATTTGGATTTGTATCATTTGGAAGAAATAGATTGATTACATACAATAAAAACAATTGTGGTATATAAAATGTCGAAATGGAAAATAAAGCGACAAACTTATGGGAGCGAAGAACACATTTTACCAGAAGGCCAGGATGTTACCATCGGCCGGTCCTTGGCGAACACCATAACACTCTCAAGTATTGTAATATCCAGAAATCATTGTGTTTTGAAGGTGCTTAAAGATATGATTCTCATCACAGACCTAAAGGTGAGGTTTTAGGATAAAAATCGAGTAAACCTATCTCAAAGTTTAGTCAATAAATTAATTCCGGTGTGTGGATGTTTGGTAATGGTTTAATATAAAGTATGTAACCTATAATGCAGTTTGCTGCTCTCTATTGGCAATCTGCATAACTTTCTTTGGTAGAATTCCATAACGTAGGCCTAATTCATTAATTTAAAATTGTGATGACAATTGAGACACCAACCCTTTGATTATTTATATATTATTATCTAGATAGACTAAACGCCTCTAAAGCATAAAAAAAAGTAGCATCCAACTATTGGCCTCTAAATATATTCAACACTCACTTGGTAACTTTTTTCTTTGAGTATTTTTTGTAGACTCTTGACACTGGTAAATAATCACTATTTCTAATGGGAGTTGCTTTACAACTATACTATATCCATCCAGAATGAAGAATGTTTATATACAATAGAAATCACCTGATTTTTAGGGTTATAACCACGAAATGATGCAGGCCTAATAGAATTCCAATGATTTCACCTATAAATTCTATAAGATTTATTACTTTCTTAATCCTTACATCAATTCTATGCAGAATCTAATTATTTCAATTTACAAATCGACATTATGTGGTCATAAACAAAGATTAAAATCACTAGAGATTTTTTGACTTAGTAACATCCCTAACGAATTTCAGTTTTGACGTCCCGAGTAGCAAACAATTGGTTACTTTTGAACTACTATTCCGAATCAAGGATAGTACTATGACCATGCATATGATTTCTTACAAAGAGTATTATTTTAATTTAGCTGGATTATTAAAATAAATAAATATTTCCTATATTTTCCATTTTTAGTCTTATTTCATCGTCCTTTAGCTTTTATTCCATTCTATAGGGATAGGTTATGATAAAAATAGGCTGATTTCACAGGGGTGCTTTGTTTATGCCACATTATTTACCTCAAATATCACCAACCCATCAAAGCTCAAAATGTGGGTATAGTTTGGTAGGTTAGGCTAATTTGTTGCATTTTAGTTAGGTATGTTATAGGTTTTATAATCTTTTATCTATCTTGGTAAAACTCAAATAGAGCTAAATTATGTACATCCTAAATACGCAAACAAAGCTAACATGTTTGAAAGATTTTTCTAAAACTCTTTTAATTTAAGTAATGACTGAACTAATCACAGAATATGACCATATCTGATCTACACATTAAAATATTTCATTATACAATATTTTGTGTAGTTTTATATTAAATCACTGGAAATTCTACATACATTTCTCGTATATTACAAGAAATGTTTTTGTAAAGCGCCTTGCAAAATAATAGGAGCAACTTTTTTTATAAACAATTTAACCTTATTGGTTTATTTTCATATGATATAATATAGGGCATATTTTATGATTTGTTTTGATTACTTTTTAAATGGTGCGGACAGAGATGGGTAATTTTTTACGGTTTATTGTACCACTTTTTGTTTGCCGAGATCAATATGACAAAAAAAACGAAAGGTTGTAGAGCTCTTATGTACTTTTAAACATTCCCGGGAAATACGAAATAATTCCTGGGGTCGGGAACGACGATTTTCCCGGGAATTCCCGATTTCCGGGACCCGGGAACTAAACTCTATTTACAACTCGTATCTTATGCCAAAGAATAATGCGTAGCGCGACTTTGAAACCTAGCTGTTGCGCAGCCAGCCCATGAAAGGCCTGTTTTTATAGTTGTTTTGTAGTGTGACACTCTATCTAGATATTAGCAATCAAAGAGTTTTTATGGTATTTTTTGGTATTCAAACCCAAGCTCTGCTTAGCATGGGGCTAATGATGCTGTGTTCATTTTCTAGTATTTTTTTTTCTTTCAGAGCGCAAATGGTGTTTATGTTGGCGCTGACAAAATACCACCTAATAAACCTTATGTGGCAAAAGATTCTGATATAATAGGAATAGGTTGGATATCAGAAGCATCATTAGCTGATATAAAGGATGAAGAAAAATTTGTTTTTAAACTATGCAGGGAGCACAATGCACCACCAATATTAAATAGGATAAAATTTCAAAATGATATTGATGCCCTTGAGGAACATTTGAGTGTGTTGCACAGTGATGTCAATCTTTCACCAAAAATCAAAACCCCTACATTTGGCCAGAAGTTATCTCTAAAGAAAAAAATTCAGGAAATCAAAACAGAAATAAAAGAGGAGAAGAACTGCAGAATAGTTACCATTGATGATGATGTAGTCAATCTGGATGCCCTTGAGGAACATTTGAGTGTGTTGGACAGTGATGTCAATCTTTCACCAAAAATCAAATCCCCTACATTTGGCCAGAAGTTATCTCTAAAGAGAAAAATTCAGGGAATCAAAACAGAAATAAAAGAGGAGAAAAAATGCAGAATAGTTACCATTGATGATGATGTAGTCAATCTGCTCTCAGACAGCGAAAATGAATTTCCTAAAAATCATGTAAATGTTACCAACAACATAAAATTAGAGGCAAAAAGTGAAGAACCTGTCAAGGATTCTCTAAAAGACAAGATAAAATGTGAAAATGATTATATAGAGTGTGAAGCATTTAATGTGAAACAAGAATACTTCGGTTATGATGATGAACCAATCAAGGTTGATAGTGACAGTGACAGTGAATCAGAGCACTGGTACTTACGTCTATCTCAGAGCTCTCCAGGAAAGCCATTCATCAGAAAGTCCCAGGATAAAGTTGATGGAAAGCAAGATGAAAGCTCATACAGCCAAATGGATGATGACTTTATGGATTTTGGTGGAAACCATGATGAAGAAGAAGAATATTTAGATGATATAATAAGTATACCTGAGCCTCCGAAACAAACTGAAAGCAACAAAACTGCAACAGATGATGACGATTTTGAAGATATAATATCTTTAAACCCTGTATTTCCTATTGCTACTGCAGATCCTGTTGCTTCCCATCAAACTGCTAACTATTATACGGGCAGAGATGAAGTTGATGCATGCAGCTCAAATCAAATTCAAGAAACAGTTGGAAAATCTACTGAATTACATCTAGTTGAAAGTGATTGTAAAAAGACTCAAATGATCGAACCCCAGGTTCAGAGTCGTAAAATAAAGTCAAAATATGAATCACACAGTAAGTCCACATTAATTGTTATTCATTAATATTAATTTCAACAAGGCTGGTCTCCGTTGAGTCTGGCTGCTTTGGCCGCAATTTGGCTAGCTAGAGGATGACATCATCATTGATTTGGAGAACTAGTAATAAAAAAATAATTAATACCTGTTTTGCTTGTTTCAGAAAAATCTAAGAGTTCATCAAAAGTCAGCAAAGCAAGAAAACACTCACACTCCTCTTTTAAAAGCCAATTTTCTAATTCACAAAAAGAGGAAAGAAGGAAAAGGTTGAAAGAAATAGCAACTAAAGGAAAGGAAATTGAAGCAGATCAAAAGAATTCATCAAACAGTTCTAATAAATCTACAACAAATGTTACCAAAGTCCCAAGCACCAGCAGAGGTGCTTTTCTCACAGATACTGTACAAGTTGTTAAACCAGTTAAAAAGGAAGAGTCTAAGGAACCTAAATCTAAATACAAAAGCAGCAAAAGCCCACCCAAACCTGAATCAGGTACAATACTAGATTCCATAACACCTGCAGATGTTGAAAACAGTATAAAGGAAACAAATGAAGACAAACTAAAGTCATCAAATACCAGAAATAAGCATGATAGCTGTAAATCTAGTCATAATACAAGTCATGATTTTTCTAAAACTAAAACAAAAGAAGATAGGATACCTCTCAAGAGCCTCAGACCAGAAATAGCAATAGTAACTGAAGAAAATATTAAAATTGCAAGTAAGTCTAAAGTACAAGAAACCAGGGTGCCTTTGAAGAGTGTCAAGCCAGTTACAGAGAGTGAAGAATCATATTCAGGAAAACCATTCTCTAAAGTAGAACCACTACCTCCGCCTAAACCTAAAAAGACAGTGCGTTTCTCTGATGCTCCTCCCCAGATACGCGTTTTCGAAATAGAACCCGGAAATAAAATGAAGAAGACTAGTCTGGTTAAAACATCGCTTTTGGACTCGAGGCAACTTCCTGTGTTCTCCCTGGACAAAATGACATTGATGAAGATACTGCGCTGGAACCCACAGTGGTTGGAGGAACAAATCAATAATAACGAGCCACCTCCGATATTAGGACACAACCATCCTCCGATGAGCGCATTTCATTCGTATGCTAGTCACCAACAATATGTGCAGTAAGTTTTGTAGGACGCATTAGATGCCCAATATACATAAACACCTACCTATAAATTTTATCTACTAAATTTTCTACATCTAATTGAATTATAGGCAAACAAATCACACTAATATTATAAATTTAATTAGATGGAAAACAAAGAGCTTATTAAACTTAAATAAGTAGAAATAGTAGCTTAACTTAAACTTAATAGTTTTCACTTATAGAACTTAAATATAAATTTATACATATTTGTTCATAATGATATCAATCAGAGTGCTTTGCTTGGTCTGAAAAGACATATACTTCATAGATGTATATAAATGGGAAATTATGGATATGCAGTTGTTTTTAAAAACAACTACCCTGGACACACCCTTGGCAGCTAGGTCGATAGAAAAACCAAAATCCTGACGCCACGACATACATAAAAATCTTGTGTCACAGTGTTTTCAAACAAACTCCTCCGAAACGACTTGATAGATTTTTATGAATTTTTTTTGTATATTTGGTAGGTCTGAGAATAGGTTGTAAACTATTTTTTATACCCCTAAGTGCTAAGGGTGGCCCAGACTTAGAATTTTTGTCTACAGTGGTCCACCCCAAAACCCTCACTGGTTAGTAACTAGAAATAATTTATATGATAAAACAATGTTTGCCGGGTCGGCTAGTTACTATGATATAATGATAACATGTCCAAAATGTTTATTTTCAGGTTGGTGGGCGACTTACTTCTAATGGAAATCTGGGAATGCTTATCATTAGCTTATGTCAAAATCCGAGCCCAGACCATGACTCTGCACATGCAAATAGGTGCATTACCACCATCACCGACCCAAGAGAGATGCTATGAGCTATTTAGCTTCACTGTCAATAGTAAGATCTTAAATTATGCGTACTGTATATTAATATAATAAATGGGAAAGGCTGTATGTCTCTATCTGACTGTCTGCCTCGGTGCCCCTGCCTGTCGCACCGCGCCGCCTGACGTTGGTGCATTGGGACATGTACGTATTGGGCCATGAAAGTGTTAATGGACTTAAGGCAAGGAGCTAGATGATATACTGGGAAAGGGCTACAGATCCCAAAAAATTTACGCAATCATCATCATCATATCAGCCCATACACGTCCACTGCTGGACATAGGCCTCCCCCATACGACGCCACAAATAGCGGTCCTGAGCCGCCTCCATCCATCGACTCCCTGAGACGCAATATAATAAAATCTTTATATATTTTTCTGTTTCAGTTTCTCTACCTTCAAACAATAAAAGCATTGTTCCAAGAGTAGGTGAAATCATACTTGCAACATTTGGACCTGAAAATGCCAAAACGAAAAGGTTTTTCTTTGTTCATAATGTAAGAACTCTTCCTTCACCTCCTAGTAAGTTTGTTTTATATTGTTATGCTTTTTTATATTGCGCTATCGTAAAATGCAGCTTACCACCATTTAATCTTCAAGCACCCTTGATAAGTCTTTTTAATAGGGATGACGACAGTAACTAAAATACACAAAAATTATGTATTTACCGAATTATACCTGTATGCTGAGTGTGAACTGCCATACTGTTTACTACAAAGTTTGCGTAACTTTATTTTCTATGGAATTCCTATTTTTAAAACTTCCCACTTGGAGTGCTGTTCAGGAATTCCATAGAAAATAAAGTTACGCAAACTTTGTAGTAAACAGTATGGCAGTTCACACTCAGCATACCGAGCCATAGATTACAAAATACTTATTATATTTTATGTTTTGACCAAAAATAATTATTAATTTGATAAAATAAATCTACAAAATACAGCAATCCGCCATGACACGTTAAACACCGATCAGATAATACATTACTGTGACGTCATGCCGTCACAATATGTAATGGAAAGGCACAGAATAACTGGTAAAGCTTCTCTTGAAAATATTATGATCATTCTGTATGATCAGATGTTCATGCATCTATGACGTCATAGATAGCCGCCACGAGTATTGTACCGATTTTGAGCGAAATTTAAAATGCATTTTTAAAAGCTGTATTTTTCCTGCGAAATCCAATTTTATTTGCAGAAATATGTTTTATTTTGCATTCAGTGCATGTCTAAAAATAGCACGGTGTAGTTTCTCAAAATCAGTCGTCATGCCTATTATTCCATAATTTGCAGATAACATACACACATTCTACAGTGTATCACTACACGCCACGTTCACTGATAAGATGAGATCACTGCGACAGGGGGAAGTCATCGTGGGTTGTTCTCTGGCACATATAAACAATGAATTGAACCTGTTTGAGGCCATGGAACATTTGGGTGGGTCCCCGCTAAGTGAGGCTATACTGAAGCCGGAGCCGAGGCATTTTCAGCGAAATTGCATTCCCGGATATGAAGTCAAATCTGAGGTAAAGCAGATTATTTGTGTAAACAAAAAGCATTGCTTAAGTTATGCAGCGTTAAAACATAAGAGGATCAGTAGGTTTGCTCAGCATGGACAGTCTGTACAAAGCCTTGTATAGGGTAGAATCGACCTTAACTGCGTAAGAAAATCCATGAAATAGTTGCCTGGAAGAGATCAATTTTAGTGATAAGGATTGTGTTGCAAAAATATTTTTTGATGAGATTTGGTTGAACACAGTAATCTATTTATCGAAATTAATTCCTTCAACTTCAGTAATTTACACAATATATTGATTTTCTGGCTGAGACAAAACCCTGTAAGTACACGCTGTCCCAAGTCCTTGCTATGGGGGCTGGGAGATAAAATAACTAGATTCTCTTATATTCTCTAACTAATTCAAACCTTATTCCAGTGGACTAAAACTCTAAATCCGAGTCAGCAAACGGCGGTGACATGTTCTGTCAGTGCTGCGCTCGGCGACCGGCCCAGCATACAGATGGTGCAGGGGCCTCCTGGCACAGGTAACCTCCAGGCAATAATAAAAGAAAGTTGTAGACGCTCCTGTAGCTTTAAAGTCGCATTTCCTCTTTCTAAAGCGTAATGATGCAGAAAATTAACCAAATTGATTGATTCGATTATTATACGATAATTGTGATGGTCCCTTAATGTTGCGATGACAATAACTAATAGCCCGTCTACATTTTTTTATTTTTTATTTATTACTAGTATACACATTTTCATATTAATGTTAAATACACGAGAGTATAATTACAATCTAGCCATAGAATTGGCTAATGGGTAATTTAGTTTTAACTTATTTTTATAAGAATTAATTTCTAAGAACGAGTCCATTGGCACTTTTCTTATTGTCTCTATATACTTAAGGGGAAGACACTTGGTTCATGTGTTCTTTAGGATAGCACTTATGCACATAGGTACACCTACAGTATAATTATCACTACACTAACTCGAAAGGTTTTGTTCTTTTGAGCCTTCTCACTAGGTCCGTGTTGCGAAGGCTCAAAAGAACAAACCCGATGTTGCGATGACAATAACTAATAGCCCGGCTACATGCTCAAACATTTCTGCATGCATGATTGCACAAACCTGTTTGCGCAAGTAAGATGAGCCCAGCCACACGCTCTCGCTTGTGCAAACTGGTTTGAGCCCGGCCACACGCTCCATCTTGCTTGCGCAAATTATGTTTCTGCATTCATGCATGCACACATGTTTGAGCGTGTAGCCGGGCTATATTATTGAGACATATGAAATATTATCTTTTCATATGGCCCTTTGGGCACCACACGCCCCAAACTCATTCCCGTGTCTTCTACACTAAAGCACAAAGTGAACAAAAGATATTTGAAATAGTTTTTCCATCTTTATTTCATATTTTTGTAGGCCGGGCTTTTGTCTAATATAGACGTGGTGCTGAGGACCCGCAAGTGCTTGTCTTGTATAGGTGAATGTGGCGCTCAAAATGACAGTGACCTAAGGACGCAGGCATGGTTGGGTTCACACTTGCAATACGAATTTACGCCCCATTACGAATATTACAAGTGAACCCAACCAAGTGTCATATCTGTCCTTGATCCTGTGAAAAGTGTGATGAAAAGTGTTCCATATCTAGTCAAACTTTAATTACACTGTTTGGAAATTAAAAAAAGACCAGAGCTGCAGGACAAAGGCAAAAAAGCAGGGCTGCAGGACAAAAGCCTCCTTCCCTTTCTTCCAGCTTTCCTGGTTCCTAGAGTCATAGGCCAGAAAGTGCACATCTTACTCGTCCCGCCGCTATCTCCATCGTGGCCTGCCGCCCGTTAATTGAACAATGTTAAATAAATCTATGCGCAAAAAGGCTGTGGCGCTAAAAGTATAATGTTATCTCACAGGAAAGTCCAGCGTCATTTGTGCGATGGTGATGACATATTTCTACGGCGAACAAGGAAGACGGCAGCAGAACCGCGGCAAAGTGCTCATATGTGCGACGAGCAACGCGGCGGTCGACGAACTTGTTATAAGACTGCTCAAAATAAGGCAGAATCTGCCTAAAAGTGAGGAATATTACTACTACTTTGTCTCTATTTCTGTTTGTAATGTTTTAGAGTGCTTAGAAACTCCTGAGGGCTTATAGATCTGTAGATCTCAAGTTATATGGGCACAAGGCACATTCCTGACGTGCATAAAAATAGTGTGTAGAAGGTAAAATTACGACAAAAATATGGCCTATTTTAAAGGGTCCTTGTAGATAGGGCAGATTTTAGAGGTTGACTCCTTTTGTGTGTCTAGTAAATTGGATAGAAGAATAATCTGTATGCGTTTTAACATTTTGCGGCTAACTGTGATCGTTGTTATTGCTAGCGAGCAACTCACACAAATAAACTTACTAACTGTCTTAAGAGACATTTTTTATAATACGTTTTGAATGTGTTACAGCCGAACGGTTTCGAATGGTGCGCGTAGGACGTGCGGAGGCGATGCACTCGCGCGCCCGCGACGTCAGCTCACAACAGCTGGCACAGAGGGACGCCGCTAGGATCCACGCCGAGCCCGCTCCCCCGCATCCTGGCCTGCTTGAAGAGGTAACTAACAACTATCAGTGGAACGTTCCTGAATGGTTCCGACGGTCGTGCAGAGGTAATGAACTCGCGCCCGCGACGTCAGCTCACAACAACTGTCGTAGAAAGTCACCGCTAGAAACTACGCCGCCGCATCCCGGCCTGCTTGAAGAGGTAACTAACATCTATCAGTGGAACGGTCCTGAATGGTGCCATCGGCGTCGGTCGTGCTGAGCAATGCACTCGCGCCCGCAACTCCAGCTCACAACGTAGAGAGTAACCGCTAGAATCCATGCCGCCGCATCCCGGCCTGCTTGAAGAGGTAACTAACAACTAACAGTGGAATGGTCCCGAATGGTGCGCGTCAGTCGTTCGGAGGCGATGCCCTCGCGCCCTCGTCGTCAGCTCACAACAACTGTCGCAGAGGGTCCCAGAATCCACGCCGCCGCATCCTGGCCTGCTAGAAGAGGTAACTATGCCATAAATATTAAGTTAATGCATTATTTCACTCTATCTAATATAGGGCTTTTGATTCACTTCTTGTGAAATAGCCTGGGGGCCTACTCGGAAAAGGAAAATCCGTATTCTTGCAAAACCAACTCTTATGTCCATTGCATAAGATTAGCGTTTGCACGAAAAAGAATCAGAAACTTACTCTTAAAAACGAAATCATCTGATTTCGTTTTTAAGAGTACGGGCCCTGGTCCAGAATTACTCACTACCACCATTCTTTTTCAACCGCTAAACAGCATTGTTCTGTTGTTGCTTGAAAGGTTTAACACCTATGCAATGGTTGACGTCGTTTGGAAATAAATCGTAAAGCGCACTCCTTGTATGTTCTTTCCTTCCATCTGTCCTTCTCTAAATTTAGAAACCACGCAGCATTTGCTGATTAAACATTATTTTATTTCAGATCTGTCATTTAGAAGCTAAGATAAACATGTGGAAGACTCAGGCGCACGACGCCAAGGATCCAGTTAGAGTCGCATACTGTCAGGGACGCATCAGCGATCTAGTCAAAAGGTTAACGCTTGTGAGTATGCCAGGTCAAGTCTTCAATCAACTGTTTATGTAATCTGGAAGTTCAGAAATATAAAACTCATTTGTCTGAGGTCATTTAACATGACCGGTTGGTGTTGAAATGAAACAAGTGTCAGAAAAAAATTAATATTTGATGCTACTGGTGCATTGCTTGAGTTCCAATATGTAGACTCTTTTTAGATAGTATGCATTTTGGTGTAAACTGTACGCGACTATCAACTTATAATAAATAAATGTCTAAATTAAGAATGTGCAATACAAATCGCTGAATAGTAAGTTCCAAAACAGTTTTAGGCACCATAATTCAGGTAGACAAAATAGGAATACAAAAACATCTATTTTCAAAAATATAGTGCATAACTATAGGGTAATAATAGAACTCTGTCTCCTATAGTAGCTATATCTCATTTATTTATTCCACCGTAGGTACATGTTAAATTGTTAATACACTTAATATCGTTAACCAAGTTACTTAATTAAGATTTTTTATACAATACTTGGTTTTTTAAAAGGAAGGAATGTAATCCGTAAGTAATGTAATGTATGTTGCTTTATTATATTACAGTAAGACATAAAGGTTTATTGTATGACCAACCCTGTACAGCTAATTTTTACCTTTACTGTAGACAATTAACAAAAAAACGCTGGAAATGTTTAACTCTATGATTTGTGTAATAGATGAAAGCCGGCGGTAACGGCAAGGCTGGTGAGGAACTGAGGCCTGATCAGCTAATGGCAGCGGAGAGGAGGATCATAGAGGGTGCTGATATCGTACTTACGACGCTAGCTAGCGCGCTTAATACTAAGCTAAGAGGGTAAGTCCCGCTTTCTCTCAAACGTAAAGCTCTGCCCACATTAATCCAACATCGCTACCGCAAAGCACAAAAATGTGTATTCAAATATGGACTCGTTATCTTTAGGATGCATTTTACAGTGACAAAATAGCGTCCCACAAGCTTCAAATCAGTAGCACGCGAGCTGTTTGTCATCTGACGCCGTCGATATAAAATGCATCTTTTTACAAGTACGAAAATAGGACGGGAATGTTCGGGACAATATTTGTATAGCTGTTCCCACCTTTATGTGCGAAGTTTCTATGTATAAAATAAAACGTGGTTAAAACCATTTTTAGGTGCTTATTCTCGCAGATTGAAACGTCTTGAAACTATAACTATGTACCTTTTGCAGATTAAAACGTCGCATAGCGCTGTGTATAATCGATGAGGCGGGACAGGCCATCGAGCCCGTGACGTTGATTCCTCTCACCCTCGACGTGACGCGTCTCACCCTCATCGGCGACCCTCAGCAACTGCCGGGATATATCTGCTCACAGGTACAAACATTATGGAAATGGTTCCTGGGTCTGAATGATATAATGTTTACATGCACATTTACGCACATGGATATTAATTTAATGCATGTGTCAAAAGCTGAATTTACTCCTTTTGTCTTCGTTTTTAATTTTATGTTATGTGTAAACAGTAAGTGTTATTAGTGTATTCAAGACAAACGTTTCTCTATTCTATTTTTTTCCCCACAAAAAAATAATTTCTTATTTTTCGGGAAACAAAAAATTTATAAGTAAGCTTCAAGGCTACCAATTCTAATACAAACTATTTTTCCAGCGTGCAAAGAAACACGGCCTCGGTGAAAGTCTATTCTCCCGCCTGTTATCATCAGCCGAAGATTGGACCGAAGGAAGCCCCGTGGTGCTACTGAACCAGCAGTACAGGATGCATCCGGATATAGCGGACTATCCCAACCGAGCATTCTACGGTGGAAAGGTTATATCTAGTGCGCCGGAGAGGCCCATGAGCCTTGCTATACCGCCGTACGCTATTATAAGCATATCTAGCGGGGATAAAGGACAAGGTAAGGCAAATCCTTAAAAGTTTGCTTGCTTTTTGTAGTTTAGTTAGTACTTAAAAATTAGCCTTTAATTTGCTGCCGTCTTTTTTTCGATCATAAAGAGGGATTATCTAAAT
This sequence comes from Eupithecia insigniata, assembly GCA_947859395.1. Classification (NCBI taxonomy): domain Eukaryota; kingdom Metazoa; phylum Arthropoda; class Insecta; order Lepidoptera; family Geometridae; genus Eupithecia; species Eupithecia insigniata. Next base: position 6,807,104 of record OX402002.1, read on the forward strand.
TATACTCCGTCCACACGTTTATTTTCTTTGACTGAATAAAATAATGCTATGTATATTTCATAGACTTCTTTTTAAAAATAGCTTAGCGAGTCTGTGATTCGAAAAATGTGGTCAATAACGAGAGCTTCGATATTTATCGAGCTGGCAGATTACGTCTCTATGAAATATTGCATTCTTTCATTCAGTCAAAGAAAATAAATGCGTGGACGAAGTATAGTTTAGTTAAGGTTTCGTGCCAACAAAGTTACTACGAATTTATAGTTAAACGAAACTTCCAAGCTGCAGTGTTGCGAACCGAGTAGGGGTTTCTATCTTTGGCTTGTCTAAGTGCTTAACTTTATTTTGTAAGCCTAAAAAAATAAAGTTATTGAAATTTAAATCTATCAGCGCAGTCGAAGCAGCGACAACGTGCGCTCTACTCACTCAATGTGTTAAACTCGCTGCGTTGCTGCGTCATATATGTACATGCCTCAATTACCCGTTGCGTTGTGCCGACGCAAAGACGAAGCGGTAGGTGGTTCGGTGCGTAAGAGCGAAGCCCCATTAGTGCGTTGCGTCGTGGCAGCGTCGTTTTCCATATATTTTTATGACATGCCCTATTAGATCGTTGCGTCGTCGCGCTCGACTTTTCAACGGATCGACGGACAAAAGACGAAGCGGGAGCGAGGGTGATGCGCTCCGTTGTCAGGGCTCCGCTGCGACGACGGACAGTGATTTGTATCTATCCATTGCGAAGGCTGAACTGAGACGCAGCTGCGACGGCGTGCATACCCGCTTGCGTTGTCAGCGTCAACGCAACGCAGGTGTGGCATACAATAGATTGCGCTGTTACGTTGCGACGACGCGACCCAAACCACTAATGAGGCCTCGCCCTTACTTGAATATAACATAACCATAAAACATTCAAGGATCATGTAGGATATAATTTCTTCCTAATGAAACAAATTTAGAATCTTTTTAATTTGGAAGATTACTTCAATACACAAACTTACCTCTTTGTAACAAGTAATACTAACCAACTAATCGTGTTTAATATTTTGTAAACCTACATAACCTGTTAGCAGATATGGAGATGGAATCTAACAATAGGGAACAAAGAGCTAATCTGAACATCGATGATGAAGGTGAACGAGTAGTCATTAACGAAGGTTATTGTAATAAAATAAGACGTGCCTTTAGCAGCATTATGTTTGGAAGTATTGTAGTAAATTTAGAATTATTTTACGTTGAACATTTTGTTTGATATCAATAGTTTAAAAGCTAATTCATTATGTAGAAGACTTTAAAAAAAAATGTTTATTAATTCACTATAAAGTACACCTTGCAACTATCATAATAATATACTTAAGAAGCTTATAAATACCTTGGGACAAATGTTTGTACGATCTGCAAATATTTGTCTCGGGTATTCTGGTATTTTCTATAAACATGTAATAAAAAGTATCTATCTATGAAATATATATTGTATTATGTATATCAGTCATCATCTAGTAGCCATAACACAAGCTCTGCTTAGCTTGGGGCTAGATGATGTTGTGTGGATTGTCCAACATTATTTATTTATTTAAATCAATTTATTCAATTTATTATAATAATTTATATATTATTTTATTTATTTAAATAAATAATATATAAATTATTATAATAAATTTAATTATATAAATTAGTTTTAACTGAAATAAAATAGAAGTGTCTATACGCAGCGAAACAATACGTCCCGCCCGATAATGTTTGCTCTACAAAAAGTTGAGTAACGCTGGTTTTCTGACATTATGTCTTCCTTTTTACCCGACTACCGGAGGGTTATGATTTTAGCACCCCATGTATGTATGTAGCCGATTTCTTTGTTCCCACGTCGCGCTGAAACTACTACTTCGATTTCAGCAAGTGAGGTATCGATTGATTCGTCTCATTACCCCGATGGTTATAGGCTATATGGTGTCCAACAAAACTGAGGGTCTTAAGAGATAGCTGGGTCTAAATTACACCTGGAACACTTCGATAGCGCGATAAAATTTTAAGAGACGACATCTAGTTACAGTTCGAGTCTAATTTAGTTTGATGTGATGAGTGAAGGATGACACACCCGTTGCCATGGAGACCTCTTGTTTATTTGTTACCATGGCAACGGGTCATCTAGGGATGGGCAAATGAAAAAATGTATCGATATACATATATTGTACCGATATGTGAATGGTAAAAAAATATATATAGTTAAAAACTAAAACCCGACTACATAAAAGTCTTAAACAAGCGTTCACCTATTGTCTATAGCATTTTCTTTTGATACTTAGGTAGTCGTTTGTTACTAATTGTACCCTAGGTATATGGGGTGGGTGCCTCCGACTACCTAAGTATTAAAAGAAAATGCTATGGACAATAGGTGAACGCTTGTTTAAGACTTTTATGTAGTCGGGTTTTAGTTGTTAACTATATTTTTTCCTGAGGTCAATTTAGGTCAAATAAGGAATCTAGGTATTTTGTAGGTGCTTTTCCACCGACGCGATGACTTGGTGTGGAGGGGAATCGACCAATCTGTAACCAGCACGATGACAAGATATTCTAATTTCTAATTATAAATGTGGAAACTGAGATCTGCACTGACATCTCTCATAGGAATACATTATCCCCCTGCCTAAACAGACTCTAACCAGCCCAGCTCCTTGAAGTACCGGACTGGAGGGGACTTTTGTTGTTTGACAGCTTCGTTTCAGCTTCTCTGTGGGTGTGGTTGGTTGGTGTCTCAATGAGGAAGAAACTCTTCAGTCAGACAAGATATAATTTCAAGTGAAGGGTCGATTCCACTACAAGTCAATAATTTTTTTTTAAACCCAAAGACTTACTTGAAAACCTTTATGGCCTTTTTTATACCTTTACACTCTTTTGCGGGATAAATACTAATCCCTCATTAATTTAATCGGACCACCTCGGTATCATTCTCTATACAGTAGCGGAAGAATTTTCAAAATCGGTACATAATTGACGGAGAAATCGACAAACATACATACAGCCGAACATAGAACCTCCTCTTTTTTTCGAAGTCGGCTAGGAATGTACCTTAAAGGTTCTTTTGAGGAAGTTTAGATTGGCATTAAAACATGGGCGCAAGACATAAGATTCATTTTCGTAACAGGATTCTGTTTGTCACGTATGTTTTATTTTAATATGCTAGATATTACTTGTTGGTCTACTCAAAAAAATTATAATAATTTGACTTGTCTAAGTGCTTATTTTCTAAGCAAATAAATAAAGTTATTGAAATCTGAACCTCCTATCTAAATTAGAAACTATTTAACACTAGCTCCCTTAATCATAATGGTCTGCTAACTTAAAAGAGCTGCTAAGCAGTGTTATTTCCAAGGAATTTTTATACTAACGTAACTGGAAGAATCACTGATACAAAAATCGCGGTCTGAAAGAGACTGAATACTAAGGAGGTGTGTCTCTTTCTATAAGGACGACCATAATTTATGAATAAAACAGGACAAGACAGGGAATAATCATGATTATTTTTTATTGTTTCATCATCATTCTTTTTAAGTATCCTTTTAAACAAGATTTTTTTTTAATCGCATACCTACCTTTATTGTTATAAAGTTAGATATTGAAAATTCGTGTAGTCAGAAATAATTAAAAACGTCCCCATATTGGAACCATCAAGTGTGACGTAAACAGGCTGTTTCTTTTGTATGAGAAAAGAGCTCTGAGATATGAAACTTTTTTTGATATGACAGAAAATGTTCGGCGCGGCGACCGGTTGAAGTCACATTCCACTGTCAAGGTTTTTGAAATTTGCGTTTCTTTTAGACTAAAAAAACGGAAGTGGCAATTCAAACAACACATAGCAAAACCCATAGAATTATAAGGCTCAGAATAGCAGTCGACACAAACGAGGTACATCCAAGAAAATTCGCTGGCGAATTTTGAAACTCGAACCGTTAGTACAATACATCAAATGGCGCGGAAAGCAGCTTTCACATAAAAATATTACAATGGTGTATTGTGCGGTAAAAGGGTGTTCAAACGCTACTGATAAGAAAAATAACACTAGTAAAGTTTCAGTTCACAGGTAAGTACAAATATTAAATTTGTAATTTTGCATTAAACAGTCATCAAAACTCATAAATAAATTGAAAATTTTTGTCCACCATTTTCGTGAAAATGTTGCTATGTTCGCGGAAAAAAATACCCCGATTTTTTTTACTTAGTTTATGAAATTTATAGAGAAATAAATCCACACTGGATATGAACATACGTGTTGGGGCAAACTTGCGTCCGAATGATACATATTGCTTTATTTACATCTACAAGGGAAAATCGTCGTTTAAGAATCTTCAAAATCACAACGATATTCTGAAAATATTCAAATATAAACTCAAATTGAAAATTGGTATCCATAAATACTATGACATAATTTGTGGCCGCAAGAGTGGTTTTAATCAAATTTATTCTTTTTTAATGTTGTTTAATAACATTATTTACATTAGAATTATCACACACCTGTTAGTTTAAATAAGAAAATTACCCAACTTTTTAGGGAAAATGCCATTCACTTGTAACATTCAATCATACGAATGGGTGAGTGAAAGCACTGTATTTACGTGCTGTCAAAACACAGATAGATCGGTTTTTGGCTACAGAAATTGTCAAATTGTTGAATGACACTATCCCTCTGCTGAGATAGCAGCGAGTTTTTACTCTATGGCAAAAACAATTTTTTATAAACACTCAATCATATTACTATTTATTCAGTTAATTATAATCATAGTATAGAAACAAAATAGAACTAGTATTTACAATTGAAACAATTGAGCTACCTATCTGCAGACTGTTGGAAACAATCTAGAGTTATCTAGCTCAACTGATTCATATGGCAATGCTGATGCATTCATGCAATCAATCATACATGACTAAGCAATATAGCGTTGTGCAATTTGTGGCGTAATGTTGCACGAGGTCCGATACTGTTTACCCGACTACCGAAGGACGAAGGTTATGAGTTTGACACCCTATGTATGTATTTATGTAGCCGATTTTTATTTTCCCACTTAGCGCTGAAACTACTGGTCCGATTTCAACAAATAAGGTGTTGGTTGATTCGTCTTAATAGCCCGTTGGTTATAGGCTATGTGAAGTCAGATAAAATGGGGGTCTTACGAGATAGCTGGGTCTAAGTAAGGGGGCGAAAATCCCAATGTTAGTAAATATGCTCGTGTTGCACAGGTCTTTGTTTGTACTTTCCAAAACCGTTTTTAAAACTTTTGTGAAAACTAAAATCCGGCTACATAAAAGTCTTAAATAAGCGTTTACCTATTGTCCTTATCATTTTTTTTATACTTAGGTAGTTGGAGGCACCGACCACCACTCATATACCTAGGGTACAAGTAGGAATAAAGGCCTCCGTATCAAAAGAAAACGATAAGGACAATAGGCAAACGCAGTAACGTAAAATACAGTCTAATAATCAGAAAATTTAAGTTTTGGTGTATTTACGTGTGAAAAGTGATGCCTTGGGCTTTGTTTTTTTATTTTAGACACAAAGTGAACGCAGACGAAGGCATTGCTGTAGTCTTTAAGTCAATAAGTCACATAAAAGTACGTCTGATGCGATCGTGACTGAGGTGGGTGAACCTAGTGTAACCTAGTTTTAGCCTTCCACTTTCAAAGAGTTAGTGCCCAATCTTCCTTTTTTAGTTTCATCAGTGTATCATGCTAGCGAATGTGTGAAAGGGACACAGCGACTGAAAAGTGAGTCTCTCTCGAGACCGTTTTTCCTTAAATCTAAATTGAATAAAAATATAACCTTATGTAGTTGTGATAAGGTTCATAATCCTTTTTCCATTAAATGTGGAGTGACTTTCCAGATACTTTAGTATATAAATTCCTTGGTCGCATTTTTTTTTGCTTAAAGGACATCTATTATCCTGTTCCTAAAATACTATGTGAATATTTTTATTTTTTTAGTTAGTCTCCTAAACGGTTTTGTTTTTACTACGCCAGGTGTAAAACCAGATATACACCTGGGCTCTGAGAGTTGCACTAGGGTGTATAATGACATATGTATACACGCGGCGCTGAACATGTTAAGTTAGCAGACTATTATGAATAAGGAGGTAAAACTTCACAGGGGCATCAGGTGCAAACGCTATGGAGGCGTGGGGTGTCTCACGTCTGGTTACAGCTTTAAACGCGACGTTACGAGGGCGTGCCCTCAACCTCGCTGTCATCACACCTTACAACGGGCATAAGGAACTCATCAAGAAGCATATAAGAACATTGCAGGATCCGTAAGTTCAAAATCAAATTAGAAACTTTTTTATCAGAACCACCCCAAGGTAGTGTTTTATAACTTTTACTGTACAGCCCCCCTAGTACGGGAATTGTTGTCTAGGGTAGAATAGAGAAAAATTGCGTCACTTTGTCATCGAATGCGTATATTATTTAAACTTTATTCCTTCAACATCAATAATGTACGCAATGTATGACGATGCGATGTCATTATTGTCTATTCTATCCTAGAGAACGATCCCCGTGCTAGGGAGGCAAGAAACTTGAATATCTCTATTAATCTCACAATAATATAAAAATGCTTACATCAGTAAATAAAGTATGGATAAAATAAACAAAAAAACAGTAAAAAAAAATTGTGCTGCTGGCGGGTTTGCCAATAACTGTTTTTTGACAATAAGTCGCAGTTTCACAACTTATACTAAAACGTTGTTGATTGTTTTTGTTATCTTTTAATTCCCTGAATTCCTGTCTAGCAGACTTAGAATGATCACCCTTAAGTCTGCTGGACAATTCAGGGTTTAAAAATAAGATTAACCAAGGCTTATAACTAATGAAATATATCGAGATAGAAGCAAAGTGTATATACCTACCTCGCGTGCTGAAATTGGGGTCTGGGACACCAGTTTCTATGATCCAAGGAAACAAGTATGCTCTGGATGTGTCTCTTGCTTACGTCACTGTCCAGTTGCCACTGTATTTCAACAAAACGTAGAAGTAGGGAAACAAATTTAAAAAGGGTCAATTGAAATATCATAAAAAAAATGTCAATCGTCAATTATGTTTTTTAGATCGGTCAAAACAGTGTTAGATAAACACGAGTCAATGTGATAAATGTAATTGGTAAATACAAAACCACATAGTTTTATGAGATTTATGCAAGTAATACAAGGAGTTCGAGAAGTTACGATTTTAGGCTACTGGTAACACCAGGAAACAGATTCGTCTTCTCATGCGCCGATGGCGATGATGACGTAGGTACCTAACTAAGAGACACCCACGTGACCATCGTGTCTCGGAAGAGCATACCTTTTTAGGGTTTCGTACCTAAAAAGGAAAAACGGAACTCTTATAGGATCATTTTGTTGTCCGTCTGTCAACCCTCTTTTCTCAGAAACGCGTGGAGCTATCGAGTTGAAATTAACATCAAATACTCAGGTCTGTAACCTCTTGGAGCCGTGTTATAAATCAAACTTCTAAGTTAACGCAATCAAAAGTTACAACCGTTTATGCCCAATTATTTTGAAATTTGTATGGGAATCAAAGGCAAACAAAACCTATAGGGTTACAGGGATACTTCCCGTTGGTAGAATCATGAAATTTGGCAAGAAGCAAGGCCTTATAGCACAAGTAAAGTGAAAATCCGAAAACTGTGAATTTTTATTTTATTCACATAAAAATTTAGGTATCTTTGATTCTCACCATGGATTGAACACCTATATGGTACTTCCTATTGACTTAGAATCATGAAATTCGGCAAGAAGCAAGGCCTTATTGCACAAGTAAAGGGAAAAATCCGAAAACGGTAAATAAGTTGTCTATACTAAAAAAAAAAAAAAAATTTGCAAGCGACCAAAACCTTTAGGTTAGGTACCCGTCCCGTTGACTTAGAATCATGAAATTTGGCAAGAAACAAGGTCTTATACTTACGGAACCCTCGGTGCGCGAGTCCAACTCGCACTTTACGTTTTGTTTCTTGTACCATGCCAGTTTCTCGCCGCGAACTTCAGCACGCTCCCGAAGTGCCGACCGCGTTTTATAGAAACAAAATGCGTAGTTGTTCAATAATTAACTCTTCAAACAAGGCTTGTATTTTACCCACTAATTCAACCTCGTGACGACAAAGTACCTACGCAAAATTATACACGCTCGGTTTCAATACAAATCGACTAACTCTTTGCTTCTTTCTCGATATATTTCTGTGCTTATACGTACCCATCGGAACTATTGTAGGCTACAACGTGATGATGGTACAAGTAATTACCTACTACTCTTCCAGATCGGAGCCAGCAGTGGAAGTGAACACAGTAGACAGTTTCCAAGGGCAGGAGCGTGACGTAGTGGTAGTCTCGCTGGCTCGCAGTCAGGGAGTCGGCTTCCTGACGGACGCGGGCCGGATGAACGTGATGCTAACGCGGGCCAAGCACGCGCTGCTTATATGCCTCAACCCACACGCTATGCTGGTAATTATAGAAGAAATTAAAAATATATAGAAGAAAAAATATTAGGTTAACTTATTTCATAAAAAACGGCAATTTCATAGTTGTAGACCTTCTTTTTTTATATTATCCTGAGGGAAATGCGCACTCATATCGTACTGCCACGGGGAGGCAGTACGATTATGTGGGACTTTAACCCACTAACACCCTCAGGGTGTTCCGCCTCTGCCACTTGTGGTGGGAACGCGGGAACGTTTTCTCTTCCGCGAACCCACCGCGGCTGCCCGATATCCGCTCCTTACTGCTCCTTACTGGGGGTGTGGAGCACCCCCCTTCGCGACGCACCAGAAACACATGATGCGCCGCGACCACCTGGGGACCTTAGCCTGCCAAATGGGCGCCAGACGACCCCGTGTCCAAACGCCCCTAGTCCCCTTGCGACGGGTCAGTCAAGTGGCCCCGCCCGCGCCGCCTGCCACACGGTCACATAGGATAGGGAGAGCGGCCCTCGCAATACCGACACTCCTCTTCCCCTGTGACCCCACCACGTCCGCCATCAAACGGTGGCGACCCCGCTAAGGCCGCGGAAGGCAGGGAGAGCGGCGCACCTCAATACCGGCACTCCTCTCCCGCCGCGGCCTCCACCTCTCTGCGGCCATGCCGCCCATACGGCACAGCCGCCTACTTCAGTTGGGGTGCCTCCCATACGACACCGCAACAAAGGTTTAAAGTGCAAAACCCAGAGGAGTGGTCCGTCCCGGGGCCGGCCGTGTCGCCGTCTGCGTTGGCACGACCCCATGGGTTCCTCTTAGCTTCATCGCGGGTGACTTAGCCGCGATTACTAAGCCCCCCCGCCACGGCAAGGTGGGAACCCTTTGAGGGGGAGGTACGAGTAGACCTAAAATTATGGATGTTGCTTATTCTCTTACGTCCTCCCGCTCCTAACAGTCATATTATATCTATTGCTTTAACAAAAGGGTAATAACACGTAAAATAGCAGCTTAAACATAAATTAGATGACAATCATCTCTGATAATTTTCTTCACCCCGTAATTTCCTAAACATTGTTCCAGAAAAACAACCAATGGCGAACTCTAATCGAAGATGCGCAAAGAAGAAAAATGTTTAGAGTGCTCCCCAACAAAATGTGCCAGCCTTGCGTCGCAGGGGCGCCCCAAGACGATATTTTGAAGTACTTATGAATGAACTTGTATAGGTACCTATTGCTTCTGTGTTATTAAATCTACTTGCACACGCAATCAAATTTACTCATAGATTTGCCCTTTTAGAATGGTCTATGAATTTACTGTAAACGATGTTATCTACCAAGAATTATGATACTTATTCCTTTAATTTGTATTTATCTAAGGCTACGAACTAATTTAGATTCCGATTATTGTTTAAACTTTAGAATAATGCATTGTATAGACTGAATTGAATTTCGCCGAGTAGACAGTGATAGTTTAAGATACGTATAATTGGTCCGAGAGATGCGTCGAGTATCTACCGGTTCCATTTCTGCCCTAGAATGCCATGAATGAATTCGAGGTTAATTATACTGTTTACTTATGTGAAAAACTGCCTTTTTGGTGTTCGTCAATAGATAAAAGAGGGAAATTGAAACGTATGAGTTATGTATGACACAGTCATGGTCCTATCAGTTTGTTGTATTTTATACCTGCCAATGTATCTCAATAAGGATAAACTATATGTAAACCTAGGTAATTCAACGGGACCTTCAACAATAACTTATGTTACATACATTATTGTGAAAAATATGTCTTGTTTATGTTATTTCTATTATCTAAAATGTTTTTATATTCCCATAAATGTGAAAGCGATATCGTGCCCGTGCGTCATCGTGTTAACGCTTTGACCGTCACGCCAAAAAAGCATTCCCGTGTTCTCTTCTTTCGCCAAAGCACAAAGTGAACAAAATATATTCTAAACGTCGTCGTTAGCGCAGAGGGGTCCTCAGGTGATTTGTCATGTATGCCTATGGCGGTCAAACGGTTAAGGTGGATCGTTTCGTGTTGGTGCGAGATTCAATTGTATTTTGGGAGCAGTTGGGAATATGTTGATTGTTAGCCCAAAAGTTCCTAAAATACCTGTAAAACGAAGTTATTTTTTTTTTCATAAGTGAATAGCAGATGGTTTACAATTTGCGGCAAATTACTTTGCAGCTAGTTTTATTCATTGAAGTACGCAGAAAAAATTTATGTCCACGAAATAATTTTAATCTCGCGTTAAAACGAAACGATCAACCTTAAAAGTATTTCTTCTTGACGGGTCAAAAAGGGTATAGAAAGGTATCGGAAATAAAACAGTATATTTGAGATGGTAAACTTTCGTTTCTTTCAACTCACAAAAATTATGTCAGTTATTTTAATTTACATTCCAAAATCTGAAAGGATTAATTTGCCCAAATTCACAGTATATGATTTAGTAATTGCACTTCCATGTAATAACTGTATTTGCAGTAACAATTATTTTTCTTATACTTAATAGCTTTATTTACTATGAAGTCTTCTGCAAGAAAGACGGAAACGGGTCAAGACAGTGTGTTTCATAACATATTTTAAAACTGTGTAATAGGCCCGACATAAAATGCTACATAATAATCATCAAGAAAGAAATGCTTTGACTCTGAATTTACCTTTATCAAAATGTACTTGAAAGTATTAATGTACCAATTGATAAAAGTATAAGTTAAGGGGCTACCCCGACCCAATCAGAGCCGCCACCTATTTTATCGTATTATTACGATGTACAAAGGAATTTTCAAAAAGCTTGGCTCGTTTGTGATACCTATCATAAGCTTATTTTTAATGCCTCTGTAATAGTTTTATATTGTATAGCTTAGGAGGAGATGCGAAAACAGAGTTTAGTGGCCAAAAATTGCGACTTCGCATCTCTTCCCAAACTATACAAAATAAAACTATTACAGAGGCATTAAAAACAGCTTATGATTGGTATCACGAACTGGGGAATTATGAATATTCATTTGTTTAACGTAATAATTTGATAAAATAGGGGCGGCGCTAGTTTGGTTCTGGGAATCGCCTTAAGGAAAACTAAAATAATAGAACTAAGATATACTCGGCAATTGCCAGTGGCTAAAATGGAATTTTTACTAATGACAGTTATTGATAACCTATACCGCTTCACAACAATGCCCCTAAAGCATTATATGAAAACTTAACTTAAAAATAGTATCCTATATTTTTTTAGAGGAACTAAGAATAAAGTCAAAATTCTTATGGTACATAATTAAAGGTAATACAGATGAAGGGGAAAATATTAAGGTAACAGACCCCTTGTACATAATATAATACAAAATAAAATAACAAAACAACAGACATATCCCAACACATACTGTTTATTGTATGAAGTTTGGTCGAATGACAAAAATCTAACACTTAGGTACCTGACCGAATTTCATATCATATAATTTCATTTGATATTAGTCAATACACCTAATCTCATAACAACTATTATAGGTTTTATAGGAAATTTAATATAATTTTACTTGACACAACTTTCATATGGTCAAACACTCATTATCAACATATATTTTACATCATCGAAAACTAAATAAACAATATAATTCACATTTCTTATAACTCCTAAAAAATTACCAGAGCAAGAAAATAATGGGTCACTGTGGAGTTCACGGGACGCAAGGTATAAAACAAAAACCTAGCCATACCGTCTTTCGGGATCGGGAGGATGTGAGAGTATTAGGGTGGGGAACTACCACGGAACGGACTCTTGTTCAATTACCTTTTTCTGCAAAACGTTGGATTTCGCTAGGGTCCTTAACCGAAAGCTAAATATATAAAGTTTCTGGGGATGCACTTTGCATCGCGATGGCTTCGGCGCTGCGGGAATTGCTGCGTCTCCGCCATTGATCGCCGCCGCAGCTTCGGATTTTTGAACCAGCCTCAGACGCGCCTAATACCTAGCCTCTGAGTGAAATACATATTTAAGACCTCTCACATTGTATTAGGATTGCATAATAAATGCTTGAATACGCTGCAACTCCCGCGGTGCCTGTCCCTTGTTACGGCTGGCGGAGGCTGCACTCCCTTCGTGCCTCCGGCTTATTTAAGTAAAAGGGCAAAACTAAAAACTTCCTGTATAAATTATGGTTATCGTGCCGTACATTGAACTAATCTTGTTTACGCGCATCTTTTTCTTCTATAAAGATTTCCTGAATACTCCTGATCACGCTTTATCTCGTGCAGCTAGGCACATAATTATCGAAAGAGATACAATGGCCGTACGAATAATACACTATGGACGTTCAAGACCACGTGAAGTCGGGGTACTCTGTGCCGGATTAGTCACTCAAGGTCAACCTATGTATGACGGGGTGGTTTCTGTCGGATGTGACCCTCAAATCGAACATTACATAAAAAATATAGTTCTTCATCAATATAATTAATATTATATTGATCTAGAGCCGCTGTCACTGAACTAATATTTTTTTATCGGCTGAACAACAATTTTCGATCAAGTGAATATTATATCAGATGAGTATTATGCCATCAAAAATTATATGAAATGTAAGTTACATTGTCTAAAACTATAACAAATGAAATTATATATCATCAAAATATTATCGGTTATCTTGTTATAACAAATATGTATATGTTATATCATCTGTAGTATTTTACATACTAAAATGATATCAAAATGTTCATTATATAAAAGAGTGTTTTACCAAATGGACATTATTGAAATGAAATTATTTTATCTGTTATTCGACCAAACGTGGGGCACCCTATACGTACTGTTTTCAGCCATTTGCTACCTTCTAACAAATGTGTACAAAGAAAATAACTGACTCTCCAAATAAATAAAATATTTTTCTACGAGTTAAACATATTTGAACACTACGTTCTGGTCTTTATTTTGCAGGCAGGTTAATAAACCCAATAAGCACTATAGTCAACGATTTTACATTTATATTTTGTTTTTGGTAGTGATTCTGTTGGCACAAAACCTAAAACCTACCTAAAGCAGAGCAAAAATATTGCCGGCGGCCCTCTTCTTAGATTGTTAAAAAAAGGACGGCAATATTTTTCGCTAGTCTAGTTTACCTAGGTTTCGCACCCTGAGAATCACATACCAATATAGATTCCGGCACCGTTATTTTTAGAAATTTTAATCAGCCACCTCTCATATCTTTATGAAATTGATATAAGTCGCGTAAATACAGATTGGGATTGAAAATGATCGCCTCTCATGCTGCAGGCACGGTAATTATTATCAATCCCAATAAGTCATTTGTCTTCCTAAATAAGGAAACATTATTCAGGCAAAGACAAAACACTGCTTAGCTATTAACTGTTTAATTTTAGAGAGGATTATTAGTAAGGGAATTATTGATAATAAATTAATGGTTTATGTTACCAGCTTTTAATTTCCCGGTTTTTTTTATTAAAATAATGTATTTGGACATTTCAACACTCGTAGTGGTTCCAATAGTTATTTTATTATAAGATAACAGAAGAACCAATAGGTACACCAGTAATTTCGTTTCATATATTATTTGGATAAATTCAACTATGTTATAAAAATTGTGTCTATAAGGCATATTATAGGTAAGCTGACGCTGGCGGTAAAATATCTCTTTAAATACAATACAATTTTCAACGCTATCCTACAGAACACATAATAATAACTATTATAAAGGCTGGACAAAAGGCGCTTTCATAGCGACAAAAAACGTATATCTACTCCTTTACTGAGCGTGAATAGGCATGGTTTGTATGGACTATCTGACGATGAGAATAGAATCCATAGCAATCAAAGCTAAACACCTTTTTACATGACGAAGGTATGTCGGTGACGTGAATTATAAACACAGGCTTATTGCAACATCAACTAATAAGGTCCATAATGCTATAATATTCTGACTATATACACTGCTGTGGAACCACAGACCAATCTGGGTCAGTGGTGTCGTGGATAGTGATGACCATTATTGTTACTGTACCTGTAACAAAAAATCATATAAAATTAGGGTGAAATAGTGTTTTGTCGGATTGGGCGACGTTACCTATTAAGGGTGAAACCACTACTATGTTTTTTATTAACTTGATCCCCTAGAAAAAGCTTTCAAGTTTAGCAATGTTAATTTATTTTGTATGTATTTTTATATCCATGAGCAAATTGTGGAGATCCTTAGGGTAGGCCTATGTCCAGCAGTGGACGTCGATCGGCTGATATGATGATGATGATCTATATGAGGTTAACAGTGTTGATTACACTTAAAGAATATCACTTAGAATAACTATCAATTTAATAAGGACCAATGGAGCTACCAAGTAGATTGTTTGCAAGACTTTAGTTAGCTCAATTGTTTTAATTGTAAAATTATATAAAAATGTTATGTTCTTTGTTAATAAAGTATTTAATTATGAGTGTAATTGTGCGTTACTCTAAATAAATAAAAACAATGACGTTCTCCTTTTTCTCTCCCCATCATCCATCATATTGTGTGCTGATCAGGGCACAATCTCAATACACAGGATCTAACGCTTAATTACCTAAATAATTAACACCTCTGTATTTCACCTATTTAAGTCTATAAATCGACTCTTCCGTAGAATAAAGTCCGATCAGTAAAGTATCATCTCTACAGATCCGACTTTATTCTATGGAGTAGGCCCGTCTCCCATTACGATATGCCCAAGCGACTCTAGTATCTTACGAGTCTTGGAGACTAATCGCCGCGGATTAAGACTGCGCATTGCGCGCCATTTTGTCGAAAGGATAGCAATAGGATTTTGCGTTCATCCGCTCCAATGAACGCAAAATCCTATTGCTATCCTTTCGACACACAGAGCTGGGAAAGCGTAAACGCAAAAAGTGTGTTTTTAACTAAGTACAACTTAATTAAACAACCAATCGAAGAATTAAAAGACATAACTAAAGAAATACTTCTAGGTTTCTACACAAAACAAAAAGCCAACAAAAAAGTGTGCTGTTCCCGAGATAAATAGCAAAATGTCTGCAAAACATGTATTTAAAAAAAAATATTCCTCCGTCACCAAACGTCTCCTACGACAGATAAACTGCAAGCGATTCTTCGTCACTGGAATCGCTCAATATAACGTCCATTCAGTCATTAAAAAAGCACAAAACAAAGATAGGTTTTGTTATTTTTCAATAGCGTAATCAGTTCGTCGAGTTGCCAACAAGTATTCAGCTAGTATGTGACTTGAGTATATGTGTTTCGTAATGGGATGTGTAATGTGGAAAAAGAGTAGATTTGTAAGGTACAAGAGTCATGGCATAAGAAGCTTTAGTAATTGAATTTACCTGTTGTTGAATCTTTTGTACTTGTTGTGGTTATGCTTATTATTGAAATGGTTATTGGGCCGCCTTTCACCTCGGTATTTAAAATTACCACCCCAATGTGGTTTGTTTTGCTTCTCCTGCAAGGTAAAATATTTTCGTTAATTTATAAAAATAAATAATAATGATCGTAAATCTACTAAAAATATAATAAAGTTACCTGAAAAGGATTATATTGGTTCCTATTATTGTTAAAACGGTTATATTGGTGGAACTTCTTCACTTTCTTGACCCGACCTCGGTCCATATCGTCGGTAGCTTCAACAGCGCGCTTGCGCTCGTCTCGTCTTTCTTCAAAGACCTATATTAAAAAATCGTTAGTAAGAATATAAATACATATGTAAATTTATAAAATAATCTATTCATGTACCAGTCAAAGAAAATCTCATTTTAATTGAAATCTATAGTGAATACAATGTAACATTTGAACTATGTTAAAGTTTATCTGATAATCTGCGTAGGTACCTGTCTAGACATAGCGCTATGCGTGCCATTCCATGATGACACAGGCGCACCATATCCTCTATGAGATACCGTTTGCAAATGGCGCATGGTTTCAAACGGTACATTCAAGGTTGCCTGCGGGGTCTCCACAGCGGCGGGCTGCGCAGGCGTCGGTACAGGCTCGGGAGCGACCGCCGTCGTAGGCTCGCTGCGATCGCTTAGGGGAGACATGCTGCTAAGGCTTGTGTTCGGACTCTGCTCATTTTCTCTTCGCTCGTCTTTTAATCTGTAGAAATTGAAATGTAAGGCAATGGAACACATCCTACAAATATTACAAAGAGCAAAGTTTGTGACGATGTTTGGCTGAAGATAGTTTGGCAGAATATAATCAAAGAGAATTAACATACTACTCACTTCTTTATAGTATCTCCGTTTAGGCTCGGACTAAGCAGCGGCCCACTATTTTCATTAGACACTGTCCAAGCATGGTGCATGCTTTTCGTAGTGACAATTAACCCCTTGGGCGATTGACACCGACTAGGTTTCGGCTTCCGGATTTCTGGCTTTTTGAGCCCATCCTCATTCAGTCTCTCATTACGCTCGTCGCCACTTGACTCAGAGTCGTATGGGACTAGCCTGGATGTGCCATTGCCATTCTTTTGTGTGTGATTTGATACGGAATCACCTTTATTCATCTGCTCTTCTAATTTCTCTAGGGGAGATTTTGCTGGCCTGACTAGTTTACTACTGCCAGCAGCTGGTTTCTCAAACGTTTTAGTTCCATTTGCCATAGGTCTGAGATCAGAGTAGCTTTTTGACACTTTAGGTTTTGCATGAGAATCATCACCATTTTGTCTCTTTATTACAAAACTGATTTTTTTATCATCATCTAAGTTGCTAGCTGACTTTTCTGTGCCATTTAGAATCTTAGGCTGGATCACTTTTTCCACCTCGCCATTCTGTTTCACAACCCAGGGTTCAGAGTTGGCATTGTGTGTTTCACTTGATCTGCTGAGTGTGCTATTTAGAATTATAGGTTTTATTTCCGATTTGGGGGTTTCAGAAGTGTTATTGAGGATAATGGGTTTCCTCTCCTCAGTTCTGTAAAAGGTCAATTTCAAAGGACTTTTGTCTCTGTTCAGGATATTATTTGGTAGTTGCGGTCCATAAACTGCACTTGAGGTAGATGCAGAAGAGATTGAAGTTTCTTCGAGACTGTTGTCCCTCTCAAAGAACATGATATAGGCATTGGTGCCTAGGACAGCTGACAATGGCAATGACCTGACACAGCTATCATCAAATTGGTAGTAGTTGCTATTTGGAGCCTGTCCTATAGCCGTGTAGTGCCCACAGTTCTGTGATGGGCCTAGATGTGTCACCAAACTCACCAGCTTGTATGACTGTAAAGTAAAAAATATAAATCTGTAATATGCACAACAATCTTATAATTGTAGGATAAAAGATACAGCAGAATTAAGAACTTTTCCTTTCATCAAATCAGTTAAATTAAAATGATTTAACTGATTTGATGAAAGGAAAAGTAAAACAGTAGCATTACCTAATCTGAGGTAATACTTACAAGCTGTTGATGGTTGTTTTTGTTGAAAATATATTTGTTGAGTGATATCTTCTTCCTAAACTGCACATGTTTTGATAATTTCCCTCCAACAAGAGAAAACCTTTTGAATGCAATACATAGCACCATGGGGGCTCGCTCTATAAAGAACTGCTTTGTAGCTGATACCTGTAAAACACTCATGGGTAAGATATATATAAACTAAATAAGTAAGGAGATTTTATCTTAAATACAAAACCTGCCTGAACAAAGTCGAAGTAGCTGCATGATCTCAAAATAAGAACATACCTTTTTGTTACATGCTTCACACTTATATCCTAAATCTTCTAATCTCTCTCGAGAGAAAAATGAGTCTAATGCTTCATCCAATGTTGAATGTTTTCTTATATCTAGTAGCAAATCCTGCAAACAAGTAAATTTGAGTAAGGTATATTGTGCTGAAACAGCAGTTTGCAGTATTTAAAGCAAGAGAAAAGACAAACAATTATTAGGTACCTGAAAATGCTGGTAAGTCGTTGAAAGATGGTGGCAAGCAAGGCACCGGACAGTGGATCGGAGATAGCCTCCCAATATTTGATTCATTGGAGTTGTCTCCTTGCTGTACTGGTCCAACTTATCAGAGTTGACAAATCTCTGCAAATAACATTTCTCCATTGCTTCCACGAGGTATCTGAAAAGGTAAGACCTATGGTAACTTTCAAAAATTAGTTATCATTCCTATCAAATTCCTAAACCTAACATTTACTCAGTAATGTGTTTATGCTATGTTTACTTTTCTGGCTTCATTATAAAGGATCTTTGTCAATACCACATAGTTATTTACAGGGTTGGCATGATTAAAACAAATGGTTTTAAAACACATGTTTAAAACAATGTTTAAAACAGTTTGATTTTAAACCGTGTTTTTTATCACACGTTTAAAAACACAGATTAAAACAAGTTTTAAACATTGTATAAAACGATGAGAAAAAAACAAGCTTTAAAACTACTTTTCATTGCGAATGAATGATATAAAATGAAAGTAATATTTTTTTGATAAGTTATTTATTCAGTCAAACAAAGATCTAAGTACCTACCAAGTACCAGGATTTATATGGGTAATGGGATAAGATAACACGTATTTTTGAAACATGCATTAGATAGTATAGAATATTAAAAATTTCAATTTAAAATCAATCAAAAACAAAATTATAACAAACAAAATTACCTATATTTAATAAACATTATAAAATCAAAATTGTTTGTCAGTCAGGAGAGTAAGACAATATGACAAGATCAAGATAACAATTATTTTTTCTTTTCCTTATTAAGGTATTTAAAAACTGTAACAAGTTTTGCAGCTTTCTCTGTACCCAGTTTATTTCGTACGTCAGAATGAATAAATCCAAATGTTGAAAACAGTCTTTCAATTCCAGCACTTAAAGCTACAGCAGTGTGAAGCTGAGCCACTAAGTTCATTGTTTGACCATTAATTTGTTTTTTTAATGACTGCCACCATTCGAGAGGTCCGACCTGATTTACTACATGATCTTCAAATAGAAAGTTATGAAAGGGATCTGTCATTGCCCTGTATTTAACATCATAGGGCAGCGCCTCTTTGTGATAAGCTTCTATAAATAATAAAGCCTCAGAAATATCTTCACTCGTGAGTTTTTCACCCCTGTACTTAGGATGTAGTAAGTTTGCTGCAAAATGAGCTGGAGCCATTTCATAACGAGCTTTGAACTTCCTTAAATCATCCAATGAATACTCGGTCTCACGCAGTCGTACATTCTCTCCCTCAAACATATTTTTAAGCTCTATCCATGCTTCAGTCACTTCGCCAATACAGCAGGATGTCTTTTGGGAGATTTCAAGTGTAACTGCGATGTTTTCCAGTTTTTTGTAGAGAGCCTGGACTTGTTGCTTCAGCGCCATGTCATTTACTTTCAATGAAATTGACAGATCTATAGCAGTTGAATGATTTAAGCATATATCTGACATTATATGCCAATTTTCTAATAACACTTTTAAGCAGTCAGCCATTGTGTTCCACCGTACCTGTTGTGGTATAACAATTGCTTTTCCACCAGCTTCTTTATATTTGGCAGATGCAAAGTGATTGAAGTACCGCATTATCGACTTAACTTTATCAGTAATATCTTCTGCATTCAAATCCTTTGCTAGAAGGTTTAATATGTGTGATGAACAGCCGTATGTAAGTATATCCTCGTGAGAAGCTAGTTCTTCCTGTTGGGCTAAATCTCGTCTCATACGGCTCATATTTGCTGCGTTGTCTGTCACTACACTTCGCACCGTACATTTGTAAGTTTCACATTGTTTTATTGCCGCAGTAGTAACTTTAACCAAGTAGTCAGCTGTATGGCTTTCGGCTCCTGTGTCTATTGTATCAATTAAATGAGATGAGTCTGTCAACACATCGGTAACACAGACACAAACTATCGAGTCCTGCCTGACATTACTCCACCCATCAATTGCCAGATTAACAACTTTGTTTTTCAATTCATTTTTTACGGCTTCTTGAGTCGAGTTGTAGACTTCGTCGAGTAGCTTGCTAGCAATTTGTTTGCGGTTTGGAGGTTTATATCCATGGCGTAACATTTCCATTAATTTCAGTAACTCTGGGTGTTCTACGTGGTTAAAAGGCGTGTTAGTAGCAAACATATAACGAGATAATTGTAAATCAATTTTCTTCTGACTTGTAGCAATAATAAATGTTTTCATTGAAATGTTCACGCTCGCGCTGCTGCTGGTACTGGCATTTTTAGATTGAAGAGTAGTAACAGAAGATGTGGGTGTAGCAGAAGAATTATCTGAAGATCGGGAAGAACCAGCATCACTCAACAACTCCTCCTCCACGTCCCTGTCCGCGTCAAGATTTGCGTCAGTGTTAGAACCGGTGGTGGTGCTACATTGCTGGAAGTGTGCCTCCATTCTTTTCACAAGTCCAACTAGTTCTTTCTTACATTTTCTGCAACGCACCCTATTGGTCTTCAGTGTGGTATTTTCTTGGGGGATCGATGTGAATTGTTCCCAAATTGCATGCTTTTTGCGTCCTGGAGTTGACATTTTTATGAGGTGTTATCAGTCGCAGAATTAATAATGAAATGAAATGTGAGAAAGAAAGGCACTCGTATTTATAGAATTCATATTAAGTAATTCCCCGCCGGTAAAGTCCCGTTATGATGGATGGCTGTCGAATGGAATAGTGGTTATTTTATTCCCCTCATTTAAATATAAATATTAGGGATGGGCCTAACTTCGGCATTCTTCCGAAATTCGGTTGAAATGCCGAACATTCGGTATAAGAAAAGAGTGAAATAGTTGCACAATTTTGATTTTAAGATTAATAAAACATAAAAAAAATCAAATCTGTCATACTCACTCATACCTGATTAAATAAATAAGCCTTTTACATAATTTAAAATCATGGTAATTTATTTATTAATCAAGTAACTAACTGTCATTATCAGTTTCCTTTTTCGACATTACAATCTTAAGTTTTAGAATTAAAAAATCAAATTCAATAAGTTCTTATTAAATTAGGAAGTCTTATGATTTGAATCAAATAAACTTTTTGAAAATTCAATATATTAATTACTTATAGGTATATTTTATTGTTGTTTGTTAGTTGTTACCATATAAGTGCAGAATAAAAACCGAACTTCGGCATTTTTGATTTTTACCGAATGTTCGGCCGAAATTCGTATTCGGTTCAAACCACATTCGGCCCATCACTAATTAATAAATATTGGGGGTGCCCCTATTCATAGAATAGAATTTATAGTTTATAGGTATTTCCCCGCCGGTATAGTCCTGCTAGGAAACATTCAGGGTGAATGTAAATCGTTTAGTAGTGATTAGAGATACGCAACATAAAATAAATGTTTATCCATTGATCGTTTTTTGTCAATATTTATTTTTCTATAGAAAATTTGAAAAGTCAAAAGATCTAGTCTGGAAATGAAACATTATAGGTCGAATTAATTTAAAATAATGCCCTAAACTAAAAAGGACAAAAAAAAAACAAACAAACACTTGTTTAAAACAATTTGAACTGTTTGTTTTATAAAATTTAAAAAAAACTGTTTTTTTTTCATCCCCGGTTATTTATTATGAAAGCTGTCATTTACCAAATAGGTTAAACGAAAATTTATTATTTTATTATTAAACACCCCCTCTAGGCCTGTACTTAAGTTAAGACTAAGACACTCAACAAATACTAATTACTCTCATAAGGATTTATCCTAAAGAAATCAAATATGCAAAGGGGTTCTGTTGTATAAAATACAACCAAAACATACCTGAGGAACTCATGGGCATCTTCCTGTCTCCCAGGAGTCAAATGCCTGCAGATCAGGCGTAATTTGGAGTAAACTTGCCAAGGCTTTATAGGTGCACCTCCGCTTTTCTGAGTAGCCATCAAAGATGCTCGCATGCCACAGATTACACAAGCCTCTGAAATAAGTAGACAACAAATCCATATAAAATCATTTATTACAGAATAAATATTCCCTACCTTTTCATTATGGATGTTAGCGGGTTAACTACAGTCTATTTGTTTAGAAACAACTGCAATAAATTTTTCAAACTCTTTATTTATTTTAAGAATTAGGTTAGCCTACAGCGAGTACACCTAAACTTACAAGGTAGTCGTTTACATAATTTCTGAATATGTGATGCTAAGTGCACCAACCTCTTACAAGCGGACACAGCATGTTATGATAGTTTTTACAGTAAAATGCCATTATAAATATTAGCAGTCAAAAGATGTTTACCTTGCTGATTACATTTTTCTGTATGATCACTTTCTGATACAAGCCAGTTGGCCAGAGCTGGGACATGGAACAAAGCTTGTAGGGTGGAATTCAGGTAGCAGGTATTTCCCACATTCTGCATGCCAGCCCCTGCTGACCACGGTCCTTGCCAGCCAAGGTGAACCTTTTCCACAGGGAATAGAACTCGCTTTGGCTTTGGTATTCCATCTTCAATAGCTTTACTGCCTTCTGAAACCATTTGTATGTGATGAAACGATTTCATAAAAGTTTTATCATTTATATGAATGTTGATCAAGTTACGCAATATAATTCAATTCAACTATTTATTGCATACCTGTTGTTATATAAAGATCTTACAAAATTATTGATCAACATGAACCCTGAAGGGGCACTGCATTTAAAATAGTTAACTTCTAAGTGGCAACTTATCTATTTATTTACAAAGATAACACTGTAAAATTTAATAAATAGCATTGCACATACCAATCTAAATAGGAAATAAACTACGAACAATATGTGATGATAATTCTTACATTAGGTTAATCTCTATTTAAATTGACTGTTATAAAGGAAGTAAATTACTATCATTGTTCAGTACAAACAAAGTAAACTGCCTCAATAAAACAAAATAAGTTTTACAAATTATAAGAAAACAAGGTAAACAATGATTTCAGTTTTCTGTAAAGATACATTTAGTTTAGTAGTTTTAGAATTAAGTATCATAGAAACCATAGGACCAGTCTAGGACTCAATGTGTGCTCCAGTAGCCATAAAACAACCCAAAAATGTTCACTGACAATAAATCATACAATACATAGGTGACAAGATGAGTGACCAGAAATATAACCTCTAAATTAATCTTATCAAAGCAGATAACAACAGAACTTCATGCTATTATGTATTTTTAGGTATTCCATAAACATACCTGACGATTGAGATGAAGAATTACAGTCCTTTTTCAGTAGTTTATTCTCGAGCATAGGTTTTTTAGGTCGAATTACCACGTACTTAGACTTCAGTCCATCAAGAACATTGCTTTGGTAATCACCTGACTCTTCGAACTCAATCTTGGATAAAAGCACATTCTTAGCAGAAGAATACAATCTGCTATCCAACAAGGATGAGTTTTGTGATTCGTCTGGAGTGAGAGACAAACGCAACGCGTTTGTTACTGGGTCGCAAATGGAAGCGGGCATTTTACCTCCAAAACTGCACTATCACGTTAACAAACTATGGCACGACACATTATCTAATAGGAGGTTTCATCAACGAATATGAATGAAATTTAATCACAGTTTGTTCTAAAATTCGTAAACATGTGTATTTTGAAGTTATTTCGTCAAAACGAAGCAACCAGCAAGCAGCACACCACGGCACGAAAATGTCCAACTGACTAGTGTGGGGAAAAAAGAAAGGAAGTAATGAAAAATCAATTTTAAGTCAAGCAACCACGATATGAACAATCGAATCGTTGACGTCCCTAACGGAGTGGTTTTATCACAGCTCTATCATGCATGTCTGTGGCCTCATAGGTCGTCCCGACCCTGTCGATTGAAACCTGAGAATATGAGAAATCGAAAAAAACGTGACTACGATAACGAGTTTTTAAAAATAGGCCATGCTTTTTTGGGTAAAAATAAAAACTAAATCCACCTCAAAAATCAAACTTCTTTTCCAATAGTGAGCATGGACAACACTACGATCCCGGAGAATTCACTTCACTCAAGAATTCTCGAAACTCGCGAATTCACCAACTTCAACTTCTTGCTTCCCGTCTACTGCACTTCGTAGATTTTGGCTTCTTATTCTATCTGAATTGTCAATGTCAAATAGGACTGATCGAAGTCAAGGAATTTCTATACGAAGTAACATTACCTAATCTAACGGTGCATTCCGAATTACGATTATAGCGCTGATAGCGATCACAAAAATATTTTGCGTTCCAAATTAGATATCACGATATTGACAGTTGAGTGCTAACATTAATTCGGAACACTTATGAGCGCGCTCACGGTCACGTGTCGTGTCGTGGTGTCAATGTCAATATCTCATTGCAATACAAAAAGAGATCATCAAAGTTATTCTCAGACCGTTGATTTGGTCTTCTAAGAAGTCTTCTTCTAAAAATTTGCAAACGAACGTTTTGTTGAAAAAACCCAAAGAAAAAACAGTTAGTAAACAAACCCAATTGTCAGATTTGACAGCACGCTCACAGAGATTTCAGTTTGTAGCATGGTCGTTGATATCGCAAAATGGCGCATGTAATGTCATCTATGACGTCACACGGGACAACGTTGTCGCGCTCACGATAATACGGAACGCGTGTGAGCGCGATGATATTGATTTTAGCGTAATTCGGAATGCACCGTAAGAAATTTCCATGAACTGGACACTGGCAGAAAAGTGGCAGCCCAGACATATATTGCCAATAAGAAAGAAGTCAAGTCAAGTCAAGTCATTACCTAATCTGTGACTGAGTTGTCGCTGTCGCCTGTCAGCAGAAGTACGAAGTATACTTACTGGTCTATGCCTGTCAGTCATGTGCCTGTCAGTTTATTTGTTGATATCGATTTTTCGTCCAACCATTTTTAGTTTCGAATAAATTTTATTAGTACAAACAAAACAATTTAGACACAACCGCTATGCTATAAACGGTATAAAATTATCCAAATAAAGTCCAACTAGTAAACGCAAAGATGAAATTTTTTGTGGAGCTCTTACTGTTTTCAATAACCGGTAAGATAAACTTTTCCGGTATCAACTTCTATTTTGGTTTTGTTTACCCAAACCTAACGTGATTCGTTATTTACAGTTCTGTCTGTAAGCTCTGCATCTAAAGTGTACGATCTTACAGACAGGTTTATGGAAATGAGCCATGAGGGCATGTGGTTTGTAAAGTTTTATGCGCCGTGGTGTGCGCACTGCCGACGCCTGGAGCCGATTTGGGCGAATGTGGCCCAATCCCTTTACAATACACCTATCAGAGTGGCCAAAGTAGACTGCACTCGCTTTCCTACTTTTGCATCGCATTACAAAATCCGTGGCTATCCCACAATACTTTTGTGAGTAAACAAGCAAAACAAATATTAATAAATTAGTTTACCATTATAATTCTACAAAAAGTATGATATATCTGGTCCCTTATTTCAGCATCAAAGGTGATAACCATCATGAGTATGTGGGGGATAGACAGAGGGATGACATGGTTAACTATGCCATGCGCATGTCGCAGCCTGCTGTGCAGAGGGTGTCCCAGGCTGATAGCATTGGATACCTGAAAGAAACACATCCTGTCTTTTTTGGATATGTTGGAAAAACACATGGACACCTATGGGTAAATTGGCTTACTTTTAAGTTACTGGGCTAATGCAATATTCAACACTGTGATATACACACATCAGCCATAAGCTGCTCGTCTATTATCTAATAAATAAATAAATTATTTATATTGTTGTTGAGTCTGGGCATTTAAGATTAACAAGCTAATCCCCATTAAACCACACATTAAAAAATTCTTATTTGCAGGAAACATTCATTATGAATGCCGAAAAATATCAGCCACATTCATGGTTCTATGCCATGTCACCAGAATTAATAAAACAGGAAGTAAAAGTGCCAAATGAAACTGCCGTTTTTGTTCATAAGGATGATGAAATTTTCTTCTTTGAAGGTAAATCATTGTTGATCCATTTGTCACAATTAACAATTGTGTTGATATAAAGTCCATTATACATCCCATTAACTGCCCAGACTCAGGTACAACCTGCTGAACATATTGTGTGTCATATCTTAAGCACTGCAATGGTTAAAAAGTCAAATTCATTTACAGCGCATCCAACTGTATTTGAAGACAAAGATTCACTAAACAACACATTAGACAAGTGGATAAATGCAGAAAGGTTTGGATTCTTCCCTAAAATAACAAGATCAAATATAAACCACTTAATGGACACTGAAAAGTACATTGTAATAGTGGTAGTAGCAGAGAACAAATTGAATGAAATCTCTCAAACGGAACGAGATTTCAGGGATATGGTTGAAGGGATTATGAGGTAACTATAATGTGCTCTACAATCTAAATCATACCATAGTTGCCTGTCTGCAGACATAGTCCCTTTAGGTCGATTGTTTATGTGTGTAATTTTTTTCTGTGTTTTATATGAAAAAAGTAGCAGAAAAGTAATTTGCCGTATATGATTGTAATTTAATTACTTATCCATTCGATTTATTCTTGTAGGAAGCAGAAAAAATTAAAAACGACAAAAAATTATCTCACTCCGATACGGTATAATAAATACCCATTTAATTATTCTGTAATAATAATGACGCCGACACCGACACCAACCCGCCGGGCTATGTCAGCGGCTGCGTTGGCGGATTAGGTGTATCTTGTGAGAGATTCCTTAAAATTAACAGTCTAAATGTAGCTATTCGAATTGTGACATCTCAATCTTATTAGTCAAATTTTTTACAGAAAAAGAAAACGTGAACTTCACCCCCGCTTCCAATTCGGCTGGATGGGAACACTCGAACTCGCCAACTCCATCGCCATGTATGAGCTAACAGTGCCTAATCTGCTAGTCCTGAACTCAACAACCAGCCACCATCACCTACCTGATGATGATCCAATACTGATGACACCTGAGGCAGTGTCGCTTTTCCTCGATCAGATACATCTTCAGCTAGCTCCAGTAAGATCTCATAAAATAGGCTAATATAATACTCGGAGATGACCGCGGCTTTTTGCTTTGTTATCGACTAATAAAAACTGTTTTTAGGGTTCCTCGTCTTCCTCGAACGATGGTACGGAACCCTTCGTGTGCAGCTCGCACTTGGCCGGTTTGTTTCTTTAGCTAAACATAAATTAGACGGTATATAAGTATCTCTCTATTCCAGACATACGGCGGTAATCACTGGCCAGTCCGCGTCTACCGCGGATTCTTCGAAGCGCGGACAATGCTAAGCAACATGTGGCGAGGCAACCCAGTTCTTACAGCGCTCGTGTTCGGCCTACCGTTGGGTTTTCTTTCGCTTATCTGCTACTCTGTTTGCTGCGCCGATATACTTGACGCTGAGGAGGAGGAAACATCAGGTAAACGAATTATCAACGGCTTGTAATTCTTGGAAAAGATAATACAGATTCCTAGCTTCGTGGCAACCCGGTTGGACATAAAGGTGCGTCCCAACTGGCGCGGAGCGAAAGGAAACGACAAATAACATTGGCGGAAATACAAATTTGTTCATCTCACTCCTTCGTGATAGGTTGACTCTACCTAGTAGATTGTCGTTAGCAATATAGTATTGGTAATTTGGTTCCTATTTTATAATGTGGAGAATTGAGTGTAGGTACCTACTTAAATTATAGTAAATAAATACTAGACCGGTCATTTTTTACACAGCATCATCTGGCGCGAACATACCTGCCTACTTAACAGAGCTTGTTATGTTATGGATACCAGATGACTGAAATACACAATATACATAGTCCCAGAGCAAATACCAGCGGTTCGTACAGCAAATATTTGTCTCACACTGTGGGAATCGAACTCGCAACCTCCAGAGTCGCAGGCAGACCTTCGCTCACTGCGCCACTGGTGTTGTCGAATAAAGTTGTGATTTTTTCGTCGTCTTGTACGACAATATTTCATACATAATCCTTACCTACGTTTTTATTTTCTTTCCAGAAACTCATGAGAAGAAAGATTAGAATAAGTAATATCTCCGTGAACAAATATTTTATTTCCAGTTGTCGTGCTTTTGCACATAAAAACGTCATGTACAATAGTATGATGACGTAAACCTCAATTTTTTAACATTTATATTTCCTGTATATTAACTTTCTATCTCAATCAGAATATTCTAGAATGTAGAATAGAGCGACATAAAAATAATGGTACCAAACTATTGTAGAATAGTTGGCCTAATTTCAATTTGAACAAATTTTAAGGTTTAATACCCAAAGAATAATTTATAGGAAAGTATTTATCTTGTACTTAACTTTGTTGTTAAATTATATTTATTATTGTTCTGGGTGTGCGTGAATGTCTTATTTCGGTTTTATTCATGTATGCGGTTTTAAGTTTTCATGTGCAATAATATTTTAAATTATATCTAAGTTACTTTTGTACTTATTCGAATAGTTACCAATAATTTATTTAAATTTTTAAGTAGGTTAAGTCGTCATTATTACTTGAATTACAATGGTAATCAAATAACAGAGTAACAAGAGTTTTTTACTGTTTGATGGATAGGTATGCAATGGTTACTGACGAAGGTGAGTTACGAAAGTCCGTGTCGGCCAAAGTCGGACGTGAAAGCGCTGGGCGGGGGCGCCTTCATAAAAGATTATTAAGGCGCTACAACCTATTTTGTCTTATTTTACATGAAACTAAGGAATATCAGAAATGGGCAATTTGTGATGCCTATCATAAGCTTTTTATTATTGTATCTGTAATAGTTTTATTTTGTATGGCTTAGGAAGAGATGCGAAGATGCACTTTTTGGCCACCAAACTCGCTTTTCTCATTTCTTCTTTCATAGTCACTCTATTATTGTTGTAAACCCGCCTCCGTTCCATGACTAAGAAATTTCCATGAACTGGACACTGGGAGAAAAGTGGAAACCAGACACATATTGCCAATAACAAAGAAGTCAAGTTAATACAAAATAAAACTTTTACAGAGGCATTAAAAAAAGCTTATGACTGATATCATAAATTGCCCAAAGTATCACGGGAAAGTAATATTTCCCGTCACTCTACCAGTAGTGCCAAGCAGCCGTGATCACAACAGAAAAAAATATTAAGAGGAGACCTTTGCCCTGGAGCGGGACAAGGCAGGACTACCAAAAAAATTTTTAATAATACTCCCTGTTTTATTGGGTTCATTTAAATTCATGTTACATAATTAAATTATTAGGTCTAAACTTACAGAATCAAATTCTAGTCTGAATGCATATATATACAACTTAATGGTAACTAGAGCTCATCAGTTTAATATATACAGATTTTTCAATAATTTGCCTATTAAACTGCAACTGCTGGCACCAAACATTAAATTCTTGCTGTCTGTCTTCCATCTCCATATTTTTATAGTCAGAAATTCTCTGGTCATGCATTAAAGTATTGGATTTCTGGTAGTTTCTGTGTGATAGCCTTTTCCACTTTGGTGGTATAACTGAATCATTCTCAGTACTTTCATGCTCAGAAGATAAATAAGCAGATTCTTGAGGTGAAACTGATTCCTGGATCTGAACTTTATGTTTAGTTTCCTTACTACATGATTCACTAAAACTCTCATTGTGTTTCTCGGATTTTTTACTTATCTTCTTTTTAATTTTACCAAATGCAGGTGGGAGATTTGCAGCAATCAAAGATTTCTGGTCTTCATTATATTCATTTTGGTTATTGCTTTCTATACCAAACTCTCCATCATTTGAATTATAATCAGAGCCATCATAAGTAATATCATTTTGTCTGTTGTTATAATAGTCATTGCATTTTGTGACTGGGTTCTGAACATTTTCTGTTGAGTCTTGACACTGGCTTTTGAATCCATTATTGACAGTGCTGGTTTTGTTTCCGTTTGATTTGATACTGCTGTCCTTATTTGAACTTTCAGGTGTTAGAATATCAGATGAACTGCAACTAGTTTCAGAGCGGATGTCTGTACTACAACTTTCTATGAAATTATATTTTGATTGCCAGTTTTTGTTTGGTGTGTTATTTTTTATTGATTTGCTAATTCTATTATTATATATTACTGTATTCTTATTATCTATTGATTCACTACTCTTAAAACTATTTAGTTTTTCATAATTTTTGATTTCTTTCTTATCCTCTACTTCTTCTACGGCTGACATACCAGAGTTTGTTTGTATGCTTTGCAAAATATCATTTCTGTTGAATATCATGCTTGGAATTATTAATTTATTTACTGCCACTGGTTTATACATAGATGTCAGGTGCTCTTCACTTTGAAGCTCATGATTTTGAAAGGAAGAGAGCAAATCTGAGAAGCTATTAATAACATTCCCATTTGATTCCTCTTTGGATCCCTGAAAAGAGTTATTGAGGCTCTCAAAAGATGGAATATCTTCGATTGGTTTTCTATCAGTAATTCTCTCTGATAACATATTCCATAACTTTTCATAATTCTCTTTTATACCCAATTTCTGGGCTGGCTTTTTATGATATTCCTCTTTGTGAGTTATTTCTTCCTTTTTCAGGTTTATTTGTTCATCTATATTTCCTTTTTCTAACAAATAAGGTTCTCCACTCCATAAATATTTCACATTAAAAGGAATTTTAATGGATTGTAGTATCTTTTGGAACTTAATTTCTTCATCTCCTTTACAGATTATAGTAACTGCGCTTCCATAGGAACCATATCTTCCAGCTCTTCCAATTCTATGCAGATATGTTTGCCAATCATATGGAGGTTCAAAATTGATCACTAGATCAACATTAGATGCATCAATACCTCTTGAAGCTAAGTCAGTAGTTACCAATATTCTACATTGGTAACTTTGCAATATTTTTAATGCTTCTAGTCTATCAGTTTGCTCTTGTTGGGAATGAAGCTTGTCTGCTGGCCATTTGTTATGGTTGAGCATTCTGTGGACCTCACAAACTCTTACTTGGTAGTTACAAAAAATGAGGCATTGTTTGAACGGTTTCTTACACAGAATTTGATTAAGTTCATCGTACCTATTCTTGGTTTGTCTTTCAATATTGAAATGACCTGAAACTAGTATGATATTTTGGTCAATACCAAGGAGTACGCTGTTACTGTCTGGACAGATATGGTGAGCATTTTGCACATATTTTTTCAACAGTAACTTCACATCTTCAGCATAAGTTGCACTGCTCATAATTATTTGTTTCTGGCTAGGTAATATAGAGAATATATGGTTTATATCAGGTAAAAAACTTTTTTGTACAAGTTTGTCAGCTTCATCTAGCACCATAAGTCTGACTGATGATACATCAATATGTTTGCCCTTGATCAAGTAGTGCAATCTCCCGGGGCTACCAACAATAATGTGTACATTCTTTTTAAATTTCTCAACATCATCAGCAAATGGTAGACCACCCATAACAACTTCAACACATAGACCTGAAAGTTACCCAACAAATTAGATTAGGTATCAACATTTTGAATAGAATGAGAAATATTTTACTTGTACCACTTACATATATCCACATTAGATGTATATTTGAAAGCAATTCTGTCTCTGTTACCATTTTACAGCTGAATGAACCTTAATGAAATTTGTCTAGGAGGTAGACAGCATCTTAGGGATGGAAATGGGCTACTTTTTATTCCAGAAATATGTATGTGAAGCCTAGCACAAGCTAGTAACATATATTTCAGACTTCAAATCATTGGCTTATAATGATCAATACTACCTTTGTAATAGGCACCAATTGTTTTGATGACATCACATATTTGGGACGCTATTTCTCTTGTAGGTGCTAATATTATACTTTGCACACCTATATCCAAGTTTAACTTTTCTAAAGCTATGACGGAAAATACTGCAGTTTTGCCAGTTCCAGACTTTGCTTCCAATAGGAGATCTGTAAGTTTGAACGAGTATTTGTACAACAAGGACTGAAGGAAACCTACAAAACTTTGAAAGTTAGAGGTTATACATGGTGTATTGTTTTCTCAATACTTGGAGGTCTTACCAAATCCACACTTCCCCAGTGGTATTGCATGAAGTTGTATAGGAGATGGGACATAAAACCCAGAAGTTTTCAAACCAGCAAGAGTGATGGGAGACAAGAGCATTGATTCAAACGAAACATCTTCCGATATTTTGATATCTTGCGTTCTTTCAGTTGTAAGTACATCATGACCTAACACCATTGCAGGATTACAGTAAGTTTGAGGCGATTAATTCACAAAATTAATTATTCTGTAAGAAAAGAAACACCGGTTTGCACAGTTCAAAGAGAATACAATACTGACGAGAGTTTTACCAAAGAGAATACCCACTAAAGATGCGCGACTGTGAATGATTGCATTCGAATTATTCGACTTGACAAATCATTCGAACGATTCGACTGACTAGAGCAAATTAGTAACTAATTTGGTTAGTAGTCGCGCGTCGTTTCATTCGTTCGACTGCCCAAGTCGGCCTTCACTTCATTCGTTATTCGACGTGGATTTGTTGGATTATGATCGTTTGACTAACAAAGTCGACTCGGAGCCATGAATGACCCATTCGTAGAAGCATTCATCATCATCATCAGCCCGTACACGTCCACTGCTGAACATAGGCCTCCCCCAAACGACGCCACGAATAGCGGTCCTGAGCCGCCTCCATCCAACGACTCCCTGCGACCGCCACGATGTCGTCGGTCCATCGAGTGGGAGATCTTCCCACACTCCGTTTCGCATTGCATCGCGGTCGCGAACCTTTACTCCCCAGCGGTTATCGGTTCTACGAGCTATATGGCATGCCCATCGCCATTTCAGCCTGCTGATTCTGAGAGCTATGTCGGTAACTTAAGTTCTTCTACGAATTTCCGTATTCCGGACCCTATCGCGTAGAGAAACTCCGAGCATAGCTCTCTCTATAGCTCGCTGGGTGACCTTGAGCCTATGCACAAGGCCTATAGTGAGCGACCACGTCTCAGATCCGTAAGTCATCACTGGTAGCACACATTGGTAAAAATTTTCGTCTTGAGGTTCTGCGGTATCTGTGACGAGAAGATATTGCGAAGTTTCCCGAACGCTGCCCATCCGAGTTGGATTCGTCGGCTGACCTCTTTATCGAAGTTGGATTTACCTAGTTGGACCATTTGGCCTAGGTAGACATAATGATCAACAACTTCGATAACATTGTTCCCCACATAGACCGGTAAGGGTGCGACATGGGCATTAGACATGATATTTGTCTTACCCATGTTCATTTTAAGACCCACTTGGCGGGAAACGGTGTTGAGGTCTCTGAGCATCCTGCTAAGGTCTTCCAGTGATTCTGCCATAATGACTATATCGTCGGCAAACCGAAGGTGAGTGATGTAATCGCCGTTGATATTGATGCCATATCCGTCCCAGTCCACAAGCTTAAAAATATCCTCCAATGCAGAGGTGAACAGTTTCGGAGAAATGACGTCTCCCTGTCTCACCCCTTTTTGCAGTGGGATCGGATTTGTGCTTTGGTCCTGGAGACGAATTGACATAGTGGCCTTGCTGTACAAACACTTCAACACTTGGATATACCGGTAGTCGATTTGGCACCGCTGGAGAGACTGCAGGACTACCCAGGTTTCGCGAATGAATCAAAGGCTTTCTCGTAGTCCACAAACGCTAGACATAACGGCCGGTTATACTCTTCTGTTTTCTGTATAATCTGCCGGAGCGTATGTATGTGGTCTACGGTACTAAAGCCTTTTCGGAACCCGGCTTGTTCGGGCGGCTGGAAGTCGTCAAACCTACGAGCGAGACGGTTGGTGATTACTCTCGAAAACAGCTTATGGACGTGGCTCAGCAGTGAGCCCTTCTAAAGAACTATAGGCCCATAGTTCTTTAGAAGGGCTTTGTCACCCTTCTTATGGAACAGTACCACCGCACTTCTGTTCCACGCCTCTGGCGTTTGTCCCTCGAGAATGACGGAGTTGAATAGCCTCTGAAGGACTTTAAGTACTGGTGATCCACCCGCTTTTAGAAGCTCTGTTGTTATTCCGTCATCCCCGGGTGCCTTGTTGTTTTTAAGCTGTTTGAGAGCCGTCCTTATCTCGTAGAGGCTGACGTCCGGGATATCTTCGGTATAGTGTCGGGTTAAACGGGCTCTTGCATCGCCTGCCGTGCTATTTGCAGGGCATTGCGATGAGGTGTAGAGCTGCCCATAAAACTTTTCAAGCTCTCTCAAGATCTCAGGCTTGGAGGAAATGATGCTGCCGCTATCGGTCTTCAGCTTCGTCAACTGGCTCAGCCCAAGCGACAGATCTCTTGCGAACACTTTTTACCCCTTGTTCCACTCTATTGCGCTCATAATACAATTGGTATTGTATGAGCGCAAATCGTGTCGCATAGACTTCGAGATCTGTTTGTTGAGCGCACCGTATGTCGACATGTCTACCGAAGACTGCAGCCTCATTTCACTCCTCTCTGCCATTAACTGCAGAGTGTGACCCGAGAGTCTCTGTGTTTTATTTCTGCGGGGGGTCCTAAAGAAGTCCGACCCGACCGCACGGACAGTTTCCACCAGCACGTTATTTAGTTCGTCCACTGTTACGCATTCCGCGAGGTATTCTAAGCGGTTCTGTAGCTCCACGAGGATTCCGAATGGCCTCAGCTTATTCGCGCTCGGACAAAAAAAGGGGCGGGGCTTGTATTATGCTAGAATACGGTATCCAATATAAAGTACTTCAGCAAGTAAGCGATATAGCCTGCAAATATTGTTTTGAAAGTACTGGAGTTGAGATTTTTACATATAATATAGCTCTAATTTGCATTTATAGAACACCAAATAATAGCGTAACAGTATTTTTGGACAAATTGAATAGCTTATTGCATAATGTTACTAGAAAATATAAAAAGGTCATACTGTGCGGGGATTGGAATATTGATATTTTAAAAATCACTAAATATAGCAGTGAATTAAAAAGTATTCTTAATAATTCTAATTTAGAAATTCACATAAAATCACCAACCCGTAACATGTCTTGCTTGGATCTTTTTGTGAGCAATATAAAGAAAGTTAACGCCCAAGTTCACTACTTGTGTCTATCGGACCATGAAACGGGGCAAACTTTAAAAGTCCCAATAAAGAAAAAAACTATAAGGTCGGACTGGTTAGAAAGTAGAAAAGACTTTAGCAATGAAAATAAGAGGAAGTTTTGTAACTGCATAGAGTCTCTCTCGTTTGCAGATGTATACGAAAATGATTCTACTAATATGGCTTTTAATAAGTTTCATGAACTATTTACTCTTTTCTTTGACTTATGCTTTCCAACGTATGAAATTAAAACAAGATGTCGTGAAAAAGGTTGTGGATGGCTTACAAAGGGATTAAAACGGTCAAGTATTAAAAAAGGTGTCCTTATACAAAACTAAAGTTAGCTAAATCAAATAAAAAAATTACAGAAAAATATTACATACAGTATATTATTATTAAATACAGTAAAATATTGAAAAAATGCACACATAAAACGTAAAAAATACAAAATTTAAAATATATTCAAAAAAGCAATAACACATGCAAAGCCGTGTGGACTATTATAAATGAAAACATAAATGAGACACATGCAAATAATGAAATAGGACAAATAATTGACAATAATAATTTGACATATAGCGAACCACAGGACATAAGTGAAAAATTTAACCAGTATTTTATAAACATGACCAAAAATTCAAATCCAAAATTTAAACCAAAAAAATATACACTGTCGTAAAATTAACTCTAACTGCTTCTCAATGTTCCTTCAACCGACAGACCCGAATGATGTTCTAAAAGTAATTATAAACTTAAAAAATACAAACCCGGTTGGTACAGACGGATTTAACACCAATATAATTAAACTCTGTGCCCGCTTCGTTTGTGGACCACTTAGCCACATAATGAATACGAGGAAGGTAAGTTCCCAAATAAACTAAAACTATCAATAGTAAAACCTCTCAAAAAGGGGAGAAAACTGACATGAATAATTATAGACCTGTGACATTAATTCCAATTATTTCAAAAATATTTGAAAAAGTCATTTTGACAAGGCTACAGTCAGTCACCACCTCTCATGAAATCTTAAAATCCGAACAATTTGGTTTTAGGAAGAACAGCACTACCACGCTTGCTTGCTTCAATTTAGTCAAACTTATAACAGAGGCAGTCAATGACAAAGTCCCTGTTGTGGCGCTGTTCCTAGACATGTCCAAGGCGTTTGATTTTGTAGATCACAAAATGTTACTGCTTAAATTAGAAAAGTATGGGATCAGAGGGAAAGCTAACGAGTGGTTGCATAGCTACCTAGAAAATCGTCTACAATGCGTCGAGGTAACAAAAACTATGGACTCTAAAAAAACTTCTGTACGATCGGCTTTCAAAACGAACAATTATGGGGTCCCGCTGGGAAGCGTCCTCGGTCCTTTCCTCTTCCTTATGTATATAAATGATCTCCCTAACATAACTAAGCATAAAACAATATTATTTGCCGATGACACTACTATTATTATTAGAGGACAAAATAAACTGAGGTTCGAAAGAGAAATAAATGACGCACTTAGTAAGACAATTGAATGGTTAAATCAGAATAATCTTCACATTAATCTAAATAAAACTAGCGTAATTCAATTCGGGACATATAAACAAATGAAAGAGATTATAAATATTAATTATGACCAAACACATATAGCGGAAGTCGAGACAGTGACATTTTTAGGAATCATTCTAGATCAACACATAAATTGGAAGGCACATATCGACCAAGTGTGTATCAAAATAGACAAGTTTGTTTATGCAATTAAGCGCCTGCGTCTCCGCGTATCTATTGAGGCAGCTCTCACAGCGTACCATGGCTATGTTTCTTCAACATTGGCGTATGGTTTCATTATGTGGGGAAACTCGGTAGATATTATCAAAGCGTTTAAAGCACAGAAAAAATCCGTCCGAGCTATCTATGGACTTTGGAGTACGGATAGCTGCAAGCCTTTATTTAAGAGGTTCAAGATCCTTCCGTTACCTTGCATGTACATCAGGGACGCCTGTGTCTTTGTCAAGCAATACCCTCAGTATTTTAAAACACACGCGGAAGTCTTGACTAGACATACAAGACACAAAAATAGATTATACGTCCCACATTGTCGGCTGGAACTTGTTAAACGTAACTCCTACTATCATGCCATTACTATCTACAATAAATTACCAAAGAGTTTTAAAGATTTGCCATTACACATGTTTAAAACCAAATTAAAAAATTGGCTACTAGAAAACTGTTTTTATGATGTAAAAGAATATTTGAATTTTAAAAACTGATTGACATACATACTTTTTT
This sequence comes from Eupithecia insigniata, assembly GCA_947859395.1. Lineage (NCBI taxonomy): Eukaryota > Metazoa > Arthropoda > Insecta > Lepidoptera > Geometridae > Eupithecia > Eupithecia insigniata. The sequence continues at coordinate 6,844,721 of OX402002.1, forward strand.
GACAAACTTATTTAAATTTTATTGTTTTATATGCTATTGTTAATTTTGGATTATAATTGGATATTATTATATTGTATTGACATTTAGAGACATTAATAATTGTAGTTAATAAGATTTGGCACAACTTATAAGGTAGTTTGTAATTGGATAATTATACTTGAAATTAAGAACTTTTGTACATACATTCATGCAATAAAGATTATGATTATGATCCAACTGAGAGCTCTCGGGATTTTGTATGTGGACAGGGTTTGGGCGTAGTGTAGATCTTATCAGACGATACCTTTCTAGCTTTACATTGATATTCAATGACGCTCTTACCATTCGGTGATCGCTGCCGGTTTTAACCCTGTTGATCACAGAGACGTCATTGAATATCTGTCTGTGGGTCGTCATGATAAAGTCTATCTCATGCTTATAGCCGCTGGGGTGTAGCCAGGTCCATTTTCTACACGGCCGCTTCTCGAAAAAAATATATAGTTAAAAACTTAAACCCGACTACATAAAAGTCTTAAACAAGCGTTCACCTATTGTCCTTGTCATTTTCTTTTGATACTTAGGTAGTCGGAGGCCTTTGTTACTAAATGTACCGTAGGTATATGGGGTGGGTGCCTCCGACTACCTAAGTATCAAGATCAATAGGTGAACGCTTGTTTAAGACTTTTATGTAGTCGGGTTTAAGTTTTTAACTATATTTTTTTTATACATTTTTGTTAATAGCATGAGAATCGTTAATCTCACAAAAGCTTAAAAAACGGTTTTGGAAAGTACAATCAGAAAAGAAAGACCTTTGCAACAATACCACACACGAGCATATTTACTAACATTGAAATTTTCGACCCTTTCTTCGGCCCCCGCTATCTCGTTAGACCCCCATTTTTATCTGACGTTACATAGCCTATAACCATCGGGCTATTAAGACGAATCATATGACACCTCATTTTTTGAAATCGGACCAGTAGTTTCAGCGCTACGAGGGAACATAAAAATCGGCTACATACATACATACATACATAGGGTGTCAAAATCATAACCCTCTCGTAGTCTGGTAAAAAGGAGTTCATCGCAAAGAGTCCCTCCTTTTCCATGAAGTCGGCCAGTCGCTGACCCCTTTGGTTTTGCCGTCCAGATCCAAACTGGCCCACTCTCAGTTCGTCGCCGCTCTTTGCGCCTAACCGCGCGTTTAAATCCCCCATCACAACAGTGTAGTGTGTTTTCGAGGCATCCATGACTTTGGAGATGTAGTCATACATGATCTCCACTTCATCGTCAGGGCGTCCCGAGTGCGGGGCATATATGTACCTGTATGACCTTCAGCGAATACCGTTTGGTGATTGTGAGTATAAGGTACGCCACCCTGCTCGAGACGCTCTCGATCTTTACAATGTTGTTGACGAGGGACTTTGGACGAGAAACCCGATACCGTGTTGGGACAGCTGGTCGCCCTCCCGGTAGTAAAACAAGTTGCCGGAATTAAGCATGATCGTGTCGTCTCCCTCTCTTCGGACTTCCGATAGCCCTATAATGCCCCAGCGCAATTTGTCTACCGCTTCTTCCAGCTCGATTACCTTCTCGGCGGTCCTCAATGTTCGTGCGTTGTATGCTACCAGGTGCAAGGGTCGTCGGTGTTGGGATTGGTAGCTCAACCTCTGCCGGAGATTCCTAGCACCCCCTGCCCCGCCGTTACCATGGCCGCTATCGTAACCAGGAATAGCGGAGCTGCCGGGGACTGGGGGCCGTTTTCTATTTGTTGCTATCATATTGAGGGGGGGTTCGCCATAATCACCACGCTTGGCAGGCGGATTGGTGATCGCAGTAAGATGTTAGTAATACACAGTAGGAAGCTGCTGTCTTTCCTCTGGTAGGTTCCCTTAGTCGGCTCTTATGACATCCACGGGTTGAGTTGGAGGGGTCGATATTCTATGCCGCGGCCCCACGGCCTAGAAGCATTAGTAATATTAATTAGTAGTTGTCATTCGACTTTGAAGATTAGTAATATACTAATCAAGTCGAATAAGGAAATTAGTAGTTTTCGATTATTCGAATAGTCAGATAATTCAGTAGGTTGGTCGTTCATTTGGCAACACCAAACACAACAAAACCACTCCGGCAACACTGCTTGTCTATACTAGCAACCCCCACCTTAGTTAATTTACCCTAGATTTAGGGTATTTTTAGGCAAAAAATTATAGGGGATTTTATAGAGTAAATATTTTTAAGGAGTTTCTTTTATAGTTTTGCTTAAGAATGGAATTACAAACTAAACATAATAAAATAACGGTTACGAGACAAAAGTTAGTAATTTTCAGGGTATTCAAAAAGGTTTTATTTAAGGCGCATAGTAAGGCGACGCTAGCGCCACTCTTTATTTTTTCTTGTACTATCGTTATGGAAAAGAATTTCCAAAAGTTCTCACCTCCAATTGATAATACCCAGTATCAACTACTTTTCGATACCTCTGTAAAGCAGAAAATGGTTTATTGCCCAAGATGAAATCTCAGTACCTGAACAATCTCAGTATCCACCAATGCACAAACTGAAACAATGAAAAATATGACTTGAAAAAGTTACTACGTTTTTATCGCTTATTCATACCTTACGGCCATACAAAGAGAATACAATACTACGACGACCATATTTGTTTGAACGTTAATTTTATCCGCCTACAAGTCGACACCGATAAATTATAGCACCAATTTTCCACTGCCGGAGTACTTTTTCCACAATTATAACGCATTTAACGCGTAACTCGGTAACTACACGCGTGGAAGCTTAAATACACGAGTTAATCGCTTATTAGCACCTTTTTGGCAGTAATCTAACACGAACGGACATATTAGGGTGATAAAATAAGGGTTCATTCAGACAATTCGCTTCATTGCTCAAAGAAATAAGAGCCGCTCTTGCTAATAGTAGCGCAACTTAAGCGCAAACTAAGCGCATTCGTTGCGTTGCGTTAACTGAATTCCTTATATAATCAGGCTGCAGGTTTCCAAAGACAATTTTATTGTCTGTGCCAACTGTGCTTGATTAGCTTGATTGATTGGAAGGAAAGTTTTATTTATTTCGGAACGAAATGATTTTTTTGAGAAATGGCGATTTAGTGATTCTTGTGGATCAAATTATTTTTACAGTATATTTCACAATACAAATAACAAGAATGTACCTATGTTGTTCATCCTACAACACAGACGATTCAATTTTTGGTGAATGTCCAGTGAATTTGGAATCAAATAGTACCTGAAATAACTATTATTGTGCTGCCTACTGAATTTCCTTGCCGAAAATAAAATCCTCCAGTTTCAGGACATGGTATGTTTTCAACCTCGTAGTTTATTCTTCAAAACTTATAAGAATCTCGAGTATCTTTATGTTTATATCTTAAATACAGAATAAATCAATTCCAATGTGTAAAGTTTATGAATATAGGTGTATTGTACATATTGTATCTATTTGTTAATATATTAGTAAATCTGGGTCATATAAAACAGAAATATAATTTGATGGTGATTTTGTTTTGCTCCAGAAGTTTAACAGGAAACTGAATAGAAACAAGATCCCAAATGACAGTTTGTGAAACAGCATTCACAAACTGTTATTTTGGCATCTTGTTTTCATGTCTTGTTCATCTTCAAAAGCTCAAAAGAATATGTTCTTATTGCAGAGCAGCGCCATGAACAATAACTGTGGAAATGTTGGTAATTTGGGAGCTGCAGTTGGAGCCTATGATACAAAAATTGCTGGACTTTACGATTTACTCGATACATTAGGCTCTGGTCATTTTGCTGTAGTGAAACTAGCTAGACATGTGTTTACTGGAGAAAAAGTGGCAGTCAAAGTTATTGATAAAAGCAAATTGGATGAAGTATCCAAATCGCATTTGTTCCAAGAGGTAAATATTATGAGATGTACACAATCATAAATCATAAATAAGTATGAAGAGTTCAAAGCATTGAAAGAGTTTTATTTTCAGGTTCGATGTATGAAACTGGTACAGCATCCTAATGTTGTAAGGCTCTATGAAGTAATTGACACACAAACAAAGTTGTACCTGATATTAGAACTAGGTGATGGAGGAGATTTATATGATTATATCATGAGACATGAAACTGGATTATCGGAATGTCTTGCACGTGAATATTTCCGTCAAATAGTTCGCGCTATCTCCTACTGCCATAGGTATTTTTTAACATCTCTAATAGAATTATTGTTGATCAATGAAGAGTTTTTATTAACAAAGAAAATTACAATCCAATAATAGAAACAAATTAGAACTAATATTTACTACCGAAACGATTGAGCTAACTGCAGACTGTTGCAAGCAATCTACAGGTAGCTCAACTGGTTCATATCAATATCAGTCTGAAGCGTCCCCAAGAGGCTGACTGCAAAAGATTATATTTTATTCTTGTTTCAGATTGCATGTTGTCCACCGAGATTTGAAACCAGAGAATGTAGTGTTTTTTGAAAAATTAGGTGTAGTTAAATTGACAGACTTTGGGTTTAGTAATAAATTCTGTCCTGGTCAAAAACTAGAGACTTCTTGTGGATCCCTTGCGTACTCGGCACCAGAGATACTGCTCGGTGACTCTTATGATGCCCCAGCTGTGGATGTTTGGTCACTTGGTGTTATCCTCTATATGTTAGTGTGTGGCAATGCCCCTTTCCAAGAAGCCAATGACAGTGAAACATTAACTATGATTATGGACTGTAAATATACTATCCCAATACATATATCAAACTCGTGTAAAAGGTAATTAATCTATTAAATGATTTTGGATATCTGAGACACTTTTTGATACCGGAGACATATTTCTAATTAATTATTTTTTCAGGCTTATAGGTAGAATGTTAGTTAGAGAACCTGAGAAAAGAGCAACATTATCAGAAATAGCAACAGATCCTTGGGTCACAGCTGGTGAAGGTGTAACTGTGGAAGACTTTGACACCCCATTAGTCGCCAAGGAACAGCTATCAGAAGAAGACCATACCACCATTGTCCAAAAAATGGTGAATGGTTCCATTGCCACCAAGGAGCAAATCTTGGAATCTCTAGAAACTAATGACTACAATCATATTACTGCCACTTATTATCTACTGGCTGAGAGAAAACTCAAGGCTAAAAGGTAAAACATAATGGTGTACTTTAATACTTACATAAATGAACACTAGTTGTTTTCTTGCTATGTGTGAATGTAAATAAGGAAAATCTATTGCAAATTGGTATTGTTCACACAGTGTTAAGTTCTGTTGTTACCATAAATGGAAAATAGCATAGCATCCATCAATGCACGCATGCCACCTTATTTATTTTAAAGTTAAGTCCTGATAATATTTTATAAACAAAAGTTTTCATGCATGTTTCTTACTTCCTCACACCTAAACTACTCAACAGGTCTGGTTAAAAGTTCTGTAGTTCTAAACCTTGAATAAAATACAGGCTACGTAATATATATAAAAAATAATGAGTTCAGAGTCGCAAGCCAAAGCCAGTAAAGCAATTTTTAATGACATCGAACATAAGAACTTTTAAAACTTTCGCGATTTGTCAACATAGTAATTAGTCGTCTCGTGACCTCAATCGCAACGCGATGGAAACTTCGGAAAATTAAAACGAGGGTCGCAATAATTATTATTATTGGCTAATTAACGCGGCCCTCGTTTTTAGGGTTTATAATCCCTTATGACTTCATTATGGAATTAATGTTACCTATGAACCTTCTTAGTGCTTATACTTGTAATAAATTCTTCAAACTTCGATAGTTATTATAGTAAAATCCTTATGATAGTTCGTATTGTTTCAGAAGTGACATACTACGTAAACAAGAGGCGAGCAACCGCGGCGTTCGACGGCCGGAGGCGCTTAGCGTAGCGCAAGGTGGGGGCGCAGCCGTGGGAGGGGGCAAGACTACGGGGCGGTCGCTGCTGGCGCCGCCGACTCTGTCTACCGCGCCTAGGACGCCGCAGGATGTGCCGCCGGTGAGATATTGTTGGTATATAAAAGACAAGATAGAAAGTTGATTAAGGATGTATGCGGATTAACTTCGAAGTCTATTTGTGTTGGAAGAACACCAACTTTGCTATAGTAAGGTAGAAAGTATAGATAAATAATATGCTTCACAATTCACCCAGCATTTTCTAGCAGAGCTTGTGTTATGGGTACCTACTAGATAACTGATATATTTAATACATCAAATACTTATTCTCAGATTTAGCATCAAAGATAGTTTATGTCAACAAAGTCATATATGAATGAAAACTTAACGACAACTGATAACAATAACAGAAAACAACAATGGAACAACATAGTTATCACTATAAACAAAACAAAAACTTCAACAACGCATAATCTTGCATGTGTAGCAAAAAAATTAGTAAATTTGAATTCGAAACGAACGACAAATCAATTAAATGATGAATGAAAGCTTTCAAAACCAAAAATTGTTTCGATCTTCTTGAATCGAACCCAATGTCGTTAAATATTTTCCAGCAATATTCCTTGGGTTTTGTAACCCTTTGTATACAAAAAATATCTAGGTTTTTGAGTATAGGTAGATAGATATTTTTATGATACTTAAGAACACCCGCTACCTCCTGCGTTTAATAATAATAAATCTGCATTCGCTTAATTGTGGCAACTACCAGGGGCTATTCTAAGGTTTTTGTTATTATAGTAAGCTATTCCTCGCCTTGCACTCGCACTCAGGGTAATCTCAAAGAAATTAAATTATATCCCAAAAAAATTCTATTTCGGCGTGATTATTTTTATAACTGTTTATAGTATAAAACTTGAATAGTCTAAGTGCTTATTTTGCAAGCCTAAAGATATAAAGTTATTGATTCTGATTCTGGACTTCAACCCGCGACCTTCGCCAAGGGGAAGGTCCTTCCAGGGCTCTTCTGATAAACTTATCGCATTCATTAAGACAATAGTATCGTCAAAGAATGAGACATTTTGGCATTCTAACTTGTATGAAAGAAACTACAGATGGAGGGACGCGCGAATGAAATTATATTTATGATTTTTATATGTATATTTTTCTTTTTGTTTGTTTTTCTAAAATATTAATTGTAAATTCCTAGCTTAGCATTTCTTATTTAAGTATGTCTTGTGTCGTGCCAAATAAACTTTTTTCATTTCATAAATCTCTCCTTGCAAGTAGCACCACCCGCACCCTCTAGAGTAGTCTAGAGATTCTTTCATCTAAATGATTCTAAGTAACGATTCTGTGACGAAACCATTATCATAGTGCAGCGATTTAGCAGCATTGGGCACCAGATATCTAAGCGACAGTAACCTATGAGTGATCATGATCAGTGTTTCAAAAGCTATTGCGCATTGGTTTTATGCGTGTTTTGTATTGCAAACCTTAAGGTGGTTCCCTGACCCAAATTAGCGCCGCCACCATTTTATCGTATTGTTACGCTTTACAGAGGAATTTTCTAAAATCCTTTGGCTTGTTTGTGATATCTTCATAAGCTTTTTTTTGTATAGCTTAGGAAGAGATGCGAAGTTGCACTTTTTGGCCACAAAACTCTGTTTTTGCATCTCTTAATAAACAATTCAAAATAAAACTATTACAGAGGTATTTAAAAAAAAGCTTATGATAGGTATCACAAACGAGCCAAGGGATTTTTGAAAATTCCTTCGTTTATCGTAATAATACGATAAAATAGGTGGCGGCGCCGTTTGAGTCAGGGAAGCCCCTAAAAGCGCAGATGGGGCGCGAGGTTGTCTACGGGACGTATCTATGCTTTTTGAGTCCACCTACGTTGTTGTGACTCTCGTAAATTCGTTATCTAATAACGCGTTAACATTACAGAGATCACGTAAATGCAGCATCGTCCGCGAAGAAGACGATGACGAAGAAAGCACACCGACCTCTCGACCGGCCGATTCACGCCGCGGCTCGCGTTCAGAAGGACGCCTACATTTAGCGGCCAGAGCTCACGTCACCCCACCTTCGCCGCCAGCCGTTACAATGCATCCCCCTGTATCTGCCACGCCGGTGCAGCGCACTCATCTTGCAGAAAACCTTACACGGGTTGGTTTATTTGTATTTAAATCAGAATCGCACGAACGTTCCCGAAATTCCGTCTTTGTAAACATAATTAAGTTTTCCTTTTCCTAGTGCAGAAGTTTTCAATTAAATTATGAATTACTTGCACAAATAGGCTTAACATCAGCTTTGTCTCAGGGCACAGGGCAATGCATGATGGAGCGCAACATATATTCTGTGAGGCTACAAAGTATTGCTCTGTTATAGGTGATGGTTCCATTGGGCCAGCCGTCAATAAATAAAATGAAATAAAATAGCCTTACCTAACGACCCATATCAAAAGCTCCTTTTCCGTCTCACTAACGTTACAAACCATCTCAGGTGAACCTCGACGACGAAGGTGGCACAGAAGTTCCTACGACAGGACGCAGTCCCCCGCCCGCCCCGCCGCCCGCGCGCCGCACCCGTATCGAGTGCCGGCGGCGACGCCCCCGAGCGGGCTCGTGTTCATCTTCGGACCTTTCCGACGATGACTCGGAAAAGAAGAAACGAGCGGCGGAAAGGGCCGATGTACCTCCTGATACTAGGTTTGTCATTGTTTGTAAAATATATAGTATATCACAATCTCACCTGGTGGAAAGTGACGATGTGGCTGACGGTGTATCACGAAAGTCTAGAAGACACCTATTCACTCTTGACTTGAAGAGACCCAGATTGTAATTGGCCGGAAAAATAGAAGCAGGTAGTGAGTTCCATTCCTTAGCGGTGCGATACATTTTCACATTTACTTTGTGATCAATAAACTATGTTATCTTTAGGACGAGACGTGACTCTCATGACGACTCCAGTGACAGCCAGGAAAGAGGTGCCGGCGCGGGCACCGCTGGTGGTGCGAGGGCAGCGTCACGACCCACAGTTACAGGTTAGCACTTAGTGCATCTATAACTCTACTCCTTACTATACTCCAGCCTAATCCAAAATGAAATGTTTGTAAACAAGCTCTCTGTGCCATGTATTTTTATTACGCAATTCATATTCCCAGTTGATTTGAGATTTTTCCTTCAAAAAATATCGCCGACACTTATATCTGAAATTCGACGCTAAACATGAGTTTTTTTTTATGTGGTTTGTTTACATACATTTTACTATGCCTTTGCCATTCCTTCTCCAGTTTTATGTTGTATACATATGTATTTTTTATTTAGTGCAATAAACAAATAAGAATCTAATTTGGCTGGAGTTATAGCTAGACCTAAGGGTTTCTTGATTATTTATTGGACGGGATCCCATGTCGTGGCAAGGTTTCGCTTCCGAAAAATAAGTACTGTTTTTTATCATATTCTGATTATGATATGTGCTTGTGTGCGTCGTTTGTATTATGCGTTATTTGCAGATATGTGTGGACTTGCATCTGTGGCGAAACTTTTTCTTATCAAACAATTCTGTAAATTGCGTAAGGGGTAAATTCCTAGATGAATCAGTTCAAGCATTCATCTGATTTTGTAACAGGTAGCAGTGGCTCAGAGAGCGCAGGCGCCGGCGGCGACGGTCGCGCCCCGCCGTCGGCCGGCTCGGGCGGCGGCCGCCGGCGCCGCGCCGCGCGCAAGGAGAGTCGCTTGCGAGAGTCACGCTCACTAAATCGAATTGCAGAGGTACGATTTGTCAGTTTGCGTTAGTCACTATCTAGAGAACGTGGTCGCAATAACTCCATCGATACAATCTTTGAACACAAGCAAACTACATTAATTACATGTATGTCACATAATACACATTAGGCCGCAAACAATGCGGCAGCCGCGCTGCCATCCGCTATGAAAATCGCGTTGATTGCGACTTAGTGTGAAGGAGCTCTAAAACTCCACATTATGTGCGAGTGTTTTTACATCAAATCTACGTCATCAGCAGGCTAGTATAGTAGATTAATTTAGAAATTAATTCGACTTCGAAAGAGAATAGCATAGTGGTTGTAGAAGCTCAACTAACGAGGGGTGAAATAGTTAGTAAATTATCGAAATACGTCTATAGCTACCACCAAAATCTCATTACTCTTTTGCATAGGTGGAGGAAGCGAGCGGCGCTCGTTGGGGTGGCGGTGGCTTCGTCGCGCTATGCGGCCGCCCCTTACTTCGGCTGCTGGCAGCCGCACGACCGGCCCCACAGGCTCGCAGACTACATGGTCTCTGCTAGCAAACGCCTCGCTAGCCCCGCCATCCGGCCCGTGCTAGCCACGAAACCCACATGGGAAATTTGAGATCCATCGATCCAACCCGAATCCCCCGCTGCCACACTTTCGGCGGGATCAATAACCGTCCCGAAACGTACGCTCTTGTCGCGTGAAAAACTGCAAGACAGATCCGTACTCAAGAATCGCGCTAGCCAAGAATCGTACTGCTACACAATCGGACTATGATCGCCAAATAGAGGGTTCAAACTTCGATGATCGACAAAGGATACAAAACTAGACACTAAGCCGATCGTGTGGCCCCAATTTTAAGCTGACGGATTCGATTGCGATATTCTTGACCACTGATGATAGACTAACGTTACGCTTAGGAGGCATACACAGAGTGGACCAAACCTTTCGAATTGAACATACAATAAAAGTAATTATTTGATTTCTATAGATTAAAATTATTATTTTTATTTAATTTTTTTCTTTAAAGAAATCCCTATACCTACAGTGGCGTAGCTAGGTGGACAAGGGCCCAGTGCACTGAACCACCTGGCCCTATGATAAATATGCCACTGATTAAACGACATAAAAAAAAACATTGAATAATGAAGCGTAAAAGTTACGACATTGTAACACGGTCATTGTTTGACGATTTAAGTGAAGATTTTTTAATACATTTAATCAACTAATGTATTTTGATTTTTATTAGATTTCGCATAATTTTATCTTTTAGTAAGTAGTTTTTATTTCACTATAGCTTTAGTAGTTTTTAAGTTGTAAACGTTTTTGTCGAAAAGGTCGCGGCACGTCAGTGCCGTAGTGAGCGACTAAAGCGTGCGAACAGTTGAGGCTAGGTTCGCGCGCACGCTCCGGACAGTTGAGTCAATAAAATATTTACTATACAGATGAGATCATTAAATGACAAAAAAGATTTCAAATTTTTGCAAATTCAGTCTATAATTTCACTCAATTAATGAGAAATGTCGGAGGCGATCTTGTCCAATGCTGTTTCTTAAATATTTTTTATTATAGCGAGCTCAGGGACCCACCGAGCTTTGGGGCCTGGTGCACCACCTGCCCTATGATAGCTACGCCACTGTATACCTATTATTCATACTGTTCAGAATAACCTTCATTGTTTGGTCTACCCTGAGAGAAGTTTTACTAGCGTAACGTGCTGTTGATGTAATGCTTTGTTTCATGAACCCCCTAGAGTTCTTTGTTGTCCCAAGTAGGTAAATTAAAACTATTCACTATACTGTAACTAAACTAAGGTATTTTAAATTTTCTGTCCATGTCCTTAGAGTGCTAATTATTTTCAATGAAGGTGTCTACTGCAGTGCAGCACCTATAAGACAGAATAAAGAATAACCACCACCATTTTAGTAAACTAAATAGAAACTGTAGAGCACTTTTTAGAGAATTGCTACACAACCCTTACCAGTGTTTTTGTGTAATTGGTAGGTCTACGTAAATTGGAGTAAATTGTTCCTCGTACCTGTCTGGTAGGGTAGAGTAGCTGAATTTATTTATTTTTATCGATTTTATGAAGTACATAATTGTATATCTATCTAATGAATATAAAATTAATTGCTTATCTATAACAATAGATTTACGAAAATTATTATTATTTAATTAATTTTGAAGATCTTTTCTAAATCGGATTTTGGACGTCTTGTAATTTTTTTTCAATTGCACTATTGTAGGTACCTACTTTCTTATTTTTGTAAGTATCTTGTGGCCAGCAAAATTTGTCGTGTTAGTGATTAAATTATTATGCTTGTGTAATTTATACAATTGAATAAAATGCTGCCAATGGAATGAAAATGTACATTAATTCATTTTTGTATAGGCCAATTATAGCCTTATTTCTATAATATAAGATACCTCACACTAACGTTTTGAGCTGATAATGCGTTTTCATAATGAAAAATCGAATCACAATAGGTAAACAGGGTTTCTACAACATTTCTGTTATGCTCGTTAAATTATTTGGATTCTTGTTAGTAATTTGTTAACACTTTGTTAGATATTGGTATGATCGCAACTGTTGACTGATTCATAATCCCCGTGATTCCAATAAAATATAAATGTTTACCCAATCAAATGTAAATAAGTTTTTACACATCCTTGTCATAGAAAACTCTTGTCATGGATTTATTTGCACTCGGTTAGATGGAGATCACTTATATTAAGATCCATATTATGAAAACTTGCTCAGTCATCGGTTGAGTTTAACTTTTCTATGACATTTCACAAGTGCGATGGTGGGCAAACGTTTTTCAAAAACTCTTCAATAACTAAAAAAAATCACTCAATCGTAGATTTATTATGACTGAGCAAGCTTTTATAATACGGGGCTAAGTATTGTTTTTAAGCTGTCTGTATGTAAATGTTTCTAATTTTAGCAAACTGTTTGTGGATTTACATGTTAGCCATTTTTAAATAATGAATGAATTGTTATTTTTTAAAGAACATGGTTGGTAGGTACTAATTAAGAAAACAAGAGGCAAAAGTTGGCGCTCCCACTTCCCACGACACCGTCGCACAACTCAAATATGGGCTTAAACTCGTCATCTTAAGATACATTTTACAATGACAAAATATCTTACCGTGAACTTCAAGAGCTAACCTAACACCTTAGGTGCCGGTCCATTATAATTACACTTAAACATTAGATGTAGTACTTATTATGCATTTTCATGAAGGTACAAAATATAAATATCAAATCATGATAAATATCCAGATAAATGCCGAAAAAATTAAATGTTAATCTACAAACAATAAGTAGAAACAATTCCCCTCCGGACCATCTGACCACCATGAACTTGCCACTGGTGGTGACTTGGGATTTCAATATCCCAACTGACTACCAGTGACCAAATAACACAGTACTACTCCCATATCACCACCAGTGGTTTCATTTAAAATATTATTGTCATTCTAAGTCCATAAACAGCCGCAATAATTACGCGCTTCCGATTCAATCAAAGTACCTTACTTACAATACCTTAATCATCAAATATCAAGCAATAAGTACTTTTTAACGTAACGTTAAATAAACGATCAAATAATAAGTAATTCTAGTAAGTACGTAAACTAATTATTTAAGTTATCAAACAATATTTTTGTATGCGGAGTGTTGATTTACTGCTGTTAAATTATTTTTGAAACTGAATACCTAATTGTTATTTTGTTAACATAGGGCATACGTAAATTATGTATTTGTGCGATTTATACGAATAACAATGTGTTGTTTTTTCAACTGATACTGCGGTCCGCATTTATATAAAATCGATTTGAGCGCTCACAAAGTGGTCCGTATATCCGTAAGCGCGTCTACAGTTGATAGCAAAGCGTCATAGATGACGTCATAACCAGCGCCCATGATAATGAGCATGGTCGCTGTGAACGATCTGTCAAATTGACATTTTGCTTTGACACGCTTGTCATTCGAGATAACTTGATGCAATAAGTCTTTTTTATTTCGAGCTCAATGTGTTTAAAACTGTTTGAAGAAGTGGCTGTATCATTTTATTTTCCAAAAAATCTACTCTAATACGAAAATTTCAAAATCACCATCAAACTATTGAGGTTATGTTTACGTGAGCTATGTTAGCGCGCTCAAAGCCGTTCCGTTCAACATAGCCCGATATCTGTCGTTAGCGTGCTAAAAGAATTCGGACCGACTTTGAGCGCTTTTAGCGCTGATAGTCTTGTGAACGATAAACGGACCGCAGGCTGTGTATTACACATATAATTCGATATGGCCAGATAAACGGAATATTTTTGCTAAATTGAAATATATTTTAGCTACGTTTCATTTGTATAAAATACGTTGCTGATTCGTCTAATCTACTTGTTCTATGTGATAAATTCCAGATTGCAATAATTATGAACATTTTAAAGCATTTCTTATTAGTCAAATTAGTTTGTTTATGGATCTTTTACCCGTTTTACTATATTTTATTATTCTACATACATACGAGTATGTAGGTGTCAATTCAGTCGTCGCCTCAACTAAACTTATTTGACAGCACTTAAGAACGGAACGGTTAGCCTTATTCCCCATACAAACGTACTTTCCGCTTCATTTGGAAACTATGTCCCCGATCTTATTGGAATTTTCCATACGTAATCGGATGAAAAATAGCTATGTTTGCAGCGGTTTAGTTTTTGAAAAAACAATGATATTTAATTGAGAGCGAAACTAATTTTGACCACCAAATCGAGTCATCTTCAAGCGATTTGTTATGCATGATAGACACTTTTATTCGAAAATCTATCGCGCTGCAAACAACCTAAATATATTCAACATTAAAAATATTCACAAACTAATTTTGAAATCAATCGTTTATTCTAAATTAATCGGAAAGTAAGAAAAAATATCAAAAAATGGTGCCAACACCAAGCACATGCACACAGCCACATGACAGCTTCGTATTAGATGGTTAGACGCGCTTTCTAACTCATAGCGCGCCCCTTTCATTCTACGTGAAACAAATCTGCACGGGAAAATCCGTTTCCGTTTGGGAGAGGTTCGTAGCCTTCTTAAGGATAACGTTTCGGGTTGGCGCAATGTTTTTTTTCTGTGGTTTTCAGTTTTTATGCGTTCTACAAAGAATAAATCTAACGGAAAAATAATTTGTCGCAAATCGTAAACCATTTTCTAACAACTCGTGACAAACTAACTTCGGTTCATTGGTATTTTTGGAGCGAAAAAAAGTATAGCATAATTTTTAGTGGTGTGAAATAAGTTTAGTTTACATCGAAATTGACACCATTTTAATAATTTTTAAGCTATTTAATATCATGTATTAAATTCTTATGTACATAATTTAAATGGTTGTAAGTAAATAAATAGTTTATCATCTCACATAGGTAATATTGTCAGTAATATTTAATACACTCAGTGGTACAATAGATAGCCCAATAACCTAACGTCTGTTTTCCGAAAAAAGAGTGGGGCGTTATACTTATTGGGCAACCTGTTTTGCCCCTGACTGTAGTTAGGTTATTTTGTTTTTTAGCCAATGTAATGTAGGTACGTAAACGTCTTATACAATGTTTATCGGGTCGACATGTTGTTTGTTATAGTTAATGATTTTGACCTGTCTAATAAAAGGATGATTATCATGCGGCGATTTGTTCGCTGATTTTGCAATAATTAACCAGACCAAAGATATGATGAAATTGTGTGTATGCATTCTCTATGACACTTTATGATGTATGTTGCCAATGTTAATGAGCAAGTCTGTTGTGTATGAATGGACGTTTAAAGGGTGCTTGATTATTGATCTATGAGATTGAATGGCTGTTTCACTAGTGGCAACTATAACGTAGAATGGAAATGAATAAAACCTTAATGCTGCCATTAACAGGCCTTGATGGAAAACGATAGTTTTAGAATTACGTCGTATTGTTGGCAAAATAATGTGTAAAATTAGTGAAGCACGCCATGATTTTTGTATGAGAATCCATTTTATTTGTGACTTATTTTCCAATTATCTGCAATTGCATTGTTAAAATTATGTAATGAATGTATTGAGATGACGCGTTTTAAAAATCTGTAATAATGTCCTGTATGGTAGTGTCCAAACAAAAAGGTTTTTCACTAATATTTGACTTTATTTCTTACCTATTGTATTATTTCCCCAACTAAAATCTAACCAGTTGCAAGGCATATGGGACCTTCTTTTGTCAGTTTCTTAGGTATAGTAGGTATATAAGCACAATCATAAGTAGATAGGTACCCTACCCAGGAGATTGATAGACAGGCATATAATGTATCCGACCACCGCTGCTCTAAAGGAGCTGTTACTTTTTTAACAGGTAGGTATTGATGGCAAAATTGAGACAGTGCGCCACCAGTAGCCCAACATAATTAATCCGAAATCCCCGACATCTCATGTGGGCATCGCTTATGATGTGCATAGGTATGCTCAGCTGTTAATCCTAAGAGGCAATCGTGATAATCCAGGTTTTAAAAGTAACTACTTAACAGGGCTAGCAGTCTAACCTAAACCTATCCAACTAAGCAACAGGGGTTCATACTCCGGAACGGTATTCTTCGTGCCGGTAGAACAGTGAATGGGATAATAGGTAGGTCCTTAGACGGATTACAGGTAAATCACATCTCTTATCTACTATTCATTGATTACAATGATTAGCCACCTAGAGGAGCTGAACCAGATGTCAGCTTGAGCCTCGCGATGCATTATGTAGGTACCTAGTCTTGGTATGAAATCTGATAAAGCCAAAGTAATGCTTAGGTATTGATTTTAATGATTTAGGATCGGTACTTGCAGGCCGGTACACGGCCACCTTATCTCGGGCAGATTTTGCAGTTGAGTAAAAACAATTTTCAGCAGGAGGCCAACAGGATCCTTATAGGCAACGTTGGAGAAACTAGGTAGGTATGGTACGTCGGGTCTTCTCGAACTCCATATCAAAATGCTAACCTAAGACGTATGCTCGACTGATTAAAAACAATTTTTCATTCGCTACGTCATGTCATGACCTACGAGTCGAGAGAGTTTAGACGTGGACACTCACGGGCTGGTCTACCAGTTCAAAGTCCCTCAGCGAGCTTTGCTCGGAGTTCCTCTGTTGGTACATTAACTAAACATAGAAGTACCTATATCTCATACCTACACCATAAAGGATAGGTTTCACAACGTAGGTTATTAATTGAAGTATCAGTAGGCCGACGACCATATTATCTCCTGACCGAGGAGCCGAAAGCCGCTGAGTAGATAAACTACATAGTTCTTGAATGGAGATGGACGCGGCTCAACAAACGTAGTTTAGGATGCTCTCCAGTTGGTGGAAATCCAGCAATGTATCCTGAAAATGTTCCTCAATGGGTCAAACGATGCTCATGGGCGTAGCCAGCCATGGGCTCAGGGTGGCGTAGATCTGTAAAATAATATGTAATTTGCAAACTATACCCGCGGTCACAACCAAAAAATATGGTTGGGGCGACTATAATATATAGTTTTGCTTATAAATACAATAATTTGATGTATTAATTTCTTTTTACTATGAAATATAGTAACAAAGTCTGTGTAAATGGAAAATTCGACCATCAATGATAGACAGTACTACTTTTTCTGTCACCAAATTCCTACGTAACATAGAAGCTTCAGCTATTTTCTTTTTTCCTTGTATACGGATATTTAATAATGTAGTTTTTAGATATTTTTTTAGGTTTGGTTAGGTACCTTTTACCTTACAGGTCAGAGCCAGGGTGGGGCAAGCGCCCCACCGTGACTACGCCCATGCGATGTTAGTCATTTTTTTAAGTAGCGTACCGCCTATTGTTGGGCGATTCGACGGTTTACCAGAATTCATCATCAGCCCATACACGTCCACAGCTGGACATAGGCCTCCCCCGTACGACGCCACAAATAGCGGTCCTGAGCCGCCTCCATCCATCGACTCCCTGCGACCGCTTCGATGTCGTCGGTCCATCAAGTGGATGGTCTCCCATGTAGGGGGTTTTTTGTTGGATTTGCAATAATCACCACGCTTTGCAGAATTACGACCTACGAATTAGGCAAAGGCCTAAATAGGGAGGCCGTTGTCTAGCTGTGGAATAGTAAGAGTATAAAATAACTAACTAGTGCTGGAAAATCAATCCAGCAGCATCATCTAGCTAGCCCCGAGCAAAGTAGAGCTTGTGTGTAGGTACTAGATGACCGTTATAAAATAAACCTAGAATAAATATTTGCAGACCGTACAAAAAAAATCCAAAGGCGGGAATCGAACCCGCTACCTCCTGCGTTGCAGGCCTTCGCGAGTTCGCCCGCCACATCGGTCGTTTAAGCTGATGATGAAAATGTTTGTTCCTAAACTTCAAAATGGACACTCTAACTTGAATAGTAGAATAGTGCTGAAATAAAACCAGTAATTACGACAGTATTTGATTTATTTACCTTTGCTAGTTTTACATTGGTAAAAATATTTAATGCTATGAAACAATTTGACTTAGCATTTGGTTTTATTATAATAATAAAATCACACAATAGTAGTTGAAGTGCAAACACAATGGTTGTAATATAGCATAATGTAGCCACACTGATGTTGCATTAAATGCAATGCTTGTTTGAATAAAATGACGCCTAATGCAAAACTTCAAAAGAATCCTGAGTACTTTATCTTAAGATCCTAAAAGTATTTATGTTCTACATTATCATACACTTGATCAAGTTATAATATGGAAAAAAGCCATGCATTTCATTTTACATTAAATAATTACCTACTTTATAATAATAAGATTTCAAATATCCAGATTGGGTTGAGATAATATTAAAATAGTATAAATGTAGGACCTATACTTTTAAACAAGTGAATTTTAATGATAAATTGTGGTTTTCCAAGGTTAACCTCAATTTGTTTAAAAGAATAAGCCTCAAGATCACTTACCTAAAACTCAGACATCAGTAAGAGCTAGTCTTATTAATACCAAAAGCAAGTTTAACTTCATAAAAGGCCACAATAATTTAGGTAGTATGATAAAAAAACGGAGGTTTCCCCCTAAGTGGGCAATGAAAAAGCCATTTGTGAAGGAATCATACATTTGCCCAATCTACGGCTTGAATCTGCTGTTAGCAAGAAAATATTCAAAGTGTAATAAATGCATTATTCAAATCTAACGATACACACTAGCAAAGCATTACTTAAAGTAAAATATTATGTGAAAGAAATTAATAACTGTCTTTTACACATAAAACTAAGGTAGATTGAAACGCAGAAGTAGATTGGGTCTATTGAGACAAATTAAATTGAGAGACAACTAGAAAGTGCTCCCTTCTGGGGGCTGTGATAGTTTCATGTTCTCCTTCAGTGTCATGAGACGCCTCAGTTCTTGCAAGACTGTCTTGATAGTGTAGTCTCGCTGCCACCTTGCAAGAATTGGGACTTGTCTATTATCAACCTGAAAATATATTAATGTGCATCAAATTCTAATCACAAATTCTATGACAGTTAAACAGTCTGCTGTCATGCGATTTTAATTATCAAAGCACTTGAAAAGGTACTATAAACATGCTAACTACAATATATTGTGTGATGTTTATATCAGATACAAAATTTCTGAAGTAAATCACAAAATTTCTCTTTACTTACAAGTCCAGTTTGACTGTTTACACAGTTCATGTTGATCCTAGAGATAAATCGGGCAGTTGGAGGCTCATCAGGATATCTAGTGCCACACTCAACTTTGAGAGAGTACATTCTATTTTCATATGGAGTCTGAAAAACAGAATAATATCAGCAAGCATATTCTACCTTTGTATCTTTCTCGAGACAATCTGTAACTTATTATTGTAAAGGGTGGTTAAAAACAATATTTACCCTAGGGGGTCCAATTATCATCCCAGTCCAATGAGTAAGGGTCATGTCATCATCGCTTTCCAGTCCCCATGAAATGGTACCATCGCCCACTCCTTTTTGGCCTTGCTCAAGTTCTTCGAGAAGACGAAAGTTCCGCGGCACCACTAATTCAACAAAAACAGAATTGTAATCATGTGTAGATGTTTAATCTGATCTTTCATCGAAGTAATCAATAGTGAAAATCTAAATCACGCTTTTTGTATTTTGCTGAAAATAAGCTTACCAACGCCTGATGATGGATTCGCCATGATCAGTCTCACCGGCGCGCACTATCTACAGTGTATTTCTCAAATGTTTTCCTTTTTAGCAAGCATCTATCTTTTATACCCGCTACGGACTAGAAATCGGAACAATACAATCCAATATTTGTCTAAAAAACCAATAATCCAATAAATTTTATTTTACACTCAGAGAGAAAAGAAGACAGGTTAGCAATTTTTTTGTTTGACTTTGACAAATGTTTTTACTCTGTAGCTCTGTAGTCTCTGGTATTTACATTTATTAGAAAAAAAAATCGTGGGTTTCAATTAGGACTCTATACGTTCAAACATTTGTGCATGCAGATTGCACAAACACAGTTTGCGCAAGCAAGATAAGCCGGCCACACGCTCCATCTTGCTTGAGCGTGTAGTCGGGATATAAGGCTTGACTCCGACAAGGATAGCAGCAGTGGCTTGCATTCGGTGATGTGATAATAGAGTGATTTCGTTCATCCATGTGGCATGGCTGTGGCTGGCTTTCACAGACATCATACTAGCTGCGCTGGCGTTTGTCATATTTTCATGTGTCTTCTTCTGTCTATGCTATTATTTCTAGCATGTATTGGCCGGGCTACTGGCCTAAAGGCCAGTAGCCCGGCCCGCATACGCTCAAACATTAGTGCAAGGATGATTGCACAAACACAGTTTGCGCAAGCAAGGTGGATCGTGTGGCCGACTCAACTTGCTTGCGCAAACTGTGTTTGTGCAGTCTGCATGTACAAATATTTGAGCGTGTAGTCGGGCTATTAGACCGTGCATCGTATTATGACACAAAGAACTTGTAGGTACGGCTTAAGATCATACAACTCCACCTACATTTTATGTAATCCATTGATAAACATAAGAAAAATAACGCCGGTTCCACAGACATGATATCTAGCTGCGGCTGGTTCTAATTATGGTGAGATACATGAGTGAGATACACAATCGTCGAAATGTCTCGTGAAGAAGTCATGCCAAAAACAGAAATCATAATTAAATTATCAAATTTTGATATATTCTGCTGACATTAGTAGATTTTTGGCCTAGCTTTCTGGTTCTGGAAAAAATATTTTAAGTATAACAAAATAAAGTTCATTTCACTTTGTACGTCTCCCCCAGAGCGCTTTGTGGATGAATAAACACTCTTTTGCATCCGCATACTATTCACAGCAGCGTGATTAGTGATTATTAATCTTTGCTCTCTTGCTCTGAATACTTGGAGTATCTAGAAAGGGAGTTGCCAAGCGCTACTTTTAGTACTAAAATTATTTTGCCAGTTTTCGCGGGAGGCGAGTTAGCACGGTACAGCACACACTTACATAATCACACAACTAATGCAGAAAAATTAAGCGTCCCTATAAACGCACACGCAAGTAAAAGCTGTACTCAAACACAAAACAAGCACACAATTCAAGAATTACTGTTGTTACACTATTGTTTACTTACACACTAACACAAAAAATTAGTGATGGGGTGTAAAAAGACCGATAAAATGAATGAAATCAGGGTTGTTCCAAATCATATACTTTTCCTTTTTTTTATAGATTTGTAGGGCGTAATCTCTAACTACTAAACCTTTTTTAAAAATTATTCTACAAATAGAAAGGTACACTGTTGTTAAGTAATACAAGGCTATATTCTATCTACGCAAGTAAAACCGCGGTGCGCTAATAGTTATTGTATGTACTTAGATAATTACAACAAATATTACGCAATTATGAATCTTAGGGTTCTAACTTAGAACATCTTCATAGAAATCGGTTCAGTCTTAGAACTTCTAAGAGTGAACTGATTTCGTTGAATCATGAATGCATTATTTTGATAAATATTTTGTTTCTTAATTGGTGTGGTGGGGTGAGAAAAATAAAGAGCACGAGAAGAATAGCGGCTGTTAGCAAATGTAGTGCCCCAAGCGGATATGTAAGGCAAGGAAGTTAAAAAAAATGATATTGTGGTGTTTAATATAAATGTATATTACATAATTTTTACACTATTGGTTTTTAAAATGGACTAATTTATTGTAAATGTGACGTACACATTTCTTTGGATCTGTTTTTTTCATAAGAAAAGAGATTCTAGTATCTGTATACTTTTGCATAACCAATCTTCCTAATTCCATATTATGATTGACGAAATCTTTATCATAGACATGTAGATCAATATTTGGAAATAAGTCCTTTCCTTGGAAATAGTTCAATGATTTTGAAACTATATACGTTGTAGTAATTTGTTTAAGCATTAGGAGCATCTTTGTATTATAAATTTAATATAATATTCAATCATTATCTACTTGTACTGTATTGATATTTCAATCCACAGTCTATTTAAAAAGAACTAGCTATGCACCGCAGTTTCATCCAAGTTGTTATGAAAAAAAGTAACCCATGTCACTATCCGGCTTACATACTACACCAGCTGTACAAAAAAGCACGTATGTTTCTGCGTTCAAAAAGTACAAAGCAAATAGCAATAAACAAATGACACAGCACCACCAAAATTTTAAGGGAGCTCCATAAATCGACATGTTGAAGGCAGAATGACAGAGACAATCGCAGCAAACTAGTTTTTATAAACAGACACAAATGACTGTTCATGTACCTCGGACTGCGTACGCTCGGCTACTCCTGTTCTGAATGCTCCAAGTAATGTATTCCCGATAGAGATCCTTTCCCCGTGTTTCGTTAACTAATTTGAAATGATGTTGTATACATACATTACGAGTCCAATACAGAACCTCCTTTTTTTTAATCGGTTAAATATGGGTACAGAAAAACACATGGCATTTTATTAATTCCATCATTCACTCAATCAATTTCATTCAACTTACCACACTACGCCTTCTACCAAGGAATTTATACTCACATTACTCACCTACACCCTCTACCAAGACGTTGGCGTCGTATTAAAACTGTCGCAACTGCTATTCCATTTGTATCTAAATTAAACAATATTACAAAAAACAATTGACAAAAATATCACTTACTTGTGATAGGACATACCGTGGTACCTTAAGTTTGATGTCTCTGATCGTCTTTTACACCGTAATACCGCACAATTCATCATTTTCACTGAGCACTACTTCGCGACACGAAACGACAGCTAATGGTCGCGGTTACGAGTGAAGTAGTTTTATATAACGTGTATGGCCATATGGCCGGCAGAGGAGTAGGCCTTGCGTTGACATATCCGTTGTAGATACTCCAAGTCTGAATAGTTTGCGGCTTGATGCGGATTACATTGAATTGGGGATTTTTTATTTTCTGTAAATCTACCATACCTATGACAGACGAGTCTGTCAGTGTTAAGCTGAAGTGAAGGTGTCATGTCAGTTAGTTCTCAGTTGTCAAAGTCAAGAAATATAACCTTAAAATTAAAGTTTGAATATTTTTTTCAATTAACATCTTGCATGGAAAGTTATAACTTTCACTAATTTGTAGAAACGGTAACTGTTTCCATGACGTTGCAATTACTACGTGCAATACGCAATTCTTTGACAATTCATAGTCATCACCGTGTGAATTCTTTTCGCCATTATAATTTCTTACGAAGCGAATACCGTTATTCGGAGTGGGGTACGAGACGGGCGAGGGGGGTCTGTATCAGCGGCGCCGTTGTTGGAGCGCGAGTTCACTCTGTCACTCGGTCATTACGGTATTTCTACACAGCGCGTCCCACATTTACGATCGTGAAAGAAAAAGTGACAATGTCCGAAAACAAACCGTTTCAGCGCCTCCCCAAACTTGTAATTCCTAAACATTACAATTTAGAATTGGTGCCGAATCTAGAAAAATTGACTTTCAGGGGAAAAACAGCAGTGAAAGTATCGGTAAGATGATATAATTTCATCATCGCCGCCGTTGCAAATTATCCACTTGAATATGACGCGTTACAGCGCTACGTGTTGTGTTTCAGATCGGAAATTCCACGAACGATATCGTATTGAACTGCCTGGACTTGGAAGTGAGTAATGTGAAACTGGAATATGAGGGCGGAGGCCCGGACTCGGCCCACTTGCCGACCGAGGTGAAGTTGAATGCGGCCGAGGAGACGGCCACGATCACGTTCGCGGAAGTGCTGCCCGCCGGCGAGGCCACGCTGTACTGCGAGTTCACGGGAGAGATAAACGACAAGATGAAGGGCCTCTATCGGAGCAAGTACATCACGCCGTCTGGCGAGGAGCGCTACGCCGCTGTCACCCAGTTCGAGGCCACAGACGCGCGGCGTTGCTTTCCCTGCTGGGATGAGCCTGCCATCAAAGCCACCTTTGACATCATGCTTGAGGTGCCCTCTGACAGAGTAGCCCTCTCGAACATGCCTGTCAAACATGAGAAAATTGTTCAAGACAAGAAAGTAATACAATTTCAAACAACTCCCATCATGTCCACTTATTTAGTTGCAGTTGTTGTGGGTGAATATGATTATGTGGAAAAGAAGTCTAAAGATGGTGTGCTAGTACGTGTTTACACCCCAGTTGGGAAGAGCAAGCAGGGCCTGTTTGCCCTAGAGGTAGCTGCTAGAGTTCTTCCGTACTATAAGGAGTATTTTGACATTGCCTACCCTCTGCCCAAAATTGATCTGATTGCCATTGCTGACTTTTCTGCTGGTGCTATGGAAAATTGGGGTTTGGTGACATACAGGGAGACCTGCTTGCTTGTTGATGAAGAGCACACATCAGCAGTGCGAAGGCAGTGGATAGCTCTTGTGGTTGGACATGAGCTGGCCCATCAATGGTTTGGTAACCTTGTCACCATGGAATGGTGGACTCATCTTTGGCTGAATGAAGGATATGCATCTTTTGTTGAATTCCTGTGTGTAAACCACTTGTTCCCTGAATATGATATTTGGACTCAATTTGTCACAGAGAACTACATCAGGTATGGTCTGCCTAATAATTCATAAGATTTTAATAGGAGTCATTGCTTGCGTCAAAGAACAATGTAAAGCCACTGAACTGTTGTAAACAATGGACAATGAGTATTGCATTTCATGAGCTGCATACTAATTTTGATAGGATATTCATTTCTTTCTACTTTTAGGGCCTTGGAACTGGATTGTCTGAAAAACTCTCACCCTATTGAAGTGCCTGTGGGACACCCCTCTGAAATAGATGAGATATTTGATGATATCTCATACAACAAAGGTGCTTCAGTCATTCGAATGTTGCACAAGTACATTGGAGATGATGATTTTCGCAAAGGCATGAACATTTATCTTACCAGGCATCAGGTAAATATAATTATTTACTATTTACACAGTTATAATCTGTTATCTCAAAGCAAATGGTACTCAGAAAGTCAGAACAATGTAGTGTCATTTTGTGATAATAATTTCCACAAGGGTATTATCACAAAGTACCTACATTTTTATCTATGTTACTATGAGCCAGACGTTTTTATAATTAGAAATTAAACTTCTGTTGTTACTGGAAGGTGCATGCTATGATGCTATAATTTATAAATATACAATGCCCTTCAAATAACAGTTCATTCTGAAACTAAGCAAATAAACGTAAAATATATTTATTTGGCACATATTCAAGATTAATTAGAAAATGCAACATCATGCTACTATACACTTATTTACAAAGAAGTTGCCAACATAGGAATTTATGCAATTACCACCGAAACTAACCAATAACCCAAACTAATAGAATCTTTCTAGTAAGGTATTTATCCATCTGTGGACTGAGAATTAAAAGGCTGTTGATGTGATATAAATTTTCACTTCACAGGTGAATCTAAAATATCATAATTTATTTTCCCTTCCCTTTTTAATATTCCAGTACAAGAACACATTCACAGAAGACCTATGGGCAGCATTAGAAGAGGCATCTAACAAGCCAGTCGGTGCTGTTATGTCAACATGGACCAAACAGATGGGATTCCCTGTAGTTGAGGTTTGTTTGCTTTCACTTTCAAGATAAAATGTACATTTTTTTGAGGAATGTCTAACATTTTCAAGTTACTTTGTCAGAATTTCGACATCTTTTAGGCTGAGCTGCAGCTGAATAAGCATAAATTTTTGAGATGTGAGCTGCTACATTTGAAGATGTCAGTTTCGGGCCCCGTGTTGAGTGATTATTACTGTTGAAAGTGCGTATTTTAGGCGACTCTCAAGTCTCAATCACAACTAAAAATATCTCTGTTGGCTGTGACAGCCCAGTGGCAGATTCGGCAAATCTGCATAGCAACGAAATTGCGATAGATTTTATATTATTATAGATACCTATCTAGTTTACTTCTAACAATTGCTGAAAAAGCATAAAAAAGTCAAACCTAATGTAATGGCTCTTGACACTCAATATTTCTGTTCAGTTAATGCTTTTAACATCGTAAATAAAGGCCTGTTTGTTTTTAGGTGAGCTCAGAACAAAAAGGCAAAGATCGCATTTTGAAACTGACCCAAAGCAAGTTCTGTGCTGATGGAAGTCCAGGGAATGACAACCTTTGGATGGTACCGATCACTGTTTCAACACAGGAGCTACCTGAGAAGGTAAATAAACTATATTTATTTACACAGTTTATTTACAAACTGTATTTGTCTTCAGATGCTTTGTTTTCTAAGGTCAGGCACAATGTTATGATAATGAAAACACAAGTTATGATACTATTACTTTGATATTTAATCAATAATCTGACCTAATTTTATAGAGATAAGTTTTATGTTCAGATTCTACAAGTTGAACAAAAATATTGATAACAATTACACCAAGGATAAATTTGGTTCAATATCAATCAATACCTGTGATCTCAAGTTATTGTTCAACAAAGTTGTTCACAAAATTATTTCCAGCATGATCTATGTAGGATACATAAATAAATAATGTTGGATAATCCACACAGCATCAGTGGCGGATTTACCAGCAGGCTGAGTAGGCTGAAGCCTAGGGCGGCTAATTTGAGCGGGCGGTAAATTTAGGCCAAAAATGTATTGTCTTGGAGATATAGAAAAGAATATCATTAAATGTCATTAGGTCCAGCGTAATCTTTACTAAATCGTGAGTTTTATAAATAATTACAATTATAAAACTCTTTATTGTACACCACAACAGATAAATAAACAAAGTACAATGGGCGGCCTTATCGCTCAGCAAGATGAACCCGGCCACACGCTCCATCTTGCTTGCGAAAATTGGTTTGAGCCCGGTCACACGCTCCGTCTTGCATGCGCAAACTGTGTTTGTGCATGCATGTTTGCACAAACGTTTGAGCGTGTAGCCGGGCAATTAGGGGCGGCAAAATTTGAATAACCTACTGGCGGCAAATGAGTAAATCCGCCACTGCACAGCATCATCTAACCCCAAGCTAAGCAAAGTAGTGCTATGGGTACTAGATGACTGATATACTTAATACATTACATAGATATTTTATTATACATGGAAATACCCAGAAAACCCGGAATAAATATTTTTAGATCTTACAAACATTTGTTCCAAGGCGAGAATCGAACACAGAACCTCCTGTTTCGCAGGTGGACCTTCGCCCGCTGCGCCTCAAAGCTCGTCAAATGAATGAAATTATTTTCTATCTGTTGACAGATAACTGCAAAAGACCCAGATGAATGTGAATGTGTTCAAAAGGAATGCAAAGCAAAACAAAAGCAAACTGTAATTTGAATTGTCTTTTGCACTTTATTATAGTGCACTATTTAAAAATTTTGTTTTTAAAGTTTTGTAGCTAGTGTCTGACCGAAACTGGATTTTTTGCCAAATCGAACCTTCTAACATCCTACTAATATTAAAATTAAAATTTAAAATTTAAAATAAAAATTTGTATGGATGTATGAATATTTGTTACTCTTTGACGCAAAAACTACTGAACCGATTAGGCTGAAATTTGGTATGGGTATAGTTTGGGACCTGGAATAACATATAGGCTATTTTTTATCCCGATAAAACGCGGGCGAAGGCGCGGGCAGAAGCTAGTTATTATATCATTAAAAACAATTACCCTAAAACATAACTCTTTTTCCATGATATAGTTTTAACATGTCCATCTGTGTATATCATAGCTCCTGAAAGATCCAAGCATGAACCTATTTTAGGCGTCCGTAGTCAACAAGGTGCCCCTATAATTTCGCCACGTCCGTTTGTCTGTATGTCCGCGGCTTAGCACAGGCTAGTATTACGCTAGCTGTTATTTGGCATGGCTAGAGAAAGATAATAATATTCCGCCGACGTGCCGAAGTGGTAAAACAAAATCATGTGAAAAATATTTTTGTGATATTTTCCGTATAGGTAGGTACCTAAAGTGGGATGATGCTTTTTCGTCTAGCCCGTGGTACTAAGCGAATAGCTCGTACGTCAGAGAACCCTTGCGAAATATTTAGATACAAAGTGAAAAAAAGGGTGTTGAAGTCCAGTACTCTATCAATTCGTGAAAACCGCATGAAAATCTGTTTAGTAGTTTTTGAGTTTATCGCGAACAGACAAACAGACGCGACGAAGGACTTTGTTTTATAATATGTAGTGATTAAGTATAACGGTCATCAAGTACCTACCCATAACACAAGCTCTGCTTAGCTTGGGGCTAGATGATGCTGTGTGTATTGTCCAGCATTATTCATTTATTTATTTCTCTGTTTCTCACTTCCATGATCACGGGCCATATAGTGACCCGGTCCTTTGGGAGGCTTGTGTGGGGCCGAAGCCAAAAGTTATTTATTTTATTATTATTATTTATTTATCAAAATTATTCTTCCGAGTATAAGCTTCATTCATTTTGATAGCGATACAGAAGCCATCTAAAATGTATTTATGTTTATTTGTACTGGTACATTTCCCAAATTTAATAAATCGTGTAACGAATAATCAATGAAATTCTGGCTTTATTAGATACTTGCCCGCAGTGCAGTCTTGCTCTTAATTTTATGTGAATGAGTAACAAACCATCCACAATTTATATTGATTTTTACGGAAATAGAGCAGATTAAAGATTCAAAATGACTATCGATATGTAGAAATTCAATAAGGTTCGGCGTGGTCGAAGTTTCGCCTCTTTTTGGCGGAACCTTGTTTTTTTTTGCCGTCACCGAAGCTGAACCTTCGGTCGGACCCTAGTTGTAGTCTAATTTATGGTTATTTGCGTTATTGTCGTAGGTATTTAGATAAAGACATTGATGATTTAAATAAATAGTGTTCGTATTTACGTATTTTGATTAAATCGGGGGCATCTGTTAATGACGTGAGGTGATTTCGGCGTATTTTCGACCTTCCCTGTCCCCTTGGTAAGATGTCGTGAGATTTTGTGCGACGCCCTCCATTTTACGCATTTTGAAAATCGTATGTTAGAGAACCTCCCGCATCATGCGATTTTCAAAATGCGTATTTTCAATCAGTGCTTGATTGCGTGAGGTTTATTTAAAAAAAAACATGATTTGTTTAATAATTATTTATTATTTAAGACTTCTGAACGGAGTCTGAGGAGGGAATAGTAAAATAATTAAGGAGGAATTATTAAATAAAATTACGTGATATTTGCCGAGAACCTCTCCCCTTGCGAGGTTAGGTGAGGTTTGGTTCGACCCTTCCTCCTAAACGCCTCACGTTATCAATGGACGCCTAGTGAATTTGAGTCCAGAATTTGCATGCGATCAAACTTACAAAGTATTTATTTTTAGATCGCGCTATCTACCGTATTAGAAAAGAAGACACAGGAAGTGGTACTGAAGAATGTCGCCGAGACTTCATGGGTGAAACTTAACCCAGGAACTGTAAGTATTTTTCTCTCCGCCCAGTGTAATTTCAACAAATAGGACATTTCATATTAAAAATACAAAGCGGTAGGGAAAGAACAGGGATTGTTGTCTATGGTAGAATAGACAATAATGACATCGCATCGTCATACATTGCGTAAATTATTGAAATTGAAGGAACGAATTTCAAATATTTTACGCATTCGATGAAGATGTGACGTATTTTTTCCCTATTCTAATCCTAGACGACAATCTCTGTGATTGACCTACAGAAGGAAATTGACCAATGTGACATTAGTAGAAAAAACATTCCGTCATCCCGCGCTGGTTACTGATTGGTTGATTCCGCATAACTTAAGAACTAACTTTAGAGTCCAAAGGATGCCAATTATCTAGTGTTCGATCTAAATAACCTAAAATTACTTGTATCGGACTGGTTTCTGAAACTAAGCCACAGGTGGGCCCTTTTTTCGTGTCCGGTGGGGGGCGGCTAGTCTTACCACCCGATGTCCTCCAGGAGAGCCAGCAGCTTGCTGACACCAGTGCATACCCTGGGGCCTATGGTATGCACTGGTAGGGGGCTGTCCGTAATTACCCAAATTATATAGGTGTTTGTTAAGCATGCAGTGTCCTGTATACCGAATAACCTAATCTTCCAGGTTGGCTACTACCGTACTCGCTACCCCGCGACGATGCTGGCACAGTTGGTTCCCGCCATCAGAGACGGTACGCTGCCACCGCTTGATCGCCTCGGTCTGTTAGATGATTGCTTCGCGATGGTTCAAGCTGGACACACGCCTACCGCTGATGTAAGTTGATAATGCAAAACACTGTAACTTAACATAGATAGATAATGCTTTATTCAGAAAATCTAAACTAAACAGTTTGGTAAAAAGGTAAAAGAATTGGCGGTTTCATAAGTTACACTGTATCATAAGTACCAGTGTTTTGGTTTAACACGCTAGAAAGGGCTCCCCTAAATGACGCCACAAATAGCAATACAGAGCCGCCTTCATCAATCAACTTCCTGCGACCACTACAACGACGTTAGTCCATAAAGTGAGAGGTCTTCCAACACTCCGTTTCGCATTGAATCGCCGTCCATGAAAATTAATAGTGCAATAAATTATTTATTGCTACAAATTAGACTATCGTTAAAATGTTAGTTGAATGAAAGTTCACAACATGTTAATTTGATAATTAATAAGTTATGAAGATTATATTAAACTTTTCCTTCATAGTGCCTGAAGCTCATGGAAGCGTTTAGCAACGAGACAAACTTCACAGTTTGGTCGTCAATTTCCAACTGCATGTCGAAACTGAGCGTGCTTCTCTCTCACACACCCCTCGATAAGCCGCTGAAGAACTTTGGGCGTAAACTCTACTCCAATATTACAAAAAAGCTGGGATGGAACGCTGAAGAAAAAGAGAGTCATCTTGACACTTTGCTGAGGAGTTTAGTGCTTAACAAGATGATCAGCTTTGAAGATCCCGCGACTATCAAACAGGCTAAATCTCGGTAAGTTATGTTTATTACATTCTCGGGAATAATCTATTACTAGGAATACCAAACATCCATGTTATTTACGTATTTCTAGTATTAAGGATAACAGTGGTGTTTTCGAAAAGGTACAGACCCCTAGCACGGGGATTGTTCTCTAAGGTAGAATAGACAATAAGAACATCGCATCGCCATATATTGCGTACATTATTGAAGTTGAAGGAATGAATTTCAAATAATTTACGCATTCGATGTCAAAATGACGTATTTCTCTATTTTCCGTGGACAACAAACCCCGTGTTAGGGGGGCTGGACGACTCTTGATAGAAATGTTCATAACGACGAAGTAAATCGACAAAACTGCTGATCGTTAGATTATTTCTCAGACAACATCACCTCCACCCATTAAGCCACTGTCCCACCGTGCGCACGCTATGCTCGGCCACGCGTATTTTAGCTCCGTGTGTTAGTTTGTTTGACAATGTCGGTCAATGTTTCTACTGCAGCACACGCTATACACGCACGCTGTGCACGGTCACGGGACCCATTTTAGCTGCGTTGGTTCATTTGTTTGACTACGTGGGTCGCACGCGTGTACCGCGTGTATAGCCTTGAGCTGCGTGGGCGCCATATTCGAGCAAGCTAAGCGTGTTGCAATTACGTCATTAATCTCGTATTCGTGCGTAGCGTGTTCGCGGGCTGCAGTCACTTAACATTTTTTGCAAAGCTAAACTATACCTACTCCGATTCAAAAACCTAGATATTTTTTATATACAAAGGGGTTACAAAACCCAAGGAATATTGGTGGAAATTATTTAATACATTGGTATCATCGAAGCAAAGCACAGAAGCTCGAAACAATTTTTGGTTTTGTCAGTGTTCATTGTGTATGATCTCTCGCTCATTTCCAATTAAAATTTAAACATTTTTTGCTACACATGTGAGATAATGCGTTGTTGAAGTTTGTGTTTTAGTTTTTAGTGATAACTTTGCGGTTACCATGTTGTTTTTTGTTATTGTTATCAGTTTCTGTTAAGTTTTCATTCATAAATGTTTTTATTGACCTAAAATATCTTGGATTCTAAATCGGAGTATAGATACGAGTACATACACGCCCGTAGCCTGTCCATGCGCAGCGGTGGGACGGCGGCTTTAGTGTGGGCTTAATGTATGCCTAACCTACCTTAATAAACATCAATGTCATGTAGTCATATAAACACACTGTATGAACAAAAACCACTTGACTGTAGCAGTTGAGTGCATTAAAAACTGCTGGTTTTTCTTCACAACAAAGTTTCTTATTTGGTCGTCAAATGTCCGTGTATAAGCATAAGAATAAACAACAACTATATAGAAGGGAATCTTCTTTGACAGAGTCCCGAACGCCGCCAATTTTACACTTACTTCCCTCTTCACGTCGCGGCGTCGTTACGCCCCTTTGTCGTCCAGGCGTGTTGCCAGGGTTGCTTACTGTTAGTTATTGCTTACGTATAAAGATAATATCGCTAAAATATATATTTTTTTAACTGTGTAATCATTATTTCACTCTAGTTTTACAAAATATGAGAATTATAAATACTTACCTACATTATTTATGTTACGTACTTACATTACGTAAATTATAAATAACTAGCGGCCCGCCCCGGCTTCGCACGGGTATTTAACAATAATTTCAAAATTAAAAATTATATAATAAAGTTATTGAAGCAGTGAAGCGGCGGCATATCAATTAAAATTTTAAAATAAAAGAACGCTTATTGTGGCATAACTATAATAGTTAGACATCTGTCGCGACACTTTTTGCAAAGTCGTAGTACATTATTTTATTCTATCATCAATAGGTTTCGCAGCGCACGCAATTAAAGAATATTTTAGGTAATTCTTTTACACCTTGGGTTACATTATTGGAGTTTTAGTAAGGATCCCTAATTTCTATAAAACACACCACAATAACTTGACGGCATTGTAATTTTTCCCAGTTACAGAACGCACAAACATTAAAACGCCGTGTCGGGCCGTGACAGCCCGACTGAGTCGTCGGGAGTAGCCCGTTTAACGTGTAGGCTAATATCGTGATTGAGCCGCTTCGGGGCGGAAGTTTCCGCTCTACGTATGTTCTTGTCTACTCATATGGTATAAGCCTAAGAATTCAGTACAGAGAATCGAAATATTTTTGTCCCTCAGATTCGACCGCCATATATCAGGAGAAAGCGTGCTAGCCGCCGACCTGCGCTCAGCTTGCTACCGCGCGGAACTCAGCGGAGCTAATCAGGAGACATTCGAACAGTTCCTGGAGCTGTACCGCGCGGCTGATTTGCACGAGGAGAAGGACCGCATCAGCCGCGCGCTTGGTGCTGTTAAGGATGCTGAGCTACTGAAACGTGTGCTGAACTTTGCTGTCTCCGTAAGTCCTCTCCACTCTATCTAGACTCCACATACCAAAGTTGACGGGGTCGCCGACAAGTTGACAAAACACTTGGCTGCTCACAATATTGGTACACTGAAATGTCGCACCAACCCGTCGGGTGTCGCTGTGTCGCCGACTTAGTATCATGTTTGGTAATAAATTAATAGAAATAATGCTGGACAATCCACACAGCATCATCTAGCTCTAAGCTAAGCAGAGCTTGTGTTATGGGTATTAGATGACCGATATACTTAATACAATAAGTACATAACATATTTAGATTTTTTATTACAGATAGAAATACCGAGAACACCCGGAATAAATATTTGCAGATCGTACAAACATTTGTCCCAAGGTGGGAATCGAACTCGCAACCTCCTGCGTCGCAGGCGGACCTTAGCTCCGGTGGCCGCGCCACTTCGGTCGTCAGTAGTCTTTGTAACAATTTGTATGTAGTCTGTTGATAATAGAATTTATCGATAGATCCTTTTCTGTAATATAGTGAAGTAATCACTCGTGTTTCATGTCTGAAGCATTTATGTCACATGGAAATGGTAAAATCACTCATTTCAACAAATCCCGGGAAATGCTTAAATTATTTATTTATATAACATTAAAATTGATTTTTCGTACAGTCAAAACGTGGGTTTTGGGACTCGCTTCGCCTTAACTAAACACAATAAATTTATATAACACTTTGGTTAAATAAAAAATACATTAAAATCAAAAAGGCAGGTTTTTACATAATACAATTAAACTAGAAACTATATTTCATATATATGATATGATATGTTATTTCCCCCAGGATGAAGTGCGCGCTCAAGACACGGTTTTCGTCATCGTATCGGTGGCGATCAGCAGACACGGCCGCGACTTGGCTTGGGAGTTCTTCAAGGACCATTGGCAAGAGTTTATGGATAGGTACCAGGTAAAGAATTTATTATAATGTAGCGTGATTTTCTTTTTTTGGGAACCTTTGTTGATTTTGTGTTGGACGGAAATACGAGCTTCTAACAGTAGGCTCTAATAAATCGCGTATATCTTTTGTTTTTTTTTTTATCGCTGAGATGATATAAACGAAAGCTAGCGAAAAAGCAAAAAGCGACTAGTTATTAATTGAAAATGTTTGTTTTAAAGGTCCCGCAAATTTCTTAAAGGTTACATTTTTAAATTTTGCACGATACCCTTTTGTTTTTCCCTTCAATTTCTACGATGACGTCACAAATCCAGGCTAAAGTAAGCCATGTAGATACGAAAAACAAAAGGGGATCGCGCCAGATTTTAAAAATACTATTCATATTCTACAGAGGAAGATATTATTATATCTATAGTTAGATGGTATTGATATGGACCAGTTGAGCTATCTGTAGATTGTTTGCAACAGTCTGCAGTTTGCTCAATTGTTTCAATTGTAAATACTAGTTTAATTTGTTCATATTAGTTGATTGTTATTTTCTTTGTTAGATGTTACTATGTCCTCTACCAATAAACGTTTTGTACTTTACTTTATTTTAATCTATTCAGGAATAGTGCGTGAACGTGAGTGATAGAAGTTAGTCCCCGTATCATCCTAGACGTCCAATGCTGGACAAAGGCATCCCCCATACGACGCCACAAATAGCGGTCCTGAGCTGGGTCTTTATACTTTTATACTATAATACATATTTCTTTTTCCAGGGAGGATTCTTACTAGCGCGTCTAGTAAAATCCACCACCGAGAACTTCGCATCCGAAACAGCCGCCCAAGAAGTGGAAGAGTTCTTCCGTACTCACCACTCACCGGGCACGGAGCGTTCGGTACAGCAGGCGCTCGAGACGGTCCGTCTCAACGCGGCCTGGCTACGTCGCGACCTTGCCTCTACTACTGCTTATTTGCAGTCGTATCACTGATCGGTATGTATATACTTACCTTAACACAATCGCTGCCAACCTAAAGCGATGAGACTCGGAAGCGAGTGCGTCGGTGGCTGTAAGTGTTAACCCGCAGAATTGCCATTTTTATCTTGTGCCCCGAGCGGTCCTTACGCGATTCTGCGGGTTAAGTCAATAGAAGTCAGAGTAATAATAAGTCAATTAGGCGCCATGCAAGTTGTCCGGTGAGGGGCAGCGAGAATGGGAAGTTTGCGCAGGTACATTCCGCCATATAATAAATATGCTGCTGACACGCAGCAGGCAGAAGGCAGAAGCAATACCTATCTCTTTAGATCTCTTTAGAGATAGGTATTGCTTCGTAGATCTGTCTCGCTCTATCATTGTTTGAAACATAAACTCACAGTGAATAATCGATGCGACCAGATCCACCAATTTGGCCAAAAAATGCATTCTCCGCATCTTTGTCACGTGGTCCGCCAGAGGACAACTAGTCTAACGGTTATTATAACACTGTTTAGAAGTTAAAAGAATATTATCAACTAGTTTCTGCCCACTGCTTTGCACGCATTGTTTCAGAATCAGAATCAATAACTTTATTTCTTTAGGCTTACAAAATAAGCACATAGACAAGTCAAATTTTATACTATAAACATAGTTATTATTATCATATATAGAAATAAGGTGTTATTGATATT
This sequence comes from Eupithecia insigniata, assembly GCA_947859395.1. Classification (NCBI taxonomy): domain Eukaryota; kingdom Metazoa; phylum Arthropoda; class Insecta; order Lepidoptera; family Geometridae; genus Eupithecia; species Eupithecia insigniata. The sequence goes on from OX402002.1 coordinate 6,880,700, forward strand.
CTCTTCACTTCAATTTTTTGTCCACTAGTGGAAGAAGTGTTCTACGGAGAAGCGTTTCTATGGAACTATCCGAACTGATTTATGAGATGAAAAGTAGCCAGTACAATAAAAGTATAAGTAGAGATAAGTTTAAGAGAGAAAAGTATTCCCGGACTAAACTTATATTGCAAAAGCCTACATTAAAAAAGCATACGAATTTTGCATTGATATAATAAAATTAGTAGTAAAATTTGTGTGATAAAGGGGTCAGTCTTTTAGGGTATGTATTCCCAGATGTGAGTGTGTCTCATAATTGTGTAAATCAAGCAATCCTTTGGTAGATTAAGACTAGGTGACGCCTCTTTACTCTTCTTACTTCTCACTTGCTATCATGTCTTTATTTATCGAAGGTATTTTTTTTTTCAGGACCAAATGTATCAAGACTGAAACTACAACGATTTCGCAGTTACGTTTCAATTGAGATGACGATCTACTAATTAGATCATACGTTTTTATTTATTTGAAGTGACATTCAAAATAAGTTGTTTATTTTATCATTATAAACCCTACATACTGGACTTTGTATTTGCTAATAATTATAACTTTGTTTAGTCTCTTATCATACATTTATACGATAAAATTCCAAGCTTAGCATTTACGATACTATAAATGATTTTTTAGGAGACGATGTTACATTCTCTATTTTTTCTGTTTCGATTTGCATGTAAGGAATTTAGATAAAAATGTGCATGCATTAAACAAATATATGCCCGAAAATATTCTTCAATTAGATAGTTAAAATAAACTGCAAGTGCGATCCACACAGTCGCTAGACCAAGACATGAACTGCCATTACTACAGGCATTTTGATACCTTTTGTAAATGTGTATATATTTTAATTTATTTTAAATGTTGGTATTTACTTTCTGGTGCTAAGTAACATCGGAACTGCCGAGTGCAATTTTTTGTTTTTGTTCCACAACATCAAGGAAAACACTGATAAAATCCTAACAGACACTATGGAACGCGTTCGAAGCAATAAAATTACTCGCATTTTAAGTTTGTATCTTTTCGTATTTATTTTGGTTGAGCAACTTTCGGTTTTAGTCAAAATTTGTGTTGTTTGCACTTTAAAATAAATTTGAAGTTACCATTAGTGTCTCGTGCTATATTGTCATCAAACGTATTTTGTTTTGTAAGACTGTTTATCGGTTATTGCAATAAATCGTAAAAACAGATCACTTTCTTTCACTTATTTACCCTATATTTATTCATATCTGCTTATTAGAGGCTTGGTATGTTTCTAAGATATACCTACCGCTAAATAATACCATGAAGCTAATAAATAGGTGTAAAATAACAAAGCTATTTAATGAACAATTAGTACATTCTTATATTTTTCGGAAAAAATACATGAGTGATAGTTTATTCCCTTTTTAGACATAAGGAAAACGATCGCCATTCGAAATGCTTGTCAAGCAGCCTCTCTGGTCAGGTCAGCCTCCTTTCCACAGATGAGGTCATGGAGCATTAGGTTGCACTCGTCGTCCCCTGCATCGCGCCGCCGCCTCGAACTATGGCTTTGTAGCCCCGTCGCGCGTAACATAGGCTTTAAGAGCGCTCGCCCAGGGCGACTTTTAGTAGCGATACTGACTTGCGTTCGCATCGATACAGTCGCGATTCTGTCGCTGGCTGAGTACCTTCGCCCACGTAACCACGTTTCTGTATCGCTGCTGTCGCGATTTAGCATCGATACAGAAATGCCTGTGAACGCGCAAGCACCCCTCGCCACTATTCGTTCTTTGAGAAGGTCGATATCTGAGACGGTCGCGTGTTTGCATCGATACAGTCACGCGTTGCAAACTTAACTGGCACGCGATAGTAGCGATGCCGTCGCGCGTTTACAAAACGTGCGACAGCATCGCTACAAGAAATCGCCGTGGGCGCGCGGTCTTAGATCCATGGTAGCTAGTTACTAATATTTGGTATATGGTGGAAGATTGTGCCGTTTGTGAAGATGTTCGATCGAAGACATCGCCAAAACTACTGAACGGGTCTGAAATTTTGCACACCTTTGTGTTTCAAGATCTTTATCTTGACATTGGAAAAACATAAAAAAAGCACATTAAGCCGTTGGTCCTGCGCCTGACCTCTCTCCGGTCGTGTCAGTCTGCCGTCCAATGGGATTATGAGGGTGAAGGAATTGGGAGTGCACCTGTATTTGCACACACACTTGTGCACTATAATATGTCCTGCACATCTAGCCAGATGCCGTTGTTGTCTCCGTTGAAACCGGCCGCCGTGGTCGAAATTTGGCTAAGAGGACATCATCATCATCATTTTAAAAACGCATGCAAAGCCGCGGGCAAAAGCTAGTGGGATATAAATAAAATAAAACTACGATATAAAACAGTACATCTATATTGCACTATAACATCTCATTTAATATTGTACAAATAGTGTAATTTTTAATTGGACTACTAAAATACACACTGTGACGCCAATCAAAAATACACACTGTGACGCCAATCAAAAATACACACTGTGACGCCAATCAAAAATACTTCTGGAGCGGTGCATTCAGCACACTAAAATATTTACATAAATTTACTTAGCTAAAGGGAACACAGAAATCGATTGATTATTTGCTAAGATAAAAAAAGTAAAACTTGCGCGACGTTTAGATTCGCATCACATCGAATAAATTACGAGATATTAGATGTTGGTATGAGTAATTACATTCGTTCGAGTGATGGAGATCTCGGAACATAATCGAATGCAGCAATAAAGGCTATGACAACCCATCTTATAATTAAGATTTAAAAAAAAAACTAGAACAGATACAATAACTGCTCAGATTTATACTTCTCTGACAAATTCTATGCAAGCCATCTCTTTAGTGGTCCAGCATCTGATGGCGGAAAACCAACACCCAATTCGTAGGTGGATATAATCGGTTAGGACTCCTCAAGAAAATAACTAAATGGGTTGTCACATAGAACTACGATTAATTAAACAATATAATTAAAAAACATAATAGAAAAAATTCAAAGGACTAAGAAATCTTGTATTATGTTAAATCAGAGTCTTATCTCTATTGCTTTTACATTATTAATTTTAGTACAACCTCTTCTTATGTAGAGATCCCAATAATATTTACTATACTATTTAGAATGAGACAAAGTTTATATTTTTTACTGCACTTAAATGTATTGGGTCCTTGAGTAATTATTAATTACGAAAGAAAAGCTATGTATGTGTTTTGTTATAGTCTTATTATTTCGGTGTTGGAGTTTACTATCTTTGGTGATTAATTCATAAATGGAATAAATTCATAAACATGTAACCGACTGACATATCGTAGGGGTCGCAGGGAGTCGATTGATGGAGGCGGCTGAGGACCGCTATTTGTGGCGTCATATGTGGCAGTGGACGAGTATGGGCTGATATGATTGTTAGAGCTAACGAGGAAGAGATGATATTAAAAATATAATTTACTGAAACTTAAAACAGTTGCCTTAATTGCACTAAATTAGTCGCTTCACCATAACAAATGGTATCGTGGCAAAATTACACATTTTAGCATTTTACCTTTGATGAAAGAAACTACAGATGCGTGTCAAAGTTGAAACCAATCCTATCCTACTAATATTATAAATGTGAAAGTTTGTATGCATGGATGTATGGAAATTTGTTACTCTTTCACGCAAAAACTGCTGAACCGATTAGGCTGAAATTTGGTATGGGTATAGTTTGGGACCTGGATTAACATATAGACTATTTTTTCTCTCGATAAAACGCGGGCAGCAGCTAGTCTATCAATATCTCCGTGCAAATAGAACCGCATCCACTATCTACAGTTTCTTTCATCAATGGACGATTCTGCGACGATACCATTGCCATAGCTGGATTGAAACATTATTATGTAGCGACGTAATAGCCCGACTACACGCTCAAATATTTGTGCATGCAGATTGCACAAACACAGTTTGCGCAAGCGAGATAAGCCGGCCACACGCTCCATCTTGCTTGCGCATACTGGTTTGTGCAAGCAAGATGGAGCGTGTGATTGTGCGTGTAGCCGGGTTATAAAATAGAAACACCTAGCATAATGTTACAGTGCCCTAGCAAGGTGCATGAAATATCTGGAACCGTGAAACTCAGGTAAAATAAACAAAAAACCAGATATTAAAGAAACACATTATTACTGTGTATTGTGTCACGGTGTGTGTTTCTAACCATATTTATTAAATGTATGAAACAGATAAGACTTCTGACGCATCACGTCACGACACAATCGTCGTGTGTAGTTTCAGAGTTTACCTCCATCAGGAAAACTAATGCTTCTTATTAATATCAGTGTAAGCGTGCATCCAGATTAAGTAACATGTTATATAACTTATATCACACGTTCACGTATAAATATGTTAAATGATAACACGTTCACATTATAAAACATATTAGTGTTCGTAGATGTTAGTGTACACAGAAAGTCTGTATTAACAGGATCGTTTTAACGGATCCGTCGCTATTGGAGATAATTCAATATTCACACCAAGTTTACAGGATAGTTTTAACGGATCCGTCGCTATTGGAGGTAATTAATGTTCACACCGAGTTTACAGGATCGTTTTAACGGATCCTTCGCTATTGGAGGTAATTAATGTTCACACCGAGTTTACAGGATCGTTTTAACGGATCCTTTGTTATTGGAGGTGAAAACAATTTGTCACTGTAAATTGTATCTAGAGATTAAGAGTTACAGACCATATTTGAATGCACTATTTTGTGATGTGTGGTAGCGCGTTGGGTTAATAAGTACTGAGCTTAAAACTTACTTTTCAAGTCTTCAAGCGTACGCATAGTTTCAATTTTACATAATTTTTTACCTTAGTATATGATCGTGCTTCCTTAGGACGGTTTATAATAATAGAAGTTTTACAAAAAATAATCTGAAAAACCGTGATTGGTCAATCAAATAATTTTTAAAGTGTAAAAACGCAAAACCTTTTTCTCTTACTATATAATTTTTACACTTAATAACTTACAAATTGACTAGCAAACATTTTATTATTTGAGTTAATAAATGAGCTTTTGTAAAAATAGACAAATAGCTATAACAGATATCGACAGGATAGCTTTTAGTTCTGTTATAAATGAATATAATTCGGATTATATATGATTTTCTTGAATAAATCTTATGAATTCTGTATTATTATAGAAATCGCAAATAGTTCTAACATACAAAGAGCACTGTAGCGACACGAAATTTCGCATTTTCAATACAAAAATATTTTTAAGTAGATTTTTATTTACATGGTTTATGTGTTCAATATTTGATCATTCGTGCTTTTCACATATCCTTTTAAACCGAGTAGTTCACAGAATATACTACGTATAAAAAATACCAAAATCACACAAAAAAATGACCAGGATTCGAACTACGTTTACGTGTTTTGGGGTAGCTGAATCAGAATCCAAGGTCAGATTGATCGCATCTCATCAGGATTTTGCCATAACCTCAAAAAACCCGATAAACAACGCTGTCCGCTGACATACGGAATATAGGGGAGTAGTAATGGAGTTTAG